>CM034149.1:2532585-3795877 GCA_019776745.2 Taxus chinensis
CTTTCTCTCTCCTAAACGGCTATATAACGAGCAAACCCCCCTTTGCATTTTTCACATTGTTTCCATGCTATCCTTGCTCGAACCCTTGCAACCTAATTCCCTGCGCGTGTATCCCTTTTCTCTGTAATTCCTTCCCGAGTTTAGGTTGCGGCTCTGTTACTATCAATATGAAGATCAAATTCCAGGGACAGGAACAAATTTCGCCACTAGAATCTGTCGTTCCCAATATTGGGGACAGTGAAGCTCGGCATCTTGACTTCGGGGATTTTTGGGCGAGGGTGGCAGATGCAAACCCTACACCAATGGCACAAATGATTCACGATAGCGGTTTGGCTTTTGCTGGAGGTTTCCCGATCTCGGTACAGTGCGCTGATACTGTACTTTCGTGCGGAGCTCACTTCGACCCTGATTCCAGTGAATTAACCAATATACACGGGGAACTCATCGCCAAGCTGGACGCTGCCGCCATTAGTACCGCACTGAGAATCCCAGAGATGGATAATGCCATAGTCGTTTCCCGGGATCAAGCACAGGCTCTGTTCAATCAAGACAGCGACAAATACAAGGCGCGGGTGGCGAAGTCCTGGCTGAAGAACCCTAAGAAGGGAGCCTCTCGCCTGTCCAAAACTCTTTTCCGGGCAGATTTTAATGAAGAATTGTCTGACTTTATAATTCTACTGGCTCGGGTTATGGGTTTTCCCTCTACCAACGAATTTCACTTCTGGATGTGCCCGCTCATCAGCATGGTGTGCGAGGGAACGCAAAATATCAACTGGGCAGAGATCATCAGCATGAATTTGGCAGAGCAGCTGTCCAATGTACAGCAAACGAAGAAGTTCTACATGACTTCTTACCTGATGTATACCCTGGCAGTGTCACGGCAATGGTTTGGTTTTTCCTACATTGACGCTCACAAAGATGATCCAGTATATGCCTACTGCCCGCAGTTCACCCTGGAGACCAGCAATCGTAATTTCAGAAGGGTCAATGACGCTTTCACCATGTACGTGGTCAGGCTGCTCGAAGGTGATACTGCTAGGAGATTTTCTGATGAAGCCATGAATCTGATATCACGCTACGGTGCTTATTTCATACAATTCAGAAAATTCTCCTATATCAGGCTTGCCGGCTATGAGAGCACCCCTCTGTGGCTTCCCATGTTCTGCAATGATAAGATGGCTTTGATTGAAGTATGCAGGTAATTAGACAAACTACACAGAACCTGCAGAGACAAGAAGATTTCTGGTTTGCACTTTCCCATCTCTTTGGGAAATTACACTTGTAAAACAGCCCTGGACGCACAGAACATAGAGAGAGCCCTGGTCCCTATCACCGTTCATTTCTTCAAGCCAAGAACCTGCTTCGACTTGAAGAAGTTCATTGAACAGAACATCAAGATAATCTACCATCATAGGGCAGATACAGAAGACTACTGGGCTGACTGTGCAGATGATTTTGAGGCCAGGAGAAGGCATTGTGGCAGGTTCTCCCTGCAATTGATCCAAGAACTCGGCTTGTACCAAGTTCCCGAAGGACTCCAGGATGACAATTCTGATCTATACTCATATGAGTATGACAGTGTGATTAAGCACACCCCCTTGGAGGACTTGGATTGGAACAGGAAAGAAAAAGATGATCTGGCTGAGATCCTTGCTCCAGTCTTAGTCAGGACTAAGGTCTGGTTTGACAGGAAAGTTCGAGAGCTCAGAAGGCACTCAGGAGAATCCTCTTCCAAGGATGTTTCAACACCAAGGAGAGAGGCATCAATTCCTAGGTCAGAAACACCAGTGCAAACCCCACCTGCCTCATCAACACAAGGACCTGCAGCTTCCACTCCTTCTTCATCCACTCAAGTGTACCAGAAGAAACTCAAGGAGGTTAAGAAGGAGCCTGTGGAAAATGACCCTCAAAGAAAGCAGGTAGAAGTGCCTATGGGACCAGAGAACATCATTGTTCTCAGTGAAAGTGAAGAAAGTGAAATGCCAACCCCTGCAAATGCTCCTGAAGACCCAACTGATAAGGACAAAGAGGTCCAGAGCACTGAACTTCCAAGTGTTATTGATTCTTCTGCAGCAATTGTCTCCAGCGCCCCACTCACATCTCAACTTGAGACCACAGCCGTGCAAACCTTGAGCGTCATGAGCTCTATGTCTCTTGGTACTCTTGCCCCTCCTGCTGCTTCCTCTTCTTCTTTTGCATGGGTTCAGCCTCTTGTTGACAGTAGAAAGAGGAAATCTTCCTCTCGGAGCTCAGGGCCAAACTTTGATGCTGTCGCAGCCTTGTTGGGCACCACTCCTTCTCGTGCCAAGAAAGCCAGAACCACCTCCAGAATAGTGTCTGATGCTCAAGGTCAGCAATTCCTGGAGATTGCTAAGCCTACAGTGGACAAATCAGAGCAGGACTTACAGTCATCTGACTTAGAGCTCTCAAGAATTCCAATGGGAGAGTCTACTCCTGAAGGTGAGATCCACAACCTCTAGGAAACGGTCACACGAGTCATTGGGAGGGTAGAGAAAGGGCAGCAAACTATTGAACAGTTGGAAGAACAGGCCCAAATTCTCACAGGCTTCATCAAGTCTCTTTTGTCTAAGGACAAAGTTTTGGACCCTACTCCGTTGACCACTCTTCCACCACCTGTAATTTTGAGCCAAGATGAAGTACAGAGTATCAAAGACATGCACAAGTATTCCGTCTATGGCAGAGCTATGGAAGCCATGGTGGATGATATGCTTGTTGCAGGGTTGAACTTCATCGATGAAGCTTTTAAACTCCATGGAAAAGTGAACAATTTGCAACAGAAGCTGTCCTCTACTATCGGGATCATGGATAAAGAGCTCAAACTCTGGAGCAGTTGCATAGTAGACCTCCGCCTTATGGGACAGACAGATGAGAACATCTTACTGGCGAATAAGGTTTTTGATGATGCAAAGGATAATCTATCAAAATCCTGGGTTTACAGCGTGGAGTGGAAGATCAAAGTCTTGGAGGAGGCTTTGGGAGAACTGAAGAACAGCTGGCAGAAGGGTGAAGCTTTCAAGACACTGGTGGTCTCTGCTTTCAAAGACATACACTGTCATCTTCAAGATGAAACTTCTGGTATGCCCCTTTCCTTGCAAGAAATCAAAGCTCAATTCAGAGCTTTTGTCAAAGATAACTTATTCAAGGAAAGTTCCATCTCCAAGGAGAAAATGAAGGATATTTGCTCTCTTCAATCTACCATCGAAGAAGCAAATAAAGATTATCATACTCATGTCGAGTTTGATAAAGAGATGGAGAAGTGTCTTGGATTTTGGACTCAGTCTGCGGCCAACACGTCAGTCCCTCGTGGCAGAGACATAGCTGAGGCGTTGAAGAAATTCAGGCAGCAGATTTTGAAGTCAGTGGGTCCCTCCCAGTAACTGGCCACCTGTCTTCTTCTCCTTATTCTTTTCTCTTCTTCCCTTTCTTTTTCCGTTTTCTTTGTAAGAAGTTGAGGTATTGCGGTTGGCAGTCCTTAACTATTCTTGGTTAAAAGAAGCGGTTACGAAGAGTAACTGATTTGTAAGTTATATAATGGCCTCTCTACGCCATTCTGAAGAAGGAGGAAGAACTTGGCATATTTTCTGAAAAAGTGTAAATAGATCACAAAGAAATCAATACAAAAGGGCTTTCCATTCTTTGTCTATCTAATCTACGTTATCTCTGAGCTTTCGTTTAATGTTTGTGAAGATCATTTGTTTCTAGTTTGTTAGTCTCGCCGATTGCATACTCTTCAACTTTGCAATACATGGTGATCTTGTATAACCAAGAAGGAACTTTGTGTCCTTGATTAATGAATCTGTGTTACGTTAAGAAACTGTGTTCTGGCAGATGTTATTTACAGAACTTTGTGTCTTTAAATTCCATCTTATTTATACGATACGAATGATCTTGTTTTCAATTCACTGTAACTTCGCATACATAAAGAATTACTCTGTTATCTATAATTCTGCATGTTGCCTTTCTGCTCATTCTCGCACTCTCATTCCTCAGTCCTTTTGTAATTGATGATCTTTAGAAAAGACACTTTCGTAATATCCAAGTTTAACCAAAAAATCATATTTTGTATATTTGTAAATAAGTTCGTTTCTGAATAAGGGAACCTCTCCCATTAAAGAGGAGGGACTTCTTGTCCCCTGACTGTTGCTCTTCGTAAAGTCCTATTTGACGACCAACAAGTTAATAATAAGGCATTTGGAGGGTCATGAGGAAGATGAGGAGTCGAGTCTACTCTATAAATTGTAAAGTCATTCCCATTTCAAAGGGTTGGCAATTGATCTTGTAAACTCAAAAGTGCATTGTACTTAGAGAAAGTAAAGGAGATAGCCATTTTCTTCTACTTTCCTCCACTCTCAAATTTCTTCCATTCCCACATTATGTACAACTTTGGTTTAACCAATCAATACAAGGAGTTTCTAACTTCCTTTGACTGAGGGGTTTCTTGATACTTTGCGATCAGTAAATTCTATTTGGTCTTGTTGTTATTTGCAAAGTTGTTTCTTCTCATGAATGTATGTGATGAAACTTCTAATTAGTGTGTGCAGGAATATGATTTTCTACCTGTAACATTAGTTCCCCTACCTCTTTTCTCACTCCCCTTTCCCGCTCTTCAGACAAAGTCTCCCCTAGCAAGAGATTGCTAGCTTTGTCATAGGGTCAGTGGAGTGCCCCTGTTGGATCCTCGGCAACAAGGCCACCAAAAAAATCCACCTTTACTCGTGCATGCATATACAGCAGTTGCACTGGTTAAGTAGAGGGACTTAGATTCCCAAAGCGTTGGCAAAAAATCCATAAGTTTGTCCACCCGACAAATTTTCTCACCAACACATACATATCTATATTGAAATTTCAAAATAAAATTGAGTGCTGAAATTTTGACCCTATAGTTTGAACACGAATTACTTATTTTTCACCTCGTGAGACCCCAAATTTCAATGTATGAACATCAAAATTTAAAGCAAGTGCTATAATGAGCCTATATTAAGTAGTGCTTAATTTTTTATTTACAACTTTTATTATATTTTTTATCAAGGTAAATAGGAAGTGTTTTGAAGGCCCCCATAACCTTGTACAATACTAGAAGATGGAAAAATATGGCCCAATCTATAATAACCATGAAATAAGGACTATACACCAAGACCCCACAAAACCAACCAGTCAAAGTAGTGCCATTAGACCGCAAAAAGTTAGCGGAGAGACCCAAAAGAAAATGGGCTAATGCCCCAAATCAATGTCAATATTTCCCTTTTTCCCTTATTTTAACTTCATGCCACCCCCCTTGAGAGGGTTCCTTCATGACTATTTGTAAATTTGACTCCTTGTTACCGAAAGGAGTGTTTGAAATCAAGTATCCAGGATTTGACTAAGCCACTAGCTCCTTGTATGATTTGAATTCTCTAATTCGCAGCCCTTCTTCAACCCTCCTAAATGGAACTCCTTCAGAGTCATCCCCAATTAGGTAATCTACTCCTATATCTAACTTTTTAAGCCCACTAGTCTCTTCCTGACGAACAAGTTCACCCGAATAGATCTCTTTTGGCTATGTGGAATGTTGGTTGCTTGCATCCTTATCATCATCTTCAGAATCAGTTTCTTGTGTTGACTCCATATTTTTTGGATTTGGTTTTGTCCCTTTATTTCTAGGTGGATGAACTCTATTCTTGGGATATGTAGCTTGTAGATGTCTTGGAAGTCTAGAGAAAGCTATATTTTCATAATCAAACACCTAAATGTGTTGATATCTACCCCATTTGAGTCTCATTTTATCTGATAGACCTCGACTAACATCCACCTCCACACAAATGCGAGCAAAAGTACACAACCATACAAAGGATAGGTGACACTGGGATAGAGATACAAAGGCAAGTTGGGAAGTCAAACCCATACAAGCATTTTTGTGGCTAAGAGAGAATTCGGGTCAAAATTTGAAAACCGTGTAGTGATGAACATCCCCGCATTACCACAAAACCAGTTCCATACGTCAGGGCTCTTTAGCATTACTTTTTATTCCTAAATAGAGCAACAAAAAAACTTTTTGAGCATAGGTAGATCCCACAATTTTTTGTCCGTTTTGAATGTATCCACTGAAGTAGGGTTTGTATACATAATACTCGTGGCAATTCTACACCAGCTCCTCAGGAAATTCCACTAACAGAGCCTCTTCCTCATGCTCCACAATATATGTGAAAGATGGCTTATGAACATTTAGAGTGGACCCTAAATTTTTTCCCACTGCTTCCTTAAAAGATCCCGTTTTTATGGAGGAGGGCATCTTCGGTCCCAAGGTTCCTCCACGTAGTTGCACCACCATGATGATGATGGAGTCCTTGCCAGTATTGTAGCATGTCATAAGATTAGTATCCTCCAGTAATTTGCCCTCATAAAGGAAATGATGAAGGTCAACTGCGATCCCAAGTTTCTAATATATTTTCCTCTTGAGATCAACCTCCTAATTTGTTGTATGGACCTGGAGGCAGATTGTATTTCCATAGGGAGGATGGACCATAATCTGGAGCTCGGTCTTATGCTCGGTGGGGAACTTATCAACTGTAATATTGTCATGCATTGTGCATCCACACATTTTGTCAAACATTTGGATGGCATTCTCCTCCCCATGGCACCGGATTAGTGATACATCGATCAGATGGAAAGAGCCATCCACACCCGCACCCCCCTCATGAAAATCACGTGGTTTAGTTGAAATTAGAACTGGCAGGCCCACCTGGATGTGACTTCATATAGCGCTCCAATTGTTCTTGTGACTTGATATCATCCCCTGTTGGTGAATAATAAACAGTCGCATCCCACCGCCTCTTTGGAATAAGCTTTGCATTCCATCCTTCAGGAGCATGCGAAACCAATAGAGACTTCGTGTCTTTAAACTCTTTCCTGTTGACAAGTCTTGAACCTGCAAAGAACTCCATCCCCGGTAGCAACTACAAACTCTCGGAGTCCGACTCCTTCTATTTAAGGGTTTTCAGGGATTTGGGTGGGTTTAGCCTCCTGAGCAGATTTGTGGATTAAAATCACCATCGCCGTCTTCCATCTTATTGAAGGGTAGTCCCGATCAGGTTGTGCTTGTGATTTTTTTCACATTTTAGTTCTGTTATATTATACTTGGCAATTATATTTTAATTTGTAATTTATAATTTGGACTTGCAAGTGGGTGTCATAAGAATAGGGTCGGAGATGGAGGACGATGTGCGGCTGGTGGACCACACGAAGGACCTAACGGTAGGATTTAGGGTTTTTCATTATCAAGGGATGAGTAAGGTGGAGGAATCTCAAGTGATTTGCCTTACTGAAGACAACTCTAGTAGACCACCTGAAACTTGTTTTCATGCTACCTTTGGGGTGGGAGAAAACGATGCTAAAAGAGGAGGGCTGGAAGCTTTGTGGGTCTCGACCTTAATTATGATTATGTAATATTATCGTAAATAATGTTAGATAATCTTAGGTGTTAGAGATGTTGTCTCATAACTGAAACTTGAAGAGTCGTAGAAAATATGAAGTGAACACCCATTCCAATGATTTTATATTTGTAATGGTTTGTTTTCCTAATGCCTTTGGGCTGGGTGAAAATGATGCTAAGAGACGAGGCTTCATGGGTCTCAACCTTAATTATTATTATGTACTATTATCATAAATAATATTAGATAATTCTAGATGTTAGAGATTTTGTCTCATAACTAGAACTTGAAGAGTCATAGAGAATATGAAGTGAACACCCATTCCAATGATTTTATATTTGTAATGGCTTGTTTTCCTTATGCCTTTGGGGTGGGAGAAAACGATGCTAAGAGAGGAGACTTCGACATGGGTCTCAACCTTGATTATGTAATATTATCGTAAATAATATTAATTGGTACTTGAAGAGTTCCTCTAGCTAGTTAAGAGTCATAGATAATATGAAATGAACAACCATTCCAATAGTTTTATATTTGTAAATCGCCTCACTTGTTTTTGTTGAATAATAATACCAAGTTTGGTTTTGCACATTCTATTTTCATTCTTATTGGAGAGTGCGTTTATCTTGGCCTAACATTGGTATCAAAGCTCATACATTTTCTTCCTCCAACACTACAGTTTTATTTTTCTTAGCTCAAAGTCGCTTCTCATTCAATTTTTGTTTCATTATCCTCCAACCGTTGCAATTTATATAATAATATCGTTCATTTTTCTAATATTTGCGCAAGTCATACATTGTTGATGCAACAATAATTGAAACACTAGAACTTCGGATAGCTATTCTGCACAATCTAGGGGAGAGGAGTTAGTAGTGGTACACCCTAAGTTTGGGGTCCACAAAATCAAGTCTATACCATGTGGGACCTTGATTTTTTCACCAATATGTAGTTCAAGTTTTTCTTAAATTATATTTTTTTTTAGAGTGTTTAATTGAAGGGAAAGGCTTATTTTCAATTGATTTAAAATAATAAATTTGAGTTACACTACACCATGATGGAAACCAATACTTGAGCATGAGTGATAATGGTTGAACATTGAATATTTAATAATAGCAAATCTTACATGTCCCGATGTGATTGGGTGTTGTCATATCAAAATTAAATAATCACTAAGTACTTCTATGACAACTATTAAGTTGTACTATGACAACTATTAGGTGTTGTGTATTCAAGACTCTATGTCCACAATTGGACCATGCTCAAGTATTGGTGGCTCTCCCCTAATGTGTTTACTCCATTGGCTTGGACTCCAATTGAATATGCTAATAAGATTGTGGTTCAAACCATGGTACCATGGTTGAATTTCGGATACTCACATCAACTATGATAAGACTGTCTTTACATCTAGTCAGGTTTGAATAGATAGTTTTTTTTAAGATATGATTAATTCATTCTTCCTTACCATTTGGTTTTCTTCTTCCTTTTTCTTCATTAGACTACCACTCTACCTACTCACAAGCCTTCTACTCTTTCCATGCAGGGATAAAACTACACTAGCTTTCCACGCCCACAACTTTCGATGCAACCGAAACCCCTTTTAACTCGAAAAAAGCTTTGGGATTTCACAAAAGGAGATAAGTTCCCATTTATTTTTGGACATATATAATAAATAGTTTGTTGCTTTGGAGGATAATTGTTTTTACTTATTTAAAAATTACAAAATGTCATTTATTGTGTAAATCAATTTCAAATAATTTTATTTTTTAAATCAAAAATTAATAAATAAAATTGTAAACCAAACAAATAACAACATTTGATATAAGTGGTGTCTCTAGTTTTCACTTATGAGTAAATTCATTGCGTTAAACTCCTACATCTCTTGTCTAATAGAAATGCAACAATGATGTCTATGGCATCGTCCCTATAAATCACCAAGGAGAAACAAGAAAAAAAAAAGCATTTTTCCATTTCTTTATTACTCATTCCCAATTATCACCAGACTTAAATTCCAAAAGCAAAAATACTTTGAGTGTATTGGGTTGTTACACCCACACACAAGGACTTCTTGTTACGCGAGTGTCATTTATAGAGTGAATCATTTGCACGTACTGCCTAGGTACCAAATACATTTCTTCTCTCACGTACCGTAATGCCTCTTTGAGGTACTGACTAGTATATCAAAAGGGAAAGCTTCTTCCACATATCAATGGTTATATAGGAAGGGAAAGCATATTGAGAGGTCTAGTATATCATTCAATGGTATATGAAAAAGAGAACATTTTGGAGTGATAAGGAACCCCTCCATCTCCCCTGTACAAAATGACTTCAATAAAATCAATTGTTGGCACAACTTTGACCAGCAAAGAGATATGGTTATAATGGTCTCAGCAAGTGGAGAATGCACTTATCTTCAATTATCTATGGTTCGACATTTGAAACGGGGACACGAATTCAACACTGCCTACATATACAAAGGAAGCCAGTATTTGGAAATAGAAATACTTGAAAGCATTAAACTCAATAAGAGCCTCAGTTGATGCAAAGTCTTTCATCACATTCAACGGCTTGGTACTGCATGGGAAGCATTCAATAATTTTAAGGACTTGTATGATTCTCACTCAGATTTGGAGTTCAAATAGTTGTAATTAAAGTTGTCCAATCCTGAGTTAAAAAATGGTGATGTGATGAGTTTGGCCTCAGAAATTTGATCTATCAAGTATGATGTTGCAGTCATTGGGGTGAAATTTGATGCATATGTGACCACATTCATGAAATCCCTTCTTCCTACATATTCAACCTACTTGGAGCTTTACAAGCAAGCAATCAATCGATTAAATAATCTCACATTTGATCAATTGGTTGAAAAGATGGCCAAAAGAGAAAAGGCCTTTGGGAGAAATACTGAGTCATCATGAGAAAACATTTTCTATGCCAATCAAAAAGGCAATTCATTCAAGTATTCTTCCACCAAGGCCTCATCTTCTAAAAATGATGATAACAACAAAATGAAGAATAAGGGTAAAGGATTCAAACAAAACAATAATAGTAGGAAAAATAAAAATGATAAATAACACTTTTTTTACAAATGATGTGGTAGAAAAGGGATCCATGAGACTCATGAATGCAAGACTTCGTGGGAGAAGATGGAAGCTTCTTGCAAACAAAAAGAACAAGAATCACATCAAAGAACCAAACTCCACTCAACTCATCACTTAATATGTGTTTTCTAGTTGTGTTGAAGTAAATAATGACTCAATTAGTGCTACTTGGTTTAATGTTTGGATCTTAAATATTGGAGCTAGTCAAGACATGACTTTTTGAAAGGACCTCTTTGAGGAGTTTCACAAACAAATTTATAATCCATTCTACTTGGCAGATGGATCAAGTCTACAACCAGAGGGAAAAGGCACATTGAGACTCAAGTTTCAATGAATTCCATATTTTGTTCTTAAAGATATCATATACCTTCCTCGGTTGAAAAGAAATGTGTCCTTGGTGCTCATTTGCCAACAAGGGCACTCCAATATGTTGGACAATGGGGAGGTCACTATTAAAAGGAAAAGTGACAATGCAGACATATTGATTGGATTTGAGGAAGGAAAAATTTTAAAACTCAAAGGTGAACCATCAAATTTATAGAATTTTCTTCATCTCATTGAAGATGGAATATCTCAAGGTATGTTATAGCATATGAGATTCGAGAACTCTAATCATGACTACATTTTTTTATTGCAAAAGAATGGCATAGTAGGAATGCCCACCCTACCCATAAAATTTGAGAATTGTGAAGCTTGTAATTTGGATAAACATTCAAGATGACATTTTCAGATGTCAAAACGGAAAGACAACAGAAAATTACAATTAGTCCACTCAGACATGTGTTCCATTCTAATTCTATTATTTGGTGGTCACAATTACTTCATGTTGTTCATCGACCACTACAGTTGAATGGCATGGATTTATTTCATCAAACTAAAATTAGAAGCCTTCAAAACATTTCAAAAGCTTTGAGCCATGGTAGAAAATGAAGCTCAAACCTACAATAGGACACTCGGGACTAATAATGGTGGTGAGTACACTTCAAATGCATTTGAATCTTATCTCAAGCAAAACATAATCAAACATCATCTCACAGTTCCTCACACTCCTCAAAAAAAGGAGTAGTTGAGGAGATGAACAAAACCGTGATGGATATGGTTTGTTCAATGTTATATTTCAAGGGGGTGAATCTACACTTCTAGGTAGAAGCAACACAAACAACATTGTACATTTGAAATAGATCACCATCAACATCCCTTCAATTGAAGACTATGTATGAAATGTGGTGTGGTCATCTTCTTTCGGTGCGTCATCTTCTGGTTTTTTATCCATATGGTACTCATTGATCCCAAAGGAGAAAAGGAATAAGTTGGACCACATGAGTAGTAAGTGCGTCATTTGGGATAACGATTTAACAAAAAATAAAAAAATTGTAAAACCGTAGAATATTTCAGAGTCACATTCAATAGATGCAATGTTAAGGTACAGATATGACACAAGTCATAAGTCAGATAAAATTGAAACCGTAGGTACAAGAGAGAATAAGATACTTAGATGATTTCATAATTGATCTTGAGTTTTGCAGGACTGGAGAACTAGTGAAAAAAAGAAGGAAAGTGTCGCAAAAGAACCCATAAAATTGTGCGATGGTCGGATCTTCCTGGACTGGGGCACCTGGATCAGGTCAGGGGCACCTGGGCCCTGTAGACTACTTCTGGGCACCCGTGACTGCGCAAAACCTCATAAATTGATTTTCATCATGTCACAAGATGTTTTCCAACCTTCGTTATTGATCACCTGTGTGTCACACTGTGTCCACAGGATTCACCTATAACCTGCAAAGAGAAATAGCACCTGCAAAAACCCAAAACACATCAAATCTTAAAAAGAAAAATATGCAAATGGGGAGTCGGAATGACCATGGCGATCACCCGAATGAGTGAACTTACAACCGAGTGTTGCACTACATTTCAAACTCCATGTAGTTCTTGTGTGTGTGTAAGAATCATGCCCTAGGTGGTTATACAATGGAAAAGTGACAAGCGAGCATGGGAATCTACAAGTAACTCTTCCTCGCACCCGACCTCCCGAGGTCGTGCCGAGACAGCCGGTGGGGATGGAATACACGTGGGGTATGGACAAACTAATTAGGCAATCTTATGTCTTTGACGCACACTAATGGAATCTACGAATCTAAGGCAAAGAAGGCCCTCCTAACCTGAACTGGCGTGATAGATCGGTCGGTGAGGATGACTGCTCGAAGGCTCCAATCAATATCGAGCTCTGGCGTGATCCGATCTATAGGTTGTGGGATATGTGGAAGATAACCTATGGGTGCTTCGTATATGTCTCCCAACAGGGTCATGAAAATGGATGATGGATAAATGGTGGATTCTATGGGTGATTCTCTGGTCTAGTCCAGAAATCCTTAGCTTGATTGGCTACTATGTCTAGTGAGGATAATTGTGTGATGATGATTGGTAGAAGTGGAGTGGATCTAAATACTAATGTGCATAAGCCAGCATCAACGTCTGATTGTCTTGTGGGCTCGTTGGGTTGTGGGACCTATGGATCACAACCGTAAGTTTGTGGTCGTTGTGGACCTCCTATGGTCATGTGCAGAATCAATCCCTAATCCCTAGTATCCAGTAGTCGTATGCCTTTTCGGCCTCTATATTTAGAACTAAAAGTTGTGCAATCTTCTCAGAGTATCCTGTACAGGCGTTCTGGCAACTTGAATTCTTAAGTTAGTGTCTATGTCAATGAGAATGTCTCCTACGTCTGGTTGTGGGACCAAAGGATCACAACCGAATGTTTTCTCTCTTTCAATCCCTTCTACAGTCATGCGGATATTTATCTAGGGTAATCTGTAGTTTGGCTGGTTTGACCAAAATGTATGTGCTTTGTCGTCTTCTATGTTTAATCCTCTTAACTGTGGGCTAATTTCTTGTAGGTCTGTTGTTGTTCGGAAGACCTAAATTCTGAGATTTTGGTCTATGTCAGTTATTGCTACAACAAGATTGGGTTGAGGCACGATTGGCTTCGAATACATATTCTCTGGGCTCCCTAGGTCCCGTGATTGTCATACAAAAGAAACAATATAAATCTAACTAAAGCAAAGTAAACTAATTATGCAAAGTATATCTACAACATATATCTAAATTCTCTATTTTTGTATTTTTGATGAACTATTGAATAGAAATTGAAAGAGCAATTATTTAAAATATCTAGAAATTTGACAACTAAACTAATAACAGAAATTAAAACAAACAAGGCAAGCCGAGTATAGCTACTTTCCTGTGCAGTTGTAAATCTATTCTAAATAACGAAATAACTGATCTAATCTATTTGAAAGACTCTCGATCCTACCTCAGAAGTGAGGAATGAATCATAGTTTCTCAGAAACTATCAATCCCCACAGCTTCCCCGGAAATATCGAAAGTGAGATTAACTGAAATGAAATGATTCACTATTCTATTTGATATATTTTAACTAGAACTTTGAAAGCTTGAACCTGGATTTTGCATAACAGTGGTGAATCTGATTGTGTGTGGCTTTGTCCCCTCAGTGTGATCTCCTCATTCCTTCGTGCTCACATGAATCCAGAAAAGTGTGTAATGCTAGCATCAACAGAAGTAGGTATTGGAACAATGGCAGCTTTGGATGTAGACTGAATACAATGCGAGTAGGAGAGGGATAGTGCAAGAGAACAAAGCTTGGCTTATGCAATTCCTAGCGGGATTTATTGCGAGTCATGCAACACAAAACATCCAGAACCTGAAACTATCCTTTTTGACGAACAAAACCTGCAACTCTAATGGCTTCAGACTGAAAATGAAACTATCCTATCTCAATTGATTGTATGAAACAGTAACAACACTAGCACAAGAAGATTATGTGGCTTCTAAACAGCAAAACAACACTAACTATGCATGCAACAAATGAAAACTATGAATTCCTAAGAATTGAAAGACTAAACTATTGAAATGAGAAAATGAGAGACAAATTTGAGGGGCCATTTGCTTGAAAACCAACCAGCTATTTATAGAATTCCCATTTACCCAAAGGTGAAATCCAAATTGAACTCCTTTACAATAAACAATGGAAAAACACTATTCCAGGGAACCAAAATCATAAATACAAGCAAAGGCGGTGAAAAAAGCTGGTAAACGTTGAAATTTTACGTGAGTCGCGATAAAAGGAACGTTCTGGAAAAATGCGTGAAGGACCGCCGCCCTGAGCAGGGTGGTGGTTACAGGACCGCCACCCTGCCTGGGCGGTGGTCACGAGACCGCCGCCCAGGCAGGGTGGAAGTTTCGTCACTGAAGACCAAAACAGAAAGGAAAAGAGGGGGGAAGAGCAAATCAAAGCACGCAGAGGCTAAGTAGGGGCATGTGGGATATTAATGTACACTTGGAGAGATTTTCTGAATCCCAAACACCTTGCGAGGAGACCTGTATCATCATTGGGGCACGTGTGACATTGTTTCGGCAGCGTAGTACCCTTACAATTTTGGGTACGTACATATTGCCCCCTCGGAGAAGCATTTTAGCCATGAAGAGGTGTAAAACGGTGGGTCTGAGTATGGCGGTCCCGAAATGGGAGGTTAGAAATTATACCTGACACGTCCGTGTGTCGAAATGACGCCATCCAAAATTCCCGCTACCTGCAAAATGAAAAGAGGACTCAAGTGCAGATAGATAAAATAGATCAAAAAATAAATACTAAAATAATATGAAGTGAGGACTTACCATTCGTGCGGGGATAAGAACTTACCTCCGTCGGTGCTCCAAACCTGCGAAAAGGGCATTCAAAACAAGTCAAGATGTTATATATGTAAAAATGGGCCCATTTTCCTATTCATTTGCGCGTGTTGATTTGATTGATTTTGAGCTCTGGGACCCACGGTGACAGTTTTTGATGAGAGTATAGTCAAAACGTTCGTGACGAGATAGTGATCATGCCTCCGCGAGCGGAACATCGACCCACGAGATCACAGGTTAGTTCTTCTTGATTTAATGTTTTTACCCCCAAAATGTTAAAATGATGAAATCTTTGTCATGGGGGGATTATTTTTGAAAATGTCAGTGTTAATAGGGTCACTTAGGGGGGGCGCCTAATGGGTAGGCTTTGTTTTAGTCAAAATAGTCATTTTTTCATGTTTTTAGGCATTTTTTAGGGCACATGACTTGTTTGGAAATTTGAGACAAGACCACCGCCCTAAGCAAGGCGGCGGTTACACGACTGCCACCCTGATTAGGGTGGCGGTTACAGGACCGCCACCTTTAAGGCGGTGGTTACGGAACCGCCACCCTACTCAGGGCGGCGGTCCTTTACAAAATGCCAAAATAACACTTGTTTGAATTTGTTTTTACATTTCTAGCATTCTTGTATGCTTTAATGATTTTTTCCAATATAATTTGAATACTAACTTACTCTGTTTTGCATATTTTTGGGTGTATGTAGAAGGAGGAATATATCAGATGGAGCCAAGAGAGAGAGAGTGTGACTGGCTTCCAGCAGTGTTGGATGCACTTTCTCAGGATGAGTAGGATACTCTTCAGAGGGCCGGCATATTGCGTATATCACGGGTCCCGCATGTTGCACCTTCTAGTCACATACTTTGTGACTTGTTTTCATATTGGGATGTTGATCGGAACACTTTCCGATTTCCAGGAGTCAAGGGTGAGTGGACTATCACCCTGGAGGATGTCTACCACATCTTGGGAGTCCCGATCATCGGGAGGTGACTCACACTTGAGACAGTAGGGTCACAGGCTCAGATAGTTTAGTGGGCTACATACATGGGAGACACAGTTGTCTCCACTGGTTCGAAGAAGGGGGTGAGGGTCTGTTCCATTCCTAGCTTGCCTATCCCCTTGATTCGTCAGGCCATTATGGGGATCCTTGCCTTGAGATTGATCGGGGACAAGGGAGGGGACACCTTACTCTACTGTTGGTCCCCTATTATTGCATAGATTGAGGCACATGGCCGGATTTATGCCTAGGGAGCTGATATACTTGGGACCACCTACCATGACCTATACAGGGTGGTCCACTTATAGGGACAGTCCTTGAGCCATCTGACCCTGGTTATGAGTTGGGTCTATGAGCGTATCATCCCTTATGGGAGAGGTGTAGAGGTGGCAGATCCCGGAGCTATGAGGGTAGCTAGATGGATAGATATGTCAGTGCTTAGAGCACCCCACCAGCTAGTTGCTTCCCTAACTACTGATGATATGGAGGCCACACCTTATCAGGCCATGGCAGGGTTTTGGGGTGAGGAGACCCTCACTTTGATTTCCTGCTCTACTATAGGGCAGCTTGTGGACAGGACGGGGAAGGTGGAGACACACCCCTTTGATCAAGTGCCTCAGCAGTTTGGCCTTCCTTACGTCAGTATGCTCCCCCTAGTGGTGCCAGTGTTCAGATCAGTTCAGGAGGCTAGGGGAGGTCCTAGAGGCCAGGGTTGGACCATTTTTACTCTTGGTGTCCTATTACAGCTAGGCGGGTAGTATGCGCTCGAGGGAGAGCTGGTGCTCCTTAGGAACCCTTACTTCAGATTTCCACCGGTCCTGCCCACAGCAACGATGACCCCATTGATATAGACTCCGAGTCCAAGGAGTTCATAGGGGGAGAGATTGAGGAGGAGACCAAGGATATGGAGGTCAGCGAGTCGGGTGGAGAGGAGGATAGCGATCCGAGTGGCATGACACTCAGGAGATCTTATAGGCCGAGAGGGCAGAGCAGAGTGCGGAGAGGGTGACTCTAGTCTCAGAGGAGCCACCCTCTCAGGACCTAGGTGGGGAGGATGAGTCCGTAGCAGGATGCTATGTTGCTCCAGACATGGGAGGAGCACATCAGTCGGTGGCGGCATCTGTGGCAGGCGCTGATCCTAGGGATCCCTCTTGGAGGCCCAGAGATCTGAGTGAGTTGTCACCCTTCTTTTAATATTTATTTCTATCTAGGATTTCCTTAGTTGTTATTTATCCTCTTGTTTTATTTTGTTTCTATCTTTTGATTATTTCTAATTTGTTTTCTCCTTTGCTTGCAGAGACTGCTGATGAGTGGCGAGACCTGATTCACCGGGTATGTACTGATACCCTGATGATCCCCATGGAGAAGACTCATGCCGAGCTATCCGTGGATGCAGGGGAGCCCTCGGCAGCCGGTAGGCATACCGAATGTTTTTCCCCTGTCTGGCATGTGGCCAAGATGGTGACTACCCTCCGTATCGAGTTGGCTGGGTGTAGGACAGCAGAGCGCCTGATGAGGAGTCACTCTCATAGTGAGGCCGCAGCTACTCCTTGAGATCGTGAGCCCTCAGTGCATTCAGAGCGCCGGCGTAGCCGGAGTCCTAGACATGGTCATGCACCTTCAGAGGGATCTCATAGGGGTTGAGAGGCCACTTGGCTCTTTTTGTAGTGACTTTTAGATTGTTTATACGATTATTTTGTACCTTCTGGGCTCATTGAGCGTTTTGACCATGCCTAGTGCATGATGGCATTGTACAAAACTTGATTATATATATATACTTCTTTTTGGATCAGACTCTTGGTGTCTAGGATTTTGTGATTCATTTTTGCATGTAAATTATAATGTTGTTTTTATATGCCTTTCAGAATGTATATAATGGAGAACAAATGACACAGATGCTTTCTTTTTTTTGTATTTCATGATGCTGATATATGATAATGTAGACACAATGTGATCTTTGAACTTGGCTTTCTCTAAGCAATTTTCCGGTACTTCATATTTGTTTTGAAAAAATGAGATGATAAACTGATATGATGAGCAGATGAACTTTCCCCACTCCTATCTCCACGCAACTAGTAAGATGCGAGGGCTCACCACCAAGAGGTAGAAAGGGCACAAGCTATGAAATTTGTTGAATGGTAGCAATGAGAGATAGACAAAGTTTTGATGGAACCAAATTAGGACGCTACAAACCTATTCTACTCAAGTGACTCCATAGTTTAGAATGCAACTTGCTTTGCGGTTTATCCAGACTTAGATCCGTAGATGGCCATATGGTTGACAAAATCTGGTTTTCAGG
The DNA here is from genome assembly GCA_019776745.2 of Taxus chinensis. Lineage (NCBI taxonomy): Eukaryota > Viridiplantae > Streptophyta > Pinopsida > Cupressales > Taxaceae > Taxus > Taxus chinensis. Next base: position 2,551,105 of record CM034149.1, read on the forward strand.
ATTTTGGACTCTCTTGGAATTTTGGACATCTGATTCATTTGTTTTTGACTCAAGATTTCAAAGGTTTATTTGAACTATTTGCTTATGACCTTCAACGTTACTGTCAAGAGAACCCCCTACACCTTGCCCCATGCTACTAGTAAGAAGCATGGGCTTATCACCATGGACAAGGTACAGGCGAGTAAGGGCATTCCCATCCTTTCCCAACCCTACGTCACTAGTAAGAGACGCAAGCTCATCACTGAAGGTTGGTAGGGAAAGGAAATGTGTAAAAATAAAATTTTCTGTTTGATCTACATGTGACTTATTTATTTGAGCAAAATGTCAGTATGTTCTTATTTCCAAAGAGATCTATATATGGGGTAGATGTGACACCATGAAGCTTCTAGAACAGACCATAGGCAAGACACCTATCCTAGGAAGAAACAAAAGTGAGAACAAGCATGCAGGCCTTGGTATGGCTACCGTTAAGACTTTGTCATATCTAGCTTTATTTGATGAAATGATTCTGAAATGGTTGATGATGTTATGAAAATGAAGAAGTATGATTGAATGCTTTTATGCCAAAACCATCAGAAGTTTGTAATGAATTGCTTAAGAATAAGTCCCTTGATCACCAATTTGTACGAAATGAGTGAACAAAATGAACCTATCTAAATGAAGATGCAATGTAGATATAATTATACAAATAGTGCTGACGCTTCATGCGTAGAATCGTTTAAGGTGCAGGGAATTGACAGTTTCACCAAATTCCTCACCTTCTAGTGTGCACAAGAGATACGCACCATTTCCATAGTCTTTCATGACTCGGTATGGGCCCAACCATTTGGGCCGGAATTTCCTTCCTTCACCGGTCTTCTTATCGATCCGGTTGTCTAGTCTTAAAACTAGATCTCCTTCATATATTTCTCGTTCATAGACCTTTTTGTTATACTACCGGCACATCTGGTCAGCATAGACTCTATGCCGTTGTTCAGCGTCTAATCTGGCCTCATCTAGGCTTTCTAGTTGGGAGAGACGTGCTTCTCTATAAGCTTCTTCATCCAGAATCCCTTGTAGTGAGATGCGGAGACTGGGTATTTCAACCTCAAGTGGGAGAACTGCTTCTGCTCCGAATACCAATGAGAAAGGAGTTGCTCCTGTTGGTGTTCTTATTGAGGTTCAGTGGGCCCACAAGGCCGGATATAACTTTAAATGCCAATCTCATTTGTTTTCTTTTACCATTTTGAGGAGAATAGCTTTCAATGTCTTGTTTGTTGCTTCAGCCTGCCCATTAGCTTGAGGGTAATACAGGGAGGCTGTATGATGGATTATTTTAAATTTACTGCATAGCTCACGGACCTCGTCATTTTTAAAGGAAGTGCCATTATCTGAGATAATGATTTGTGGGACACCGTACCTGAAAATGATCTGGTTCAAAATGAACTTGGCGATCACGGCACCTAGTACAGTGGTAAGAGGCATAGCCTCTACCCATTTGGTAAAATACTCAGTGGCCGTGATTATGAAGTTATGGCCATCTGTTGATGAGGGAGAGAATTTCCCTATCAAATCTAGGCCCCATGTAGAAAAGGGCCATGGAGTAGCAATTGGTTGTAGAGCTTGTGTCGGCATGTGAATCTCGTGGGAAAATTCTTGGCATTTATGGCATCTGCGTACAAAACTCTACTGCGTCATGTTCTAGAGTGGGCCAGAAATAGCCCATCCAATGTATTTTGTGGGCGGTGGCATGACCACCGAAGTGGCCTCCACATATTCCACTGTGAGATTTGTAGAGAATCTTCTTGGATTCTTCTGTGTCAACACACCTTAGGAGCATTCCATCGAAAGCCTTATGATAGAGCACTTGTTCTATAATAACGTATTTAGCTATGATAATGCGTAACCGCCTTCTTTGTTGTGGTGTGGCACCTTCTGGATACGCATGGTCCATGATATAATTAACAATATCAGTATACCAAGGACATTCAGAGATAGGAGGTCTGGTTTCGATGTAATATATGCATTCATCGGGAAAATCCAGATCTACTAGATCACCCCCATCTAACGGGTTGTCAGCTAACCAATCTGCAATGATTTGTCCCTTAATGGACTTCTGGTTTACGAAATTTAATTCAAATTCACCCATTAAGGTTATAAAGCGTCCAGCCTTTTTAGACAAGGACCCTTGCATGAGGAAAGTTCGTAAATGGTCTGTTTTTACAATGACCCTTGTTTCTTGGTTTAGCATGTAATGTCTTAGGCGTTTGGTTGCAAAGACTATGGCAAGGCATTCTCGTTCTACCTGCGTATAACGTGTTTCATAATCGAGCAACGTTTGGCTAATAAAATAGATCACACGTTCTCGTTTATTGTCGTCTTCTTGAGCCAACATGCAGGCTAGCGAGACATCTGTAGCTCGTGAATATAAGATCAAAGGATGATCTGGTCTAGGTGGCATTAACATGGGAGGAGACAGCAAGAAGCGTTTAACTGCTTCGAAGGCCTCATGGCATTCCTTTGTCCAAATAATGCAGCAATCCTTTTTCAACAAATTATTGATCGGATGTACAACAAAACTTAAGTCTGGAATGAATCTCTGGATTGCACCGAGCTTTCCAAGAAACGATCTAATGCCAGAGTCATCTGATGGTGGGATCATTTCAAGAACAGCCCGGATTTTGGCTGGGTCCACATCGATCCCTCATGATGATATAATGTAACCTAGGAGTTTCCCTCCTGTTACACCAAATACACATTTTTCTGGATTTAGTGTGACTCTGTATTCGATCAAACATGAAAGGATGATGCGGAGCACTTCCGGGTGATCGCAGCGCTTCCTGGCTTTGGCCAACAAGTTGTCTACATAGGATTCCATGATTTTATGAATAAGATCATGAAATATGTATGTCATTGCCTGTTGGTATGTAGCACCAACGTTCTTGAGACCGAACAGCATAACAGTGTAGCAATAAGTTCCCCAAGGAGTTATAAACGTAGTTTTGGCTTGGTCTTGTTCAGATATTCTGATTTGATTATATCCTGAGAATCCATCCATGAGAGACAAAAGCTCAAATCTAGCTATTGCGTCAACGATGATGTCAATGGATGGTAACGGGAAGTCATCCTTGGGACATGCCTTGTTAATGTCTCGAAAGTCTATGCAGATGCGTATCTTCCCATTCTTTTTTAGAATGGGGATGATATTAGATACCCACTGAGAGTAATCAACTGGTTTGATGAACCCTACTTGGAGAAGCTTCATTACCTCTTCCTTCACCATGAGAGCTACCTTGGGTTTCATTGGTCTCAATTTTTGTTTAATTGGCTTTACATCTGGTTTGGTGATGAGGTTATGTACTGTGATGTGTGGTGCAATTCTCATCATTTCTTTATAATTAAATGCAAAATCCTTTTGATGTTCTCTGAGGATTCGAGTGTGTATCTCTATCTCTTCTGGAGTTAGCGAAGATCCTAGTTTTAAGATCTTCGGTTCTTCCTCCGTTCCGATGTTAATATCAATTGTTTCTTCGATTAAAGAAGCATTACCTTCTTCAAACTCAGGTGGGGGCTAGAGGTACTTCCAGATCTTCTCCATTCTCTACCGCGTATATGTCGAGCTCCTTTTGTGGGGGGAGCTCTACCATGGGGTTTCCAAAGTAAGAAGACGAATGTGGGATTAAGGACAAATCTACCACGTGATGGGTGAGATGTAACTCTGCATAGGCGTTTAGGTAATCAAGAGTGGCTCTATCACTGTCAACGTGATCTAAGATAGTAGATGTATTCTCAGCTATGTTTGTTAAAAGAGGGTTTGACATTTTCTTTACTAATGGTTCAGTACGAAGGGATACCATGAAACGGGTGTCTTCCAACTCACTGTTGGGAGTGAAACGTGAAGCTGAGGTTGCTATCAAATCTGTGAGAAGGTTTTGTTCTCACGGGATTGCTTCAATTGATATGAAGTTAAATCCTTTGCTCAAATCTAATACTGCTGTTTTGTAGAGTTGTAAATGTTCAGCTCTAGTCTCATACACCTCAGAGACTTGGTTTGCTACTAATTGAGAGTCTCCTAACACTCTGATGTCATTAACACCGAGCCTTTTAGCTATGATGAGGCCAAGGAGGAGGGCTTCGTACTCAGCGTCATTGTTTGTACATTCAAAATTTAGTTTAAAGGTGAACGGTAAGATCTTTCCCTCGAGAGAAGTAAAGATCACACCTGCCCCAGCCCCATAACGACATCTAGCTCCATCGAAATGGAGAGTCCAATATTTACTTGGGAAGATGGATGTTGGGACATTTGCTACGTCTACTTCTTCTGCTTCGGTTACTTCTACCATGCAGAGTTCTTCTGCTGGAAGAGAACCAACTCCTAGGGTATATCCCATACCTACAGAATCAAATGGCAGGAAAATTGGTAGATCCTGTTCTAGCAATTCGACAATTTTTGCAGTAGTTCCTAATGATATTGTTTCTACAATGTTAGCCTCATCCTTGAGGGTTGGGATATTCTTGATTAGGTTCGTAACTTCTAACTTCTGTTGTAGGTACCAACTTTTCTTCCGGTTTCGAGTTGGTTGGCTTGTTAAGTTGGTTTGTTGGGAGTTCAAACTCAGAGTGAACACCTGGCCTTTTCTTCAGGTCTGCTAGGTGTATATCGAATGGTTTTGGATCACCTTTTGCTACGAATATCTTTCCCAAGTGCAAGAATCTTATTTCTTGAAATAACGTAGAAGGGATTGCCTTCATACGGTGTATCCATGGTCGGCCGAGGATCATATTATAGTTGGTTTCCCGATCTATAATATAAAACTCAGTGAGGATTGTTTTGGGTCCTAAGGTGACTGGTAGTATTATAGTTCCAATCGAAGTGGCTTTAAGGCTATCATAGCCTCTTAGCATATTCCGAGTTGTGGAACAATTTGTTTCTCCATACCCTAGCTTTTGAAGGAAAGAGAAGGGAACTATGTTAACTGCTGCCCCATCATCAACCATTGCACGTTTAACGTAATTTTTATAAACCCACACTTGTAAATGTAAGGCGAGATCACCTCTACGTGCAATCTCAGCGTCTGTTGGCATTTTTTTTATGTCAAATATAAACTCGGTATCCCTATCTGGCTGCCCTGGAGGGTGAATATCGAAGTCTATATGGTTTACTTGTGTTTCGGGAGGTGGAGTGATGTTAATTAAATGACCTAAACCTAATGCTTCTAAAAGAGCAGCCCTATGGGCAGGAGAGTTCTTCAATAAGTCCAAAAAGGAGATGTGAGAGAAGGTCTTTGTTAGGTCATTAATTAAATCATAGGCACCTACGGGTTTTACTAATGGTTGTTGAATGTTATCTGTCTCTAGCGGGTAACTTGGATTTGGCTGAGAGGAATACTCGCGTGTCCTTGTTACGGCTTCCACGTGTAGTTCAGTGTCTAACTCCACTAAACTGACTATCTTGGGTCGTAGCTGATTTCCTAATTGTGGTGCGACAGGTGGATTTAGCGAAGTCGAGGCTTCATGATCATTGTTTCCTGTCATTGCACCCTTGTTCATCCCTTTTGGATTTAATTTATCGTGATTTGGGAGAGGGTCATTGAAAATCTTGAGGGGAGCATTTTGAGGGGAGACTGCTCCCGTGAAAGTATTTGGCGCAGGTGATGCAGGATCTGCTAAGAACATATCTATGAAAAGTTTTTTTTGTTCTTCTAGCAAACGTTACATGAATTTATTGTAATCGTGGCAAGTTCTAGTGTCATGACCTCGAACTTTTTGGAAACCACAATATGAGTTGGGATTGTAATTCCTAGGTTGTTGGTTTGGCACGTATTGTGGTCCAAAACTCTGATTAAACCGTTGACTATTAAAGTTTTACGTTTGTTGTCTTTGGTTTTGGTTTTGGTTTTGATATCTAGTTGAATTTTGACTTGGACCCTGTGTCTGGGTCTACCTTTGTTGTTGTTTTGTTGTGGATGATTAAAATCCACCGAGTTGATTGTCGGGGTAAATTTGTTGTTTCGTTGATTGTTAATCGGCGGTGGAGTATTTACAACATTTGCTTTTTTTTCTTGGTCAGTTACTCCATCTGTTGTTACGCCGTGATTTTTGTTAAGGATTTTAGGTCCTTGATTGACGTTTGTGGTAGTAGGATAAGTTGTAGTATTTTGGTTGGGGATGATTAACCTCCCATTTGTTCCATACATCTTGTGACCGCTATCTATTACAGCTTGATCTATTCAGAGGGTGCTCTCAAGTACTTCATCGTAAGTCCTTAGTGGGAACTTCTGGACTTTTTCCTTTATCTCTCTGTTGAGAGAATGAAGGAATAAATTGCATAGTTCCATCTGGTCCATGTTTGGAGCGCTTGCTGAAGAATAGAGGACTGTACACCATCTCTGGATAAAATGAGCAACAGATTCATTGTGTTCTTGCTTAATATGCAAGAATTCCCTGATTCCTATTCTCAACAATTTGTTCATGTCAAAATGCCTTGATGAACTCTGAAACGAGTTGTTTAAAAGAATGGATGGAAGCTTCAGGTATTCTATAATACCAATTGAGGGTGATGCCCTCTAAAGTTTTGGGGAATATTTTGGCAACAACCCCATCCCAAGGGAGCAGTTCTCGAATGGCTGTGGCATAGGCCTTAATGTGTGCATTCGGGTCTCCCTCCCCTTTGTATTTGGGCAAATCGGGAAGAGGTCTTGGAAGCATGACGCTTCGTATGGTGAAGTCTAAGGGTTCTTTCAAATATTCTGAATAAGTTCCTATCGCATAGGTTTTGACCATCGATGACGCCTGCTGAGGGGGTGGAGGTGGAATGGGTTGTTGATATGGCATAGCGTATGCATTTACAGGGACATAAGGAAATCCTTGTGGTTGAGTGAACGTGCCAGGAGAAGAGAACATATCTCCTTGTGGTGACTTGGAATATATGTTTAAGTATGGAGGAGTATTGCCCATGGATTATTTTGTACTAGACCGGGAGGTATCATATTTTCCATCTGGAGTGGCATTAGCAAACACGGTTCTAGTTGGTACTTGTTGTGAATACTGAGGAGGCATGCCCAACGTGCCTATTCCCATGAGGAGGTCTACTTGGCTAGGATGATGTGGAGGGTTGGGAATTTCCTGCCTGCATGAATTTAGAATTTTGACTTTGCTTGAGCAAGTTCTAACCCTCTAACCTTTTCAGCCAAGGCTGAAATGACCTCTATTGGTGAAGACTCGGTATTTTGCCTTACGGGCGTTTGTTGTGTCGTTTGAGGCTGCAAAGGGGTATGATACCCTGCTATGAATTGGTCGTTATCCTACCACATTTCACCGAGGGCATTTCCTATAGGTAGAGGTATGGAGGTGTTTTCTTGAAAAGAGACCTCGGGTCATGTTTGTAAACTTCCTATAGGTGGGTACATACTCCGAGAGCGTTGTTCACTCTTGACATAACGTGCTAAATGTTCATCATCTAAAAATAGGTATGGATCTAATTGTCTACTGATTTGCAGTCTAAGCAACACATGAGGAGATGAACCAGATTCTCCTGTGAACGTTATGTTGTTTGAGCCTAAAGGCTCTAGTTGTTGCATTTGAGCAAGTTGATCTAACTCCTCTATTTGGAAAGAAGAACTATATCTAGTCCTTGGAGGTAGAGATTGTGTTTACAATCAATTAGTTGAATCAGTTATCACCCCATGCTGAGAGCGAGTGTGATGGCTGTCTATTCAGTTGATCGTAGTATGCTTTAAGACCTAGAAGAGGTCTGCCGTATGTGTCAAATCTTGACCCATATTCAGGGGGTATATGAATACCCACAGAATAATGAGAAAGAGCAAAGGTGGATGGAAGAAGTGAAAAATAAAAGAGGATGAACTTGTTTCTTTCACATCGGGGTTCACCAATTTTGTATAGTGTAAAAGTGACAAGCGAGCATGGGAATCTAGAAGTAACTCATCCTTGCACCTGACCTCCTGAGATTGTGTTGAGATAACCAGTGGGGATGGATTATACATGGGGTATAGGACAAACTAGTTGAGAAATCCTATATCTTCAACACACACTAATGGAATATGCAAATCTAAGGAAAATAAGGCTCTCCTAACCTGAATCTAGTGTGATAGATCGGTCAGTGAGGAGGAGTACTCGAAGGCTCCAAGCAATATCGAGCTCTGGCATGATTCGTTCTATGGGTTGTGGGATATGGGGAAAATGACTTGGGATTATTTCGTGTATGTCTCCAGACAGGGTCATAAGATGGATGATGGATATATAGTCGATTCTATGGGCGATTCTTTGGTTTAGTCGAGAAATCTTTAGCTTCGATTAGCTGTTATATCTAACAAGGATAGTTGTGTGATGATGATTGGTGAAAGTGGAGTGGATCTAAATACTAATGTACGTAAACCAGCATTAACGTCTGATTGTCCCCATGGGCCCGTTGGGTTGTGGGACCTGTGGATCACAATCATAGAGTTCATGGTTGTTGTGGACCTCCTATGGTCATGTGTAGAATCAATCCCTAATTCCTAGTATCCAGTAGTCATATGCATTTTCGGCCTCTATATTTAGAACTAATAGTTGCGCAATCTTCTCAAAGTACCTTACTGGTGTTTTAGCAACTTGAATTCTTAAGTTAGTGTCTATGTCAATTAGAATGTCTCCTGCGTTCTAGTTGTGGGACCAAAGGATCACAAGCCGAACGTTTTCTATTTTTCAAGCCCTTCTACAATCATGCAGATATTTTATTTAAGGTAATTTGTAGTTTGGTTGGTTTGACAAAAAAATTATGCGCTTTGTCGTCTTCTATGTTTAGTCCTCTTAATTGTGAGCTAATTTTTTATAGGTCTGCTGTCGTTCGGAAGACCTTGAATTCTGAGGTTTTGGTCTATGTTAGTTTATTGCTGCAAAAAAATTGGGTTGGGGCACGATTGGTTCAAATACGTATTCTCTGGGCTCCCTAGGTTCTATGATTGTCATACAAAAGAAATAATGTAGATCTAACTGACAGCAAGGTAAACTAACTATGTAAAATATATCTATAACATATATATAAATTCTCTATTTGTGTGTTTCTGACGAACTATTAAATGTAATTGAAAGAGTTATTATATAATATATCTAGCAAGTGAAAACTAATCTAATGACAGAAATTGAAAACAAATAAAGTAGCCGAGTATAAATACCTTCCTGTGTAATTGTAAATCTATTCTAAATAACCAGATAACTGATCTAATATATTTGAAAAGACCCCCAATCCTACCTCAGAAGTGAGGAATGAATCATAGTTTCTCAAAAACTATCAATCCGCATAGCTTCCCCGGTAATATCGAAAGTGATATTAACTGAAATGAACATGATTTCACTATTCTATTTTATATACTTTAACTAGAACTTTGAAAGCTTTAACCTGGTTTTTTTTAGAACAGTGGTGAATCCAATTGTGTGTGGCGTTGTCCCCTTAGTGTGGTCTCCTCGTTCCTTCATCCTCACGTGAATCCAAAAAATCATGCAATGCTAGCATCAATAGAATTATGTATTGGAATAAGGGTAGCTTTTAGATGCAGACTGAATACAATGCAAGTAGGGAGAGGGATAGCGCAAGAGAATAGAGCTTGGCTTATGCAATTCCTAGTGGGATTTATTACGAGTCATTCAACACAAAACATCCATAATCCTAAAGACTATGCTTCTTGATGAAAAAAGCTTACAAATCTAATGGCTTCAGACTGAATAATGAAACTATCCTATCTTAACTAATTGTATGAAACAATAATAACACTAGCATAAGAAGATTATGTGGCTTCTAAACAACAAAACGATACTAATTATGCATGTAACAACTGAAAACTATGAATTCCTAAGAACTGAAAGACTAAAACTATTGAAATGAGATGATGAGAGGCAATTTTTGAGGGGCCATTTGCTTGAGCACAAACCATCTATTTATAGAATTCCCATTTACCCAAAAGTGAAATCCAAATTGAACTCCTTTACAATAAACAAAGGAAAAAACACTATTCTAGGGAACCAAAATCATAAATACGAGCAAAGGCAGTGAGAAAAGCTGGTAAACATTGAAATTTTACACAAGTTGCAATAAAAGGAATGTTTTGGAAAAACGTATGAAGGACTACCACCCAGATCAGGGCAGCAGTTACAGGACCGCCACCCTGCCTGGGTGGCGGTCATGACACCGCCACCCAGGAGGTGTGGCGGTTTTGTCACCGAAGACCAAAAAGCAAGGAAAAGAGGGGGGGAAGAGCAAAAACAAAGCATGCAGAGGCTAAGTGGGGCATGCAGGATATTAATGTACACTTGGAGAGCTTTTTTGGATCCCGAACACCTTGTTAGGAGACCTGTATCATCATTGGGGCACATGTGACATTGTTCCGGCAGTGTAGTACCCTTACAATTTTGGGTACATACAGTGGCTCTTGTGCTAGAAGTACTTGAGAGCAAGTAGCTAGATGTAGCAATGTAAGTAGATGTGTGGATTTCAAAATGAACTTCCCCTCTTGTGCGTGTATGCAAAAAAATATAGTCCCTTATCCCTTGAGTGACTCTTAGATATATGTTTTGATGCTCTTGAAATGCCTTTGGATACAACCTTAGGTGATGGTAGTAGATGCTTAGAGCTTGGTCCTTCATAATGGTCACATAGATTTATATTTATATGATTCCCTTGGTTGAATTTCACAATTAACAACTAAAAGGACAACCCATAAGAAAACAAGATGCCCAAAATATAAAATAGGCCCCAAAGGGACGAGTAAGATACAAAGAGATCAAGGCACCCAGAAGGACGGGGGCATCTGGGCATTGGCATCTTGGTTGGGCGATGGTGTCCAGAGTGATAAAAGATGAAACAATGAAGCATCGATTGAGATGTAGGGTGTAAGAGGCCAAGAAGAAGACATAAACAAAGACAAAAATTCCAAATATAGTTGTTAAGTGCTACTTTTCTCACTTAGAAATCATATAAATAGTAGTATGTGATTAGGACTTAGAAATGTACCCAAAGTGTGTGGTTTAGTGTCTACATTTGCCCCCACTTTATGTTGTTGAGTGAATACTTGACAACGTAAAGTAGATAAGAGATGTGTACCTGATAACCATGTAGATCAATGGTAAAAATGGTGTCAAAGAGACAAGAAAAAGTGTGGAGTGATGAAAATGAAGCGTGGAAGCTAAGCTAGAGAAGAGGAAGTCACCCTAGGGGTGAAGAGTGTATAAGTTGTGTCGTGTTGTACATGTTTTTTTTGTTGTTAGATGAAGGGTTTCTTCTTGTTGTATATTAAGGATAAACCTTGCAAAAGAAAAGCGAAAGAGTAGTCAAAGTTGTGTATATGGAAATTTTGATCCAAGTATGTAAAAAGTGTGTAAAAATATGTAAAAATGTGAAAATGAACATGTGCACCTAATCTGTGATGAGTGAAGAGGATAAAAAGGACCCTAAAGATGTTGTAGAACAATGAGTTTTTTGGGCAATCTCACGCCAAGCGCAAGTTTTTTTGGGTGATATCATGCCAAATTCGAGTTTTTTTTGGCAATATCACTCCAAATGTGAGTTTTTTGTGTGATCTCACATCACGGCAAAAGAAGTGTTGGGGAGAAAGATCTAGTGTTATTCTCCAACCCTTACACCTTCCCGACAATTTATACACCACTGCAGATGATGTGATCCTACTTTATTCAAGTTCAATCCATTTTGATCCAATTCAATCCAAATGCAACTAGAATAAAAAAGGAGATAACATGCATGTTGATTGTTGGAGGAATGTGCATGTTCTGTGAAAGTCATTGTGTAAACTTCTGGCAATTGTATCAATCTGAGAAAAATATTGTAACTGCCCCTGGTCATAGGCACCCAAGAATGTCAAGAGCACACAGGCTCTAGTTTCTGGTGTTGGGCGCTAGTTTCTATGCAAAACTGAAGACCCAAGTCATATTTTGAAACCTTTCTGTAACTATATAATGTGATGTTCATGTATTGTGCAGGTCTAAAATTGTGACTGTACTATTGAATGGGGTGACTCATTCACCCAATGTATGCCCCCCTCGTTTGGGGTCCATGCAACATCACTAGGAGAATGTGGCCCAAAGGAGGACCTAATGTACATCTGAAATCGATGCCCTATAGGAGCAGGGAATATGCATTGTAGAAACTAAGGCACATGCAAACAAAGTGGCTAGAAACATGTGTTAGTGCAATCAAGACAAATACGCATATAGAAGACAATGTGTAAACTAGTAAGCAAGAAGACAAAGTAGACAACGAGATACAGGTTTCAAACATGGGTCATCACTCATAATGTCGCAATATAATCAAGGCCGAAGTGGCCAAAAGTATACAATGTGCACACAAGACAAAGGGAAAAGCCTGCAAATAATGGTAGACAAAGACAAACCAATGACAAACAATACCAAACAAAGTAACAAATAACATGGGTGGCAAATAAACCTGCAAAGAAAATGTTGCACATGAAGCACCCGTTAGCATGTTAGAAAGATAGAAAGTATGTCAAGACATGTATATATCGATGGAATGTGCTAGTAAGGATATGAAGTAGTATAAATTGAAACAATAGCATATGTGATGTGTACGAAATTGGATACCCCCAGGAGCCTCAATGGGACTGGTAAAAGGTACAGTGCCAAGCATTCATGCTCCATATAAAGTCTACATTCACAATTAGAAGGTAAGTGAACGTGCATGTGTATATGATGAAGATAATGACATATTACGTATCTGGCTAACATAGTAATCAAAGTGTAAAATGCGAGTATAAGCAAACAAGAATAATTGCGACCAAGATATGTAACATGATGTGAATGTATATGGAATAGAATGCAATGCAAGCGTGATAGGAGCAGTGTACCCCCCGAGCATATGTGTATGAATGTGTGTGATAGGAGGTTCATTTATAAAATACCCCTCAGTAGTCAAGAATGAACCATAAAACAAGAGTGTGTCATCAGGAAAAGGTTTGAATTGTGCGCTAGGAACATATGATCAATGAAGCATAGAGCATGGAGAGTGCGAGATGAGGTGAGGTTCATTTCATATTTAGACCCTCAATAGTCGAGTATGAACCTTGGAACTGATGGCATGATGCTCATTAGACATAGATGAGTCAACTTTAGGAACCTAGTGAGATTTAGGAATTGGATAGGGGCATGTATTAGAATGTTGTGTAATGAATGAGAGAAAACCATGACACTCAAGATGTTTGATACTCTGTTGTAAAGCATAGAAATCATTGTCATTATGTCCATTGATTCAATGAAAATTGCAATATGGATGACCTTGATATTTTGTAATTTGGTAAGGAGGATAGCATTCAGTAGATGGCAAGCTAATTAATTGATAATTTATGTGTTGGGGAAGAATACCTTGTTGCTTAGCATTCAGATCAAACTTGAAAGGTGTCAGTAATGGTAATACTTGAGGTTCACTTATATGAGCACATGTAGAAGACATAGAATGAGGATGTGAAGAAGAACTAGCATGAGCCTGAGAAGCGTTCTTAAAATGTTAGATTTCAGATTTTATAGATGTAATCATGGATTCCATAGCCTAAAATTTATCTTGAAATAAAGAATTAAGAACTTGAATGGATCTGCAAATAGATTGATTGGAATTAGGACCAAGAGAGTCATCAGAAAGACGATCGAATATAGCACTGACTTGTGAACGTGACATGTTGATAGAGAGATGCATGGTGTTTAGGGTTTTGTGGAGAGAATCTTTACAAGATGGGTGCATTCAAAGAAATTGAAGCAAGGAGACTTGAGAGACCTCATGAGCCATGAGATAAGAAAAATGAGGATCTAAGAATGTTCGAATGAGACGGGTTCGCTAAATGATTTTAAAAATATATACTTTATTGTAAACCTTAGAATATTTCAGAGTCACAACTAATAAATAAGCAATAAAACATAGATCTGACCTAAGCAATAAGTAAATGGAGATTTGAAACCCTAAGTGCAAGAGATAGAATAAGAGACTTAGTTGATTTCGCAATAATCCCGAAGATGTAATGAGCTAGAAAATTGACGAAACATGAGGGCAGAATGTCACAATCAAGCCCAAAAAATCACAGAGCTGTTGGAAATTTCAAGACTAGGGCGCCTGCACTGGGTCAAGGGTGCTTAGGCAATAGAGAGTGGTTATGGGAACTCGCGACTACGAAAAACCTCAAAAAAAAATTGTAGTGTCACAAGATGTTCGCTAATATTCACTATTGATTGCCTTTAGGTCGCTGGAAGATCTTCGAGCTCTCTTAAAACCTACGAAGAGAAAGAGCAATTGCAAAACCCTAAAACACATCAAATCTTAAAAAAAAAAGATGCAAATGGGGATTCGAATAGACCCTAGAGGTCACCCAGCTAATTGAACTTGCGACCGAGCGTTGCACTACATTTCAGACTCCATGTAGTGCTTATGTGTGTGTGCAAGAATCATGCCCTAGGTAGCTCTTGTGCAAGATGAACTTGATAGCGAGCGATGGTTAGATGTAGCAATGTAAATAGATGTGTGGATGGAAAATGAACTTACCCTCCTATGCGTGTATGTATAAAAATGTAGTCCCTTATCCCGTGAATGAAGCTAGATGGATGCTTTGATGCTCTTGAAATGCCTTTGGATGCAACCTTAGGTGATGGTAGTAGATGCTTAAATCTTGGTCCTTCATAATGGTCACATAGCTTTATATTTATATGATTCCCTTGTAGTCTTTTATTTTACCAAGAACAACCCAAGGCATGCTAACACATCACTCATATAGATCAGAGCACTCACCCAAAGCACTCAAGTGTACCAGCTCCATATTTTATGGAAGCTTTTTCAAGGAGTTTAACATGAAAGAACATACATTCCAGATCCATAGAAAGTAATTAAGCATAAAGCATGATATAAGCTATATCAAAATTATGGTACATGAAGGATTAAACAAGAATCAAGATTATTTTTACCATGAAAGATCCATTCATAGAGGTGTCAACAACCAATATCCAACCACAAAGATCCATTTTATTAATCACCATAAAACACAGAAGATGAATACATCAATAGTAACTCCATAAGACCATGCACATAAGTAAATCAGCAGCATAACCTTACAAAAACATATTAATCCTCTAACTTTGAAAATCAACACATATATATAGGGGGTGGGGACTTACCCTTCACCACCTACGCATCCTCAAAATAGCCCGCATGTCAAAAATAGCTATGCGTGCATTACAAGTCAACTACAGAAGTATGTAAGCTTTGCTAATAATAGATTATCTACTAATAACTATAGTACTAATCATATTATTAACCCAAAAAATGTGCATGTATCTTTATCTTCCTTCGCATGAGATATTTTCCAAAATATACTTGGCTTGTAACTATAATTCTATATGTCAACCTTATCTTTAGAACATCTTTTGGATGCTACTCCAAATAATCATCTCTCAATTCTATCAAAATGTAGCTAAGTCTCGAACATGTTTGGCCTAGGTATGAGCCTTCGTGCACTTTCTTCTCTACTTTTGTGTGTTCCTTCATGCCTAATATCCACACATCCAAAACCCTCACCTCACCTCACTTAGTGTCTTTCATGGGTCCAAAATTATCCCACACTAGCTGGATTACCACCCCCAACAATTCTCCATTCTGCAAGTATAAAAATTTCAAAAAGAATTACAAAATTCAAAAATTCAAAAATGAACATCATACCAAAACATGCTAAAGCACTTGGAGGATCTATGGAAATTTTGTATTTACTCCATCTACTAATTTCTTCCACTCTTCCAACTCCTTCAAATCCTTTCCCAGCATAGCCTCTACAATCCCTGATGCTTAATTAGGAATAATCTCCTTGACTCTTCCCTTCAACACTTTTATCACCACCTCTAACTCTGTGCAAACACCATCAATAATGTCCATATTTTATAGTATAGAACTTTGGAACTAGCTAACCTTTTTCTCAAGCTCGAGCTTCACCTTGATTTTGAATTTCTGCACTAAGGTCTCTGTGATCAACTGAGTGCACTCAAGTTTGTTGGTTGGGGCCTTCTCCTGTATAGTCTTTAAAATTGCTTCCTCATCCACCAGCTAAATCACTATGAAGGGTTCACACTTTTGGCATCTAGTGAAGAAAACATCAGCCTTTTTGGTTACTTCCTTGAGCTAGGCAAGCAAGTCTTCAAGCTCAGTGATACTGGCTTCCACTACAACCTTATTATTTTCCTTTTCTTTTGAATTTTTTTTTTCTATAGGACCCACGCTTTTGATATTAACAAGGAGCGTCCCTACCAGATCCTCTAAACACTCCATCTCATCTCCATAATCTATTCAGTCCTGGCTCACTAAGGAAGGGCATTGTCTCAATATTTACTTTACAGGTGCGTTGGCTCTATCATATGCTTCCTTAGTTCTTTTTTGTTCTCCTTGAAACCCCTTGTGCATACTATCTATTTCATGCTCCTTCTCCTTCTTATCTACTACAAGGGTACAAACAGTGGCACTTGAATCCAAATTTATCCTCACCACTTCCTAGGCCATCTTATTCAAGGCATTGCATGCCTTTTCATCTGTCAAATTATTTGGGTCTATGGACTGGTACTTCTTTCCTGTATTTTTCTACAATATCATTATTTCAATTACATGCTCGCTCACTTCAAATTCAGGATCCTCTGAATGAGTTTGTAAATTCCAACTTAGAATTTTATTTATTTTGGACACTCCTCCCTCTTGGTCCAGTAGCTCCCAGGCATGCACCTTTTCTGTTGGCATTCTACTTTAGAAGCACTTGTAACACTTTTGTTGGATCATCTACAAAATCCATGTGCGGTATCCTTAGAGTCCATCACCTCCTCTGCGCCTTCATTTTTGTCCTTTGCTTCTTTGGGGTAGGAGTGTTGGTACCTGTCCCCAATCCCTTGTCCTCCTTGATGATGAAAGTTTCACCTGTATCTTTCTGTCCTTTTTCCTCCAGTTGCATCGGTGTATTGTCATTTTCTAGGCTCTTCTTTTTATCTTCTTCTGTCATAGGCTATTTCTTCTTTTCACGAGCATACTTTGTTGCCTCTCTTGTGCCCACTTCTCCTATTTTGTAAGCTCTTGTTCCAACTCATCTCTTAGCATGGTGAAGTCCATCTTTTCTTCTTAAAAATTTGTTTGTCTCAGAGCTAGATACCACATATGCCTTAGCATGCTTAATATTTTCTTGCTTCATGTTGCCATGCTGAGAGGTCCTCACGCCCCCACTGATGCTCCTGTGATAATAATACTTTCTCTTATGAGAGGTATCAATCTTCCCCTCTTCTTCATCACCTTCCTATTCCACTTGCACCTCTTCTTTGCATAACTTTTGAATATGTTGCACCCCTATTCCCTTAGGTTGTGGGAAGGTGGATTCTGTAACCTCCACTTTGAATCCTCCTTGAGTCTTGGACCGAACTATTAAAACACTCTGTTAATGTGTCCCTTGATCATAACATTTTCCTATGGATGCATGTCCAATAGGTATTGCTCCAAAACCTCGAAGTATGTAGGCCTGGAGTCATATATGTATGTGGCATGCAACGTATGTAGGTATTAATCCACCTTTCCTGCATCATTAGTCTAATTTTGTGCATCCTTAATATATTGATGGAGCACTTCAAGTATTTTTCCGAGAATGAAAATGGAATTTTTCACCAAGGACCCATCTCTCCCTTAACCATGCAAAACCAAGGATGAAATGTTGCATTATTGAAAACTTTACCTGATCTCCAACTACTATTGGTAATTCATATGGAATGAACCATTCATTCTCAAAGGCTTCACATAGTCTATCATACCACTTATTAATTATGGATTTGTATGTATTTGAGATGCTCCCATCACAAGTAAACCCTGAAAACTGTACTGCAAGGGATGGGTTCACATGTGGGTAAGACCATATGTTTCCTTCAAGCCCATCGGGTACCCTGATTTCCCAGAACATGATCAAAATTACAATGGAGCCCCAAG
Source organism: Taxus chinensis (assembly GCA_019776745.2). Lineage (NCBI taxonomy): Eukaryota > Viridiplantae > Streptophyta > Pinopsida > Cupressales > Taxaceae > Taxus > Taxus chinensis. The sequence goes on from CM034149.1 coordinate 2,569,079, forward strand.
TAATCTTTATCCCTTCTTCATTATATGCTTCACCTCCTCAATGAGGTCATTCACGATGATCTGGGATAAATTGTAATGTGCTTTCTTTGAAATTCTATAGGCCACATAGAATAATTTCTTATTAATGTCTTTCTAGCACTTTAACGCACCCAATTTACAGCTCACGAGTTGGGATGCAACCCTAAGTGTCAGATCATCTAGATCCATGATGGTTTGTGCCCTACCTCCCTTCTCATATCTCAACTTCTTTGCAAGTTATTCAATTTTTGTTATAGCACATAAATTTAGTTCCATGTCTTCCCCTATACATTTCAAACCTATGACTCACTCAATCGATTGAGCAGTGAGACACATCCTTCTTCCTGCAAAGTATAAGAAGTATTCATCAACCTGCGACATTAACCAATGAAATAGGTGTGTAGGTTTGGAAAAGAAAAGAAGCTCCCACAACTGCATTACACCATTTTTCTCCAACTCTCACGCTTCATGGAGTCATCAACTAGAGGGTTTTTCATCCTTATCTACTCCTAGGAGGACTTTCTTCAAATATGCCCTCATCTTCTTCTCATTCTCTTTTGTATGGTGGTTAAACTCACTGATTTTGCATCAAGCGAGATTTGATTTCTAGATTTACACCCTCAAAACAAGAGGAAGGTACTGAATTTCTAAGTATATCTCTTCCAAGGGTTCCTCTATCACAACCTCGGGCCTCTTTGTTCTCAATTTCCTTGGCTTGGGTGTCATCTTGTTGTAACTATGTGCCCTAGGTTTTTTGTCTTCTAACTTCTTTCTACGTGAGCCCTACAAACTTCTGACCACTTATAATTCATGCAACCATTCTATGTGCTCCACTACCTGCTCCAACTCACTTCTATACAAGGACTCATGCACAACACTCAAGAACTTCTGGTTCACACAAGCTCTGCGTCACTTATAAGCTCTAGCGTACTTGACTCATTCAATAGCAAAAAAAATCTTTGAAGGAAAGGTAGCCAAATGAATACCCTAATCTCTTATTTATACTTTTCCATGAGCCCCTAAAGGTTAAATTTATACTTCCAACGAATGATTTTTAAGTTACTTTTTCAACAAAGTACCTTTTCCATTTTTGACAAATTTCGTGACTTCACTTTGTGCACATTGTTGTTGTAACCTTCTAGTGCGTTATACTACTTATTATCCACAGACCTCCTCCATGCCTCCCTTGCCAAAGTACAAAACCTCTATGCCATATCCCATGTAGTTTCTCATGTCGATGCCTACCTCGCGTTACAATACGTGATCACTTTCCTACATAGTCTTCAATCAGCTCAACTTTCTTCAGAATACCTTATGCACAGCACTTATCTCATCATATTCAGCTTTCATGCCAACGTTCCAGAAGAATCCTTCAACCAAGCCAACCTATATCAAGAGGGCGCCAGCAATTCTCATCTTTGTACTATGATCCACCCCACACTAAAAGTATGTGCGGTCTTTTGCGCATGAAATCACTTAGATAGTAATCAGCTACTGGCGCGTAAACGTGCTTTCTGCAAAAAATACTGAACTAAATTGACAAAGCATAGTGACAATGAAAGGAAACACATGTAAAGGAAATGCATTAAATAAATCTAATCTAAATGGAAATGTTGCCTTATTACAAAACCAAGAAGACTTATTTATAGTAGGGCTTCAGTCCTACTCCTGTTAAAGTAATGAGAAACCGTGTCATCCAACACGTGTAACTGAAAGCACCTGAATCAAGTATATAAGTTACCACATATGGCCCCAACCAATGCACCTTGGAACTTTCCAGGGTGTCGTAAAAACTTGTAATCATAAAGAAGAACCATTTGTCCAACTCAATCTGTTTATTCTTAATGTGCCTATCGTGTCATGCCTTCTACTTGGACTTTTCTATCTTTTGGCTCCAACGTGTGATGGCACACTTCTCATCCAATTGCATTAGTTTATCAATGTGCTCTTCAAGTTCTTGCTCATCATCCAATCCACCTACGTGTGCAATATGTAGGGAGGGTAACATAAATTCCACTGGTAAAATAGCCCAAACACCAACTGAAAGGGTGTGGCCTTATTCAATCTTTTATAAGTTGTCTTGTATGCCCATAGTAAAGCAGAGACTTTATCATCCCAATCCTTTATTCCAACATCACAAATCTTTGTCAATGTGTGTCCCAATATCTTGTTGAAAGCCTTGACAATACCATTGGCATGTGGATGATAGAGGGTTGTCTTGTGATGCACCACCATAAACTCAACCAATAATATCTTGATAGTCTCATTCAAAAAGTGTGTGCCCCTATCACTTGTCAAGCTCAACGGACATCCATATCTGCTGATAATGTTTTCCCATAAGAACCTTATTGTTGTAGCTGTTGTGCAGTACTTTATAGGTGCCACTTCCACCCACCTTGTCAAATAATCTATACAAGTTATATATAGCGCGAGCCAATCCTCCGCATGGGTGGGGAAATAGAACCCACAAAGTCAATTTCCCATTTCTCAAAAGGTTCTGCACTTGCAATCAGCCTCAAAGGAATTTCATCTCTATGCCCAGGCTTTCTAAGGTGCTAGAAATGATCACACACCTTAGCATATTCTTTACAATCCTTGTATAGTGTTTCCCACCAAAGTCTAGTTGGTAAAATATTGTGTGTGATAGCTTTACCTGCATAATGTCCTCCTGCAATTCCACCATGAGATTCCTCCATAATAGCTTCACACTCATGCTCAAGTACACACCGGCACAAAACCTCATCATGACCTAACTTGTATAAATCTCCACCAATTAACATATAAGGTGCAATGCGTATGGAAAGTTGTTTCTTCTCTAAGCTCTTCATTCCCTGATGCACCACACCAATACACAAAATTATAATAATGTCTTCTAAGTCAGAGGGTTCCCAGTTCAATCTTAACAACTATGCATCTGACATTGTGTCCTTAATGCTTTGTGCATCCTCACCTAAGTGAATCCTTGATAGATGATCACGTCCTGAATTACTTTTCCCTAGCTTTGGCACAACTGTAAAGTCAAATTCTTGGAACAACAGAACCCAATGGCATATACACCCCTGTAAAATGGGTTTATTAACCAAGTACTTAAGTGCCATGTGATCTGTATAAAAATATAAAGGGAGTTTTCCAGCAAGTATTGTCTAAACTTATACACGCATAAATCATTGACAATGCTTCACGCTCTGTAGTTGTATAATTATGCTTAGATGGTGTCAACTTTCTGCTTGCAAAACAGATAGGATGATCAATAATCCCATCATCAGGATGTGCTGTCACTGTTCTAATGGCCATGCCAGAAGCATCAACATGTACATGAAACGACTTATCCCAAGAAGGAAAGTGCAAAATGGGCGCAGAAGTTAGTTTTTCCTTCAATGTCTCAAATGTTATCTGTTGTGCCTCATCCCAATGAAACTTTCCCTTTACTCTTCAACAATTCTTCCAAGGGCACGGAAATCTTAGCATATCCTTTACTGAACTTCCTATAATATCATGTGTATCCTAAGAATTTGCACGCACCTCACTCTGATTGGTAGGCTCCTCCAAACCTAAGATAACTGTAACCTTAGTAGGATCTACCAACAAACCTTCTTTGCATATAATTTGTCCCAACAAAGTTCCAAAGGGTGTAGCAAAGATACACTTCTTAATATTCAAAGAGATGCTCAATTGCTTACATCTCTCAAACATGAATCTCAAGTTGTCATCAATGATCTTTTACCAGCGCATAAACATCCAATCATCCAAATAAACCTATAAAAACTTGTGTATAAATTCTTCAAATGCTTGTACAACAATGCACGAAAAGACTACAGATCCATTATTTAACCCAAAGGGCATAACCGTATATGCAAAACTTCCCCACTCAGTGGTGAAAGTTGTATTTTCTTGGTCTTCTTTTGCTATGCGCACTTGATGATAACCAGAGAATCCATCAGTGAAAGAGTAAATCTCTTGCCCTACAACACCCTCCAAGATCTCCTCAGTAAAAGGTGTAAGAAAAGGGTCTATGACACAAGTAGAATTTAACTCCTTGTAATCCACACAAATCCAAATCCTACCATCCTTCTTTATGCTTATCACCATAGGGCTAACCCACTCTGATTCCTCAATGGGCTCAATGATTCCAGATTTCAACATCTTATCAATCTCTTCCTTAACTTTGATGTGCATATTAGGATTCATCCTGTAAGGCCTCTTCCTAACCAGGTGCGCACCTTCTTTTAACTTGATCTTCATCTCACCCAAAGAGGAATGCACTCCCTTCAACTCATGATAACCTCACAAAAATAAATCCTGGAAGTCACGCAACAGCTCAATTATCTTAGCAACCTCTTGTTCAGACTAATAATCACCAATAATGGCCTCTTTAGGTTATGTATCTGTCCCAATGTTGACCTTCTTCATTTTTATAGGCTCGTGATAACTGCATGCCTTCTCATCAGCATTATCTAAGACCTTGCACGTACTTATAGAGTGATCAACATCCAGATTCTCTACTTCTTCATCATCAATCATATACACCATCTTACCGTTCTCTTTTTCCAGCCAGGCGCGTTATTCTCACCATCCCAAAAATTGTGTATTTTTGTCTCAGTTTTCAAAAATTTTGGGTAAGATGTCTATCAAAATGTCCTTGTGAAGGTCCTTAAAGGAAGAGTTGTTTTTAAACAATTAGTCATTTTTCTAAATTTTGAGTTTTTAAGACATTTCCTTTGTTGTACGGATATTTCAGATTTTAATGTCCCTCACGTCCCAAGTTCCATCAGGCTCCCTATTCACCAATTCCTTGTTTTCTCCACATTGCATTACTTTTCCTTCATTTGCGGGTACTTCGGTTTTTCGGAGAAATCACATCCCAATATCCCAAAGACCATCTGTACAAGTTTCTTCTGATTTTTCTGATCTCTAATGTATTGTGGCCATTTCGGCCCATCACGTGTCCCGCATGTCCCGAGTGCTCCCCAACCTCCATTATCCCGCAGGTCCTTTTTTACCAATATTCATTCACTGCAGGTGTTTCGGCTCATCGCGTCCCAAGTGTTCCATTGTCGCATGGGTTAGTTGTGCGCATTTTCTCCACCTTTTCCGCTTACCACTGTCTTCGTTTGACATAAAGCATTAATTGTTGTACTTATTCCCCCCCCCCCCCCCCCCCGCCGACCTAATCAAATGGAATTTGTATAAATAGCCCAGGTAATCAATAATTTTTACCACACCCTTTGCATTCGTTGTTGTCTTATGTTCCATTCTCTAACTCTCCACTGTTTGTAGCCATTGTCAATTCCATGTTCCAGTCTTTTTCAAATTTGTAGGTGCAATAGAAGTTGTGAATTGTCGAAAGTAAAATTCGGAGAAATAAAGAAGTTCATTACTCTTGCCATACAATAAAGATCAACTACAAAGGGCACGAGCATCAATCTTCCTTGGAAATAGCCCTACCAAACATAAGAGATAGCGAAGCTCGGCACCTCTACTTGGATGATATTTGGGCACGAATTGACTGCCAAACCCTACTCCCATTGGTCAACTAATTAAGGAGAGTGTAATTGCTCATGCAGGGGGTTTTCCAATTTCGGTTCAATGTGTTGATACCGTGCTAGCCTATGGTTCATGCTTCAACCCAGAGACAAAGGAGATCATTGATCCTCACGGACAGGTACTAGCTCGATTAGATGCTAATTGTATTAGTACTGCCCTCAAGATTCTTATAGCTGAAAATTCAAACACCCTCACCCAAGACCGGGCTCAGTATATTTTTTATCAGGACAATGAATAATATAAGAGCATAGTGGCTAATTATTGGTTTAAGAATCCAAAGAAAGGAGCTTCAAGGTTGCCAAAGACTATGTATAGGATTTATTTTAAGGAAGAGTTGTCAGATGTCATCACTCTCCTTTCAAGAATAATGGGGATGCCCTCTACCAATGAGTTTCATTATTGGATGTGCCCTTACATCAATATTATATGTGGAGGCAAACAAAGCTTGAATTGGGCAGAGATAATATGTGATAGCCTCACTAAACAACTTGTAAATGTCCAAAGAACCAAGATTTTTCATATGACTTCTTACTTGATGTATTATATTACTACATACAGAGAATGGTTGGGTTTCTCCCCTGTTGAAGACAAGAAAGATGCTCCTATTTATGAGTATTGTCCACAATTGACTTTGAAGATCAGTAACCATCACTTCAGAAGCGTGAACGATGCATTCACCATGTATATTGTCATATTGCTAGAGGGTGACACCAGCTCAGAGATTCTCGGATGAAGAAAAACAATTGATTGATGTCTATGGTAGTTATTACACTCAATTCAAAAAATTCTCTTACATACAGTTGGTTGGATTTGAGGGAACGCCTTTAAAACTCCCAATGTATTGTAGTGACAATATGGCCTTGGTTGAAATCTGCAGGAAGTTGGATAAGCTCCATAGAACTTGCAGGGATAAAAACATTATAAGCATCCAGTTCCCAATCACATTGGGTAACTACACTTGCAGGACTGCTTTAGATGCCCAAAATGTTTACAGGACAATTGTTCCCTTCACTCTTCACTATTTCAAACCAAGGACTTGCTTTGATATCAAGGGCTTTATTGCTACCAATTTCAGAATGGGCTTTTATCATCTTACTGATATTGAAGACTATTGGGCTAATTGTTCTGATGATTATGAAGCCTGAAGAAGATACTTTGGTAGACTATCCCTGAAACAAATTAAAGATTTCGATGTGTACAAGGTTCCTAAAGGACTTCAAGATGATGAAGAACCACAATCCCTTGAATATGAAAAATCCATTAGAAACATTGCTATTGAAATCATTGATTGGTTTGTCAAAGAGAGAGATGATTTGAAGGAACTCATAAACCCTGTATTGGTAAGGACCAGACTCTGATTTGACAGGAAAATGAAAATGTTTAGAGCAGGCAAGTCTAGGTCTTCTTCTCAAGAAGCCTCCACCCCTCAAAAATAAATGCCTATAGTGACTCCTCACGCACATGAAAAATGTGTTCCCTCTCCACCTGAACCTTCAACTCTGGTGTACATAAAGAAAGAAAGGGCCAAGAAGGATGAGAAGATGGAGGAAGTCATTCATAAGAGTAAGAAGCTATCTTTTCCAAAGCAATTGGAAACAATGTCTGATATTGAAACAGTTGTATATCTATGTGATGATGACAGTGAAGAGAAAGAGCAAGAAAAACAATCCTAAGGAAAAAAGTGAAAAAGAAGATCAAAAAGAGCCAAGTCTCAGAATTTGTGAGTGTTTTAGAAGACATCTGCTAAAGAAGTCCTTGTCAAGGACAGTGTTAGAAGTGTTGTACATTTACTTTGAGTACAATTGAGCACACCTGCACTTCTACCCAATTGTGTACCTACTTGGGCCCTCCCACTTTTACTTGGGTGCATTAATGGAAAAAGAAAAGGATATCCACTTCTAATATTGGTTTCTCCTAAGTTTGGTGCAGTGGCAACTCTCCTTGGTACTACCCCTCCCCCACTTGCAAAAAAGGGTAAGGTCACATCTAGATTGGTATCAAATTTTCAAGTTTGGCGATTCATGGAGATTGCTAAACCCAAGCTTGACAAGGATGAAAATGACCTATTGATAAGTGATTTGGAACTACCAAGAATCTCCCTTGGAGAATCAACACCTGAGAGTGAAGTACAAAACCTAAAAGAGACAGTGTTTAAAGTAATTGAAAGGGTTGAAAAAGGCAAGCAAACATAGGAGCAGCTGGAGGAGAAAAATCAAATTCTGTCAAATTTCATCAAATCCTTATTAATAGAGGATAAGGTACTTGATCCAACTCCCTTAGCCTCAATTCCACCACCCGTCATTATGTCTAATGATGAAGTTCGGGCTATTAAATAAATTCATAAGCATGCCACTTATGGAATGGCAATGGAAGCCTTAGTTGATGACATGATAATCACAAGTTTAAATTTCATTGAGGAAGCATATAAAGCATATGACAGAATTGTTAAAATTCATTTGAATTTTACCATGACACTCAGTGGTTTAGATAGAGAGTTGAAGTTGTGGAGTGAATGTATCCAAGATCTTTGACTGATGAGTGATACAAATGTACAAGTTCTTTTGGAAAATAAGGTATTCAATGATGCAAAGATGAATTTGTCTAAGCAATGGGTTTTCAGCATCGACTAGAAGATAAAGGTTCTTGAAGAGGCCATTGGTGAACTTAGAAACATGTTACAGAAAGGAGAAGTTTTTAAAGCTTGTGTCACATCCGTTTTCCATGATATCCATTGCCAAATATTCAAAGAAAATTTAGAAGATAAGTTCACAGTCAAGGAAATTAAGTCTCTCAGAGCTTTTTTCAAAGAATATTTTTTTGTCAAAAGACAAGATGAAGATTTGTTCGCTTAAAGCAGCTATCACGAAAGCTAATAAGGAGTTCGTGGAAAACGCGGAATTTGGAAAACAAATGGAGAAGTGTATGGGTAGTTGGACTCATGCAACTGTGAATACAACAATTGCCCGAGGCATGGACATAGCAGAGGTGTTGAAAATATTTAGAAACCAAGTGCTCAAAACAAAGGGTTCTATAGCACTTCTTTGAACATTTCAGCTCCTAGTTCTTATTTTCTTATTTTATTTAAAGTATCTAATTAAGGTGGCTATTTTATCTTTAGCCATATGTTATGTAAGTAAAGGACAAATTGATGTTATAATACTTAATTAGATATTAATCTTTGGATTAAAAGAAGGGAAACTGAAAAGGATCTTTTGTAACCATTCCTAAGGCTATATAAAGAGTTTTTCTTGTCATTTGAAAGGATCGGATTTTGATGTCTTGGATGTAAAAGCACTAAATTGCTAATCAATACAAAAGAAGTTTCATCTTTTCTTGTGCTCTATCTTTTCTGTTCTCAATATGATTCATGAGAAGCTATGTGTATCTAAACAAAAACACTGTCTCCCAGTTGATGTTGTGCTTAGAACTTTATGTCTATTGCATGTATGTCTTGCATTTATATATGCATAGTTTAAATCTTATCACTTTATCGAGCATAAGTAAGATACCATTCTACAATCTATGTGTCTGAAAGTGCTCCTCTTTATCTTCTGAATTTTGATTCTTATGTTTCCTCTTTCTCTGTATTGAAAATATATGAGATGAAGACATCTAAAACATCAAAATCCTCATTAAAATATTGATAGTTTGTACATTTGTAAATAAGTATATTTGCTTATGTGTTGTGTGTTCAATAAGGGAACCTCTCCCATAAAGAGGAGGGACGGGTGTACCCTAATTGTTGCTTGTTCTCAAAGATCAAATTCAACAACCAACACACGCCCAAGTTGTTCCTCATCTAAATCTTCTTCAAAACGTGCCTCCAAATCTAACTCTCCAAACATATCTAACAAGAGTTCCTCATCTTTTGCACTATCCCCCATTGTGAGGCACTTGATAATCTGCAGTGCTTCATTGACCATAGGTTTAGTAGAAAAATAATCAAAAGTATGGATCATACCTGAGGTCATCTCCTGCCAATCAACTAGTATTCTTGTTAACTCTGCATGAATATACCATGCACGCATGAAACCGCTTAGAGTGGCGTAGAACTTATGTACCCAGAGTGATGGCGGCAAGGCCTCCTACCCCTCCGTCCAGAATCTCTCACATTTTTGAATGTGATGCGAAGCAGAATCCTTCCCGTGAAATTCACATATCTAGGAGGGTACATTGTTCCTAAGAAACCTAGTAGAGACGGTGATTCTCACCTCTCACCACTCCAAAAGGTTATCTCTATGGGTAGTCCACCAACGCGTTGTTGTATTGCGCAGGGTATAAACTAGAATATTTCTTCTCTCTACTTGGTATTTCCACTCAACTTCCATGGTGTGTAGAAATACATTGGGATTTCCTTCACTATAATACTGAGGTACCTGGTGAATGCCCAAGCGCCTAACCATGCGTAGCCTGATTACGCGAGTGACTATTTTCTTGAACTCTCACCCCACCATTTCATACGTTCCATGTCCCAGTTATCACAGGAAATACTTGTAGTATCACTCATTGACTGAGCATCATCCCACCATATAACAACTTCCTTGGATGGCTTGAGAAACTCAGGATCTCTAACTGTACACGCATATATCCTATTTAAATCCTCTTCACTCAAATGTTCTACATAAGTTGTAGTTTTCCCATCTGTTAATGGAATAATCACGTGCTCCTCTTTGTTCTCAAAACTGATATAACATTTATTAAAGTGCATATCAACATTATTTGCATAACACCAAGGGCGCCCAAGCAACGCTAGAAAATTGTCTCCTTCTGCAAGCGCCAAGACGTCAAAATCCCTAGTGAACTTGACCCCTTGTATAGTAATAGTGGCATCCTTCAACACTTCAATGGGCGTGGCTTTAGTCTTGTTCGCCATATACGACACATTTGAAGATGGTTATAATGGTGGTCTCCCCATCTAATTCCACGCATCCAAAGTGAGTACATTTACTTCTGCACCTGTATCAATCAATATATTACTCAACAACCACCCATCAACAATTGCATTCAGAATGATCTCTTTATCATATTCAAGACTGTGAGGAGGTAAGTTCGCATGAAATATATGTCTCTCACGCTCGGATCCAACATGTCATAGCTTTTCCCTTAGCCATTCCCCTAACAAAGGAATGATATTCTCCTAGCACAGCATATTACAAACCTCCTTCAAGTCATCAACATCTTTCTCAGGAAACTCAACTGCCTTCGATTGCTTCAGCTTTTGTGACTTCTCCTTCAAGAATTGTATCTCACCCTGTAAGTTCCTAATAACCTCCATAGTCTCTTGGTAAACTTCCTTCTGATGAACAGGATCTGGATATTTCACGTGCAATACCTCATGTTTTGTAATCACAGTTTTCTGCTTCGGAGTCTCATGAGTGCGCGCAACCTCAGCATGTGTAGTCACTAACACCGGTATTACCTCATGATCATACGCTAACTTCAGCATCCATTGATCTTCTATAACGCATTGTGCCTTTATCATCCTCATGCCCTTATCATGCTTGTGTTTCTTACTCATATGCTCATATAAATCAAGGCACTCTTCAAACTTATGTTGTTTTCTGCACCATAAGAAAATCACGTTCTGAGGGCATTCACACTTATAATGATCAGGGGATCCAACTGTATAAAAAGTTCCACGAGGAAAGTCACCTCTTCCACCGCTGAGACCACGGCCTATGTATCCTTCACGGTAACCTCTACCTTTACTACCTCCATCAAAGCGCCGTTCATTATTACTATGATTATCACCCTGGTCCTTATAAGTATTCACAACATTGGTCTGACGCACACCAGTTTCGATAGCATCATGAATCTGATCAACCAACCTACAGTTCTTCATGTCATGAGTGTGAGACTTATAAATCTTATAGTAACAAGAAACATTCTTACAGTTCTTCATGTCATAAGTGTGAGACTTACAATCCAGAAATATCGTGCGCACCTACTTACGAGGGCAGTTATCCTTAGTATGTCCTTCGACCTCACAATTTGTACACCAAATACCACTACATGTCTTATGGGCTGAATTGGCTGATATTTTCTCCAACTATTTCACCATAGCTACAATTTGTGCCTCCAAGAATGGGCTAACTCCAGTATCTATGCTCCCCACTGCCTCAGTGTGCAGAGCTGGCTTTAAAGCCTCACGCGGGTCTGTAAAGGTCTTATGAGAAAGAGACCTTCTAAAAGGTGTGTTCAAACCACCAACAAACCAATAAGCATGTTGGGTAAGGTGAATATCATAAGACAAATTGGATTAAAAAGTTTTAAAGCATGCATCATATTCCCTTACGTTCTCAACCATGCACTGTTTAATGTCCTTTAGCTCACTGATGCTTTTCTGTTCAAACTCAGTTATATGGAACTCAGCCAAAAAAGCATCATGCAACGTGTTATAATCTACAACAGTCTAATTCAGATCATACTTCCTATACCATCTATGTACGTGCCTTTGCAAAGTAGTAGCAAATTGACTTGCCTTACGCTCAGGAGTTGTAATTCCCTTAGTGCACTACAGTATCTCACATTTGTGTACATGCTCTACGGCATCCTCAATACCTCTATATTCTAGTAAGTGAAGAGACATCTCACAAAATATATGTTGCAGCTGGTGAGGGTGCGGACCTTGTCCACTAGATCTGGAACCAGAACCCCCACCAGGATTTCCTCCACCTCCAGAACCACCAGATCCACTAGATCCCAAACCTCCTGATCGACTTGATCCACCTCCTGTAGCGGGCACCATCCAGAGGATGAGCTTCTATGTGTTCCAATTGTTGTACTTAATTGAACTCATGTAATCTATGAAGTTGTGCTACTTCCAGACGTGTGTCCAAGGTTCTGCGCACCCACACTCTGTCCCGTTGAAGTGCTAGAGAGTATTCCTATAATCGGTCCTCCAAACAACAATGATGTTGTCACCTATGATGTCATATATGTTGTCTTATGCACTTCTATATTTAACGGAAAATGATACCTACCTATCATTACTCTATCACCAACACTAGCTTGTTTCTCAATAACTCTTTCAGGAACTGGAACACCAAGCACAAGAGCAAGGTCGCCATGTGCGATCAGATGCACGCCTATGGCCCTTATCCTTTCTTCTTTCGACGCACTCTCATCAAAATCTAAGGGGGATTCTCTTCCACGCTTGCCTAGATGGGGGAATACCTACTGCTTAGGTTCCACGTCATCCGTGTGAACTTTGAATCCTTCACGCATCACCTGTCTACACAAATCCATAGAATCCTCAGTGTCACACTTCCTCACTAACTCCCTCTCCCAAACTTCATTATACTTAAGTCGTCTTTCTTCTCTATCCCTTTCTGTCGTAGGATCCGCCATCTTTCACCATACCTGCTCATGCCCCCACGTGCGGTGGAGATTTAGTTGGCCATAGGTTGTTCCTCCAAATCCAAAGTTACCATCAATATCTTAATTGCCAAAGGGATAGCGCGCAAATAAAATCCTCTGGGTTCGCGCAAGAACTAAAACTCAGCAACCTCTGGACAGGAATAAGTAGAAACATTGTACTCTAATGTATAACTATGTAAAACACCACTCCACAAGTGATCTACAGTGCGTTTCCAAGGCAAATCAGCATCATGCAAATTTTGGTAGTCTTCCTCTGTCCAAACAATAGATTTGTACCTCTAATTTCGTTGTGATGCATATGCTACCAGCCAATCATACAACTTTATAGGAAAATAGTAAAAGAACGTCTCATAGAGCTCATGATATAGATTTTCTTCAACCCACATGCATGCATCAAAATCTGGTCCAGTATTGTATCTGTGAGCGAATTCTTCCTCCAAATTTTCCACCCAACTCTCAATGTTGGCCAAAGTCAACTGATATGTCTTCATCATGCAACATCCTTGCAACAACTTGAAAAGAGGTCCCAGCAATGGAACTAAAACGTAGTCTTTTATTTTACCTAACACAGCCCAAAGCGTGTTGGCACATCACCCAAACATATTTGAGCGCTCATCTGAAGCACGTTAGGGTACCAGGTCCCCCTTTTATGTCAGCTTTGTCAAGGAGTTACCATGATCATACAAGTATTCCATATACATAGCAAGTAATTTAAGGCAAAGCATAACATAAACTAGAACACAACTATGATGAACAAATAATTAAACAAGTATCAATATCAGATTTACCATGCAAGATGCATTAACAGTAACATCAATAACGAAAATCCATCCACAAAGATCCATTGTATTAATCACCATGAAAACACAAAAGCAGATACATCAATATTAACTCCATATGATCATGCGCATAAGTAGAACAACAGCATAACCTTACAATCACACATCTCATTTCTCTAAGCCGTGTAAAACAATACTTATATATAGGGGTGGGGACTTGCCCTTCACCGCCTATGCATCCTCAAAATAGCCCGCATGCCACAAATAGCCATGTGTGCATTACAAGTCAACTACAGAAGCATGCAAGCTTCACTATTAATAGATTATCTATTAATAACTCTAGTTTTAATCTTATCATTAACCCAAGCTTTGTATGACACACTATCTTCCTTCGCATGTGTTCTTTCCCAAAATAGACTTGGCTGTCAACTACTAGTCTTCATTCTCAACCTTATCTTCAATACATTGCTTGGCCGCCACTCCAACCATTCACCTTCCAATCTTGTCTCGTGGCTCAAAGTGCGGCTAAGTCCTGAATGTGTTTAGCCCGAGCACGAGACTTCGCACGTTGTCTACCCTGCTCTTGCGCGTGCCTTCGCGCCTAACTTATGCGCGTCAAAAACCCTCGCATCGCTATACTTAGCATCTTTCAGGGGTCTAACAAGGAGACAAGAAAAAGTGTGGAGTGATAAAAATGAAGCTTGGGAGATAAGCTAGGAAAGAGGAAGTGACCCTAGGGGTGAAGAGCATATGAGTTGTGTCATGTTTTACATGTTGTTGTTATCGCTTGATGAAGGGTTTCTCCTTGTTGCATATTAAGGATAAACCAGCAAAAGAAGAGCAAAAGAGCAGTCAAATTCGTGTATATGAAAAAAAATCAATCCAAGTATGTAAAAAGTATTTAAAAGTATGCAAAAATGTGAAAACGAACATGTGCACATGATTCATGATGAGTAAGAAGGATAAAAAGTGGCATGAACATTGTAGAAGAATAAACTTTTTGTAAACCTTAGAATATTTTAGAGTCACAACTAATAAATAAGCAGTAAATAAATATACCTGAAGTGCGTTATTTATTGTCTACATATATTTTGATTCCTCTAAGGCATATCGGTTTTATGATAAAAAGAGCAAGTAATTCCTCATTGTTAGGGATGTCATCTTTTGTGAAACTGCAAAGGATGAGGTCAACATTAATCGTCAATTGATTTGAATGGAGAAAAATTTGATGTCTACAATAAGAGTAATTTGGAAATTACAAACAGTGGGGGGGCATGAAGTTTGGAGTCAATTGATTTCATATTATCTCTTGTACTAGAGATGGAAACTCCTACAAAAGAAAATGAAACTTCATTAGAAAATAAACAAGTAGGACAAAAACAAATAGTAGAAAGTCAAGGAGCTTTAGTTCATCATCTTGAGGCACCAAATCAATTGATTTCATATTATCTCTTGTACTAGAGATTGAAACTCTTACAAAATAAAATGAAACTTCATTAGAAAATGGACAAGTAGGACCAAAAAAATAATAGAAAGTGAAGGAGCTTTATATCATTGGCTTGAGGGACCAAAACTACAAAATAAGATGCCTAAATGGACAACATAGCCATTGAAATATCTATCTTAATGACTTTGGAAAAACTGGCACACGAAGTGCACATTCAACCGCAAAACCAACAAAAAATGTCCAAGAAGAAACTAAAAAAATGAAAAGCGCACCTTGAATGATTCTCTAGAAGAAGAACTCAGTTTTGCGATCAATTCATAACCAAGCTCTTTCAAACAAGCTAAAAGGATGAATCCTAGAGAATAGTGATGCAAGAGCATCTTATAAATAAGTCATAAGGACATTAGTTTAGCTTGTCAAGTGTGCTAGCAGTGTGTCATCGGTCATTAGGTGTTTATGTTGGTGTTTAGGCCTTTCAAATTTCAAATGAGGCATTTTCCCTCCAAAATGCTAATTCAAATTGTAAGGTCAATTTTAGTGTGATTTGACGATTTTGGGTGTGTACTTGAAGCTCATAAGCTTTGTAAGGGTACAATGAGGTCATATGTGGCAATTAGACCCTCTCTAGAATCATAAATACTAAAAAGAGCTATTGCATGCAGACTTAAGGCATTATTAGGTGAAAGTAACTCCTTTTGAAGGGAATCTCAGGATGGATCATGTTGTAACTGACCAAATATGGAAGAAACTCGAGTAAGGAGTGAGCGATAGAGGGTATATGAAGCACAATATAATTGTTTTCATGCATTTTATCAGATATGAATCATTTTGAAGTTTCAAGACTTTAGAAAAGTAGAAAAACATAGGTTTTTTGATAGTTTTTGCATGCATTTGTGTTAACTCAGTCTGATGTGACCATTTTGTGTGTCTTGTATGATTTTGTATTTGTTATTGTGCATTTTTAATCTCAGAATTCATGCAAAGAATATTTTGAAATTGGTGGTGAACATTTAAATGACTTGTGAGTTTATATTCAGTATATTCTTGTTTTGACTTCATTGCTGTGTCTGCTAGCATATGTGCATGTAATTACTGAGACACCTTGTGACTGTAAACACTGTGTAAGAAAGCAATTTGTGTATGTCATGAAAAGTGACAGACTATGACTCGTAAGGATAGTATTGTGATGAGTGTTGTTAATAAGTCTCGGAGACTTCATTCTTGTTAAATGTAATGCATGGTTAAGACTATGAAACATTAGTGACAGTGAGTGTGTGCTTACTCATAATAAACTCAAACCAATGTAAGGAAACAATTTAAGCATTCTAAAGAGGTATGAAATGTGGATTCAATGATTGAATCCTGTGAAGTCTTGATGTTTACATGCAAGTTTCAGAGTGATTCGCTAATCGACAGCTGACATGTTGTGTTGACAAGTTGTTTGGATAGGTGGCTCAAGCACGAGGGTATCTCAACTTCCAGCAGGGCTTGGAAGGTTTAGAGACCATTGTGGTGATTAGATTATATGCATGCATTGAGGAAGAAAGGATTCACAAAGGTAGAAAACCCCATTTCCCTTCACTGTTAACCTTGAGGGTTTATACCCTTTGTATTTATGAGTAAGTATAGTGACCTTTCACCTGAAGATAGGGCACTGAAAATGGTGCTCACAGGTTTCTGGTAAGGATTATCTCTTTTACAATGTTGATATAGTCCTTCTTGCAAAGATTGAGGGTCTTTGATCGCACAAGACTTCTATTTAAAGTTATATCAAAAAGAGCCTGACTCCTCGGGCTACCCTGGCACCTACAAGTCAAGACAAGCTAGGGATTGAGAGTGGAACACTCAAACTAGAATATGTTTGCCTGAAAATTGGTAGTAATGATAATGAGGAAGGTAAATTAAGGTGAATCAAGAAGAAATTTTGATTTCCAGTGGGTGGTTTTTCATATTTCCTTGACAGTCTAGATGTAGGCAGTGGAACAAATCCAGTGTGAGGACTAATAAAGGAGGGTATCTACCAAAGGAACTATAATGTATCTTTTGAGATGGAATTCAATCCTTGAAAATTTCCACACACTTAGAAACCCTTAATGGGTGCTCAAAAAGCTCCTACTTTTGCAAGTAAACTTCCTTAAAATGCATATATTCATGACAGTGTATTGAGGCAGACCTAGTTAAGGGTTTAAGTGAGTAAAAATGTAAAAAGGTGGGCTATGAGGGAGTTGTATCAAGGAGTTGGATATTCAAATTTGGGGGGTACATATTGAAGGTTGGCAAGAGAGTTAACTAAGGAATCTTATGAGGTATTCTAGGTACCTCTATAAGTCTACATCCATGCTATGCACCAAGCACACA
Organism: Taxus chinensis; assembly: GCA_019776745.2. Lineage (NCBI taxonomy): Eukaryota > Viridiplantae > Streptophyta > Pinopsida > Cupressales > Taxaceae > Taxus > Taxus chinensis. Next base: position 2,586,605 of record CM034149.1, read on the forward strand.
TTGTCTTGAGAAGAGTCAAGAGGGCAGTTTTTGCCAAAGGAGAGTAGCATTGTAAGTTTAGTTGTTTTGAATCGATTTTGGTGATCAACTAACTATGCTTTGACGTGTATGAGCAGGGTATTTGACAGAGGGAGCATGAAAGAAGCCAAAACCCAAAGTTTGCATATTTGAGGAAGGAAATTTAGTTGAGAATCCTGAAGAAAAGAGTAAGGTATGTGCCACGTAATCTTGAATGAAGAGTGAATCATTGGAGGCTTGAAATAACATCAGGGGCAGTGGTAGTCAAGCATAAAATGTAATGCACACTGTAAGCTATTTAAGGAATATTTGAGTCAGATATGCAATAATAAGCCATTATTAGGCTAGTGAATGATCCTCAAAATGCAGAGTAAGGTAAAGGTGATTATTGTCAACTTTTGATTAGTTGTGTACATGAATGAATTTATATTTTGCTCTGCATCATTTGGTATCATAGCATGGATTTTTGTTGTGATTTTGTTTGAGATTGAATGAATAGTTGTTGTTGTGGCTAACAGTGTTGTGTGAGTGTGTGTAGTGAAAGTGACAGTGAAGAGAAGGGATTGAAACCAGTCTTTGACCATGGGTACAAGATGCCACAGTGGATGAAGAATTTGGTAGCTAAGAGATAAGAGATCAAATAAAAGAAAGTGCATGAGAAGATGAGAGAGAAAGAGCAGTAGAGAAGAGTGGAAAGGATGGTGTCATAAAGAAGAGATTTGATGGAAGAAAGGGTTGTTAGGCCTTGGAAATCAGATGACATAGATGATGAGGATGAAGTGGAACCAACAGTAGATATGGCTAAAAGATTGCTAGAGCTATTGAATCACAACAACAGAGAACAAGAAGAAAAAGAAAGGAAAATAAGAGAGGAAAGGAAGAAGCAGTTGGCAAAAGAGAGAGTTGAAGATGCATGAAGAGATACAAGAATTGAAGAGAGATGTGGAGAAGTTAGGAGAGTTGATAGAAGCTACAAGCATGGATAAAGGAGGAAGTATACTTGTCTTTGAGATGAAGAAAGGAGTCAAGTGGCCATTAGAGTTAATTGTGAGAAAGAGGAAGAGAGAGTAGCTGAGAAAAGAAATAAGACGAGAAGAGAAGAGGATGAGAAAGTAAGAAGAAGAAGTTGACAAGAAGATAGTGTATGAAGAAGAAAGTGATGAAGTGAAGAAGCAGAGTGATGAAGAGGAAGAGCTCATTGATGGAGCTTCTCAAGGGGCTAAAGAGCCTCAAAGTTTTAAATCTGACTATGTCTTTGAATGTGTAAATGCAGGTACACAAAGAGAAGAAGAAGAGGCAAGAAATGATGCCTTGAATGAAGAAACAGAGAACAAGAGTGAAGAAAAGATAGAAGAAGAATTGTCGAAAAGCTCAAGCTCATTATGAATTAACTAAGGGTGAAAATGCAACAGTTAGTTTGATGATGAGGTCATGGAGAGCTCTCACAAACATGTGGAGCTGGATAAGTGGATAAGATGAGTTGAAAGTCAAGACAAGTGCTAGAGAACTTTGGAAAATGAGCAGGACAATGATAATGAAGGTATAGACCAAGAAATGGAGGTGAAAAATGAAGAAAATCATGATAGAAATGAGGAAAAACAAGTGAATGATGACGAAGAAGACAAAAGTCATGAAGAATCAGATGTAATCAAAGAAGAGTAGTAACAACATGTTCAAAGGGTATATTTGATGATTGAAGAAGAAAATGAAGAAGAAGAAACCTATGGAGAAGCATACTTCCTTTATGAATATTACATGCAGGATGAAGACCAAGAAAGGCACATGAATGAAGAGAATGAACCAGCTGAAGATGAAGATCATATCAGAGTGAAGATGAAGAAGCAAAGGAATTGGAAAAAGAAGAAAAAGACAGAGCTATGAGGTCTAATATTTTCCTACCCCTAGAGTATGATGCAGGAGCATCCTATAAATAAGTCATAAGGAAATTAATTTAGTTTTCAAGTGTGATAGCAGTGTGTCATAGGGTCATTAGGTGGTGTCTATTATTGGTGTCTAGGCCTTTCAAATTTCAAATGAGGTAGTTTCCCTCCAAAATGCTAATTCAAATTGTAAGGTCAATTTTAGTGTGGTTTGAGAGTTTTAATGTGTACTTGAAACTCATAAATTTGTAAGGGTAGAATGAGATCGTACGTGGAAATTAGGACCCTCTCTAGAGTCATAAGAGTATTAAAAAGAGCTATTGCATGCAGACTTGAGACATTATTAGGTGAAAGTAACTCCTTTTGAAGGGAATCTCATGATGGATTATGTTGTAACTGACCAAATATGGAAGCAACTCGAGTAAGGCATGAGAGGGAGAGTATATGAAGCACAACATAAACTGTTTTCATGCATTCTATCCGGATGATGAATCATTTTGTTGAGTTTCAAGAGGGATAGTAAAGGAGAAAAACTCAGGTTTTTGATAGCTTTATGTTTGTTCTATTGAATCAGTCTTGTGACTATTTCTTGTCATGATTTTTTATTTTTTATATTGCATTATTAATCTCGGAGTTGAGAAAAGGAAATTTGAGTCTTGGTGAATATGAGCATTTAGAATCTCTTGTGAGTTGATATTGAGTATATTCATTGTTTTGACTTCATTCCTTGTGCATAGTGTACAATCCTGTTGGTAATGACTGAATCAAAGAAACCTTGTAACTATAAATAGTATCTCTATAAGGAATAAAATTTGTGTATGTCATGACAATTAGAGACTATGATAGTAAGGATATTTGTGATATATGTTCTTAATAAGTTTCTACTAATAAGACTGATTGATTGTAGACTACAATTTTGAATGCTGGGTAAGAAAACTATGATTTGATTTTTGTAACATTAATGCCCTTTATGCTTACTCATTAATGAGGATCACAACCATTGATAAGGAGACAATCTAAGCATCCTCAAAAGGTGTGAAGTGTGGACTCAATGAATCCTTTAAAGCCTTAATGTTCACATGCAAGTTTCAGATACCACTTTAGCTTATTGTAAGCTGACATGTTGTGTTGACAAGTCCATGTTTGGATTTTAGGTGGCTCAAACGATTGGTATCTCATCTTAGAGCAATAGCTTGTAACAAGGTTTAGATTCATTGTGGTGATTAGATTATATGCATTTGAGGAAGAACTGATTCACAAAGTAGAAGGTCACTCCATTTCCGTTAGTCTTAACCTTGAGGATTTATAACCTTGTTTCTATGAGTACATAGTGAACTTTCATGAAGTTGAATACTGATGGTAGTCATGGGATTTCTGGTAATATATCTCTTTTACAATGGATATAGATCCTTCTTAAATATTAGGGTTTTGAGTGAATCTTTAAGTGAAAGTTATAACCAAAAAGATTTTTCTCGGGCTACCATAGTCACCTACAGTCAAGACCTAAGCTAGGGTTTGAGAGGGAACAACTTAAACTCAAATACCTTGAATTTTCCTAAAAATTGATAGTATGACAATGGTAAGGATCCCCTCTAAAGTGAATCAAGAATAAATTTTGATTTCTAGTAGGTGAGTTTTGGATTTTGCTTGACAGTTAGAAGTAAGGCAGTCCAAAAAACACAGTCATAAGGACCTAATAAAGGAGGGTTCTACCAAAGGAACTATAATCTATCTTTAGAGATGAAGCTTGAAACTTTAAGGACACCTAGAGAACCCTTAATGGGTGCTCCAATGTATCTACTCCTAATTTCATCCAAGGAAGTTTCTAAAAATGATTTATTCATGACAGTGTCTAGAGGCAGACCTAGTCAAGGGTTTAGAGAGCTAAAATGTTCAAAAGGTGAGCTATATGGAGTTGTAGAAGGAGTTGATCTTCAAATTTGGGGTATATATTGAAGGTGGCAAGAGAGCACTAATGAATCTTATGAATTCTTCTAGGCACATCTATAAGTTTACATCCACCTATGAACCAAGCACACGTTGTCTCAAGAGTCAAGAGCGAAGTTTTTGCCAAAGGAGAGTAACATTGTAAGTTTATGTTTTTTGAATCATTTTTGGTGATCAACTAATTATGCTTTGAGGTGTATGAGCAAGGTATATAACAGAGGGGGCATGAAAGAAGCCAAAACCCAAAGTTTGCATATTTGAGGAAGGAAATTTAGTTGAGAATCCTGAAGAAAAGAGTAAGGTATGTGCCAAGTAATCTTGAATGAAGAGTGAGTTATTGGAGGCTTGAAATAACATCAAGGGCAAGGTATGAAGCAAAAATGTAATGAACACCGAAGCTATGTAAGGCAATTTGATCATATAGGCAAGAATAAGCCATTATTAGGCTAGGAATGATCCTCAAAATGCAGAGTAAGTAAAGGTGAATTGTTGTCATCTTTTGATTAGTTGTGTACATGAATGAATTGAGTTTTGCTCTGCATCAAATAGCCATGAGAGATGAATATGAAGCATTGGTGGAAATAGGAGTTGGAAGTTGGTTGATCTTCCACTCAGTTGTAAACCAATAGGTTGCAAATCAGTCTTCCGCAACAAATACAATGTTGATGGCTCACTTGAAAAACATAAAGAAAGGTTTATCACAAAGTGTTATTCCCATAAGGAAGGAATTGGCTATAATGAAACCTTTGTACCAACAATGAAATTGACTACCATTTGGACTTTATTGGCTTTGGCAGCACAAAACACATGGAAAGTTCATCAAATGGATGTGAAAAATGATTTTCTGAATGGGGATCTTCAAGAAACAATGTACATGACTTAGCCTGAAGGTTTTTTGATTAATGACCAAGAGCACAAAATGTGCAAATTAGAAAAATCCTTGTATAGATTTAAACAAGCTCCATGTGCACGGTATGAAAAGTTTATTGAGAACCTCTTGAACATGAATTTGAACTGATTTGATCTTGAAGATGCAACTCTTTTTGTCAAAATAATTGTATTTGTGGTAGTGTATGTGGATGAATTGCTTATAACAGAGAATAATGAGAAATATATTGTAAAAATCAAAGCAAAGTTGATGAAAGCGTTTGAAATGACATATTTTGGTTATCTTCATTATTGTTTGGGTATTGAAATGCTTCAAAAATCAAAGTACATCTTAATCACTCAACAGAAGTACATTAATTATATTATGAGAAACATTGGAATGGAATATTTATAAGCCTCTCATCACACCCTTGGATCAAATTTTGAAATTGAACACATAAGATACCACATAGTTTTCTAGATATTACTAAATACAGACATCTCATTGCAAGTCTAACCTATGTGACAACAACTAGACTAGATTATTCTTTTAGTTGTTAGCATTCTTTATTGATTCATGAAACAACCTAGAGAAAGTCATTGGATAGCAACAAAGAGAGCCCTCCAATATCTCAAATGAACACAACATTTTCGGCTAAAATACTCTAGGGAAACAAATTTTAAATTGGTTGGATATTCAAATTTTGACTTTGCTAGTGATTTTGAAGATGAGAAATTAACTTTAGGTTTTCTAATTAGTTTGGGAACAACAATGATCAGTTGGAATTCCAAGAAGTAATAAGTGCTAACGATTTCTTTAACAAAAGCAAAGTATATGGTAGCTTTAAAAGTAACTAAACATATTGTATGGCTCAAAAGGGTTCTTTCAAACTTACAAGTACAATAGCTTTCTCCAACACCATTGATGGTTGACAACACATGCAATTTCAATGGTGAAGAATCTAGTCTTTCGTGACCGAACCAAGCATATCAATAGTAAATTTCATCTAATTCAACACTATGTGAAAGATGGCAATGTAAAGTCATAAATAGTTTATATGCAATGACAGAGTGGATAGGGTTAGATTGGTGGTCGGGGAAGACATCGGGGTGCAACAGGGTACTGGTTTAGTGGGCAAATCTCTAGTGGATAGATTTTTGGGGAAACAGAGCTCAAGTGATTCGATTATCAAATGGCTTCAAAGCACGGGGAGGTCAAAGGTCGGGTATTCACCAATCTTTCATGTTATGTCTCATGGATGGCTTGGATTTCTCTTTCTCTGAAAGAAGGATGTGGCTTCAATCCTTAACGATAAGTGGTTCTAGAACACTTCATTTTTTATACTAAATTTGTGGCATCCTTGCTTTGACCGTTTCTCGGAAGTGGCTTCTAGGTTATTGATTTGGGCCAAAATATCGGGCTTACCCTTACAAATCTAGAAGTTTCTTTTAATGGGCAAGTTGGGTAATTTATTCGGAAAGATTATCATGGTTGACTCTAGGTATAAATGCAGTATGAATAGGTTTGTGGCTAAAGTGTTGGTAGAAATTGATAATAGGGAAAGACTTGTAGAGAGTTTGGACATTGTAGATGGTGGTACAATGTATACTTAAATTTTTTACTATGTCAATGTTTCTTTTCGTTGTTCTTGTTGCCATCATTATGGACATTTTGTTATTGATTGTTCACGACCCTTCATTTGACAAGTATAGAGGCGTAGGACAACGTCGATGGTTATAGAGAAGTAGATGTCAACTAGTCTATTAGTTAAAGAGTAGAATGATCATATTCAAGTTACTAAGGCTATAAGGGCCACAAAGATGGATTTTTAGCTTACTAAAGTTCAAGATCCTGATAATGAGATGTGAAGAGGGGGGAACTCCTTAGATTTGGATGCCAGTGGGGTGAACACTAGGCCCTTGAATCTATTTGAAGTGGTCTTGCTAACACAGAAAACAAAAATCACATTACCTACGAACGATACTAGACTGGTAACAAAACTTCTAAAATTTTTAAGGGGAATGGAGGTTGTTCTCGTTTATCCAGGGAATTGACTTCAACTCTGTGAAACATACCCTCTTGATGAAGAATGGCTTTTAACAAATTAGTGACTAACTTTGACTGAGGTGCTTATGAAGCATAAAAGATCTAATAAAATCACAAAAGGGGAGCTCAAATTGGGTAGTTCTTGTCATGAGAGGAGTTGGGGACTAGTTTCTTCCTTGGGGGAGAGGCTATTAGATTCTGAGTCTGTTGGGGAAGTCCAAAAGGAGAAGGGAAATGGTCGATATGAGCTAAGATGAAATAAAAAGGGAAAATAATGTAGAGATTTAGTGTAAGGCAAGTTGGGTGTGGATTAAATAAAGCTTTTGGTAATAGTGCAATAGGAAGAAAGTCCTATATACAACACACAAAGGAGAGAGAAACCATCAAGATTCAACAAGACATCATCCCATCATTAGGGTTCTTGTAGCAGATGAGCCCCAGACAGTTGGTTTGAAATGGTTGTTTTTTCATGGAATATAAGGGGTTTGGGAATTCATATCAAAAGATCGGCCTTGATCAGATTAGTCGAAGCGGAGAAACTTGACATACTACTTTTGCAAGAGACAATAAGGGGATTTGCATTGATTGGTAATCTCAAGAAATGTTTGAAGGATTGGGATTTCCTGGCTACAAACTTAGGTGGCCTTTTGGGAGGATTAATGATTACGAGATGGAGGTCAAGCCTTAGATAAGTAACTCTTATGTTGTGTTTTTGAGATTATGTACTAAACTTTTCAACATAAACCTTGGAATGCCCATCTTTGTGACGAACATTTATTGCCCTTATGAGAGGAAGTTGTAGTTTTGGGATAAAATCTTTTATCTTCCTATGCTTGATGAAGGCAAGTTGATACTTGGAGGGGATTTAAATTTTACTTTAGGAAAAAAAGAGGTTTGGGGAAGAACATAAGAATCGATCATCAAGCTAATTACTTCATTCATCAATTATAGGTGATAGATTTAGTTGATGTGGATCCCATTTCCATTAGGCTCAGATGGCGGAATAATAGGGTTGACCGAGATAGTGTTTCAAAGAGACTAGACCATTTCTTGGCTTTAAACATGTTACTTCAGTATGTTGATAGAGAGGAATCTTTGATATAGGTTGGACCATTTTTGACCATAGTCTTATCTTTCTTCAGTTAGATTCATAGAATGAGAAGCCTACTAGCCCTTTAAAGTTCAATCATCCATGGTCCATATAGAAGAATTTCCAATATCTAGTCAAAGGAAACTAGAAGAAAATTGACCCTTATTTCGTGACCTATATTATGTTTAGTTTACCAATGCTTTGAAATCTTTGAGGTGCAAGGCTAAAGAATGGGCTACAATTAGAATTAAGAATAGGAATAGATTCTTAAAAGAGATTGAGTTGGAAATTTCTAATGCGTTTAGGGATAATATCCATGGTGTTTTTAGTGAAGAATATAAAATGAATGATAACCATATCATACCAAGCCAAGAACACAGATGTTAATCAAACGCCACGATCAATAAGATGAAAATAATTCGTCAAAATAACTTTACATAAACATTTGCAAACAAATGAGCAGCAATATCATATATTATTATGGAACTCAATGAAATACAATAAGAATGGGTCTTGCTTATATAGGCAAAAAATAACAGTCTAAGAACCAATCAAGGTCGTAGATCAAACCATAAATCAATGAAAGAACTAATCATCAAAAAACTAGTCAAAACCATAGATTTAGGAAAAAACAAGATATCAAGGATCTAGTCAATACCATAGATCAAGGAAAGAACTAGTCAATGTCATAGATCAATGAAAGAACTATACATAACAACTAGATAATATCCCCGCTAATATCTAAATAAATAAAAATATCTACACACATAAGTGGGTAAGGATAAATACAATAAAGGTAAATAAAGTACCTAGGTGAACATGAGCTAAGATAAATACCTACTCTAACAGAATAACTACCTCGGGGCAAAAAAAAATGGAAACTAGAAAAAAGAAAATTGTTGTCAGATAGGGAAGTTGATTGGAGGATCAAATGCAGCGGAACCTAGTTGGAATTGGGTGATGAAAACACCAAATATTTTTATCATTTTTATAATTACAAACGGAGTCTAATCACTAATTGGGAAATGAAAACCGATAAGAGAGTTATCAAAAATTTAACAGGATTGGAGGCTTTAGTGTTAAAGCATTTCGAGTCATTTTATAAGGAACCTAAAGATGTTAATATTGTTGAAATGGTTAAGGTGGCTACTTTCTTCCTTCAATTGTTGAATAAGGACAATCAAATTATTTTTGAGGAAATATCAAAAGAATTGATGTGTGTGTTGTCTTCTCTAAAAAAGGATGAGTCTGGAACCAGATGGGATGACTTATTGAAAGTAGTTGAAGAGGTGAGGCTAAATGGTAAGGCATTGGACTCATTCAATAGTACGTTTATAGCACTCACTCTGAAAGTTGACTTTCGATGAATTTAAACCAATTACATTTTGCAATTGTGTGTCTATATGGTCATTATCCATGACCCCATATATAGATAGGTGAAGCGTCCTTCCCTCCCCTTCTATCTATACAAGGCAATGCATGAGCATCGATGAGTTATGTATAGGGTGATCTGATTAGAACAGTCAGTAAACATTGATTTCTAGTTGGAGTTGGAGTTACGAAGACTACACTACAATCAATGTGGCTCACTCCGGAGCCCCTATCTATATCGGGTATAAGTTTATCGCTAAATTGTTGGTTGTGAAACTTGAGAGGATTCTTATATATGTGTGGTATGGTATGGTATAATATAGTATAGTCGTCTCTCTCAATTTATATATAAACTTATACCCGAGCCATATATGGTATATTATAGTATGATATAATATAGTTATCTCTCTCTATTTATATGGGTGAGAGAGATAACTATATTATATCATACTATAATATACCATATATGGCTTGGGTATAAGTTTATTGCTAAATTGTTGGTTATGAAACTCGAGAGGATTCTTTAAAATTTCATTTCTCCTTAACAATTTGGTTTTTTTGAAGGGAGACAATGTTACGTCCTTAATCATATATCTTATATTGGATGTATGCAGCCGACTTGTGGCTATCATAACTTGTTGTCATTATGTATCTCTTTCATATATGTTATATTATAATCAGTGGGCTCGGCCTTGGTGATGGCCATAACATATGAATAATATATATAGAGTTTAGTAGGTAGTAGTTCATCATCATATTGAATATTTGAGTCTTATTGCATAGTTTGGAGGTTGCCCCCTCGAAGTGGCTAAGCTATTGTACTTGAATATTGTGATCATTGATATGCAATATTGTGTTATTTGGTGTTCTCTTGCAGCTGATATTCTTATTTATTCAAGTAATTTCCTTACAAGTGGTACAGAGCTTGATCTCAGCCATAACTGCATCAAAACCCTAATATCAAAGAATCGACTATATATCCAATTTGGTAACAATTTTTTCTGCAATAGTTTTTGGGGTGTTTTGAAATCCATCAAGTAGGTTTTTCTCCAAAGTTCAAGGTATTTTAATTTGTTTTGCAAAAGTTACATCAATTTTATGTTTTTTCATAATTCAGCTATATAGGGTGCAATTTGTGGAATTTTTCAAAGTTATTTACATTTCCAAAAAGAAGATTAAAAATTAGTTTAAGTTTGTTCTTTGAGTTTTATAAAATTTGGCCGAATTCCTATTGAAGTCCCAAACCCTAAATTTCGACCTTGATCTTTAAATCTTACCACTTTGTGGCATCATTGCTGGGCCTTCGACAAGAGGCAAAAAGAATCCCATCACTCTGGGTAAAGCACCTGATAAGGATGAGATAATAGTTGAGGAGTTAGAGTTAGAAGGGGTATCTATAGAGCCCTCAGGGTTAGGGTTTACTTCAACTGACCATAAGGTCAGCTATCTTGAGTTAGAGTTGCGAAACCTCGAGGGTAGAGTGGCCAGCAAAGAAGATGTAGAAAAAATTGGACAACGATTGGAGGATTGCATTCACTAATTTAGTTACAATATCATGGGTCATCATATCCTTCCTAATCATCCACAACTCAATCAAACTCATATTAACCAGGGTGGATCTTTAGGTCAAAGTAATAGACAAACTAGCCAAGGTGGATCTGCAAACATGACCAATCTAAATACAAACACTCTACAAGCCTGTAACATGATTCCAAAATTAGAAATGCGTAAGTTTGATGGAAAGGATCCACTCAATTCGATTAACCAAATGGAAAATTTCTTTGATCTTCATCAGATTCCATCGGGACAAAAGGTTACCATGGCATCGTTGTATCTTGAACCTGACCAATTCATTTGGTATCGATGGTTATGTGCTCAAAGGAAAAAGAGTGGCCTTAATGTTACATGGAAAGTATTCACCGAAGAGTTGCAATTGCACTACAGTTCTAGTGTGTCAGAGACTTATTTCAGTCAATTAGCGAAGTTCAAAAAAACAGGAACAGTGAAAGATTACATCCATCAATTCCAAAACATTTCCTTACGGGTGGAAAATATTCGTGAAGATAATTTGAATGACTTATTTCTTGGGGGTCTTAAAGAACAAATTGAGACTGAGGTGAGTACATTTAATCCTCATAAGGTTTCAGACTCTATGATCATGGCACGTAGAGCAGAGGAAAATTTTCTTTTTAGTAGGAAACAAACTATCAGTAATATCAGAGATCGTAGCACCCTTCCACCATCATTCCCTCGGCCAGTAAGACTGACACCTCAACAAATTGAAGAAAAGAAAGCCAAAGGGTTATGTTTTAATTGTGACGACAAATTTGCACCAGGACATAAGTGTGCTAAAAAGAAGTTGTTCTACATTGAGGGACCTACTGAAGAAGAAGAAAATGAAGAAGATGAAGAGGTAGAGCCAGAGGAGGAATTAGGAGATCCCCCGCCAATAATATCATGCCATGCAATTTCTGGTGTTAGGACTCCCCAAACTCTCAAAGTAGTTGAATTCTTAAAAAAAATAGAGGGTAACAGTGTTGATTGATTCCGGAAGTACTCACAATTTCATCAATCATAAGTTGGCGATACGCTTGAACTGCTTTGTTTATCCAGCTCCAGAATGTCAAGTCATGATCACTGATGGGAAAATTGTTATTCGTTCAGGAAAAATGCCATAACATTAATCTCGCCATGGGAGATTACTTGCTAACTAGCAATATGTATGTCATTGCCATGGGAGGAGCAGACATTGTGTTAGGAGTTCAATGGCTTACCACCTTGGGAACCATTGAAATGAATATCCAAGAGTTGTTCATGCAATTTCAGTCAGAAGGGAGGACTTTTAAACTAAAAGGACTGAGAGCAAAGTCCCCACAGATGATAAGTTCTCATCATATGCAAAAATTGCTTAGAAAGGGTGCAGAAGGGTTTGTGACACAGCTATTTTCATTGGAAGCACATCATTCTAATACATTTATACCTGCAGATATGCAAGCAGTTATAGATGAGCACTCAGTGGTGTTTGGAGAAATGCCCAAGGGCTTGCCTCCGAAAAGACACCATGACCATGCCATCCAGCTAGTACCAGGGATTCAACCACCCAACATCATACCTTATAGGTACCCCTATATGCTAAAGAGTGAGATTGAGAAGATAGTTCAAGAGATGTTAGAAGCACGACTTATTCGTCATAGTCAAAGTGCTTACTCTTCTCCTGTAGTGATGGTATGGAAAAAAGATGACAATTGGCGCATGTGTCCAGATTACAGGGAACTCAATAAGTACACAGTTAAAGATAAATTTCCTATTCTTGTAATTGATGATTTGCTAGATGAGTTACATGGTGTTGTTTACTTTACAAAACTTGATCCTTGTTTTGGATATCATCATATTAGAATCAGGGATGAAGATATTCATAAAATAGCCTTCTAGACACATGAAGGACACTGAGTTCTAAGTAATGCCTTTTGGACTAACAAATGCACCCTCTACATTTCAAAGCGTGATGAATTCCATCTTTAAGCCATTTCTTCGGAAGTTTGTTTGAGTGTTCTTTGATGTTATATTAATCTATAGCAAAACATGGGAGGAACACCTGCATCATGTAAATAAGGTGTTGGAAACTCTGAACAACATCAACTTTATGCAAAGCATTCTAAGTGTTCTTTTGGTGTAAAGGAAGTTGAATATCTGGGTCATATTGTCTCTTATGAAGGTGTTAAAGTGGATCCTAACAAGATAAAAGCCATGCTTGAATGGAAGGTTCCCAAAACCCTAAAAAATCTCCAAGGATTTTTGGGGTTTACAGGGTATTATCGTAGATTTGTAAGGAATTATGGCAGCATCGCAGCACCACTCACAACTTTATTGAAGGAGTCTTTCCATTGGAATGAGCAAGCTACTATGGCCTTTGAGAAGTTGAAGGAGACCATGTGCACCACTCCAGTTCTAGCCACCCCAGATTTTTCAAAAACATTCATTGTTGAATGTGATGCTTCAGGGTATGGTATGGGGGCAGTACTCATGCAAGAAGGGCGACCCATTGCCTTCGAGAGCCGCCAATTCAAAGGTAAGAATATCTCTAAACCAGTTTATGAGAAAGAAATGTTAGCAATACTTCATGCAGTGAAGCAATGGAGACTATATCTAATGGGACAACATTTCAAAGTAAAGACAGATCATGATAGTCTAAAATCCTTCTTAGAGCAACGTTTATCATAAGAAGAACAACAAAAATGGGTCTCAAAAATGTTGGGGTATGATTTTGAGATAATATACAAGAAAGGGAAAGAGAATGTAGTTGTTGATGCTTTATCTCGGAAGGATGAATCTACCCAGGCATTGTTGTGTGTTATATCTATATTACAGGAGGATTGGATAGAGGATGCAAGGTCTGAATGGAAAAATGACCCAATTACACAAAATCTCCTTCAGAATCTCCAACAAGATTGAAGCATGTCAGAAAAATTTGTATGGAAAGGAGATGTTTTATGGTATAAAGATAGATTATATCTATGTAAGAATTCAATCCTTAAAAATAGCGTTCTATCTGAGCTCCATGCTTCTCCAGTAGGGGGTCATCCTGGCTTCTTAAAGACTTATCATCAAATCAAGCATGATTTTTTCTAGGAAGGGCTAAAAGGAGATGTCCAAAATTTTGTGGCAGAATGCATGGTTTGTCAGCAAAATAAGGGTGAAACAATTAAGTCCCCAGGTCTTTTACAACCTCTATCTATTCCTAGCCAGAGGTGGGAAGAGGTGTCCATGGACTTCATCACAGGATTGCCTAAATCAGAAGGTAAAAATGTAATCGTGGTGGTGGTGGACAAACTCACCAAATATGCCCATTTTTGTGCTTTATCACATCCATTTGTTGCGAGTACAATAGCTACGGCCTTCAGGGATGCAATTCAGAAGCTATATGGGACACCAAAGATTATAGTAAGTGATTGAAACCCTATCTTTACTAATAATTTTTGGACTGACTTGTTCTCATGCTTGGGCACACAACTAGCTCGTAGTTCCTCTTATCATCCCCAGTCTGATGGGCAAACAGAGGTGGTAAACAAGTGCTTGGAGGGATATCTTCGTTGTTTTACATCAAATAAGCGAGCGAGATGGGTTCAATGGTTACCGCTGGCAGAATGGTGGTATAACATCTCCTTTCATACTTCATCTAAAATGTCTCCTTTATTGGCATTATATGGGTACCATCCACCATCTATCACTTCATCTTTGATAGTCTAGCCAAAGGTTAGAGCAGTTGAAGAACATATTCAACACTAACAAGAGGTGTTTTCTAGACTTAGGGAGAATTTGGCCATGTCACAAAACCGCGTGAAGCAGCAAGTAGACCAACATCGTAGTGAAAGACATTTTGCAGTCAGTGATTGGGTTTTTGTGCGTTTACAACAATACAAGCAAATGTCCTTAAAACAACAGAAAAAGGATAACAAGCTTTCACCTGAGTATTATGGTCATTATCAAGTGTTACAGAAGATTGCAAATGTAGCATACAAACTAGAACTTCCTCCGGCTACTCGAATTCATCCTGTCTTCCATGTATCTTGCCTAAAGAAGGTAATTGGACAAACAGTATCATCCAAATGTGGATTTTTTACAATTCCAATGCCACAATTTTATTTTTTGAAATACTACATAACCACAAAAATATTGTTGAAAAATTGCGGTAAAAGATCTAATATGTTGTAGTGCATGGTTACCAATTTTCTCCTCCAGATGTTTGATTAATGTTGCCCCTTCCTTAGCAAAGTTAGCCATAGTGACACTGAGCCTGCTGATGCCCATCTCCTTTTCCTCTCTTATGCTACGCCCTTAATCATATATCTTATATTGGATGTATATAGCCAACTTATGGCTATCATAACTTCTTATCATTATGTCTCTCTTTCATATATGTTATATTTTCATTAGTGGGTCGGCCTTGGTGTTGGCCATAGCATAAGAATAGTATATATAGGGGTTATAAGGTAGTAATTAATCATCATATTCAACATTTGAGTCTTATTGTCTAGTTTGGAGGTTGCCCCCTTGAAGTGGCTAAGCTATTCTTCTTGCACATTGAGATCATTTATCTGAAATATTGTGTTCATTGGTGTTATATTTCTACTGATAATCAAATTTATACAAGTAATTACATTACAGACAAATTCATGAAACCATTGGGTCAACACAAGAGGGATTACATACAATCACAATTTATCGTCAACCTCCTATGGTTGTAGAAGTAGACCTATCAAAAGTTTATGATAGAACTTTTTGGCTATATTTGAGACTATTTTTTAACAATATGGGTTTCAGTCTTCAGATTGTTCATTGAATAACGGGGTGTGTGACTTCAATGGCGCATGATGTGCTCATCAAAAAAGTTGCTTCGCCAATCTTCAAACCCACTAGAGGACTGAGACAAGGTTGTCCTTTATCACCGTACCTTTTTCTGTTAGTGGCTAGGGATTGTGCAAGTCCCTATCAGTAGCTAACAGGCCTAGAAGCATCCAAGGTTTAAAGGTTCGAGGTAATGTGAGTCTAACATACTTTTTGTAGATGATGTCTTACAGTTTTCCAATGCATCTATGTCTAAGAGTAAGTTGTTTCCGGAATTATTACAACTTTTTTGCAATGCTATTAGTATGTTAGTGAATGACCTAAAATCTTCCATATGTTTCAATGAGATTGATGAAGAGGTGGAACAACATATACAAAATATTTTTCCTTTCAAATCTTTTGGATTGTAGGGAAGCATAAAGTACTCAGACTTCATTCTAAAGCATAACAGTTATGGCAAGGCTAATTGAGGTTGGCTTTTTGGGAAGATTGAAAGATGAGTTGACTTATTGTGTAATAGGTGGCTTTCGAGGGGGAGCATATTAACATTAGTTAAATTTGTGTTAAAGGTAATAACAGTTTAGTGGCACTCCTTGCCACCATCCCGAAAGGGATTTTTGAGAAGATATATAGATTATGTTTCAATTTTCTATGGAGAGGCAATATTGATAGGGTTGGAATTCAGTTGATCAAGCGACAATCCATTGTCAAACCTAAAGAAAAATGGGGACGAAGATTAAAGAATATGCATATTTTTGGAAAGGCCTTAATGTTCAAGAGCCTGTGGAACCTCATCATCAAAGAACTTATGTGGTGTAGGATCATACAAAAGTATATTACTCATGCTTCCTTAATGGATTAGATTAGAAGCTTTGGTAAAGGAATAAAAAATGCCTCTAATAAGTGAAAAGCCTTAGTTTGGCCTTTTCTTATTATTGGGAGGCTTCTTGTTTAGAAGGTGAGTAGCATATCCAATATAAGACTTGGTATAGATGTCATTATGGGGTATAGAAAATATATCTTCCTTATTTGTGAACTTATTTAGTAGTTAGAAGGCATGAGTATTTTCACTTTGAATCAAGTTACACTAGGAAATGACTAATATCTAGACCAAGGTTGAAAGGACACAGACTCTTTAAGCTTTGAGGGGGCATTTGCTGCTACTTGGTATGATTTTTTGGATGAATTGAAAAGATACCATATAAGAATCAGAGAGAAGTTAAATGTGGTGGTTTGGGTTAAGAGTAAAAAGGTTGGTATATACACAACTAATAGTGGATATGGTGCAATGTTAGATCCTAGCACGCAAGTGAGAGTGGTCGCGCGGTAGGATCTAGCATGTCAAGGCACCAAAGAAGACTATTATTTATGTGGCTCTCTACAGAACAAGGTTCCCACTTGGCATTATCTCCAATAGAGGAACAAACACAATCCTTGATCCGTAAACACGAGTAGAAACTCTACTTTTTCAATTGTTTACCGAGATCTTTTAAGAAATGACAAATATTATCCATTTCTATATCAATTTTATTCAATTTTAGGTATTAGTACTCCCCAAACTGTCAAAGTGGTTGATTTCCCTTAAAAAACAGAGGTTAAAATTGATCTAAAATCTGACTTTCTACCATGAGTTATGCAAATGATTGAACAACTTTGTTTATCAGAACTCAAAAATGTCAAGTCAAATGATATGTAGTACTTTATTTCACTAATCAGCCCAAGTGTGCTGGCACATCAACCAGAAAACTTTCACCCCAAGCACGTAATCTGGAATTAAATTTCCCAAAACTCCATAATATATATCACATTACCACATTCATACAAAAACCATTCAGATTTTCCCTTTTTCCCTGATTTAATCGATTTCCCTTAAAATTGCCAACTTGATATTATGAAAGTGTTTTCTATAAGGATCATGCAATTACAAAAGGAATGAGGAATGAGAATACGAGAACGAGCATCCACATCAAAAATCTAATTTCAAAATCTGCAAATTATTAGAAGTTGAATGCAAAAATCAAACACATGACACAGAAGTTGTTTACGAGGTTATACAATTCGCAATACATCCACAGGTTACAGATAAATACGAGAGAAAGAATTGGAAGAGAAGAGAAGAATAAGGAGAAGAAAACAGGTGCTTATGACTGGGAGGGACCCACTGACTTCAAAATTCTCTTCAATGCCTCGGCTATGTCTTTGCCACGTGGGATTGACGTGTTGGCTGTAGATTGAATCTGAGGCACTTTCCATTAAATTTTGCTTACAAGTACAATTCAAATAAACTTACAAACTGAATTAATGAAACTCATAGATCTGCATACCAGAAGACCCTGAGAACCCGTGAGCTCTGAAAGCAATTCTCCGTGCTGCAAACTTCCTTTCACTCAAAAACTTGAGTTCCAATAAAATTTTCTCATCTGTTTGAGGCGGAGGTCTACTATGCAACTCCCATAGCTCCACAAGGCGAACTTCCCTCCAACATAAAGATTTTCTTTCTAGTGAATCTTTATACAGTGCAAAAATGGACTTTTGTCACGAAAACTCCTAATTGGCTTCCCCTTTTCTAAATGACTCTTGTATACCACTGGAGAGTTGTAGCTCAGAATTCAGGGGTAGACTCTCCCAGTATCAGAATTCTGCACAAGTTCTAGTTCAGATCTGAGTTCTGGTTTTGCTATAGCTCTAAGTGCTCCAAAAACTTTGTTTCATAAAATTGTCTACTTATGGCTTAATACACAGTCAATGGACTTTATCATTTCAACCGTTGGGAGTAGGAGCTGGCAACTCTCCCACTTTTATGCAGCGAAAGATTCTAGCTCGTCAAACTCCAGTGGTGCGGGAGTATAGTTTAATTTTGGTAAACTGGTGGTTGGGGGTTTGAACCACCCCAACCACCCACCTACTTATTTCTTCCAACCTTGAGAGTAAATCCCACATTTACGCGACGGAAGATTTTTTAAGGCTTTAATCAATTTAAGCCTCAAAATCATCAGCACAGTCAAGTCTTCCTAACTGCCCTATAAGTCGAGTAATGTTCTGTCATGGCTTGGTTCTTGCCTTGAAGAAACGCGTTGAGCCAGGGCTCTTTCTTTGTTTTACTAAGTTGTATTGCCAAGTGTGTTCTAATTGCCTGGTCGTTGTGACTAATTGTGCCAAGTGGAGATGTCGCGTATGGTGGCATCATTCACCCTTCGGAAGTTGCGATTGCTGGTCTCTAGGGGAACTGGCAATGTTGACTTACCAAACCATTGTTGTTAGGCCCGAGTTGTTTTACGAAGTCGATGTTGGCATGCTAAGTTTGGTCAGTTGTTGTGACAATATGTCGAGTTGGTGGTTGTACACGGCTTGTAGTTGTCACTGTCTTGAGTGTTGTGGTGACTATGGCATTTAAGCCCGACGTGTATGTTGGTGTGGATGGTTGAAATAGTCCACATGAAAGCTCACTGGCCCTGACAACTCACCCTAAGCTTAGTCCCATACACAACATTGTTAAACATTGCAATATATATCTCACATGCATAATACAAATAACAGCTGCAAGCTAGACTTGGGAAGGAATGTAGAGGAAAAGGCATATATAGGGTTATAACTGTGGCAATAGCGGGAAAAATAATGACTTTGGTTCATTTGGGACATGAGGGACGCTGAAAACGCGAAGTACGCGTAACGGTGACAAAGACACCCCTCCGATAAAAAAGTGTATTGACCCTGGCTGAGAGCCCCCAGCCAGCAAATAGTGGGACCCGCTCATCCGTAAACAAGCGTCAAAGACCGGAGTTACAAAACCATTTTTTTTACTCCTGCTCAATTTTCATTTTGCCACATGTCGCAACGTGATTGGCCAGTTGCTCCTATTTTTGCTCCTTCAACTAGAATCTTCTGCAAACGATAACTTGCTCCAACATAGTCTGTTTTTTGCATTCAAATAGGTGACGAAAAGCTCTCAAAGTATTCTACCGTACTGTAACAATCCTGGGGATTTAGAGAAACTCTACCCACTTGATTGATCTCTGGATCAATCCTAGTATGTGCACTTTCTGCATAAGGGGCAAAGAAAACATATCCCATCTTTTCTTATGGTGTTCGTATTCACAACATGTTTAGAAAGATATTGGCAATTGGATTGGTATAAATAATATATGGCAAGGGGATTTTGTTAAGTATTGTTTGAGGAATGTGGTTTTAGAGGAAAGATTTCAAGACAATTAGATCTTACTTTTTCCTGACCCTCTCGGGTATCTAGTTGGGCCATAATGTTTCTCTATTTGTATGTTGGTAGGTACAGACTTTTCATGTGTTTTCTCAACTATGCACCTTATCACAACACTACAAGGGGGTTTTCAAAATCCTTGCTACAAGAGAGGTTGGAGAGATTTTGATAGCCAATACCTATCCTAGCAGTATTTCGATGGCACATGTAAAGGCCTTGAGAACACCACTAGCATTGAAGGGGGACTTTATTTAATTGATAGCCACATTATTACTTTTCAAAGCAAGTTTTGGAGGAGGAACAAATAATCTAGGCAAATGGATGGCTCTAAGCACATTAATGAAGCTTGCACTTGATAAAAATATCTTACAACCACAAGTCAGCGTGGATTCACAACTTGTCATTAAATGGATGAACAGTGATTGAGATATTCATAATGTTGCTTTGCATTCCTTAGCAATCCAGATGAAGGATAATTCCCCATTTTACACTCATATCTTTTTTACTCACGTGTATAGGGATTTGAACACATTACTCGACTCTTTGTCCAATGTTGGTCTGCAACTAACTCTTGGAGATTTTATTCTGGTCGAATCTTATGAAGACACTAACTAAGACAAGCTATACTCTATACACAATTCTCCAGACTTGATTTTTGGTAACTTTTAGTTAGTAAATATTTACTTTACTTATCGGTGGTGATTTTTATCACTAACTTGGAAGAATGTAATAGTTTTCCTCCTTGAGCTTCCTTGTATGGCATTTCTTCTTTTGAGGACTTGGTGTAGAGTAACAAGGTGCATATCCCTTTGTCTGTTGGAGTCAATTTGTTGAATGTGGTTGTTAAACTTCAATGTCCTCATTTTAGTACTGCCCTTTGAGCTTTTCTGTTGAGTGCCAAGTGCATGTGAAGCATGTGTATTTCATCTGCCACTAGCATTTAATATATGATTTTTTCCTTCGGGAAAAAATATGGATTTACACCTAACATGACTTTTTTAATGTGCTTTTTTGTTTTGGATATTTGAGACAAGGTGGTATTAGTTAAACCTATTATAATTGTAAACTAAACATGTTTAAAGAAAAATTATTTAATCCTATATTTTAATTGAATTTTATATCAAAAAATTCTTCCCACACTATATGGGATAACTCCATCTACTAGTGTAAATGGTTCTACTAAACATTAATTTATGATTAAAATATATCTTATAAATTCGTAAAACTTATAATATTTTATGATTATGAATAACTTGTAATAAAATTGAACAAATGCAAACACAATTCATTATTAATAACTTGATAATTAAAAGCAATAAACCTTATCCTACCCTCATAAATCAGTGCATTTTTTGTTAAAACGAAACCTTGAAATAATATATGTTATATAAGCACAAGCTAGCAATACTAGAACAAGATAAACATCCTATCATTGCTCAACAATCATGCATAGTACATCTTGGTTCTTATAAAGTTTGCCAAAAATAATTTTAATACTAGTTCAATTTTGGAATGTCGAGGAGGAAACAACTTTCTTATATGATTCAGACTTATAAATAAAGTCGTTCAAGAAAGTATTTGAAAATGTCACAGATAGAAAAATTGTTTTATTAAAAAGATATTATGAAATCCAAAACTAGAATATACATCATCCCTATAAGGTTGACAGCTATAAGAGAAAAATTATGATTGCAAAATTAGCAACTCGCTTATGCCACATAACACAACTAGTAGATGGGAGATGAAGCTCATTTCTTCAATCATAGCTTGGTCAATAAAAATTTAAAATATATCTTATAAATTTGTAAAATTTCTAATATTTTATGATTATGAATAACTTGGAATAAAATTGAACAAATGCAAACACAATTCATTATTAATAACTTAATAATTAAAAGCAATAAACCTTATCCTACCCTCATATAAATTGGTACATTTTTTTGTTAAAACGAAACCTTGAAATAATATATGTTATAGAAGCACAAGCTAGCAATACTAGAACAAGATAAACATCCTATCACTGCTCAACAATCATGCACAATACATCTTGGTCGTTATAAAGTTTGCCAAAAACAATGTTAATACTAGTTAAATTTTGGAACATCAAGAAGGAAACAACCCTCTCACATGATTCAAACTTAAAAATAAAGTCGTTCAAGAAAGTATTTGAAAACCTTTGGAAAGATGAAAATGTCATAGATAGAAAAATTATTTTATTAAAAAAGATGTTATGAAATCCAAAACTTGAATATCCATCATACCTATAAGGTTGACAACTACAAGAAAAAAAATATGATTGCAAAATTTGCAACTCACTTATGCCACATAATGCAACTAGTAGATGGGAGATGAAGCTCATTTCTTGAATCATAACTTGGTCAATAAATATTTAAAATTGGAAAACCAAACAAAGTTTTAATGGTTTTAGTTTGAATCTACACACCCATCGAATCAATTGTCTATATAAGTAAACTTGGTTATTGATTGTCTAAGTATTAAAAAAAGCGTTTCTCTCAATCTTGCCTCATTCTGGATTTAATTTTTTATTAGCTTGATATATGTCTACTTTGTTTACAACTTTTCCAGAATACTTCAAGTGGAATGAATGTAAAACTTGTTAAGGTGCTTCAATAGAGAAGAGTCTTGAAATTGTTGACAATTGGTTCCAACAAAAACAACTATAGATCACCTTTTACTAAAAAAGACTTAAAAACAAATTGCATTTTCTACACGTTTTATTGGATCTTACAAAACAAAGTGATCTAAACAATATTAAAAATCATCCTCGTGATATAATTTAATATATACCACAAAATTATTTATCATTAAATATCATAATCTAAATAAAAGGATTTATTAATTTCATATTTTATTGTTTTAACCAGGGACAAGATAAATTAAGAATACATGTTGGGCTAGATGCAAACATTTAAGACATGGAAATACCCACGCTAATAACCCCTTCGTTACGAAGGATAATAGCTCGCTCCTTCTAATTAGGGGGGGAAATAATATATTGAAAATATGGTTATAGAGAAAGAAAAGGAGCTACGAAATAAGGGCAAAACGTAGAGGGAATACATTATGTAAAAAAGTGTAAGCATGGATCCCCTTTAAAAAAAAAAGTGGGACGTGTTATACTAAGTCGTTATCTTTTCTATAATAAAAAAGAGTAGTTGTAGCTCAACTAATAAAAGTGGGTAAGCTCATTCCTTGCCTGCTCAGTATCTTGACATATAAAATGTTGGCAATGTATTAAACCCCTAACATGGGAAAAAATATAAATATCTATTAAGTCAAACTGGTGTATAAAAGGAAAATGATGCAATCCATCAAGTCTTTGATCATTTATTGTGCCCTCTCGACAACAGCGTGAAAAACTTTGAAGTTATCTTCTCATTTCTATCCCACTAGCACATTTGGCCTCTCAAAGTTGCATCATTTCTCCTCTATATCATTCCAAACATTCAATTTTTCCTATTGTTTCAAAAAACAACGTATCCGCGTCATTGCAATGGCTACTACCACGGTCACCAACTTAAACTACTCAATGTCAGAAGCACGAATATGAAGCTCTTTTGTTCATCAAAGCCCACTTAAATGACTCTACCAGCGAGCTCAATACGCGGGGGAAGGAGGGTACATATTGTTGCCTTTGGGTGGCGTAGAGTGAAATCAACACAAAAACAAAATTGTGGTCCTTTGGTACTAGCAATTTAGGCCCCACAAAAGAGATATATAATACTTTATGTTAAGTTTGTTTTCTTAAAAATCTAAGCTTGAGTGTCGATTAACAGGTAATATTGCTCCTTGTTTGGAAAAAACCCTTATTCTTCACTATCTGAATTTAAATAGCACTACATCAGTGTGATAATTCCTCCAACCATTTGTTTACTCGTGAGGCTTACATGGTTGATGCTGGTTTCAATCGTCTTAATGGAAGCATACCACTTTATATGGAAAATATGAACTCTCTAACTAATTGATGGCTTCGACTGGGTGGCAGCATTCCATATTTGTTGGTAATGTCTCCTCACTCAACTAATTGGATGAGAATCAATCAAGTGGTCATATCTCGGATTCCTTTAGAAATCTCTCATTGCAAGAGTTTTTGTATGTTTCCTTGAACCAAGTGGAACTCTTCCTTCTAGGCTTGTCAAGCTCTCAGCCATCATTCCCCACACGTGGAAGGGAATGAATTTAATGAAAGTCGTTTTTCATTAGTATTGACATCTTCCCTAGAGTATATTTCAGTCGTTAAACTAGGAGACAATTTTTAAAAAATTGTTTTTCAACCTTACAAATTTTGTATATATTCAATTATATATTAAATATCGGTGCAAAACAAATTCCTCCATTCCATATAGAAGTGCTATATTTGACATCATGTGAAATGATAGTCAAATTCCATCTCAGATTTCAACTCAGTGCTCACTTAAAAAATACTGTGGACCAAACAATATTCTTCTCGGAGAAATTCCGTCTTGATTATAGGATGCTAGTCCAACTTGAAATTTGTAATCCTCTCACGAAATCATCTACAAGTATCTTTTCAGCAAATGTTGCAGCTTAGATTAAGATCTTGAACTTGTTTACGAATGCATTGAGTGGATGCATACCATCATTTTGGCATCATTTTACAAGAATACTACTGCTCAATATCTATTACTTGATTGAAAACATTCCATCAAGCTTGGGCAGCTTATATAATCTTCAAGTGTTGAATCTTGCATACAACAATCTTAGAGGAACCATCCCTCAAAGCTTGGCCAATTGTTTTCGGCTTCAAACTCTAAATTTGGGAATAAACAGATTGGAGAGAAGACCCCAAGCATTTTAAACTACATGGACTCTACTCACTAGTGCTTCAAAATAATAAGCTAAACAATTTCTGCCTTAGCTTAATTTCAAATTGTGGGCAGCAAGAAGTTATTGATATTGGGGACAACTTGACTAAAGGCCAGATTCTAAGTCAAATTGGACACTTGAAGCACCTTCAAATCTTGAACCTTTCTTCCATCAATCTATCAGGGGTTATTCCACATAGAATGTTATCTCTAGAAGCAATGGTAGCATCAAAGAGGAGATAATTTTATGTTGTATGTTGAGAAATCTCATATTATCTTGGATATGGTTGTCTCCCATCGTCATGGATTAAATATGAATTCCGATGGTAAAGTTGAACGCAATCCATATATTCTTACCACCATGACATGTATAGACATTTCTTACAATCAATTGAATATAGGAGCTTTTTCTGAATTTGGAAGGTTAAAGGGGTTAAGATTTCTCAATCTATTAACAAATAATCTCATTTGGGAAAAACAGGTGAACTACAATCACTCGACCTTTCTATGAACAAATTTTCAAATAGAATTTCACAAGGGCTTAAATTTCTCAGCTATTTGGAATGGGGTTCAGATTTCTCAATCTATCGATGAATAATCCCATTGGCAATTCTCCGAAGAGTTGCAGAGAAATGTGTGGGACTAAAATTTGGACCTTTCTATGAAAGAGCTTTTGGTAAAATTTCACAAGGGCTTACATCTCTCATCTATTTGGGATTCTTGAACTTGTCTATTAATAACCTCTCAAGTACGTATACAACAAGGACACATCGCCGCATTTGAAGAACCATCATTTTCAGGAAATTCAAATTTATGAAGATTTCCACTTCCAAAAAATTGTTCCACACCCGTTTTGGCGCCTCCTCTAGATTCCGCTCACAATGAAGAAAAACCTAAAGAACAAGAGAGACGATGGGATTTCATGGTACGAAATTTCAATGGGTTTATCATATTTCAAGTAGGCTGACATTCTCTTGAAGGCTTTGTTTCCAACACTCTACACTAAAATGTTACGAAGAAATCTCTACTTTAAAAGAGTCAGGACTGAACAGCAGCTTGCAATAATTGTGTGCGCACTTTTAATTCGCAGCCTATCTACAAGTCCATTACTAAGGTGTTGAATGGAAGCTTTGTTTTGGATTTTTCCTCTCTTTATTTACAGAACTTAAATTATAGATCATTACCAAAAGGAGCTACTGTAATATGTTTTCCAAGATTGATTCAAGAAAAACTCCTATGTCTAATTCAATAATTAACACCATTTTCATGAAGAAATCAGCATATTTTCTTATTCATAAGAGGAAAACTTGGACGTCTCATGCAGTCACTTACATGGCCTAATGGGTTATTAAGTGTTAGTATAATAGACAGGCCAACTACCTATGTACCGTGTATTCCATTGTGTACTTATGTTCCAATGTAATCATCTCTGTATAGACAGGCCAACTACTTATGTATTGTGTATTCCATTGTGTACTTATGTTCTGATGTAATCATCTCTGCAGCTATTTTTTCCTAGCAAGGTGTTATGACCATGGCTCTATAACTACAAAAGTTCTAACAATCTGTACAAATAAAGATATCACAATAATAAATTAGTATAACCACCATCTCACAACAAAATTTATAAACCGCATTATCAATTGGATAAT
Source organism: Taxus chinensis (assembly GCA_019776745.2). Classification (NCBI taxonomy): domain Eukaryota; kingdom Viridiplantae; phylum Streptophyta; class Pinopsida; order Cupressales; family Taxaceae; genus Taxus; species Taxus chinensis. The sequence goes on from CM034149.1 coordinate 2,612,882, forward strand.
ACCCTCTCCAAATACTCTAAATTTTGCATTATTTTTTACTGATGAGAGGTAAACTGGATACATACCATATGGTCATACAGTCACTCTGCATCACCTAAGATTCCTTTCTCAACAAGTACCAACAAGATTAGACCAACAACCAACACTTTATGTATGCCTTATTATTAGGTGGATTGCGAAGTTGGATTTTACAACAGAGCTATGCCAGGAGGTCAAAACCCAGGAGTACAAAAATTAAACAATATATAAGGTAAATGGAATTACACTAAATGAAACCAAGGACGGATTGCTGATTTTTATTTAGAGAAAGCCAGCAGCTCAAAAATAACAAAACCATATAAAAACCTATACTTCATATTAGAGAATACCTTAACGACCAGTTGAACTAAGGTTTATAAGCTGGCCATATATACAGAGCTTCAAAGTGCATGCTTGTAACGATAGATGCCCTGCCTCATCCTCTGTTTCATGGTTAGGAACTATTAGCACTCTTGAACTTCTGCGAGTTTGGAAAATCATTGAAAATCAATGAAGTTTCAATGTTGTTTGAAAACCCTACAATGTATGAGTTGAAATCATAACTGAGATACTTGAATTTGCACCCACGCTAACTGTCATTTTTCAACTATTTTATGGTTCAATTACATTCACAAACTATGCTCAGATAAACCCAAGAGGTTTCAATGAATAGTTACGTACTCCACAACTTATTTATGAGTTACTTTAGAACCTTTTGTTCTAAAACACATTAAAATATTGCATACAAGCAAAGTAAACATATTAGCATCAACACACTCTATTTCACAGGAAGCTAATGATCTCATGTCTGAATCAAGTACACTCAGGAAGGAAAGCTGGCAGATGGTAGCTGCAGGTCGCTAGCTTACAAGGTGTATGATTGCATTGACGTCAGCTCATGAGTCATAATACAATACAGACCTAGTTCAGTATTAAAAACACATTCGCGGATATGAAAATACTTCAGCCCATGAACTTCTGCTGGAACAATGATTGCGCTGATGCCAGTTGATTAATGAAATACAGATCCAGTGCAGTATAAACACAGTGAGTTGCCCATATTATACTGCATACTTCAGTTTCTCTTTATTACTCATTAAATGTGTCATTGCAAGCATGGAGTTTAACCTATATCGACCTTTCATAAAGCAACCCAGTTTGTATCAGATCAGGTCAGCTATGTAAAGCAGCTTAAGGCTAATATCAATAAATTTCACTGGTCAGTGATTATCAACAGTATCTACCAAGGCAGTCCCTATGGTTAAAACTTGCTATGCAGTTCTCTTCTATGTTTTCCCTGTAATAAGGACTAATTTCAAACCAACATTTTTATGAGATGAATTGCACTTATCGTTGCCTAAAGAAAATATGCAAATAGTGGAATAGTAGTTATTTGGGGTTTTTATCCCATACGGGACTTCTTGAGAGATTGCAAATAGGCCGCATATGTATGCACTATTTTGAGGGAAGTGAAACCCATTGGCAGGATTGCTCAAAAGGATTTTGGTTGCCTTAAGGTATGCAATAGGATGCATAAAGCTATATTAATAGCCAACCATGGATGATAAGACACATGGTTCCTGATGTATCTGTGAGTAGCATTCCCATGTGAAGCAACCTTTGCCAAATTGAAATTTACACTGGGGAATGCCGTCCTGCTTGTGGATAGTAGGAAGAGTTCTCACAAATCCATTGTAGCAGAATCTTATGGCACTTGAAATGAGGCCAGAACCTGCATTAGTATTTGTAGCTGTCAACCAACAAATACTAACTTTCACTGGAATGGATTATGGAATAATTGCATTAGAATCCGTGCATGGAATATTACCAACTCCTCGATCACCTGGACACCCCTTCTAAGAATACATTTAAAAGTCATTTCAGTCCCCACTTCTCCTAAGACCACATTTTAATTTTACTATAGTTCTACCCTAAGTCACAAGGTTCGAGTTTGCGTTCATGTTCGACGAGGATAAAGTTTGGTTCAAGTTCGCCAAGGGATAAAGTTCAAAGAAAAAAACGACTTAAAGTTCGAACAATTTTTTTCTATCATTTTTATTTTTTGAAAAAAATGCATAAATATGTCAGAAGGACAGAGTGGAGAGAGCTTTATATCCACTACTTTCAGTCGGTAAATATATATATATATAAACATTTTTTTAAATAATGCAAAATCGCATCAAAAGCTTCCCATGTAAAAGTAATGGATAAAGTTCGAGTTCATGTTCGACGAGAATAAAGTTCGGCGAAATTCGACCTTTTTTGATAAAACTCACTGAACCTTGTGACATAGGTTCTACCTTTATTCACATACTTCCGTACCCTATTTCAAAATGACATACCCATCCCTAGAGTCATTGCCTGGGTCTCCTAGTGATCCAACTCTAACAAGTAAAATTTAGGCATTCACATTAGAAGCTATATACACAAATCAAATGAAAATGTTGTACTTATGGCACCATAGAACGAAAATGTAGAGGCCTGCATCAAGATCCTACGACTCTAAAGCCTAAGGTACCATATAATTGTGAAAATTCTAGGTCATTTTTAGGAAATTTTGGGATGAGTAACTTCAACCCAAAAGAAAAACAAAAAAAGCTTTTATTCAGTGTTGAGCCTGCGATGTATTCCCACAACCCAAAAGAAAAACAAAAAAAGCTTTTATTCAGTGTTGAGCCTGCGATGTATTCCCACATAGCACATTCCTAGAACCAAGGAATTTTGAAGTTATAATGTAATTGAAATATTAAAAATAGCCAGCTCGCCACCGTGGCCAGGGTTCTCTGCCGCATTTGTCGGCTCGCCAGCAGGGCTGGGGCTCGCCACCTCGCCAACATGGGTGGGGCTCTCTTTCTGCCGCTGCTTCGCAACAAGATGTTTGGCACCCACCGCCACCTCCGCCACCAGCAGACAAATTCCCTCGCCTCAACCTCGCCATTCCTACGCACGGGGAAGCAAACCCGGAGGAAGAAATTGCTACTAGTTGGGAGCTTCCAGATGTTGGCAAGGACTTGCCTGGTTTGGGGTGGCCAGATGATCGAGATCCACCTGCCTCGGGCATGTTTGTTGTTGCTGCTTGATAGTGCTTTTTTTGAATGTTTTTAGGTGATGCCCTTTTTTGTTGTACTCTCCTAGGCTCAACCTATTTTGACTCTTGTTGTTCTAGGCTCGGCCTAGCTTTGTTTGTGGTTTTGGGGCGTGCTCTCATACCGCCCGCTTTTTTATCAAAAGTTATCTTATATCTTATTGCATTAATATAATATAAGATCCCTTTTCATCAAAAAAAAATACTAATGGAAGTTAGATCGCATATACAAATAGAACAAAGGTAAAAACATTAAAGCTCTTCCATTAATCATCGATAAGTGATACACAACAAAATTCATACATCCACCCAACCAAAGGCACCTAAGGTGTGAGACAAATGAAAAAGAAGATAAAATCCATTTCCTTTTAATCTTTGTTAGGAATATTAGTACTCCATTAATATTGTACGGGTTAATATCTTGTTAATATGTGGAATAAATTAGTGTAACAATACACTAATATAAATTATTAGTGTTACGTGAGTTGTTTGAACAACTCACCTAATATAGTGGTTTGTTGTAGGAGTTAAAATAGGACTCCTCCATATTAGGAGTTCCTCCTCTTGTATATGTGTAATATCCAGAATCAATATTATGAAGAATTATTGCTGTGTTAACTCTGTAAAAATTTAAACGGTGCTCCTTATTTGGTATCAGAGCAGGTGGAACCAATGGATATTATGGAGTTTTAATATTATTCGAGGGGCAAATTTTTTCTGTATTATCACCTCTATTGATGAAAGTCTCATATTTTAATGTCGGTTTTAGATTAGTATTCAGACTCCTGCAATATAATCTTCTCGGCATTGGACTAAAGATTCAGGTAAGTTGCTTAGTACATTCAAGGGTCTCAAACTCGCAGAAAAGTAAATGACTCGGGTCTAAAAGTGACTCAGATTCACTGTTGTCTTGGTGAGCTCCCGAGTTAGATTCCCGCTCCAGCGAAGCTCTGGCAGTATCATATGCAACCTCAGTTTCAGCATTTCACAACTGACGAGATTGTGATTATACATCAAAGTTTGTTATATTTTTGTGTATGGCTCTATGATCTATAATATATGGTCTTAGAACAGCTAGTGTGTTTGGCATAAGACAGACCTGTATGATGGTTCAACACAGGCCGTACGTCTACTGTGGGAGGATTCGAACCATAGTTTTTTATTTTGTTTTACTCTCCATTTGCATCGAATCTCCAACAGATCGGATCAGGAGCTCTAAAACGCAGGTCTGTTCTTCTATGTTGTGGAGTCCTCTCTGCTAAACTCTAAAACACAGTTCTGTATGCTATCTCTTCTCTATCAAAGCCTGCATTCAGCCAATCTAAGTCTGCATTCCATTCAAATTCTGACAAGTCTGTCAGTCCTGACACAGCCTGCGGTCTACATTCAATTGTGGTGATTGTTTTGTGAAACGCTTGCCCTACAACGTGCAGATCTAATCGTCCATTGCCACCTTCAAGTCTTCATGTCAATCGTCTGAATCAATAAACCATTGTATGCAGCATTCAAAGTGAAAGGGAACAATTCCAATAAAAGCATCATCGCGCTCCATGCCACACAATTCACAAGAAAAGTCTTCACAATAACATAGGCTCAATGTCTTCGAAGTTTGATGCAAGTTATGCTCCCAAAATCTTAGTGACTAAATAGTTTGGTATAATTTATTTTTGGTAGCGTCAAGATTTCTAGTTCTGTTCAGATATATGTTATTTATGTTAGATCTTGAAGCATAAAGAAATACAGCACGAAGATAGAGATGCACAAAACTGCGCTGATTCGAATGACTAAGGCAGGGTGTATATATTATTAGGAGAAGTAGTTATATGATCTTCAATTACAACTGTTTTACGACCTCCTAACTGTTTAGAACCGTACAGGTTCATTATATATATTCAACACCCCCCCTTAATGAAAAACCTCGAAACAACACCAAGTTTAGCTCTAAATTTGACAAACAACAAAGGACCAAGAGGTTTAGTCATTATATCAGCAGGTTGATTTGTAGATGGGCAAAAATGTAGAGAGATTTCCCCAGAAGCAACCAACTGGCGAATATAATGATGATGAATCTCAATATGTTTAGTGCGGACATGATAGATAGGATTCTTCACCATTTTTAGAACACCTTGATTATCACAAAAGAGTGAAAGAGGTGTTGCAGCAACCTGGGGAAACTGAAAATCAGTCAGAATCCGATGAAGCCATATTGCTTTGCAACTGGCACTGAGAACAACCTTGTATTCTGCTTCCGTAGAAGAGATGGCAACAGTAGGCTGAAGTTTACTTTGTCAAGAAACAACTCCTGAACCAAAAGAGAAGATATATCCTGTTGTAGATCGTCGAGTATCTACAGATCCTCCTTAAATCAGAGTCAGTATAGCCAATCAACCTGAAATTTGCAACTCTTTGATATAGAATGCCAAAGTCAAGAGTTCCTTTGACATATCGTAGAACTCGTTTGCTGCTCCCCAGTGAATGAGTTTTGGTTTAGATAAAAACCGAGAGAGATAGCTGACAACAAAACATAGATCCTGTCGTGTAGTTGTTAGATCAAACTACCCACCAATTGTCTGTATAATGATTCATCGACCGGTGGTGAATCATCATGAGCTGAGAGTTTCAGCCCTACCTCCATACGTGTAGAAGAATTACAATCATACATTTGAAATTTCTGTAGTAGGTTAGTTTCTGTAGCAAGTTAGTGGCATACTTAACTTGAGATATGAAAATCAATTGATCAAGTTGCCAGAATTCTACATCAAGAAAATAATGAAGGAGGCCTAAATCAGTCATGTCAAAAGCAACACATAAATCTGATTTTACCTTATGAATTGCAGCATCTCCACTGCCGGTGATGGCAAGGTCATCACCATACACAATAAGAATCACAATGTCATCATCATTGCTTTTGACATAGAGATTCAGATCAGAATGACTCCGTGTGAAGCCTGAATCTCTGAGATGTCTATCTATTTTTATGTACCGGGCTCGAGGAGCCTACTTGAGTCCATACAAGGACTTAATCAATCTGCATACCAGATGCTCACTACCACGAGCCCGAAAACCCTTAGGCTGTGTCATATACACCTCTTCCTCCAAATCTCCATTCAGGAAAGCACTTTTGACATCCATCTGATATACTTTCCAACCAAACTGAGCTGCAAAAGAAAGAAGAAGTCGAAAAGTGACCATCTTTACAGTAGGAGCAAATGTTTCTTCATAATCTATCCCCTCCTATTGCGAAAAACCTGTCGCAACGAGTCAAGCCTTGTACTTATCCAAAGTACCATCTGCTTTGCACTTGATTTTATACACCCATTTACATCTAATGGTGTGTTCCCCTGGAGGTAATGGCACTAACTTCTAGGTATTATTTTTAATCAAGGCATCATACTCTAGTTGCATGGCAGTTTCCCATTCCGGTATGCCTCATGCTTCAGAGTATTTCTGTGGCTCATGAATATGAAGAAGATCAGAAGCAAGAGCAAATTGAGCATACTTAGAATAATCAATTTGCTTACCAGTTCGTTGAGACCTTCCATCTAAGAGAGGAGACAATTCTTCCTTCCTCAAATCCTGAATAGTGGAGTAAAACCACTTAGGCCTCCGCTGAACTGAAGATGTGGTGGCTGGTTGTGGTGTTTCTGGAAGAGAAGCCAATGGAAGTTCCGAAGGAGAAACCAACGCAAGTTGATTTCCTGGAGACTCAACAATCTCAGTGGGAGATTGTCCAGACTGTCCTGGAGTCTGTGGAGGAGTATGAGAAGAACTGGATTCATGATCAGGCAAGGAAAGAGTACCAAACTTTGTTATGACCCTTTGCTGATCGCTGCCCCTTGGCTGGTCTCCTTGCTGATTACAACCAAAGAAAGACTCTGTTTCTTTTACATCAACATCTCAACTAATAATGATCTTATTAGTGGAAGTATCAATCAACCTATAGGCTTTAGATTGATCACTATAACCAACAAAAAAATATCTAGAACATTTGGAATCTAATTTACTTCTCTTATTTTCAGGAACCAAAGTATAAGCAACTGAACCAAAAACACGAAATGCTGATACCTCTGGTTTGATGGTGGACCAAGCTTCCTCTGGTGTGATGTCCTGCAAAGCTTTGCAAGGACTCCGATTGAGTATATAAACAACTGTGTTAACAACTTCTCCCCAATATTTATAGGGCACTCCTCGACTATGCATCTTGCATCGAGTCATTTCCAAGATGGTTCTGTTCCTCCGTTCTACCACCCCATTTTGCTGCGGGGTATAAGGGGCTATCAACTGGTGTTGAATCCCTTCTTTACTGTAGAAATCTACAAATTATTTAGAGGTAAACTCACCCCCATTATCGGATCTCAAAGTCTTGATCTATCGGCTGGTTTGATTCTCCACCAAGGCCTTGAACTTGACAAAAGAAGCAAAGCAATTAGACTTCTTCTTCAAAAGATAGACCCACATCTTCCTAGAATAATCATCCACCAACAAGAGAAAATAACGTGCACCAAGGACTGTGGAAGTCTTCCACGATGGCTCACATAGATCTGCACGTACAAGATCCAAGAGCCCCTTTGCACGCCAAGCACCTTCAGAGGGAAAAGGCTTCCGCTTTTGTTTTCCTGCAAAACAACCAGCACACGTGTCCTGTTTCTCCTAAATAGTAGGCAAACCAAAAACCATGTTGGCTCTATGAAGGCGAGCTAAATACTTAAGGTTGAGATGGTCATATCTTTCGTGCCATAAAACACTAGTATTGCCTTCCACAACTAAGGCATGCAAGTTGACTGTGGCAGGATCAACAAGTCTATATAGACCACAATGCCCAATTCCTAGGGTAACAACCTTATTTTGCTTGATGTCTGACACAACACATTGTTTACCAGAAAATTTTACAGAGATATTGGGATTATCAATTAGTTGACTGATAGATAACAAGTTCTTATTCATGTTAGGCACATATCTAACATTTTTTACAAGCAATCTGGTGTTATTATTTAGCATAATACGAACATCCCCAATACCCTCTACAACATGTGATCTTTCATCTCCTAAAGTAATTAAATCAGAAGAACAAGAATTAAAATTGACATACCAGTCTTTTTGACATGCAAAATGTCGTGATGCTCCAGAATCAAAGAACCAACATCGAGTAGGGCTGCCATTATTCGTGCAAGATGCCATGAGAGCATATTTTTCTTCTGACTCGTGTTCAACTATAGCCACATGTGCCTGCCCCTTCTGCTTCTTCAGGGCATTGAGTCTTTTCCGACAATCTTTCTTCACATGACCAAGTTTGTGACAAAAGTAACATTTCACTTGATATTTAGGAGAGGAAGAGGATGTCTCAGCCTGTCATTTACACTTTCCTTTAGATTGAGCAACAAAAGCACTCTCAGATTGTCCAGAAGTGGACTCTTGAACTTGTCTGTCTTCGTTCCCTTTGCAACAGGTAGGAACTCACCTTGTCAAACGTAAGAGTTTGAATCTCCACCATTAAATGAAGTGCCTCCACAAATGACTCATATGAAGAAGGCAAGCTATTTAGAACCAAACCCACCATATCATCGTCGTCCACCTTTTTATTTATGGAAGACAACTGGTCTCGGAGATCTTTCATCCGATGTAGGTGCTCAGATAGTGATCCACCTTGTAATTTTACGGAAATGAGCATATTTTTCAGGTATAAAACCCTACTCTTTTCTGACGTCTGATATTTACCCTTCAGACTGGCCCACAACGTGCTTGCCACAATGGCATTCCGCACTTCCGGTATCATATCATCCGATACCGACAACTTGAGAAGCAACAACACTTCCTTATGACGTTTGTCATAATCCTCGAAGTTCGTCGTTGGTCGACTTTCATCACCCTTGATAATTTTATCACAATCACGAAACTCCGCAACCGTTAAAATCTTATGACTCCAAACATTGAAATTAGTGCCTGTTAATTTTTGCGAGTCAGGTAGAATAAGATTTGAAATATTTGCCATTTTATTATGAAAATAATAAAAATGGAAATAAAGCATTTTGCCCACCAAATAAAACAAAACCACTTTATGCAAAAACGTGGTAGGAAGTAATCAAACACCAAATACGTGGAGGAAGAAATTATACAAACAGTTCAAATATTTGTTCCCAAACTTTATTCTGCCCACACGACTTCACCTTTTCCTTTCCTTTGCCCACTTGAGTCAAGCTCTAGTATTTGTGACTGCCCTCCATGATTATTTACGATTGGGTAAGGCTTCTGGTCGGTCACGTTCAACAGCAAATTGGGCACCGAACTCACATTGTCCTATTCACGACGGATGTCTCTGCCTCCACGTGAAGTCTGCAATGATTTGCCACGATTTTTCTTGTATTTTTGCAAACGACTGAGTCTCCTGAGCAGTCACATGTTTCTCTTTTTCACTGGACGTTTTCAGACACCCAAAAAACGAGTTTATCTTCTACCTGTGTCAACCATACTGTTGACCCCTCCTTTCATTGATGCATATGGCTCTGATACCACTGTTAGATCTAGAAGCATAAAGAAATACAGCAAGAAGATAGAGATGCACAAAACTGCACTGATTCGAATGACTCAGGCAGGGTGTATATATTATTAGGAGTAGTTACATGATCTTCAATTACAATTGTTTTACAACCTCCTGACTGTTTAGAACCGTACAGGTTCATTTTATATATTCAACAATTTAGTTGTGTCACCAAATGCTTGTTTAATGTTCTCTTTGTTTTGTTACTAGAGTCTTTGTTTATTTAATTTTTTACGATCAAAATTAATGTCTTTAGTCTTACGTGTTTACAGTGTTTAGATAAATTTGAGTGGTATAGGTTTCAAAGTAGTGGGTGAAAATTTCTTGTCAAGTACATAGTATTTTAGTAGTTATGTGGGTTTAGTAAAGCTTTTAGTTGTCTTTTTAGTTTTGCAATGAGTCAATGTTATATATTTGTTATTTTATTTTATTTTTAAAGTAATTCATTATTACTTTTTAATTGTGTTATTGACTAGTCGATGTGTCTTCAATCTAAATAGTGTCATTAGTCATTATAGTTGTGTCCTTGTGTGAGTGTCAAAAGTATCAGAATTGAGTCATTGTAAAAGTCCAGAAAAAAAATTTGTCTTACATACGCATTTTCAATGGAATCTGACCTCTGATTGAGGTAAGTATTTGAGCTTCATGACCAAATCACGTTGAGTTAGTAGCCTCACAATGGAGGACAAAGGCAATGGAGGAAGGAGGTCGATCAACAACCTCTCATCAGGCACCAACGACGAGGCCGCATAGCAATTGTGGTGGCATTTTTGTCGTGTGAGTATGTGATTTTCCAGTTGTGCAGTGTGCTTCATTTCAGTTTTCTGATTTGTGTGGTGTGTATTGGATGCTAGAAAATAATTGTATAGGAAGGCAGCTATCTGCGGAGATCCTCTGACTATGGAGATGCTCTGACTGCCGTACTTCGTTGGAAGATGGTCGACCGGTGAATACGTTCACTGGAAATGGTGATCATGTGCAACAAGATCTAGACAGTAGTATGCAGTATGGTACAATTTTCTTTTCAATGTTCCTAAGTGGAAATTTCACTTTGTGTGGGGGAAAATAACACCAATGCTCCATTTCCATTTTGCACCAAACTGTCTAAAGTCAAGGGCAGCTTCCAATGGCAATGGCAGTTGTCTATGTTGTTTGAGATCGAGTGGCAGAGATCAACAAAGGTGGCTACAATTAAGAACGTTTTGTTCTTATGGATGTCATGTGAATTTTTTTCCAGTGTGAGTATTCTTGTTCAGATTTGTAATAAGTGAGCAGTAATTCCTATGTACTTCTCTGGTGTAAAAATGTTGTAGAGAACAAAAGCACCAATGTAAGACAGTTCATGGATCTTGAAAAGGTTTGTGGTAGATCCAGAAAACCACACGAGGTGGACAGTTGATGGGGTCTGTTCACGTCAAAGTTTGTGGTAAGCCTGTTTAAAACTGTGGAAGGAAAGAGCCTTTTTTGTATCAAGGTCATGAGTCAAATAGTTGGACATGCCACAGGGGTGAGCATACTACAGATGAGTGTGTGAATGTTTTTCTACCATGTTCACAATAGGGTGGAATGTTAGGAATATTTGTACCCCATTAATATTGTACGAGTTAATATTTTGTTAATATGTGGAATATATTAGTGTAGTGTTACGTGAGTTGTTTGAACAACTCACCTAATATGGTGGTTTGTTGTAGGAGTTAAAATAGGACTCCTCCATATTAGGAGTTCCTCCTATATATTTGTGTAATATCCAGAATCATTATGATGAAGAATTATTGCTGAGTTAACTCTGTAAAAATCTGAACGGTGCTCTTTGATCTTCCCACAGTATAATGATTTAGGATTAACTATACAGATAGTTGCAATCATAACCAAATACATGTAATCTTTGTCAAAACATCTTCCCTTTCATAATCAAGATCTACTTAATTTCCAAGACTAACAGATCAAATGGAAAGTATAATCTGCACCATAAACATTTCGTAGATAGCATACACTTCAACATTCAATAGTAAATACAGATATATAGAGACAGGAAACATGGTGTTACAGGGAGAGTACCAATTATTACTTTAGCACTTGAATAATAAATAATAGACAGGACAATATCCCCATCTATTTATACATTATGATTGACTTAATTATTGAGTGATTATTTCATGTTGGCATCATATTAAAGGTATATCTACAGTCAATGTGCCATACCAAAAGGTAGGCTCTAAAAATTATTGATACCAAGGTACACAACATTTGCACTTAATTGAATTACAATAGCTTGTGTAGTGCACTAACAATCTTAGATCATGACCATCAAATAAACCTCAGGGAATTTTATATAAAACTGAACAATCATAGAAACAATCTCCTAAACGACTAAAAATACTTTGAAAGGTCTTATAAACCAATTTAGCCTCCAGGACAAAAATATCACCCTGACTGATCTAGTATTACATAGATTACAATCAGCAAGCGTGTTAGATAGGGTTGTTTGTGGGCATGGGGTAATCAATGGGATACGGTTTCTTTGGCATGGTCTACGAAGACCAGTAGTTGCTCATTCTTCTGTAATTGAACCACCTGCATAGTAATCTCGGTAGAATTTGTTCTAGTGCAGGTGACTTTCATCGGCAACAATCTTGGCCTGGAAGCAATTTTCATCCATACAGTAACACTCATTCATCTATCATGTCAACTTCAGTGTCAGGAGGTAACCTGTAATTTTTCCCATGCTTGGTCTTTTGCTTCTACAATTTTTTCTCACTGTGGGTAGGAAAAAATTGAATTTGTAGCTAAATAAATCCACGCCCAATAAAATGATCCTAGAACCCAATGTTCATACCATCACGATTATATTTCAATCATTTTTTTTGAGACCACTTGCTCCCAATCGGAAGAAGGGCTATGCTGCCATTCTGAAAAACAGAGACATGCATGCTTTCATTAAGGCCATAGAATAGTAGTTACAGAGCTTTATATCCTCTGCTAACATGGCTCTTAATAGTACAACTGAATGATTGAGTGCTGCCTCTGAGGGGGACAAGTAGGGACCCAAAGAATTTGACTGCAATGGTTACAAATTTACAATTGAGCAAGGTGGGTGAAACTGGTGTAAAGAACTAACAGTGGCAATGGTGTGGAAGCTGGTATAAGCATAAAGAAGTTGCATGGCGAGTTACAGGACCTGTGGAAACTGGTTTGTGATTAAAAAAATCGCTTCCTGCATTTGAAAAAACATAAAGAGCCTCCTGGAAAACTGATACAAGACATGAAGCATGAACTGGTATAATTTTTGGGAGGTAGAGGTGTGGTGCAGATATATATTCCAAAAATTTGCCATTATATAGCTGATTCATGTACTGTGGAGGATTTCCAATTTTAAGAAGATGCTTCATGAGAAACTGCTGATAAGACCTTACCTGAAAACGAAAATATCATGGTTAAATTGTCAGGAGAGTAGGAATTTTGCACGCCAGCACCACTATAATGGGTGGGCCGCCTAGCCCTCCTAAGCCTGTTGATGAGATTCACAGAACTGATGCTTGTGTGGATGCTCTCAGTTTTATTCCAGCGCAGGGTAAATTGTTTCTGTGGTATTTCTGTTATTTTGTTTCTGTAAACTACCTTGCCTTGATGCTGTTTAAAACTCTCAATGACTTCAACTATGATGTTATTATCACCTGTGAAACTACAGGAAACAGCCACATCTAGCAGCATCATTATGACTGTTAAAACTGATATCGTTCTGACTATCATTTTCTTTTAATTATGATCTTCAACATCATCGTGGTTAGTCTGGACCTACAAATTTTTACAGTTGACTTAGTTAAAGATATGGAAGGTAACTTGATTAGTGAACATTTGTTTCATTATGTAATGGTTTCATCACAGTAAGATAAATAGTTTTTGCTTTGTTCAATAAAAAATTATTTACTATTCCTAAACAACAAAGCACCATCTTTTTCCTGATGTGCATGCCCCCCACTAATTTAACTCTCATATAATAGCTTCATATGCAATACTATTGGCCTAGATGAATAACACTCGACACCCTTATTACACAAGAAAACGTACCCCAATTGAGAAATTTAATACCCCTGTACATATTAAACACATTTGCCTAGAACAAGCGAACTAATTTAATAGTATTGATGGTTGCCAGATTAACCAAATTGGTCAAAATTCTACTTTGTAAAATGAGCAAAAAAGCCAACACTTAACTTTCTTGGATCGGGAAATCTTCTAAAAATATGGATCACCCAAAGTGATAGAGATTAAAAAATTCAGAGCCAAAACCAAAGTGGCACATAAAAATGTGATAAGAAATATGAGAAACTATGAGACTGCACTAAAGAATAAGAGATGTTAGAAATACCAATATGACTAGCAGTCTAGCTATATCTGTTTATACATGGCAATTGATGGAGGGTACGTCTTCATTGCCCCTTTGTATTTTCATAGTTCATAGGGTAGTCCTAGATCATGATCCGAAAAACCCATATAAACTTGCTAGATTGTTTTCTAAGCCATTTTTCAAAATTTCGAGCAGAAACAAATTTCTCCTACTCCCCACTTTGATAGTTTTTTGGCCCAAAGTCGTTGATAAGTTGTGGATTATAGTGAGGCCTAACCAGATAACAAAGGATCTTGTGTATTATTTTCTCTCTTTTTCTACTAATGTCTACAGATGACCGAAGTAGGTTAATAGGACTCAAAAGTACAGCAATAACAAGACGAAGTTTATTATGGGCTCCAATATCTAAAAAAACAAAACGCTAAAATCTAAAATAACAAAAGATTCTAACTAACTAGGGAGTGAACCCAAAATGGGTAAACCCTAAACATTTAAGGAAACGCCTCACATACTAAAAATGGTACAAATAACCATCTAAGAGGAATCCTTGCCGCCAAAGAAGGTAAGGTTGATTAGGACCACAACTGGAGGAGAAATATGGCTCTAATCTGTATCAGAATGCATTGAAGGAGAGAAATCCTCATCAATCACCATGAATGAGACGATACAAGAACTGATAATGTTCACTGGAGAATGGCATAGACAAAGTGGCCCTTGCTAAGCAAATCCTAGGGGCACAAAGAACGTCTCCTAGAAACATTCCTAGCATCCATGGGTGTATCTCCACATTCAAAACATTTAGATTCTAGATGCAAAAGGTTTGGCAGTTGAAAGTTTAATATGAGTTGATCATTGGGCAACAGGTTTTTTGATTGTCAGCTTCATTAGAATTATCAACAAATAACAGATCTTTGAAGGTTTGTCGTGACTGCAAATCTGGACTCGCCTATATTTGCAACTATTAGAGGTTTGGAAAGAAGAGTTTGCCAACACAGCTGGTAACATCTTGAAAACGTAGCAAGATACAACCACCATCACTTCCTAAAGGTTGTATGCTTTGCACTCCCGTCCGTGTGTGAATCTTGATCTCAGCAATGCATGCCCTTGGAAAGATCATCTTCCAATTGCAAGTGTTAAATTGGATCAACATTTGAACAAAAAAAAACACCCACTTACATAGCATAAATGCCTTACATATGGCCACCTAGCTTGTTACACCCCTAGTTATTCTCTTTTCATTGTATGTAAGTGAAGTTATGGAGGATACAAGATGTAGATCACATAACCTTTGACTAGTAGGTGGTAGATTCTAGGATTGCTATAATTTCAATGTTGTCAAGTCCATTAAGCCTATGGCACTGCTCCATTCTGATGTAAGCTATAAGTAAAAGCTTAATCATTAGATGGGGAATCATCTACTCGTTATTTAAATTTTCGTGTTTAGGATTTTTCCCCCTTAAAGCAACATTGCTTTCATGCTTTTTTCGTTTGGTACTTTCTGCCTTCCATCATCACTTATATATCAGATCTACTATATTCTGCATCTATAATGAATTCGATTACTGTTGTTTTAGATAAATGTTCACTCTTGGATGGTATAATTGTTATTCTGAATTTTAGCATTGGATTACTGCTGCCATTTGGATAATCTCTTCCTTTAACAATATAGCATTTTCTGCACAAGCTAGGCGAAATTCTGCATCACAATGAAAGAAAGATGGACAACTGCAAACTAATCTTCGTTGCATTTTCTGTCAATTTGTAAAGGAACTTTCGGCATACAGCGGCATAGAACTTGTATTCTGCAAATGTTTTCTCGTAGTTGCATTTGGTTCCAAGTAGAAATGTGTTTGGAACACCCACGATTAAGACTCTCTTCCAATCTCAGAAGAATATAGGATTTTTGCCTGAAGTAGTGTCCCTCTAATAAGAAAATGTAGAAGCAGATTTTTTGGGGTTAGAAGACAAAATAATCCTTGGAATCATCTTGAAGAGATGATCACAACCATACAGGTCTCTAGCAAGTATAATGCTTCACGCCTCACTGCCTACCCTCTAACTATGTCATAATGCCCACTTCCATTTTGAGCCTAACCGTGTTGGAATTATCTCTTTGAGTTAATCACATCCACCTCGATTTCTAATAAGTTTTTTTGTGACCAAAATCCCTATTCTTGCATAGCCTCTACCCATAGAAATTATCTGCCTATTGTCCAGAGCCAAAAGAACAAAAGGGAAATCAAAGTATGAATCATGGAAGAAAAACACGAAAAAAATTGCCTCTATCAATGTGAAAGTTGGATCACAGTGGAGGAAAATCTAGTGCCAGAGCTTAAAAAGAATGAAAGGCTAACCAAAGTACAAATCCTAGAAGGAAACAAGAAAAAATGAGTCTCTATGAATGTAAAAGTTGGATCACAATGGATGAGAATCTAGTACGTGAACTCCAGAAGAATGAAAAAGCAAATCAAAGTCCAATCATGGAAGAAAAGCTTGAAAAAACATATCCTTGAGAAAGCAAAATATGGATCGTAATGATGGAGAATCTAGAGCATGAGATCCATCGCTTTACAACTTTGCACCAATCCCAGTACATCTAGATCGAGGAGCGGTGAAATACTTTATTGAAAAAGCATTTCCGCTTTTGCAGTGCAAGCTTACATTGACCTTGAATTGGAAAAGGCATCGCAAGCTTATTTTGACCTCAAATTAGAAAAGACATCAAAAAGTTAATGACGGTTCTAGTTCACAAGAGTGCAAGTATGGTCGTGAACAAGTGCCTCAAGAAGTAAGCATGGGTAAATACAGAGCCAGCAAGGGAAGAGGACATGTCCCCACAATCGGCATCAGCATGTCAAATGAAAAAAACATTCGCATCAACATTGGAAGAGGACATGGTGCCACCATGGACATGTCAAATAGCAGCATCAATATCAACTTTGGAGGAATATCCAATAACATACCTTTCCACAGCATAAGCAACCTACCAATTTCCAACAACGGCAACAGATATCGCAATACACCTGATTTGGGGCTGCCTTTTCAACCCATGGGATCCACAATTAGTAGAGATTATGGCAACCAGAACAATGTATTTGCAACAAGAGGATCATATTCTTCTGGACATCTAGGATTTGGAGGACCAAGTTATGGACCAAGACCTCACCCATCCAAGATAGAACCACACAAGCTTGACAAACAAGTACTTGCTTCTTGGCTCAGTCTTATGGACAGATATTTCAAGGTCAAAAATACACTTCAAGATATACACATGGGCATTGCTACCTTCTTTTTAATATTGGGGCCCTATTAATGATATAAATGGATCTGCAATGAAAGATCAACACCACTAAAGACAAGTAATAGAAGAATCACCTAGGAAAAGTAGAACACGTGGAGCAGGAAATTGTTTTCACAACTCTCGAAGTTAAGGCAAACAAAGTTGGTAGCAAGTAAAAATAACAACACCTCAAGTTCTCCACTAGAATTCAAAATATAAACCCATAAATGAAGTTGGAACTTTATATTAGAAGGTTAAGCAAGAGAATACAACATTAATTACAAGTTCATATACTTGCACTATCAAAAAAGCCATTTGAATGGCACTAGTCCTAGAAAAGAAGAAACATACATCGGTGTCGATTCTGAGGTCAAGCTTCAAGAGCAAGGGACATGACTTGCTTCACTTTCATTTCCTAGCCAATAGCCAAACTCAAGGCTCGACAACAAGTGTAAGCAAAAAGGATTGTGATTGAAAGTTTGAACTTCTACATAAATGCTGCAAAAAGATTTGGGTACTTTAGAAAATTAAGTAATGGAAGGCTCGAAGATTGAAGAGAAGGAAATTCCAGACCAAGAGCAGCGAAAGTTTCAAGAAATAATTTTTGATTTTGCGAAGATAACGCTCAGGGACAACACTTGCACCGGCTTATTTATCACTGAGTTCGATCCTCCACCGTTCAAAGGTTACCCTGAACATGCACTACCATTACAAGCACATATTGGCTACTTGCAATCCCACTATCAGGGGAATACCCTAACGCATGGACTGGCACATAAGGCATCCACCCCGTGCTCCCTAACCATGCGCCCGTTAACACCCATAATTGCTGCCACCTCTGTGTACCTAACAAGAGGGTTTGCCCTATTTGAGTGGGTGTTGGCTCATCAGTGGTTGAGTATCCTCTAGACCCCTATCTGCTCAGGGTCGGCCGTCACACGTCCTCCCCCATTTGCCAACCCCAAAGGGCTTTCTAATAAAGAGGGAGCACAACAACCAGGAAGTTCGCCACATGCACAAAGCTTGCAGTTCCCTTCCAGTGCGAAGGATGGCCTAACCAATATGATAGACGACGTCCACTACACTCCCAACCGAGGAGTAATGCGAGGAAACCATTCTAATCGAGCACCACAACTTGCTTTATATTTTGAAAACCACCCTACTTTCCAAGAACACACATGTTAAGGTGTTAGCACGTAAGGATGAGATAAAGAAGAAAGTTCCCTCCAACATCCCCACACAAGAGGCACAAACTACCAATGGAGGGATCAACTAACCCAATCATATCCCCATGACTACTAAAGACGCACCCCCCAATCAAGCATTGAGTAGCCAACAAACTGCCTCTGCAACAATATTTTCATATCTTTGAGCCCGCTTGACATATAGCTTCAAGTATCCTCCAACTTAAATTGCTTGAAGAATTTCAAAGAATCTTGTAGCTTGAACTTATCATCCCACGTGTCCCAAACCTCAACCCAAACAAGGGAGCTCCTTCCTTCAACCTTGGGAACGTTCTTTTTGAGCCATTCAGTAGTTATTTGCACCCAGGTCCAAATTTCTCCCACACCGCAAGGTGGTTTAATAACCAAATCTGCAATAAATGTTTTGAGCCCTCCATATTTCTCCAAGGCCTAAGCCTTTTGCTCAGCATTGAAGATTGGGATTGGGCAAATGTTAAGCTCTCAATGCATAACAGCCTACCCAATCATGTTGGATGTTGACGACTTCCCAAAGATACATCTCATAACCTTCACTACCACTCTTTGGAGGGTATTCTACTTGGCCACATTATACACCTTTGCACCAAAAGTGAGAACTGTGAAGACTGGGGCTTTAAAGGCCAAAATCTTCGACCAAGTAGGTGTTATTTGGGAAGCCAGAAAGTGTCGAACCCCATGCAGGGTCTTACTACCTACTCGTACTCTCTCTTTAATGACTCTTTCGATAGACAACTATGGATCAATTTCTATCCCAAAATACTTGCAGTTATCACAAACACCAACTCTCTTATCCCGATCAAAAACTCATGTTGATCCATTTCCCCTTGATCTCTAAAGATCTCCATTACTTACATTTATCGATGCCACATTTTGTACCCCATTTACCGCTCCAAATATGAATCTTTTGTAGCATCAACTCCAGATCCTCTACTAACACCGCCATAGCCATAAGGTCATCAACGAATATCAACCCAGTAATAACGTCTACAAGACCAAGGACAGAAACACCCATCCCTTCAAGATTTTTCATAATATCATTTAGGAAGATATTAAAGAGAGTTGGGGACACTAGGCACTCTTGTCTTACTCCTCTTTTCACGGAAATGGGGGAGCAACATTAGGTTCTCATACCTAACTCGCACTGAATATCCATTGTACAAGTCTTGTATAAAGTGGAGGGCCTTCCCCTTCACTCCAACTGCATAGAGCTTCCTAAAAAGAGCCTCATGTGGGACGATATCATAGGCCTTCTTGAAATCTATAAAAGCCACATATGTAAGCTTTTTGAGCTTGGACCTCCACCTCATCATAATCTCATGTTGAGCTACAATTTTTCTAATACATTCTTCATATTTTTTGAAACCCACCTAGCTATTGGAAATGAATTTCTTCTCTTCCAATTTTGTCTCAATTCTCTTTATGATCACACTTGCAAGGATTATAAGCAAATCTTTAAAAGGGATGTTCACCTATAGTTATCAAGGGGTGTCAAATCTCCCTTCTTAGGGATAGTGACCAAGGAAACAACATTAAGGTCCTAGAGGATTACCCCATTCCTCCAAATGCAATTAACAACCTCCAAGCATGTCGTCGCCAAGGGACTTCAAGTAAACCTTGCCCTTCCATTTTCTCCCTTGGCGACCATACTTTTTTCGCCCAAGAACTGCCTTAAACCATTATGGGGACAATCCATTGGCACCTAATGCCTTGCGGAGTTCCAAACTCTTTATTACTAACTTCAGCTATTTCCACAGGGAGGGGCCATTAATAGATGTCAAGGTGCTCCTATACAAGAACATCATCCCAATGATCCCTATCTCTAGCCATGGGGCCACAGAGAAGGTTAGCGTAATGTGTCTTCCAACTTTCAAGGACCTCCAAGGGGTTTGCAATGAGATCCCCATCTTTGTTCGTCATAGGTTGGGCATTACACTTTCCATTGTTTCCCTTTCCGATGAGGCCTTTTATTCATGCCCAAAGTTCCTTTTCGCAGATTTCGACCATGAGCTTCTTTCCTTTTCCCAAGTTCTTCTAAAATGGCAACCAATGCTCTCTATTGCACGCCTTCTTCACAACCTCACCTGCTTCCTCCAACTCTTTCAATGCCTCTTGGTGAGGTTGTGTTCCTCTCCTTTTCTCCATAACCACCTTGTAGCATCTCCTTCTCTTGTTGATCAACTCCCTAATCTTTGGGTTGCAGAAGCCACAAGGTTGTCTACTTCCACCAGATGTGCCAACAACACCAGCCTTTTCAGCCACTTGCCACAAGGTCTCCCTGAAGCTATCAACCTTCCTTTCTACTTCAACAGCCATCTACTCTAGATCAACCTTGGGAACATCTGCCTCCAACATTGCCCATATATTGGATAGCCTAATTTCATCCCTTTTGAGGAAAATTCTATCCATGAGCAAAATCTCCTCTCCCCTCACCACCTCCTCATTGGCCCCCCCTACAAACTTAAGATCCCTAAATTTATCTTGTAAGGGCTAATCGTCGAAACTATCTACATGTCACACCTTACCATGAGTCACAAGTTCACAGCCCTCTGATTCACAATAATGTGATTTGGTGCACTGATTCCCCCACCCAGACATGAGTGAACGGTTTGACAGTCATCGGCCCCTGGGATAACTGACAGGCCAATTTTACAGAGCCATTTTTCCAATATTTCAAGAGGGGTATTCTAGTCACCCAAAATCACCATAGGAGCATGACCATAAGATCTTCTAATATTAGCGGCCATTTCTTTAATTTTAGCAAAAACTTGCCTTCTACAGTTGTCCTCACATTGAGGGGTATAAACGAATGCCAAACACCCAAGAGGTATTCCCCAACTACTCATGTGAAACTTGGTCCCAAACATGATATGGATCCATGGAGCCAATTTAAAAAGAGAAGAATTATTTGCTAACTTCTAGTGTCACCCCCAACTGGCCAATCTCACTAGCTACCCCTCTGACTTGAAAGAGCACCATACCAGGAATAGCGATTGGTCGTCTCTCTGCCCAGACCTTAGACTACTGAAGGCCAAGAATCACCCACCCCTCTGAATCAATACAGTGATAGATCTCGTGCTTCTTAGACGTGAACCCATTCACATTCCAAGTGGTAAAGCATGTCCCTTTCACTGCACAAAGGGAGCGATAACAAGTGCTTGTCTCAAAGAGGAGACATGCGAAGCTACTAAACCTCGCTCACTAAGGAAAGACTTATGCATCCTAATTACCCACATGGGATACCATCTCTTAAGCCGAGAGACGATTAAAGACACTAAGTTGGGAGGCACATACTATCAAATCTAACAAACCCCACCACCACCCATCCCTAACTCGGGACCATTTTAAGACAGAAGGCCAAATGAATCATGGGCATGCCTCGAGCTTGTTACCTAAGGTTGACCTACATCAGTGCACAACACCCCATACTACAATAATGAGGTAGTCAATGCCTTAAGGCCTTACCATCCTTAGGACCACACAAGGTAACCAAATGAGGTATTGCAAAAGGACAATGTGCGAGAGATGCAAGCTTTCTCTCCCCCTGGAGCCTAGTGCTAGCCCGAAATCCCAAGGACCAACCATTGTTATCCACTCTTTGCACCCCACAAATTTAGGGTCCCATTGGGTGTTTCGAGTGAAAGAGCGCCTTCACCAATCGGCTTGGCACATCTCGAGCAGCAAATCCATTGCACTAGTCACAAGAGACGAAAACCATCTTGCACCATTTGGGGTATCTGATGGAATAGGTATAGGTTGGCTTAGGGCTTCGCAACTATATTCCTCCAACTCTGTACAACAAAAGGTGCAAAACACATACATGCATGGGTTCAACATCCTTCAAATGCTAACAAATAAATTATAGCAAATAGGTTGAAATCGTTATTACCTATGATATGAAGTTATGACTCAAGCCCTGACAACTCCCTTGAACAAACAATGACTCAAGGTCAATTTGTCATAATGAAAGGGTCTTAACTAGAGATCTCTCCTTCGTCTAAGAAGACAAGGGCCATTAGAAACAATTGTTAGGTCGAGGGGAGCACTCGATCAACTGAGGATAAAGGCCTTTAGGTGCTTGAACGAAGAGGGCAAGGTGCAAGCTATAGGGGAGAGGAAATTGTTCGATATCAAGCATTCATGCCACATATATAATGATATACTAATGCTTATATTATGGATTGCATTTAGATATGGACTCGGCACCTTTAAAAAGTAGGCTTGTAGAAGGGAGTCAAGCAATTGATGGAATTAACATAGCACAAGATGCAACACATTTTATGAAGAGATGACTAGGGTTATGTCGACCAACTATAAATATAGCTACAATTAAGATAGATCATCGTTAAGATTTCTAAGGAATGTCCTAAAGTTTGGTTTCGTGTGCATTGAGTTTCGTGGATAAGGAACTCTACATCTTTGGCATCCCTATTTGTGGCCATTAACGAGTCTCCTCCCTACTCCATCCCTTGTCATGGAATAAGGTAAGGGGATTCCCTTTCCCCATCCCTTTATATTCTAGCTAACAAAGCCTTTAGGCACATTTTGGAAGGAATAAGAGATAAGTATGTCCTTCATGGTGCAATTTCTCACAATGGTCTCAAGCAATCACACCTTCAATTTGTTGATAACTTTATTATAATGGGTAAAGCCTCAATTGGCAGAAAAACCAAAATTTCTCTTTTATTCTATCAATTTGTTATGGTTCAATGTTTCAATCATGGGTACTGACTTTCTTATGATAGGAAAACGAAGTATTTCTCACTACTCATTGGATTCTAGACAAGAGAGAAGAAATTATCTCTTTTCTTCTATCAAGTTGTAATGGATCAATGTTTCAATCATAAGTTCAAAATATCTATTTCTATAACTAATCAATGTTTCAATCATAGGTTCAAACTTCAAACATCTCTTTATAATAATTGGATTCTAGACAAGGGAGAGATAAAACAAAATATTTCTTATCTATCAATCTATAATGGATCAATGTTTCAATCATAGGTTCAAATATGACAAGTGGATACTTGGTGCCTACTCACTCGACATCAAGATTTCACAAGGTGATGAATATGTTGTCATTACCAAACCAAGAAGTCATTCGTCAAATTGCTTTCTCATCTTGATATCTTTGTTGACATTCCTATTGGAAAAGTTCAAGACATTAGGGATTTACAATAGATATGCATGTGAACCTTCAACCTTTGTCAATAAATACAAGCACGTTTATAGCCAAGGGGTTTCTTGAGTGTTTTCTCAATAATAGAGGTAAGTTGTGCAAAGCCGAGCAAGGCCAAGTAAAAAAAAGTGATGTAGCAATCCAAATGATGGATTAGCAATGTTTCCATGCTCCAAAGAGAGAAAAACCTCTATGAACCCAATAGAACATCTTATATGTGTTTGGCCCAACATACAATTTCCCATGAAGTTTATCTACCCCATTGGATGACATAGTGATCCTTAACAATCACAAAAGAATCTTGCTTGTATGTTTCAATTTTGTAACTAGGTTCAAAACTCAATGCTTTGGACTAGAATTTTCATCTTTTATTTGAACCTGTTTTTTAACTAGATCAATTAAAGGAAAATAAAATGCATTTAAATGTGTATATGCTCTAAATCTCCTATCATGAGCAATTGTAACAAATCATTGATGCAAGACAGACATAAGAAGTCCTATTGCTAACGGATGTAATGTTATGAATTTACTACTTCAATAAAAAAATCACTAACTTGATTCAAATAGATCATTTATATGTTGGAACATTGATTCATACGTCAATTATGTCTAGAGGTTTCAAGAAGGGTCTTCAATTACATTGTACTTTAAATGCTTTTGATTAATTAGCGCACCATTTGGGACTGCTGTGTATATGGTTGAGTCATAGTTGGTTCGGTGAATAGCATTCAAAGTTTACAAAATTAATATTTTACATATAAACGTGCGTCAATTAGTTGAATAAGTTGAGAGTTAGTTCACTAGTAGCTTTTGTTAGGTAAAGTCCACTACAAAGTACGAAAGGTGGTTGGCCTAACCTAATATAATTGTATAAAATCTTGTTGAACTTACTAAATAAACACAAAAGAGGTTCTAGAAGGAGTGAGACCAGCCTTTATCAAACTTGTATTGTCCCCTTCGTTTTTAAACTGTTCACCTTCTATGTTACCATCTTGTTATAGTATTCTTATGACAAGATTGTATGGTAGTATAGTCCTCCTTTGAGAGGCACTACTTTGGTGGAACACACCCATATAGGTATAGGTTGCATGATGGGATTGTATGATAGCATAGACCTCCTTCAAAAGGTGACATTGATGGAGTGACACCCTTACATGGATTTGCTATAAATGTTGTGAATATCTTACAATTGATAACATTCATGAGAGACTTGTTGGGATCATTTAGATGTTCTATCTATGAAGAAAATGCAATGATAACATTCAAATTTTTATGTTGAATTAAAGGCTTTCACGAGCAATTTACTTTGATGATTAGTTTTGTGGAATTTTTACTCATGTGTTTTTAGTCACTACCCAAATGACCTCCATCAATAGTCATTACCCTAATGACATTTTTTCTCATGAGTAGTGATTAACTTTTTAAAAAAATTAAACTTGCAACCAATCCCACCAAATTTGAACTAGTGGTTCACCCCATGTGTACACATGGATCTATAATTGACACCTTAAAAAAGACTTGGTCAAGCTAGTGACTATATGCATTTGAGTCGATCAATCTAAATATTTTGTGGCATTTGGATGGGCCTTATTCTCTAGTTTACTTGGTTGGGAAGAAATGGGAGAGGTTTTCTCAAATAACTCTTCTAAGCCTAAGTGCCATAAGGTTTTTTGTGGATAAGTTAGATTCTCCCGTCCTTCTTCATAGTTACATCATTCAGCTCTGAAGTGAGATCTAGTGTGGGGAAAACTCACCATAATTTCAATGCTACGATTTTTCAATTTTATTGGATAGAAAGAATCGCCTTTCCCTATTTGACCTTCCCCATTGGTTGGTGAGTTAAGTGTGAGAATAATCAACAGCTGCTCCCTCGATCTAAATTATATTGTATCAAGAGCTGCTAGAGATGATTTAGAGCTCAGAGAGTCATACTCATTGATTATTGAGGAATAAGGCAGAAATGGAAAATAGGAATAGCTATCACAGCCTTGTCGATATGGCTAGAAAGGAAAATAAGGATGAGATTTTAGCTCAGAACAAAGGCATCAGTGAATCAAACCATAGGCGCCAGATCTAAAGAACAAGGAAAAAAGAGAGGCCTCATAGTAGAGGTAAATACTAAAGATTTTGAGGGAGCTGCAGAAGAATATTTCTGTCTAGAGAGGTCTTTATGAAATTGTTTTTTGTTTAACAACAAAAGGAAATCCCAGCCCATCAGGAGGTTGAAACATCATTAGGGGCAAGAAAGGCAAGGTTTGGCTTTTTATGCCATGGACCTGCACTCAGACAACAATAAAAATGCAGAAGCTGAAGTCCTGATCGAAGCTTTCTGATTAGGTATACAGAGTAATTTTTAATTCTTGGAGGCAACTACAAAGTTATTCATGAAGCTATGAATAAAGATTGTAAAGGTTTGAGGCTACATAGTCGGACAGAAAGGCCAGGTAGCCTGTTCTCGACTTAGAATAATCAATCTTAACCTTTGTTAAATTCAAAGAAATATGGTAGCTGATTTGTTAGTAAAGTTTGGGGTCAAATTTAGGAAATAGATAAAAGTTTCAGAATTTAAGTGGTCAAGGAGATTAAGAACCTGATCGAGCCACATGAGCTAGGGGATATGGGCTTAAAAGAACATTGATTATGATACAATGATTGTTGTTTCCATTTGTCCATGGCCTTCAAAGGACAATTTTAATGGCTCAAGCAACAACCATTAGAGGTCGTTGATTTATGCTAGGTAGGATGTCTTTATGAACCCCTTAGTTCCCAAAACTAACAAAGAAGCCTGATAGTTTGCTCATATACCTTCTTTACAAAAGAATCTTCTATCTATTCATCAATTGACTGAAAATCCCAATATTTCTGTGGATTTCTGCGGAAAGAAGTGTGTTGTCTCTGATGTGAAACAGAGACAGATAATTGCCCTTGGTATTGGGGTAGGTGGTCAGTATCAGCTTGTTGATCCGACTGCGATCAACATGAATGCACGTGTGGAGGACAGCTCCGCCATTCAGGATGTACAGAAGGCTGCAATGCCTTGGGAGGAAGCCATTCCTCACAAATCTGTTGACTTGGATACAGTCAACCTACATGCACCTATTGTGGAGGGAATATCCACTATACTAGGTGTACAAGGGGCGGACATGCCTTGGGAGGATGGATTTCCTCATTCTGAAGAACAATTTGTTGTGGACGGAGACTCCACTATTCCAGATGCATTGACGGTGCATGGTGAGATGGCATGCCCAGCCACTCACTCAAAGGTTCTTGCTCGAAGGACAATAGAGCATGAACAGTTTGCTCATTGTGTTGTGAAGGATCTTTCCCAACAGAGGGGGATAAATGAGCAAATAGATAAGACAAAGATGGTTATTTCTCCTATTGAGACGAAGACCACTGCTGAGACAGAGATGGTTATTTCTCCTACTATTGAGGAGTTAGTTCTAACTCCTGCACAGATGGTCACATTCCTCTTCTTGAAAAAGTCGGATGAGCACTACATGGTGGTGCAAGGACGTGATCAAGGTGACTTCGACCACAGGATAATTGAGTCTTTGGACAGACTCCAGCAGGCTACACAACCCTGGAATAGATTTTCTAATCCACATCTTCGAGGTTCTGATTTCAGCACTCTGGAGATGGGGCTGACACTCTCAACCATTGGTGATTCATCACTGGCCAATGAATCACGAAACAGAGAACTAGTGGACCACTTGCCATATCTTTTGTTCATGGAACCAGATTTTTGTGTTGCGGTTCGTCTTCATTCGACAACTGCATCACAGTTAAGGACTGCTGGTTTTAAATACAGCTACCTAAAATACACCGAGAGATATCAATCTCAAGGCGCCTATCTAACCTATATGACAAATCCAATATATATGCCTCAAGATTGATATCTCTCTGTGTATAT
This sequence comes from Taxus chinensis, assembly GCA_019776745.2. Taxonomy (NCBI): domain Eukaryota; kingdom Viridiplantae; phylum Streptophyta; class Pinopsida; order Cupressales; family Taxaceae; genus Taxus; species Taxus chinensis. The sequence goes on from CM034149.1 coordinate 2,640,457, forward strand.
TAGTTGTATTTAAGATATCTATGCTAATATAGTATAAGTATACTAAAAAATAAAAAATAAAAACAAATATAATAAATATATCTATATGAAAAACGTCGATAGATATCAGTTTCAAGGTTCTTATCTTAGATTTTTCACATACCACATTGATTAGCAACTTCATTACATTCTCTACCAATTTCTCGTTGATTTTTGGCAAATGACGTCAATTTAGCCGCAACATTGTGTCAGTCTTGAAAAGGTGTATTCAAGAAAGAAATGGGCCCAAACATTACCATATGTCCAAGATATTAATATTTTCCGATTGACTTTTCCAAGAAAAAAGAAAAATCAGTTAAGTGACGGTCAAATGGATGTCAAATTGAATTTCGAGAATAAAAGTGAACTCACACCATTATACTAGGCTGCCACAGTAGGAACGTCTCTCGACATAATAATCTATGTGCAATTACCATTTTCGGGAATAAACACTTTCACTTTGTGATTCTGATTTCACATTGACCTGTAGAGGAAAGCTTGAGCAACGTCAACCATTGTTTCTAAGACCTAATAATGTTTAAGCACCTTATTCATTTAAGATTCTGAAGCACTTTTTGACTTTTTGGGTCCCAAGGTTGCCAAACTGGAGTTTTTGCACTTCAAACATAAATTGACAACTCAATTAGGGGATAATGCATTTGCCTATTTGATCCAAATTTATAACAAATCAACCCCATTTCCTACGGGTAAGAGTTTGGTGCCATCCAAAAGAATATATCAAGCTTTGAGTTCAATAGCTTCTAATTCTCCATTTAAAGCTAATGCCATGTCACTTTCATTTCAAGTTCCAAGGATGAACCCCAAATAACTATCCTATGGGTTCAGGTGCATGATGACAGCAAGTATTGGCTTCATGTTTTGTACCTGATAATGTGTCCAATTGCAGGACACAAATTGTCGGACCTTGAATTTAGTAGAATATAAGGCTTAATATGCGGCTTATAATTAGCGTTTAGTTAATATTAATTAAGTATTAACTAATAAACGATTGTAGCCGCTTCAACCATTTTGTAACCATCTCTCACATAATAAAAGGACGGACACACAATGAATAATGTGTGCATTCCGGTTACTCTTCATTTGTTTTTTGCACATTCTACTCTTTCTTTATTCTTTCTCTCTCTGTATTTTCAATAGAATTAACTACACATTCTGATCCAAAAGCTTACAAATTGATACATTGCCAACAAGCTACTCTCAAATCAAACATATAAATCATTATGCAATGTTCCATTTTTAGAATCAATTGATTCAAAGCCTATTCTTTTTATTTTCTATAGGCTAAGGGGAATTACAGAGGAAAATAAATTAATTTAAGTGGTCCAAGGATATTTTTATATTTTATTCGGAAAAGGGACACTTGATTATATTTTAATCCAAAAAGCAAAAGTGGAAAAAAATAAATAAATAAATAAATAAATTCTATTTTTGGGGGCGCCAAAGATAGAATAATAATTAAATAAAGCATTCTATTATGGGGCGCCAAGGATAGAATGGGCTGCATGAGCATCAAAATCCTATTTTTAGGATGGAGAGAGGATAAAACAATTTTATATTGTTTATTTATATTTTTAGGATGGGGTGCCAACATGGGAGAGAGGATAAAACAATTTTATATTGTTATTCCTATTTTTAGGGGGGGCCCACTTTAGAGAGGGCCTTGGAAGTTATAAAGGCAGATTTGGGGTTTATTATTCATACATCTTGAAAATTCATCAATTATTTTATTTGTCTGCAAGTAGCTTCAACTTCTGCAACAGCAATAAATAACGAAATCCCTCACTTGCATATAGATTTGGAGACAGAATCCCTCACATCCCAGCTGAGTAATCCTATTCAGGGGTTGCAAGGACAATTCAGGGCACGAGTGTTCTACCAGTTCAGCTCCAAACAATTGTATTCAAACACTGGTATTTTTATCGTAGTTGGTTCATATTCAATAAATAAAAGATTGTTTTTATGCATTATGATTTGCTGTTTTTTAATTTTAAAAAATCAAATTATCATTGTTGTTATAAGAGTCAAATTTTTTAATATTGTTGCCCTAGGGTTTAACAAAAATATCCAGATTTGTTAGAAAATATTTACCAAGCATATTACACATTCCATGTGTCTTCCATTGGACTAATCAATGGGTTTTGGTAGACCTAAAAATAGAAACCCTTTTGCAATCTCCCATGTTCTTAATCACAATTTATTGAGCAATATCATTTACAGTTTAGATTCATTCATGTACATCAATACTCTACATTTCCTTAAAGTGACAAAAATAAATCACGCAATAGAACCTTTTGCAAGCGCATGAATTTTAGTTGTAATAAACAAATTCAATAACAAGCACTTATTACGTCTTAGAACTTTGAAGATTATAAATGCAAGTTAAACTAAATTTATAATGTGTTAACAACACTTTTTGTTAATCTGGGTGAAACAATATAGACTATCTTCTAGAAGACCTCTCACTAATCTAACGGCGTATAACGACATTTTTTGTTAATCTAGGTGACACTATATAGACCATCTTCTAGAAGATCACTCACTCATCTAAATGTGCATTTTTGCATGGCAACCTTTGAAGGCTAGGCTAAAGTTTTACAAGATCTAGCATGTAAACACAATGACTCCCAAGATCAATTCATATTGATATAGGAAAATCGTGTGACTGACCATATTCCTCCATCCAAATGTTACAACTTGTGAATTCATTCACTTTTGAAATGGTCTTTCTTGGAATCGTTTTTTACATTGCATATTTAAAGTTTTAAACTCGTGTTCAAATTAGTAAGCGCATAAGACAATGGTCCCTTTATTCCAAATTCACAGTTGCCTCATTTTCTTTAAAAAGGAAATTTCAAACAATATTATTCCACAAACTACTACAGCTTTGTAAAAACTTCAATTTCCAGATTTTCTCATAAAATCGTGTAAATAATGTTTGTCATACCCACAATAAAATTATTTTCCAAAAGCCCAAAAATGATCAATTCAAATCCATGAAAATCACTGTTAGAACCAAGACAAAGGATTTTTATAGACTACATTCAGAGAAACAAAAACTTTTTTTTGCCATCTCTTCAAAATCAGACAACAAAAAACCTTGAGATCAACAATGACTCCAACATCATATTTACAAATGACATAAATTTGCCTCTTTAATTATTTTTTAGAATGATCCAAAGCATTGTGTCATTGCTCACATTTCCATACAAACATTCAAGGCAAAAACTCAATATGAAACCCTACGAACGGAGACTTGTAGAAACCTAGCTTTGAGAAACATCAAAAGTTGATGATCTTTATTAACAAAACAGCATCAAATACAACATACCTACCAATCATCCACCAAATTGAAATCTGAGCAAATATTTTCCGATCAAAATGAACTTAATAATAGCTGTTGGGACACTAAAATCCTGGTAAAGTGAGTTTATACGGTAACCACTGCACCCAGATGCATATTATGACTCCAACTGTTGAGAGAAAGCGTACTTAGTTGCTTTTCAACAAGGTGGCATTGTTCCATTGAAACAAGGACAAAACAGCGGGCACATAAGGCGTGTATAACTGAGATGTCCATCTGCTTGTGACAACAAAGAAATCATTTCACACACATGCATTAACAATCAATCAGCAATTCTCGATGTTATAAACTGAATGAACTATGAAGATATGAAGAACTTGTTGAGTGATGTTTGTACAAGTGTAAGTACAAAACACGAGCTTCACATTCTTTATTAGAAAGCTTAATCCCCACTTGTACATCATTCTTCACTATATCCCTTAGACTGGAACGTCAGAGACACAAACATTTAATCATTAGTCAGCATTATACCGTGCCTTCAGGTATGTCATGTCTATATCATAAGTTTTGGATGAAGCTGGTTTTGATATAAACTCGTGATGCTGCAGTGGAACTGTATAAATCATGTCAAGCTAGCATGTGTATCGTGCGCTTATGAGACACTCAAGTATGTCTTGAACACATTAATTGTGCATAATGTAAGGGGTGTTTTTTTCGCTCACTGCATGTATATCATGCCCTGCCAGTAGCACACCAAACAAAAAACTAGAAAAAAATTGAAACAATACCCCATCTTTAGTAATTACAGCTACTTAAAAAAAAAAATGCTAACTTGCTACGTATGTAAGTTTTCCATCGTTCTATGCCTTCTACATCACACAAATAATTCCCCTTTGACTACAAAGTAGAACAATAATTACAGAGCCTTGACCTTCCCAGATTCTATCCCTCAGTTCAATCATCAACACCCATATATCTTTACCAAGAAAGGCATTCGAGAAAACCTTAATCTGGATTATTGTCAAAACAGCCTTCTGCATTTCATCTAAACGTCATGGTCAGGTAGAAATTGACAATAAAGCAATTACCCTTTCGAAACCAAACTTCTTATTTCAGATTCGTTGGCTGATAAATCATAAATGTCATATCACGCAAGAGTCTGCATACATACAATATAGCATTGCATTCTTCGACTCCTCCCTACCCTTCTGCTTGATACACAAACATTTTTCAAACTTTGAGATGTCCATTTCAATTTACCGTCCTAAATTAAAATGTTACTCCTAATGAGAACCAGTTGCAATACAGAAGTTGTACTATTTGCAAACTTGGAAAGATAATATAGTTGGACAAACATTCTATAAAACGGATCTTGGACTGACTACTTTAAAAATAACAAGTTTAAAAAATAAAAAATACTTGGAAAAAAATACAGAGAATGAAAGGAATCAATCCATTACATGGAAATAAGAAATGTGCAAGAAAGTAATACTGGAAAAGGCTGTCCATAAAATATTTAATCAATTACAAGGATGCAAGCAAACTGAAACAACTAGAGAAACCTGTTCTAAAATTCAAGAACAAGAACCCAAAAGTTTGGTGTAACATCCTCACAAAAATAAAAATAATTCAAAAGGAAATACAAAGCATTTCCATGTAAAATATAGAAGTGTTTCTGAATAAAAAACTGGATCTAGGTATGGCTAAAAAAAGGTAATATCTGTGAGGCTATCTTTTACTCCTCTGTTGCTGCTTCCTCATTAGTGATGGTCTCTCCTCCTCTTTGAAGATCGTTCATCTGAATCTTTCTTCTCATTCTTCTCCATCATCAACCTCTTGAAAATTGCATCAGACACCTTAACTCCTTTCTCCACCATATCCTCAACACACTTTTTTGCATCCTGTCGTTTGCCCATTTCACATAATCCATTTATAAAAATGGCAACAGTTTCCATGCTAGGAAAAACGCCCTTTCGATTGATATGATTCCAAGCTGTTGTGACCACATTCAGATCTTTCAGCACTATAGCCATTGAGAGGCTATCGCTATCTGGATCAAACTCATTCCGAGTCATCTCTCGAAACATACTAGATGCATCTTCCACTTTGCGTGCCTTGATGAGGGCTTGAAAAATTGTATTGTAAGTCACAGAATCTGGAAATGCTCCATTCCACACCATCCCGTCCAGAAGCCGGATGGCATCCTCTGTTTTCCCAGCATAGCAATATGTGCTGATCATCGAATTATAAGTAGTAGTGCTTGGCTGATACCCAATCCGCAACATCGTATCGAAAACCATTGCTGCTTCCTCTACCTTGTTCTGCAGAGAAAGACCGTGAATGGCGGTGCTGTAAAAGCTCTTGTCCGGAAAGCATTTCCTGCTCCTCATGACATGCAGAAACTTCAAGCTCTCATCCACTTGTCCCCCCTTGCAGAGTGTCCCCAAGAATGCATTATAAGCGGCAGTGTTGCGAGGATCCCATCCGAGGCGCAAAACCATGTCCCCGAACGTTTTCTTTGCCCTCACCGCATCTCCCTCCTTCTCCCACCCCTCCAACAGAATTGCATAAGTATCAGCATCAGGTGGAAACCTGTCTTCCATTTTTTTCGCAAAATCCTGCGCCTTGGCCGTCTGCTTATACCTACACAGCGCACACAGAAGACAATTGAACGCCCCAACATCCTGGGGGCATCCATAATTCTCCATAACCTCAAATGTCATTACTGCCTCGTTCGCCTTATCCGCCATGGCATAGCAAGTAAAAACAGAAGCAAAAGTATGCCTGGACAGAATCCCCTCCCCCTTCATGGACTTGACGGCTTCCCACATGACATCAAACATTTTATTATTTCCTAGAACATCAACAAGCAAATTCCAAGCATAGGGACTGTGCCTGTTCCCCAGCTGCGCCCCTGCCCAATCAAAAAATCTTTTCGCCGCAGCCCCTGCCTGGTAAGACTTCTTCAAAACCTCCTCTACTAAATCAGTTGAAACCCTAAGTCGAGACCTAGTCAAGACAAGTTCGAGTCCCTTTAACTCATTGGGATCGCAAATCAGTTTGCTCAATTTTTCCACCTTGTCCTCAAAACTAAGGGCATGAATGTTAGCTGGCAAAGGATTAGACCAAACTTGTTGTGGTTCGAGTTGTGGTTTACGCCCTAGCGATGAAGTAGGTACAGGAAAAACCAAATCAGAAGAGGCTGCCAAAGCTGTGGGCGATGAAGAAATTGGAACCACCTTTATATTAAATTATAGACAAAATAATACAAAGTGTTACATAGTAAGGGGGCGGCTGACAGTGTTCACAGCCTAAAAAAAGAACAAAAGCCACGTGGGTAGACAAAAGACAAGCCACGAGGGTGAACAAAAACATGCCACATAGGGCTACAAATAACGGCCAACAGGCGAAGAGAGAGCACCAAAAACTACATCAAGAGAAAACAGGATTAGGCACAAGGAGCCAAGACACCCGGAGGAGGAGGTGGATCATCCCGTGGTGGAAGAAAGCTGAGGGAGCATGGCTCGTCTGAAGGTGGATTGAGCAGCCAACCATCCTGGTCGGGCATCTGAACACTGAGCGGAACCATAATTCCCCACCCAGGGGGTGGCGAGCCACCAAACTGGGAAGCCCCACCAGGCGGAGAGCCCCAGTTGGAAGAGCCAGCCACCACCTTGCCACGCGTCGGTGGGCTCCATCCAGGACCAGAAGAAGAGGGCCCTGGGCGAGCTGGCGGTGGAGATGGTCGGGCGCTTCTGGAGTGACTGTGGGATCGACCACGACATCTATGAGGTGGCTGGGGTGGCGGGGGGCACCGATCATCATCATCCAGAGGAACCCAACTCATAGTACATGGTGCACTGCCCCAGTGATCAAGCAGTTGTTGGAGATGAGAAAACTCCAGCGCCACCTTCTGCGCTTGTGCCTGAATCTGCATGTGAACAGAAGACAAGATAGCCACCTTTTCGTTAATGGTTAGTTCAACAGAAAGAGTACAATGCTGAAATAAGGCAGTATTCCTAGCTTTCCAGAGCTGAAACAAAATAACATAATGAAAGAAATGCCAAAGGGAAGCAATGTAGGAAGGCCAAGTAGCATGGTCACCAAACAAAGCAACTTTCCAATCAAAAAACTCAGGGTGAAATGGCTAAAAAAGGGAGTGAATCCAATGCCAAGCATGTTGTGCATGAGGGAAAAACCAAAAGACATGTTTGAAGGACTCTGGGTGACCACAACAACTACAGACCGGATTAGGAATGCCAATATGACTTAATCTTTCCCCTAATGGTAGGCCCTGATAGATCAGACACCAAAGAAAGAAATTGAGCTTTGGATCAAATAGGGGGTTCCAGGCCCGTTGGAGACACTTTAACCAGGTGACATGAGAAGAATGTAATGACCATCTGGTATTGAGATTATCTAAATCTGATGAAATAGGAGATAACAAGGAGTAGATAACTCCTGAATTGTACTGTAACAGTGGAATGTCCACGTTCCAACGCCAGTCTTTCCACCAAGCCTTGGGTGGCTGAAGGCCCAGCTTGTGTAGCATAACATCAGGTAGAAAAGACTGAATAGCCAAAATTGAAGGTAGATCAGAATTAGCCAGGTTGTATTTTTGTTTCAACGTTGGCCAAGGAAGCCAATCCCAGGAGGAAACCAGGTCCCAGATGGTAGAGATGCCTTTACGAGCTAACCACACTGCTTTGATGTTGGTTGTTCAGCAAGCGGGAGATCATCAGGAGAGAAAATAGGTGACCACCATAGATTGTGCTCATTGAAAGAGAGACCTGTTCAGAATCCATCACCAACCCACCGCATGAAGGGTTTGACCATCTCAAATGCTTTCCAGATGCTTTTGACCACAAAGGTGCCAGGTATTTTAACTGGAACTTTAGTAATTAGCAGAGTATGAAATCCTATGTTTTTCCAACATTTTTTACCATATGGTGCTCCTGAAGAGATACAATGTCATAACAAAACCTGCCAAGCTTGGTTTCCCTGGATACAATGAACAACCCACTTAGCGCATAGAGAGATACTCTGCCTGTAGACATCAACAACACCCATGCCACCCTGATCCCTGGGAAGAGTGCAAACCTCCCAGGCAACATGATGAAAACCACCCTGCTTAGAGCTAGACCAAAGAAAATCCCGCAAGAGCTTAGCCAACTTTTCAAAGGAGGCACGAGAGGGACACCAACAAGCTGCATAATAGACCTGAGTGGCAACAAGAATTTTAGTGCAAACCTGGAACTTCCTGGCCAAAGATAACGGATGAGAGATCCATTTCTGCACTTTCTACTCAACCCGATCAACCACAAATTGCCACAAGGTGGAAGACTCACTGTCAAAGGAAAAAGGAATTCCCAGAAAGTGGAATCATTCTCCTCACTGAATCTAGTGCCAGGGATAGGCTACCAACCAGTCAGGCATAGGCCAGGGACTTTGGTGGAAACCCAATGATTTGGCAAACTGAACTTTAGACCTGGACGCTTTACAAAAAATATCCAAGCAAGAAAGTGCCTCCTGCACATTTTGTTTTGATTCAGCTAGAGTGAGAAAAGAGTCATCCGCAAAGTGGCCATTGATGAGTTGAGATTGATGATCAGGTAGATAAATGCCTCTTAATCTCCCTTGAGCAGCTCTGTTGGAAATTAGGTAACCGAAAGCATCCGCTGCCTAGGACAAAAAGAGTCGGAGCCAAAGGGAAACCTTGCCTTATCGATCGAAATAACCCAACGGCAGAAGACTGGTGTCCATTGATGGTGAGACAAGATGAGGCATCAACGAAGAGAGTGCTAACTGCATTGAGGAAGAAATCACCAAACCCCAAAGCTTTAAGCATGGCAAGAATGAAAGGCCATTCTATACGGTCATAAGCTTTTTCAAAATTGATTTTGAGAAAAACCACCTTCTGAAGAGAAGCGCGAGCCCATTCCAACCAATAAGATTATCCAAAATGAAATGGCCTTTGACAAAACCAGATTGTTCAGGTCGAACAATTTTGGGTAGCAAAGAAGCCACCCGAAGAGCAAGAGCCTTCGCCAGAATCTTATAGGAAACATTAAGAAGCATTATGGGCCGCCAGTTGGTAATGAGCTCTGGATTACCAACCTTGGGGATGAATTTGATATTACCTTTATTAATACAGTTCCCAAGGGATCGCGATTGCAGGGCTTCCTGATAAACCTGTAAGAGATCTGGCCCAACAATGTGCCATGTTGCCTTGTAAAATTCACAAGGAAACCCATCCAAACCTGGAGATTTGTCATCCGCAAGACAAAGAAGGGCATTATGAAGCTCCTCCAGAGAAAGAGAAGCATCACAATGCTTTCGATCCTGTGGGCTAAGCTTATAGGGAACCACTTCAATACATTGATGCAGAGCGGTAGTGCTTTCAACAGAAGGCTCTTGCACTTGAAAGACAAGAGTATAATGGTCAATAAAGGCAGAATAAATTTTCGGCAGGGCAGTGACGCGAGCATGGGCAAGCTGGATGAATTTGATTTTCTCCTTGACATTCTGAGCTCTGAGAATTTTGAAGAACCCTTTTGAGGCCCTGTCACCAGTCTTCAACCACTACAAGTGAGCCCGGATCTAGGCTTCTTTGGCTCTATGTTGTTCAATAACCTTGAGCTGATGTCAAAGCTTAGCATACTCAGACTTGAACAATGGTGTCAAATGGTTGGAGCTCGAGTAATTGAGTTGTGCATTGGAACTCCTGTTGGAGAGCCTCATCAGCATGCTTACGGACCCTTGCCACCTGTTTTCCAAAGTGGCGAAGAAACTTGGTAGTGCGTTGAATAATGTCATTCCACCATGAAATCCAGCTGGCAACATAAGGAGGACGTGGCGCCATATTCCAGACTTGGGCAATGTACGCCAGAACCCCTAGATGACGCAACAAGGATACATTCATATAAAATTACGTGCTTGGAGTTTTAATAGAGGCCCCATCCCAAGTAAGCGTGAAAGATATCAGATTGTGATCTGACAGAAGAATATCAGGCCACGTGGTGATAGGAGATTGACTGTTGGATGCCAGCGCAAAACCTGGGTGCTGAGAAAGCATGACACGATCAAGCCGTTTGAGCACACATGCCAAGCCTTCTCAAAAATTGGACCAAGTAAACCAATTTTGAGAAGTAAAGTCCCGTTGCCTTTTAAAAAGAGGGTCTTTAATGCCCCACCTACTTTTGAAATAGAACCAAGCTTCATGCTCTCCAATGCACCATCTCATCGGCAGAAGAAGACCCAATTTGTCATCGGTATGTTCCACCATATTAAAGTCACTGCAGAATAGCCAATAAGAAAAAGGTAGATTATTCCCTAACCATCGCCATAACGCCGTCCTTTCCAGACCATTATTAGAGGCATAAAGATTAACAATACCAAAAGAAAATCCATTATCATTAAAAAGCACCCAAACCACCCTGTTGTCAGGATCATACCCGTGGTAGAGATCATGGCAGAAAATCTAAGTGACACAGAAATAGAAACACCACCTTTGCCTTCCAAATGAGAGGAATAAAAATGCAGAAAATTCGGAGCAATACATGATAAGGAAGTCTGAAGCAAAAAACCAGTAATCTTAACCTCTTGCAAACAAACAATATCAATATTACCAATAATTTGACAAGCGTGCTTCACATAATATTTTCGAGAGGATTCTGTGAGACCTCTAACATTCCAGGAGAGACAATTCATGAAAAGATAGACATGGAATGTTCTTCCTCCTATCCATCCTGCAACATATCCTCTGAATTTAAAATACCAAAGTGATTTGACAGAAAACTAGACTGGTCTGAAGCAAGTGGCTCCGTCAGGTTAGGACGTCGCTTAGGCCCGTTCGGTCCAATGTTCCCCGTAGAGTCCCAAGAGGGGCTCTGGGAGCGACGTTGTGAAGATGACAGAACAATTGACTTCCCAGCTATCTGTTGAACCAGAGTGATTTGGCTCTGCATGACAGGGGTATCTTGAACAGGATTGGTAGGAACAAAAGCAGAAGGTTGAGGAGTCAAGGGTTGCTTAGGGGGAGGCAGAGTAGCTGCCGAGGTAGGCTAACTCGCCACCTTTTTGTTAGTAACCTGGGTCCAACCTTTAGCATTTTCTGCCTTCGAAACAGACGAAGTATGCGCAACGGAGGGCTTGGCACGTTGGGTCAGCGGACAATCATGAATACGATGATCAGACACTTGACAACAAAATCAGGTGTTAGGAAGGTTGAAATAGACAATCTTCTGCGAGATACACGTGGACCCAACTTGTATGTCAATGTGGTCCCTATAAATCAGATGCTAAATCAACCTTGACGCAAACCCATTTATGTGGACGAGCATAAAAGAAACGGTTAGGATCATGACAAATCACACGGCCAAGTGGGCGGACAATATCATTCAGAAATGGCCAGAGTTGTAATGGAAGACCCAGAAGTTCAACCCAGACCAGAACTCGAAGAGAGACCTGGTTAGCTGGGTTAAAATCAGGGCTCCATCGTGATAAAACAAGTAAAGTGTTTCCAAGGTACCAACAAGTGGAATGCTTGAGAAGCAGCTGAACTTGTGAAGGCTCACGAAAAGTAAAAAAATAAAACCCCTTGGTGAGGTTCTGGACACCAGTAACCTGAATGTCGGCGGACTCCCAGTGGGATTTAATCCAGTTTTGAAGATAAGACTCAGACGGAATACGACCACAGAAATATGCAACTAAACAGTTGTTATGGTAAAACTACACAACAAGATCAACAAAAGAAAGCTCAATAGTAACATCTGGGTGAGAATCAGAGACATTACCTCGTCGTACACTTTCGGGATGAATTTCCTCACGCGCTTGGGAGCCATCTTCACCACCGTGTGCAACTGATGTTGCAATGGAATGGTTTGCGACCATTTTAAAGGGTTGGCACCGCCCAAAATGGGTGGAATAAATGCCCAAAGCGCTGTGAAAAATGGTAATAATAACAGGAAAACGCTTGAAAAGACCAAGGCAAAAAGGCTAACAGAATAAAGGTGTGGTTTTTAATTTTAAAATGTGATAAAATTAAAACACGCAACCACAAAACACAAGAACTATGTAGTGGCAGTGAACATGGAGGGCGACCAAAGCAAAGGACTATTAGGTTTGTCACCCTAGCCACTAGTGTTGGAGGGGTGCGTCATATTTGTGATGAGGTACCATCCATCTCAGTTTTTGCTCTTCTTCTTCATTTTCGGGAGTGGGAGAAATGGCTAGGGCCATTTATAGGAATTACCCATAGGGGGAGCATCCCAAACACTACCACCATTGCCAAGGTGATTAAAAACACCACCATTGCGGGCAGGTGAAGGGGTCAAGATCTGGACAAAGATCAATGATGTTGGGAAGAGAAACTCCACTTGCTTCTGAAGCAATTCCTGTGAAAACCTCGACCATAGCCCTGAGAAGGAGAGTAGAGGCTATGAGAGTTTGGATGCATCTAATTGACTGTATATGCAACATTCACCCAGAGAAAGTAAGGACTGCAAATGCTCCACTTCTAAGTAGACTTTCTTTTCTTGGACTTGGATCTACAACAACACATTGGAGATTGTGGTAACTTTATTAGCCATAGAGATATCTTTTTTAATAACAATATTATTTAAAATAACATAATTAATATCTTTCTAAATATGAAAAAGAATATCAACCCAAAAAATTGCCAATAATCATTGTATTTTTCAGGAAGCGTGGCTAAGTACCCAAGAAGAATCATTTTCCAAGTAAAGAATTTTGGAATGAGTGTTGGAAAAGGGTATGATTATATTTCCACGATGACTGAACATGTGGAAAAAATAGAAAATTTGATTGAAGGACTCAAGATGATGGTAAGTAGGACAAGTGGGATTCAACACCCCCCTCTGCTTAAACCTATCCCCTACTGGAAGGCCTTGGTAAATAATACACTAGGGAAAATGGGATTTTTAGTATCAAGGTAGGATTTCCACAAATTAAGAAACATTTTGTCCTATACAACATCCTGAATCTAGGATTCCAATGATGATGGAGAGATTTTCCTAGCATGTGTTGAGGGGCAAGTAGTTGATATCCAATCTAGGGTTTGTACCGGCAGAAGGGAGTAGAAAAAGGCTAATGTCAATCTCTCCACCATAGAACATGAGAGGAAACATATATTTTGTGCAAGCATTCGTTTGGTACAAAGGTTTGAATTCCAAAAATACTAGACTCTACATCTTCATTCTTAAGTTGATATTTTGTTTTAAGCATATCCCAAGGCTTCTAATTGTTAGAAGCCTTACAAAATACATCACCAATAACTTTGATTCCCTTTTAAAAAATTGAAGGCCTTCAAACCAGGAGACCATAACAAATGGGATAATGTGGAAGTTTAGAATGGGAGACACCAAAGAGAAAGAGAATTGAAAGAGAGCCTAGTTTTAAACCAATTCCTAACCCATGAGAGGTTAGTGTTTACACCCTAAATTAATAAATAAGGGGTTTATATTAGACTGGGTTCTTATTTATTTAAAGGTGTAAGGGTAGTACAAGTTATGTATTATGAATCAATTAACAAACATTAATATGCAAAATTGAATATAGCTCTCAAAGCAAATTGAAAGATATTGTGATGGAAACAATTGCTTAAACGTGAGAGGAAAAGTGTAGATAGCTAAAGACAAAGTTGCATAGATGATGTGGGTATGTAGATCAATAAAAGATTTGGAAGTGCTTCGTCTCTAGAACTGTGACTTCAAACTGGGCTGATATGAAACCACACACTATGTTTTGGAGCATAGTATAACATGGTCCTGAGTTGTACAATTTTGAAATGGTGGATGTTGGAGCTCTATAAATTTTAGTGATTGTCGGTGGCTTAAAAATGTGTTTCGTTGTCTGATGTTACATTTCACAAATGTGTAACACCTCTTGTAGTGATATACAATGGATAAAAACACTAAATTCTTGACTTAACACTTCATGAACAATATTAGGTATCAAAAGACGATAAAACAATGTGTCGTGGAGTTAGACTGGCCCTACTAGTCAACCCCTGTTGATCCAATCTAGGAGTTACATTGCATCCCCTCAAAGGTGGGATAAAACTCTGTGTAGTTATTATAGTGTACATGTAATTGTGCATATAAATCTAAGGCAATCCTTATCTTTTCCTTATGTAACTATAGATAAAGTAGAATATACCCTTCCCAATTTCAATATCGTGTGATGTGTTTACGAATGCTAGATTGGTTCCCTTTTACCCTTGGAAAATTTGACAATGCTTTGTGTTGGTTAGTCCTTGCTTCACTTGGCTTGGCTTAACTTGATAAAATGAGAGACACGGATCTTTAAGCTAGTCTAGCTTTCTTCAAACCTGTGTATGGGCTACTCCTAGGTTATGAATATCCTTTTTAAGAATTAACAAGAGCATAACATGCTTTAAGAATATATTTTGCAATTAGTGCTCTTAGAAGTGACAAGTTACTCAAATGAGTGGATTAGACTTGCTTATATATGCTTTTGTAGATTAAATGTCACATTAAGGCCAACCTAAGGAAAGATATCAAATTATAGAAAGAGTTGTTGGGTGTTGGGAGACGGGACCCCATATAGTCCTACGCATACAATCTAGGACAGACAATTAAGAGGATTATGCAAGATTTTGGGTGAGATACTTGTGAGTAGTATACTACTTTTGATAAATGCAATTGGGTATGTGAACAATGGGGAAATGTATATAGATAAACAAGTCATGTAAGAGAGGGAAAGACGTGTTATTTAGGTGTAGAAAGTGTGTGCAAGTCATGATGTAACTTTGAAAATTGGATTTACACTTGTAATATAGTAAAGTAAAGAGACAAAAGCATGTACGGAATACACATGTTCACTTTGTCGTTAGAGAAGTTCTTATATTGTACTTTGGATATTGATTTAATATAATTTGAATTAAATCTGAGTTTTATAATAACTAATGTAATGAATAACATACAAATGACAATATACAGTAACTGGATAAGCAAGATACATGCAATGATATGAGACCCTAAGCAAATGAGAGAGATAGATAACCTAGCTTATTTTTGAGTAATCTAGAAGTGATCTGGGAAAGATGAACTAGCTGGAACATACTATAGGAAGTGTCGTTAATGCTTACTGAAAGATTTTGAGAATCGAAAATTTACAGGACAGAAGCACCCGCGGGAGGCACTAGTGAGCTAGTCTGGTGCATTAGTGTCCAGAAAGGTGCTTAGGTTCTGTGTTTATTCTATACATGTAGGAGAAGCGTCACTATGTTACCTCTCCTTTTGTCACTTTGGTTTCACTCCAATATCATCGATTGTACGTGTAGCCTGTAAACATAGATTCCTAGTTGCACATGTGCACAAACCACATCAAATTCAAACAAAAAAGATGTAAAATTTTGAGTCAAGATTGACCCCTGGTGGTCACCCGAAAGAGTGAAATTAGTACCGAGCACTTGCACTAAATTTCAGACTTCTGTATAGTTATGTGTGTAATTGCATGTGTAACTATGCCCTATGGTGCCCATTGTACAAGTTGAACTAATAATAGAGGGTTAGATTTCGATTGCTAGAAAGTATGCATAATGTGTGAAATGGAATATAAGATAGACTTGCCCTCCTATGTTATGTATGTATAATTGATGCAACCTTTGTCCCTTGATGTGAATGTGCTAGATGGATGCTTTGTAATCTTATTTGTGTCTTTGGATGCAAGCTTAGGTGATAGTAGATAATGCTTAGTGTTTGGCCCCTTATTTTGAGAGCAATAACTATGTATATATATGATTCCCTTGTTTGAATTTTGTAATTGAAAAATAGAAGGCCGACCCAAAAGTGTAAAAGATGCCCAAAAAGTAAAAGAGACCTAAAAGAGTGAGCAAAGGCTAGAGAGGGTCAGGAGCGCCTAGAAGGGACATGAGCACCTAGGCGCTATTGTCCTAAATGGGCGCTAGTGTCCATGGCCATAAAATATAAGTCAGTCAAATATCGATAGGGTTGTAGGGTGTGTAAGGTCAATAAAAGTATAAGAGACAAAGCAAAAGGCCCAAAAGACATTGTCAATTACTAGTTTTCTTGCTTAGGAATCATGTATATATTAGTATGCTCTAGGACCTAGAAATGTACCCAAGTGCATAGATTTTGTGTCTACATTTTCCCCCACTTTATGTTGTTTGGTGAATACTCGATAGCATAAAGTAGATAGAATATGTGTACCTTATGATCCTATAGAGAAGAGTGTTCCAATAGCGTGTCGAGTGGACAAGTGAAGCATGAAGTGATCACAATGTGAAGCGTGGAGACTAGGAAAGGGAAGTAGACCCTAGGGGTGAAGTGTATGTGTAGTAGCATGTTGTTGGAGCTTGTGTTTTCTGATGTGAGCTAATTCTTGTTATGTATTAAGGATAGACCTACAAAAGAAGAGTGAGACAGAGTAGTCAAATTTCTATATATGAAAAATCAAAGTAATATGTGTACAAGTAAAAGTGTATAAAGCGTGTAAAGGAAAGTGTGCACCTGATGTATGAGAGTATAAGAGATAGAAATTGTCATGATTTTCTTGGAGTTGTTGGATTTGAATGTTGATGGTAAGGTTTTTGGGTGATCATACCAAAGCGTTGAGTTTTTTGGGTGAATCGCATCAAGGACGAGTTTTTTGGTGATCTCACGCCAAGAGAAGAGTGTTGGGGAGAGAGGTCTAGTTTTTCTCTCCTTCCATGATGCTTCACGAATAAGCTCCATTGCAGATGGTACATCCTGATTTGTTCCAATTGTATTCTGATTGTACCTGACTAAAATGTGCAACTGATAGAATGTAACTAGAGGCAAGTTCCTGCTACTAGAGAACTAATCTAAGAACTGATGTAAAAATTGATAGAGTGATAAAATGATTGTTTTTCCCCCAGGAAATTAGCACTTAGGGGAGACACAAATGCCCACCGCTACTGTCCAGGTTTGGGTGCTAGTGTCTGCTCTATGTTTTGGACCCAAGTTATGATTTTGGGCCAATCTATAGTTGTGTTCATGTGTTAATTCTATACTATGTTGGTTTGTTCTGTAGCTCTGAGTTGTTGTAGGGGTGATTTGTTCACCCAATAGATGCCCCCCTCATTTAGGGTGCATGCGACGAATTGTAGGAGAATGTGGTCCAAAGGAGAGGACATGAAACTGATATGCATATTTGAGATTGGATACCTACATGGGGTAGGGATGTGCATGGTAGAAACCAAGGCACATGCAAACAAGATTGGCTAGTAACAAGTGTTAGTAGTAAAAATAGCTAGCATGCAAGAGAATATAATGTAACAAACAACTAGGAAGACAAGATGGACCACGAAAATAGGTTTTTATACATGGGACATCACTCACAATGTCACAAGACAATTAGGGCCGAAAGCGGTCAAAAGCATACAATGATCAAGCAAGACATAGGGCATAGCCCACAAACAATAACAAACAATATGAAACAAGAAGTGATAGATAACCATGGTTGTATTGATCATACAAGACAAATGCTACACATGAAGCACCCGTTAGAATGTTAGAGAGATAAATAGTATGTCAAAGCATGTATAGAATCAGTGAAAAGTAAAGTGATAGTAATGAGAAAGTAGTAAATAATGTGACAATAGAACCTATGATGTATGAAGTATTAGAGTAGTAAAGGTAGATGCCCCCAGGAGCCTCAATGGGACTGGTAAAGAGTTGTGTCGAGCATCATGCATCATGTATGAATCTATGAAAGATCATGCATTCACCTCGAGATACCAAGTGAATGCAGCACATATGTATATAGAAAAAGATAATGACATACTAAGAATCTGGCTAGCATAGTAAGATAAAGTGCAACATGTAAGTAGTATAGGCTAACAAGAGTAAATGACAACCAAGATATGAAAATGTTGTGTAAGTGTAATAGTGTGACACATATACATAAGATGTGTAATATGTGAAGATAAGGAGAGTGTGTTGTGTGGAGCTGCATTTTACCCCAATGGATGTGTATGAGATGAGGTTCATTTATAAATGCTCCCTCAACAGTCAAGAATGAACCATATAACAAGAGTGTGTCATCAGGAAATGAAGGTGTTGTGTGAGAGTAGATGCTATAAAATATGTATCATGAAGCACAGAGCATGAAGTGTGTATGATGTGAGGTTCATTTAAGAATTAGACCCTCAACAATCAAGTATGAACCATGGAACTAGAGTGTATCATCAGGTAATGATGAGTATAATGTGTGTACCAAATATTTTAGGAGTATTTAGAAAGATTAGACATGAAGTGAAGAGCGTGAAGTGTAGTAGTGGACACTAGAGACAACTGGATAGTGATGCTAAGGGGGGAGGAGAGAGTGATGCCCCCCATGTGTTGAGTGATGGAGATCTATGTGATGATGCAAGAGAGATATTGTGATGGTGACGAAATTTGGAATGTGTCATAAGAAAGTATATTGTTGTAACAACAAAAGGTAGAAGAAAGAGTAAGACTAGGGTTGGATTTTGGGTTGACAGGAGGAAGTTTAAAGAGGTTAGATATCACAAGGTGAACTGGTTGGCCTTGCTTGGTTGGTGGTTTCTTATTTGGAATTGGTAACGATGTAGAGGACTTGATAGGAGGAGGTAATGGGGTACGTATTTTTAAAGGCGGTTGCTTAATTAGAATTGGTAACACTTTAGAGGAATTGATAGGAGGAGGTAATGTGGTAAGTATTTTTAAAGGTGGTTACTTAGAATTGGTAACACTGTAGATGACTTGATAGGAGGAGGTAGTGGGGTAAGCATTTTTAAAGGTGGTATGACATTGGGTTGGATATGCGGCTCTTGACTTACCAAAGAAGGAACATTGGTAATTATGACATGATGCCCATTACACATAAAGGGATCAGATTTGGGAGCCCAATGGGATTTATCAATTGGAGATGAGCATGTAACACAATGTCGTGTAGCAAATGAAATAAAATCCTGATGCTCAAAGTGCCTAATTCTTCATTTTAAAGCATGCAATCATTAACATGATGTCCATTAAGTATGTGATAATTACAAAATGGGAGACCTCTATATTTGGCAAACCGATAAGGAGGGTAGTAGTGATTAGGTGGCAAGTTGATCAACTGATGATTTAGGATCTCGAGAAGAATATTATGTTGTTTAGCATTTTGATCAAACTTGAGAGGTGCTGGTAGTGGTAAGACTTGGGCTTCACTTATATGAGTGCATGTAGTGGACATAGAATTAGGATGAGGTATAGAAGAAGAGCTAGCATTGGCCTGAAAAACATCCTTAGTTGGATTTCAGCTTTAAGGGATGTAATCTTGGTTTTCATAGCTTAAAATTGATCTTGAAATAAACTGTGTAAAGCTTGAGTTGATTCTAAGATGGGTTGATTAGTTGTGGTGTCAGGACTGATAGGGTCAAGGGAGAGACGATCGAAAATGGCACTTAGTTATGTAGGTGGCGTATTTTGAGGGAGGTACATAGTGTTTATGGCTTTTTGGAGAACATCTTTGTAAGGCGGGTGTATTTGAAGTAAGTCATGTAAGGAGATTTGAGGAATTTTAGGAGCCATGAAAGAAGATCTGATAGTATAGGAAAATTAAGGATCCAAGTGTTTGATCATGAGTGGGGTTTACCAAATGATTAATATAAATTGAATTAAATCTATATTTCAGAGTAACTATTGTAGTGTATGGTGTACAAATGATAATATATAATAAATGGACAAACAACAAGCATGCAATGATATGAAACCCTAAGCAAATGAGAGAGATAGATGACTTAGCTGATTTTCAAGTAATCTGGAAGTGATCTGGGTTGTTGAATAGCTAAAATAGACTAGAAGCAGCGTTGTCAAGTCTCGCTAGAGGTTCTGAGACCTAGAAATGTAAAGGACTAAAGCACCCATAGGAGGACAAGAGTGCCCGAGCTCTAATGATTGGATCTGGGCACTAGTGTCCACTCAAATGCTTAGGTTTTGTGCTTTTCTATGCAGGAGGAGCTTCACTATTAGTTTCTTTTTTTCACTCTGATTTTGCTTAAATGTTGTCGATTGTACCTGTAACCTACAAAGAGAGATACCTAGTTGCACATGTCCACAAACCACATCAAATCTAAAAATAAAGATGCAAAATGTGGAGTCAGATTGACCTCGATGGTCACCTAAAGAGTGAACTTAGTATTGAGCATTGCACTACATTTCAAACTTAAAGAAGTTTTGTGTGAAAGTGTGTGTAATGATGCCCTTGTGCAAGTTACACAATGATAACTAGCTAAATCTAGAATATAGCAAATGTATAGAATGTGTGAGATGTAATATAATAGACTTCCCCTTCTATGTTGTGTATGTAGAGTGATGCAGCCCTTGTCCCTTGCGTGGATGTGCTAGATGGATGCTTTGTAATGTTCTTGTGCCTTTGGATGCAAGCTTAGGTGACAGTAGATAATGTTAATGTTTGGCCCCTTATTTGAGAGCTATAACTATGTATGTATGTATGTATGTATGTATGTATGTATGTATGTATGTATATATATATATATATATATATATATATATATGATTCCCTTGTTTGAATTTTGTAATTGACAACTGGAATACCAACCTAAAATTGTAAAAGATGCCCAAAAAGTAAAAGATACCCAAAAGAGTGAGAAAAGGCTAGAGAGGGTCAGGAGCACCTAGAAAGGACAGGAGTGCCTAGGCACTTCTGTCCTAAATGGGCACTAGTGTCCGAGGCCATAAAAGATAAATCAGTTAAATACTGACAAGGTTGTAGGGTGTGTAAGATCAATAAAAGTATAAGAGACAAAGCAAAAGACCCAAAAGACATTGTCAATTACTAGTTTTCTTGCTTAGGAATCATGTATATATTAATATGCTCTAAGACCTAGAAATACACCCAAGTGCATAGATTTAGTGTCTATATATATTCATATTTATTTTGATTTGTTAAAGGAATAGGGTGATCAATCCCTAATTTCACCAAAGGAGATGTTAGAATCATATAGGAGTTCAGTGTCACCTGACCCAACACCAGAAGGAGAGGTGTCATATGTTTTTTTTTCCCAAAAACCCCAAAAGAAAGAAGACCACTACACATTTTTCTAGTCACCCTAATATCTTCCAAAAAAGTGAGACGAAGGATGTGACAAGGTTTTTTGGTCACGTCGATGTCTTCAAATCCTATGGAGCACACCATTGTAAATGGATCTAGGACCAAGTGTAAATTAACACAAATTCAAAAAGGAATGAGTGGTCTTTTGCCCCCACCACGTGATATAACTAATGAGTTTGAAATATGCAATGTTGAATATAGAAAGAGGTGGAGGATCTTGTCGCCATACCTTGTATAAAAACTTGTTAGAAACACAATTGACTAAGGGGGGGTGAATCACTCCTACAAATATTTCAATTCATTTACCATCTCATATATTCATCATTTTGTTCATTTATTCAACATCCATAACCATATGTGCATATTAGGTGTGTATTAAGCCTTCACAACAACATGCAACAAAGAAAAAGACACATGAACACCGTATATATGTGGGAAGCCCTCAAGGGGAAGAAAAACCACTGAAACATTTTTGATATTACTCATAACAAATAAATTTAGTGAAGCACCAACTTCACAAGGAGCACCAATCCCTAGTTTAGTAGAGCACCAACCCTACAAGGAGCACCAACCCCTAATTTAGTTAAGCACCCACTCCACAAGAAGGCTACAACCCTCTAAGATGACTAAGAACCAACTTATCCACCTGATGATGATGATATTTGAATTTTTTTCTGCCACAAGCGATGGAGATCTCTAATTCAACTCATATACACTCTATCAAACCCTCATTCCTTCAACTATCGCTATCTTCTTATACTTTGACTTGTCTTGGATCTAAACACTTGCACACATCACCTAAATAAATATTCAACATGTAACACATCTAATTAGATCTCAAACCATGAAATCAAACCTACAAAACACTTCTCCTTGGGTTGTACTTTTCCCTCCAAGAGCACTAGTTCAAAATTGAACCCAAAACATTGCTTTTATATGCTTTCCTTATTTCAAACATAAGATAGGTTGGTTATAAATATTTTTCATGACCAATAAATCTTAAAAAAATCCCAATAAATTCTTTAAAATGGTCATTTATGACCCATATAGGTCGGCCACACCCAAAACGATCCAAAAAGCACCAAATAGGCTCAAAACCCCATCAGTAAGATGAGTAAAATCCACTCACACCAAAACCATGATTATTAAATCTCTAAAATTCATCACAAATGTGTAATATTACATTTATACATAAACAATGGTCTCAATTTTACTTGAACCAATCAAATAAATCATAATATGGGCCAACATGCTCATATCCTTCACCAAACAGTTGTTTTCAACACCCTGTCTTCACCTTAGGGCATCAAGACCACCCAAGATCAACTAAACTATGGCATGTGACCACTCTATGGAATCCTCATGAAATTTACAACACATAAAAGCAAGTTAGACACCATGAAACATTAATTTGTTCAATCCACAACTACTTTCCTTTTCTCCAAATCATGCTGCCCAGAAACATGTTTTGCAAACTCAAACAGTTTTCACCCTTGATGCCACTTCTGAGACCTCTAGAGGACTTCGATAGGAAAAACATTCACCCCTATTCACTCTCTGGGTTATAAAAAGCATCTACCAATCCATTTAATGCCTCAAGCAACTAGGTCTTTCAGCTTGAGCAGACCTGTCCTGAAAATCAACTTACCTTTTTTTTCACAAATTGACCTGAAAGAGCCATCAAATCAACTCACCGAGACACAAAACATGTACCATTGTAAATATATATGAATTACCTTTCCATAACATATTAGAAATAATTCTGAATCAAAGTCTAAGGCCTTCAACCAAGCTACTATCTACAAACAACTTCTTATGTCTTTTAGGTCTTAAGAACTGGACATGGGCTCAACATACTCCATCACACCAAAAAACACTTGCATACTCAACCAAATAATTGAACACAATTATAAATTATGCCTAAGCACTTAGAAACCTTCAACAATCATAAAGAACTCATAATCATCAATTTACCTCATGAATTCATTTGGCACTTTGCTAGAACAAGCATCCTCCATATTTTATCCTCAAATAATAGCTCATAACTTTTACATACCTTATCCAATCATCAAGTTTAATATTCCAATGGAAATATCTCTAAACCAATATAACAACAAAACTTAAATGGAGTCCTAACTCGTAGTGTAGCTCCTGCAATTCCACTTTTACTGAAAGCTGCTCCAAATTGCCCCAAAACCAGTCTTGATAAATAGGGCACACTTTGCACTTTTTCACCTCAACCATGACCTGAAACCTTCATGAACATGTAGTATAACTCTAAGGCTAAAAATTGTCAATTTAATCTTTACCTTCTTTGGGAAACTTCTCCTTAAACTGAACTTCTTCAAAACAAGCATTTTCAAGTACGGCCCACATACTGCCACATGCACTAATATAAATTTCTGGAAATATGGAAGAGTCTTTTACAACATAAAATCATCACTTTTACAAAACCAATCAAAATTGGGTTATTACAAGCAATCTTCTCCAAGCTGCTCCTAGCTAGGGTTTCAAGCCACTTTACCTTCTTAACAATCATTCATAAAAACGTGAGGATCAAACCACCTCATTATTTTTTTAAAAATATTCATAAGTGACTTAAGAAGATATTCCAAAGAGATCAGGTCCATATACAAAGCATGCAATTCACAACGAGCATCAGAAGGTCCATTTTTACCTTAAAAACACATTGAAACTTACCTGATTTTTCTAAAACTTGCATATCTTAAAATTCCCATCATAGAATGACCTGAAACTTGTCAGGAAACATCATGAAAACATCCTCTAAGTTTCCATAATCACCATATATCTCAAATATTCCTAGAATTCTCTAGCCACAACGACTTACCTATGCCAACATGTATGTTTCTCACTTGATTGCTCCCAAGGACCCTGAAACACCACCAAAACTTTGAGTTATTGATGCAGAGCCCTATATAAAACTTGTCTACGACATCCATAATATCACAAGAATAATAAAAAACAACTTTATCATTCAATTTCAATCAAGAATCATCACTTTGTTTCACAAGCCCATTCTTGCTCAAATGTTCAAAATAAATAAATAACTGAAACAAACCCCAAAATAATTTTATATATGATTTAAAACATCATATAAAAACTCTCACAACATTTCATTCTATCTATTTCTTTCCAACTTTATATTCAAGGTACTTGTTTACATTGGTACCATTAAGACTATCCCAAATTTCACATATAAATCAGAAATTTATGTCGCCAATAACCTTCCGTATGGTTTTCAAATCATAATATCCTTAAAAAATCACTTGAAAAATGTTCTCATTATTCTACCCTCCAAATTTCAGAACATATCTTCTCAAAACAAGTGAGGTACACTCATTTACCCAGGTCTGAGCATGATTTTGTGCTTTCATAACAGGGTCTGGACTGAGTTTTCATCACAACTTTGGCTAAACATATAGTATAAAAATATTCTTAAAAACCCATTTGCATAAGGTTAACATCTATACATAGTCCAAATTTTAGATCAATTGGAGATATCAATAAAAAGTTGTCACGACTGTCATGTCCTTACCTTATGTACACAGTTCAATGTTCTTGTTTGTAAGTGTCTTCTTGTCCTTAATCACCTCTTCATACTTCTTCCTTGGCATACTAGGGACTTTACAACCATATGCACCTGTACACAATATTTTTACGACACTAAAGATCAAGAACGATTCAAATGTATACAAACAAACATATCTTCCTTGTACAAAATGCATGAATTTCATCCATAAAGTAATAACAAAGCAATAACACACAAAATTTCCTGGTTTTTTTTATCAATGGAGTTCTTCATGTTAGGAATTTATTATTTAATGCTCGCATTATTAATATTTGGTTTATTGTTACGTTTGTTATTATCTTAGTTTATATGTGAAGTTCTTAATAAACAACTCACGTATATAGGAAAATGTGATATATTTGTGGGACGGGTAGTTGAGGCAATTTCCTAGATTCTAGGGATGTAGAAGCCTATCTATATGGAGATATGTAGTTTGTGTTTGTACCTAGAATAAATTGAATGCAATATCATTATTCCATGAATTTTATTATGTAAATCTGGTCTCAGACTTTCATTTGGTGCCAGAGCAAAGTTGAGAGGCATTTGATGTGAGAATTGGTGCTGAGAGTGGGATCCATATCATATACTCATGATTACAGTGAATTCAAATGACATAGTACATGAGAAGTTTTGATTCTCAACGTTTGAAAAATTTCAGTGTTTTCCTCTACCTGTATGTATGTTCTAATCAGATCGATGCATCATAACCGCCTGATATATCGCAAGCAAATATGAGTTGTGTCATTCTTGAAGATTCAAGTCACGAAGTGACGTGTTAATCATAGTGAAAGGAAAAACAACTATAGAGGAAGAGTGCCACGTTGACTTGGAAGATCAGACATCTTGCATGCCACCCATATTAACTGTCATGTCATATTGGTAGGTGTGGGGATTAACGCACATATCACATGGAAATGTTGGTCGGCCTAGTCGTATAGATATCAAGAAAACTAGACGGTGAATCTCCACGGGTCGACTAATACATGTGGAGTTGTTAAATGTGCAAAAGAATGATGTGAATCATTCAAAAAACTCGGTCTCATTTGGATTGACAAGACCAATGCAATGTTATTAATTTGCACACTGCATCCACAAATTTAGTTCACAACGACTAAGGTGCATGTATTAATGTAGTTGTCCAAATAGGTCGGTTGATATAATATATCTCTTGGTATTAATCTTGATCAAACGTCCATATGCTATATGTCAACTCGAAAAATTTTCCTTTTATTTTGTGGCCCTACCATTAGCAAATTCATATGGCGTTGGAACCTACACGTTGCATGTGGAATTCTCTTGCAATCTTCTCAATATTGGTTTGATCTTTAAAGTCTTAAGTTGTATTTATTTTTGGTATTGTTAATATCAAGATAGGTGCTTCGAGTATATTAGGTATAAGATCTAAATTATAAGGTCGATGGTATTATGACTAATTGAACCATAAAAATTGCTTTGGTTGAGTTTCATTAAGGTGTTGTTAGTGTCTCAAGTTATATGTTTGATATCATTACTAGTGTCTATTGTCAAAAGATTTGAAAATTTGAGTCATTGTAAAAGTTTGAAAAAAAAAATTATCTCATAGATGCATTTTCGATGGAATCCAACATTCGAGTTGTAATTGAGCATCATCATCACATTCCGCTGAGGTAGCAACTTCATACTGGAGGCTGGAGAATACACGGAGGATGGATGACAATTGACATCCTCTTGTTAGTTACCACAACCGAGGCCACACATAATGATTTGGTGATGCATGTGAGTGTGTGTTTATTTCATTTGATTTTAGTGTGGTGTTTTCAGAATAATGGGTTATGGATACTTCACATTATGGGGGGGGGAAATAACACAATGTTTCAATTTTCATGAGTTGAATGATATGTTTTGCACTATCATGGATTCCAAAATGTTATCTCCGGAAGAGAAACTATGACGAGGGCCAAAGAATGCACTGGCACATCGTGATATGGTTGTAGGTAAACCATTTGACAACCTTCACCCCTTTGTGGTTTATGGTCAACCACTGGAAAACCACCTCACTCTTGGTTTTTAGTTAACCGATGGAAAACCAACTTTTGGCTTGTGATAATCCAAAGGAAAATCACATGATCACGAAATCAGGTGATGTGTAGCGTGGACACTTTCCCCATGTTAGCACTAAGGGGGAGAATGTTTGGAATTTATTATTTAGTGTTTACATTATTACTATTTGGTTTATTATTATGTTTGTTATTATCTTAGTTTATATGTGAAGTTGTTAATAAACAACTCACGTATATAGGAAAACATGTTATATTTATGGGACATGTAATCGAGTTTGTTTCCTATATTTTAGGGATGTATAAGCCTATATATATGGAGATATGTATTTTGTGTTTGTACTAAGAATGAATTGAATGCAATATCATTATTCCATGAATTTTATTTTGTAAATCTGGTCTCAAGCTTTCACTTCAAATCTCCTTGAGACATTTCCGATACAAAAACCCTTCCTCTTCCTCTCACCAACCTCTTCCACCACCTTCTCTCACACTACTATTCAAATTCCTTAGCATGGTTATAAATAAGGAGAGGTGATGGTTTGGTTTCCACCACTTAACTCATATATGGTTAAGCCAACTATATTGAGTTTACATCTTGGTAAGGTTCAAGTAGGTGAGTTCATTACATGTTCACCCCATAACATTAATGTAAACCCTATACTAACACTTGAATGACTAACATACTAACTCCTAGGCTTACTATCTTAACACTTGACAATTCAAATATTCAAATGAGTGATTTTGGAGGGAAAGCTCCATATGATCTCTTATAACAATTTCATGAGTCCAAATGGACTAGAATTCCTTTTAAATATCCAAAGACACCCTATGTATCATATTCAAGCCAAAATTAGTTATATACAAGATGCTCTTGCATTAGTTTTGACTTAAAAATCACCACGCACCTTAGGTATATAGCCACCACGCTGCAACCATGCTCCACCATGATTGATTTGGTCTAAATCTCATACCTTTACCTCATTCTACATGCTCCAGGGCTAGGAATAGGCCTAGAATGACTTGACTCAACCGTGAATTCTCATGAAATGACCATGTTGACACAATACAGACTCATGTACACCTATAACACACCTCATGGACCATTAATGACCTCATGACAACATCAAACCAACTCAAGAGAGCTCATACCATGATTGTGCCTAGCAAACCAAGCTTCGGGACCTCTTAGAACTCACCAAAAAAAGACACTACCAATCAACCTTCATGTTTGACCATTCACTAACACCTCATGGAGACACATACCACACCATGACACATTTTTCCATTAATGGAGTTGACATCAATGACAACACAAACATAGAATGGCCAAAAATCTTCCCCTTTGTCATCGATGGCGACCAACAAGACCAACACACTACAAGACTCTTTTCGATGTTTTTGGTACTTCTCCCCCCTTTAACATCTTTAAAAAAGGCTACATTGACACTATTACACGGAAGATGACAACATGCAATGGAAACAATGCAAAAACTAACTTATATGCTCAAATAGTTCCCTGTGGGACTGAATTGTCTCCTTTTGACTCCTTTAACAACATATGAAGATCTTATGGAACTGATAAATCATGAGAATCAACTCCCCCTATATATGTGCTCCTCTATTTTTCTTTCATCTTAGTCATCCATCATTCTAGGTCTATTCCATGCCCAAAAACTCAAATACAACCTTCAATGTTGTCAAAACGTACTTTAGGACTATCGTCCCTAAACCTCATCTTCGGTGCAAAATGGGCTAACTTCTACATGCTCTAAAATCTTAACCTCAACATGTCATGGCTCCTTGTACCTCCCTCTAGATTTGTATTCCATATCACTAGTGAAAAGTACAAAAGATGGATATCATACCTTGTTTACTTATCTTGGAGAGGGATCAAACACTTCATAACAGTCCTGAAGCAACTTTTTAGTGCAAACAACCTTTTTCAATGTTATTTCATCCTTCTTGAGGATATGACTAACACTCCTCGGAATGGTTTTGTAAAAAACTTGACTAACTCAGCCACATATACCTTCTAGACATTGAAAGACACTTTATTAAGGTCTAAAGACACACTTGCTCCCCCTTAGATCCATGCATCATAATAGGACCATCATAAATACCATAATCTAGTTGTAGCAATATCTCATCTTTGTTATAACAATATATGTGGATCATACTCACTTCGCTTAGTCAAATCAATAACTTAACCTTCTTTATAAAGCCTTCAAAGCCATAGACAATCATACTAAAGCCTCCATAGTCAAAATCTTGTCATACTTAACAACTTTTGTCACCTTTATCAAGTCCATACACAAGAATTTAATGCATTGTACCTACAATTCCATCATACCAACCATATTTTGGAACTTCCAAACCTAATTCACAACCAAGCATGATCCCCCTGATTTGATGAGATTATTTAGACCTTCACAAGATTATAGGTATGAATTTTATGCCTCCATAAGGTTACAAGTACCTTTAATTAGCTTTAAGACCTTTTTCACAATCCACATACCTTGATGCAGGCCTGGGAAGCATCATTTATGAAGTGCATGGGACTTGACTCTATAAAAGTTTCCTTACCATATGTATCAGCTTTGAAGACCACACAGGCCTCTTCATAGACCACCTATCTTATGTATACATTGTTCAATGGTGCTCATTAATCCTTTGTCACTTCAAAGCTTGACTGAATAATCGTCTACAAACCTTATTATGAGCTTCAAAGATTGTACCCTACAACCTTGAACACCATCTAGATATCAATACTCTTTTCCTGACCTGGTATATTGCCCTTGCATAGTTATTGTAATGTAAGAAAAGATTAGTTGTGCGAATATGAGGAAAACAAGCAAATTTGTTCCCTAATCTAATCTTCTCAAACAAAACCTCAAATAGAGTAATGGATTGAAAAGAGGAAAGAGATTATGACTACACTTACCTACAAGATTGTAAACTCCTCCTTTGATGCTTTGGATTTGCTCTTGGATTGTTGATGATTCTTGGATTACTTCGGATTTTTGAGCACTTGGGCAACACCTCCCCTTTGATTTTCCTTGATGATTGATGAAGGATGATGATTGATTGTGGATGAATAATGGATTGATTGAAGATAAAATGGATGATGTATGAACAAAATAGCAGAGTTTTGTTATGGATTCTTAAGATGTTCTAAGCTTCCAAAACTAGCTCTCATGGAGGATGAGAGTTCAAATTTATAGTTTGTGGGTGGAGGATTCAATGGCTAAGATGAAGCCATGTTGGATTGGGATCAAGGGTGGAGAATGCATGAGAGGATTGGATTCTCTAGAATGGAGAATTTTAGAATTTGAATTCAAAATTCCATGGAGGGAAGAAGCTTCCATTGAATTAAAAATTCAATGGAAGGAGAAGGTTAGAGAGGCTTCTAGATTTAGAAGCCTCTAGATTTAGAGGTGTGAGGATGTGATTAGATTAGGATTAGATTAGGTTGAATAATGATGATTAGGGGTGTCATTTTATGGAAATAATAGGAGTAGGGATGTGTAGATTAGGTTGGTAGGTGGGTATAGGAATATTAAATTCCTATAAAATGTTAATGAAGGATCAAAATAGGATAATATGATATTATTAATGAATTAAAGGATTATGGGTTGAGATGGGATATATTAATGAAAATAAAAGGATTTAGGATAAATTATAAATGATGATAAAATGGATTAAATAATAATAATTAATCTTGTGATTAATTATTATATGGATGATGTTGGGATATTTGCAGGACAAATTAATCATAATTAACCATGTCAACATTTTAGATGTCTACATTTTTCCCCTCTTTGAAGTGTTATTGCAGAGCAATGACAGTTCAAAGAAAAAGAAGAAAAGATGTTAGGATGGTGATATGATGCCCCCTCGAGGGGTTAGGTGGGGAGGAATGGGGTAACCACTCGAAAAGAGGAGAGGCCCAAGTTAGTAGATGAGAGAGGATTAGAGGATGAGAATATTAGAGGATTCATAGATTAAGGATAAAATATGATTAGAGGATTAGAATATTTGAGGATCAGAGGATTAGGATTAGAGGATTAGAGGAGAATAGAAGAGGAAGAGAGGTTTAGGAGATTAGAGGATGATTTTGGATGATTAGAGGATTAGAGAATAGGATTTTGGATTAGAGGATGCCCCAGTCAATGGATGTGAAGACAAGGGAGAAGATTTTTGGATTTAAAGGATGCCCTAGTCAAGGGTTAGGAAGATTTTGGATTTGTGGATTATAAGATGCCCCAGATCAATGATGTTAGATGAAGATGATTGATGTTAGATTAGAAGATGCTCCAATCAAGGGGTTGAGATGTCAAGGATATTGGATTTGAGGATGCCCCAATCAACGATGTATGACCAGGGTGATGTTAGATTTTGGATTTAGGATGATGCCCTAATAAAGGGGATATTTAGGATTTGAGGATTTGGATTTGATTTTTGAGGATGTTGGATTTAGGATGTTGGATTTGGAGGATTAGCCAAGGATTGAGGATGGATTAGGATTTGGATGAGAGGATGAGTAAGTGGGATTGGTGTGATTTGATTGGATTTGGATGATTGAGAGATTGGATGTTAGATAGTGAGTTAGATGATGATGAGGATGAGGTGTTGATGATGATAGGGCTAAAATTTGATGATAGAAGGGGTGTGTTACCATAAAATGTCCACTATTATCATCATTAGTAGTCTTATGAATGTGGCATAAAGCAAGATGCACCAAGGTATAAAGACCATGATGACTGAGTTGCCAAATGCCCTTGTCCTCATATCATTGGACAAATTAATATTAAAGATGGTCCTCATATCATTAGACCCATGAACATAAAAAATATGGTCCTCATATCATTGGACAGTGTAAATAAAAAGAAACAAAAGCAACCTCATATCATCAGCCAAAATGAAAATGCAGATAAACAAACAAACATACAAGCAAAACCACACATTACATTTTTGTATTTTTTGGAATGTTTTGATTTTTAGATGTTGGATTTGGGATGTTTAGATTTTTAGATGTTTGGAGTTTTGGATTGTGGATTGATTTTGGATTGTGCGTGTTGGATGTTGAGATTTTTGCATTTGGGATGGGTGATGGTGGAAGATAGGTAAGAGGAAAGGATTCACGATGGGATAGTTCATGGGGGGATGGGAAGGGATGTAAGGTGGGATGTGACTTTCTCCTATAAGTCCCAAAGTGTGTTTGGGTAGGATGAAAGGGAAGGATTAAGGGAAATGAGATAGGTTGGATAGGATAGGGTTTGGTTGATAGGTTAGGATTATACGGGATATGGTATGGGAGATAGATAGATAGGATGAGGAAATGTGGTATAGGATAAGATGGAGGGATATGGAAGATTGATAAGATATCCCCCAAGTTGGGGGATTAGATTGAGGGATAGATGTGGTGTGCCCCCAAGTGTAAAGTAGGTTGACCTATGGATGAATGGATGGGTTTGATTTTGCGCCCAGAGGTAGGGTAGTATGGGAAGTGAGGGGTATCTAAAATGGATGATGCCCCCAGTGGATATTAGTAAGGCTTCCCCCAGTCATGATGATGACAATTGAAAAGGGACATGAGGAGGATTGGATGAAAAGGAAAGGATCATCGTCTGCCCATAGATGTTTGATCCAAAGGGAAAAAGGATGTGGATGTGATGGATGGAAGGAAAATGACATTAGTGATGAACAAAAGATGAGCCTAACAACACATGTTGTAAGGCAAGAGTAGGACTAAAACAAAAGTGTGACTGAGGTCTAAACAATACCTGGCAACATGTGAGCCCTATGTCTCTTTGAGATCAAAGTGTGTGAGATTGTGATGGTTAATTACCGCTTGAAGTGAAGACTTAATGGGTAGGATGTGAAGACAAACTAGCCAATGTATAGGGAGTGATTAAGTCAAATAGGTGGATGGAGGGTGAATGGAAGGTTAAGTCGTGCATTGCTCCACTACCAGCCAGACGTCCATAGCCCTGACAGAGATACATCTGATTCTTGTCACAACATTGCTCTACTACCAGCCAGGCATCCATAGCCCCGGTAGAGTTGCTGGAAACACCCCTAGAGAGAGTCTTGAGGTGGATTTTATTTGATTTTTGAATTTTGATATGATTTTTTTTTATTTTTTTATTTTTGATATTTGGATTTTTTTTACATAATAGGTTCCACTCTCTTGAGAACTCTCAAGGGGTTAAGAATCACCAGTGGCTTGATGGGGGGATGGAAATGAGTGTAGTGATGACATTGGCTAGAGTGTCAGACAAATTGCACCCAAGGGTCTTCACCACAAGTTGATTAAGTGTGTTAAAGTGTGTGGATCTCTAGGAGGAAAATGGTGCTTGAATGTTGGAGGTAATGATAGACCAAGGTCACATGGTTGTAGTAGGTACTATTGACTTACAACATGTGTGAGAAAGTTGATCAAGTGTTCAAATAAATGGATTGGAAGAGGATATGAATGTATGTGATGATAATAATGGATTAAAGGGATGTAGATGTTGAATGGAAGGAGGATGGGTGGGAAGGAAAGAACATCCGTGCATGGGTGACAAATTATATGCTCAATCCATTTTTAGGTGTTTCGTATTTGTAGGGGTTAAATGATTTGTGATTGGGTTGAGTGGTTGGGATGGTAGGATCAATATGAGGAGTGGTAGAAATGGGTTGTGATGGAGTAGTGGGAGGGACATTGTTAGTGTTAGGTTTATACCCTAAGCCTAAATGTCCTAGATTTTGATGAAGGGAGATGGGTTCGTGAATGCCTTGTTCATGGATTCCTAAGCCTTTTCCTCGATGTTTCATATTAGGGAACATATTTTTGGCTATAGGGTATGAAGTGGATGGGGAAGATGATGTCATGTGGTCATCATGAGACCGGGGAATTGTAATTTTATCATCTGCTAAGAGGCCAAACTTAACAAAGGATGGGGGTGAGATTTGTTTTGGTTTTTGGTTGTTGAGGGGTGTTTGGATATACGATGAGATTTGGATAGCTACGATGTTTGGATGTCAAGTGAGGTTTGGGTGCTGGATGATGGTTAGGGATAGGATTGGGATGAAAATGTGGTGGATAGAGAGGTACAAGGATAAGAATTCCTTGGTTAATGAGGTTTTGGACATAAGACCTAAATTACATGCAATGATTGGTCGAATGTCCATGGGTACGATGGAAGTCACAATAGTAATGTTTCTGATACCAAGATGGTTTGGGAAGGTTTTGATTGCATGATTTGATTAGGGTATGGATGATCATGTTGAAGGTTTTTAGACGATGGAAGATGGTGGTCAAGGATTCTCCTAAAGGAGTGAAGTGGTTTGGGTTAAATGGTTTGGATGGAGTAGGAAGTAATGGTGGAGGGCAGTAGGAAGATTGGGATTGGATGGATTATGAGATGTTTTGGTTGATTTGGATTTAGGATTTTGGATTGGATTGGGTGTGGTTTAGAAGATGAAGGGGATGGATTAGGCCTGGGGGCTGAAGTGGATGGTTTGGGCTTGGAGGCCAAATTAGTTTTGGTTGATTTTGGATGGGTTGGAGTATGTGGTTTTGAGGTAGATGGTTTTGGATTAGGATTTAGATGTAGATGAAGGGGATGGGGTATATTTAGATGAAGGGGATGGGTGTGATATGGGGGTCACATTAGATTTGGGTGATGTTGGGGATGAAGGAGATTTGGGAGATGGGTGTGGTGTAGGAACCACATTAGATTTGGTTGATTTTGGGGATGAAGTAGATGAAGGTGGCATAGGAGCCTCATTAGATGTGGTAGGATATGGGGTGGGGAGAGGATTGGGATTGGATTTGTTAGGTTTGGGAGTTGGTGACTTAGGAGTCACTTTAGATGTTTTAGGATTGGGGGATGGGGGAGATGAAATAGGATTAGAGGATAGGATAGTGTGAGTTTTAGGTGATGAAGGAGATGGATTAGGATTATATGTGGATGAAGATGATGAGGGTGCAGTTGGAGCCACATTATATGGTTTAGGATTGGGGGTAGAAGGGGATGAGGGTGACTTAGGAGTCACGGTGGATGAGATAATTTTGATAAGATTGAGCTTAGGTGATGGAGGGGATGAAATAGGATTATGGGCTAAATTGGATGATGGATTAGGGATTGTGGGACAATCTAGGAGAAATTCCATAGGACAAGATTGGGGTGATGAAGATGAAGAGGATGGAGGACTAAGATGAGATGTGGGTGATATTGATTTAGGATTAAGTTGTTGTGATTGTTGTGGATATGTGAATGGGACTCGATGATAGGTTTTATGATGATTAGATTTAGGAGTTGACATTTTGGATGGTATTGCATGAGTTTTGATGGGAGGAAGGTATGGGTCATGATGATTGATAGGGTATTTGGAGGTTGGGGTTTGGGATGGTTGTGTGGGTTTGGGATTGGTGGACTAGATTAGCAAGGACATAAAGGAGGTCCTCTTGGTCTAGGTCAAAGTTAGTGAGGTGGTCAAAGTCAATGTAATTGGCTTGTGGGGATAATGGTTTATGTTGATTAGGTCAAGGGTGTGGTTTCAAATGATTTGGGTTCCTCAAGGAGGAGGTCAATGGGGTGAGTAGGGATCTTAGGAAGAGGAAATTGTTGATGGGTTTGGTTAGGAGGTGATGGTTTAGGGAGGTGATTGATTGATTGATTGAAGATCAAATATTTTTTGATTAAGTTGTTGAATGGTTTTTTAGGATGTTAGGATCAACATGGGATGGTTGATTTGGATGGCGTGGAGAGGATTGGTTAAGGTAGGATGTTAAGTTTGAGATTTGTTTATTAATGTGTTGGATAGTGTGTGGGACTTCATGGTCAAAGTGAGATGGTTGACTTTTATGGGTGGGGGATGATGGGATAACTTGGTTGATGGATTTAGAAAAGAGATAGGGGTTTGGATGTTGGTTTGGAGAGGATGGGGATTGAGGGTCAAAAGGCCATGGTTTGATAGGATGTGTGGGGGATTAGATTTGGATTAGGATTGATGGTGATGGGATTAGGATTTGGATATGTGTGATTAAGGATGGATAATTATGACGATGTTTGATTGATTAAAATTTTAATGTGATGGGATGGTTAAGGGTGTTCAAAAAACAACAACAAACATGCAACACACACCCTAACTAGTCAAGTGGGATTGCAATCAAGCTATAGCCTGCTTTAATACCACACACCGAATGATGGTACCACAAATTGGCTCTCCACCTATGTGTCAATGTGGGTCGGCTAGCGAGTGATCTTGGGGAGTGCGGCCTCCTTGCACTATAGCTTAATATGTGGCCAAAGGTTGCCTAGTCTAGGATGCACGAGCTCACTAGGGGAGTCCCCGATATACCTTGCGGTACGTGGGGCCCAATTCCATGTTGCAAGGATGTTGTCTAAGGCCTGGGTATTGGGACGTGGAATCCCCTCACTTCACGCCGCTCTTAAAACAAGCAAGCTGCTTAGCCAATAACGACAAACTTTCCTTGAATTTATATACCCCTGCCTAGAACACGTGGTGTGTCTATGTGTGTGGAGATGAAGCCCATGGTCATGAGACCCCTAGGACTATGGAAAGTGTGTGGATATCACTTCCACATCACATTTCCCCTACAAAATAAAAAAGGGAAGGCTAGATGCTTTTGATCCTCAAGATTTTCCTAGGATGCGAGAGGAGAGCATACATGGTTTTACCTTCGGGATGAACAAACAACAAATTAAAACACACAAAAATGATGATAAATGTAAGAAAATGGATGCAAGATAAAATGGTTAAAATTATGTAATGGGGTCTTCAAGAGGAGGCCCTGCAAAACCAAGGATTAGTAGTTTGTTTATAACCCCAAATGTCTTGGACCAATCAGAGCTACAAAACAAAGGGTTAGTAGTTTTAGATTGATTTTTTATCTTTGGTAAGTGTAGGAAGTTACACACAAAGTGTTAGTAGTTTGGAACAAGAAAAGATAACTTAATGTGTAGTTAAAATGACTAGATTTAGTAAAATGAAAGCCATGAATAAATTATATTATAAAATTCTAAATTAACACTTTCATTGCATAGATCTTTTCAATACCTTTCTGGAAAAAAAAATGAATTCATTTCAAGTTTGGGATCAAAAGTTACGGCTCTTAGAAGTTAGGCAACAAAAGAGCAAAACAAATGCGCAATTTCACGACATAAAGTGTTTATGTTTCAAATGCCATTTCGTGCAGTATATGTTCCAATACATAGAGAAAATGAACTGTTTCGTGTTGGAAACAAATTTTGAGCTCAAAAATTTGAAATTTGAAGGTGAAATGACAATGCAAATTCTTAAAACTTGACAACCTATTATAGGGATATAATAAGATTGGAAATGATGAAAAATGGGGGGTAAGCCCCACGGTGGGCACCAAAAATGTAATGCAAGAAAATATTAGTTGTGAAAATATGAGGAAAACAAGTAAATTTGTTCCCTAATCTAATCTTTTCAAACAAAACCTCAGATAGAGCAATGGATTGAAAAGAGGAGAGAGGTTATACCTGCACTTACCTACAAGATTGCAAACTCCTCCTTTGATGCTTTGGATTTGCTCTTGGATTGTTGATGATTCTTGGATTGCTTCAGATTTTGGAGACACTTGGGCAACACCTCCCCTTTGATTTGCCTTTATCATTGATGAAGGATGACAATTGATTGTGGATAAATAATTGTTTGATTGAAGATAAAATGGATGATTGATGAACAAAATAATAGAATTTTGCTATGGATTCTTAAGATGTTATAAGCTTCCAAACTAGCTCTCATGGAGGATGAGTGTTAAAATTTATAGTTTGTGGGTGGAGGATTCAATGGCTAAGATGAAGCCATGTTGGATTGGGATCAAGGGTGGAGAATGCATGAGAGGATTGGAATTCTCTAGAATGGAGAATTCTAGAATTTGAATTCAAATTCCATGGAGGGAAGAAGCTTCCATTGAATTAAAAATTCAATGGAAGGAGAAGGTTAGAGAGGCTTCTAGATTTAGAAGCCTCTAGATTAGAGGTGTGAGGATGCGATTAGATTATTATTAGATTAGGTTGATTAATGATGATTAGGGGCATGATTTGATGGAAAGGCTAGGTGTAGGGATGTGTGGAGTAGGTTAGTAGGTGGGTGTAGGAATATTAAAGCCCTATAAAATGTTAATGAAAGATTAAAATAGGATAATAGGATATTATTAATGAATCAAAGGATTATGGTTTGAGATGGGATATATTAATGAAAATAAAAGGATTTAGTATAAATTATAAATGATGATAAAATGGATCAAGGGGTAAATATGATAAAATGGATTAAATAATAATAATTAATCTTGTGATTAATTATTATATGGATGATATTGGGATATTTGAAGGAAAAATTAGTTCTAATTGATCGTGTTGACATTTTAGACGTCTACAGTTATATTTTACAACCACAAACTCTTCATACACTCTTTAGCATCAAATAGTCATACTTGCAACTTTGTGTCTTATTTTGACTCCCTACAAACCGTGATAACATAAATTAGGACTTTTGACACCACTAAGAGCCTTATGTCAACATGTACACACCTCAGAGAACAATTTTTCTCTTATCAACTTGTCTCACTTGTCCTTTATAGACATATGAGTAATTTTTGCTTCTTAAACTAATCCACGAACTCTTACAGCCTCTTAACACCTTTTTCAGAGATAACTAGTCTTCTTAGACATTGAGAACTTCAATACCTAGGCAATCATACCTTTATGACCAAGGCCATTAGCCTAAGACATACATCTTAGACTAATTATACATAGAACACATGACTACAGGACATGTCATACAAAGACAAGGTCATTTTGTAACTTAATATTAGTCTTATTTGACTTGTAACATGAGCACATCTGTTGTCAACATGAAATTGACTTGAATTTCATACCTTCACACATGCAATTTCTATACTTCACATATTGATTGTATGTAACTCCTCGTGAAGATATGATGCATATAATTAAAGCATATAAGAACATTGTCTTGATATGAGTTTTATGAAGCCTATACCTTACACAGTTTATTTTCAAACAATCCCTAAATGGCTTGGTGTAACCTTCCTTTTCCTCAAGCCCTTGCATAACTGATAAGACCCCTTGAATTACTTTAGTGCACAATAGATTCACCATTGTCTCATTCAATACCTAGACCAAGAGAATGATCTTCACATCTCTACACCTGTAGCTTGTCATTGCAATTCTGAGAGTTTCCTAGGTACAACATCTCCGATTAAACACCTTTAAATGATTCTTCTTTGAAATTGAATGCTCGCAAAACATTTGCAAATTTTAAACAATTTGATCCTTCAACATGCACTCACAGACTATACTTAACTTCATAAAGGGAAAGAATACAATGATTTGTTACTGAGACAATAAACCTTGTGAATGACAACATGATGAACACCCCAAAACAAAGTATGCACTTCTCAAGTACAAATCTTGACATATACCTTACTGATTCTTGACTCCAAGACACACATTCAACTTGACCACAACTAAGAGTACACCCCCTTAAACTCACTCGTAACCTACAGGGACACTTCTCCTTTACGACAATAAAATCTTAATGTCATCATTCATAGACTTTTGTGGGATGTGCACATTGTTGGGTTTCAGATTTGCACTTGGAATAAAACCACAGTCAGGGGACAAGAAAGTCCCTCCTCTTTAATGGGAGAGGTTCCCTTATTGAAAACAGGGGCAAAACCTTTGTACAAATATACAATCTTTCATTCATTGGTGGTCTCATGATATCTTGAAATGTGTTTTATGCATGGGAAGTTATCAATACGTGAGGATAAAAGACTAGAAGAGAGGAGGAGGCAGAAGAAGACAATACTTTCAGGGAAAAGAGATGGTAGAGAAAACCCTTATATGTATTGAGCAAATGAGATAAAGAGTAGAACCATTCACGTTTATAACAAACATAATCCACAGACTCAAAGTTCTTGAGATTGTGTAAACTAGAACACAAAGTTTCTAAGCATGCAAGGATTAAATGATTCACATACCAGAGTAAGAAGGAAAGAGAAACAAAGGAAAAAAGGGAAAACATTTGTATTGATTTCTTCCAATTCGAAGTTACAGTCTCAGAATATCAAAATTCCCACCCATACAATGGATTTGAAAGCTCATGATATAGCTTGCAAGAGACAGTTACAACTTACTCGAGAAAACAAGAAATAATTACAAATTATTCCAACCACTCACGTCCTTTCGAATTCTTGATTCGCAAAGAAACGTTAATTACAAAAAAACCAGGTTCAAATTTACAGTCGTTACATTATTTTTCCCATTAAAATATGGGCCACTTGATTTGCTTTTACAACTTTAAATTTGTGCCACCCACGTGGAAGGAATTGATTGGAGCGGGCTTGCGAGCACCTTTTGCATTTGGTGCCTTTGAAGCTGCGCCAGACTGACATGTGTCTCCTTCCACCGGTCCTGACGTGGCGAGCTGGTGCTCATTTGAAGATTGGCCCTTTAGAATTACTTCTGAAATGTGTCGTTGAGGCACGTGGAGGCTCCCGCTGACCCGCTCATACTTAGTCAATTTCAACGATCGACTCTGTCTCTTTTTGGACCTAGGACACGTGGAGGATTGGTGCAAGTTTGAGAACTGCCCCCATCTTTGACTCTTGAAGTTGTGCCGATGAGGCATGTGGAGCCATCCGCTGAGTCTTCCATACTTAGCTGATTTTAGCTTGTTTTACCTTCATTTTGATCCTGGGACACGTGGAAAACCTGTGCTTACTTGAAGACTGTCCCTTAGACCCTGCCCCTGGAGTTGTGTCATTTGGACATGTGGAGGCTTCTGCTGACACTTGAAACATGGCCAAACCGCATCTAATCAGAGATGCCCACGTACTACCCATGGATTATGTGGCAAAAAATTTACAGGGAAGATACGCCCGTCATTCCCGACTGCGGGAAGAAAATAAAAAGAAGGGGAAAGACTCCACTGTTATGCCCAAATTTTAAATTGGTCTCCACGAATGGGAAAAACTACAAACAATTTCAGGCTAGATGCGATCCAATACTCCAAGGTATAGACTCAAAAGTTTTCAAAACTTGACTCCAAAAGAGGGGAATTTTGAGGGCGACAGTACACATACCCTCAACTTCTTTGACCATTATCTTTACTTGATTTGACATAGATACTGACACAATATACCTCTTGATGGTTCATCCACACCTTAACCAAATCATTCTTAGGGCACATTTGACTGAGATATAACTGCTCTTCAACATTTACTAGAATTTGACATGGATGTAGACTTCTTTACAAACCTCAGACCTTTGTCCACACTTTTAAAGACTTTTGTTTCATGACTTAGTGAAAAAACACTTAAACCCTTTCCTTCTTGCAGAAAAGTTATAACATTATGGAGACATAAATTGTTAAGGACACAACAAACATGCACAATATAGACCTGACTACAAAATCCTTTGATTGAGACTACATCATTTACACCTTTGTTTGGAAAAAAGTGGCATTTTTAGGATCACAGACCTCTTGACTATTGGACCACGATTGTCATTAGACCAAAACCCGCGGGTGTTAATCTTCCCTACAATCGCCAGAGTTAGGATCCATGAGAGGTGATTAGTGCATGTCACAAAACTCACAAGGAGTGTTGGATGCACATGCTAACACCTCTAGTTGGTCCACTCTACGTTAGTCACATCCCCTCTGATCCTATCATACATAGCCGAAGCTCTATTTCAAAGATATAATGTGTCTCTGGCCTACAAAATCCATCCACACAAACCATCATTAGCATCCCAACACATGTAAATCATCATAAAAAAATCAAAATTCTTCCATCTTAGCCCAATCAATGCCGACGTAGTCTGGGTCGACACTGCCCACCTTGGGTCTCCGCCCTAATGCCCTATTCGATGGCAACCATGTAGTCACTGCCAAATGCCCTTGGTGCCGACCTCAAAACCTAGAAAGATGTAAAAAATAAATAAAAAACATTAAATAACTTAAAAACTAAGCCAGGGCTTAGGCACTTACCATCCTCTGAGTCCTCTGGTGCTTCCTCACTCCTTCACCGACCTCCATCTCTCTCCAAATCTCAACACTCTCTTTCACTCAAAGCTCTTGATCGACAAGTTCGCATAGTGCAAATGAGCTTATTCGGCACCCCAACTATTTATATAGCCCACAGACCTTGGTTGCCATCAACTGACTTTAGTCGCCTATGACCCAACCCTAGTCATCGTTGACCTAGAGCAGTCATCGTCAACCCAACCCTAAATTTTCACTCCCCATGCTCTTTTACCTAATCTCTCTTCCAAATTATATTTTCTTCCACTTTTTCCTTGTGTGTTGTTTATAAAACACCTTTATTTGTCCCGTCGGACTTACTTCTATACTTTCAATCTCATTCTGCATCCTTAATTACATCAAGTAGCCCACTATGCAATCATATTTTTGTCCCTCTTGGGGCACCATATTTCATCCTAAGCCCACCATTGTGGCCATATTTTATCTTCATCCCCCCAAATGCATATTTTTGGTTCAAGGATATCACATCCACTTTTGCCCCCGCATTTTGTCAGACCATTGTCTTGACCATCCTCGCATTTTTTTGCACATACTTTTGATGTCTACCTTCGACATATTGGTCCCATGATTGATAC
Organism: Taxus chinensis; assembly: GCA_019776745.2. NCBI lineage: Eukaryota > Viridiplantae > Streptophyta > Pinopsida > Cupressales > Taxaceae > Taxus > Taxus chinensis. The sequence continues at coordinate 2,683,219 of CM034149.1, forward strand.
ATATATCTAAGTGGATTCCCATTAGACCCCATCTATATTGTAGTGGTTTTCGCCAACTCACAGGTCCGTAGGACATTGCCGTCGTCTTTATTGAGGCCGCACTTTGCTTCCTACCGAAGTGATTCGAAAATCACCGGTTTTTTTTTTGTTTTTATCCCATCAATGGTCATCCCCCTTCACTTGGGGCATCATATTATTTTTATTTCCTCTTTATCCCTTCATTTATCTCTTTCAAACTAGTGATTTATTCTTCTTCATATCATCGACTGCTAGTTTGAGGGGGAACACTTCAACCATCATCATTTTTTATCACTTCTTGTTTTTGTCTCATGGCTTACCCAACGCAAATCACTAAAAAAAAAGGGGCAAATGTAGACACCAATTTTTAGTATCCCTTGTTCCTCATCACACGTTTGCTCCTCGTCATCATCGTTTCCTTACATACATATCTCTCTTCCCATTCAAATTTTCCCTTTTTCCTTCTAAATCCCATGTATGCAAATTTCTCACTTTCCTATCTTACCCTGTCATTTATTTTATTTCCCTTAATTCATCCCTATTCCCATTTAATTAATTCCTAATCACCATTAATTAATCCTAAATCCTCATATAATCCTCCCTAAACCTCATTTTTATCATCTTTATGTTCCCATCCACCTTCATTTAATGCGTTCTTATCTCCTAACCACCTTTTATCTTCCCTAGACATCCTTAACCTGTATTTACCACCTAAATCCCTATTCCCACCTCACAAGGGCTCATTGTCTTAAGCTAATCAATCTTTAACTGCCCAAATCAATAAACACCCGTAGTCGTTGGTGACCCATATGGGTCACCATCGACCCTATAAATACGACCATACCCTTCCTCTCATTAGGATGTAATTTTTGAGACTTCAGGGTTTCTTGCGATCTTGGCTTTATTTATTGCTCTTCTTTGTAGTGGATGTTACCATCTTAGAGCTACCTTGGATATTTTGTGCCTCAGCTTTGTATATTTAGAGTTCTCTTTCTCTTTTTTATGCTTGGATCCACCATTTCCATTCCATCATAATTCTTCATTAATTTTTCAAGATCATTAGCCATCTCAAAGCTCTAACCTTACATCATTCATCTCTCATTTCTTTCTATAGATTGTCATTTCCATCCATCCTCACTCATAAAACGCCATCCCTCTCTTAGTTGCCATCAACCCTACCTAGTATCCGTCGACCCAGTTCCCATGTTTTTGACTTTCTATCATTCATTCTATCAGTTATCTATTCTTTGATCCACTAATCTCCCAGATCTACCAATCTTTCCATTATGCACACCTGTAGATTCAGATCTCATCTTCATCGCATCCAATCACCGTTGATCGGGACCGGTTGTGGTCGACCCTATCAACAATTCTCATTTTCTTCAATTTTCTTGCATCCTTTGGGTTATGATTAGATCCATATTTCTTACATCATCTCGACATCATTTCCCTTTCCAGACCAACTTTAGATTAGCTTCCTCCAGATATGTATTTTTTGCATCTATTTTTGGCCTACTATGCCCTAGTCGTCATCGACTGTGCCTAACATTCTTGGGTCTCCGTTGACCCATTCAAGTTTGGTTTAGATTAGCATTTTCTATAATCAGATATGCATCTTATCTTTCTAGCACATTTCAGATTTTTTTTATCAGTTTAGATTTTGTTATCACTTATTTATCATTACTTTATCTATATTTTATCAAAAAGTGGGTTGACATCCATCCTAAGAAGTTTTCACTTCCCGGGACAACATTTTTCGGGAAACCCACCATCCTGTATATTAATCCTTTTTCATGTTCAGTTTCTCTTTGTTGTGCAGGTTACCAAGCTCACTACGAGGAGGATATTTTACACCCGTATCCATCATTGTCTCATCTAGAGGTAGCTTTAAACCCTCTCATATTAGAGTTGTTTATTTTCTTGTTAACATTTCACTAATCTAAAACATGAGTGAGAAAACTAGTTCAACAGATGGAATAATCCAACAACTTCAAGAGACCGTGGAGGAAAAAGAACAGAGAATTCAATTGATATAGTCTAGAATTGAAGAACTGTTTACTGAACTTGTACTTTTACAAAGAGAGAAGGAGAAAATAGAGCTTGTGACAACCACTAACCAAATGATTCAAACAGATTTTGTATTTCCACAAATCATTGTATTAAGAGGGATGGGATACAGCTGTGTTATGATCTCAGGAAAGTAGTAGATTAGAACAAGATATTAAAAGAAGAAATGAAAATACTCTAGGATAATATGATTGTTCTATGTCATTTGTATGAACAATCCCTTGTTTGTAGAACACCCTCCAATTTTAATGTTTTATCCCTGAATGAACAAATTTTCAAATGGAAAGCCTCTAGGATTTTCTCCGCCAAATCTCTAGAATTTGAGAATGACAAGTAATTCATGGGAGCATATGCAATATCTGATACAGTTGGGATTTTTTTTAATGTGAATTTTATGTTCACAAATTTCTACTCCCGGAACAGGTAGAAATACCAATTAACTTGTATATAGGGGAGGTGCAGTTAAGATATTTTATTTCCACATTGAGGCATAAATCCATATGGTGTGATCAAAGGGGAGATTACACGAAAGAAGAAACTAATGCACGCTTCCTAATGAGGCACGATCTTCTAGCACTAGAAAGATTCTTAAGGAAATATACTTCCTAGATTTATTGCCTACAACTGGTGGACAAACATAAATAAAGCATCTCAACTTGTGTGTCTGACTTCAGGAGGTATGTACTTCCAAATTTTAATGTATTTCTTTACTTACCAAAAACATTATAGATTACTTCCAGAAGTATGGAAAAAGAAAGATGTTATATCTCAAACTAACCTCTAGTGGATAATAAAGAGAGAAAAATAAATATGCAAAATCATGCTAGAAATACAAGAAAACTGGGCAGGTATGAGATTTTGACCACCACTGATATTAGAAACGGTTCCCAGATGAAATAACACACATGACCAGCTAGCTGAGAGCTAAAAAAGATGGAAGGAAATGGTAATCAATTTTTTTGGGTTCTATAATCCAAAAGAAGGAACATGACCCACTTTCACTAATGAATATAATTACACATGGATTGTAGAAGCCCTAAATAGAAGCCCTGTACCAGGAGGACATGTCAATCCCTGAGTGTGGGGGAGTGATGAGCCGTGTTAATTCCTATGTAAACCCCATTTTCATCATTTTTTACTAAGACTGATATTAACATTTTGTAATTAATACTTTAATATATTTAAAAGGAAGTGGTGTTCATAAACCTTGTTCATTTTCATCTTATCTATGCTTATCTGAATGAGTTTAAATAAATCTTTATACGTGTTAATAAATGTGAATGAAGGACCTATCTTAAGCCTAGTGCAGGACTCATATGTAGCCCACTGGAGGACTCACTTAATTATTGACACAGGACTCACCTAAGCATTGTCATAAGACCTCACCTAAGCATTGGGGCAAGACTCACTTTGGAGTGCAGAACTTGCGCTATAGAAGTGCAGGACTCATATGAAGGAAGCAAATGACTCAGAAAATAAGGAGAAGAGTTGATATAGTCATCACATAGGTTGCATGATGAAAAGTGTAGTGAATTCATATTATCATCTATTCATTATGTGACTCACGTAGATTATGAGAGGTCAATTTAACATCAAGTTCGATTAAAAATATGGAACAAGTGGATAACACAAATTGGTAGTCACCATTATTTAAGGGATTCAAATGCATGAGCTTTGAAATCCTCTAAAATCACTAAATCATCTCAGATTAGCATTAATCAAGGAATTCACACGGAGTTAACAAGATAAAATCTAATCTAAGTGTGAAATGTACTTGTTCTTTCAAACTTGTAACTCCTTAACAAGCAATTGTTCTCTTATAAATCTGTTAGTTAATTATTAGTTAGTTATTGCAAATAATCAGTCCTCTTTTAGAGTGACAAGGATTGTGCTTATTATAAAAATCATTTGTAGTAGAATTAGTGTGGTTGGTTGTTGATGCAATAAAGTAATGTATTACATTCAATAAAGTGGATGATTCTACGTCAAATCGCCTGGTGTAATTTTTAAGCTTGAAAACAGATTAGAGGGAAGGAGCAAGGGCCACTCCTCCCCAACGTGAAGGGAAGAATTGCTTGTTTGTTCAAATCTCTGTTTATTCAAAATTTGCTTTGTTATAAGAATTCCAACACTTTCAACATTTCAATTTGTGAATTTAGTAATCTTTGTTTTATCATAAAATCCATTTCTTAAACACATTTAGAAATAGTATTTGATTGAATCAAGTTGTTAATGCATACTTAGAACAATTTTAATCGTTCTCTTTGTTGTAAATAGTCGTGGACACTACCATGGATTGAAAATCATGAAATAATTAAAGTACAAGTATCAATGACACTTGTCACTTGAATTGGTACATAAGAACAAGGTCATCTTGAACCTGAGTTATATGAAGAAAATCTATATCATCATGGTCTAGGTTATGATTTTTTTGAAAAGAAGCCGGTAATGTTTGATACACCGACTAGTGATGAAGAATTTGACTCTGACGTTGAGACATGTTCTACATATAACCTCTTTAAAGACCTAGTCGAAACCAATCTATTCATTGAAAACATTTCCATTCGCACCCTTGACATCATCTATCCTAGTCTCATCCATTAGGACCAACTAAATCACATATTCATGGAGCTCTTTCATAATAATGAGGCCATCAAAGAGTTTCTTAGGACTTGAGACCATATATCCCTATCGGATCACAAGAACATATTCGATATAAACCTTGACGCTGTAGCTTATTTTGGTGAGGAACTCAAGTACTCCAGTCCCTCAAAGCAGAAAAAATGAAAACAAGAAAAAGAAAAATACAATCTATCATAGTCAAAGCATCATTGAGGCGCTATTTGAGAAGGAAAAAAACAAAAAAACAAAAAAATAATAAAAATAGACAAGACATCTCCTGGTGAAAAGCTTTCTGAGGCACCAAAGAGAAGAGACTCATTTTTGGATCAAACATGTTACCTGCGTCAACCTAAAATGTCCTTTCAGGATAAATATACATCAAAAATTATAGTAGAAGAGACTATCACTATCAATATTAGAACAAGTGAGAATCCTAAATTGTTACAACTTAGTGCAAGTTTATCAGAGACAAAAATAGAAGTATTCATGACACTACTTATTGATTTTTAAGATGTTTTTATCATGGTCATATAAAGATATTTTAGGTCTAGATCCTTCTCTTGTAGTGCACAATCTTGTGGTTCAACTAGAAGTGAAACCAGGCAAGTATAAACTTAGGAAATTACACCCTAAAGTGGCATTGTTGGTTAAAGCAAAACTTGAAAAAAAAATCTAGACGTTGGCTTCATCAGATCAATAGACGACTCAAAATGGATATCTAATATAGTACCCATTGCGAAAAAGAAACCATGAATCTAAATTTGCACTAACTTTCGGGATATCAACAAATCTTGTCTGAAGGATGATTTTCCCTTGCCCAACATTGAAATGATTGTTGATTCTACATCTGGGCACAAAATTTTATCTCTAATGGATGGATTTTTAGGTTACAATTATATTTAGAATGCATAGAAGGACCAACATAAGACAAAATTTACAATACCCTGGGATACATTTTTTTACAAGCTCATGCCTTTTGGCCTTAAGAACATAGGGGAAACATATCAAACACGTAATGATTTTCATCTTCCCCAACTTCATGATATCATGGAGGATTATGTTTATGACATACTTACCAAATCTAAATCCATAGTAGATCATCTTGTCGTCTTGCGGTGTATAATTGAACGATTGTGAGAGTATAAGATATGCCTTAATCCTAAGAAATCTGTATTCGATGTTACCCCAAGGAAGCTCCTAGGATTTATAATATCGCAAAGGATAATTGAAATTGAACCCCACTAAATTAAAATCAATCATGGATATTCCTCACCCTCATAATCTACATCAGCTACGAGTTATCTAGAAGAAAGATTCAGTCTATTCAGTGTTTAATATCTCATCTTATAGATAAATGTCATCATTTTAATCAGATTTTTAGGAAAGATGTCTAGTGCAAATGGATACCAAGAATTTTAGGACTCTTTCACTAAGTAGAAATAATATCTATCAACTCTTTCAATTTTTATGCCTCCTGTTTAAGACAATACTATGCTTCTTTATACTTCAGCTTCAAAATATGTCATTGTGGCATACTTGCGCAACACAAAAACAAGGGCATGAACTAGAAGTCTACTATCTAGGTATAACTCTTATAGCCCATGAACTTCAATATTATCATGTTGAAAAATTATCTACTCAATCATACAACAAAGATTATTGCCAAAGTAGATCCTCTTAAGTATCTACTCTTAAGACCTATTCTAACATGGCACATATCTATCTTGGTCATTCTCCTAAGTGAGTTTGATATTGAATTTTTCAATCAATAAGAAATAAATGGGTAAGCTATATCAATTCAACTGGCCACAGCTCCACTGTTGAGCTCAGAACCCCTTCATTTCGAATTTCCCAAAGAAAAACTATTATATGTTGACACAATCCCTTCCTAAACTCTATTTTTTATGTCTTTTGCAACATTCATGGGTCAGGGGTTGGTGTTCTATTAGGCACACCTTATGGTGATGTTATTACCAAGTCTTACTGCATTGGATTCCCATGCACAAACAACATTACGAAGTATGAAGCACTTATATCTAGCCTCAAATTTGTAATATCTTTGTGGGTGAAAGAATTAACAGTATTTGGGATTCTCTTTTGATCATCAAGTAGGTCAACAGAGAATATTAGGTAAAGGATGATAAAATTGTTTCGTATACACTCATGATTGATAGTCTCAAATTCTACTTCTAACTTATCACCTTTGAGCAAGTTCCTTATTTAAAAAATAAATAAGGGGATTTCAAGGCTACGATTGCGTCCCTTCTTGAGTTTGATATAAATCAAACACACATTGATTTTGTCAAACATATTTTGATGGGTGTTCATGTTAGGAGGATAGAATTTAATTATGCTTAAAGATAATAAGAAGAACATTATTAAGGAGTGAGATAACAAGGTAAATTTGAACCTAATTAGTTATGCCCTTATATTATCATGGCTAAATTTGGATCTAGTTCATATAAGCTATCCTTTGAAGATGGTAAAGATCCCATTAATGTGGTTCATCTAAAGAATTTCAATTTCTGATTCTATAAAAGAATCCTTTATGGTGGAGGAATTTTGGCACAACCACATGTATCATTCCTTCCATTTTGTTCAATTTTTTGTTACATCCCAAACTGTTATGTGTCGTGTGTTCCTCCTAGTAAGGATGTGTATCCCATATCATATCACACTATGTTCAGTTATATCCATCACATTTCATTCCTTGGTCTCAATGAGCTTACTCATTCATAATGTTCTTGGTAAGTCATATAGATACCTTATCTCTTCTCATTGGGCTATGTATATTGTGAAAATTTTTAAAAAAAAACTACTTAATAAAAAACAATAAAAATATCAAAATATTGCAAAAAATTCAAAAACAATAGAAAACTTTCAAAATCAAAAATCCAAATATTCATAAAATCAAAAAAATCAAATCCTAAAAATCAAAAAAATAAAACAATTAAAAACCAAGAAAACCATTAAAAATGTTTCATAAAATCTCAGAAATTGTCAACACACTGCATATTATCGCAATATCGCACTTTTGCTTACAATCCTAGTGATCAATTCCAAACCATCTTATGATTGTCACTTTTTCTTAACCCTTGCATGCATATTTTCTTGGGGTCAAGATAGTAAATAAAACCCTTTCATGTATCCTTTCTTGGGGCATGTTGGCTCTCACGTTCTTCCTTGCATGAATCCTTTCTTGGAACACTCACCCATTCAATTTCATATTACACTTCAACGGGATCGAATAAGAGTTTCATGAGGATTTTCGATAACTCTTGCTCTTTGGTTAAATCCAATCCCCTTATATGTATCGGGTTTCTTAGGGTCATTCACATATGCATAATCTTTAATGTGGAACACATTAAGGGCATAGTTAGATGTTGTTATTATAAAAAGTGTTGCATTGTTGTTGTTTGTAGACCTAGTGTAAGGAATTTTGATCACATTTTGGTTTGTATATAACCTTGGTGTGATTATATCACCATTTTTGTAATGTTTTCTTTGCATTATTGTTCTTATTTTTGTACCAATTCTAGGTATCTTGTTACCATCAGGGCTCATTGTAACTTTGGTGTAATTCATTTTTCTTTGTGTATTGGGATTGTTTTCCATTTTTTTCATTGTTTTTGACCAATTATAGGTATCTTATTATCATTTTAGTTCATTGTTAACCTTGGTGTGTTCATTTTTCTTGGTGTATTGGACTTGTTTTCCAATTAGTATTATTTTTGTACCAATTGTTGGTAATGTTTACCATTTTTTCTCATTGTTAACCTTGGTGTCATCATTTTTCCTTAAATGTTGGGTTTGTGTTTCTTTCCTTGTTTTCATTTTTGTATTTTGTTATTCTTTTTTGTCATCCTAGATCATTTTTCTTGGTAATTTTGGGCTTGTATTCAAATGTCTTCTTCATTTGTAGAATTATTAAATGTATTTTGTAACCATCTTAACTTATTTATAATAAGGGCTTTTGTTAATTACTTTGTATATGGGGCTTGTTCTGAATTTACTTATCTTCATTTGTGACCAATTATAGGTAAATTTTTAGCATCTTAGTTCATATATAAATTTGGTGTGATCAACTACTATGTCAATTGGGTTTTTTGTCAAGTATGTTTCATGTTTTTAGACCAATTACATGTATTATCTTATCATCTTGGTTTATTAATAGCCAAGTTGTATATTCATCTTACATTTTTCAATTGGGTTTGTCTTATGTACTTTCTTTTCATATTTATTTTTTGACCAATTACAAGTATTTTGTAAGCATCTTTCTCTATTTATAGATGTGGTGTACATCATTTTACTTTTTATATTGGTTTCATTTTATCTTTTTCTCTATGTGTGTGTTTTCTACGTGCATATGGGTTGCTCATCATGGTTTTTCAATAATCATGGTGTTAACTCTAAATGTGTAATAACAAAATAGGTTTCTCTAAGATACACCTCTTAATGGAAGCTAAGATACGAGCATGTCATCATATATCCATACTAAATCACAAATCATAATCATCATATACATTATGTGTATCGTCATATCAATAATGTAGAAAATAAAAAAACAATAAATCATCACATCATCATATATAATATCAATGTCCATATCCAATAACTACATCTCAAAACGTCATCTACATATATACATCAATGTGTGATCAAGGGCATCTATATATAAAAATGTGTGCCTTTATCACGAGGCATATATCAAAAATAAAAAATGTATATCAATCCTACATCAAGTCATGGATGACTCTCTCTAACACTAGGATTGCCTAGTCTCTCGTCCCCACCCCTAGGTGGTGGCATCTGCCTTAATCTCACTAATTTGGAAGGCCTATGTGATATATCTATCCTAGAAGATCTATTTCTTGCCATTTGACCCTCAGGGACCATTGTCTCATATAGTTCTCTATAATATCCCACCTGCTATGATATAGCAATCACATCCTAGAGCACGTCACTCATCCCACCTACCTCCGCCACGTGGCGAGTGACATCTCTCTCCACCATAATTTATTACACCTGGGTGACAAGTTGATCTCTCTCCACTGTTAGTTGTATTTTTATAACATCATGATCTCTCCCAATAATCACCGACCCTTCCCATTGTAACTATATATGAGACGTAATGAAAGGCGTCTCTCTCTCTCTCTCATATAAATCTGTCTCGCTAAGCTTGTAATGCAAGTTCAATAGTCAATGGTCTTGGAGATGGTGCATGTGCAAGATGCTCCTAGACATCTTCCTCTCCCTCATCTTCCCAACCATCATAACCACCTGCATCTCTATCTCCAAACCCATATCTATCTACCTGTCCTCCTACTGCACTTGGTGGCCTCAATGGTGATAAATGAACCTATAATGGAGCTTGTACCTATATTGACATCTAAATGGGAAACTATATTGTCACATGTGTAACCTAAACCTGTCTAACCTTTACCTATGCATGCACCTATACTGGCCCTGACCCTATAACAAAGCCTCAACTTTTTCCCAAACTATTCTGCCTCCACCTTTACCCCCTCTTTGCTATACTCCACCCATGGTTGTTGTTGTTATCCTTACTGTTATGGTCGCCTATGGAATCGTAAGACGTCAGGGCATAATGCATGCATACCATGTAGTGTAATCCATCCTCATCCCTAGAACCTGGACTCGTGCATCCTAGGCTTATGGAATCACATCTCTATAACTTTCCCTAGCAATCTGTTGTCTAATCCAAGCTCCAAAATCTATTGTCTCTTGCGCAACTTGTGCATACCATTGTTCTCCTCTAGGTATGTCGTATGTAACTCCTCGCTGTCTCATGACCTTGTCTAGCCTATTCCTCTCCATAATGTGTCCATGACTACCAATCATATAATGGTCAATCTCCACGGTCACCAACTATGTATCATCTATAACCCATTTGTATCACTTGTATGGTCTTTATGTGACCATGTGTAACTATAAATCATTAAAGGCACATTTGTAAAACTCAATTTCACCCTTGCAACCTCTGTGACCTGTACCTACTATCTCCCATCTGAAATTCAAAGGCTCCTTTGGTTGTCTATCCCTCAAAATACCTAATGGTTGGTAGATAGAAATGTGATCTCATGACTAGATCTGAAGCAATGTAGCCAGACCGAGGCTCCTCTACTCTCTATATACAACTAAATGTAAATCTCTATATAAATGAGCCAGAATACAAGGCATCCATTCAAACATTATGGCCTTTATCAAATCTGTAACTGTGCCAATCAATCCCAACTGGAAATGATTTCCAGTCTTATCAGGAAGCAAAAAGCCCCTAATAAGAGCCATCAGGTAAATCAACAATTGTGTTAGTGTCACATCATTTATGCACTCATATAAGTGAATGACCATGCCCTCCCTAGGTATATCCTCCTAACCAAATAAAGACCATATGTACCCTCATATTTACATTTCACTACCATCCTAATATATTAATCTCCCATGTATCAGAACCCATAGGATCTGATACACATGCTCCAGTGTCATTGGCATCTCTCTTGTTGATAATCAAAAATTACAACTCTCACTATGCCATCTCTTGGTTAGTATGGTCAGTAAACAATGATCCAGTCTAATGTTTAGAAGTTGATCTATGTATGTAAGGTCTATCACCTTCAAAAATTTGCATAAAAATATCCTCTCCCTCCATTTCATACGTCTCTCAAACGACTGCAGTAGTCCATAATGCTCTCATATGTCTAATGTGGCTAATCTCTCCTGAAACAACATCAAGCCATGCTTTTATAACCTTAACCCATTCTAATTTCTCCAAATTAAATCCCTACTTTCTTCTACATATTCTTAATTACTCTAGCACACATATATAGTTTGTCTACCTACATGTTAGCACATCCACGCTAGTGGGTATACCTATATGCTAGCGTATCTATGCTAGTGCATCTATTATGCTACACTCATGCTCTTACTTATACACTAGCTCATTTAACACGTTAGCACGCTTCTCACATCATGCTCATGCTTATAAATGTACACTAGCATGTACACTGTTATGCTAGTGCACATCATGGGTTATGATAGTGTTATCCTGTAAAATTGATAGAGCAGGAAATGAAATACAAATATCAGAGAGTCAGGATGCTTGAATCACTTGCAGAGTGTAGTCTCGACATCAGAGACTCAAAGCTTGGGCACATAGATATGGACGATTTCTAGGCCAAAACCAAACAAGTTTACCGGTAGCCCATGGATGGACAAACTGGTAGGCAGCGAGCTACATTTTGCAGCAGGTCTTCCAGTAAGTGCTATCAATAACGAGTTCATCATGTTGGTGGCTCGATGCTATAATAAGGACACAAGGTGTGTTGAGGACAAGGAGGGCAAGGTAATCATCAACCTCACTGCTCGCCACTTCGAAATCATGTTGGGCATCCCCCACCACAGGTAGTATGTGGTGGTAAGCCAGGAAGACTGCATAAAGACTTGGACCGACAATGAGGACAAGTGCATACAGATGATGAACGAGGTTTTCCTGAAGAACAAAAAAGGTGGTGAGTAGATGGCCGCAGACCATCCACCACAGTGACTTCTCAGAGGAGCTAAGTGATGCCATCACTTTCCTCAGCAGAGTATTCAGGCTTCCTGATGCCCACTACTTTCACAAATGGATGCTCAGGTACTTAGAGACCTATGAGCAAGAATGTGCCTAAGCAACGTTTTCGGCTGGGGAGAGATTATCAGTGATATTATCTCGCGAGCAACTCCAACAGGTTTCAATGACTGGGAGGTTCTACATGAACTCCTATGTGGTATATGACGCTGCCTCAGAGAGAGAGTACCCAGGACTGATTCAAAGTGGGGTATGGCCTCAGGTTAAGATATATGAATACTACCCAGAGCTAAGGCTCGAGAACAATATCGCCCAGTTTTAACAAAATCAATGACGCCTTCTTCTATGGCATCATCTGCCTATTGAGGCCAAACATGACACATGGTCAGACCAACACGAGCGTGATCCCTGCAACGAAGAAGTGGGGGGCTTTGTTTACACAATTCCCCACCTTCACCTATCTTAGAGCTGCCAACTTCTTGGGCGAGCCAACAAAGCTTACAAGGTATGCAGGGCCTAAGCTGATCCTTCTGGCGCTGTCAAGGAAGCTGATTACATATCATGAGAAATGTATGAAAAGGAAGAAAGGGGGAACTCCTTTCCCCCTCACAGTTGGTAGATACACTTGCACATCGCTGAGTAAAGCTTGGGAGATGTATGTAGAGCTAGAATTACTCAACCTAAAGCATGATTTCCCGGCAAGGCCAACCTTCGATTGTCGGAGTTGCCTCCCCAAGGCAAATATCGATCCCATCCATGTCCCAGAGATTAAGGACATATGGATAGACGTGAACCACAAATTTGAAATCAGGCAAAAGGATCACTCCCCGACTCGGCACTGACAGAGATCGTCCACTATGGAGTTACTATCATCCCAAAAGATTTCTAAGAAAATGATCAGGAAATTGATCAAGTTTACCTTGACATGGATGGGGATGATTGGCCATTTGTAAGTATCGATAGGACCAAGGCACCCAAGACCATAGAAGAAAGGGTCCAGCCCACGTTGCAACACACTAAGCATTGGTGTAAATGAAATGGTCTCATCTACCTCAGAGTGGATTTCACTACTTCCCCTTTAGGAAGTGTGCCTCTAAAGCCAAATCACTTGTGAAATGGCAAAGGAAAAGATAAAGTTGGAGAGCCAAACAAACATGAGAAAGCTCCTGATAGCCCTCCTTCTGCTTTAGAGCAAATAGTGGACTTAGTGTCCCCAGGAAAAGAAGAAGCAGTAGATGTTCCAACAGACACATCCACTCAGGATGTTGTCACAACTACAACTGTGGAGGTTCCCGCCATTCCCTCTTCTACTCCCCCTCCTCCTCCTGTCACTCAGGTAACCACTCCTGTGGTTGTGTATTCTCCTTCGTCTTCCTCTCTTCCATCTTCTTCTCTCTCGCGGATCTGTCCTCCAGTGTTTCCTCCATCCTATCGCAGATCCCTTCCATCTCCATGTCCTTCTCTTCCCCTGTAGTGACTCTGAGCCCTATGAGCACTAGTGCATTGGACTCTTTAACCATGTCACCACCAAGTGTTTCCACTTTCTTCCCCGAGTCTGCTACAATTGCTCCCCCTTTTACCCCTGTTTCCTCTTCTTCTTCCAATCCTGATCCCATAAGTCCCGGTTGGATCTCCAACCACCTGATTCAACACAAGAGGAAGGTCCCCATTGCAGCTATGGAATTCTCTGTGATTTCGTCAAAGGGACCCAAGAAGCAAAAAGCAATAACTCGCTTCTCAAAAAGTGCCTCAGGAGAAAGGGTCATGGAGATAGCCTACCTGGATCCCATAAAGAAGAAATAAGATCTGTCTCCTACAGACTTCACAGTGACTCAAGTCACAATGGGATCATCATCCGAAAGCCTACAAGGTGAAGCCTTGTCAGCTGTAGATGCCCTCTATAAGAAGCTACAAGAGGCCAAAGAGGAGAAGAGAGTGCTCAAAGAATAAAACAAACACCTCCTCCAAGCTTTGCAGAAGATGGGTAGAGCTCCTTCAACAACTACTCGCAAAACCTATTCAAGCCTCCCAGCCAAGAGAAAATAGATGAATACAAAAAGATTGCTGAACAGGGTACGACTGTGTCATCCTAGATTGAGAAGATCCTCCAGGATGGTCAAGTGATAATTGGTAGGTTCACGTTGCTGCACCCCAAGATATAACTCGATAAAATAAAGAGCTACAAGCAGTAGCAGGTTCCCTTTCCGAGGAATTGGATAACGCTAAGTTACATCAAGAAACATTCCAGACAATGGTCAATTGTTTGGCTAACTACCTGTTAAAGGTCGGCGTTATCGATCAACTTGCGGGCACATTATAAAGCTCTCACTGCTTTAGATTACCGAGTCGATCAAATGGAATTCATTTTAGAAAGAATCGACAAATTTAAAGAAGAAGCCTTGGATGCAATACACAACATGGAGAAAGTAGTTTCGAAGACTGTCTCATAGACTGCTTAGTGCATCCTATGAGTTAAGAGAAGTAGATGGACACGTTTCCAACACTTCAAAGGCTATTGTCTCTTAAGGGTCTGGTGCAAGAGGTCACTTTTTGATCGAGAGTCCATCAACAACCTCTTAGCCTGTCGTGACTTTATCAGCTCTTTGATCGATGCAAACGAAGAGTACGCTGATTTTCCCGACAAGCTAAAAAATGAGAAAGAAACTTGTGAAGTAATTCATGACCATTTCAAAGGTCCTGATCAGTATCAACTTCAAAAAATAACCAGCAAGTTTGCAGAGTATTGGGCACAGTGTCATATCGACTCCCCTGAGCCTCAGCCAGAAGCTAAGTTCGAGCCGAGAGACGACGATGAATAGCTTCCTCTGGGATGGATTTTCCATTTTTTGTAAAATATTTAAAAACATGTTGGCACATGTGATGACATCATCCATGTTGCACCATGGGATATTGCCATCCTAAAAATTGCTCCAAAGTCAACATTTGACTTTTAGCTATTTTGTAGATATTTTGTAAATAAGTGGTTGGCTTCTTTTTGTCTTCTTTCTCCTCCTCCTATAAATACTGGAATACTTGTTATATTCCAGGTGGACAGTTTTGTATGAAAAATAGAAGTGATGAGAGAAAGAATTTGTACTTTCTTGTAAGAGAAGAAAATATTAATACATACATTGAGACTTTGTGTTGAATTTATGTGTTATGTGCATTAGATCTCTCTTAAGTTGGATATGTGTTTCTATTCTATTAGATTCTTTCTCACCTTTGTCATTTGTTCATCAATATTGCTTTATTTGTTTATGCAAGTAAGTTTGGCTCTATTTACTACCAGCCCAAAGCATAAACCTTCTGACCTTTCTATCTTGGAATTCATTTCTTTTCTCCCTTTAGATCTATCCTTCCTCTGTTCCTCCCCTCTCACATTTATGTTCGTCATTCAAAACTACCTCTACTAGGATGAGATCCCAAACCCCCCTGAAGGTAGAATATTGTAAGACTTACACAGGTTTCCTGCTGGTAGAATAGCAATAAAACAGTTTCGCTTTGTTGTCTCAAAGAGGGGCTATGCCCTGCACACTGTTGGCATGTTTCCCCACGATCTGCCCATCCGACAGATTTTCAAACCAATAGATAACACACCTAAGTGTGTGCACTAACATCATTTTTTATTTTTCCCCTTAGCCTAAAAAGCAATAAATGTAATTCCAATATATTTTTTTAGTTACATATCGTGACACCCTCATCCATTGTTTATCCAAACTCTTGGACACAATCCACATGATGTGTGGGCTAAGAACAACGAGCCATTTCTCTCCAAACTCAAAGAAAAAATCTCATTCATGGGGCAAATTAACTCTAGTAGCCAAAATGAATTGTGATATTTTCTACCCCTCCCACCCATCTATTTATACCCTCATACTAACCATAATTCCTCCCTTTTGGCTTCCATGACTAACTAACTTTCTCATTTGTTTCTTCGATTTCTTATCCGTGACTTCTATTCTATCTCCTATCGAGCAGTTGTCTACTGTTGAGGACCGAGAAATAGGGGGTAGCCAGTGTATGGTTTTATTAATATAAAAAGTTGATTACAAGAAGATTACATAGTTTGGAGAGCTGCAATGATTATATACATTAAAAACACAATTTACAAAACAAATAAATGATTACAACCACTTGAAACAAAATACATCTGGGAAATGTAATACAAACAAATATGATGTTGCAACTATGCAACAATATACATACGTGAACCAAAAACTACAAAAATATGGTTTTAACAATACATAACCATATAACAATTATGTAACAACTTAATTACCCCATAAAACCACTATTTACCGACAGTAAAAGTAATAAACTATAACCTACAATAAACACTAAAGACAATGCAGAAATTACTTATACTAGGTTTTACCTAACATTCCCCCCCTTAATTTTGCATTACCTCAAGGGATGAGGAGAAAAATTCTATGAACAACTCAAACTTGTCACATGTACGTGAATTCATGAAGATATATGCTTGTTGTTCAGTTATTGGGCAAAACTAAAGTTGTATATTGTGTTTCAACACATGCTCATATATGAAGTGAACCTATACCTCAATATGCTTAGTTGTCTCATGAAACATTGGATTGTGAACACGTTTGAGAGCACCCTCATTGTCAACATACAAGGTGGTGGATTTCTCTTGTGATACTCCAAGTCCCTCAAGTATGTGACATAGTCATATCACTTCACAGACAGCTCCACATATAGCACGATATTCAGCCTCTGTAGAAGAGTGAGAAACAAAGTTTTATTTTTTGCTTCCCCGCGATATCGGTCCAGATAAAAAAAATAATAAAAAACTATAAGTGGATTTCCTGTCATCAATGTTACCTGCATGATCTGAATCTGAATATCCAGTCAAGAATAATTGATCATTGTTCTTGTATTCTAGCCCAAGATCCATAATACCCTTGAGATACCTCAAGATCTGCTTTGTTACTTTCTAATGAAAAACTTTGGGTTCTTGTATGAACCTGGAAAGATAGCTCACTGCAAAGCTGATATTTGGTCTAGTATAAGTTAGGTAAAGAGACTCACAATTAACTATCGATAGAGAGTTGCATTTACCAAAGAAGATGAATCTAAACAAGATAACTTCAGTCTCATCTCCATGGGTGTAGCAATAGGTGTGCAATCCATCATCATGAACTTATCAAGCGTTGTCTTGGTGTACTTCAACTGAGAAATGAAGATGTGATTATCCTCTTGCCATACTTCTAATCCAAGACAATAGTGCATGAGACCGAGATTTGTTATGTCGAACGATTGATTAAGATATTTCTTTGTTGCTTCAATCATTTTCACTATGCTATTAGTGATGACTAGATCATTGACACATACAACAAGTATCATAATCTCTCATCCTTGCCTCTTGAGGTAAAGATTGAGATCATATGGATTTCTGACGAATCCATGTTGGATGAGATGCTCATCAATCTTGATGTACCAATCTCGGGGTGCTTGTTTAAGGCCATACAAAGATTTCCTGAGTCTACATACCTTTGTTTCTTCACTAGGTACGATAAAGCCCTCAGGCTGAGTCATGTAGACTTCTTCCTATAGATCTCTGTTCAGAAAGGAAATTTTCATGTCCATCTGATGGATTGTCTAACCAAACCAAGCAACTAGAGCAAAGATCATCTTGATCATTTTGATCTTAGCCATGGGAGAAAATGTCTCCTCATATTCTATGCCTTCCTTTTGTGTGTACCCCTTTTCTACCAGTCTCGCTTTGTACTTGTCTATGGTCCCATATCCTTTGTGCTTTTTTATGAATATCCATCTGCAACCAATGGGTTTCTTCCCTGGTGGAAGATTCACAAGTTGCCAAGTGTTGTTTTTCATAACTGATCGATACTCAACATCCATGACATCTTTCCAAGCTTTCAGCTGCAGGGCTACTGGACATTAGAGGGCTCAACGGATTCAACAAATCTACTCATCAAAGCAAATTTTACCTCTTCTCATGCTTTTCTACGATTCCATGGTCAAGTGGTGGATGTATCTAGTGGAGCATCCAATTTTTCATCTCAAATCATATTAGTATACCACTTGGGCATACATTATACTGTTCCTGTGGGTCGTGGTCTTGTCTAATCATCACATCATCCCCATCATCATCAGTGGGAACATTAGTTTATTTTACAACAGGTAAAATATCTACATTAAGTGAGTTTGGAGGAGGAGTCTCAACTTCCTTCTCAAAGAACTCATCATATCTACCAGTGTAGAATTTTCTAGTCTTCATACCCACCAGTCTGTACCTAAGAGCCTCTTCACTGTAGCCAATGAAGATGAGTTTTTGAGATTTCATATCCAACTTCTTTCTGTTCTACTTGGGTATGTGCATGTTGGCTTTACACCTGAATACTCTGAGGTGTGAAATAAATGGCTTCCGATTTGACCATGATTCATGTGGAGTTACTCCATCAAGAGCAACTGTGGGTACTTTGTTTAGAAAATATATTGCTATCTTTGTTGCTTCTGCCCATAATGTCCTCATTAGTCTAGAATCATCGATCATGTAACGCACCATCTTTATAATAGTATGGTTCCTTCTCTCAACAACACCATTCTATTGCAGTGGGTGTTAAGGAGGCATCTTCCAATGAATCCCTTGAGCTTGAATGTAGGCTTTAAACTCATTACTGGTGAGTTCCCCCCTCGATCTAAGCGGAGAGATCTGATACGATGACCAATTTCGTTCTCTATAGCCACTGAAATTTTTAAATTTCTCAAAAGCTTCACTTTTCTTACAAAGACAAAAAATCCACATTTTCCTTGAATAATCATCAACACATAGCATGAAATATTGAAATCCAAAATGACTCGGTTGTAACGGACCGTAAAGATCAAAATGAACTAAATCAAGCTTACCAGGAGCTTGATAAGTACTCTTTTGGAATGAAGCTCTATGTTGTTTACCTGCTAAGCAGTTAAGACACTTATCTATATCCTTCTTAAGAGATGGAAACCCTCTCACCATGTTGTACCAGCAAAGTGTTTTGAGATATTTTAAACTAATGTGACCAAGTCTCCAATGCCAAAACTGTGCAGAGGAAGAATTCTTAGCCACAAGTGCTTGATCATCCCTGTGGACAAAGTCAAGCTGGAACATACGTCCCACATTGGAGGTTTTTTACAATAGTTTTTAGCCTCTAGATTTTTCTCAAATCATTCTTACCAGAGTGACTATTAAAATCAATCTTCAGATTATGATCTAGAAGATGACTAACAGATAGTAGATTCTTTGTTAAACTAGGGACATATAATACATTTGTTAATCTACAATTTCATGAACCAAGAGGTAGAGAAATATTCCCAATACCTTGTACTGAATAAGAAGAATCATCACCTAATGAAACATGATTTTTCGAAGGTGTGTCCCTCATGGTGATAAACCAGTCTCTGTGCTTAATCATGTGTTCAGTGGCTCCCAAATCAACATACCAAACAACACTAGATGATGTGGATGGTTCACTAGAATGAGCACTGTACAAGAAGTCTTCATCATCTAAATGGTCTTCTTGCTCAACTACATTTCCTTACTGATGGGGTTTCTTTCGCCAGTTCCCCTTCTTCTACCCTTTCTTGTAGTATGATTTTCCCTGATGAGATTTTTTATTTTGAGGTCCTGAATTGCTCGATGAACCTTTCTTGTATGTATTGAACCAACAATCTTTCAAATCATGTTCTCTTTTGCAAATAGGACATTTCTTATTTTGGTTGTCCCCTTGTTGATGTTGTTTTTGGGATTTTTGAGAAGAATGAGCTTCTCATTTTCCTTTTTGATGAGAAGATAGTGCCTGCTTCTCTTCATCATCTTTTTTGTACATTGCTTCCTCTTGTTGCAATATATTCACTAGCTTGTCAAAAGTAACTGTCTGATCTGAAAATTTTAGTGTCATCACAAAAAAATGGTAAGAGGATGGAAGTACTCTCAGAACAATGGGCATGAGAGTTTTGTTAGTAACCTCCTCTCCCAGGGCTGGAAGTGAAGCCCTCAATTTTGCAACTCTCCACAAGAAAGCTTTCACCTTCTCGTTTGGGTTGAATTTGATTATATGCAACCGACTTTGCAAATTCAATATAGTGTTCTTGTTTCTGGCCTCATACATGGTGCTCAATTTATCTCATGCTTCTTCGGTTGTTTTGGCATCTCGAATGTGGGGTTGCACGTTGTTGGACACCATGGACAAGTTTATGACTTTTGCCTTCTGATTGGACTTGTTAAATTGTATTTGTTGGGTTGCATCATCTCGTGATCTGGTTGCAGAACCATTCACAATAGGCCAAATCTCTTCAAACTCAAGTTGAGTTCAGATTTTGGTCTTCCACGCGGCGTAATTGTTGCCATGGAGCAGCTACAAGTCAGATAAGAAGAATTTTGGAGATTTTTTTTCCATAGTGGGTGGTTAGACAATTACCGGCTATATGGTTTGTTAGCACAAAACAATGCAAAAATACACTGAAAAATATGAATTTACAATATTTCAGCTAATTGTGTGAAAAATTTGACTGGTAGGTAATTTTTTGTTTGTTGTACGAGGCCCTAGTGGCCTTCGAAGCTCATAATGGCTCTCAAAATGAAAAAAACAACAAAAAACAACTGAAAAACAACACTTTTAGGTACCCCTCCTTTGGAAAATTTATTAAGTATGAATTTTTAAGCAATCTAGGAGATTTTTTTTTGCCTAAAATAGTGTTTTTACCACTAAATTTGGTGGGGGTTTAGCTGTGACTAGTGGCTTTAGCGAAGGTTTTCTGCCACTAGTTTTAGCAGTTTGGCTAAATATGCCACTAAATGTAATATTCCATCAATTTTTAAAAAGCAACGGCCTAGGGGGGGCTCGAACCCTATTCCACACTCTTCCAAAGCTCTCTAACTAGCCACAAGAGTGCTTATAGAGCATACACTACAATTTGAAGGAACTTCTATTTAAACTATATAAAAGAGGGCTAACCTTTAAAAATGATGACATGAACGTGAGAGGAGAGGTCCATGTGGCTGTTGTTGTGGATGAAGGCAGTTTAGGGCTTGTAGAAAGAGGATTTGAGTCGTTTTGTGTCCTTTAACAATTTTTTTTACCATCATTGTTTTGTTTTGCAATGTTTTTTTTTGTTATTTATCTGCCATTACATCCATTGTTTAGTTCACAGGATTGGAGATAGTGGGTAAAGCTCAACCACTTGTTTTGTTTCGTTGTTTGATAATGGTTGCCGATGTGTTGTTTTTCATATCGATCAAATTGTTGTTTGATGGATGAGGGGATCCGATGTAAGGGACTCCACATAGCGGTGGGCTTGGCCATTCAAAACTCGACAAGACAACCTTTTATAATTTTTTCAACTTTCTCACCTAATAACTCACCTGTCGATCATCAAAAGCCGATGCAATGCGTTTAGAAACTCAATTTTCAATTAATATAACTCATTTAATAGCTAGATAGATAGCCGACCCAACTCGGTGGGAGTACTTTTACAACTCAATCCAATGAATACAAAACATCAACTCAGTTTACATATAATGATGCAACTCAATTTAGCAACCCATCAGCTCACCCAAGAGCTCGGTTGCTAGCCACCTCCAATGTAACCAAAAATTCACCCAATTTAGCGGTTTGCTAACTTTAGCAGTAGCTATAAGCTCCTCTAAATTTAGAGGGAAAACACCTATTTGGGGAAATGAATTTTTTTATTTATGATATGATTTTATGAACCAGATTTCTTCCAACTCTAAATTTTTCCTGGTGCAGGAGGCACCAGTAAAAAAAATAACTTGATTTTTAAACACTTGAAACTAGAAATGGTGGTTGTGGGGATATAGGGTGGGTTTGGGAAGCTGTTGGAGGCAGCACATGCTCTCCTAAAATGTAGATTTCTTCTCCAATACCTCTTAACTCAGCTGCAACCTCCTACAACACTATCTTCTTGTATAGGCTCCTCAAATCCTTTTTCTAAAACCAAATTCTGAGGACTAGGAAAAAGGGAGGTAACCTGTGTATGATTTTATTAATATGAAAATTAGATTACAAGTAGATTATATAGTTTAGAGTGTTGAAATTCTTATATACATTGAACAACATGTTATAAAACAAATAGATGATTACAACCAACTAAAATAAAATACATCTGGGAAATGTAATACAAACAAATATGATGTTGCAACTATGCAACAATATACATACATGAACACAAAACTACAAATATATGATTTTAACAATGCATAACCATATAACAATTATGTAATAGCTAAGTACCCCATCTAACCACTATTTACCAAGAGTAAAAGTAACAAACTATAACCTATAGTAAACAATAAATACAATGCATAAATTACCTATACTAGGTTTTACTTAACTTTTACCGCTTCATCGTGTCACCCACCCACTTGAGGGGGCACTCCATTAGTACTGATCCAAATTCGTTGGGGCATCCAAATGCTTCACTGGGTAAATTAAGTAGTCCTTCACCACTTCGTTATCATTCATCCACCATTTTACAAGTGCCTACTATCTCTGAAGCGCTATTACTGTTGGTGTATATTACTAGACTTGTCATCATTCAACGTCTTGTTCACCTAGCTGGTTAGTCATATCACTTAGTGAGTATACATCATAGTAAATTTGGTCATAGTTGAATAGGTCATAGGTTTGTGTACACATGTCACACACAGGAGTTACACAACACTCCTATACGTACCCTTTCATTCTTATTTATGAGCATGCCAGACACTCTGTTGTCTTTCTCTACACGAGCATATTTGTTATTCTGTTGCATGTTTTTCCATTGTTGCTTGAATCTCATTGATTAAGTTGGAGCTCTCATGTTACCGTTGGAGTGCAACTTCATCATGGTGCACAGTTTCTGTATCAATTCTCACGAACACTCTTTTATGGTATCAAAGCTTGAGGATTCGGTAAACGCGCACTCGCCATTTTTGGGTTGCTGATTATTTCCAGTTTCATTTTTCTATCATTCCTTGTGCAAGTTTTCTTTCGATTTATTCTAGAATATTGTTAACTATATTTAACAGTTGTTCTTTGGAGTTTTGTGTGTTTTGGGGTTTGTGCATGTGTATAGGTTTGCATTTTTCACCACCATATTTCACTAGTTACAGTCACATCTTGGTGGGAAAACAACTTTTTTGAGGTTGGTGCATGCCTGGCCTTATTCCGATTTTTAATTAAAAGTTTTTTTTTAAATATTTGTTTTTTTGCCTTTATGTCCCTCCGTCTCCTGCTTGGTTGCATTATTTTACCTCTACATTGGCTCTGTTTTGTATTGCATGTTTAACCAGGCCATCCTTTCTATTTAGTTGAGTTCCCCAGCTAGCGAGTTGGCTCATGCACGATTGAGTTGGTTCTTATTGCATTACTTTTTTCTTGCCTGGATCGTGTTTTCTCTTTTTTCATTGTATTGGGCTCTTTTTTTCATCGCTCTGCCTTTGCATCATAAATGAGCTGTTGGCTGCTTTGGTTCTCTGAATTTTGTTTCTGGACCAAGCTTTCTTTCCCTGCATTAAGTTTTTCTTTATTTGCGTTAAGTATAAGTTATGCCTGTGAGGTTTCTACCTACTTGTCTTTACATAAATCGACCTCTTTGATTTAGCTGAGTTCTTTTTGGGTCTCTCTTGTTGCATCTGCAACAGTCACATTTCTTGTGTTGTCCTTGTATTGTTGGGTGGATGTGTGTTATGTTTGTGTGTTGCCTTTGCTTTGGTGAGCTAGTTTGGGCCACACCGTTTTGTATTGCGCTGTCTGGATTGGCTCTACGTGTTCTACCCTGTTGTTATCTTTGTTTTGTGTAAATCCCTGACTTAGTCACTTCTTGAGCCATTCCTAGGCTCTGCCCTGGTCTTTCACCCTGCGTCTAACCTCCCTGCACTATTCTCTCTCACACTCGACCATTGCTCTCCCCTACCTACTTTACATGCATTTTTTCCTTCCTCCACGTGGATTACCATTTCGTTGTTCCGTCTAAAACCCACTCCCATGATTTTTCAAATCTCTTTAAAACTATAACTGTCATTTTATAATATTAATGAAGCAGTTTTTTAAATATTGAATTGTGATTGGGTTTTAGATTTGAATTGCGGTCAATTTGATTTTTTTTAAAGTAGGGAGTTTTTTTTAAGCCGTGACATGTTTGAAAAGTAGGTGGGTGGCATAATATGATGCGCTCTAGATTCAACTTTACTAGGGTTTCTTGCTTTAACATTTGTCATTCTGTAGCCTTCTCAGGCTCTACGGAATATTAATACCATCATTTTTTAGGGTTTCCCACCCGTTAGGCGCCCCTATATAATGACACCTCCCTCTTCAAGCTTGGTTATTACAACTGTGGCTTGAGATAGTGGAGCTTTGAGTAATGACACCACCGGTGAACTGTCCTTGGAATTTTGTCCCGAAATTTTTCCACGAGGTAATTGTATGCACCCAATTTTGCACATGCTACATTGTCGGAAACAGTTACAAAAAGGTCCCCAATGATGATTCATATCTTTTCAGAAGGTTAGTTTATATTTGTAACCTAGTATGTCTTACTTAGCCTTTGCTTTGTCCTAACTTCTCGCTTCATTTTCCTTTTTTTTTGGCCTTTAGTGTCAAAACCGTCTCCCTGCTTGGGTGGTGGCTTTGTAACTGCTGCCTAGGCAGGGCGACGGTTTTGTAGCCACCACTCAAGCAAGGAGGCAAACCTGTAATCATTGCTTTGCATTGGGCGATGGTTCTATGTGAATTTTCAAGAATTGTTCACTCATCCTTTGAATGCGTATAACTCAACTCTAGTTCAGTTTTTGGACATGTTTCTCAGTCAAATTTCCTAAATTTGGGCTTGATTTGATCATGCTTAACTCCTCTTTCACTTGTGATTATTGATTGCATAGTTAACTACCTCTTTATGTGATGATTTGGCATCCCATTACTGCCAAGTGTGCTTGTGCACTCTACAACTAACTTTCTATAAATTGATCATTTGTTTTCAAGCAAAAGGTCGAAGAATTATTTTGTGCATCCTTGCAATTGCTAAGTCACCTTCTTTCTTGCTGGAGACTACATAGCCAATCACAATTCTATTGTGCTATCTTTCTTCCACTTACATTGTTCCAAATTCCCAATTCAAGTTGCCCATTGCTCCAATGCTTTCCTTCTATTATTGTCACTGCATTCCCAACCTCTGGACTCAAGTGGACACAAGGAACTGAAAGGATAAATTGAGAGGATAAATTGAGGGGACCAAAGACTTCCTAACTGTATTACCACTGTTTTGTATTCCATGTTGGATTTTTATTTGTTTTCCTTCATTCCTACAAATTTGTCAATTCTAAATTGTATTCATTCAAATTATTCATATCAAATAGAGTAGAGAAAGTATTTTATTGTTGCAATCATTACAATAGATCAGATCATATTAGAAAGTATCTATAAAAACATTCTCTTTATTATTGCCAGGGAAGTCGCATGGGAAGAATATCTTCTTTGAAGCTGTGATTTCTTCTCATGTCTCAGAGGTAGGATTGAGGGTTTTGATTAGGAAGGTTTCAATTGATTAATTGGTTTAGCTTTAGATTAACACAATTGCATAGGCAACTAGCTACATCCGGTTAGTTGTCTGTATTAGATTTATTTATTTAGATTAGAAGCTTTGTTTTCAATATCAGAAAATAATAATAAATATTTACTTTCATTAGATTAGCTACCTTTATTGCTTTATTTAGTTCATATCTTGAAAATACAAACACATAATGTAGATTTCCTTTGCTTAATTAGTTTACTTCGGGTAGATTAATTCAATTATATCTTGCATGAAAATTACGGGCCCTAGAAAGCCCAGAGATTACATATTCAAACCAATAGTACCTCAGCCAAATATTTTGATAGTGCTAGCAGACATAGATCAAGGTCTTAGAATTCACATTTTCCAAACAATCATTGAACAGTTGGGAGAGTTAAACATTGAGGATGACAAAGCATATGAATTTTTGTCAAACCAACCCAACTATAGATTGTCTTGAAAGTATTTAAACACCCATATGACCATAAGTAGATCTGAAAGAGAACAAACATTTGGTTGCGATCCATTAGTTCCACAATGGGATGCAGGAGACCTTCTTACCGATATAGATACAAGATTATGCATACAAGTTGCTAGAACCCCAGTAAGGTATTCCAAGAAGATCACACAACTCCTTGTTTTAAACGTAGATGATGAAAAGGCTTATGAGTATTGGATAGTTGGAAACAAAGTTTGATCATTCACATGACCATATAAGGACCCCAACAACCAAGAATATTTGGTAGTGATCCTACAATCCCGCAACCAAATGCATTAGATCTTATCACATACATCGACACAAGCTTGCGCATATTGGTTTTCCATACATCACCATTACCACCTAATATCGTATCACAATTGAACATTCTAAATGAGGAAACTCACCAAGCCCTCACATTTTAGACCACTCTCGCCAACCGGATCTAGATTCCATGAAACCAAGCCTTTCTCACTTGTTCCATGACCCTGTCTGGACATATATACAAGGCTCCCATTGGTTTCCCGTAAATTCTGTAATTGGTAGAGAGGATATCCATAGAGCTCAATATTGACTAGAGTCTCCCTGTTGCCATCCTTTCTGATTCATCCATTCGACCCATCCAGGTTAGATAGGCTTTCACTGCACTCGACGAGCAAATCCAATTATTGTGAGTTGAAGACATCGTATTGCCTTGACAACCTTTCCATATCATTTACACACATTTTCATTTACTACCGCATTTCACTACCATTCATCCATCCATATTTCCACACTGGCTACCTCAGCATGACCTCAGGGATTCGAGTGCAGGTGAAGGTCGTGTGTCAATTTTAATCTGCACAGTAATGTTTCTCCTCATGATGTGGTTTTACCTGTTCCTGATTTTAATGTTGTTTATGAATGGTTGGAATAATTCTATCTCATTGGGTGTTTTATGGGTCGAATCCCCTCTGAAAGCATGTTTAAGGCCTGGGTTAATTTGATCTAGACTCCTCATGGGGTTCGACTCGATAGCGTCCAAAATATGACCAAAGGATTCTTCCTTTTTCTCTTTTCTAACCCAACTAATGTCCCCAACATTTTGGCTCGTCAAGCCACCTGGTATGTTTGCGACTCTTTATTTGTCATGTCTGACTTGGACTAAAGACTTTGTGGTTTCTGAGTATGTTGCATTCAAAGTGCCCTTATGGGTAGAATATCCTGGCCTAACCTTCCCTTGCACCCATTTCATGGATCATATTGCTTCTTCAATTAGGTTGAGTGGTCTTGCCTCGAACCAGAGTGGTTTTACCATGCCCATCCAAAGAAGCGTGTTTGCGTCGAGGTTGATATTTATCACGACCTGAAAGAATTTACGAAAATATCAGATGGGAGACAAGCGGTACTCCTATCGTATTCTGTATATAAACTTACCTAACACTTAGTTCCACTGCCAGGCCTTTGATCATAAGATCAAGGAATATCCCCTTGTATGTCCCATTTGCAATTGTCTAAGTTGCTAAAGCAATCCCCTGAACTAGCACAAAACCCCGCACAAGAGGAAGGTTGGAAAATGGCAAGTGGTCAGAAAAATAAGAACAAAAATCAGCAATCTAAGGCTTCTGGTTCGAATGGTCAGCTTGAGGCCAGCTGTTAAGGAACCCCATAGACCGCAAGCTAAGGAGATCCAACTACTGTTGTTACTAAGGAACAAATTGTTACTGCCAACTCGTATTTCCAGTTACCAAAGTATTGTAGCACGCCCAAGGTGGTCTCAGCTTCTCATGGACCAAACCAATTCTGTTTCTAATGTCACCATGCCACAACCATTGTTCATTGCTATTTGCATAAAACTCACATTGGCCATACAAAAGACCCTAAAGTCCTCCTCACATCTCTCGGGACCATAACTAGACACACAGTGTGGACTCAACATAGAAGAGGAGTACAACATCGAATACGTCAGGCAAAGAAAAAATTGATCTGCAGGATTTTTTTATAGTCATAACACTACACAATTCTAGCAAAACTAGTTTGACACCCTTGATGTCTTGGATGTTGATGGTGTGGCTCTTGACCAATGTCATCCATAAATTTCCTATCTTGGAATGTTCGACGTCTTATAGACTCCTGTCATAAGTAGATTGTTTGGTGAAGCTCTGCAAATATTTTCCAATCTAGATGTTTTATTTTTACAGGAGGTGAAAATTATAGGTTTTCAGTTACATGTGGTTTGTAAATCCATCTGGCCTGACAACTTGGCCTTTTGTAGTAATCATGAAGAAGGCATGTGGGGGTTTAATTTCCCTTTTTACTCCCAAATGGCTGGCCCTTGTTGATTGACCATGGCATCGACCCCACCACCCGTGCCATTTGGGTCCTCTTTAATGTTGACGGCCGCCCTTTTTGGCCTCATTAATATTTATGCCTCTAACGATGCGGCCAAAAGGGCTGATTTGTGGTGGTGGATAACATGCTCCATTCTTGAGGCCTAGTGGGTCATAAGTGGTGATTTTAATATGGTTGAGTCACCCACTGACAAATGTGTCCATCTACTGATGAGGTGGATAAGCTGGTGAAAGGGAGGCATGGTTTTTCATGCGTAATAAGTTTGGGTTTTATGACCCTAATGCTTCTACGTACCCCCACTTCTGAAGCATGGTTCACTTGGTCCAATCTTCTGAGGAGGATCAGATCATGTTCTTAAACGGATCGATCGAGCCATGTTGTCTCATCTCAGGATTATTTTGATTTTGACAACATTTATTCTATGTCAGTGGAGGTCATGCTTGACATTGTCCTTTCAGATCACTCCCCTATTTGATTTCGTATCACTTGGCATGATAAACACGCTTTTTGTCATAAAGGCCAATTGTTTCTTAACACTGCCTTAATACCACATGGGACCACTCTCAATCATATCAAGCGTGTGTGGAATTTGGCCCCTTAGCCCAGTCATTGTCAGCAATTTCATCCACCAATGCATGCCAGATGGATTCAATGGTGGGGGGAGGCTATGACTCAGACTACTAGATTCCTCAAAATCTATGGCTGACAGCTGGCCAAAATTCGGTGCCTCTCATACTCCGCCAACACCTCCACTCTTAGTCAGGTGGTGGTTGCACTTCAGGGAAACGCTTTCTCAAAAACTCTACAACTTCAAGTTGTAACGATTTCACCAGCAAATCCAAATTGCTAACAACTACAACATCGCGGGGAGCTCAAATCCGTGCCCGCATGCATTGGCTTAAAGTTGGTGACCACATTTCAAAATATTTTTTTCTCTCTCAAAGCCAAAAAGCCTTCTCAACAAATTTGGGCCATCAGTGATGGTGGAATTAGGGTTATAGACCCCCAACTCATGTTGCACGCATTTGTGCGACATTACAAGTTGGTCTTTCAGGCTCAACAACCCTCTGCTGACCACCAAACAACCCTTGCACAATGTTTGGTTGTCGTGCCGTGCAAGCTTTTCCATGTTCAAAAGGTGGTATGTGACTAATGCTCACCATTGATGACCTTCATGCCGTCGTCATGGATATGGCCAATGATAAGGCTCCAGGATGTGATGGCTTCCCTTGAGAATTCTACAAAGCTATGTGGGATTCGGTCAGTTCCAAACCTTCTTCAAGTCTATCTTGAGGGGTTTTAGAACCAATCTTTGGGAGCACAGTATCAACAAAGGGAATATCAAATTCATACCCAAACCAGGGGATCTTGAGAAAATTACCTCTTGGAGGCCTATAACATTATTGAATGTCTCCTACAAAATAATCACCAAAGCGCTAGCTATGAGGCTCTATAATGTTCTCCCCATTGTTATTCAACCAGAACAAACTGGGTTCATTAAGGGCGATACATCCTAGACAATGTCATTATTGTTTAGGAAGGCATGGAATGGGCCCCATAATTCTAATTAATTTTCCATATTCATTAAGATTAATTTTGAAAAATCCTATGATCGGATTGAATAGCTATTTATCCTTGTAATGCTCCAAGCCCTTGGTTTCGGCCTTGTTTTTATTCAATCATTCAGAATGCTTTTTGCAGATGCCTCTACCCAAATCACCATTAACAACCTCAGTTTTTAGTCCTTTGGATTGTTCCGGTCCATTCACCAAGGATTCCCATTAGTGCTTGCACTCTATGTGCTTTCTGCTGAAGGTTTTGGGTATATGTTGGGCCCCATGCCAAATCTTAAGGGCTTGTTAGGGGAATTTCATTTCCTTTTGCGAACAATTCTCAATTGATTAATGGTCACTTCATTGATGATTCCTTTCTCATGCTTATTGAGGATGAATCCAATATCCGCAATGTCATGCACTACCTTGATATTTTTTGTTTAGCATCTAGTTCTTCCATTCAATGGCAGAAAAACCTAGTGTTACCAACAATCTTTCCTCCCAACACCTGATTGGCTGGCCTCTTTTAAGTGGAAGATTCTTGCACATGGAGAAATGTTTAAATTTATTGGCATCCCTTTTTCCTTTCAGGCATTACCGAATCGAGCTGTGGTAGTATGTTATTCAACGGGTGGGCCAAAAAATTAGATTATTGGATCACCAAACCTTGTCCTTGGCAAGAAAATTCCAAATTTACTCTAAAGTCCTGGTGGCCATGCATGTTTACTAATCCTCCTGTTGGGTGCCTTCCAAAGCCTCTATCCAAAAGTTGGAGAAGCTCCTCAAAGGCTTTCTTTGGGCCAATGCCTCCACTGGAAAAGGTTTTCATCATGTTTCTTGGGAGATATGTTGCCTTCCTTGCAATTCTTAGGGGTTAGGCCTTATTGACATTTTACGAAAAGGGTGAGAAATTTTTGTGAAATGGATTGTTCAATGCATCCAAGGCCAAAAATCATGGAATGTGCTCATGCACCATGGCATCGAAGAAGGATCACCTTACGGACCCTACTTGGAAAGGTCTTGGGTTTATCAACCTCCTTATTGCTCAAGTGCCTGTTAAACTTGTCGGCACCTTTGTGGTTAAAAGCATTTGGAAAGCATGGGAGTGTATCAAACCATGGAATTCAAATGGAAAGGACAGATGGCTTTTTTAATGGCCTCTCCATTAACCATCATTCTCTCTTAGTGGTCGTTAATATTTTAGGCTCAGGATAAGTGTTTTGTAGACATCCTGGGGATTCCTGCACTCAAACTTTTCAAGTGCGAAATTTGCACCATCCAAGATTTATTCTGTAAACACTCTCAATCCTGGTTCTCTTTTCCTAAGCTTAAAGTTCGATATCGGCTAACCAACCAAGATCAGACCAGCATCACTACAGTACTCAATTCGGTCCTTAACCACATGCTGCAAAAGATTTCTATGCGTGTTCCTCTCACCCTTGGTGGATGGATTGGAAATGGTATGTTGATAACCCATTTCACAATTACTCGGCTAGTAAAGGTTACGGCACTGGCTTTTCGCCTCATTTACCCATGGTTGAAAAACTCAGCACTCGATGGGGGATTCTTTCCACTCCATCTTCCTGGAGTAGGCGATTTGACACCATTTGGTTTATATATGTGGAGCCTAAAATTGCCCACTTTATGTGGTGTATTTTGACACCAAGGCCTTCCCGTGGGGTCTCGGCTTGTTTAAATTGGGGGTCCCAGCTCCCAAGTGCCCATTATGTGGCCACTTTAAAACTATAATGCATCTTTTCTAGTTTTTTCTGAAAGCTCAACTTGCTTGGAATTAGATTCACTCATTTCTTTTTCCGCTCAGATCCCAGTGCTTTACTTGGCAGAATATCCTTTTAGGAGATAATCCCAAGCTTCTGCCTATGTTCGCCCAGATTTGACATGTTTTCAGAGGGGAAATTCTATTTTGGATATGGAAGGAAATAAATACTTTTTTCTTTGTTAATTCTGAAGTTGATCAACAATTTTCTATGTATAACAAGTCTATGGTTATTCTAATGTGTTGCTATAGATTCAAGTTCAGGTGAACGAAGTCACCTTGGAAATGGACCACCTCTAGACTTTGTTACGATATTGGGGGGATGCTCCATGCAATGTCACTTGGGAACCATCCTTGTCATCTCGACACTACTCATTGTACGGTCATTGTCATCATCACATCCGTTCTCAACGGAGATCATTTAGTCAGGCTCGTCGCTCGCCTCGTCCTCATCATAGACGGAGCCACTCACCACCAGCTCACCAACAAGGCTTGGGTTCTCCTGCTTGTCAGCTCAGGTGGGGGGCTCACATGTTTCCCTTGAGATGCACACACTAGATGGCTGGAATTTACCCCTGCTACCACCTAACCTTCTGACAAATTCCCCCGCCTCTTTCTTGTAATCCTCACTCAGGAGGAGGTGGAAAATGAAGAATAAAATCCCACTGGTTGGGACATTTTGGATGTTGGCAAGGACCTCCCACTGTTGGGCTGGCCGGACGACCATGATTCTCCTGCTTCAGGAATGTTTACCGCTGTTGCTTAATTTTGTGTTCCTGTTAACCTCTTAGGTGTTGCCTATTTTGTTGTTCAACTAGGCTCAACCTGATTTGTTCATTGTTTGCTCGTTTGTGGTTTTGGGGTGTGCTCTCATACCACCCGCTTTTTTGCCAAAAGCTATCTTGTATCTTATTGAATTCATATAATATAAGAGCCCTTTTCATTTTAAAAAAGTAGGTGGGTGGGGTTTATTGAAAGTTAAGGGGATAAATTTAAATTTGGTAGGTGTTAGATTTAATTAAGGGTGTATTTATATTTAAAGGATGGATGTTTAATCTTTTAAAGTGGTCAAATAGGTTTTGAAAACCATATGTTGCTTCTTAATTAAGTTTTTTTTAATTAGATCTTTAGTTAGGTCTAATAATACCTTTTTAAAAATAACTTTATTTATTAGTTAGGTTTAATCTAATTTAAATGTAATTAATTTTGTTTTTAAAAAAGTACTTTTCTTATATAATTAGATTTTAATTAAAATTTTAGAATTTAATTATATTTCCATTAAAAGAGCGTTTTTTAAAATTAATTATCTATTTTTAAAATTAAATTGAGCTCTTTTATTTCTCTAATTTAACGTAAATTATCTTTTTTTAAAGTCCTTCAAGCTTTAAAAATAGCCAAATAGGAGTTTCCCAAGAGGTAAATTTTTAGTGTTATTGTCGTTATTTTTTCTACTAATCGTGTGCTAGAGTGTGCAGTGCCATTCCTAGCCTTTTTTACCTTCCGGGATCTTTTTCGACGTCCTGGAAGTCCTCGGGACTCGTCTTGAGCCCGTTCTTTGCATTGTAATAGCCCTTTTTATTGTTTGCAGACTTGTGAGTGCATCCGCCACAATTTTGTACAAGGGAGTTTCTGCTACGACGTGAGACTTTTTTTCTCACAACAGGACTTGATTTCACCCCTTTCATTGTTTTTTAGCTTGTTGTGCTTGTTTATGGTGTCCATTTCCTATGTTCCATGAAACTTGATTGTGATCTCCTCTCTTGCGTGTTATTACGCTGATTGCAAGGTGAGTGACCAACTGTTTCATAACACACTCTCACACCAGATTATATCCAATGCACTAAACTATAAAGTGTCGAAAGCAAGGGGTTATATTATTGTTCTGGGGTGGTTGTGTCTCTTGTTCCTTTCTTGCATTCTGTATGTTTTTTCTCAGTTATGACCTTAGTTTTTTTTCTCCTCTTATTGTTTCATCCTTTATCATGCTTGTTACGGTGTCATTTTGGGTTGTGAAACACATTATGGTCTCCACTTGTGTGTTATTACGTTGATTACAAGGTGAGTGACTGAACCTTTCACACCGTCCGAATGCACCTGATTGTAACCTACACATTATTTTTAAAGTGTCACAAATAGGGGGGTTAAACCAATGTTCCTTGAGGCTTCTCTTGTCATGGACTTCAAATTTCATCCTTCTGTGGTCCAACTAGATTCAGAAAACTACCTGCAATGGAAGAATGGGATACTCAATCATTACATTATGCATGACTTGTTACCCCATCTTCTTGGGATTACACCTGAACCCGTTGGCTGCATTCAATATAATGATTGGGTGAATAAGAATGATATGACATATGGACTTATTTGTCTTACTATACCGAAGAATCTTCAACATCAAGTAGAGTTCACTAAGTCTGTGCAAGGAGCTTGGAATTTCATTCATGACCTACATGGAGATTTTGACTCGCCTTCATCCAGTTATGGCTCTTCTGATGATCTTACATCCATGGAGAAAAATGAGTTTACCGATACTTCTTTTTACAAGGAGTCAACCATACATATTTCTCTTGATGCTCCTTCAGAATTTAGTATTGCTCCCATTAGAGTTCCTCGCAACTCTCCTCCACATAACTCTTTGGTTGACCTTTCACTCACTTTTCATATTTCTTCAAATCTTCAGTTTTCTCCTTCACGAGCATCTGCAGATTCTTTTGATTCTAGCCTAGAGATTCTTCCATCACCTATTGCTTTTGAAGATTTCAGTGTCAATTCTTCATAAGCTTCCCACAACCCTCTGCTTTAGGAAAATGATTTCTTTGACTCAAATTTGGATGATATGCTTGAGGACACTGAAATCACCATGCAACATCTTCAGCCTCCTACACTTCTTCTTGGTAGGGAGAATTATGCAATTTAGCATTCGAGCATGGAACATTTCACATTAAACAAGATCTCTATCCAACTTGTATGGACAAGTACCTACTCCCAGTGATACATATTAACTCAATGATTGGCTTAACACTTGTGACATGTTTTTTGGTATTTTATTGATGTGCATTTCCATGCCTCTTTACCATCATGTGACGCATATAGAGTGTCCTCACGTAATTTTGAACATTCTTCAGTCATTATTTGGAGACTCTTCAAATATTTCCATGGTTGCTCCTTCTGATACATCTGTTTCCACACCCACTTCATGTGATGATAGTTCCGTTGACACATATTTTCTTGTTCATATTTCTGACGACGAGGTTTGTTATTTTAGTTCTAATGATGAGAGTATTGATAAGGATACATCACCTCCTTCTCTCAGTCACCCTTCATAGAATTTTGAACCCCATATTTATCCATTAGACACTAGACAGTCATGTTCTCAGCCTCATACATTCATTACACCTTTTACTGTTGGACCATGATTGCCGTTAGACCAAAACCCATAGGTGTTAGTCTCCGCTACAATCACCAAAGTTAGGATCTATGAGAGGTGGTTATTCCATGTCACGAAACTCACAGGGAGCACTGGACACACATGCCAACAATCTCCCCCTCAGCGTTACCCAAGTGAGTTTCGAACTCGAGACTTGTCGCTCTGATACCATTTGTTGGACCACGATTTCTGTTAGATCAAAACCCCATAGGTGTTAGTCTCCGCTATAATCGCCAGAGTTAGGATCTACGAGAGGTGGTTAGTCCATGTCATGAAACTCACGAGGAGCACTGGACACATGCCAACATTTACTCCTCCTACTTCTTGTGTTGATGATTCATACCTATCCATGTCATGAAACTCACGAGGAGCACTGGACACATGCCAACATTTACTCCTCCTACTTCTTGTGTTGATGATTCATACCTATCAGACATTGCTCTTCTATTTGTCAAGCAACCTTTTTGGGATGAGTATCTTCCCGACCTTAGGGGTATCTTCGTAGAGCCTACTTATGTTACAGTACATGGAGTTTCTCTTACCGAGCCTTCACAAATTTACACTTCAGAGGAGTTTTTCATCTCATTTGTTGGGAGTGCCCCCTTTGGGGTATCTATCACTTCTACTATTTTGGAGATCATTATTTATCCACCTCTTCTTGTCGATTATCATTATACCATTATGAGGGTTGTTGTGCCTTCACTTCTTATGGACATTCTTTTGGTGAATGTTCCATACCCATACTCTAACAGTTCTACTTTAGTGGCATTACCTTATGTTCTTGAGCACATTCTTGCCAGACCAATTTCGTGCTTTAGTTGTGGACTAACTTCAAAGCTCTTCATACTGCTTCTTTCATGTTCCTTTGTGGAGTGGGTAAACTTTTAGTACACCATTTCTATTCTTGATAAGGGCAAAAACATTGTTTGATGCAGATGGACCTTCTTCAGTCTAATGCGGACTACCACATCATCGACACTCTT
The DNA here is from genome assembly GCA_019776745.2 of Taxus chinensis. Lineage (NCBI taxonomy): Eukaryota > Viridiplantae > Streptophyta > Pinopsida > Cupressales > Taxaceae > Taxus > Taxus chinensis. The sequence goes on from CM034149.1 coordinate 2,719,626, forward strand.
ATTGGAGTCTTCACAGAGTTTCAGACTTTTGATTTGGTTGCAGACATTTTTACCAAACCCTTCACTGAGGCGAAGTATCTTCACTTGCAATCTCTTCTTGGGGTGAGGTCTTCTGTAGTAACCCATCTTCTTTGGGCTTTTTAGTTCTCTTTTATTCTTTTAGAAATATTGTAGTTTATACATGAGTACCTTATTAGGAATTTAGTTGTCGGGACTCATTTGACCCATCTTTCTTAGATTGTTTAGGGAGTCTTTTATCTCTTGTAAGTGGATGTTTTCCCTTAGGGTTTTTTCCTCCATTACTTGAGATCCTTATTGTACATGGGTACCTCATAAAGACTAGTTATCGGGACCCATTCTTCTCTTCTTCTTATTCTAGGAAGATGTTGTTTACACATGGGCACCTTATCATACTTAGTAGTCGAGCCCCATTGACACATCTTTATTAGTTCTCTAGGAGAGTTCTCTTTCTGTTTTGACTTTCCATGACCTCTACGTCAGCTTTGATGAAGGGGGGGTGTTGGTGTATATGACTATACTTGTCATCATTCGACGTCTTGTCCACCTAGTTGGTTAGTCATCTCACTTAGTGAGTATAAGTCATAGTTGATTTGGTCATAATTGAATAGGTCATAGGGTTGTGTACACGTGTCACACACATGAGTTACACAAAACTCCTATATGTACCCTTTCATTCTTATTTACAAGCATGTCAGTCACTCTATTGTCTTTCTCTACATGAACATATATGTTATTTTGCTGCATGTTTTTCCATTTTTGCTCGAATCTTGTTGATTACGTTGGAGCTATCACGTTACCACTGGAGTGAAACTTCATCGTGGTGCACAGTTTCCGTATTGATTCTCACGAACACTCTTTTAATTACTTTGTAATACCACTTTAAAGAGGGGAAAATGTAGACACCAAAAAATTACTGCTACGCATCAATATCATTCAAAACTATCATTAAACCATTGTACCTATCTAAAATTAATTAATTTAATGTTAGGAATATTATATTGTTTACATTGGTGAATGTTTTAATGTAATATATATTATCATGGAGATAATATATATGGGTGAATAAATAAAATGTAATATTATTAAATATGAGAAAATATATCTCATATTAATAATATAGGTTTATATATTAGTTGCGAGTGTGTTGTATAAACAACTCACGTTGGTATTTTTAGGATTAGTTGAGTGTGTTGAGATAACTAAGGGATTGAGAGAGATTAGTGGAAGTTTGAGAGATATGTGGGATAAAGGATGTCTCCTATTTAATAGGAGATCATATGTGTATTTATACCTCTCAATGTAAATGAAGACATATCCCAGATGAACTGAACATTATTCTAATATGATTTTATTCGGTGTTTTTATTGTGCAAGATTATTTCCAATAATTTGTACCAACTTCAAAATTTAATTTTATTTACACCTTATCACCCCTCTTGACTAATTTTATTAGCTAATTTAATATCAAATTAAATTAAATAAATAAATCCACATTTCCACATACATATTTAAATTAATTAAATAATCCTCATTTCCTATCCACCTCCTTAACTCAAGTCATGAATATAGCTAAAAATCATTATTATAATCAAGAGGATGTGTTCAAGTTGACTGAAATCATGCATTTGAGTTAACTGAAGCTATCTCCCAAGTCATGACAATCCAAAATCAATCCACCTTCTTCCAAAAGCCAACTATTCACAACACTTTTTTAGGTGAATAAAATATAAAATATGGAATTAAAAATCAAAACATGTGCAACCCCTTGCCAACTCAGCCATACCTCACTCTTTCAAATCTAGAACAACATTCTAACTCTCCAATCAATCTAGAAACTCAACTAAACAAATCAGTCGTGTTTAGTTATCTTCAAATCAAATCAATCATAACTTATCACGTGGATTTATCTTCCTCGACTATAAATCAATGATCCTTCCTTTGAAAATCATCCACCAAATATTTGAGAGTTCATGTTGCTATTTTGTGTAATTATTTGGTGAATCAAATCAATCTTTCATGTCCTTATGCTTCCCAAATCATGTCAAAATCACATCTTCATGCTCGTGGCTTAACTATATTCCATTCAAAGTAGTTGGATATATTAGTGTAGGATTTATTTTCCTCACTTTATTTGTATTATCCCACTCGGGATATTCCACCTCACTTGGAGTTTCCCTACACTTAAGGGATATGCTTGCTTAGGTGTACACTTGGCTATACTATTCTAGGTGTTGGTTACCACTTGACTACACTATTCTAGTTTTTGGTTACCACTTGACTACACCATTCTAGGTGTTGGTTACCACTATTCTAGGCAAAGATTTCCATGATTCTGGGAGGAGGTTCCACATTCACCTCCTATATGTACATCTCTTGCATTATTCTATTTGATTGTATTGAGTTGGAGCTATTTCTGTGTTATTGTAATTATCTCTCTTGTTTTTTCATAATTTGTAGGCTTGTATGCTTACTTTGTTTTGTCTTGGAACAATTCACGTCTTGCATCATTCACCTATGCATTCTTCAAACTAGCAAATCCGTGGTGCTTCTCCCATATGGTATTATAACCAAGTTGGTATTGAGCTTTTCTGGTTATTATGTTGCAAGTTGATTTTCATTTGAGGTTATTATTTATAAAGTATTTGGGTGTTTTTTGGTGTTGGTGTTTCTTGGTTTGTGGGTATATATCCTATTTGCAAGATTATGAGGTTTGCATGCCTACATAGTACATATACAGTTTTGGATATTGCTTTTTTGCAGGTCCTAAATCATTGTTATAGGTTCCCTGAAATATTTATTCAGATCTAGGTGTTTTTAAACCTGTGAAGGGAATTTTCACTTGTGGTAGTGCTTTGCATGCATGTTAAGAATTATAAAGGGCATTTTCCTGATCAAGAGGCATTTTCAAACCTGTAACAAAGTTTCTAACAGCCCAGACATGCATTGAAGATCCAGCTTGAGTCACTATTTTAAGTCCCATGATAGAGCTATTTACTACACGCAGATCTGTGGAAATGTGAGAGACATAGTGCATGTCTTCTTGATCCAACGAGGCCACAACCTCTGTACCCATCTCCTTCTTTTGCTAAAACTATATTTTAGTGGAAAAAGTGCATTTCAAGTTTAGTGCAAATTCATTTAAAATAGGGCTTATTTATGGGAAATAATTATTGTAAAAATTTTCATTGGTAGCTCGATATTGAGTGCCATTTTTTGCAAAAGTTAAATATTTTTAATTTCCCAAAGCATTGGACCTATTTATTTTATAAAACACACTAAGTTATAAAGTGCCAAAACATTGGGGGGCTTCTTGATATAGTTTTCAGGGGGTGTATAATGTGTTTCCTCTCTTGTTCGAAACTTCTTCTTTCCGCATATTTGTTTATTTGCTGCAACAACTACTAAAACTTTTTCTTTATGCACTAATGCATCTAAGTACAACTAACCCACTTACACCTTTTAACTACCATGAATGGAAATAAAAAATGACCATTGCACTTAGTAGTAAAGGTTTGTACCGAATCACAATGGGGTTAGAACCCGATCCTAGTGAAGCTGCAGATAAAGTTAAGTGGTTTGATAAGTGTGATGAAGCTTTTGGTATTGTGTGACTTTTAGTGTCTCCCAAACTCCTCTTTCACATAGATTCAGCCACATCTTCCATCCTTGTTTGGAAAAATTGACACTATGAGGGGTCATGAACTAGAAATATAACTTATCAGCTTAAGTCCTAGAAACTTTGACACCTTGGAAGATTTCTATACCAAGCTCAAGTCCTTACGATTATAGTTAAAAGAATGTGGAACAGAAAATAAGGATGAACAACTAGTTCTTTCATTGCTTTCCAAACTAGGTCCTAACTACTCTTTGTCTCTACCTTTTATGCTACCAAGAGGGTTCTTGGATCCACATGGTCTATGCCATATTTAGGATAAATTAATTATGCATTATATGATTAATTATTTAATTAATTTTATTAATTAAATAATAATATTATATGGTTATATTATTAACCATATTATAATTGTAATTTGTTATATGGTTTTAAACCATATTTGTCTTTTTGTTTCACAGGGATAATTGTTACAATTATTATAACAATTTATATGCTTCCCGGATGTATTATTGGAAGCAGTTGTGAGTATGGTTTTACCTGTGCAACATATTTGTTTGTCTGCACATTGTTGATCCAATATGTATAAATATTGCAGCACTCCATTGTAATGGTTAATCAATTTTACATTAATAAAATATATAGGCTTCTATCCCTGTTTGTGAAATTACATTTGGTACCAGAGTGAATTGAAACTCCTAGCAAGATTGGAGAAGGTTGCAGAGAAAGAAGAATTTGTGGAGAAGAAATCTACATCACAAAAGGAGAGCCAGTGCTTCCTCCTAGCAGCTTCCCAGAACCTCCCTGCACACCCACAACCTCCTGTTAATTTCCAGGTGTTTGGAACGCAAAAAGATAATTACAATTTTTTTTGCACTGGTGCACCCAACACCAGGGAAAATTTACTGCAGGTATTGAATAAAAATATATATATATTCCCCATCATGGGGGTTTTGTCTCTAAATTAGAGAACCATTTAGTCTCTGTTGTATTTGGAGGTTGCTTTGCTTGTTTTACAGAGGAAGGTCTCTGCATGAGCTATTCATCAAGCCCCCGTTGAGTAATTGTCTTGATCATTTTCAGTATATACAAACTGAAAGGGAATATCATGTCATTTTGAGGATAAGAGCTTCTATTCAAGTTTGAGTTGTGATCAAGGTGTTCTGTAACCGAGCCATCATTTGACAGATCAAGATACTATTACCTTGAGCCCGAGTTGATCACGTTGCAAAGGGCCATGCCTCCTCATCTCAGCATAGTAACCTGCAACACAAAACAACGCGGCCAATTTATTGAAAATACATTTCAATTAAAAAAACAACACAAAGCCAAAGCCAAAGCCACGACCCGCAACCCTGCACAAAGGTCACTCCAATAAATCAGCTGTTTGGATTCAAGTTTCCACCCCCTCAAACCTGCACATCGAACATCACTCAAACAAACAACACCAAGGCATTCTATAAGCAAACGGTGGTCCAACCTAACAAAACCTCCATGATGACCTCCACGACCCTACACCCTACACGCAGATCCTGCAAGCAAAAAAACAATAGTAAAAAAAGTGTGGATCAACATCCAATCAAGTCCTCTCACACAAGAAACACAGCTGCAAGAAGCTCCAACGGATCCTTAAAAAATTATGCAAACGGTGAAGAAAACAAAAATAGTGAAGGTGTGCAACCAATACATAAAGCGGCGGCCAAAGGAAAATAAACAAATAAAAGGAGTTAAAAAATGCTTCAAATCCATTTTGTGCATGTGTAAGCCCTAATTCTCCCTCCTCCATCAAAGCCACGAGGAGTCCAACTCAGCCAATTCACAGTTTTTCAAAGGTTAGTCATTTTTTACATTATAAATACAATTTGTTCATTTCTTTCCAAGCGCTCATAAGAGCCAAGGTGGATAGACTAAACGACTTAGAAGTGGGAGGTGTGGGGTTCGAATCCCACCCCCAACTTGTTTTTTTGAATTTGGCGAAATATTTGGCAGAACTGCTTACTTTAGTGGAAAATTCAAATTTAGTTATAACTAACTAAATTTAGAGGGGAAATCCCTAATTAAGGGTAATTTTTTTCCCCCCATTCTAGCCTATTTTTTCATTTTAGAACATTTTTTTCTAAAGAAGGCCTATCCAAAAATTGCATCTTCAGCTATATTTTTTAATTTTTTGGCGTAGTGGGTCATTTTGGGCTCCGGAGGCCACCAGGGCCCGCAAAACAAAAAAAATTGCCTGCCATTCAATTTTTCCAAATTTTTGAATGTAATTATATGCTTTATATTGTACTAATTTGTAGGTTGCCATAGTCAACTACAAACTTTGTAACTGCTCAGAAACTGGCAGAATTGTAATACAAAACAGTAAAAATTGGTTCTGTAACACTCACGAGATCCTAGATCTCATTCGCAGCGTTCGGTATATACGGTGCCTCTGGGAAGCGCTTACGGGTAAAGCCATCACGACTACTACTGCACTTAACACCTAATATAGCTGCAACAACGTCGTCTGGGCATCGTCCCTTTAAATCGACGGGGAGTAATAAGGTCACAGTGCACACACTATGAGCCATCCCATCCGTCTGTGAACGATTGCACGACATAAATCCAGACTGAGAAATTATCCAAGTATATAGCGAAGTTACGCGTGCGTATGAGGATATTTCTTTGAGCCGGTGTTAATAATCACACAGACCCCATCAGTATTGTCTTGGTACCACGTATTGAATTCTTTCACGTATGTTAACACCTCTTTCACGTACCGCCGGGTATATAGAAAGGGCGAGCTTCTTCCACGTACCGCCAGGTATATCGGAAGGGTGCGTATATAGAAAGGTTCGGTATATCAGACTGACGGTATATAGATTGGGAGACCTTATACCTAGAGTGATAAGAGCCAAACCCTGTCAGTGATCTCTGTAAAATGGGCACCAATGCCCCCAAATTTTTTCTTCCAGATTCACAACTACTCAGAGGAAACAACTATGCTGCATGGAAGACAAAAATCAAGACACAGCTTGAGTTTGAAGAAATTTGGCCTGCTGTGAATGGTACTCTGACCAGATCAACTACTGATACAACACAACAGCGGCAGTTTGATAAAGCAGATCAGAAGGCCAAACTCATCATCTTGTTTGGAGTGTCCGATGATGTGCAACCCCACATTCGAGATGCCAAAACAGCCAAAGAAGCGTGGGATAAGTTGAGCACAGTATACGAGGCCAAGAACAAGAATGTTATATTGAATTTGTAGAGTCAGTTACACACACTGAAGTTCAAACAGAATGAAAAAATTGAAGCTTTCTTAAGAAGAGTTGCAGAATTGAGGGCTTCACTTCTAGCCCTAGGAGAACTGGTCACAGATGATGCTCTCATTCCCATTGTTCTGAGAGCACTCCCCTCTTCTTACCGCATTTTTGTCACAACACTAAACGTGTCAGATACGACAGTTGGTTTTGACAAACTGGTAAACCTACTGCAACAAGAGGAAGCAATGCACAATAAGGATGATGAAGAGGAGCAGGCACTGTCTTCACATCAAAAATGGAAAGGAAAAGGTAAAGGAAAACCTAATTCCTATCAAAAATCCCAAAATCAAAATCAGTATCAAGGGGACAGACAACAGAAGAAGCAATGTCCTATCTACAAAAGAGGACATAACCTACAAGATTGTTGGTATAATACTTACAAGAAAGGTTCATCCAGCAACTCTGGACCTCAACAACAACAATCTTACAAGGGACATTCTAACAACAATCAAGGGTAGAAAAAGGGGAACTGGAAAAGAAGACCCCACCAGCAAGGTAATATTGTTGAGCAACAAGAACAGTCAGACAATGAAGACTTCTTGTTCACTGCTTGATCAAGTGAACCATCCACGTCATCTAGTGATGTTTGGTATGTTGATTCAGGGGCCACTCGACACATGACCAGCCACAGAGACTGGTTTATTTCAATGAGGGACACGCCATCAAAAAATCATGTTTCGTTGGGAGATGATTCTTCATATACAGTTCAGGGGATTGGAAACATTTCTCTACCCCTTGGTTCATGCAAATGCAGACTATCAGATGTCCTATATGTCCCTGGGTTGACAAAGAATCTACTTTCAGTCAGTCAACTCCTAGATCACAACCTAAAAATTGACTTTGATAGTCAATCCGGAAAGAAAACGTGTTTGATTCGAGATAAATCAAGAGGCTCAAAAATAATTGCAAAAGCCTCCAATGTGGGACGCATGTTCCAACTTGATTTTGTTCACAGAGACGATCAAGCACTTGTGGCTAAGAACTCCACCTCAGCACAGTTGTGGCATTAGAGATTTGGTCATGTAAGTTTCAAATATCTTGAAACACTTCACCGGTGTAATATGGTACATGGGCTACCATCTCTTCAGAAGGATACAGACAAGTGTCCTCACTGCCTAGCAGGTAAACAACACAGAGCTTCATTCCAGAGGAGTACATTTTGAGCTCATGGTAAACTTGACCTAGTTCATACAGATCTTTGCGGTCTGATGCAGCCAAGTCATTCTGGGTTCCAATACTTCATGCTTTGTGTTGATGACTATTCGAGAAAAATGTGGATTTTTCTGTCTTCGCAAGAAAAGTGAAGCATTTGAAACCTTCAAAAAGTTCAAAGTAGCAGTTGAGAAAGAAATTGGTCATCACATCAGAACTCTCCGCTCAGATCGAGGGGGGGAATTCACCAGTGATGAGTTCAGAGACTACCTACAAACTCATGGGATTCGTCGACAAATGCCTCCTCCACACACACCGCAGCAAAATGGTGTTGTTGAGAGAAGAAATTGTACTATCATGGAAATGGTGTGATGCATGATCGATGATTCCAGACTTGCAAAGACATTCTGGGTAGAAGCAGCAAAGACAACAGTATATTTGTTGAACAGAGTGCCCACAACTGCTCTTGATGGAATAACACCACAAGAAGCATGGTCAAAATGGAAACCATCTATTGCACACCTCAGAGTATTCAGGTGCAAAGCAAGCATGCACATACCCAAACAGAACAGAAAGAAATTGGACATGAAGTCACAAAAACTCATCTTCATTGGGTACAGTGAAGAGACTCTTGGGTATAGATTGATGGATCCTAAGACCAGAAAAGTCTACACCAGCAGAGATGTTGAGTTTTTTGAGAAGAAGGAAGCAGAGACTCCTCCTCCAGACTCACAAGATGTAGATTTTTCACCTGTTGTAAAAATTGAAGTTGATGTTCCCTCAGAAGATGAAAGTGATGATGGGGATGATGGTGTTGATCAGATAGAACCACGACCCATGGGAATAGTTCAGCGTATGCCTAAATGGTGTACAAGTACATTACGAGATGCAAGAATGGATGCTCCACCAAATACATACACCCCTGGACCACGGACTCGCAGTAAAGCAAGAGAAGAAGTTAATTTTCCTTTGATGAGTAGAGTTATTGAATCAGATGAGCCCTCTACAGTCCAGGAAGCCCTACAGTCAAAAGCTTGGAAAGATGCCATGGATTCTAAATATCAATCAGTGATGAAGAATAACACTTGGCAACTTGTCGATCTTCCACCAGGGAAGAAACCCATTGGATGCAGATGGATATTTAAAACAAAGTACAAAGTAGATGGGACAGTGGACAAGTATAAAGCAAGACTTGTAGCAAAGGGGTATGCACAAAAAGAAGGCATTGACTATGAGGAGACATTTGCTCCCACAACTAAGATCAAAACAATCAGGATGATTTTTGCTCTAGCTACTCAGTTTGGATGGAAAGTCCACCAAATGGACGTAAAAAGTGCCTTCCTAAATGGAGATTTACAAGAAGAAGTCTACATGACTCAACCTGAGGGATATGTAGTACCTGGTCAAGAAGAAAAGGTATGCAGACTCAGGAAATCTCTGTATGGCCTCAAACAGGCACCCCGGGCATGGTACATCAAGATTGATGAGCATCTCGTACAACATGGATTTGTTAGAAATCCATACGATCCCAATCTCTACCTCAAAAATCAAGGGGGGGAGATGGTGATTGTTGTTGTCTATGTCGACGATCTAGTCATCACTGGCAGTTCAGTGAGGATGATCGATGCAACGAAGAAAGATCTTAATCGATCGTTCGACATGACTGATCTCGGGCTGATGCATTAATGTCTTGGATTGGAAGTATGGTAGAAAGAGAATCACATTTTTGTATCTCAGATGAAATATACCAAGACAATGCTTGAGAAGTTTAGGATGATGGATTGCACACCAATTGCTACACCTATGGAGAACAGATTGCAGTTATCTCGTTCAGATCCATCTCCTGAGGTAAGTGCCACTCTCTATCGGCAGCTGATTGGGAGTCTCATTTACCTGACCTACACTAGACCAGATATCAGCTTTGCAGTGAGCTATCTATCCAGGTTCATGCAGGAACCCAAAGTTTGTCATTGGAAAGCAGCAAGGTGCATTTTGAGATATCTTAAAGGATCAGTGGATCTTGGTCTAGAATACAAGAAGAACGACAACTTCTTCTTGACTGGATATTCGGATTCAGATCATGCAGGTAACATTGATGATAGAAAATCCACTTCTGGATTTGTATTCTTTATGGGATCTGGACCAATATCATGGGGAAGCAAGAAACAACACTTCGTTTCTCGCTCTTCCACAGAAGCTGAGTATCGTTCTGCAGGAGAAGCTGTCTGTGAAGTGATTTGGCTACGTCGCATACTGGAAGGACTTGGAATACCACAGGACAAACTGACCACCATGTATGTTGACAATGAAGGTGTTCTCAAACTTGTTCGCAATCCAGTTTTTCATGAGAGAACAAAAGCACATTGAGGTACAGGTTCATTTCATACGTGAACATGTGTTGAAGCACAACATCCAGCTTCAATATTGTCCAACAGCTGAACAACGGGCAGATATCTTCACAAAGTCACTTGCACGTGACAAGTTCGAGTTGTTCAGAGAGTTCCTCTCCTCATCCCTTGAGACAATGCACAATTAAGGGGGGGAATGTTAGGATAAATTAATTATGCATTATATGATTAATTATTTAATTAATTAAATAATAATATTATAAGGTTATATTATTAACCATATTATAATTGTATGTTGTTATATGGTTTTAAACCATATTTGTCTTTTTGTTTCACAGGGATAATTGTTACAATTATTATAACAATTTATATGCTTCCCGGATGTATTATTGGAAGCAGTTGTGAGTATGGTTTTACCTGTGCAACATATTTGTTTGTTTGCACATTGTTGTCCAATATGTATAAATATTGCAGCACTCCATTGTAATGGTTAATCAATTTCACATTAATAAAATATACAAGCTTCCGTCCCTGTTTGTGAAATTACTTTTTAGATCCCAATATGGTAATAAATAGTGTCATAGTTTGGTTTAAAAATTCAAAGTTATTTAATTTATTAAACTAAATTGAAACATTTTTGGATGGCCTTGGTAAATCCTTCTCGCATCTTATGTTTGGATGTACTCAAATTTTTCACAAAGTTCTTAGATTCATTTATCAAAGATACAAAGCTCTTTCTAGATCACTATTCTTACAAAGTGCATAAGAGAGAAATAGAAGAAACATAGGAAAATGAGAGTGGAAGAAATGTATATTTTATTTCATGTGCATTGATGACACAAAGTCTAACAACAAAAATCCATAATTACTACAAAATATATGCTATCAAAGTCTAGCATTTTTAGGATACCTTGGAATGGAGAAGCCATTCCAATTTATAGCAATGTGAATTGACCTCTCATATCCCCCCCACACAACTCTTCATGTTCATATTCCTCTTGTGACCTTTCATTTTCCATTAAAAGAGACAATTTAAGTATTTCTCTTATAATTTTGATAAAATATTTTACAAATTTAAAAATATGTATGAATAAGAAAAAATACAACGATTATGTTGAACGAAGAATTAGAAAGGGGAGAGAAGGAAGAGGGAGAAATAGAGAAAGAGGGAGGAGATGAGATGAAGAAAATCCACTCCTTGGGACGATATAATATAATGCCTCGATGCAGTCATGAACTCTAAATGAATAACTTTGACCCTCTATAATGAAATAAGCCTCCTCTTGAATGGTGAACACTTTTAGCCTTAAACTCTTTTGCACCACGAAAAACCTCCTTTTGAATGATACAAAATTATAGCCCATCAGGTACATTGATTGAATAAGTGAGAAGAACTTGATCGCTAGATCACTGTAGACAATGAAGGATGTCCTCAAACACTTGAACAAACCATGAAAAAATGCTACTCCTTTTTGACCAATCATGCATATAAATGAAGACTTGAAACAACTTGCTTGTACAATGTAACCATGATGATTATGCCACCTTGAGGACGTTGAATATGAAAATCTAACCACTGATGACCCTCCACAATAATGCACTTACAAATATCTCCGATGAAGAGCATTTTGAACACCTTGCCTCTTTTGAAAATTCTTGAAATGATGAACCTTCGCCACATCACTCGAACACACCGATAAAAGGAGTGATGAGTACTTGAGGAGTAAACCATTGAGAATATTGGAAGATAACTCCCATGATTGAGAAACTCCTTCTGATATTTAAGACATTGTTACATCCTTATGATTAACCATTCACATGGGAGAAATTGGATCTACTTTGTTCACCCAGCCATGATCATTGATTCTGCCACTAGGGGAGCACTGATGATGAGTGAAACATGAGACAAAATACTTCTGATTCCAAAGTGGGGAAAGGAGAATGAGACCAAAATTAATTTCATCATGCACTCCATGTGAAATTACTGAGAGGTCCTTCGATACAAAATTGGCGATTTTTCTAGTTTTGACACTCTTCGCTTGCCGCATCAGGGAATGCAGAAATTGACTTGAAAATAGAGAGAGTAGCTCCCATGAGTGTCGAGACCATTGTAGGATGAGTGAAGGACTGAAATTTGACCACTTTTAGCTCATTTCACCCATTTATATTTTTATAATATTCACCATTATGGTCTCATTTAGCCAATTTTTGCCATTTTTGTCAATCTTGCCAATTTTGAGTGCCTCGATCATGAGGGAATGAAACAGGGAATGTGAATGCGCAATTTTCTCAGACTTACTATTTATAGTGGGTTCTCCCATTGAGACTTACTAAAAATATAAAGTGGTCTTCTCAATGTCAAATCCAAATGAAACCACTTGCAGAAGTTTACATAATTCGTTCTGAAGCTTTACTCCAATTTTTGCGTGATTTCGCTGATGCAATAACATCAATCTTGTGGATGGCTTAGGTGCATCTAGTTTAAAATTTTGGTTTTTGTTAGCATATGGATTTTTACACATACAAATGACATGCAACAGTGTGGGAGTGAAGTCCCTCCTCAATGAAGGTGAGGTTTCCTTTATTTAAAACCAAAACTGTATTTACATATGTACATTCAAAATTGTATGTGGGGGGTGTTTTGGAACATCAATGGAAAGAAAAGTGAATGAGGGAGATGGAATGGAATGAAGGAAAGGAGTGGAATGAAATGAATTGAAATAACATGCAAGAGTTAGGTAAAGCAGAGCCTAATATTGCACGGAGAAGAAATATGAATAACTAACACAAATAAAATGGAGTTTGAGTTAGCTAAATAAGAATGTGTAAAAGGGAACACACATGAGCAAGTAGATAATTAGAGCTTGATCACTGTGAACTAGAACAACATATTAATAACGTTGAAAATAAGATCAAAGACAATATTCGCATGCAAGATTTAAACACTAACATCTAATGAACATAAAAACATCAAATGCTATAAGAGACAATGAATGGGACACAAAGTTCATATTTCATTAACTCCAACATTTCTTCTCAAAAGAACAAAAAGTTTATTTCTTTGAAGTAAAGCTTGCATACAAAATTATTTTCTTCTCCTCTCTCAAAGTCACTCTTTACAAATGAGCCCCTGACTTCCTTTTATAACCCAAAAGTTGGTTATAAAGTAGTTATGGTTTTACATGAACATTAAATAAGGCACTTAAGTGACTTTGAATTTTTCAACAACCCTTATTAAAAACAACTAAAAATAGAAACCACCTAAGTTATCCACAGTTTTTTGAGAGTAAACTCAATAACAACATCCTTTTTTGTAAAAATTCCACTTTTAAAACATATGACAATAACCAATTCCTTATCCATTGAAACGGGGTCTTCCTATCTCACACATATGAGAAATAGACTCTCCCAATTTTTAGATACCAAGAAAACTATCTCCTTGAACCATCAGAGAAATTAGGATCTGTAACTTTTGCCAATTGAAAGGATATGAACCTCCCCAATGTTTCAAAAATCTTTTCTTGTTCTATAGGTTCATTTGGTTGAAGAATAGCCTCAAAAAATACTTGCAATTTCAAGATCCTACCTGGCATATCATTCAGATTGACCATCTTTGATTGATAATCAATTATTGAATCAATGCGAGTGAAGTAAAGGCTTCATTGCATACACTCTCATAATGGATCATAGAATCATTGAGAAGTGTATTTATTTATTTGAGATGTAGACACCAAAGAAAACATGTCCCTTGACATTTAAATTCAAGAATTCCTTCAATGGCTAAAACTAAGGACTCTATACTCATCATCTCTTGTAGATTGGGCAATATCTCATCCAAATTTGATATGTTAGAAACATAAGTTTCCTTGAAAGAAAGAATTGGATCAAGATATGCATTGACATCATCATGGAGCTTAACCATTGTTTTGATCGTCTCTTGGCCTAAAATGAGAATCTCTAAAAGCCAAGTTTTAGTGACATGGCCCAATGTGTTTATTTATTTTGATAAATTAAGAGTTTCTTCATTAGGGGCAGCCAATGCATCGAGTACTGTGAAAGTGGATGATATGGGATTTATCAGATGTTGAACATATTCCACCAATTGATTCTTTTCAGCCTTGAAATGAGAGTTCTGATACTTATATTTATCAAGTATCTTTAGCATGATATCAATTGAATCTCGGGCCATTGCCATGTCACTTTCCATTATGGACTTCCCAAGTCCAAGTCTGGAAACTTCATAATCAATAGATGTCATGGCATCATGCTCCTTTTTAACATGTGGGATAGCAAGATCCACAAATCTATTTCTGTCATTATCCACCATTATTTGGGATAGAAATTTAGGCTTATTGGGAATGGCATCATTTGAAAGTTTGGAAAGGTCATCGAAATCAATATCAATTTCCTTGATAAACCTCTTCCTTTTCTTGATTTCACAATCAACCCAGAAAGGAGTATCATTCATTATTTTTGCATACAGAAGCCTAGATCTCAAAGCAACATTCTCATTATTCTCGACATCATAAGATTCTAAGAAAATCCTTTCCGCAACCTCGATTTTAGGAGAAATGACCTCGATATCCACCTCCTTATCATTTGGGAGATTTTGGGAAATCTCTTCATGAAATGTATGTTCCAAAGTGTTCGATATTTGGACTATCTACACTTGAGTGGACTCTTGTGCAAGGCATGACTAAGGATTTTTTGTAAGGTGAGTAGAAGAATCTCTACTTGAAGTAGAAAATACTGATACATAATCTCTTCCTTCGCAAGGGCTAGGACCCTTAGATTCTTCACCTCGTGACACATTTTTTGGTGAAGTGGATTTTGGCAACCACTCCTTTCTTTCTTATTACATATGACTGGATGGCACAAAGATTGATTGAGAAGGAAATTTAGTTTACAAGAGACTTCCTCGAGTTGGAAATTTTTTTGATCATGAGGTATGATCTTAAATTGATTGTAATTTTTCAAGTTCTCTTTCATAAAAGGATACGCTTCTTTTAATAATCGATTGGTTCTTTCTATCAAGAGAAAATTCATCTCTTTTGGTCCAATCAATTCATGGCAGCGGGGTAAAATAAAATGCATCATATGAAGGATAAATAACATCTTCATCATCATCTATAAATGAATATGGAAGGTTCCTAATGTGAAAGGTCTTGATCTGAGAAAGGGCTAGGTGAGAAAAATCTCATCTTCTTACTTTATGTTTGTCTAAATAGGAAGCCCAAACATTTTCCATGGCAGGGTTATGTTGATACTTCACTCCAAGAATCTTCTACATATATCCATTGATATCAAACTAGGATCTCTTCACATATGGATGAATAGTGATGAGGGAAAACTCTTTTTCCATGAGTTGTGCACTAAAGAGATTTGGTTATTGGTATTCCCCAATTTGTATTGGGAAATGAATTTCTGAGAGATGCTTGTCACTAAGAAGATAGTGAAATTAGAATAATCGTTGTGCAAGCTCCATTAATTCCCACATGTCACTGACATACTTAGGAAGCTTCCATGGAGTACCCACAAAGCCGCTTACACAAATGTAGGAAAAGGATGGAAATTCAATAAACCATGCTCCCCATTGGTAAATGACACCCATGGGGTCTTTAGAAATCTTTCCTCCATATTCCGATTCCGGTTTCAATCACATGGAAGGTGAATGCATAATTAACTCTTCTGAAATGATGAGAGCTATTTTTAAAACTCAGTTGCAGATAACAATGGAAGACATTATTTGATGGACCGATGACTCCTCTTGTTTCAAGTCCCAAAAATAACTTTCTTCTAGCCACTGCATAAGTCAGATATGATGTCATGTAGAAACATTCAGTAATCTTCACTTCTATGAATTGTTTGTGAAGGGTATCATTGATGATGGTGGCTCAATCCAAAAAATCACTCTTGGCAAGGATGATACAAATAAATTGATACATCAATGGGTGGAAAATCTTGGTAGAGGGTAAACTGAAGACTCAACTTAGGAGAGTAATCATGTCCATGATTTCTTCCACGACTTCAATGTGGTATAGCTCTTTAAGAAGCTACTAAACTTGAGGCCTCTTGGTCAATAACTAGTTGTTATTAACCATCTTGCTCCACCTAAGGGGTTCTTCATCTCAAAATTATTGTGTTGAATTTCAAGTGATATCCGCATTGTTAGGGAAGTCAGGTATGCTAAGAAAATCCTCAATGTGCTCTAGTGTGATTTAGAGGAAAGGCTCGTGATTATCTTTAAAAATTCCTCATCTCTCGAGATCTTAATGCTCTACGTAAGTGATAACCAGCTTTGGACATTACATTGAGACTGGAAATGGTATTGCTTGGGGTATACCACTATGGTAAAGCCTATCTAAGAATATGGTTTTGCCTTTAGCTTTGACCCGATCGTAGAATTGTTGCACATTGATGTGAGCCAGATTTGTATCAGTGATATTATCATATGCTGACTTGGTTGAATTGGGAGGAATGATTCCTTGGAATTCATACTTTAGCATGGACTTATTCAATTTCTCCACTGGATTCATTGATCTTCCTACAAATTTATTAGAATTTTTAGCCATTATGACTTTGACATGTAAAAAAATGCAAATGAGGTCAGATCTCAGTCCCTGAAACTCCTATCAATGCAAGAAAAATATAACTCATTTAATATTATTTATTATTATTATTATTTTTAAATAATAATAATAATAATAATAATCAGTCCTAGTTACAATTTTTTAAAAATATGTCAATACATCACACAAGGACTAAGCTCGAATTTTGATTCTGGCGATGATAAAAATATCTCCCAATTTTAATATTCCAATTTTTTAATTTTATTATCCTGAGAAAATTTTCCCTTGCATGCATGAACTGTAATTTCTCTTTTACATGGAAATTTCCTGATTTTAATGAATGTGTTGTTACAAGATTGTTCGTACATGTTGATTTATCTCTCCTTCCACGTGGCATCTACTTAGTTTTGGCGAGGATTTGGTCTTTCCCTGTGGCTGCGTGGAAAATTGTTTGATGAAATTGTTCTTACTTCTCTAGAACCTACATGGAAGCTATAACTTTTTCCTTAAAAATGTGTTGAAACTCGTGTTTGGTCTTATGCTCAGCGTGGGTTCTCCTTTGGGCTTCTTTTCTAGGTTTATTTTAAACTTTCTTTCTCATTTTTTCATGTTGAATCCTCCCTCTGCTGTGTGGATCTCTTGATGTCTACGTGGAGATTATGTTTGGACTGTTATGCTTGGTTTTTTTAAACTTTCCCAATGCATGGAACATTCTCCTTTCTTGATTTCTATGGTTGTGTTAAAATTCCTTTTGGCTAAAACATGCATTTAAACTTTCTTTATTTCTACCTTCCCTCTCTTTCAAGTGGATTGTCTCATTTATCTTAGACTGTGTGATTATTAGGGAATGCATTTTGGATTGTATGCTAATTTCTTTGGCTTTATACCCATGTGTTGAAACTTGTTTTTTCTCCTTAGGTTGTGTGGATTCCTTCCTTTATGCAATGTGTGGAATGTTCTCCTTTATTTTTTATTTTGGATTGTTTTCCTTTGTCTCTTGCTAAAATTTGACAACATGTATATTAAATAGACTTTACCCCTAGCGTGGAAAGTTTTTGTCTTCTCTTTGTGTAATGAACAACTCTTAAAACCAATGTGTGGAATCTCCCTTAACTGCTTCTATGTGGAAATTGTTTAAAACCTCTACAAATGATATTCTTTGGCTTATTCTTAGTGTTTGGCTATTTCCTTCTTCTCTGTATAGCTAATGTAATTTTTTTTAATTATGTTTACAGTAAAATAGATTGGAAAGCTTCAAAGCTTCTTCACATGAATTTTTCCAAGGATTTTGATGACGAAATGGTTAAAGAAGCTTTTGTAACCATTTATTATTTCCATTGGAATAACCAATTCCCTCTTTCCCGGGTAGTGGCATTAATTGGTAGGGGAAATTAGGAAATAAACAACCATTTGCTAGCGGAAATGGCAAGGTGGGCAGGTAATTCCCATTTTATTTCCCCATGTGGAAAATCGGGATATTTTTTGCCTGTTTTCCAATTCATTGAATTGAAAATCAATGGAAGAAATCCCACAAGGGGGGAAATAAAATGAATTTTCCAAGAAAGGGGAAATATGGGTATGGAGGTAAATTTTGCATCCTAAAAAATTGGAAGCGGAAGTTTAGTTTTCCCCTAGCAATCAAATAAAAATTTGTCAATCAACTTTTAATAATTATTATATTAATATTTATTTAATTAAAAACCCCAAATTTTTAATAAAATTAATTTTATCATACAAAGGGTGATAAATAAATTAAATATTAATTAATTAATATTTAACGTAGTTTATGACATGGCGAAAGGATTTCTCCCCCGAAATGGATCAAATAAAGACCAGAACAATCACAAAAACAAGACGATTGTGACGAGGGAGATAAATCACGCAAAGTAACACTTTTGAAGTTTTTCTAAATTTACATGTTTATTAATTTTGCGAAGTCAAAATTAGCTGATAACAGTTTCTTAGGTCTTCAGAGGTACTAGGAGTCATTAACATTCCTTAGTGATCATTTCATAGTGTTTAGTTATGCTCTAGGAGTTCAAAATTTGAATAGGGAGGCTTCTCTCCATTTTGCACAAGTTTGAATATTTGAATTTTATAGAGTCATTTTGGCTTCCTTAGCAAGTGTAAGTGCCTTAGGGGTCTAAATAAATTCTTTAGGAGTTTTGTATGGTTCATAATTGTTTTGGGCTTCATCATGAGGTTTATGAAGTTATTGTAACTCCTATTCTTGTTGACGCCATCTTGCATGTAACTCCCACTTTTGTAATCATGAGTGTGAACCAAGAAAGGGCGGTTATGGAAGGGCTTAAGAAAGAGAGGATATAAACCATTTTTGTAACAGTTGCATGTATTGATCTATCAAATAAAGCATGTTTTGGAGCTCCAAGAAACTGGAAGAAAAACCTTGTTGTTCAGTGTAGAAAGCTTGATTGTGTATTGCATGTAGCTGTGATACTATGAATTTGATGATTGTAGCCTTATAATGCATGTATGTAGTGTTGGTGTCGAATCGCAGCACCCCTGGGAATCTGCAACGCGATCGGTCGAGACTCTCAGTGCGATTGCACAACATGGAGCTTTTCCCAAGTGTGGGACCTTGCGAAATCGGAAAAGCTCTCCGGATGAAGGCCGACTCCTATTCCTCTGTTCAGATGCACGGATAAACGCAGAGGATTTACCAAAAGCCTAATCTAAGTTGCCAAGGAGACAGGGTAAAGAATGCATAAAAATAAAACCTAAACTATGGAGGTGATGCACCGAGGAATGTTGGACACCCGTTTTGCAAGATTAAACACAGACCACATAGATGTAATACCACACCATGCACAGGCAACCAAAATGCAATGAGAGATCAAAATAACAGCAATGAATATATGAGAGGGTTTAAAATCAATCACAGACATACATATATTGCTCAAGGATCAATTCAATACATTGTAATGGCCAAGAGGCAAAAAACAACATTACAATCCATATGGGAGGCTTGAAAACTCCACAAATTCTCTTGCAAGCAGGAGAGAAGGGAGGATGCAAAACAAAAATGTCTAACCGTTTTTAGAGAGCCTCTCTTTACCATTTATATGAGGAAAAATGAGGGAGAAGAGAATGATTCGAACTCTGCCCCCAACCACCTCCAAGACTGCACCTAACCTATCATATTATGGCGGTAGGTGAGGATATCAACAACCCAATAGTGGCGAATTGTATTTTACATTTTTAAGAACTTGTTCCCACCCAATTAAAGATATCCAGTCGTAGTTGCGTAGAGGACACTGAGAGCTTTCCGAAAATTCCAACCTTGTGTGAATCTGAGCTCCCTGTGAAAAGTTATGGCGATCTGAATATTTCCCGCGTCAGGGTCTGTTTCCAGTCGGGTTCGGGTTTCTCCTCTGCATTTGCATCGGGTTTGGAGGATGCCTCGACATGTTTTCACCCCATGCTTCTGCGCCATGTTTCTCCGCCTTCGAAACCCGCTTTCCCTTGCGTTTATCTATATTTACCCGGGGGGGTAAATATATACAACATGTAGTTGTGAAACTCTTGGGTGGAGATATATAACAATGGTAAGAAGATCATAACTGTGATATAGTTCTTTGTATGTATGCATTTGTAAATATTTCTATTATTTGTGTGAATACATTTGAAAATTGTGACTATGATAGAGTTAAAAAATCAATGAATGAGTTAGTGTATGAAGATATGAGAGTAACAAGTTAGGTTTATTGACATTGTATTCATGCTCGAATGATACTTGATAGACCTTGATAGTGGCAAGGGAGACTGTGTGGGTAGAATCAGAAAACATAAATATTGAAGATAGCTTTGTTTGTAGGCAGAGTATGGGAATTTATTGAGTGTATGAGAAATATTGCAAGGCTTAACCCTACTGTACATTCCTTAAGTTGGGATATGTATTTACCGACCTTTAGGAAGAAAGAGTACCCTTGAAACTATTGGAAATTGATTCTATAACAAATTACTTAGCGTCAGTCCTACTTTAAAACCCTAGGGAGGGTTTAGCAAATTTGGATTGTTAAAGATTCTAAATGTTGAAAGGAGACTTGAAAATTTTTACTTTGGTTCTGAACACCCCCTCCTAATGTATCCTAGGAGCAATAAGCCATGATCAATCCCCACAAACCAACTGTGCATGACAGTTTTAAGAAATACTTGTAGCATAATGTATTTACCAAACAAGTGAGCTAGGGCTTAATGAATGAAGGCTCAGATCAAGGAGTTTTGCCTTGAACTTTGTAAGAGTTGACTTAAATAATCTCCCTAATAGATTGTGAAGGAAATTTAAAATTTCATTAGGTGGAAGCCAATATATTGATGAAAGTTTGGGGATGAGACAGTCTATCCAGTTGAAAGCCTAGATTGAAGCCTAGAAATAGGTTTTAGGAGAAAACTTGCAAGGGAACACCTCGTGAAACTACTCATACAAGTAACTTGGTCAAATAGGTGTTGGAAATGGTCATTTGTTTGCATGTTAAGACCATAAACCAAAATATAAGGTTGGAAATTCTCCTAAGTAGGGTTAGTAGAGAGAGAAAGGCTAATAGAGAGGAATGGAAGGGAAGGAAGACTTGATCAAAGAACCAAAGAATAAAATTTTGCATCCTTCACATAGGGATAAAGGGGTATTGAAATAAGTTTCTACTTTGCTATGAATCCTTACCAATGATTCTTGTATACGTTAAAAATATTAGTGAGTTGAATGTGAGAAAACAAAAAAACTTTCTTCCCTAATCTAATCTTCTCAACAATACCTCAGATAGAGCAATGGATTGAAAGGGGGAGAGAGATTATACCTGCACTTACCTACAAGTTACAAAGATCCTCCTTTGATGTGTTGGAATTTCTATTGATTGATTGTTGATTTACTTAAGATTTTGGTGGAGACACACGGGAAATATCTCCCCTTGATTTTTCTTTGGATTGCTTGAGGAAAGATGAAGGATTGGATTGATTGGATGATAGAGTGATGATATAATGGATTGATTGAATGAATAAAATGACAGAGCTTTGTTATGTATTTGTGACTTCTCTTAACTAGCTCTCATGGAGGAGGAGAGCTCAATTTATAGTTTGCGGGTGGAGGATTCAATGACTAAGATGAAGCTAAGTTGGATTTGGATCAAGGGTGGATAATGATGTGAGAATTGTAGGATTCTAGAGTGGAAGGCTCTATAATTTAAATTCAAAATTCATGGAGGGAAGAAGCTTCTATTGAATGGAAAAGGTTAGAGGGGCTTCTAGAAATAGAAGCCTCTAGATTTAGAGGTGTGAGGATGTGATTAGGTTTAGAATTAGATTAGGTTAATAAACGATGATTAGGGTGAGGTTACATGGAAAGGATAGGTGTAGGGATGTGTAGGGTAGGTAGGTAGATGTAGGAATATTAAATTCCTATAAAATTTTTATAAGGGTTATGATAGGATAATGTGATATAATAATGAAATAAACGTGATTAATGATAAGATGGGATACAATAATGAATTAAAAGGATTAATAATGGAATGATGGGATAAAAGGGTAAATATGATAAAATGGATTAAATAATAATAATTAATATTGTGATTAATTATTATATGGATGGTGTTGGGATATTTGCGGGACAAATTAATCATAATTAATCATGTTGACATTTTAGATGTCTACATTTTCCCCCTCTTTGAAGGGTTATTGTGGAGTAGTGACCGTTCAAAGAAAAAGAAGAGAATATGTTAGGTGGTGATATGGTGCCTCCTCTAGGGGTTAGGCGAGAAGGAACGAGTCAGGTAACCACTTGAAAAGAGAAGAGTCCGAAGTTAGTAGAGGATTAGAGGATGATAAGATTGAGGATTGGAAGATATTGGAGAGAAGATTAGAGGAGTAGGAGATTATACGATTAGGAGAGAGGATTAACGGATTAAAAGGAAGGATTAGAGGATTAGGATATTATAGGATTAAGAGATTCCCCAGTCAATGATGTATGACAAGGGTGAAGAGGTAAGATTGGTGGATTAGATTATGCCCCAGTCAAAGGGGTTAGGATTTGAATATTTGGGATTTATATTTGAGGATTTTGGATTTTATTATGTTATGTTTGAGGATGTTAGATAAGGATGTTGGATTTGGAGGACCAACATATTGAGGATGTTTGGATGAGATAATAAGGATTTTTTTGATAGGACATTGATGAGAAGAGGATTGGAATGATGAATGATGATGTGATGAGAAATATTATTGGACTTTGATTGATAAGAGGATGTTAGAAGATGCCCCAACCAAGGGGTGAGGATTTTGGATTTTGGATGTGACATGATAATATTTAGATGTGGATATTGATGAAAGGATTGATTTGATAGGAGAATGAGAAGGTTAGATAGTTAGGTAGATGATGTTGTGGGTGATGATAAGGCTATAGGGTGATTATAGAAGGGGGTTTTACTACCATAAAGTGCCCACTATCATCATCATTAACATTTGTAATTGACGTGGCATAGAGAAAAATGCATCAAGGTATAAATAACATGATGATGTAATTGCCAAATGCCTGTGTCATCATATCGTTGGACATATTAATGCAAAAAAGAGGGTCCTCATATCATTAGACCGTGATAAAGAAACAAAAGGGGCCTCATATCATCGGCCTAAATGTAAATGCAACCAAGCAAGCAAACACACACATTGCCTTTTATTTTAGATTTTTAGATTTTGGATGTTTAGATTATTTGACGGTGGGTGCCAAAATGTAGACAAAAGTGGTGTTAGTTATAAATGCATACTAAAAACTAAACCAAACTAGTTCCTAATCTAACACACCTATTATCTACCTCTGAATGAGTAGGATAAAAAGGAGGAAATAGTGCTTATACCTACACTTACCCACAAGCTCCAATTATCTTACCTTGTTGTTTTGGATGTGTTTAAGATAGTTCTTGTATTGCTTTAGATTTATGGAATGAGTTGGAACAACACCTTCCCTTTGTTGAATGATGATTTTTGTTTGATGGAATGCTTGATGATTGATAACTTGCTATGGAGATATTTTAGTACTACTATAATTGCAATTTCAAAAGATGGTAGTCAAGGAGGGTGGCACTCTTTATTTTTAGTTAGAGGAGGGAAGAATGGAGGGTTGAAATATTTCCATGTAAAATGGTAGATCAATGGTGGAAAATTAGTGAGAAGAGAGAAAGATATAGAATTGGAAGAATTCTAGAATATTAAAAGAAGCCTCTCATTGAATTAAAAAATCAATGGAGGGAGAGAAATATAATTTAAATTTTTAAATATGAAAGAGGGAAAACTGGAGAGGCTTCTAGAAATAGAAGACTTTAGATTTAGAGGATTGTTTAGCTTGGGTATTAGGTGAGATCAAATGTGATTAGTGGAGTGATTAGATGGAAGAATCTAGGTCTAGGGTAGGTGGGTAGGTGAGTAGGAAATTTTAATTCTAAGAAATTGATAATAGATATTCGTTAATGGGATAATGAAATATTAATGATGTATTAATATGATTAAGGATGAGATATGGGATTATTGGGTGAATAGTGATAATTATTGAGGTATGCTAACTAGGCATAATAATAATTTAATATCACAATTAATTATTATATGGTTAGTGATGGGGAGAGATTAATGATGTATAATGAGTATGTTATTTGCTAAATGAGTATGTCGAAATTTTGCATGTCTACATTTTTCCCCTCTTTGAATGGTTACTGTACGTAGTGATGATCATTCAAAGAAAGAGAGATGATGGGATAGCTGGTGAGGGTGATGACCCCTTGAGGGGTCGAGAAAAGAGGAAATGAGTCAGGTGATTGTTCAAAGAGACGAAAGTCCTAAGGTAGCAGATGCGTGAAGCTTAGATCATGAGAAGATTTGAAGATGTAGAAGATTAGGAGTATAGAGGTAAGAAGATTTGGAGGAATTTAGATGGATTAGAATATGTAAAGAATTGGATTAGAGGAGTAGAGGATTAAGGATTCAAAGGAATATAATTAGAGGATGAGGAGGATTAGAGGATTCTGGAGGAATATAATATTTAGATTAGAGGATTAGAGTAGAGGATTCAAACGAAAAAAATTTAAGGATGAGAGCATTAGAGGATTCAGAGGATTAGAAGATGTGATGTATTGGATTATAGGAATAAAGAGTAGGAGGTTGAAGGATTATGAGATATTATAGTTTGGAGTAGAGGATGCCACAGTCAATGAAGTATGACAAGGGTGAAGATTTAGGATTGTTGGATTTAGAAGATGCCCCAAGTAGGGGGTTAGGGTTGGAGGATTTAGGATTAGAGGATGCCCCAATCAAGGTATGTGGGTTGATAATAGGATGTTGGATTGGATAGTGTGAGATGTTTTTGATGAGAGGGGATCAATTTTGGATTATAAGAGAGTCGATGAAGCAATGAGAAATAATATTTGATTGATTGATAAGAGGGTATTGGAAGATTCCCCATCCAAGGGGCGAGAATGGTAATTGCAAGCCTTTGATTTCATTGAAGAAGTATTGATTGGATAAGGGGATAATAAGATTGGATAGTTAGTTAAGAGATGAATAGGATGGGACTTAAAAGATTATACTTGACGGGGGGTGTGCTTCCATAAAGCACCCATTGTGATCATCATTAACAATGTGGTTAGTGTGGCACAAAGTAAGGTGCACCAATGGTATAAAGACCATGGTGACTGAACTTTCAAGATGCCCTTGTCCTCATGTCATTGTGATAAATTAATATTATAATGGTCCTCATATCATTGCACTAGAAAATAGTGGCCTTGTATCATCGGTAGTGCCGAAATAAAAAGAATAAAAAGGGGCCTCATATCATCAACCAAAATGTACAATGAAGATAAACAAGCAAAAATACAAACAAGAATACACACATTACATTTCATGATATTTTTAAAACTATGGATGGCATGTTTATTGGGAATTTTATAAGTGTTATGATTTTTTTAGAATTTTTGGATGGTTTGGATTTTTAATAATTTTTGGATTTTTTAATAATTTTTTGATTTCTTTGGATTTTTATAATTTTTAGGTTTTTTTGGATTTTTTATAATTTTTTTGGATGTTTTATAATTTTTTGTATTTTTTTATTTTTTGGGATTTTTGATAATTTTTTGGATGTTTTATAAATTTTTTATTTTTGATAATTTTTTGGATTTTTTTGGATATTTGATTTTTTTGGATGTTTTTCATAATTCTTTTTATTTTTTTGGGATTTTAAAATTTTGAAATCGTTGAATTTTTAGTGGATTTTTTATTAGCTCTATTTTTGGCTTTTTTTTTTTGGCTGTTTTCTCCTTTTTTTTTCTTTTTTTGCTTTTTCCCTCCCTTTTTTTTTTGCCTTCTGTTTTCTTTTTTTCTTGGACTTATTTTTGTCCCTCCTTTTTTGTTTGGCTTTTTTTCTCCCTTGTTTTTGGGTCTTTTTGGCTGTTTTTTTCCTTTTTTGGCTTGTTTTTGGCTTTTTTTGCTTCCTTTTTGGCTTTTTTCTCCTTTTTTTTGGCGTTTTTTTTCTTCTTTTTTTTATTTTTTTTTATTGTTTTTTTTGGGATGGTTTAGTCCTCAATAGTTGTGTGGAAATGCTTTCACCAAAGTTATCAACCAAAAAAACACATGTTGATTTTTGATAATTTTGTTTTGGATTTTTTTGGGATATTTGATTGTTGGTTTTTTGGGGAGTGTTTTGGGTTTTAATTTTTTGGATTTTTTTGGATTTTTTTTTATCAATTGGATGTTTTAATAAATTTTTTGGATGTTTGTAATTTGATAATTTTTTGATTTTTGGATTTTTTAATAATTTTTGATAAACGAGGGGATTTGGTGAGGGTAGGAAGAAACATGGGGAAAACCGACGAATAGGGTGGGAGAATGGGCTCCTGGAAGTTTTTAGGATGTCACGACGGGGATAAAAGGGGTTCGGGGACCACAGGACGAGCCATTTTCACTGTGCATAGTAGAGAACTAGAACCCTTGAGAGAACACGATGGCATATGAGAGGATTGTTGTTCACCGAGCAGACCAAGTGAGGACTTACCAGCAACTGACAACCGATGAAGCTGGGGTAGGTACCTGTGTTTAGTTATTGATTGTAATTTTGCACGTTTATGAGGTTTTTTAGGTTTTTAGAGTAATTTTAGGCATTAGGGGGGTATGAAGTGGTGTTATGCGCCATAAATGGTGCCTATGCGCCAATCGTCGCGCCTATGCATTGCTAGGACGAGTAGTGCATGTTTTAGCACCTATGTGGCGGGGGAGGGTTGTGGTTTGGCACTTATGCACATGGGATGGGGTGTAAATTGGCGCTTTTATTCCAGATTGGTGCCTATGTTATATAATGACACCTATGTGATAAATAGTAGTACCTATGTGAGGGGTTGGTTAAAATGAAGTATAACGACACTTATGTGCTAGACATGGGATGGGAAATGGTGCCTATGTTCTGAAATGGCGCCTATGTATGAAATGGCGTGTTTGTCATAAAATGACGCCTATGCTTATGAGGTGGCGCCTATGCCATAGTGTTGGAAGTTAGGATTTTTGGAGGGGTGAATTATTGAAAATAGGGATTAATAAGATGGGTAGTGATGGGTGGGGGATAATATATGATGTTTGATGCATGCAAATTGTTTTAGGTGTCGTACAGGTCATACATCGACGTTCATCCACCTTAAGGCATTAGTTAGGGGGTTTTGAAGAGGAGGTAGAGGAGGATGAGGCTTCATTGTTGCACGTGCTAGGATTGTTACATGTAGTAAGGATGCTATTTATGTGGGCAGATCGAGGCATATTGATGGCACTGACAAAGCGGTGGCACTCTGAAACAAGTACATTTTGGCTACATACGGGAGAGATGACAGTGACATTAAAGGATGTCTACCATATCTACCGGCTTCCCGTGGAGGGGGAGCGGGTGGTATGACATAGGTTGATGCCTGGAGCATGATTGAGGCTGCTGACTATTGTAGAGGATGTACCCCGCTAGGGGTTGCAAATAGATTTAGGGATTTATTTTAGAGAGGGGTACATGGAGCGGGTGTCAATGCTACTATGCTCCTTGATCAACTGTATCTTATTGCCAGATGGTGGAGGTTGGTAATTCAGTATCATATTTGTAGATTTGGTGCATGTTATGTGGCAATATGAGATGGTGTTTACGTGAGCTCCTGTGGTATTGGCACAGTTATATCGTGACTTACACAGGATTGCTTATCGGAGAGGTAGTAGTACGGTATGAAGCATCCTTCTACATATATAGAGTTACGACCATATATAAATGGGTAGACTGATTGGCATCCGAAAACAATGATGGACTAGGGAGCCTTCAGTATATGGGTGGTATATGCGCTTGGGTAGGAGGGAGCATTTAGGGGAGATGGATTGATATAGGTGCAAGATTGATGAGCTACATGCGGGGTATATCACATGGTGACCATAACGGTAGTATGAGGTGTGGGAGGGAGACCAGATTCATATGAGGAGAATCCAAACACTATATGCTATTTGCTGGGGGACCAACCATATATGATAGAGCAATATCTATCAGATCACATGTTGCGATAGTTTGGCATTATTTAAGATATTCCTATAGGTCGTCATGTGTTTACACGGACTGCATGAGAGTTGGAGGACTGGGGTGCCATGATTCCAGAAGATGTGGCAAGGGTTGGCTTTCATGACTTCTAGGTTGTCCTATGGAAACATTTACCAAATGTGGAGGATTTGGGGACAATCTAGGGATATACTTGTTAGAGATTTCATGCATTAAAAAGGGGGGGGGTCGAATCAATGCTGGTAAAATGTACAATCAAATTCCTTTTTATTTCATGTATCTGTTGTTATTAACTATCATTGATTGTTACAAGCATGCAATATTAATCATTAAGACTATAAGAATGAGAAGCATATATAGACATTCACACGAGGACACAGGATATTATGTGGGAAACCCTTTCGGGACAAAAACCTACTGAAACTGTTGCTTATATTACACAAAGTAAGGACTCATAATAATATAACACATCTTACAAGATTTGCTGAGTGAGACATTAATCCCACAAGGAGCACCAACCCCTACACCTATGTTGATATTACACATAGCAAAGAACTCAAGTGAATATTATGCATCACAAGAGATTTCTTTCTGTAGGCACCCACCTACAAGGAAACTACAACTCCCTAAATGTGCTAAGCTACAACTTAGACTTCTTTACACATACATTTTGACCATGTAGTTACAACAATTTCTTATATAATGGATTATGATCACTTTTCTAGTTCGATCTATGTTCTTCCTTTGTCACACTCTTCTGCTCATTCAAACTGTTGTTGTTATGCTCTGCTTATTTGATTGTGTTTTTCATTATTTACTCGATCTCACCCTTTCTATCTTCTTCACTGTTGTAGCTCTTCTTAGCTTGATTGCAACATATTTTCTTCTTTCTACCTATGTCGGTCTCTAGTTGTTTCTTCAACTCAAATGCATCGTTTTCTTCTATTGAGCAGCCTTTTCTTCTGTTACTCCTTCAACAAAATATTTTCTTATTTCATTCTTGAGCAACTCCTAGCAATGGTCATCAAATTTCCTCTATATATCCAATTGACCCATTCACACTTCCTTTTGCATGTCGTGCAATCTCTCTTGCTCAATCACCTGAAAATTTGGTGCATTAAATGCATGTAACTTATTACATATTTTTCCCCTACTATGTTCGGCTTGAATTCTCCTTTTTCTATGCATCTGCTAGATATTATTTAGGAGATGACTCCTAAAAATAGATTCTTGTATTTTTAGGATTTCCTCATGATCTAAAATATATGTTCTCCTTTCTTCTCCAATATTTTATTTCACCTTAGAATCATGAATGTTCATGGAGAGTGTAATTGAAATGATTTGAAGTCAACAAACATTAAATTCTGGCAGCTGGAATAGTAGACTTCATCTTTCAATGTGGAGTTCTAGTTGTACACGCAACCACAATCTTCACACAATTGAATCACCATTAATTCACATGTAAACTATTACTTCTTTTATTTTAAACTCTATCTAATTATCCTTGATTCATCTTCAGTTCATACTTGCTCAATTTGCAGCTTCCAGTTGCTTCCTCGACTTTTTCCTTTGTATCGCGGCGTCTCCCTTTGGTTTGCGACACTTCTCCTTCTTGGGTGGATTTTTCAGTTATCTGTGGTTCTTCTATGCTTCTTGCGGCTTTTGCAATGTCTCGCAGCTATAATCCTTGTCCTTTGCCTTTCTGCGGCTCGTTCTTTATGCACGGCTCTTGTTGCCTTCTAGCGACTTTGTTTCATGTTTGCAACTCCATCCTTTCATCTGTGACTTTGTCATTTCCACGGCTTTCTTCCTTAGTGAATTTCCTTGTTCTGTGTGGCTTTTCCCTTATGTGCGACTTCCTTCTAACTTCCCTTTATTTGGTAGCTTCTCTAGTCTTCCGTGACTATCTCCATTCCTTAGTTTTTCACAGCTTTTCTCCTTACGGTTTTGCCTTTACCTCCATATTTCTTGTAACTTCCTTAATCTGTGGCTTCTCCTTTTCCTATCCTTGCTTCCATGACTTTCAATCCTTCTCATTTATGCACTTGTATGTTGACTCCTTTTGCATTGGTGGCTTCATTCCATTTTACACAACCTTCACATACCTTTTGTGGCTTCTTCTAGAGTTCCACATCCTTGTACAAGTTATTGGCGGCTGCTCCAAGACTTCGATAGGCTATATTTGGACCTCAACAGCTATCTCTTGACTTCTGCAGAAATCTCTAGTATTCAGTGGATGTCTCCTTTCTTTAGAAAATATCCTTTATGTCTCCACGACGTGCACAAACATTGATTAAGTCCCTTAGAACTTATCCTTAGTCATCCTGAAGCCTTATCTTCTTGAGCATGCAACTATCACTGTTATAGCTCTGACCATTATGAAATCATTTGGTTCAATCTTCAACCTTCTCTGCTTGCTTTCCTAAGCTACCTTCTCTTTGAGTTGACACTACCAATCAACCTTCATCTTATTTACATGCTCACTTTACCAATTCACTCCTTTTTCCATCAATGCAACTTGATATTAACTCATCCATCTTGACATCAATGCCAACACATTTAACAATGAAAAATATGCAACAATCTCTCCCTTTGTCATTGATGGCAACACACCCAGAAACCTCTGACTATTGATGGCAAAAACATTGACAATCATGGTTTATGTTCTCCCTCTTTGACATATGATTAGTTAGTTTCTGACTTTAGTTTCTCTCCCCCTTTAACAACAATGTGAAAGGACCAACTATGTTGTGTAAGGCTAAGTATACTGGTAATCTAGATTCATCATGTTCTTACCTTAAGAAGCTCCCCTTACGCTTATGCTTCTAATCCACTTAATCACTAGTAGTTCCCCCTTGGATAATGCTACACTTTTAGTTGTTAAAACAAATCTCTTTGTTGTTTGTTGTGCTTCACTCCAATTTCCTTGAACTGACACAAATTCATCCTTGTCCACATGCTCGTGTTGAGGCTGTATTTCATCTTATATGTTACAGATTCCAGTCTCAGACACTTTCCTCACAGTATGAATCCCCTTTTCTAATTTCTTGATCTCCAGCTTCTTGACACTTATCCATTACTTAGTTTCCTATTTCCACTTGTGACATGCATTAATCTGATCAGTCTTGTAATGTATCCGCTTTCTCCAATCTCATCCATAGATAGTCATTAAATCATATGATTCTACTCAACAACAAACTTCTGAGCACGCGGTTTGCATAGTTTGGAGATACCAATTGTTACACTACTTAGATCAATAGGAATTTTTCACCAACATCTTTTGGGGCTTGTTAGAGTAGGTATTTACCTTAGCTCATGTTCACCTAGGTACTTTATTTACCTTTATTGTATTTATCCTCACCCACTTATGTGTGTGGATATTTATTTTATCTTATTTAGATGTTAGGAAGATATTATCTAGTTATTAGGTAGAGTTCTTTCCTTGATCTATGGTATTAACTAGATTCTTGATGTATAGGTCTCTCCTAAATCTATGGTCTTGACTAGTTCTTTGATGACTAGTTATTTCCTTGATTTATGGCTTGATCTGCGACCTTGACTGGTTCTAAGATTGTTATTCCTTACCTATTTAAGCAAGGCCCATTCTCAATGTATTGCATTGAGTTTCATAATAATATATGATATTGTTGCTCATTTGTTTGCAAAGGCTTTATGTAAAGTTATTCTGGTGAATTCCTTTCATCTTATTGATCGTGATGTTTGATTAACATCTGTGTTCTTGGCTTGCTACGATCTGGTTATCGTTCCTTTCATGGTATCAGAGCAGGAGATTGCTGTTGACATCCGTCTGTAAGTTTTATTTTGCAAATAAATTTATTGTATATTCATATATTTGGGATTTGGTCATATGTTGTTGCTGCATGCATCCATTGGATCTGGAAGGCGTGAAAACCCTAAGATCGACTATAAACTCAGTCGTTTTTGCAGGCAGTCATTTTTTGGGGTTTTTTTTGTTGCAAGGAAGCACACTGGATCACCTCAAGATTCACGCCCATCAGAAAAGAAATCATGGGATTGTTTTTTTGGGTCTGTTATAGTCCTTGGTCTTATGGTATGGTCATATGAGGGCTTAAAGCTTGTGATTCCTACTAGTAGGTGCTTAGCTTCAGCCCCCTTTAATTTTATTTGTGTGGTGAAGGCAACAACAATTTATTTTGTTTTAGAGGCAACTAAAATAAATAACAGAGAAAAATATTAAAAAGCTTGTAACTTTTGATTGGTAACTCGGTTTTGAGTGTTGTTTCTTGCAAAAGTGATTTTTTTTTCATGATCTTTCCATTGGATTTATTTATTTTGAGACTTGCACTATAATTATAAAGTGTCAAATATGGAGAAGTGTTGTAATCAATTATGGATGCAATTTTGGCTGAGCCTGATGTCCTAAATTTTTGGGAGTTGCAGTTTGTACCTATCATGGATTCTGAGAATGATATGCTTTTCTCTGAAGTATGTGGACTTCAAGAGGATATTGTAAAATTTGTGGAAGAAAATAGATCACTCAAGAAGTGAAATTCTCTTCTACAATCACTCATTCACGATAAGGATATAATAATACACTCCCTGCAGAACAAACTTGCTAGCCTACAACATCACCATCATATTGTGGACAACCATATCCATGCTCCTAGTCCAATTACAATGGTTGCTCTTGTACCCACTGACATTGATATGCCAGTATTTGAGCCTGAACCTACTTTTGATGCTTCTAAACCTATGAGGCTTGTTACTGCATGCTCTTCCACATCTGTGCATATTACAGTACCACATATTATGTATCCTACTTCTGCTTAGCTGCATGGATTTTTTGAGAAGCATACTACTGCATTTAGTTCTCGCATGCTCCATTCTATGGGTCTCACTAGCAGAGTCATTGGAAGACATTCACAGGGTATTTTTTCCTCTATTCCACATGTTAAGTGGAATTCTCGTCATGACATTGGTTTTCGAGCAGATACTTCATTAGGATCACACATTGACATTGGTTCACTCGACTCTTTCTAAGGATCATGAGCAACACATGAGTTCTGCACCTTCACTCAGGCTTGAGAAACCTGAGATTTCAGTTGTCAGACATGATCAACCTGACACACATTCTGATGTTCTTTTGCATGTACCCATTGTGCATTTTACACCAAGTCATATGCAGGCATCTTCTTCATCCATCTGTGTTGATTTGGGGTGGATATCTGATCACTCGTGGATGCGACATAGGCATTCATTGAGAGGACTCTACAGACGTGGCTCCTCCACCATTCGACCTCTTGCTCCACTTTCTATACCTTCTACATTGTGATGCTTCTTGTTTTGAGCATTTTTCTTTAGCAGGTGTAGTCTATCTCTCTTGTTTGTTGAGAGATTTTGTATCTGTATTTTCAACACTTTTGGCATGTTGACAATCTTCTTGTGGGGGAGCTATTATGGTGGAGCCCAGTGTTAGTTTATCAGTGTTCAAGTAGTTGTTTTGACAACTCATACAGATTTGTAGTGCCACTCCACCCATTCATCAGTATGGGAGGGTGTGGTGGTTGATCCTGCTTCTTCGAGTTTTGTGTCCTTGCCTTGTTACCTTGAATTTTCTTGGATCATGACACTCTGGATTTTGTGTCCTTGAAATTTTTGCTTTGGTTATTGTTCTTGGATCATGGCGCACCTATTTGTAGCACTTGATCAAATTATGTTTGGTGTTTTTTTGCACTTTCGACATCACTCCGTTGACAGTCTCCTTGTATGGAGCATGGAGTCCAGTGTTGGGTTATTTTTGAGTTTTGTGATCGAGTAGTGGATTCAGACCACAGTACACACCAAACTTCCTCAACATTGTACGAGTTTTTTGAGCTGAGATTCTTGGGATGCCTTGAAGCAGGTGTTTACTCTCTTTACTTTATTGTTACTGGTTTTGGGTACCTTTCGGTGTCCCTTTTTTCCTAGTTATTGTACATGAGTACCTCATCAGGCCTAGTTGTTGGGACTCATACTATTGCCACTTCTATGGCCCCTAGCTTCACTTGAGGGGGGGTGTTTAGAGTAGGGATTTCTTAGCTCATGTTCACCTAGGTCCTTGCCTATGTTACCTTTATTGTATCTTGGATCCTGACACTCTGGACTTATGTGTCCTGGATATGTTGCTTTTATCTTATTTGGATATTAGGAGATATTATCTAGTTATTAGGTCGAGTTCTTTCCTTGATCTATGGTATTGACTACATCCTTGATGTGTAATTCTCTCCTAAATCTATGGTCTTGACTAGTTCTTTGATAACTAGTTATTTCCTTGATCTTATCGGCTTGATCTACGACCTTGACTGGTTCTAAGATTTTTATTCCTTGCTTATTTGAGCAAGCCCATTCTCAATGTATTGCATTGAGTTCCATAATAATATATGATATTTTTTCTCATTTGTTTGCAAAGGCTTTATGTCCAAGTTATTCTGGAAAATTCCTTTCATCTTATTGTTCGTGGTGTTTGATTAACATTTTTGTTCTTGGCTTGGTACGATCTGGTTATCGTTCCTTTCAAGGCTTAGTCTATGCATTTTACATTGACGCCCTCTTTCATACATGTAGTTTATAATTACTTTCTCATTACATATTACTTATAAACATCTTGTTACCTTATTCTTAGATCGCGGATTATTAGGATCTTGCATTACTACACTCATATTGCGTTTGAGGGATCATGATAGTGGACTTGACGCAAACCACTTATTATTGAAATTTTCAGGCATCAAGAATCACACAAGACATATACATGCTAAGGTCATATTTTGAATTTTTAATATGCTCTTCTTTCAAGACTTAAAACCTGAGGATTTTATGCATGACTCATTTTACATCATGGATATGTGTTGCTGATAACTACTAGACAATTTGAAAACTCAGCTATGGCATGAACACTAGCATCCACTCACACACAAAGACTACCAGAATAATTTTGATTTACATTTCATCATACAACCATCTTGTTCATTGATTCAATATTTTTCTCATGCAAACACTTCTCACTTGACTATACCAATGACAAGGTTAAGGAAACAAATACATGATTCAGAGGCAATTGACAACTTTCTCTTCCTATGTTGGCTCATATGGATACACAAGGAATTCTATACATACAACACTATACATCATGGAGTAAATCACATATGACATACCTTGACATCTTGCTCGAGACATTGCACAACTACTACAGGCACCGACCAACATTCTTTACTTTCTTGTTCAAGTTTATTATGATGAATTCTGAACTATGCTTCCTTCAGATTTGGTATACCTTCTAAAAGCTTAGAGAAGGTATGTCATGTTCTCCTTAGAAGTGGTTAAAAGAGTATAAATTCATCACAACAACATGATGACTTAGTTCTATATTTCCTGGTCCTTGTCTTCTTGTTAGTCTCTTTAGACATATTCTTTTATATCACTGACTCATTACTTGAGTCCTCATTTCCTAAATGTATGCATGTGAGACACATGTACTACATTTTCTCTATCATTGCTTGAGGAAGAAACTCTTCACTGCTTTTGCTTGACTTGTCTTCTTTCTTCTTGCCTTTGTCATCATTCATTGCTTCCTGACCTGTGTTAGATGTCTGACTTACTATCTCATCTACCTATGATGATTTCTTGTCCTTCTTTTCTTCTTTGACTTTTGGTTTTGCTTCCTTGATTCTATATAATCATCTCATCTTCTTCTCTTCAGGAGTTGTTTGAGTCTTGGCAGTTTTTGTATGATTATTAGGAATCATGATCATGGTAGGAGTCTTCTTTTCTTGCCATCTGACAGTATGGAGCCTACTGCTGCGTTTAGGTTGTTCATATGATAGCAGTGCTTTGAATAATGCCCAACTCTATGACAAGTATAAAATTTTACATGATTTGTCCTTCTGTCTGAATGTGAATGCTCATTACTATATTGTCTTGAAGATTTTTCTAGGCAATACCTAGCAATGTGCCCTTTTTCTTGACAATTAAAACACATCCTATTCTTTTCAAACTCAAATTTTCAATCCCTCCATGGATGTTCTCTGTCTGCCTTGTGTCTTTTACATTCAGTGGCTTTGTGACCAAGACCATAACATGAATAACAATATCAATGAAAAATTAGTTCATACCTGGATGCGTTGGGTTGTCTGATTGAATTGGATCATCAAGTATTATTCACCTTGGTCTGCTTCTTGTTTGATTGCATACTGGAACCAACCTTTTCATCCTTCTTATTCTCTGAGCAATTTAGACAATATGTTTGTCTTGATTCAACTTTCAATTCCCTTTTCTTTGCTTGTTCTAATTAATCTCTAAGGGTCTTTAGATCATCTTCAAGCTTCTGACAGGCATCTTCTTTATCATTTCTGATCTTCACATTTTCTTGTTTTTCCTGGTCCAATTATTTTTCAAATGTCTTTATGGATGAGTTGAGTTTTTCATACTCTTTAATTTTGTCCCTGAGAGCTTTAGAGATCAAATTGACTTGTTCTTCAAGTTCCTTAATCTTTTCTTCATGTTCTTTCTCCATTTGGATCACTTATACTTTATAATGTCTGATTTTCTCTTGTTGTTCCATCACAGATGTTTTCAGCTGGGTGATCTCTTCTTCCTTGAGCTTGAGAGAGTTCAAAAATTTCTTCTGATTCTATGTAGTCCTTAGCATCCTCTTGTTCTTGTTTGCTCAACTTATTTTCAAGGAGAGTGATGTGCTTCTCATAGACATTGATGTAGGCTTTCAATTTCTTATTCTTCTTCCTTGATTTTTCTAAATCCTCTAGAGCACATTCTAACTCAACTTCTAGATTCACTTTTGCATCTTCATCATCTGAGTCATTTCTGGAGCTGCTGCAACTTTCCATTTCCATCATCAACCTTTATTCGTGAGCTTCATCCTGATGCTTTCTATAAGAAAATTTTGCAATGCTTATCTTTCTTTAGGATCAACTTCAAGCAGTTAAGCTTTACACGGGAGAACCACCGCTTCGATACCAATTGTTAGAGATTATATGCATTGAGAAGGGGGGTTGAATCAGTGTTGGTAAAATGTACATTCAATTTCCTTTTTCTTTCTTATATTTGTTGTTGTTAAATATCATTGATTGTTACAAGCATGCAATATTAATCATTGAGACCATAATATTGAGAGGCATACACAAACATTCACATGAAGAGACCAAATATAATGTGGGAAACCCTTTCAGTATAAAAACCCACTGAAACCATTTCTTATATTACACAAAGCAAAGACTCATAAGAATATAACACATCTTACAAGATTTGTTTAGTGAGACAAAAATCCCACAAGGAGCACCAACCCCTACACCTATGATGATACTACACACATCAAAGGACTCAAGTGAATATTACGCATCACAAGAGATTTCTTTCTGCATGCACCCACCTACAAGGAAGCTACAACTTAGACTTCTTTACACATACATTTTGACCATGTAGTTACAACAATTACTTATACAACAGATTATGATCACTTTTCTGGTTTGATTTGTTTTCTTCCTCCGTCACATTCTTATGTTCATTCAAGCTGCCACTATTATGCTTTGCTTATCTGAACATGTTCTTTATTATTTGCTCGATCTCACCCTTTCTCTCTTCTTCACCGATGTAGCTCTTCTTAGCTTGATTGCATCGTATTTTCTTCTTTCTGCCTCTATCGCTCTCTAGTTGTTTCTTCAACTCAAATGCATCATTTTCTTCTATTGAGCAGCCCTTTTCTTGAATGTTACTCCTTCAACACAATATTTTCTTATTTCATTATTGAGAAACTCCTAGCAATGGTCATTAAATTTTCTCTCTATAGCCAATAAAACCATTCACACTTCCTTTTGCATGTCGTGCAATCTCTCTTGCCTAGTCGCCTAAAAATCTGGTGTATTACATACATGCAACTTATTTCAGATTTTTCCCTTACTATGTTCGGCTTGATTTTTCCTTTTTCTATGCATTTGCCAGATATTATTTATGAGCCGACTCCTAAAAATAGATTCTTGTATTTTTTAGGATTTCCTCATGATCTGGAATAAATGAGCTCCTTTCTTCTCCAATATTTTATTTTACCTTGGAATAAGGAATCTTCATGGAGAGTGTAACTGAAATGCTTTGAAGTCAATAAGCATTACATTCTGGCAGCTGGAACAATAGAATTCATTGTTTAATGCGAAGTTCTAGTTATACACGCAACCGCAATCTTCAAACAATCAAATCACCATTAATTCACATGCAAAATCTTACTTCTTTTATTTTAAACTCTATCTGATTGTCCTTGATTCATCTCTAGTTCATATTTGGTTCGATCTCGTGGCTTTCCAGTTGAATTCTTTGACTTTTTCCTTTATATCATGGCATCTCCCTTTAGTTTGCAGCACTTCTCCTTCTTCGGTGGCATTTTTTTAGTTATCCATGGATCCATGTTACTTCTTGCATCTGGTTATTTACAATATCTGCGTGGCTTTGTACTATCACGTTGATTTTCTTTTATCTGTTGCCTCCGCAGATGCTTCAGGTTGTGGATTTTCTGCCATCCAACGAATTTGTTGTCGCATCCTTATATCCAGTGTCTTTCATTCACTCTGTGGCTTCTCCTTAGAACTTAGCTGGATTTCATGGTTTTACATTGCACTCTTCTTACCTCTTATGCGCGGCTTTGTTTTCATAACATCCCTTACTATATGCAACTAGTTTTCCTTCAGGTCCATGCCCTTAGTCATTCATAGCTTTGTCTGACCTTTGGCTCATGGGTTTTACTTATGCAACATCCATTCCTCTTCTGACTTCCTTTACTATGCGGCTTTTTTCTTTTCCTTGCAAATTTGCTTTTGCAGCTATTCAATGCTTTCAACTTTGTCTCTTTGTTCGTAGTTTTCTCTTTTGCCTTAATCCACGCTTTCATTCTTTTCTCTCATGTGGCTCCGTTCACATCACCTTTGAGCTTCTTCTAGAGTTCACGTGACTTCTACAAGTTATGTAGCAGATGCTTCAAGACTTTGTCAGGCTAGTATTTGGACCTCACTCGGCTTACTTCTATCTTGCCATCACGTTCATAATTCTTCCTTTGCATTCTCAGCTTCACTTTTCTTACTCGCGACTCATCCTTTGACTCCTCGTATCTTCATGACGTCATCCTTTTAGGCACAGAAACTTCTTACCTTCCACGGCTTCCTCTAGTGTTATGTGGCTTTGTGCATGCAACTTCAGCATATAACCTCTGTCATTCATGAGATCATCTCCTTCAATCTTCCTAAGTCCCTTCCGCTTATCCTTAGTCATTGAACTTGAGTCTCTTTGAGGTGACACTACCAATTAACCTTCATCTTCTTCACATGCTCACTTTACCAATTCACTCAATTTTCCATTAATGCAACTTGATATTAACTCATCCATCTTAACATTAATGACAAAACATATAACAATGACAAATATGCAATAATACTGAGTGGTGGGCAAGGATTAGGTCGGCCAGACTAACACAGTCGCTGGGTGGGATGAGATTTGTTCCATCACAGATGTTTTCAGCTGTCGCGTGGACAGATCTATGGATAGACGAGCCCAACAGTGTGCAGGGCTTAGCCCCTCTTTGAGTCAGCAAAGCGAAATTGGTTTATTGCTATTTCTACTAGCAGGAACCTATGCAAGTCTCACAGATTTTGCCTTCGGGGGTTGGGATCTCATCACAGTAGAGTGTTTCAGGCTGAGAAAAGAAAGGAATGAAAGAGGGAGGAGAGAAAGAACAGATCCGAAGGAAGAAAAGAAATGAATTCCAAAGCAGAAGGGTCAGAAGATTTACGTTTTTGGTTTGGTAGTAAACAGAGCCAAACCTACTTGCATAAATAAACAAAGCAATACTGATGAGCAAATGACAGGAAAGTAGATATGAATCCAACAGATTAAACACATACAGATCTAACGTAAGAAAGACCTAATGCATAACACAGATATTGAGCACAAAGTCTTAATAATTGTATTACTGTTTTCTTCTGTTACAAGAAAGCTCAAAGTCTTTCTCTCCTCACTTCTATTTCTATCTAAAAAATGTTCACCCTGAATACAACAAGTATTCCAGTATTTATAGAAGATGAGGGAGAGAGAAGGCAAAATGGAGCCAACCACTTATTTACAAAGATATTTACAAAATATCTAAAAGTCATGTTGACTTTGACAACTTGGTGGATGACATCATCCCATGATGCAACATGGATGATGTCATCATTTGTGTCAACACATTTTAGACATTTCAAAAAGAAAGTCGGAGAATAGAGAGAGAAGAAGAAGAAGAAGAAGAAGAAGAAGAAGCTACTCATCATCATCATCCTGCGGCCGAAAAGGGGTTGCTTGTTTCTGATGCTGCTCAGGTGATGATATGTGGAACTGAGCGCGGTATTCCAAAAACTTGCTAATCATCGGCCCAAATTGATCCTGTGATGGATCCTTGTGCCGTTCACTGATTGCTTCGCAAGTCTCCCGCTCATCTATGAGCTTTTCCGGGATTTTGGAATAATCTTTCTCCGCCTCGATAAGGAACCCGATGAAGTCCCTACAGGCCAGTAGGTTGTTGATAGATTCAGTGTCGAATGTGACCTCTGGCCCTGTCCCTTGAGAAGCTATCTCCTTGAAGATCCGGATAGTGTCATCGGCTGATCTCAAGGTAAGGGAAGGAGTGAGCAACCCTGGAGTCATGGCGAGAACAACTTTCTCCATTTGATGCATTGCATCCAGGGCCTCTTCCTTTACCTTGTCTATCTTTTCCAGAATGAATTCCAGCTGATCCATCCGATAGTCCAGAGTGGACATGGTTTTGTTGAGGGCCCTTGGATGGCCGAAGACTCCGAACTTGACCAGATCTTCGACTGAACAGTCGAACATTTGTTGGAAGGTCTCGTGCTGGAGTCTAGCATGTTCTAGCTCTTCTGATATTGGACCTGCTAATGCTTGGAGTTCCTTATTCGCCTTCCCGATGTTCAGATATAGATTGACATATTCGGCGATCACTCTTTCACTGTCCTTGAGGATCTGGCTCCTCCAAGCAGAAACAGCCATACCCTGCTCGCCGATCTTTGAATACTCATTGATCTTCTCCTGACTGAGCAGCTCAGGAGTCTCGGTGGCAGTTGTGGGAGGTGCACTTCCCATCTTCTGTAAGGCTTGAAGCAGGTGTTTGTTCTGCTACTTCAGTAGCCTTTTCACTTCTTTCATTTCCTGAAGCTTTTTGCAGAGTGCATCAACTGCAAAAAGAGCTTCCCCCTGGAGACTTTGAGAAGACGTCCCCATCGTGACTTGGGTCATGGTAAAATCTGTTGGAGACAGATCTTCTTTCTCTTTGAGGGGGTCGGGGTAAGCTATTTCCATAACTCTCTCACCTGCAGCACTTTGAGAGAAGCGTGTTACAGGCTTGTGCTTCTTTGCCCCTTTGGCTGGAATTACCGAAAAGTCCATCGGAGTGATGGGAACTTTCCTCTTTTGCTGGCTCAGCTGCTGAGAGATCCAAGCTGGTCTTATAGAAGAAGGACCAGAGACAGAGGGGAAGGGAGTTACGGTAGCAGGAGGGGAAAAATGTGGAGACACGCGGCGG
Organism: Taxus chinensis; assembly: GCA_019776745.2. Taxonomy (NCBI): domain Eukaryota; kingdom Viridiplantae; phylum Streptophyta; class Pinopsida; order Cupressales; family Taxaceae; genus Taxus; species Taxus chinensis. The sequence goes on from CM034149.1 coordinate 2,761,772, forward strand.
TGGCATTGAGAGAATAGCCGAAGAAGTGTCCACGGGAGGAAGGGAAACCGTAACTGCAGAAGACATAGGAAGGGAAGGGAGCTCGGAGATGAGGGAAGAAATAGAGGAAGACAAATCAGCGAGGGAGGAGAAGATAGATGAAGAAGCAGGGGAAAGGGTAGAAGAAGGGGCAGAGGACACGACCAAAGGGGTGGTCGTTTGAGTCACTCGAGGAGGGGAGGGAAGAGAAGAAGAAGGGATAGAAGGGACCTCTGAAGTTGTAGCGACGCCGACATCCTGGGTGGATGGGCCTATAGGACTATCCTCTGTCAATTCTTCCTCCAGAGTTATAACCTGTTCTGGCTCTGAGGGAAGAGGACTTTCAGGGGCTTCTTCCTGAATGGTGCTAGTTTCACCTTCTACACTTTTGTCCTTCAACTGCTTCTTGGACCTTGGAGGTGCATTGCCCAACGGGGAAGTTGTGAAATCTACCCCGAGGTAGATCAGTCCCGTTCATGCGACACCAGTGCTCTGTTCGCCGCATAGTCTCCTTGACCCTCTCCTCAATTGTTTGAGGAGCCTTGTTCCTGTCAATGGCCAGGAAGGGCCAATTGTCCCCATCTGTGTCATTATACACCTTATCTACTTCATCTTCCGTAGTCTGGAAGCCTTCGGGGACAATGGCCACTCCGTATTGGATGATTTCCGCCAATGCCAAGCGAGAGTGATCCTTTCTTCTGAGTTCCGCCTCATGGAGAACGTCAATGTAAATATCCTCAATTTGAGGGACATGGATCGGATCGAGCTTCGCTTTTGGCAGGCAGCTTCTTGGGTCGAAGGTAGGCCTGGCTGGGAAGTCATGCTTCAAGTTGAGTAGCTCCAGCTCTGCGAACATTTCCTTTGCCTTATGGTGGGTGGAGCATGTGTATCGGCCCACTGTGAGGGGGAAAGGAGTTCCACCCTTCTTTCTTTTGAGGCACTTCTCATGGTATGTGACCAGCTGCCTTGACAGTTCTAGTAGAATCAGCTTAGGCCCAGCATACCTTGGTAGCCTGGTTGGCTCTCCCAAAAAGTTGGCAGCCCTCAGATAGGTGAACGTGGGAAATTGGGTGAACAGGGCCCCCCATTTCTCTGTGACTGCCACTATGTTTTTGGTCGTCCGGCTATGAGTCATGTTTGGCCTCAGCAGGCAGATGACATGATAGAAGAATGCATCGTTAACTTTTGTGAAATGTTGGATGCTATTCTCCAGCCTCAGCTCTGGGTAGTAATCAAATATCTTGGCCTGAGGCCATACTCCACTTCGGTTCAGCCCCGGATAATCCCTTGTCGACGCTGCAGCGTAGACTACATAAGAGTTCATATGGAACACTCCTGTTGTGGCGAACTGTTGTAGCTGCTCAGAGATGGTGCTGCTTATTATTTCACCCCAGCAAAAGCGCTGATCGGGTAAATTTTTATTCATTGTCTCCAAGTACCTCAGCATCCATTTATGGAAGTAGTGGGCGTCGGAAAGCCCGAAGACTCTGCTCAGGAAAGTGATAGTGTCGCTGAGTTCTTCTGAGAAATCACTGCGGTGGATGACCTGGGGCCACCGGGGTTACCACCTTCTTGTTCTTCAAGTATACCTCATTCATCAGCTGCATGCATTGGTCTTCGTTGTCTTCCCAGGCCTTGATGCATTCCTCTTGGCTGACGGCCACAAATTGCCGGTGATGAGGGATGCCGAGCATTATTTCAAAATGACGGGCAGTGAGGTTTATGACTACCTCGCCCTTGCTGTTTTCGACACATCTTGTGTCTTTGTTGTAACATTGGGCAATCACCATCATGAATTCGTTGTTGATGGCACTGACGGGGATTCCTCCGGCAAAGTGCAGGGCACTGCCTATCAATTTGTCCATCCATGGACTTCTCGTAACCTTCTGAGTTCTAACCCAGAATTCTTCCATGTCAATGTGACCCAATTCTGAGTCCCTGACATCCATACTGCATTCAGCCTGTGATTCAGGCATCCTGACCCTCTGATATTTGTACTTCATCTCTTCTTCTGTCAACTTAGCCTTTCCTCTTGGTTTGGTGGGTTTCTTGCTTGACGTAGACATGTGTTCTTTCGAACTCAGTTGCTGATCTGCATGAAGAAGAAGTGAGACCCAATCCAAAAAGGTTGAATTAGTCATTTGATCTTCCATTGGAATGCTAGCAAAAGAAAGAGTTAGAGATTTTAAGGCTCAGGGCGCAGGGCGCATGAAAAATGTAATTTGCAGGCCAAATAGATAAGGTACACAGAAAAGGAGTGTTGCAGAGGCTAAACTAGCGCCAAACATGGCGCATGGATGCTGCAGATTGCATTTTATATAGGGCGCACAAGAAATGCGTGTTACATTGAGATTTGGTGTGCCCTTTGGCGCATGGGTGTATTGTGTAGCAAGGACTTTTCGTGCGCCAAAGGGAGATGGCGCGGCGCACGAAGGGTTAACACAACATGATGTTGTTGTAGTCGGGGATGCGCCTGCGCCTCTATAGTTTCATACTTGCGCAAATATAACTCATGTAACATGGGAGATGGGTGCGCCGATTGGCGCATGAAAAGGGATGCAACATGGATGAACAGCGCGCCAAAGGGGCGTGGGATTGGCACTTGTAGCATGCGACAGAGGAACGCCTTGAGGGTGCATGAGTTCATGATGCAGCAGGCAGAAAGGGCGCGCCATTGGCGCGGGTTTTGCTCATGTAACAAGGCGGGTAGATGCGCCGAGGGGCGCAACTGTTTTTAGTGTAACAAGACGCGCCAGTGCGCCAATGTGAAAAACAGAGCCTCTCATTGCTCAACCCTTTTTCCTTCTTTCCTCCATTTCAAAGATTGCTTGGAGATATAAGGTTTCAGAAAAGAGATTTTCAGACCAAGTTCTTTCAAAACAACACCCTCTATCAGCAGATTTGGAAAGAGGGAGGGAAAGGAGGAGGAAAAGAAGAAAAAGACAAGGCAGCACAGGGGGGGACTAGCTCAACATATTTCTATTTAATCAAAACACCAACCAGCAAGCTAAAACTAGACCATGAAAGCACTAAAAACCGAAAGCACACAACGCATGAGGGAACAAGAAGATCCTCTTACCTGGATATATAGCAAAAAGTTTCAATGGGTCCACAGGGCGATGAAAACGATGGAGCAGAGGCTGACAAGTTCAGAACGATCACGTGCTCGACAAAAAGAATGAAAATGACATTGGGCGCGCACTGATATATATAGAAAAACTTGTCATCAATGCGCCAACCACTTTTGAAATGGCGCATGAAAGTTTCTGTCGACAGGGGGAAGCGTGCGCCCTTTGGCGCACGAAAGTATTTGAAAGCAGAGGATTGAGCGCGCCTTTAGTGCACCAAAAGCATTGTCGACATAAAGTTATGTGCGCCCTTTGGCGCACCAAAACATGGTGTTGCAATGATATTATGTGCACCCTTTGGCGCATCAAAAGGTGGCGCAACAAGAGTTGTGTCAACACAGGCGCATGCGCCTTGGCGCACGCAAAAGAGTCTCAACATCCTTTGGCGCACTGAAAAGGTGTGTTAACATAAAAAACCATGCGCCAAAGGCTTTTAAGGGGGCGCACCAAAAGTTAGTGTTGCAAAGCAATTTCATGCGCCCAGCCAAAAAAGGCTCAAAAAGACTAAGTTCAAAAACTAGATTTCCCAGGAAGGGATTTTACAACGTTTCGAACGCGATGGATCCCTAACGAGGGATGAGATTTGTTCACGGTCGCTGATAGGTATACAGGAGGATGCCGCAGGGGTAGGCAATAATGGTACATAGACCACATGGATAGGTAGAGGAGGAGGTACAACAGGTACCACCTATTATTGTATTGGAGGGTCCTCCAATCCATCTGTTAGTGCTTCATTCATCCATGCAGGACACATCGGTTCAAATTATAGATAGACCTGAGGTAGATGATGTTAGGGGATGTTGCAGATAGTTATGCCTCCACAAGTGGATATAATAGGGCCATCTGGTACAAGTGTTACAGGTGTAGGGGTCGTAGGATAAACAAGTGCATCGGGGTCAAGTGATACATGTGCTGAGTTACGGGCTCAGATTGATAGGTTGGAGATAGAGGCTCGTGCATGGGTTATGCAGAAAGCATGGTTGCGGGCGAGAGGCATATCTTGCTTGAGAGAGATACGGAAGTTGAGACGGGAAGCTGGTATATTGATAGTGTTAGTGGGGTAAGAGGTAGGGTGGAGGGATGTGGAGATTACACGTTTACAAAGGGAGTTAAAACAGATACAACATTCTGTGGAGGGGTTGAGATAGGAGCGAGATCAAGCATTACAACATAGAGATAGGTATCACCATTAGTGTGATGCTTACAGGGATAAATATGGCCCTTTGGATACATTAGCAAAGGGGAGCAAGATACAAGGTGGTTCGAAGGGAGCAAGATCAATGACACCCTCTAGTATTTCTCAGGGAGCAGGATAGATTGGACCACCTAACACAGTGTCATTATGAAAGTATCAGGCTGTGGTGGATGAGATGAGATACTACAAGGGCCATATGGCTCGTAAACTACCAAATTCATGATGGTATGTAACGTACTCTAGCTAAGATAGGAGATCAAGACAACTGTCAACGGCCTCTAGGGAGTACTATTAGTTTATTATATTCGACGACCAGATGGGGCGGGTGATGGTACATAGGGAGCTCAACACAGTGATGAGTGTCATTGTTGTAGGATGTTCATATGTGGCCGATAACGAGTGATTATGTTTGTATTGTACCATATGTATTTTATTGGATATTTTATGATGACTAACATGGTCACATTTTTGATGTATATGTATTGATGACACATGATGTATCATATTTTTTTGATGAGGTATATGATGAGTTATGATGATGTAATATTTTGTCATTTGGTATTGATGATATTGATGACATGAGTTGAGATGATTATGATTTATTGTGATTATGAGTATGTTGATGTTGTTGTTGATGATGTGATGGTATTGTATTTTGTGTTTGATGATGATGGGATATGGTTATGATGAGATGATGATTATTTACTTTTTGTTGTTGTTGTGATGATGTATGATGATGGTATAGAAGTTTTTGATGATGACGATGATGCTTAGGTTTTTATTTGAGTATCAAGATGTGATGGTTGATATAGACAATGTGATGACTTTAGTGTTTTTTGTTAGTAATTTTAGAAATGATGTCGTTAATAATGTTGTTGATGATTATGTATTGAGGATGTTTGTTGGCAATATGTGTCTATGATGGATAATTATTGTTTTTGATCATGTTAGATAATTAGATGATGTTCATATGATATGGTTATAATGACGATGATGGAAATTATATTTGTAAGGATTGTGAGATGATTAGGTGTGATAATGTTTATGCATGATTATGGTGTATATGGTGAATTTTAATTGTTGAGATGGATGAATGGCTTGATTTACTATGGGATGTATTAGTGTGGATAGGAGTTTTGCGGGGTACTTGATTGTAGATGATGTGATGAATTTATTTACATGTGGTAAATGTAATGAATGAATAAAAAATTGAAAATGGAATTATGATTTGCACAATATTTACAATACAGTCATTACGTGACACAAGGCAGGGCAACAAGAGAGAAAGGAAAGGTAATTGCGAAGGGAAATGACCAAGGTATATTAGGTGGATGGGGTGGAAGAGTGAAATGAAGCCCTCGTGATCTTACCATGGTGGCATTTCTTGGCATTTGACTCAAATTCTACTTGATACATTAGTTTCTCAGAATGCGACTAGGTGTAATGCGACCTTAAGTTATGATCAGAATGGTGGTCCTAGTCATGATAGATCTGGTGCTTCATAGTGAGTATAAAAAGAAGTCTCGATTTAGGAATGGATGATGTGAATAGGGATGAAAATATAAGCAATAATGAATGGATTTGCCCCCAGTGTGCTGATGGCATTTTTAGGGCACTAGTGGACATATGATTTAGTTTACCATAGTGTCAGAAACCGATTTTCACCATGGTACTTGCCCAAGGCACCACCGAAGTGGTTTTCACCATTGGACAAATTCTTTTTTCTTTTTTCTTTTGTGATTGATTTTTAAATTTTTTTAATTTTTTTTATATTTTAGTTTTATTTTGATTTTGAGAAATGGGCACTTAGGCATAAAAGCGCTTGAGATGCATGATGTCCATAGGCTCATCCTACTCATACCCATCTTGAGTAGCAAGCCTATAAGCACCCGATCCAAACTTGGCTATGATGACATATAGTCCGAGCCAATTTGGTTCGATCTTGCCTTTCTTTTCACAATCAACGTTAGTATTGTGTTGGTTTTCTTTGAAGACTAGGTCACAAATTAAAATTCACAGGTCTTGATACACTTGTTGTAGCGGCGAAGAAGGTGGTTTTGGTAATATTTGATATTGTATAGGGCATGAAGGAATTTCTCATCTAGCAATGCGAGCTTTTGCAGGCGAGCAACGTGATAGTCCTCATCGTCAATGAGGTGTTGGAGAGAAACGCGAAGGGAAGGGAGCTCGATCTCAATAAAAAACATTGCTTCAGTGTTGAAGACAAGGGAGTACAAAGTGGAGCTAGTGGGAGTGCAGATGGATGTGCGATAGCCCCACAAGGTAGGATGAATTTATGTATGCCAATCTCGTCCTGCTTGACTCACAATTTTACCAAAGATGCGCTTTAGCGTTTTATTAGATGCTTTAGACTGGCCATTGCCTTACGGGTAATATGGGGTGGAGAATTTGAGCTTGATGTGGAATTGGTCACAAATCTCACAAAATTCTCAATTTTTGAAGGATTTTCCATTGTCCGTGATGAGGGAAGATAGAATACCATAGCGGCAAATGATGTGATAAAGGATGACCTTGGATATTTGTTTTCCAGTAACATAGGTAAGGGGAATGCCTTTGACCCACTTAGTGAAGTATTCCATGATAGTAATGATAACTTTGTGACCATCGAATGAAATGGGATTGAGCTTGCCCATGAGATCGAGACCCGAAGTGGAAAAGGGCCATAGAGTAGTAATGGATTGCAAATCTTGGGATGACACATGGATAAGGTCGATATGTTTTTGACAAGGGATGCATTTGTGGACGTATAAAAATGCATCTTTTTCCATGTTAGGTCAATAGTACTTAGTTCCTTAGCAAGTACCACACCACCGGTATTAACACCGAAAATTCTAGTGTGAAACTTTTTGAAGTGCTAATTCAGCCTCTTGGGAATTAAGGCATCACAACAAAGTTCTGTCAAAGCTTCGACGATATAGGGTGTCTCTAAGGATGGTGAATCAAGAGGCACATTAGATGAAGGATTTACGATGGTTACAAGGGAGGTTGGGTGGAAGGGTGTGGTCATTGAGGCAGGTGTAGATGTCATGGTATCATGGGGAGTCAAGAGCAAAAATGTCACATACCATCTCATATTCGGGGACATCTTATGTCGGCGTCATAAGTTGCTCAATAAAGAATTGTGAATGAGATGCATTTTAAGGCATGTCGAGCAGAGAACCAATGGTTTCCATTGCATCTGTTGATTTATTGCTTGCTCGGGGGACTTGTTCAAAATGAATGAGTTGGAAGTAAGCTTTGAAATTGTCAACCATTCTTTTGTAAGGAACCACTTTTTCGTCTTTAGTGGAATATTCATCATTAACTTGCTTGATTATTAGCTATGAATTGTCTAAATAGCTTGAGAGTTTTGATATTCCATTAGATGGTTATTCTGTAGTCATTTTTCTACCCACCTACTAACTTATAACCCCATGTGCACTTACCTATCACCTAGCGGGCGCTGGGCACTCACCTGAGGTACGCGCGGGCATCGAGCCCCTCCTTTATGTGAGCATTGTGAGAATATCTTGCTATTGATAGAAAATTAGATGTAGAAAAGTAAATGTTCATGCACTCGTTCTGAAAGCATCAGAGGAGCTATTACATCTATATACCCATGCAAATAACAAGAGAAACATCATATAAAGAACATATCTTATTCATAAAATATAAGGAAATAACACTAGGGTTTGCACCCCTAAACTAGATATTCATAATAGAGTCATATCTTCATATTGATCACAGTATTAGTAACCACATTACATTCAAAAGGGTCATAACAGACCCTATATATTAAGACACAAATCTAACTCATGTATCAGAGGTCCTAGCTATGCTTCCATTATTACATAAATTTTGCAGACGCATCCCTTAGACATGATAACATCGCTACAGTCTCCTAATGAGAACCCCGAATCCTAGAGCCTCATTATATATCCTCTGCAGAGCTTCACTCTTCTCAAGTTATATTTTATCCTCTATCTTCATGTCTCTCTTGGTGTGTGTCTCGGTTCAGGTCCCTCTTAATTATTCCTTCTTCGACCTGAGAATCTCTATATATAGGTTTAACACCCAACGCCATGCCTTCCTTCAAGAGCAGATACGATGCCAAGTGTCCAAGTGGTTCTCTAATGGAGCATGCTTATTCTGTTCTGAGCTCTCCACTTTCTGCAATGATGTCTTTTGGGAACCTTCCATGCATGTAAGATTCTTTCCTTGATCACCAAGTATCCAGGCTGACACCTTATCTACTCAGCACGCCTAATCGGGTCACATTTTTCCTCAAGTTCCTTCAGAATGCCGAATATGGATAAGTCCTTAAATCTTGTTATCCTGCCTTGCAACGCGTGCCTTGGTTTCTCCTAAACCTTTGTCATGCATGCTTTTCCCCTGTGCGCCCTTCTTCCTCCTGGCCCTGCACGTGCCCTTTGACACTTAGCCAATAATTTTAGGCCCAACATATTCTTAATCCAGCTATGAGTGCCTCATATTTTCTATATTGTTGGTGTAAGGAAAGGTGATCCAAAAGGATTTAGGGATTAGATCTCCTTGGGGTGTAATGAAGAGAATTCCTGCTACTGATCCGTGATGTGTAAAAGATCCATCAACATATAATGTCCATCTGAGATATTGAAATAGTGCGAGCCCTTCTTATAATCATAAGCCTAGATTGTCTCCTTTATAGCTTCCTTGTCTTCCATGTCATCATCCAACGACTCCCCTTCGTAGACAAGGCCAATAAACTTAGAGATTAGTTGTGGGGTTATGTGCATTCTTCAGCCTGCAAAGTATAAGTGGTCCTCGTGCAGGCGCAACATCAACCATTGTATAGTCGCTCAGGTTTGCCAAAGTAGGGAAATTCATAAAGTTACACTAACCCAGCCTTCTCCAATTTCACCTTCACGTCATTAACATAGATTGACATTACTTTTGGTGTCCTTTTATTTGTCGGGTGAACCAGTTCTAATGCCATCTCCTTCTCTGTAGTGCTTATACGATGGTTTTAATCGCTCACGGCCATCTTCCTTACATGGGATACCCATTCTTTTCCCAACAACATGTCATTTGGGTATTGCATCTCTGCATACCACTCTTCATTGAAACTGGTGGCAGCAGTCTGTTTCCCCTTGCCCTTTCCCTTCTTTGGTGAGATGGTTGCCTTCTTTGGTGCCATTTTCTTGTTGGGTTAAAAATAAACTCTTCCTTTCTCCTCTTCCTTGATCTACTCAAATCTATAGCTGAAATTTGTGAAGAACATCTTTACTCTCATGCCCTAGCTACAAAACCCTAACCTAGACAATCCTTCCACAAGATGGCATACCCTACTAAAACCTTCTTCCCTGAGCTTGTGCACTCATTCCACTCTGGTTCGCAGTTCACACCAGTCATGCACTTAGATTTTAATAATTCCTCTTTCGCACAAATTTTTCTTTGTAGATGTCCTAGTTTGCAATATCTCTTCAATATCATAATAGCAAGGTAAACAATAATGTTCCCGACCTTTTACTTATAAATTTTTGCTCATCTCTTGCAATAAATGCCATGTCACCTACGAACGTACTTAGCATTAAATGTGACTTTTTCCACTAAATCTAATCTTAAGCACTCCTACCCACACACCCAATCTTGTGTGAAAAATATCTACAAACCTTCTGATGTGCAAAAATCCTTATTTACTGAAGACTCTTATGCGCGTGCTTGCAGCGCCAAAGGCACTTCTTCTGTCTTTACCTGATTTTTGCCCTCGTCTACCTCATGGTGTTCTTTTGCTTCTCATCCTTTGTACGTGGTCTTCGTAAAGCTATCCTAACACCAAAATTCCTTATGTCCACCTTTTCTACATGTGCTCTTCCACACTACGCACTTTTCATCCTTCAATCCAGGACATTAAAACACAAATTCAATTACCAAATTTTATTTCACTTTGCACTACTCCACCCCACACTAAAATAGATGTGCGGTTCTCTGCACATACACAACCTTTTGAAAGTAATAAGTGGTTACCGACGCACAAGGTGCAAAAAACAACACAAAAAGAAAAGGAACAAGCAACGAGAAGGGGAAACACTGGGAAAAAAATGCATTACAGGAAATCCTAGACTAAATGGCAATATTGCCTTATTTACAAACACAAGGAAAACTTATTTATAATAGGGCTTTCATCTACTCCCATTGAAATGGCCTAGTAACCTCGTCCCATCCAGCATTTGTAACTGACATGCACCCACATCAAGGGTGTACGAGATGATGTATGCCCCTAACCAATGGAATTTGAGTTTCCCAGGATGGTGCAAAAACTAGGAATCATATAACCAAACCATCTTACCAACCTCGAATTGTTTGTTTTTAATATGATGATCATGCCATAATTTTGGTCATTCCTTTTTAGTCTTCTGACTCCATATAGCAAGTGATCACCTTTTTTCTAACTACATTAATTTGTCTAGCCTTTCCTGAAGTGCTTGTTCATCAACACTATCAATAAATTTGGGTGTACCTTCCATATGGTTAACATCCACACTCTCCATCTCTTTACCATCTATCACATAGACCATATTTCCTTTTCTTTCTCAATATACGTGTGCTCAAGCTGTATATCTTCTGATTCTTCTTCATCAAAGCGTATCTCCACACCAGGTTCACCCAATAGTTCCAATATCCTATCCTCCACCATAGCACTATATCCCATTGTAAGGCGCTTGAAATCCTACAATGCCTTATCCATTGATGGTTTATTACTCTGGTACTCAAAATCTCGAAGGAGACCAGTCGTCAGCTCCTGCCAATTTCCTATCTGGTGGCGCGTCTCTAAGTGAATGTACCATGTACATGCGTAGCCTTGTTAGGTGGAATATAGTTTATGCACCCATAAATAAGGTGGTAAGGCCTCCGTGCCTCATGTCCATGCTTTCTCACATGATTGGATGTGAAATGAGGTGGGTTCCTTCCCATGGTAGTCTTGTATTGTAGTGGGCGCATTGCCTTTAGGAAAACCTAACAGAGAACGTGATTCTCACTTCATGCCACTCTATAAGGCTAACGCAATGTGTCACCCAGCAACGTGTTGTGGTCCCAAGCAAGTTATAGCCAAGCATCCCTCTTCTTTCGACCTCATTTTTCCATTGAGCCTCCATTTCTCGCAATAAAATTTTAGGGTAGGCTCCTCCAAAATAACTTGGCAATTTCCTTCCTCTTAGGTGCTTAACTGAGCGCGCCCTTGTTACTCTTGTCACAGAGCCCCTTAACTGGCACCCAATTAACTCATATGTCCCGTGCGCCCAATTTTCACATGCCACACTAGTTGTATCACTCATGGACTGAGTATCTTCAAACTGAATAACTCCCTTTGTAGGGTGAATCACCTCAGGGTCCCTAATAGAGCGCACATAGATCCTGTCAAGAACTTATTCTCCCAAGGGCTCAGTATATGGTGTTGATTTTCCATCGGTTAAGGGGATGGTGACCCGCTCCTCCTTGTTCTCAAAGCTTATGTATCCCTTATTGAACCTTACGTTAGTATTATTCTTATAACACCAGGGGCGCCCAAGCAATGCTGGGAAATTATCCGCCTCAGCCAGCACCAAGACTTCGAAGTCCTTAGTGAAATTTTCCCCTTAGATAGTGATAACGACATCCTTCCAGACACCAATGGGCATTGCCCTCGTCTTGTTAGCCATATACAATACATTTGAAGATGGATGTAATGGGGGCCTTCCCATCTGATGCCAAACATCTAGAGTGAGAACATTAACTTCCGCACATGTGTCAATCAAAATATTGCTCGGAAGCCACCCACCTACAACAACATTCAAGGTAATCTCCTTGTCGTAATCAAGGTTGTGGGGAGGAAGGTTGGCATGTAGAACCTACCTCTCTCGCCGTCCTCCAGCATGCGGTACCTTCTCCCGTAACCATTCTGCTAGCAAGGGAATGATATTCTCTTGCCTCAACATCTTGCATATTTCTCTAACCTCATCCAGATCCTTCTATGGAGCCTCAACATTCTTTCTTTGTTCTAATTGTCTTGACTACTCTTTTAGGCATTGGATATCTCCTTGTAGGCTTTAAATCACATCCATGGTTTCATGATATACCTCCTTTAGATGAGTAGGGTCTAGATACTTTCCATTCACCACCTCTTCTCTAACAACCAACGACCTTTGCCTTGGTACTTCCCTCGTGTGTGCAGCCTCAGCTCGCGTCGTAACTAGTACTGGTTCTAGTTATGACTTGTGTGCCACCCTTGGCATCCATTGCAAATCGGCCTTCTTTATACTCACCATCCTAGTGCCTTTATCTTTCTAGTGTTGTAGGGCTCATATGCTCAAAGATCTTTGTGCACTCTTCATAATTATGTTTCTTTCCATACCAGGAGCATTATAATAGATCAGGTAATATGCACTTATAGTGCTTTATAGACCCACAATTGTAACAGGTTCCATGTGGGAACTCACTTCTTCCTCCTTTGTGGTTTCCATGACCACTAAATCCTCCTCTGAAACTTCTTCCATGCACCCCTCCATCTCCGCGTCCTTCATAATGATGACCCTGTTCCTTTGAACTATTTGCGAGGCTGGTCTGGCACACACCAATGTCAATGGCATTATGTATCTGGTCAATCAATTTGTAATCCTTGGTGTCATGAGTAGTAGAGGTACAAATCTTGTAATAGTAAGACACATTTTTATGGATAGCGCATTGTAGTAATGGGCACCTACTTGCATCATGATCTCCGTGGAAAATTTCACAATCCATTGTCATGGCACGTGTTGATCTCCTAGGGAAACTATCCTTCATATTCCCCTTTACCTCACAATCCATGCACCATAGACCACTACGAGTCTCATGCATCGAGTTCGCAGATAGCTTCTCTAGCTATTTTGTCATTACAACAATATGAGCCTCAAGGAAGGGGCTAACACCAGTATTCACGCTTCTGATAGCCTCAACGCGTAGAGTAACCTCTAAGGCCTTGCGCGGGTCTATGAAAGTTTTGTGCAAGAGTGACCTCCTTAAGAGTGTTATCAATCCTCAAACAAACCATTGAGCATGCTAAGAGGGATGAGTGTCATACGAAAATTTTGATAAGAGAGTTTTAAAATGCATGTCATATTCCCACACATGCTCTGACATTCCTTGCTGGATCTCCTTCAGAGCGTTGATGTTCTTTTGTTTAAACTTAGGGATATGAAATTATGCTAAGAAGGCATTCCGCAATGCAGTGTAGTATACCATTGTCTGATAGGGGTCATATTTTTGGTACCAACTATGTGCTCATCCCTGCAATGTTGATGCAAATTGACTTGCCTTCCATTCTAGGGTAGTGATCCCCTTCACGTGCCATAGTAACTCACACTTGTGTACTTTTTATGCAGCATCCTCAACACCTTTGTAGTCTAGTAGGTGCAAAGACATCTCAAAAAACACTTGTTGAGGCAGTTGAGGTCCTTGTCCACCTAACCTAGAACCTTGATTCCCTCTGGTGTTACCTCCACCACCAAATCCGCTAGATCCACTAGGTCTTGTCCCTCCTGACCCACCATATCCTCTAGATCTGCCAGGTCCACTAGGTCTTCCAACTCCAGATCCACCTCTTGTAGCTGGTAAAGGGAATGAAGTGGTCGTGCCTAGCATTCCCAACGTCCCATTAAACTACCTACCAATAGTTTTTTATATTGTACCGCTACTAGATGTGTGTCCCATGCCACTCCCAAATGTGATACCCAAGCTTTGCATACTCACACTTTTCCCAAACGTTGTTCCAGACAATATTCCTCTAAACACAGTAAATGATTGTGCAGCCATAGATGTACCAAATTAGAAATTATATCTCCTAGGTGCATATTGGTCACTCCCACTGATACCAACTGTGTTAGAAATACTTATCTCTTGATTTGGAATACTAAGCACCAGGATTTGGTCACTAGGCAGATTTAGATGCACGCCGATGAATATCCTTTCTCCAAGCAACCAACTCTCATCAAAAGCTGAAGGGGTCTCTCTCCCCCGCTTGCCAAGATGGGGTAGCACAAACTAATCAGGCTCCACATCCTTCGCATGAACCTCAATTCCTTCCCACAACATCTACCTCTATAAACCCATCACTCACACAACATTGCGGTGTCTAGCCAACTCCCTTTCATGTGCTTTGTTATACTTGAGTCGTATCTCCTCTCTTTCTTTTTCAGCCGCAATGTCTGTCATCTTCCTCCACGCTAGCTTCCTCATCTAGTGCTCAGAGAAGCCTTAACCAGCCATAGGGAATGCTTCCAAAATCAGGGTACTGATCAGGATCTTCATAGGTAAAGTGATAGCACACAAAAAATGATCCTCTAAGCTCCCTTAAGAAATCAAACGCAGTAACCTCAGGAAAAGAATACGTATAAATAGCGTATTTTAGGGTATAATTGGTCAACACTCTTTTCCACCAATGATCAACAACACACATCCAAGTCAGATCAACATCTTGCAACCTCTGATATGCATCTTGGGTCTAAACATGAGATTTATAGTACCATATTGATCTAGGTGCATATACGAAAAGCCATTCATACAATTCTACTGGAAAGTAACAAAAAAAGTCTCATACAACTCACGATACATGTGTTCTTCTACCCATCTGCATACATCAAAATCATGTCCAGTACTAAATCTCTGAGCAAACTCATTCTTCGTGCTCTTAAACCATGCCTCGACATTTTCCAACATCAAATGATCTGTCATCACCCGTCATTCTCACAACAACTTCAAAAAGAGGTCCCAGAAATGGAACCAAGATGTAGTCATTTTTCTACCCACCTAATAACTTCTAGGCCCATGAATTTCAGCCTATCACCCAATGGGTGTTGAGTGCTCACCCGAGGCACACGCAAGCACCGAGCCCCTCCTTTATGTGAGCATTGTGAGAAGATCTTGCCATTGATAGAAAATTAGATGTAGAAAAGTAAATGTTCATGCACTTGTTCTAAAAGCATCAGATGAGTTATTACATCTATATACCCATGCAAATAACAAGAGAAACATCATATAAAGAACATATATGATTCATAAAATATAAGGAAATAACACTAGGATTTGCACCCCTTAACCAGATATTTAGAATAGAGCCATTTATTCATATTGATCACAGTATCACTAACCATATTACATTCAAAAGGGTCATAACAGACCAGATATATTAAGATAGAAATCTAACTCATGTATCATAGGTCCTAGTTATGCTTCCCTTATTACATAAATTTTGTAGACCTATCCCTTAGACATGATAACATCGCTACAGTCCCCTAATGAGAACCCCGACTCCTAGATCCTCATTATATATCCTCTATAGAGCTTCACTCTTCCCATGTTATATTTTCTCCTCTCTCTTCATGTCTCTCTCGGTGTGTCTCTCGGTTCATGTCCCTCTTAATTCTCCCTTCCTCTACCTGAGCATCTCTATATATAGGTTTAGCACCCACCGCTATGCCTTCCTCCAAGAGTAGATCTGATGTCAAGTGTCCAAGTGGTCCTCTAATGGAGCATGTTTATTCTATTATGAGCTCTCCACTTTCTGCAATGATGTCTTTTGGTAACCTTCCATGCGTGGAATATTATTTCCTTGACCACCAAGTCTCTAGGTTGACACCTTATCTACTCAACACGCCTAGTTGGGTCATGTTTTTCCTCAAGTGCCTCAAGAATTCCGAATATGGCTAATTCCTTAGATCCTGTTGTCTTGCCTTATGTGCGCGCCCTGGTTTCTCTGAAACCCTTGTCATGTGTGCATTTCCCCACGTGCCCTTCTTCTTATTGGCCCTACATGCGCACGCACCCTTTGGCACTTAGACAATATTTTGAGGCCCAACATATTCTTAATCCAACTATGAGTGCCTCATATTCGCTATATTGTTAGTGCAAGGAAAGGTGAGCCGAAAGGCTTTAGGGATTATATCTCCTTGGGGTGTAATGAAGAGAATGCCTGCTCTTGAGCCGTGATGTGTAAAAGATCCATCAAAGTGTAATGTCCATGTGTTTGATTCTTCAATGGGAAAATATAGATTCATCTAGGAACCATGTATTTAAGGGCGCAGAATTAGAAACTAAAGCTTATGCTAATTGATCTACCAATACTTGTCCTTTGATAGCCTTTTGATTAACATATTCGATGTCAAAATCACTCGAGAGCATGATCCATTTCGCTATACGTCCTATTAAAACTATTTTAGATAGCAGATACTTGAGTAGATTTACCTTGGCTACAAGCATGACTGTATTATTAAGCGTATAATGCTGCAACTTTTGTGAGATAAAGACAATGGAAAGACATGTTTTTCCATAGGAGAGTAATTAAGCTCATAGGAAACTAGTGTTTGACTGAGATAATAGATGCCATGTTATTTTCCATGGTCATCATGGTGCACTAAGAGAGCTCTCAAAGCGTGTTTTGTAGCTGAAATGTATAGGAGGAGAGGAATTCCTGGAGTAAGAGGCACTAAAACTAGAGGATGCATTAAATATTCCTTGATTTTTTCAAGAGAGGCTTAACACTCTTCATTCCTGTAGACACCCCAATTTCACACCTCTTCTAAATCAATTAATTTCCCCATTCCATTTCCCACAAAAATCCACATTGAATTAATCAATGTTAATTGATTAATTAATTTGTTTCAATCCTTAAATCAAACTTAATCTTCCTCACATGCCAAATATTCCCCATGTCCCCCCACTTGCGAATTAAATATTCAAGTTTATTTTTTTTCCATTCCTCATGTTTCTCACTCACTTAAGCATGCTTAGTTTTTCAAATCATGATTAACCAAAACCCCTGAATTAATCCCAATTTTAGGCTATAAATAGAGCCTTACCCCCTCTCTCAAAACAAGCTTGAAAATCCTATCAGAGATCTTGTATTCTTTCAGCACAAAGCATCCCCTCCACCTTGTCCTAATGTCTAAATAGCCCCACTTTGGTCATCCCAAATCCATTATCCCCTTATCCATTAATGAAAATTTTGAGTTGATCTTGTTGCAACAAAGGTCTTGCTCTAGTTCGAAGGAAGCACCTACATTTCAATTAATCAGGGCCTGTCCACATTCTGTCACCCATTTTAAGGTTTCCTAAGGAATCATGAAGGAGAAGGTATCTAGTTAGTTACTATGCTTTCTTATTATCAATATATTTTCCATAGCTCACAGTTCCAATGGAATATTATCCCTTTTTGAGTAAATGATGAAATGGATGACAAGTTTGTCGGCGAGCTACATTATGGACCTTATGATGGCTTGGATTTTACCATGTAGGCTTCTTAGTTGTTTGAGATTTATAGGCAGAGGCATTTCAACCACAAATTTAACTTTATCTAAGTTAATCTCAATTCCACGTTGTGAGACAATAAAACCAAGTAGCTTGCCAAATGTAACATCGAAAACACATTTCTTTGGATTAAGCCGAACTTTGTA
Source organism: Taxus chinensis (assembly GCA_019776745.2). NCBI lineage: Eukaryota > Viridiplantae > Streptophyta > Pinopsida > Cupressales > Taxaceae > Taxus > Taxus chinensis. Next base: position 2,779,555 of record CM034149.1, read on the forward strand.
TTCTTACAGTTGTTCAAAAATGTGATGGAGAACCATCAGATGTTCTTCTATGGTCTTGGATTTTCCCAGGATATCATCAATATAATCTTCAACAATTTTGTGCATCGTATCATGGAATATGACAGTCATGACATGTTGGTAAGTAGCTCAAGCATTTTTAAGACTAAAGGGCATACCTTGGTAGTGAAATGTGCCCCATGGTGTGGTGAAGGTGGTCTTATGTTGATCCTCTTTGGTTATTTTGATCTGATTATATCCTGAAAATCCATCCATTAGAGATGGCATTTTGTGTCCAGCTGTAGAGTCAACAATCATGTCAATATTTGGTAAGGGAAAATCATCTTTTAGGAAAGCCTTGTTAATGTCATGGAAGTCTGTACAAATACAGATGCCCCCAGTATTTTTACCTACTAGGACAATGTTAGATATCCAATCATAATAGTCAATGGGATGGATGAAACAGACATCAATTAGTTTTTGCAATTCTTCTTTGACAAACATGACAACCTTTGGATGCATCTTGTGTAGTTTTTGCTTAACTGGCCTTGCATCTTTATGCACCACAAGATTATGAACGACTAGTGATGGATCGAGACTAAGCATATCCACATAGGACCATGTGAATACATATGAGAATTATTTTAGGAGTGTTGAAAAGGTGGATTGTTCTTCTACTAATAATGATGCCCCCAATTTGAGGATCATGGTGTCTTCTTCAATGTCGATGTTGAAGTCAATGGTTTCCTTAATTAATGATGTTGAGCCATCTTATAGCATTTCAAGATCCAGAAGAAGTTGATCCATAATCGGATCTTGTTCAGGATTTGGGGGATATTGGAAGAATTTTGCAAGAGGATCCTCCTCATCGAGGTGACAAGAGGAGTTAGGATGAGGGATATTGAATTGGGATTGAATGGATAGAGTAGAATCTTGTTTGCCAAATTAGGCATCAACCTTTAGACAGAATTAGAAACCTTTCTTATGATTGCCAGTAGTTATAGTATCTTAGTTCCCATCAACTCAAGAATTGCCTTGTCATTTTGAAATGTATCTAGAGGGATATGTTCAGATTGTTGGTCCCACTGGATAAGTTTCAGGTAAGTGAGAGTGATATTGATAGGGAAGATTACAGTATTGTGAAAAATATTGGTGGTGACAAGGTCTTCGTATTGGATATAGACGGAACTTGCCTCCTTAGTGGTTTCAGTCGTGTCACTATGGTCATCATGGATACCCTCACCAGGCGGTTGATACCAAAGTCTGCGACCATCAAGGTTGAGGATGAAAGTAATATGTTTGGGGACACCTTGCTCATGGTGGCCTAGTCCTCATCCAGAATAACCCATGTGATTCATCATCCACTTGGGGATCGAATATTTTTTATCTGAGCAATAGGACGGTATAAATTCATCGATGAGCCATATGGTGTCATATGGCTCAAGGTACTCGTTAGCAAGATACTCAAAATGGATGAAAATGGAATAGCCTAATGAATATTTTTTCCTTTGTACTTGACACATGTCGGGCCTGCCACGTTGTTTACGAGATATTGGGAGTTGTTCCATGCTGAAATTTTGATATTCCCTACACTCTTTGGATTTTATCTTGAGCGACAGAGTAGGTAGAAGACGATCGAATATGGATGGAGTGGGTAAGAGAGGGGTGGTTGATGATGAGACGTCATACGATGTGGATGGAAGACTGTCAAGTGAAACGTAGAAAGTAGCAGATGATGATGGAGATAGAGATTGTGATGGCACAATTTTAGTGATAGGAAAATATGGTTCCTGATAACTTTGTGCTTCGAGTGTTTAGAAATATTGGAAGGGTTGAGGTTCACCATGAATGGTGACCTATATGTCAAAATTCTCAAACTTGAGACATTGATGTAATGTAAACATTATGACATGCATTTCATGGATCCATGGTCGACCAAGCAATAAATTATATAGGAATTGAATGTCTACAACATGCACAAAGGTGGGGAGCATGACATGCCCTACATTGATAATAAGATATAAGGTTCCCTCAGATTTTCACTCAGTATTATCATATCCTTTAATGGTAATTATATCCTTCCTTAGATCTAATTCATTGTACCCTAATCATTGGATTAGAGATAAGGTACGAAGGTTAACTGAAAATTTGTTTTCCACCAGTAATCTTTTGAGGCGAGTATGTTTGATATGTACCTCTATGTATAGAGGAAGATTATGTGTCGGACCATGTAGTGGAAAGTCTTGCTAGATGAAAATGAGTGGTAATATGGGATTGGGGTAAAGATGATTGATAAGAGCTTGGAATTGCGTGGGATCGATGTCATTTTGAACGTGCATTTCTTAAAGGGCGTGATAGAGGATATATTTGTGTACGGGGTATGTTTTGAGAAGATCCATTATGGATATTTATATAGGGGTCTTCTCAAGTTATTTAATGATATTGTAATGAGCTTGCAGTGATGGATTTGAGGATGGAGAATCTCCTTGAACCACTACACTACTCCTTCAAGTGGTAACTGCACACTGAGGGTTTTGTGAAGGGTCTTTGAATTTAATTGTAGCTACTTGATATGGGGAGTGGTAAATGTGGCCAACAAGAGATTCATACTAGAATGGTACATGAAAGTATTTGATGTGGTTATAATGTTGGGTGGATGACTCGGGGTTATTTATAGACTTCTGTTGACCCTGATTTGTAGCATGGGTATGACCATGATTAGGAATTGGATTTTGATAGATCCCAAGATTTTGATTTTGAGAGAAAGAACGTGCATTGTCCTCAATTTCAATTTCACATCAATCGATTAAATCTCAGATATAATTTTTGAGTTTCATACACCTATTGGTAGTATGACCCTTGATTTTATGAAATTTACAATACTCATTTTCCTTGAACCATGAGGGTTTGGATTGAGACTTGTCAATTAGATGAGTTTGGGGGTAAAAAACCATATTAGCAATGACTAGTTTATCAAGGATTGCTTTGATAGAATCACCAGGGGGGGTGTATGTTCTTCATTTCGGATCTTAGGTGGACTAAGGTTGACCTTTGGGGATAGATATAGTTACAGATTTGTGTACATGCTGGATGTGTTAGGTTTTCGTCACTCCATCGCTGACAACATTTTTAATTCTTATTGAAGTATTTGGTGTCTCGGATGTGGAAGGTTAAATGGATTGATTATGATTATCACAGGAATATAACTTAATGAGGCCTTTGATGACAAGGGATTTTTTAATTTTCATTCCCTTATCTATGATTTCATCGAAGCTATTGGCGCACTGGACCTAGATATGGAAGGCTAACTCTTGGTGGACATTGGCGACAAAAATGGTGACCAATTATTTTTTAGGGATAGGCAATGGAATGCGGCTGGCAAAGGGTCGTCATCATTGCAGGAAGGTCGAGAAGATTTTTCCATTGCATTATTTAGTGTTACATAGATTGATCATTGTGACATCGTGTTCCAAATTATAGAAGAAGAGTTTGAAAAATGTTTTGGTCAAATTGGTGAATGTAGCAACGGAACTCTTAGGTAGATGAAGGAACCATTCAAGTGCAAGACCACCTAGATTTCTTGAGAAAAGCCTGAATAGGTAGGAGTCGTCATAGGCTCCTTGTTGACATAGCATATAAAACTCCTTGACATGCTCACAAGTATCATCTTTTCCCTTATATTTCTTGAATTTAGGTGGTTCGAAGTATGGTGGAAAAGGGACCCACAAGATATCACAGTCAAATGGATAGGGAAAAATTTCCTAGAATTTGTATCGTCGTCCTTGTTTGTCGACTTGCAACCTATGAAGTGTTTCTTTCATAAACTTTAATTCTTGCTCTAGGGTAGGTTCTTGAGGACCAGTGGGTGGTGGGTTGAAGTTGGGATGCTGGGAATGTTGGGATCCATGGTCATTTGATGGTTGTGGACCAAGTTGTGAAGCTAATTGATAAATTTGTTTACTCATTTGCTGCAGTTGAGAGAATATAGATTCTTTTGATACATGTGGATTATTAATGTTCTCTTTGTTGTACCACATGTATGAAACACAGCGGTTATTTGGATTATGATGACGTGGGGATAGTGGTCATTTTCCAATGTAATTACTTTCATCGTGGAGGATACATTGGAGTTGGTCGTGAGTATAATCAGGAGGATTTTTTTCTCCCATATGATATAGATTGAGTAAGAGAGCATCTTTGTTTTTATTGACAAAGTGATTAAGCATATCTTGTCTTCTTCCTCCCATGAAATATGTACTTGAATCATCATCACTACTGGTATTGACCATTTTTTCCTCTTCTTCTCCTCAAGGGTGGTTTTCCTTCACATTAACATCATAATAGTTATGATTAAATATGTCATGCCCTATGTCTTGGTGGTTGTTTTCATTGTCATTTCTTGATTGGGATCAAGTAGGCATTCTCCTAGGTGTCATTAGACTCTAGTGGCAATGAGATGCACATATGAGATGAAGGTCTGTTAAATCTATGAGATATATGTAGATGAGGAAAATTTAAGATTTCTTATTTGACTGATGTATGATCTCAGCAATCGAACCCTATTTTTAGGACGAAAGAATTTTGAAGAGATAATAAGGAGATACAAGAAGGATTTGCCTTGGTAGCAGATGACTTAAGATGTTCCTTGATGTAAGGGCTTAGAGGAATAGGATAAGTGTTAAGGATGTTTTGTCCATACGCAAGGTGTCGATTAGAAAGATTGGATTAGTTGTGTTAATAAGAAATTGTAGGTGGGCTGTTTAAATATGAAAGTGTGTGTGTGTGTGTGTGTGTGTGTGTGTGTGTGTGTGTGTGTGTGTGTGTGTGTGTGTGTGTGTGTGTGTGTGTGTGTGTGTGTGTGTGTGTGTGTGTGTGTGGGTGAAGATGTAAGGATGTGGCGAGTTTTCAATTAAAAGAGATATGTGATATGATGGGTTTTAGGGTTTGATGTCAAGATACTAGTAGGAAGTGTTAAACTATATAATGAGTGGGTTTATAATGATGAGGGAAGTGGTTTTTTAGATGGTGGTAAGGTGGTATGAAATAACTTACTTGGATTGGGATGGGGGATGTGTAGGAGATTGTTTGAATTTTGTTTATGAAATGGGGAGGGATGTTTATGAATTTATTTTTTAAAATTTTATTGATGGAGTGGAAGAGTTTATTATTTATTTGATTTTTTTATTAATAGGATGATGTAAAAGGGGGTGAATGATGATAGGGGAATGAAGGGTAAATGGTGTGTGGTCAAAGTTTTGGTTACTATGAAGTTTATTAATTAGATGAAAGGTTTGTTACCTATTTGGATTTGTATTTATAGGATGACATGAAAGGTGTGAATGATGGTAGGTGTGCGATGGATAAAATATGGTCAAAAATATATGGTGGATGATGTGTGATCAAAATCGAGGTCAAGGGTTGTAGTCAAAATGGATGGATGATAGGTGTATGGTTTAATTAGAAGGATAGGTGTGAGGGTTATGCAATGGTTTTGACAAAAATAGTCAAATGAGTACAAACATGCAATCACAAACCGAGCTAGTCAAGTGGGATTGAAATCAAACTATAGCTCACTTTGAATACCACACACCGAGGATGGTTCCACAATTGGATCTCCACCTATGTACCAATGTGGGGTAGGCTAGTGAGTAATATTGGGAAGTGATGCCTCCTTGCATTATAGTTCGATACGAGGCCAATAGGTTGCCTAGTTTAGGCTATACGAGCTCACTAGGGGCGTCCCCGATATACCTTGCGGTACTTGGGGCCCGATTCTGTGTTGCAATGATGTTATTTGAGGCCTGGGTATTAGGACATGAAAGATCCTCATTTAACGTCACTCTTAAAACAAGTAAGTTCTTAGCCAATAAAACAATTGTCCTTGAATTTATATACCCCACCAGAACATAGGGCATGTCTACGTGCATGGAGGTGAAGCCCATGGCCACAAGACCCCTAGGACTATGATAAGTGCGTGGATGTCACTTCCACGTCACATTACATCTTAAAAATAGAAAAGGGAAGGAAGAATAGCCACTTTTGATCCTCAAGATCATCCTAGGACGTGATAAGAGAGAATACACGGTGTCATCTTTAGGATTAAAAAAGAAAAAAAACATAATACGATAAACACAAGATGATAATAAAAATTAATGATAAAGTTTATACAATGGGGCCTTCAGAAAAAGGTCCTGCAAAACAAAGGATTAGTATTTTATTGTTTATACCCCAATATTCTTGGACCATTCGAGCTACAAAAAGGATGGTTAGTAGTTTTTTAATTAATCAAGGCCTTGCAACCACAAATGTTAGGAAAAAAAAAATTGAGTATTAAAATGGGAATATTTTCCCCTTATCCCTACAATATTTCTACAAAAGAAGAAGTTTAAACCTTGTAAAATGCTACCAAAAAACAAAAAAATGTCATTAGATTGATTAATATCAACATAAAATTACAAAACAACAAAGGCACTAATTGCCAGAAAAAGGTGCTACTTTAGGTCAAAAGTGATCCGGAGGACATTTTGGGACATTGAGAGTTCCCTAACTCTCCCTAAAACATGCCAGAGTGGTAGATCATTCGACAATATTTCCGTCGGTAACTGGAACGAGTAAAACAAACTTCGTGTGCTCGAGTTATTGCTGGTCAAATTTTTGTCACAGTTCAGACTTGACAGAGTCAAATGACAAATATGACTATGACAAGTGGTAAAATGGATGATTTTGAAATCATCTGGAGTCAGCACCATTACGTAGATCTCACCAAGAACTTTCTGACGCATTTTGAACGGACCAATTTTGAGTCCGTGTGTAAAATTTATAACTGATCAAAGATCGATCAATTGATGCTCAATGAGCAGAGGTGGAAAAATCACAGGTTAACACATGGCACAACTGCATTTGGAAACGTGGTACATATATATTTGGGCATACGTGGTAGCAAAAAAAATGTCTAATGCGTGGCCCATGCCACATTGAATTTGGGCGGATGCAAAGAGGTGGATTGGCTAAGGAGATTCGAACCCCTAACCACCCCTATGCTAAAATCAGCTCTCACCACCATACCATGATGACTCCATGAGCTATAAAAGGAGCTTAGTGGGTTTTGTATAAGGAAAATCCTGTGTATGAGCTATGGGCTCAAGGAGGTGCTTGTAGATATAATCATTTTTAGAGCACTTAGAGGCATTTTTAGCCTTTGGTGTAAAAAGGAGAAATGCTCAAAATTCCACCACGCTCCTAATGGTGATCTTGTTTTCCCATTTTAGGGATATTATTTTCCTATTGTGGAAATATTGTAACAGGTTTTTGCATGCCCTCTAGGTATATAGAGGCACTTTGTACAAAACGCATTTTTAAGAGCACCTGGAGGTATTTTTGTAACTTGGAGTAAAATGGAAAAAAGAACTCTGAGACGCTTCCAATGGACCAGTTGTTATCCCATTTTGGGAAATTTGTGACATATTTTGGGAGAGGTCTGTAGCAGCGGTCTATATCGTGCACATGTCTTATTGAGGCAATTTTTTTAATATGCATTTTTTAGGCACTTCGGAGCATTTTTAGCTTTCGAGGTAAACTGGAAAGTTGTCTAGAATTCTGAGAGGCTCCTTGTGGACCTATTTTTTTCCTAGTTTGGAGGTTTTGTGACATTTTTTTACCCTATGGAAGTCATTCGAGTACTTGGATTTCATCTAGAGTCTTCGTCAAGCATGCACCTCTCTGAAGAAAGATTTTTAGAGATATGATCTTCTACATCGGTCATTGTAAGCTGAGATATTTGCTCTATGTAGAGGAATCTTAGGGCCGTGCAACATAGTATTTTCTCTGTGTAGAGGAATCTTGGGGATGTGCAACAGAGTATCTTACTCTGATGACATAGAGGAGATCATTTTTCTTTATCTTTTCTAGTTTGGATTCACTGTGAATCAACTAGACCTTGATCATATTAGTTTCTAGTTCAAATTCATTGTGAGTCAACTTGGTACCTGATCATCTTCTGTAATCTAGTTCAGATTCCTTGTGAACCAACTAGATCTATGGGAATTTTATTATCTAGTTCGGATTCATATTGAATCAACTGGGTATGTGATCACCTTTATATTTTGGTTCAGATCCATTGCGGATCAACTGGGGCATTATTCTTCTGCATTTGTTCAACTCGGTTATTCACTTTGTGCAGAGCTTGTTTACGACTGTGCAATAGAGTGGTAGTTGTTAATGGAGAAGACTACTTATAATTCAGAAGGATCAGTTTAAATTCCATTGGAATCAACTGTTATTTGTTATTATGAAGGCCAGTTCAGATTCCTTGTGGAATCAATGGGTAACATTTGGTTTGTTGTTGTGAATTCATAACTTCATTGTAAATTATATATGTTTGCAATCAAAAGTGTAATGAATCGGTTCAACATTTAAACTCGGAGACGTAGGCATTTCCAAACTCCGTTATCAACTTGTTTGCAGTGTGTGGGTGTTTATTCTCCATTACATTTTCATTTAAGTTGATAATTTTATGAAGTTGTTTAACAAGTTCCTATAGGGGTCTAAGGGTCATTAAATTTTTTGGCCCCATTTTCAGATCAAAAAGTGCCTAAGTATAAAAAAGGTGTTATTGCAGAAGAAAAGCGCTAAATTATTAGCAAAAGCGTTAAAACAGTAACAGAGGTGCTAAAATATTAACATAGGTGCTAATACATCAGCAAAGTCACCAAAATAGAAACATACAAAGTTAGCAAAATTTAGTTTTAAATTCTAAACATGGGCGATGAAATATATACAAAGGCGCTAAAATATAGATAAAAATGCCAAAGTACATACAAAAGCACTGATCCTGTATAGAACAAAGTTAGAAAACAAAAGTGTTAAATTAGACCACAAAGGTGCCAAAAGACAAACAAAGGCACCAAAATTCAGACAAAGGCATTGATTCTGCATAGAACAAGATTAGAAACAGAGCACTAAAGTATGGCACAAAGGCGCCATGGGTTTGAAAAAGGCACCAAAGTATACCCCTGCAACCACATAAGTCAGTATACCATACATAAGTGTTGTTTTAGGTAAAAGGCACCACTTCTTCTGCATAGGTGCTGAATGACAAGGAAAAGGTGTTAAAACGGAAAACTATAACAAAAATTCAAAATTTTAGAGTGTAAACTAAAATGATTTTTTTTAAAATTTGAAAAGTTTGTTTTAAACATGAAATGTTATTTGAAACAAAATAGATTTTAAGGGGTAAGCCCCATGGTGGGCGAGGGCGGCAAAATGTATATGTTAAAAATATTAGTGAGTTGAATGTGAGATAAAAAATAAACTTGCTTCCCTAATCTAATCTTCTCAACAATACCTCAGATAGAGCAATGGATTGAAAGGAGGAGAGAGATTATACCTGCACTTACCTACAAGTTGCAAAGCTCCTCCTTTGATGTGTTGGATTTTCTCTTGATTGATTGTTGATTTACTTCAGATTTTGGTGGAGACACACGGGAAATATCTCCCCTTGATTTTGCTTTGGATTGCTTGAGGAAAGATGAAGGATTGGATTGATTGGATGATAGAGTGATGATATAATGGATTGATTGAATGAACAAAATATAGAGCTTTGTTATGGATTTGTGACTTCTTCTAATTAGCTCTCATAGAGGAGATCTCAATTTACAGTTTGTGGGTGGAGGATTCAATGACTAAGATGAAGCCAAGTTAGAATTGAATCAAGGGTGGAGAATGCATGTGAGGATTTGAGGATTCTAGAGTGGAAAGCTCTAGAATTTGAATTAAAAATTCATGGAGGGAAGAAGCTTCTATTGAATTAAAAATTCAATATAAGGAGAAGGTTAGATAGGCTTCTAGAAATAGAAGCCTCGAGATTTAGAGGTGTGAGGATGTGATTAGGATTAGCATTAGATTAGATTAACAAATTATGATTAGGGATGAGGTTACATGGAAAGGGTAGGTAGGTAGATGTAGGAATATTAAATTCTTATAAAATGTTAATAAGGGTTATGATAGGATAATATGATATAATAATGAAATAAAAGTGATTAATGATAAGATGGGATAAAATAATGAATTAAGAGGATTAATAATGGAATGATGGGATAAAAGGGTAAATATGATAAAATGGATTAAATAATAATAATAATTAATCTTGCAATTAATTATTATATGGATGATTTTGGAATATTTGTGAGACAAATTAATCATAATTAATCATGTTGACATTTTAGATGTCTACAATTCTAATTGAGGAAGCACTTAAAGCATTGGTTCTAAGGAGCCTTAAGGGCAGTCATATGAATAATTTAGTCAATTGATGGAGTCCTTTGTATTTGAAACCAATATATTGTTGAAAAATCATTTGTTGAAGCCTAGAATAGGGTAAAGGAGGAGTGGAAGGACAAATGTGCATGGTGGGGGAAGATTTGACCAAGAAAGAGGGGATTCTAAGCTTGAAAAGTGAGTTTTCTTAACTTGTAAGTTAATGATTTTGGGAGTTGATCTAACTTGAGTTGTTGGTTGACTTGAATTATAACTAGCTCTGCATCATCTGCCCAATGGAACCTTGGGAAGTGAAAATTTACCTCTCTACCCTTTGGATGCTATGTCATAGCATCCATTAATGGATTCCCTGGGATTTTTAGAAATTTTTCTTTCCCACTTCGGATTGCGACGAAATCAGCTTCACCAGAATAGGTTTTTCTTTTGGACTCTATGCTCAAATTTTTAGCTTGATCTATTCACCGGAATGATGATAAATCGAAGGAACAAAATCTAGGGAAAAAATGACGGTTTTTCCACAGTTAAAAATATATGGAATCATTCAATATGCTATCAATTTCTCCTTGAATTTTTTTTGAAAGGAGGAAGATTGCAAAAAATCTCACTTTGATTTGTTTACCAGATTGTGAGATATAAACTTTTCTTCGATCCAGGGCACGAAGTCATTCTAGAAAAAACATGAACATGGAGCTTTGGAAAATTGAAAATTTAATAAATATTTTTCCATTGTGATCATGTGGACATGAAGGGAGGAATGATGGAAGAACAATGGAGAAGAAAATTTAGGAAATTTTTTACCGGAGTTCCAGGTGGATTTTTGAGCATTCAAAGGAGGAGCTTTGAAAAAACTAACCTCTGGATTTTTTCTCTTTTTGGGGGGTGAAATTTTTGTCCCCTTTTCCCCTTGGAAAATTGATGAAAGGGACACATAAATTCACCCTATCCCGATGAGGAAAAGTGGTAGAAATGCATTTGCAAAAGGATGAGGGAGAGGAGATTAGTTTTAGCACTCGGGATACGAGTTCAATCACGTGAAGAACCCTGTGGGAGCAAGGTGGGGGGGCACATTTTTCTGTACCCCTTGTCCCATTAGAAAAGGGATGAAAGAGACACAAAAATTCCCTCTAGCCTCGTGGTGATAAGTGTTGGGCATGCATGGCACGAGATAAGGGCTAGAAAATTGTCAAATGGTCCTTACGGAGGCCTCCTAGGGTCATGTGGTGGGTCAAAGAGCTCAAATGGGGGGGTGTAAATTTTTTCACATTTTTCCCCTTGGAAAAGGGACAAGAGGGACACAAAAGTGCACCTAATCCTCATGCTAACACATGGCACTGAAAAAAGTTTATAACTGCGAGAGTGTACCTTGGGAAGGACCTTAAAAATGAAGTTGTTAGAGCTCTTGGAGGTATTTTTGGGAACTTCTTGATATTATTTTGACTGAAAATGGAATTTTTATAAGAAAAGTGTGGGTCCCATGATCTAATTTGGCCTGAAACACCCTTAAATAGCCTTTTTTCTCAGAACCACAAGTTGTGCCTGCCAAAAATGGATTGTGGAGAGAAGCGCCTTAGTCTTTGTGAAAAATGAAAGAAACATCATTTAGAGCATTGAATTATATTTCCAATGGTATATTTTTTTGCCTCTAACTCATTATGGAGCTCCTGAAATCATCTTCTAAAGCTCAGGTTTTTTTTGCAGTGCAAGCTCCTTCACCTTCAAAAACCCGCTTTTGCTGAACTTGCTCCTAAACCACAAAATATTACCTAAATTTTCCTAAATAATTTGTAATATGATCTTATATCCTTGATACCAATGCCTAATGAATGTAGGCCTTCAAGTCTACTCCGAAGGATGTACAAATGCCTTAGAAAGGCTAAAAATAACCATTTCTAAGTATACTGAAAAATCTTCCTTAAGAGGCACTGTCTCATAAGGGATTTATGGACTTGTTTTCATCTTTCCAACACATGGGAAAGGCCATTAAAATACATAAGAGCACTAAAAGGATTTGGATAGGCCTGACAGAAGGGAGGAATTGATCTGAAAGAGTTCCCGGAAAGGTTTACAATCCAAAATTTTGACATTGGGTTTGTTGTCATGCTTGAAGATTTGAAAATTTCATGTTGCAAATTTTCATGACAACACAAATACATTATTCTTAAAAGCAACAAGTTGGCGGTTTCTACATTTCATATGGTTGAAGAGGAATGTATGAAACAACATGAAATATAAAGTGATATAATGGAAAATTTCATGAAGATGGGAGATAATAATGAGGAAAGGTTGATCAATATAGAAGAGAAAAACATCAATTTGAAAATAAACAGAGTTTTGTCTTTAAATGTTATTGGACATGTAATGTTGAAGATGATTCGTTTTCAAATGATAAATAATTCCTCAAATCCTATAGAAGCTAAACTATATTTTTGTGCACTATTGTTTCTCTTTGGTGGATTTTCCCTTTACTTGTAATTATGAGACTAAAATAAGTGTATTAATAAATAAGTATATGAAAATTATTTCTTTACATTGTAAAATCTGAAAAATAGAATTACATTGTTTCAAGTTCTAAATATTATAATCTTCTAACCTTTAAAATATAAGTTTATTTTAATAACTTTTTGGTTGAATTTAATTGCAAGACTTTATTTTTAAATGTGTTTGTTGTATCATCTTTGACTATATTATGATTTTTAATGGTAAATTATTTTGTATGCTTTTCTGTATAGATGTGATCACCTTTTATATTTATCAGTCTTCAATGTTGTCCATTTACATTCAATGAATCCAAATTCAATAGAAAAAATGAAATTCCTTTTTGCAAATACATTATTTATTGTCCAATTAGTAATCCAAAAAGGGGTTGATCTTTAAAATTCAACCAATATGTAATACATTTTTAATAAGCATATAGTAGATTTATTTCAAACCATACAATCCTCAACTATGGACGCAAATGACATGTAAATGGAGCTCCAGGTTTTCATTTATAAACAACAAATTTAAATACTTGAAATTTATTTATGTCTTTATCAATGGGAAGAAAGGATTTAGGGTGAGTGGTATATCAAACTACATTTTTTACACTAGTGGAACCACTATATTTTTGAAGCAAGATGTGATGATCAATGTTTATACAAAATTTTAAGGATACCATATATTTTATTTGAAATTCTATGTTAATTTTTAAATGACGACCTTAAACAAGGTCAAATGCCCTTTTTGTTTTCCACCCTTATAAAAGGTAGGGTCTTTATAGTTGAAAAACAAGTGGCCATTTCAACTTTAGGATTGTCATATGTAATGACAATGGTTATCATTAGTGATTTTCTTGGTTGTGGAAAGTCAACCATGGTAAGAATTGTAAATAAGTTCACAAATGTCATGTACACTCAGTTCCAAAGTCATGTTTAGTTGTCAAGTGAGCATATGGAATTAGAGCATGTAAAAGAAGTCTTTCATAGAAAACATGGTTTTCCAAAATTTTGTGGGACTATAAATGTAACTCACATTCCAATATAAATTTCACTTAAATGAGTGTTCATATAATTGATGTGATTTTTTACACCCTTTTTAAATTTTATATATTTATGTTATGGAGCACATAACAATAAGTAGGAATGTAAGGTTCGTTACTAGGGTTAATTAATTAACTTTCAACATTAACCATGCAATATACCAATACTGCATTAATACTTTCAACTAGTGATTATAATATGCTACCAATTTAAATACACAAAATAAAGAGATGTACTTAGCTATACAGAATGGTACAAGAGGGATCTAAGTGCATTGAATAGATAAACTAGACGTAGTAAACTTGAAGATGCTTCATTCCTAAGAATGAAGATCGAAATTTCCCCAGTATGGAACCATACAGATCTACCAAGATTGTCTGTACATTCTTGGAACTTCTTATAATTAGGTTTTGTAAAAATTTATGCTCTTTGGTGGTTTAGAAATATGTATTGCGATCAAACCCTAAGTGTCACACAATCCATAAACCATCAGGAATCAGTTGAATTGAACTCAAACCCTAACCATGGGTGGAGGACATTGCAAGAATGATCTATATTCTCCCTCTCAAACAATATGATAATGAATGAATAACTTAAGAAAAGTTATTTTTTATCAACTATGTTATGAAAGAAACATTCACAGAGTACTAGAATTGAGCTATGAAAGACAAGGAGACAAGATTTTTTTCCTGTAGAAACTCGATGTGGGAAAAACTCCAGCTGGGCAAGCAATTTCTTCCCTTTCACTATGTAATCCTCCAAATATTACAAATTATTGCCAATATATGGCCTTCAAGAAGGATTAAGACTCCTTCTATTTGTATTTCCTTTCTTACAATCCTTAATAAGAAAGAACTTTGTTATTTGTAAACAAAACAATAAAAATTTAGACTTTCTCCTTTTTTCACACTTGAATTCACTCACAGCCACTTTCCTAGATGAATGAAATTTATTGCATTTATAGTTTCTCTGTCCAAGGATGAAAGGAGAGGTGAAATAATTCGAATTGGGATCCAAAACATTTACAATTATTCAGTTTCCACATTTTAGATGTCATCACTTGGCAGAACCACCGTAATTTGCAGAGCGGTGGTTATGCAATCACGATGATAGTTATGTGACTATTGGTATATACAGGCAACGGCCCCACAACCATTATGGCGGTTATATATCCACCACTCTGTGTGGAGTGACAATTTCACAATCATCAAGGCAGTTCCATCACCGTCTCACCGTTACCAATATAACAAAACATAAAAATGGTCTTCTTTTCATTTAAAGGTGTCTAGATCACCATCAACCTAACTTAACCAACTTCTAGAACAATGAACATGTTGAGAGTATGTACTACAAGTTTCAAATAAGAGAATACATAGAATTGGGTACTTCTAGATCCATTTTTGGATAAAAGAAAGTCATTGTTTGGGTTAAAGTGATACTCATACATCACCTACGTCGACACTACTCTGGAGAGGCCTCAAACCACACGTAGTTATCCACATAACATGTAATATATATATGAATGTAACTAGTTGGTAACTTGAACCACTTTGACCATGTTTGAGATGACTGTGCTCTTGTTATGACATTGATTTGATACTTTTGATTGCTTGGAAATGAGGGAAGTTGGACTCCTTGACATGATTGAATAATTTAGAACTGTAGTATTGGTTTCCTTATTGGATGTGCATCAACTTTGCGAAGATTTAGGGAGCCTTGAGTGTCTTTTGTGCTAGTGTTTGAAACGAGATATAATGAGAGACATGTTAGTGAATGAGCTTATATAAATTTGCTTATATAGGGTTCTAAAGGTATTTTGTTATGTAAAGTTTAAACTAGGAGGATAAAAAAACCCAGCAAAGATAATGCAACTGAAAACAATGTTGGAAGATGTGTCAGTCCAAGACCATGTAGTTTGACCAGGACCGGAAATTAAATCATGACTCTATTGTACGGTTTTAGAAAAGATGGCAGTAAGTGAAATATGGAATTTACATCATGATAAGAAGAGATTAAGCATTGATTTTTTGCATTTACATTCAAAATGTTACAACACATCAGTTTATAGGAATAATAAAGTTAGGAGATAGATAAAAAGATGTATCAAGAGGGGATAAAATTTAGATATTTGTATTAGCAAAGGAGAGTAGTCATAACCAATAGTTCCAAAAGGACAAATTACCAAATTTGAGTATATACATTCCCCCTTTAAGTATGAAATTAAAATTACATGCTTAAATGAAAAGAAACATGAGTGTGTAGACATGCTTCGTCTTTTCTCAGAGTTTTTATCATTCCAATGTGTTGTTGTTTCCATGCTCCATGGTGAAAACCTACAACACAGAGAGTGTATTCAATGTCTACATTATAAATTTAATTGTAACTCAAATGTAAATATAGAATTTGAACTTGCACGAAGTGAAATAAAGAAATACAAAACACATAAGGAATATACTTGTTTATTGTGTAGAGGGAAGAACTACCATTTCTTTTCTTGCACTTGGATATTTGGATTGTATTGTTTAACTTGTTGAAAGATTCGTGGTGATCAATCCCCAATTGTATTAAAGGAGAAACTGGAGTATTGAGTGCATGCAACCCAACATCGAATAGAAGATAGAGAGAAGAAGAGATAATTAAAGTAACAACCCATGAATGAAGAAGACCATGTATCAAAGTTATTAGTAACCTTGATATCTTCCCCTTTGAAAGAGGATAGGAAATACTACGTATGAATAAGTTAACTACTTCGATACTTTCCATAACCCAATGGACCACACTACTATAAACATATCTAAGCCCAATTTTGTATATATAGATACAAAGTAATAAATAGGATGGGTACCCCCATGCTCTCCTTATGTGCCACACAACTGAGTGCTAGTGTATAACATGTTGAAATGATGATGGAGAAAGAGACCCATGCCTCCAAAACCCTATATTTTGTAACTAGAAATAAGTGTTGAAGTGGAGGAGTGAAATTAATCTGAACTATGTCAACTAGGTATGAAATTATGTCAATTGTATGTATCCATAAGTGGAAATCTAAAATTGAAGAAAAACCCAATGTTATTGTCCCCATGGCATATATGTACGGTAGGGTCAGAAACACCCATATGGTCTTGACCATCATATATAGTTTTGAACGTGTTCATTTTTTGCCCATTTTTTGTATATCGAGATGTTCTTGGGAACCTGTACCATGTGAAAATATGTTTTTGAACCCAACAATATACCTAAATATGAAGAATATATCTCGATGAATGCCCCCTATTTTTAGGTGTGTATGATGAAGCATTCAATATTGCGACTCAAAATAATAGATGTGTACCCATGTATTGTATATCTAATAAGTTGTAAGAGAATATGGAATGTTAAAGTGGTGGCCACATTTGAAAACTTATACCTGTAGAAGGGGTTACGCATGGTAGAGACCATTACATGCAAAGAAACAAGAAATAATAGAAACAAAAACAACAATAACAATAACACATGTATAATAGAACAATTAGAGAGAGAGAGATAACAATAGTTAAGTGAGAAAATATAAGCAATAACATCTAGAAAGGAGGCATATCAAGGCATAGATTTGCAAACATGCAACACCTATGGTGTCTCGAGACAGTCAAGGCATGTAGGCTTCATATAAGAGAAACGATGTGACATAATGAAGACATAAAGTGCACAGATATAGGACACCCACAATGTCACAAGAAAAACAAGGCATGCAGACTTCATATAATGAAGCAGACAACAAGTAACAAACATGTATAACAAATAATGATAAAAAAATCATAGAACGTAGTAAAAAAGGTGCATGAAGCAAGATATGTTAGTGTTACACAAGTCACATGTGTTAGTCCTATTAATTCAAAAGATAATACATACATGATATATGTAATCAAGAAAAATGAGTAAATAGAAAGGAACTATGATGAAACAATAACACATGCATAATGTGGAGCAATGCCCCCAATAGAGTAATGTAAGGAACCAAGGTAGCTCCTATCATCATGTAACAATTTATATTTCCTAAATCAAGCTCAATATAACTCAAGAACACATGTGTATAGTGAGTAGAAAATACATGCTATCAATCAAATCATACTGACAAAAAACATATGTAATATAAAATGCTAACAACCCAAGCTATGTGTACAGGTCCTGGTTTTGTATTTTTGCAAATATGTGTTTTTTTTTGTATTTTTTAATTTAACTATGTATAAATAAAGGGGAAGTACAAGAACTACCCAATGAGATCCTCATGAAGAGGAAGATCATATCCAAAATAAATTGGAGGCTTAGTCCTCAATTGTGCCAAAGAAAGATGCTCATATGAGAGTGGTAGAGAAGTTGTAATATGTATCATAGATGTCTTGAGAGGAGAACTAGGCGGGCTAGATCCACAAGAAGAAATATATGATGGGGTAAACCTATGAGTACTATAAAAGTGAGATCCACTAAAGATAATACATGCACTGGAAAATTTATGAGGAATCCTAGGAGGATGAGAGCCACTAAAGATATTATGAGAGGTAGAAGGCATAACTAGAGACCTAGAAGGGTGAGAACCACTAGATATAACATGTACATTACAATCCCTGTAAGGAACCTAGTAGGGCAAGAGCCACTGGAAAAAAATGGTGAAGTAGAAAGCCTATCTGAAAACCTAGGAAGGAAAATGCTATTAGATATAATATGTGTACTAGAAGACCTACGAAGAATCCTAGGAGGACGAGAGCCACTAAAGATAGTATGAGAGGCTGAAGGCCTAGTTAGAGACTTAGAAGGGTGAGATCCATTAGAGATAACATGTGCACTAGAAGACTTATGAGGAATCCTAGGAGGGCGAGAGCCACTAGAGATAACCGGTGAAGTAGAAGGCCTATCTAGATACCTATGAGTAGGAATAAGAACTATAACAATATTACGAGGCAACATAGACAAAGGGATCTCAAAAGGAATACCATAAGTTTTAACAACTTGTTGTAGGTGAATAAACTTAACACATTAAATTTTAATAAATGTGCAATGCCCTTTTTTGGGGGTCCTCAGGAAATTTCCAAATAGCTAAAGTAAAAATTTGAAATCTGATTCATTGTTGGCTGCATATGACCAATTAGAATTCTACAACCTACAAATTATTGCCTTCCTAGGGCAGTGACCTCCTTAAGAAAATCAAACACCTCAAAGGTGGGTCAAACCTTACTAAAACACTTCTATTATTATGTCAACAGTTATGAAACACTATCAGAAAAGACAATCAACTATTAGAAATCAGAATTTAGCATGGAAATAATTAATTTTGTAAACTCTTAACCAACTGGATATAACGAATTTCAACAAGCTTGGACAAATAGTAAACTACCTCTAAAATTCAAGAAACTTAGGAACTTGTGTTGGCCATTGTGTCTAGTTGTTGTCATTGATGTCAAATGTAATTGATGAAAAAGGGTGTCATGATGTCATGTGAGTCTCCATGAGGTGTCATTTAGAGTCTAACACAAAGGTTGATTGGCAGTGTCTTGATTTGATGAGTTGTTATGGTGTTCTGAAGCATGGTCTAGTAGGCATGGCCACGGTATGAGCTCTCTGGAGTTGGTTGAAGGTTGTCATGATGTTAGGAAAGGTTGATATGGTATATTAAAGGTGTCCAAGTGTTTTTAATGAGTCAGCATGGCCAATTCATGGGTCGTCATGGTTGAGTCAGGTCATTATAGGCCTATTCCTAGTCCTAAAGCATGTGGTTTAGCATGGTGCCATGAGAAATGGAGTAGGGAATTCCTATCCAAGCATGGGAAAGGATTTATGATGTTTCATAGTAGGTGTATGATGAGTTTCAGATCAATTCACAAATAATTGATGATGTTTCATGGTCCTTGTGAATCAAAAAGGTGAAGACAAGGCTAGTAGACACAAGTAAGTCTTAGTGGTTGGAGATTTTAAGGAATATTTGAGCATGGATGAGACTTGGGTTAGTAAGAGGAGGTAGTCATGGTGCTTTAGGCCACATTTCAGGTCAATATGATGAGATTTTATCAATTTATGTTGATTTTGGCAAAACCAAGTTTTGAAGAAGGAAAAACTAACTCGAATTAGAAACTTTTTTTGCTCACCTTTTCACACACACTCTACATGGGACCTTAAGGATTTGGGGGGTGTTTTTACATGGAGTATAGAATATTTGGAAAAAAGAATGAATTAGTTTGGACGTCCCATATTTATGAACAATTGTTAAGAAGATAAGTTGGTTTGAAACCCTAGTCAGACCCTCACAACATAACGACTTGGGATATTTACATTGTATGGTCTCTAAATGAAATTGGTAAGCTAAAGTGATGCATCATGGTTGTAGAGGATTCATCAAATCTCATTTAAGTGGCTAGAGATTTGTAGTTTCAGGGTTGAGATGGAAGTTACAGGATGAAAATTGAATTGTTCCATAATCCTTGGGAGATGTAATACATGGCCACGAAAATTTTCAGGTTGATTCAGTGGACAAAATAAAAGATACAGGTCCTCAAAGTTGCACTACCAATTTTGGCCTTAAGGGCTATAATGCTAGTCTTGAGGTTTGAGGTGAGTTTGATGAAATTACATCTTTTAGTAGTGGTTTTTAGTCATGGAAAATTGATAGGCACTTGATATTATGTGATGAAGTGATTTGAATGATATGATGAGGTGGTTTCATGTTGAAACCCTAATGGCCTAATTAGCCCTATTAGGCTTGCTCAAGAAGGTGACTGAAACATGTGTGTTGGATCAAATTTCTACACATGGCATAGGCTTCTTAGTGCTTGAAAATGTTGGTACAAGTGTCCTTGAAGTGTTCCATGTTGTGTTTGATCTTGGAAGAGGTTTTTTATTGAGCATTGTTCTCTCAAGACTGGTTCTTGAGTCCAATTTGGCAGTTTGGAGCAGTTTCAAAGTTTAAGTTGTTTGGAGGCCTTGCACTATGAGTCAGAGGAAAAAGTGAGTTGTTCCAGAAAATGTACTCACATACCTTTCAATTTATATATCACTTGAGTCATAATGATTATTTTTTCTATATGAAGTTTTTTGTTCTTCAGGACTAATTTTTTGGGTGCTTGAAGACCTAGTTGTTCTTGCTCGCAACTTGGTGTGTTTCATGGCAGAGTTGGTTGTTTCAATGCTTCCTGAGATTTTTTGTGATGTTGAGTAATTTTCCCTAATTTTTTTAGATATTCTTAAGCCATGACAAATTTATTTTATGCCCTTGGAGCTGTTGGTGCATTCGTTGGAGCTTGGAGAGTGCATTTTGAGCTAGTTGGAGTGTTTTGGTGCTTGGTGAAGATGTCTTGACCCCTGCTGACCTACTTGGGTATTTTGTGTTGTCTTATATGATGTTTTTGATCTATTTTTGAGTTGGGATGACTGAAATATTTATTCATGGCTTTTGTTTTGAGCTAGTGACTTGTATATAAGCAAGTGTTTGTAGTCATATTGTCCTGTGTTTTTGCAAGGGCAAAATTCACTAGAAGAACAGGACAACTATACCACAATGTCAAAAAAATTCAAAGTAATACCTTCCCAGGTCAGACCATCCACAATATTAGCCCTATCTTGTCATCAAAGTGACCCCTAAGTGATTTTCATGTATCCCCTAGGTGATTTAGGAAGCAAAAATCATTCAAGGAACTTCCGGAGCAAAGTGTTCAACAATGGAGTTTATAGCCATTTTGGGAAGGGATATCATCAACCTTCCTATGACTAGTGAATCATCCCTGGAGTGGATATAAGTGATAAAAAACATCATATAGGAGAATTCAAGAGCTAAATTTTTTGCGGAACTAATTTTGGAATATTTAGGGAAGTTTTAGAGATTTTGGAGCCAATTCAGCGAAAACAGTTTTTTGGACCTGAAGGAGCCTGTACCGCACAAGAGGACATGAATTTCAAAGAAATATTTTAGAAGATTCAAAATGATTTGAAAGCCCAAAAAATTACCTATGGAAATAATTTTCAATACTCTACTTGGTGGAAAAAACAGGACATCTTGAAACCCCATGCATATCTCTAGGCAATTCTTTCTTTCGGCGCACAACTGGCAGTCATGAGAAAAAAGGAGATATTTGGAGGTTTTGCAGTCATAATTGAGCCTTAGTACCATCAAAATTATTCTAATATTATTTTTTTAATGAAAAATAATATAATGAAGCATCCAAAAACTCATTTGGGAGCTCTAGATATGGCCTTCACAAGTTGGCTCCCAAGGTATGTTTTCCAACACTTAACCATTTCTACACCTAGACACGTGGAAATTTGTGGTGAAGGTGCAATTTCATGTCCCCATTAAAAATTTTCAAAGAGACATGAGGTGCAAAAAAATTTTCCCCACCGTCATTTAGTATCCAGGTCACCCACATGACCATGTGCTCACCTTCTAGCCCCCGTTGACCAGTTTGACCTGCACATGTACCTACCCTTGCATGCATGACACTTGGCATCTCTAGAGCAAGGCACATTTTCTTGCACCATTTTTACCTTTTTAAAATGAACATGAGGGACATAAAAATTTTCCCCACCCTTTGTATTCCTCTTGGACCCACATACGACCGTTAACCAGCTCCTAGGTGCTCCAGTTTAGCCCCCTCTTCTAAGTTACACATCGAATGAACATGCGACACTTGGAAAGTAGAGGGCAAGGCACATTTTTATGTCCCATTTTCACCTTTGAAAAGGGACATGAGGGGAACAAAAATGTGCCCCACCTTCCCTCCTTCCATTTCAAGCTTATAAATAGCGGGAAGACAGTCATTTTCGCCATTCTTCATTCCCCACACCTCTAGATGTTGCCGAAATGCTAGTGAAATTTCTCCAGAGATTAAATCCAAAAATTTTGATCTCAAATGATCCCATGAAGATTGAAATGATCTAAAATCAAGAAGAAAACAAAAAATAATGGATTCAAACAAAAAATGAATGAAGATTTTTCCTGAAAATTGCGAAGTCCGTGGAGACAAATTCGATCATATATCACAAAATATCAAACAAATCAAAGTGTCGATTTTTACAGACATTTAGTTTTCTAGACGCCAAAAGGATCCCAGATAAAAAAATTTCATGCATGGCCCAGATTTTTTACGGCGAGCAAACCCCCCGTTTTCCCGTGACAAAAATTTAAATTTTAAAATCTCTCGTTTTAGGCATAGGATTAAGTTGAAATTTCAGAGGAAAACTGTTGGGAAAAAACCCACATCGGATAAATTCATTTCATTGCAAACCGACAGCTAGATACCCACTTACCAAAATAGTAAGCCTTCCTACATGTGGATTGGCTATTTTTGGTAAGTTAACACCAATAACAGTTGCGACGAAGACGATCGACACATAAGACATTCAGAAGGTCAGAGTGGTATTCCAGTGCCAGAAATGGTGGAAATGACAACTTACTAAAAAAATTAAGTTCCCTATATGGGTTCTAGTTATAAATAGTAAGTCATTCCAAGAATCATGTAAGGAGAAAGTAGTAAATACGGGGACAATTAAGAAAACTAATCTCACTGGTGTGGTCAAAAAAGGGTAAAAATCATTGTTTACTAAAAAAATAGTAAGTTGCCTTGTAGGCACTTACTATTAATAGTAAGCCATACCAAAACAACATTTTATACAGAAGAAGTGTAGAGGAGGATAATCATACAAGCTAAATTCACTGGTCGGGGGAAAGAAAGGTGAAATTTGACACTTACTGAAAATAGTAAGTTGCCCTTTTCAGTGTGGGGAAGTGTCCCGGGGAGCCAGGAAATTCAAGTTCACAAGGATTGTCATGGTTTTCTCTTCTGAGTGATTGTTCGAGTTGTGGGATAGGAATTCTTCAGTGTTCAAATGCACTTCATTAAAACTTTCTCATCAATGCAATATTATTTCCATGTTGTAAAGGTCATTGCAGAGGTCGATTTCCATTCTCAGCTTCTTTGGAGTAGATGTCTGTGAGTAACACCCACGGTCATCCAAGTAAGCATTCAACAGTGTTTCTAAACACTCATTTCTAGGTGTTCAAACATCATTCGAAGGAGGTTTCTCAGGGTGAAAATAGTTCGAGGATCTAGAGTTCACTGTATTGGAGTGTTTCCTCAGATCATCTGAAAAGGATCAGCTAGTCAGTAGGAACGACTTCTTCTTTAGAACAATTCTCTCTCTCTCTCTCTCTCTCTTCTCTCACCCCCTAACTTCCTCTCTTTTCAATGTTCTAATTTATCATTGGGGTTGCACTTTTTCATGTCTTTAATATAATTAAAAAGTAACTTTAGGCTTCTAATGTATAAAGTCACCTTTAAGTTATAAAAAGGGACTAAATGTTTTTCCTAGGAAGGTGAAAGGTTTTAAGTTGTGTAAAGACATATGAAGGGTCATTGGGGGGTAGATGAAGAGTTGTTTCTCTTCTTATAAATTGTAAAGGCATTCCCATTTCAAAGGGTTGTCGATTTTGTAAACTCAAGAGTGCATTGTGCTTAAAGAGAATAAAGGAGATAACTATTTTCTTCCATTCTCCTCTTGCATATGTTTCCTCCTCCCTACTTTGTACAACCTTTCTGAAATGGTAATCAGGGAAGAAGTTTCTATTTTCTCAGACGTATGAATGTGTGCATCTTTGTATGCATGATTCCCTCTCTTTATTAGTGTTGAATAATCATTGTGTTATTTATATGAATATGTGTGATGGTAACTTTTGGTTAACAGTTGCAGGATTCTAATTTTCTACCTACAATGTTAATCCCTCTTTTCTTATTTCCCACCCCCTTTTCCCCCCTTTCAAACAAGTTTCATCTCTTGCAAGAAATTGCAAGCCTTACTGCAGGGTCAATGGAGTGCCCCTATTAGATCCCCGATTGAAAGGCCACCAAAACAACTAATTTTATCGTGTATGTAAACATGGATCTACACCGTAAAAGTAGAGAGACTTAGATTCCCAGAGCATTGGCAAGAAACCCATAGATTTGTCCACCTAAATTTTTTTCTTGCCAACAAGTCATTTGTGACTAGTTGTGAAGAAGAGGATATGAGTGACCTATAAGAGGTTGAAGAAGAGTGTAGAGGGGTTATGGAAAAATCATGGAATAGGTATGAATACCTGAGAAAGTTTTAAGATCAATGATTTAAAGGAAATTGACCTAATCATCCCATAAGAGGACAATTTTGAGCGAGTTAAAGGAGAGCTTGTTTTGAAGAGGTTTTGGTGTGTTTGGAGCTGAACTTGGATCACAATCAGTTTTGTGAGCAACATATCATTTGTGATAATTCATTTATAAAGTATCTTATTATGTGTAATATTCATGGGAGTCCTTTATTGTGTGTAATATCAGTAAAGGTTTAGGGATGGGTGCTCCTTGTGAAGTAGGTGCTTCAATACAAAAATCTTGCAAGATGTGTAATATTCTTGCAAGTCCTTTGTTTTGTGTAATATAAGTAGAGGTTTTCAATGGGGTTTCTTCCCCTTGATGGTTTCACACTTACATATGGCGTTCATGTGTTTTATTCTTTGTTTCATGTACTTATGAATACTTAATACACACTTAATTTGCTCATATGGTTATGGATGTTGAATGGTTGAATTGAATGATGAATGCAAGTGATGGAAAATGAAATGTAAGTTTTTTAGGACTGATTCACACCCCCCTCTCATTCCATTGTGCCTCCTACAACTTGGGATTTGAAAATATTGAGATCACAGATATCAACTCACTTTAACCGAAACATCATATTAACATATCAAAGTGTCCTCTAAAGTGGGTCACCCCACTTCAAATAGAGATATTATCAACTAATGAAGTTAGATCATACAAGAGGATGATACTTTACTCTTTAAACCAACTTGCATACATAAATCTTTGTGAAATGGTTTTTGTCCTCCACATAATCCCTCAATCAATGGGTTTCTTCCTTGAGAGAGTCCTCAATCAAGGGTTTTTGTCCTTGAGATAGATAGTAAAGGAGCTACATTATTAACCTCCAACAAAGATATAAAATATCACTTAACATAACATCCTGAAACTAATGCCAATAATCCCTTTTTATATTAAGAGGGTAGCACCAAGTCTTGGGGCCCTCAAATGAGACCGACCACAAACAAACTTGATTTATCACTAATATTTTTTTTACTTTTTGGAGCCTGCACGCTCATAATATATTTTATTTTTAATTTATTGTTGGTTGTTGGGTTCACCAACAATTAGAATGTAAAAAATAGAGAAATAAATAAAAATGTAATGACATTGTTGACTCCTCCAACTTGATTCCTTGGACCTTCGAGGATGGAAAATAGGTCAAGGTCTTCAAACAAAATTATCTCAAAAAAGGGACATGACAAGATGGAACAACCCTAAGTGAGGACTTGTGTAATAAAAAAACCAATAGTGATGGGTAGAATAATATGTCCATAGTTGGATTTAGAATTGCACATGATTCACTTAGAACTCAGTATGACTAAGATAATAAAATATCTTAAGAGTACATAGATTATGTTTGTTATAAGGATCAACCAAAACACCGTGTATAGGGACTTGATTAATAGATGCATGAATATACAAAGTATTTGAGACAAGAATATCATCCATATCAAATTCATCAAAAGTAATAACTAGCAGAGAAGGTGAGCATAAGAACAATAGTGTCTAATCATTGCATCTAATGGGTGATGGCACAATAAGAATGCAGAGGTTGTATCTGTATGCTAAGCATTATGTGCTTCCAAAGTAAATTTATTAGTGTTATGATTCAGGAAGTGGATCGATTGAAAATTTTCATATTTCACATTATCATTAGTAGGTTTAGCAGGATTCAGTGTGCTTCATCTCATTCACTTTCATTTGTATTAATAAGATCTTGTATAATAGGGCAGAGCTTGGTACATCAAGTAATGAGGTGACCAATGCAACAATGATATTCAGTAATAAGCAGTTAGGATCAAATACTCTTATCAAAAGGCTTTCTCACATCAACCTCAAGAAGTGGAGAGATAGACACAAGATTGCACTCAAGTAATTATTTGAGTATAACATGCGTGGAGCACAAGATAGAATGCGTAAATTTACTTCGCATGTAGGTTATAATTGTAGCTTAGTAAGTTGCTTTGATGGCATTAATAATGTCTTTAGTAGTATCCTTATTATCAATAACATTTTCTTTGAATGTAGTATTTTACTTGAAAATTTAACATTAGATGTAGTGGAAGAGCTAACAACATACTTAAGTTTATTCATATGAAGCAATTTGGCCTCATGTTATTTTAATGTGTGACATAAATGATCAAACAAGGGGAATTTATTGAATATGATTGATTCTTACAAAGGGGAAATAAAAATTTGTGTGAAGAGATCTTGAATTTTTTTATTAGCCAAGATAATATTCATTTTAGGGACACGCTCATTAGACTTTTAGCGTACTTTAGACACTTACAAGTATATTTTAGTGATGTATCATAGCTTATGATCCTACTCATAAGTGTATAATATACCCTTATGAATAATATATGATGTGCTCATTAGAACCTTAGCATACATAATCAATGATGATGCTTATTATACCCTTGACATATTTTAGACATTCGAGCATAAGAGACTTTGTTACCAATATTGATAGAAAACTTGTGCAAGAAACTAATTAGCCAAAGTAGTGAAAGATCACATAGAATGTGTTGGGAGATCGTAGAACTATTAGTAAATCAAAATCCTTGAGAATTCTAGGGAAGATATTTGTAATTAAGATATCATTATATTCATAGTAAAAAGAAACAACATGGAACAAGTGAAGGTGTTCTGCAAGGTCCCTCTTGCCATCATAAATAAGAAGCTTAGAGAACAATGAAACCAATAAGGCAAGGCTTAATAAGCAACTTCAGATGATAAATGGGTTACAAAGCAATTGAGCGGAATCCATAATAGTGAGAAGTAATTGAAGAGCACTTTTATTATAATTATAATATTTGAACTTGTAAAGTACAAACAAGGGTTTCAAGAGCCTGCATTGCTAGAAGAATAAGCATGTGACCTATTATGATTACATGTAGGGACAACGATAGATGTAGGAATGCACATAGATATATCAAGTTTTGGGATATGAGGTGGCCTCCGTTGATGTAGGAACCACAAATGTGTGAATAGTAGATGTTTTTATAGGAGAAGAAGGCAGATACTTCCCAAAAATAGATTCTTCATTGGATTTTTGATCACAAAAGAGTTTGGCAAGTGAGAAGAATATTGATAATAGGCTCTATGTGATGAGGAATTTTCATAGAGTTGTGCATGGAAATTGTGATACAAGTTCAAATTATTCTTGGTCCACAGTGTAATGTCCTCTTCATGGCCATATTCATAAGAATGTTTAGTTATATGTTTCCATGTTATGCAATGGTGCGCTCATTAGACATGATCAAGTATAGATGGAATGCTAGAGATAGGACAACAGAAGAAGAAGCCACATGGGGATACGATGTTTGTGAGTAGGAGGAAAAAACTCAATACCCTCAGTGGATTTATTGATAAGATAGATTATTATAACTAAAGGACTTAGGAAGGAAGCATGTGCAAACTAAGATATGAAAATAATCATACACCAAGATAATAGATCAAACCCCAGGGACAAATAGGGTTTGAGTCCAAATGTGTTTGATTCAAAATTCATGCTTCACCAAAACGTCTACACCCTTTTTAAGTTTGTATATGATTTATGTTATGGAAAACACAATAATAAAAAGGAATGTAAGATTCATTACAAGGGGTTTATTATGATTAATTAAATTCCAACATTAATCATACAATATCAGAATAACACATTAATACCTACAACTAGTGATAATAATATGCTACAAGTTCAAATTCATAAGAGGAGAGATGCACTTAGCTATACACATTGAAACAAGAGAGATATGGGTGCACAAACTTGAGAATCAGGGAATGTTAAAACTTGAATATGCTTTGTTCTTAAGACTAGAACTAGA
Organism: Taxus chinensis; assembly: GCA_019776745.2. Lineage (NCBI taxonomy): Eukaryota > Viridiplantae > Streptophyta > Pinopsida > Cupressales > Taxaceae > Taxus > Taxus chinensis. The sequence goes on from CM034149.1 coordinate 2,808,301, forward strand.
AAATGCCTTAGTATGGAATCGCACAACTCTGTCAGGATAAGATGTACAATTTTGGACCTGATGTACGATCTTAGACCTACTTAGAGTGGGGTTCTATAGATTTTTGTTCCCTTTGGTGGTATTGAAATGTGTGTTATTGTTATACCTTTAGTGTCGCACAATCTTGCAACCATATGAAATCATCCATTTCAAACTCAAACCCTATCCATGGGTAGGATACCCTACATAAAGGTTAGTTTTTGGGTAGAAGTGTAATCCATGCACTACCTATATCAGTACTACTTCTATAAGGCCTTAAATCACACTTAGTTCTCTACCTACCATTTAACCTCTATATGAATGCAACCAATTGGGAATTTGAACCACTTTGATCATGCTTGAGATAATTGTGCTCCTATTAAAAACATTGACTTGGGATTTTTGAGTGCTTGGAAATGAGGGAAGTTGAAATCCTTGTCCTAGTTGAGTGTTTTGTAACTGTAGCATTGGTCGCCATAGTGGATGTGCATCATCTTTAAGAATACTTAGGGAGCCTTGGGTGCCTTTTGTGTTAGTATTTGTAACGAAAGCTTGTGAGAATTATAGTCTAGTGAATGGCGTGATATAAACTTGTTATATTGTGTTTTAAAGGTTATTTGTTATGTAAAGGCTGGCCTACAAGGATAAAAAAAACCCAAAAAGGGTAATGCAATTGAAATAGGAGTTGGAATGTGTGTTGTTCCAAGACCCATAAAGGTCGTCTAGGACTACATATTACATCTTGACTCTACTATAGGGTTTTGGACAGGATGACAGTAAGTGAAATCTAGAAGTTGCATCATGATAAACAAACATAAAGTAATAATTTTATGCATTAACATTCAAAATGTGACGACACAATAGTGTATATGAATAAACAAGTTAGGAGAGAGATGGTAAGATGTACTGAATGGTGATAGAATGTGGATATTTGTCTTAGCAAAGGAGTATAGTTACAACCAATAGTGCCAAAAAGATAAATTGCCAAATTTGAGTGTTTATAATGATCAAGATCACAATCACAATTTATGGCATTAAAAGTGATTGTTGATTATGATATGCATTTCATGGATGTGTTTACAAGATGATCATGATTTGTTAATGATTCTAGACTTCTCTGTAACTCATCTTTATATAGGGTGTGTGAAGAAAATGAGGGATTAAATGGTCATTCAATTCCTATTTGCTCATTAAACATGAGGGAGTACATTATTATTATTTTTAATTGATAAAAGGAGGGTTGATAGTTCCCTCGTCTTTTATATTGATTTTTTTTAGAAATAAAATCAATACAAATGGAAAGTTACATATAAAATTCAACTCAAAAGCCACTTTATGATGCCAACAAAAAAGAGAGTCCCCTACCTAAAAACCTTGAAGTCATTTACCCCAACATTCAAACCACGTCTTCTTTCCCTTAAGTAGTTTTTAAAAGCATATGATTGCTAAAACATAAAATATGAGGGAGTACATTATTGGTAACGGTGGATATCCATTATTACCATGGTTAATCGCGCTTTTCAATATATACGTAACTACTACTCGAAGGGAATTCAATATTAAATTATCATCCACATGCATTGTTATTGAGTGCACATTTAGAAGGCTAAAGCAAATATAATGGCTTTTACAATCTAGAATTTGGCACCCAAATTTACAAATGCTACTAAAAAACATTTTTGTTTGGTGCATACTGCATAATATGATGTTAACATTTCTTGAAGATAACATTCATATATGCAATGATGTAGCTTTTGAGAATGAAAATAATATGTCGACCAATGAAACGGGTGATCAAGCTAAAACACTTGCTCAAGCAACCTTAATGGAATTTGTTAATGATAATGTCAATATTGTGGACACATAAGCTATTAAAATATAAGGCTTATTTATTAGTGTTATTTTAATATTAGTTAAGTATTAACTAATAAACAATTGTAACTACTTCAGCGACTTTGTAACCATCTTTCACACAATAAAATGACGGTCACACAATGATAATGTGTGCATTCTGGTTTCTCTTCATTCATTCTTTTTACTTTCTATTATTTCTTTATTCTTTCTCTCTCTGCATATTCTAACATTGGTATCACAGAGGCAAGCAAGGAGACATAAAGAAAGACACTTATGAAAATTGTAGGGCATAGTCAAGGACATAATTGAGGGTAAATCAATACAAAACCAACGTGAAACACAACCAAAATTTCAGTCAAATCCAAATCACAGTCATGTAAGGAGAACATGAATCCATTACAAGAATAGGGGAGAAGACCCAGTATGTGAACACGTCCCAATACTTGAACAGTATTTTGCATTTAAAATATCCAATACTTGATGGAATAAAAACCAAAATTTTGATTATTGAAGTTCAAAAATATGTTTTTTTATAAACCATATGTGCATAGGGTCAACATCACAGTATTACTTAGTACACAATAAATACTGATTGGTACTTTCATTTTCTACAATAAAAGAGTCATTTGTTCAAAATATAAAAACAACATATCAGTTGACAAACCCATCATATCTATTTAATGGGTTGAATATTTGTCTTCTCAATTCATGTCTTTCCATATTCCAAGTTGGGTTGTTCAATCACCAGATCTTTCATATCCAGACATTAAGTCATACCTGCAAAAAAAGAGGGAACCTTCTTCTCAAGATTCAAATTCATCCATTAAAAACACAAAGAAAATTGTACACTTGAAGGTAAAAAATAAATATGAATATCAAATCAAATAATTCCAGCCACAAGATCATCTCAAAATCAATTTCAACCTTTGATTAAAAGACCCTACACCTTGATCCATGTCTTTCATTTTGATTGGATACTCTCAAATTGGTATTGGTATTATATATTCACTTTCCTAGTCTTCTTTACTGCTTTCTTACTTCTGCAGGGTGCCTGATTACAGTGGATTTTATAAGAAGAGGTTACTTCTATCAAGTTTTGAAAGGAAAGGTCCAGCAAAGCAAAAATTGCAGGTTAGTTTTCATGCCAACTGCTTCAAGAGGACACTTAAATATGTAAAAAATAGTCACATTTATTACTTAAGGCCCTTTTCCACTGGAATGTATTCATACATAGAGCTCAACTGCCTATTTTCTTTGATATAAGCTAACGTATACCTTGCACTTCTGCTGAAAGCATGTTGTGATCTGCTTTTTGTTTGACCAAAGATCCTGCTAAATAATTTTGTGAACATCTATTAGATAATGGCAGTGTTTTCTCCCATAAAGTACCTTAATTGGAAATAATATTAACTTGACAATAGAATTAGTAACTTCAGAATGTAAATGACTTTTTTTTGAGATATTTTATTTGATCACTCGTATGTAAGCAAATAATATTACAATATGATTCGAAATTAAAGGCTTAGGATAAAAAAATGTTTAATTATAACTAGCTGTCAAATTGGTAATCCTACGTGGCGAGGATTTGGCTCCATGGCCCTGCGATCATATGGCTGGAGTCTCTTGTTATCTGAAAATAAGTCATCTACAGATATATGGAGAATGTGCTGGACATATCAATTGGTATCGTCCACAAGCCATAGACATCTGCCAAATAATGAGAACTGAATTTTCTCACAAACAACATCCACTGCATCCTATAAAATTGAAAAACTAAAATTCAAACCATTATCAAAATCCACAAGGATTAATGGTAGTGAATATAAATCGTAGTACAGTGTAGGTAAAGAATGCAACAGCTCAAACCTATGTCCAACACATTCTTTATATATCTCTCGCTAACTCTGTAAGATATAAAATCTGTACCATTTAATACAAAACAGAATTCTGTAACTCTATGTGAACACTGCCCAATACTAAGGAGATAAGATAAAGAGTTTCCAAACTATATGGATAAGATAACTAGCTATGTTTATTTATAGCTAGCTGTAAAATTGATAAACCTACATGACAAGGAATTGGCCCGATGGACCCGTGGACTCGGGGTGCTGACATAATGGCACTACTCCCAGAAATTAAAGATATAGGAAAGAAAAATGTTTATTTATAGGGGAGAAGGGACAGTATGTGAACACCGTAAGTTCGCAGGCCCATGGAGCCAATTCCTTGCCATGTAGGATCACCAATTGTAATATTATTTGCTTACATATGATCAATGAAATAGAATCTCACAATGAAAGGCTCAACCACCCTTTACCAGCCGCTGTTTACCCGCCTTCCAAATTGGTTTGCTCAACCACCATTTACCAGACTGTTCCATGGCGCGTTTTGGAGTCGTTTCAGACTGTTTTGCTCAACCACCATTTATTTAGAAGAGTTTAGGGGAGAAGGGCCAGTATGCGAACACCCTAAGCTCAGACATTAAGTGAACCAAATCCTTGCCACGTAGGAGTGACAGTATGCCAGCTAGATATAAATAAACATTAACAACATCAAAGACTTGTAATAAATTCTGAAAAAAATAACGAAGCTTACAAAACTCGAGAGTAGGTTATCATATTTGTTTAATTGTTTAAGACTTTCAAGTTGTTCTGCCCATTCCTGTTTCAACATCTCCTTCTCATCTCTCATTCGCGAGATGCAGTCAGAGCTTCAGAAAAAATGAATGCAAAAAATGGATAACAAAATGCAATCAGAGTTTCAGTGAAAATGAAAGAAAAAAATGGCTAAAAAAATGAGTTGGATTATTTCATAGAAAAAGGAGAAAACGAGTTGGATAAGATAAAGAGTTTCCAAACTACAGTGAAAAAGAAAGAAAAAAATGTGTGCCTGTAGGGTCGGATTGTTCACTGTATAATGCTGTGGGCAATATGACAACCTCGAGCAAGGCACTGTGAAGCCACCCTTCACGCAAAACTCGCACAGGCTGTAAGCCCACTCACAAATAACCACCAGTCGCAACTACGGAGAAAAAAATGAAAAAACGAGAAAACGAGTATAAGGCACCGACAAAACGAGAAAACTACAAACAAACACCATTTGCAACTACAGAGAAAAACACGAGAAAACGAGCAACTGAGTATAAGGCACTGATAAACAGAGAAAACTACAAAGAAAACGAGATTAAAATGGGGATTAAAATGAAGGTTAAGATCCTAATCTGCCCTCAGTATTGGATGAAATAATCAGTATTAGAGGAGTGGGAAAAAGAAAAAATGGATGAAATAATCAGTCCAAATAATACATTATTTATTGGTACTTTTACAAAATTGAATTGTTGTTTTAGGTCATAAAGCTTTCCCCTAAAATACAAGAATCAGGACGACTTCAAATTTTAATTCCTTGATGGCTGAAATACAAAACACATTTTTGGAACTTAATGTTACACCTGGCCTCAGTTGCATATGTCCCCATTTATTTTGGAAATCATGACCCGCCCTAAAAATGGATTAGCTACAGCGATCAGACAAGCCAAATAGGACTTTTAAGAAGAGCAACAGTCAGGGGACAAGAAGTCCCTCCTCTTTAATGGGAGAGGTTCCCTTATTCAGAAACGAACTTATTTACAAATGTACAAAACATTATTTTCTGGTTAAACTTGGATATTACGAAAGTGTTTTTCAATGAGGATGTTCAAGTACAAAAGGACAGAGGAATGGGAAGACAAGAACGAGTAGAAAGGCAACATGTAGAATTATAGATAACAGAATAATTCTTTATGTATGCGAAGTTACAGTGAATTTAGAACAAGATCATTCGTATCGGATAAATAAGATGGAATTCAAAGACACAAAGTTCTGTAAATAACATCTGCTAGAACACAAAGTTTCTTAACATAACACAGATTCATTAATCAAGGACACAAAGTTCCTTCTTGGTTATACAAGATCACCGTGCTTGCAAAGTCGAAGAGTATGCAATCGGCAAGACTAATAAACTTGAGACAAATGATCTTCGCAAAGAAAATAAATGAAAGCTTAGGAATAACAGAGATCAGATAGACAAAGAATGGAAAGTCCTTCTGTATTGATTTCTTTATGATCTATTTACACTTTCAGAAAATATGCCAAGTTCTTCCTCCTTTTTTTTTTAGAATGGCGTAAGGAAGGCCATTATATAACTTATAAATCAGTTACTCTTCGTAACCGCTTCTTTAACCAAGAACGGTTAAGGACCGCCAATCGCAATACCTTAACTTCTTACAAAGAAAACGGAAAAAGAAAGGGAAGAAGAGAAAAGAACAAGGAGAAGAAGACAGGTGGCCAGTCACTGAGAGGGACCCACTGACTTCAGAATCCGCTGCCTGAATTTCTTTAACGCCTCAGCTATGTCTCAGAAGTCTCATCCTGAAGATGACAGTGTATGTCTTATGAAAGCAGAGATGACCAGTGTCTTGAAAACTTCGTCCTTCTGCCAGCTGTTCTTCAGTAAATTATCTTTTTACAAAAGCCTCCTGAACAGGACTTTGATCTCTTGCAAGGAAAGGGGCGCACCAGTAGACCGACTTCGACAGATTGTCCTTTGCATCATCCATAGCTTGATAAAAGCAACTCCAGGACTTTGGTCTTCATATTGATAGGATCAGAACCGCAAACCAGACTTGGAAAGGAATTTCAGAGGGAGGATAGGAGCCGCAACACGCGCAGGTTTTCAAATTGCAAGGGTTCGAGCAAAAGATAGCATGAAAGTAGTGCGAAAAATGCAAAGGGGGAATGCTCATTATATAGCCATTGAGGAGAGAGAAAGGTGATCAATGCGCATTAAATTCATATCCATCAGTTTGAAAAATAACATATTCGGGTAGAGCGGGAAAAACTAAGTATGAATGGCATTTGGTTCGCTTGGGACATGTGAGATGCGAATGCGCGAAACACGCGGCTCGGCCGATTCGGGCGAAATAGGGAGAAGACGCACAAATGCATTTTGGGACATCTGGGACGAAAACGCGCGAAGTACGCAACTCGGGTGTTTCGGCCGAAATTGGAACAACTTGCACTTTTTAACTTTGGGACATTTGGGACAAAAAGTTCCGAAGTACGCGACTCGGCCGGTTCGGGCGAAAATGGAACAACTTGCACGGAAAAGTTTGGGACATTTGGGACGAAAGCGCCCGAAGTACGCGGTTCGGGTGTTTCGGCCGAAAATGGAACAACTCGCACTTTTTAAGTTTGGGACACTTGGGACAAAAAGTTTCGAAGTACAGGGTGTTTCGGCTGAAAATGGAACAACTTGCACTTTTAGTTTGGGACACTTGGGATCAAAAGTTCCGACGGGCCCGGAATTGGGACAACTTCGGGGGAATCGGCCAATCGGGGAACATAATGCACTTCGGAACTTGGGACACACAGGACAAAAATGTCCGATAGGCCCGAAATACATACAAAATGACCCAAAACATGGATTTTTTCAATTTCACGGCTTTTTCACACTACCAGCTCGACAGAAAAGACACTTAAACTCAAAAAAAAATTTAAAGTTCACTTCTCAAGAGCAGGGGAAATTTTGAGTGGACGACAGCTGGCTCCTTCTGGGGATGACTTGGCATGAATTCAAGGAATGAGACAAGGCAAGAACTTAGAAAAACTCAGGGGAAGCAGACCAGTACCTTATCCATTGGGCAACGGAGTCAAAAAGCAGATCAATACAGAGGGCAACACACCAAAACAAAAAGGAAAGAAAAGCAAAAACGTTGTACAGAATATACAAGGGACTCCCTAATCACCTAGGACTTGAACAACTTGAGATACTGCCCACTATAAGGGAGTGGGAGAGGAGAACCATCCATGTAATCAAGATAAAAGGAATTCTCACCAGCAAAGTGTCTGATCTTGAAAGGTCCGAGCCACAGGGAATCAAACTTTCCATGGCTGCCACGAGGTTCATGTCTTTTGTCCCATAACAGCACGGTGTCTCCAACTTGGAAATCTCTGAACCTACCTTTCTTGTCAAACAGGACCTTTACCTTCTGCTGGTGAACAGATATCCTATCAGCAACCTCCAATCTGTCCTCATTCAGTTTGTGCAGGTACATAATTCTCTTGTCCAAAGCATCTCTGAAACTAGTATCTTCAATGGCCTTCATTAGGTGCAAGGCTGGCAGTTCCACTGTCACTGGCAATTGAGCTTCTACTCCATATACCACTTGAAAAGGAGACATTCCAATAGCTCTCTTTGGTGTAATCCTGTCTGCCCAAAGAGCATCATAGAGCTTCTTGTGCCAGTTTCGTTGAGACTCATTGACCAACTTCCTTATGATAGTCACCAGATTTTTGTTAGTGGATTCTGCTTGCCCATTTCCCTGGGGGTAATAATCTGAAGAATGAGCCAGGGAGATGCCATACCCGTAGCAGAAATCCATTATCTCAGTTGAAGAGAAATTCGAAGCATTATCTGTTACAATCTTATTAGGTACACCATACCTTACCAAGATGTTCTCTTTAATGAAGCTGCACACCACTTCAGAAGTAGTACTCTTGACTGGAATAGCTTCCACCCATTTGGTGAAATAGTCAGTGGCAGTTAGCACATGAGTGTGACCAGCACTAGAAGTAGGATTAAGTGTACCAATGAAGTCCAAACCCCACTGCTGAAATGGTTCCTCAATCACAACTGGCTTGAGAGGCAAAGAAGCCAATTTAGGTCTTCCCACAAAAGTCTGACAAGCCTCACATTTGTCAACCCACTTGGATGCATCTCTGAACAAGGAAGGCCAGTAGTATCCTCCACGGAGTATCTTATGAGCTGTAACCATTGATGAATAGTGCCCTCCACATGCCTGATCATGAAAAGCTGAGAGCAACTTTCTCTGTTGTTCCTTGTCCACACACTTCAAAAATCTCCCATCTAACCCCCGCTTGAACAAGGCGTTTTCCCACAATACATATTGCACTGACCTCAATTTAACAGTCCTCTTTTCTTTGGCAGTTAAATGAGAGGGGCATTCCCCATAGGTGAGAAAATGGGCGATGTCAGCATACCATTCATCAACTGAACTAAGGAACAGAACGGTAGGAAGGTCAACTTTCTCCTCCAGCAACTCATGTTTGGCTCCTTCAGCAATGAGCTCACAAAGGCCTTTTCCATGAACCAGCTTGGTCGGTTTGATGTCAATGTCATACTCTTGGACCTTAGCAACCCAGTTCCCTCTCTTGGATCCAAATTCTTGTTGTGTGAGAATTGACTTGACAGTTGTATCTGGAACCAGCACCATGGAATGAGAGTTGAGGATATAAAAGCGAAACTGCTTGACAGCTTTAACCACTGCAAAAGCATGCTTCTCCATCATGGTGTATTTCAACTCATGATCTTTCAGAATATAGCTCATGAACGCAATTGGGAGTTCATGCTCATTAGAGTCTTCTTGAGTTAAGACAGCAGCCAAGGTATTATCTGTAGCATAGCAATAGATGATGAAATCTTTGCTGAAATCAGGACAGGCTAAAACAGGAGTTCTAGCAATAGCTCTCTTGATACCTTCAAAGGATTCCTTTCCTTCAGAAGACCAACCAAATGTTTGCTTCCCTTTCATCATCTGAGAAATATTCAAAGTTAACTCTGCAAAATCAGGGATGAATCTTCTCAAGAAATTTATCTTACCAAAGAAGGAGTGCACGCCCTTTTTGCTGGTTGGGAGAGGAATTTGTTGGATAGCTTGTACTCGTTCAGGATCAATCTTAATACCATCCTTGGAAACGATGTGCCCTAATAACTTTCCCTCTGTGACACAAAAGATAGATTTTTTAGGGTTCAGAGAGATCCCATGCTCTCTGCATCTCAGCAGAACTGTCTCTAGGTGATCAAAATGATCCGCTCTTGTCTTGGAAAACACTGTCAGGTCATCAAGATATATGACAATACACTTCCCTTTCAAGCTTCCAAAAGCCAGATCCATGGCTCTCTGAAAAGTGGCACCAGCATTAATGAGCCCAAAAGGCATCCTCTTGTAAGCAAAGGTACCCCAAGGAGTAGTGAAAGCTGTCTTGTGTTGATCTGCAGTATCAACCTCTACCTGATTGTATCCCGAGAATCCATCGAGCATGGATAACATTTCAGACCCTGTAACTGCTTGCAAGACCTGATCCATCATAGGAAAAGGATAATTATCTTTCAAAGACGCCTGATTCAGGTTCCTGAAATCAACACAGATGCGGATCTCACCATTTTTCTTCCTAACAGGCACAATATTTGCAATCCATGTTGAATGGTGAATGGGAAAAATGATTTTAGCCTTCAACAACTTCTGAATTTCCTGAAAGATTGTGTCAGCTATTTTGGGATTGTATTGCCTCTGTTTCTGCTTGAAAGGCTTAATTCCGGGCTTAAGAGGAATAGAATGCTGCATATCTTTTGGCCTGAAGGCTTTTAGATCCTCATAAGAATAAGCAAGAACATCCTTATACCTTTTTAAAAGATCAATTTCTTTTCTCCTCTCCTCTGTTGTGCAACATTTTCCAATATTCACCAGCTTAGGGTCAGTAGAACTCCCAATATTGATTTTGTCATGCTCAGCTGATTGTTGAGGTCCAGTAGAAGCCCTAGACTTCACATACCTGTCATGTTTATCAAATAGTTCCTCTAAGCTTACCAATCCTTTAGGAATCTTATTCCCCTTGAGTTTAATGCATCCATATTGATTTGTTTCTTCCCCTTGGGTGACTGCTTTGTCAAATGGCACTCTCACGAGGTAGGTTGTCACTTCCCTCAAAATACAGTTGTTCGAAATTACCCTTGAGTTCTAGGAAGGAAAGAAAATGTTGATCATCATTGAAAACCTGCCAGTTATTGGTATTATCAGGTACACTAGGCCGATGGACCATCTCAATGGTGAACTTGTCCTGAGAGAAGTCAGGATGGGGAATCAGTAGTGACCCTGAGACAGCTACTGAATCAGCCCTGCTGTTCTTTTCCCTAGGTACTGCTTCGATAGAGAAAGCATCAAGGAATTCAATGGAATCCCAAACCTGATTCCGGTAATGTTTCAGCCTTCCATTTTTTACTTGAAAAAGGTTTCTGACCTGCTTTACAATCAACTCTACATCACCACGAGCCAGAAGATTCTTTACACCTTGTTCTTTGGCCACTTGCAATCCGAGAATGAGAGCCTCATACTCTGTTGTGTTATTAGTATTCTCGAACTGCAACTTAAATGAAAAGGGGTGTAGGCCTCCTTCAGGTGACACCAGCAGGACACCGGCTCCAGAACCAGCTGAGGAACAACTTCCATCAAACTCTAAAATCCAAACCCCATTAGGATCCTTAGGAGACACTTTGGGGGGTCGGATTTCATCAGGGGACATAATCATGTAGTTACCATGCCCCATATCCTCATAAAGTATTTGTGCTCTAGGGTCATCCGTTTTCTGCACAATATACTCAGACTGCTTCTCAGGCAGCAACTTCTTCATGTGTCCATTGACAGGTATGAGTGCATGTGACCAGTCCATCTGGATTTCTCCACCCACATCCTTACAGAAGTTCCTACTTAGCAACATCCCGTATGAAGGGGGAATATCTGCCACTAAGATGGTAGCCAACACTTTCTTCTCGGGTAAAGCAGCAAAAGCTACTTGTGCATCTTTAATTCTCCCGACCAGGGGCACTTCCTTACTCTCCATAGAGTAACAAGATCCATAAGTGCGTGTGAGAGTTAGGCCTAAAGCATGAGCTACTTTAGTAGGCATCACATTATCTGAGGCCAGGAATCTATGACACAATTACTGAGCCTATGACCAGCTATAAGAAGTGTTACATAAAAAGGCTTGATTTTGTCAATAGGTGAGGTGACAGCGGCTACCAGACTAGGCTGTGGTGCAGAAGGAGGAGTGGGAAAAAGGCCTTTAGAGGTGGTCTTAGAGTGGGAATTGACAAAGTGGATCATTTTGGCAAAAGCTTTGGGATGGGTTTGATAGTACTCAGCTTCTGAGATTTGGACCTTGGTCTTTTTCAGGTGATCAACAATATCAAAGGATCCAGAAGTGGACGGGCCATCATCATTTGAGTACTCTAGGCTTATCAACTTTAGGAGAGAAAGAAGAAGCAATTTTAGTAGTAGGATTGATAGGACTCACCTTTGGTGTAGACGAAGTAGGGATAGGAGATCCTCTTTTTGCAATCACGGGAATAGTTGTCGACTGCTCCTTAGATTTCTTGATAGGCTGTGTTACTTTCTCCCTCTGATTTGTCTGTTCTCGAGTCATGACAGCGAATGATTCGCTATTCATGTCTGCTACCACTTCATCATAATCATCTCCATCATCAATGCCCTCAGTGGTGAAGAAATTTACTCTAGATCCCTCAAGTTCGTCTGCTTCGTCATCAACTTCTCTCGCAAACTCTTCGCAAGCTTCGTTATCTTCATCATCATCTAGTTCTTCCACTTCACAGGTTGCATTCACAGGAACTTTAACAGGAGGTCCTTCAAGTGCTAGTCTTGTTTGCGAAGCGGGAAAACGATTTCTGGGCTGGAAATTTCTCCTTGGAACATCTGCATAAGGAGCGTGCTGAGCCAATTGTTTCTTTATAGCAATAAGATCATTTGCAAGTTTCTGAACTAATGGATCAGTGTTAGGTCCAGGGGTGGAAGAGGAAGAAGCAGCAGACTTAGATTTGGGAGGGTCTCTTCTCAACTTCCCTGACATGATCAAGTCATCCTCGATACTAACAGCGAGAGTTTGATCCTCGACCAATGTTGCGAGATTAGCCCTTCTTAGTGCATAACTAACTTTGGGCGATTGAGCATTTAGGAAGAAACATTTTTGAATTTGATCAACAGGTCGGGTAGGCTGCGGAATTTTATTGATCAATTTGTTGAACCGGGCCACAAATTCTCTCATGGGCTCTTGTGAATCTTTCTTTATCTGAGAGATTTGGGCTAGCAAGGCATGTACATCTTCTGCCGGCTTGAAACGGTTTTCAAACTGAGTTCTCATTGTGTCCCAGTCGGTGATAGCGCCAGCCGGAAGGTGGTAGAACCAATCAGCGGCATTATCTTGCAAAGTCTCAATGAACAGTCTCACGGAGACGTCTTCATGTTTGACTCCCAGAACTCCACATGCAACAATGAAGGTTGTGATGTGTTCATCAGGATGCACTTTGCCATCGCCTTTGAACTTAGGAAAGTTCTTCCGGTTACCTCTGGGTAACTCATGCAAAGGCTGAGTGAGGGCTAGGGGCCCGACACGATGACCCCATGGTAATGGTGCCGCCATTCTTGGAAAAACGGCTTGGAGAGGGACTGCAACACCAGCAAGAATCAAAGCTTGAAGATTTGGGCTAGCTGGCTCTGAAGGAAAACCACCCGTAGGAATTCTGTCTTGAACAGGTGGAGTGCTTGTCGAACGAGTCCTTCTATTTGTTGAAGGGAAAGGAAAACCCTGCTGCTCCAAAAGCTGAAACTAAGAATCTTCGATACCAAGGGCCCTTCTCCCTCGAGTGAAACGCGGAGTCGCCAGATCAAAAGATGATCAAAAATTGCAGAACTGGAATATGATTTTCCCCAGCGGAGTCGCCAAAAACTGTTGGTCGTCAAATAGGACTTTTAAGAAGAGCAACAGTCAGGGGACAAGAAGTCCCTCCTCTTTAATGGGAGAGGTTCCCTTATTCAGAAACGAACTTATTTACAAATGTACAAAACATTATTTTCTGGTTAAACTTGGATATTACGAAAGTGTTTTTAATGAGGATGTTCAAGTACAAAAGGACCGAGGAATGAAAAGATGAGAACGAGCAGAAAGGCAACATGCAGAATTATAGATAACAGAATAATTCTTTATGTATGCGAAGTTACAGTGAATTTAGAACAAGATCATTCGTATCGTATAAATAAGATGGAATTCAAAGACACAAAGTTCTGTAAATAACATCTGCTAGAACACAAAGTTTCTTAACATAACACAGATTCATTAATCAAGGACACAAAGTTCCTTCTTGGTTATACAAGATCACCGTGCTTGCAAAGTCGAAGAGTATGCAATCGGCAAGACTAATAAACTTGAGACAAATGATCTTCGCAAAGAAAATAAATGAAAGCTTAGGAATAACAGAGATCAGATAGACAAAGAATGGAAAGTCCTTCTGTATTGATTTCTTGATGCTCTATTTACACTTTCAGAAAATATGCCAAGTTCTTCCTCCTTTTTCTTGAATGGCGTAAAGAAGGCTATTATATAGCTTACAAATCAGTTACTCTTCGTAACCGCTTCTTTAACCAAGAACAGTTAAGGACCGCCAATCGCAATACCTTAACTTCTTACAAAGAAAACGGAAAAAGAAAGGGAAGAAGAGAAAAGAACAAGGAGAAGAAGACAGGTGGCCAGTCACTGAGAGGGACCCACTGACTTCAAAATCCGCTGCCTGAATTTCTTTAATGCCTCAGCTATGTCTCAGAAGTCTCATCCTGAAGATGACAGTGTATGTCTTTGAAAGCAGAGATGACCAGTGTCTTGAAAACTTCGTCCTTCTGCCAGCTGTTCTTCAGTTCTCCCAAGCCTCCTCCAAATCTTCTACTTTGATCTTTTCATTGGAAAGCTTTACTTGATAGCAACTATTTGGAGATAGACAGAACCGCAAACCAGACTCAGAAAGGAATTTCAGAGGGAGGGGACACACGTGCAGGTTTTCAAATTGCAAGGGTTCGAGCAAAAGATAGCATGAAAGTAGTGTGAAAAATGCAAAGGGGGAATGCTCGTTATATAGCCGTTGAGGAGAGAGAAAGGTGATCAATGCGCATTAAATTCATATCCATCAGTTTGAAAAATAACATATTCGGGTAGAGTGGGAAAAACTAAGTATGAATGGCATTTGGTTCGCTTGGTACATGTGAGACGCGAATGCGCAAAACACGCGGCTCGGCCGATTCGGGTGAAACAGGGAGAAGACGCACAAATGCATTTTGGGACAATTGGGATGAAAACACGCGAAGTACACGACTCGGGTGTTTCGGCCGAAAATTGGAACAACTTGCACTTTTTAACTTTGGGACATTTGGGACAAAAAGTTCCGAAGTACGCGACTCGGCGGTTCGGGCGAAAATGGAACAACTTGCACGAAGGTTTGGGACAGTTTGGGACGAAGTACGCTTGTTTCGGACGAAAATGAACACTCGCACAATAAGTTTGGGACACTTGGGACATGAAAGAGCGAAGTACGAAAATGGTTCAGGTGTTTTCAGGCCCAACTCGCAAAGTTTGGGACACTTGGGACGAAAACTCCGACAGGCCCGAAAATGGAACAACTTCGGGGATTTCGGCCGATCGGGGAACAGAGCGCACTTCGGAACTTGGGACACGCGGGACAAAAATGTCCGACAGGCCCGAAATACATACAAAATGACCCAAAGCATGGATTTTTTCAATTTCACGGCTTTTTTCACACTACCAGCTCGACAGAAAAGACACTTAAACTCAAAAAATTTTAAAATTCACTTCCCAAGAGCAGGGGGAATTTTGAGTGGACAACAAAGTAGTACAACAGATTTGCTGCCACCGTAACAGCATATGTAGTCAAGCTATTACAATTAGGATTCTTACAAGCATTCAATTCTGAAGATGGTTTGATGTCAAAAAACATTACATTAACAAGACCTGCGTCAATTGATCGATATGAATTACAATGTCGAAAGGGGCGACTGTATGTTCGCGTGAAACATTCGAATTAATATTGATCAATTACAAACAAGCTGATGAATGTAGTGTTATTTGATGACACCTCATCTTTAGAAGTGTTTATAGATGATCTTATTGATATATTAATGCATATTTTACTAATTTTATATTGTTTGATACTGCAGCGTTCAGAGAAGATGAAGACAAAGAGGAATTTACATCGAGCACAACGTATGCCCAAAAAACGAGGTGTACAATTTGAAATTGAACCATCTAACCATGAAATAGATGAACAGGATGCTACAATAATAAGTGAAGAGGATGGTGCAACAACAAAGCAAGGAGATACAAACACAACTGATGATCATCAGCGAGAACCTGCTGGTTGTGAACTAAATAGGCATGAACTACAGGAGACTATGCTTGTTAGAGGCAACAGTTCGACCAAGAAGGTTAGAATTTTGTCTAGTTGGTCAAAAGAAGATATGTTAAAGGCCATAGATGATATTGAGTTACTCGCATTATTCAATTAGAGCTGCTGCACTGAAATATCATGTCATCCGTGACATGATATTTCACTTGAACACTATTCTGCATTTAAAATATCCAATACTTGATGAAAAAAAAAACCAAAATTTTGATTATAGAAATTCATATAGGGCCAGTATGCGAACACCCTAAGTTTGCAGGTCCAGGGAGCCAATTCCTTGCCACGTAGGAGCGCCAATTTGATAGCTATTTATAAATAAGCATTTTTTTATCCTAACCCTGATAGATAAGACACAAATAAATGCTCAACCACCATTTACCATGGCTTGTTTTGGACACGTTACACAATGTTTCCTCTGGACGCGTTACACATTGTTTTCTTTGGGCGCGTTGCATTTCCTTATGCCGAGTTGTAATGCAAATGCTGGTTGTTTGTGAGTGGGCTCACAGCCTGTGCAAGGTTTGTGTGAAGGGGTCTTTCTCAGTGCCTTGCTCAAGATGTTGACCCTATTCACATGTGGTTTATAAATAAACAAATTTACAAACTTCAATAATCAAAATTTGGGTTTTTATTCCATCAGGTATTGGATATTTTAAATGAAAAATAGTGTTCAAGTATTAGGACGTGTTCACATGCTGGCCCTTCTCCCCTATGTAATCAATAACCCAGCTTATAAATTCTGTCTTTATCAAATAATATGAAATTAATAAAACATGTATTCGATCATCGTTAATGGCGCCCGACGGGGTAATCACAAGTCCACCTACAAGTTCATAATTCATACTGTCATGTATGATAAGCTTGCTAAAATTTTCCAATTGTAGATGATCTTATTGATATATTAATACATATTTTACTAATTTTATATTGTTTGATACTGCATCGTTCAGAGAAGATGAAGAGAAAGAGGAGTTTACATCGAGCACATTGTATGCCCAAAAAACGAGGTGTACAATTTGAAATTGAACCATCTAACCATGAAACAGATGAACAGGATTCTACAATAATAAGTGAAAACGATGGTGCAACAACAAATCAAGGAGATACAAACACAAATTATGATCATCAGCCAGAACCTACTGGATGTGAACTAAATAGGCATGAAATGCAGGAGACTGTGGTTGTTAGAGGCAACACTTCGACCAAGAAGGTTAGAATTTTGTCTAGTTGGTCAAAAGAAGATATGTTAAAGGCCATAGATGATATTGAATTCAACAATTATTCTATTAGAGCTGCTGCACTGAAATATAATTTACCTCCTACATCTGTTCATTATTGGCTGAATGGTCTGACCCATACAAAAATGAAGGGGCCTGCACCTGTTTTGAGTGAAGGAGAGGAGAAAGAGATAGTTGAATGGTGTAAGCAAATGGCAGATCTAGGGCATGGAGTGGGATTTATGCAACTGAGGGCATGTGTTGCACAAATTTGTGAAACTAGAGAGACTCCATTTCGAGAAGGATTACCTGGAAAATCTTGGTGTGAAGGATTTAGAAAAAGACACCCAGACATAGTCCTTCGGACTGCTGAAGGTCTAGAAAGAGATCGTGCAATTGGTTTACGTCCAGAGGTGGTTAGCAAGTTTTATGAAAAACTAGCTAGCATTAATATCAATTCCTATGGTGCAGGAAAAATATGGAATTGTGATGAGACAGGAATCCAGGCAGGGAGAAATTGTGGCATGAGGGTGCTTGCCACCAAGGGTTGCAGGAATGTTCCCAAAATCATTCCTCGTAGCAGAGAATGGATGACAATTCTATGTTGTGTAAATGCTGCAGGGCAATGTATCCCTAACTTTTACTTATTTAAAGGTCAGAAAGTTTCACAAAATTACATCAAGGGATGTGAACTAGGTGCTTGCATGGCTGCTCATCCGAGTGCTTAGATGACTAGAGAGCTCTTTATAAGCTGGTTGTATCATTTCAGTAAGTCTGTACCTGGAGGGGTGTGCCCTGAAAATAGGCATTTACTTATATTTGATGGTCATGGAAGCCATGTGGCATTGTCAACTATAGAAGAGGCCAGGCGATTGGGGATTGATTTATTGACATTGCCAGCACATACTACACACAGGTTGCAACCACTGGATGTTAGTGTCTTTGGTCCTTTTAAAGTATATTTCAGATCTGAGAGGATGCAGTGGATGTGTAATAATAAGTACCAAGAAGTCAAACGTTCAGACTTGGCAGAAATAGGTAGTAGAGCTCTCGCCAAGGCCTTGACACCTGCAAATATTCGTGCTGGTTTTAGACGAACAGGCATATGGCCACTTGATCCAAATGCATTACAGAATGACATGGAATGTAGTAAACTATATATCATTGAAGAAGATGCCAACGAAGAAGCTGCTGAAAATGTCACAGATGATGATACTACTGAAAACATTATGAATGTTGATGGTACTGAAAACATAATAGATGTTGATGCTGCTGAAAACATACTAAGTTTGTCAAGAGATGTAGCTCCACCAGTTGGTGACAAAATAGGAGAAAATTACTTAATGGAATCAGTTGAGAATCTGTCAACAGCAAAAGAATTCCATCCAACCATTGGAACAATGGTTGTTGCTAATACAGAGACGGAGGAACCAAGTGTACAGGGAGAAAGACAAAGTATAATGCAGACCAAAGATTATGAAGTGAACCACATTGTGAATACTGGTGACTAAGGCACATCCAGCTGCAACACTGAGGCCCAGGGATTTGGAGAGGACGATCTCTCATTGCCAAGTGCACCAGAACAACCTACTTGGCTGCAAGAGCATATTGCAGAGTTGGGACTTGATCAGATTGGAAACATTGAGGATGAAAGTATATCTTTACCTTCAATGCCAACCAACCTTGTGCCAGCAGACTTTGAACCAGAAAACTTTACTCATTATTATGCTGACACAGAGGAAATTGAGGTCACTGATAAAGATAAAAATGAGGAAGAGACAACTGGCCATGATGTTGTTTGTGGTATATCAAATGATGGTGTTGCTGCAAATGAGAAGAAATTGGGTAAAATTTTAAGATTAACGACACAAATTGTACGGGATCCTTCCAAAGGTAAGAGTGATGCTGCACTCCGGATAAGTCGTGCTTCACAATTGTTAACATCTGATGCTTATGTTCAGATGTTAAAAGATACAAAACATAAAAAACAAGAAATATGTGAAGGGAAACGGCGTAAAAAGGAGCATATTGAGGAAAAAAAGCAAGAAAGGTTGGCAGTAAAGGAGCAGAAAAAGGAAGAGAGATTGCAACGCATTAAAGAGAGGCAAGAAAGGGATCTACAAAATTTTGCTGAAAGACAGGAGCGCGAGAAACAACGGGAAGTAGCTCGCCAAAAAAAGGAATTGGAATTACAACAGAAGGAAGCCACTCGCCATCAAAGGGAGAAAGAGAAACAAGAAAGAGATAACAAGTTCAACAATCCGCAGGTTTTGTTTCCCATGCATCATTCCATGCCCATACAGAACTCCATGTTATAAGATATGTTGAAAGTTCCTATCCCATATTACCACCCTTACTTCCTTGACACCAACAGAATGCAAATAACTTCAACTCCAACTACACACCCCATTATCCCACAACCTCCTACTTCACACACAACCTTTCATACCATATCTGGTTTTCCTATTCCACCATGGGTTCATCCAGTGAACCTCTTGATGACTCCAACAACATCTGTCAATGATACAATCGTTCCTGATAGTCCAAACTAAGGGCCTTTTTGAAGGTGTGACATGGTTATGGACTAACAAACTGATTTACTAATTATGGCAGCATTCGAGGAGAATTCTTTTTTGTGTTGCAGAAAAATATGTATCGAAATCAATTGTGCTTGCATTATTGCATTCATGATTATAGGTTATAGTTGGTATATTTTGCTCTGAATGTAATGAATATGGACACATACAATATAAGTTTATATGTTTTGCTCCAAATGTAAGAAATATAAAGACATGCAGTTTAGATTACTACATTTTGCTCGAAATGTAATCATTGTTTCAGATGAGGAAACCAAATCAGCTCAGAATTTGTTCATAACCTTATTTAAATTGTTGCAGCTTAAAATGAACACCATTAAATAATGTAAATGTATTTATTTTTATAAGTATAAAAATATTTTATTTATTAGGTAAACGGATTAGTGTTTTACAAGGCTCCCAAAACCTTGTACAAAACAAAAAGATAAAACATTGAAGATCACAACAAACTGACTACAAACAAATCAAAATGCACCAAAACGAAGACCAAAAGACGCAGAAACAGGGAAGAAAAGAAAAGACTAATTAACGAGCAGACGCTGGCGTAGAGATAAACAATACAAAAAAAAAGAAGAACGCCTACACAAAAAAAGAACGAGAAAGGCCGAAGAAATGAAACAAAAAACGAGAAGAAGGAACAAGAGTGCAACAGAGAAAGCGAGGAGCGAACCGAGGAAAACGAAACCAAAACCGGGTACCAACGGAACCAGGTTAATAAGAACAACAGAGATGAAACAAAAAGAGTTGGATCAAAAATAACGAAGCAGATACAAAAAGAAGTGTAGAGACAAGAACATAGACGAGCCAAGCAAAGAAAGCAATGAGGAATCGGAGAGGTCCGCAATAAAAAAATGGAAGGGTAGAAAAGAAAGAAGGAGCGGAGAACGAATAAAAGGAGGAAATAAGAAGAGAAGAAACGAGGATAAGTGGAAGGAAAGCAACTAAGAGGCATAGACCAAAGGAGGAGTAGAGGGCAAACACAAAAAAAACAGAAAGAAAGGAAGGTGCCACACAGAGCTTAAGAATGAGGGGGAGGAACCAGATAGAAAAATAGAAAAGGATAAACGAACGGACCAACCAAACAAAGAGGAAGAATCCGCTAGAAAAAAAAAGGAGGAGAAGGAATGGAAAATGAGGGAAAGGGGGCACACCAAAGCAAGGTGAAAAAGGGAGCAAGGGAGGGAAAGGAGGAAAAAGAGAGCACAGACGCGGAAAGCCCGCCGAAATGCATGCGACGGGCAAAGGCAGAGAGAAGACACAAAGTAACAAGAAACAACCAAACAAAGATCAGCGAAAAGAGCAAACGCAGAATCGAAGAAAAGAAAAGACGGGAACAAAGAGATTGAAACAAAAACAGCAAAAAGAGAAGCAAAAAAGAAGACGGATGGAAGAGACTAATGGCAAGGGAACAGGACACGCGTAGAGAGAAAGAGGGAACCAAGGGGGAAAAGGAAACGTAGACAGACAGCGCCCAAGAACATTTGTTTATACAAACTGAAAGACAAGGATTTATTTGAATCTTGGTGAGGTAGAAACCTCACCTCTATACGGCTTAAAGACATAGAATTGTAGGTAACATTTTCCTTGAGTATTAGTAGTGTGAATACACACTGTTTCCACCCTACTTCAACCGATCTCCACGCATAAAACTGCCACTCCAAAGCTTTCCATGCAATCTGCACATGCATGTTTAACCATATATTAAAAAACCGAATTTGTTTGAACACAGAGAATGAAAGAACCAGTGAAAGCTATCAAAATGCAGTCAGAGCTTCAAAGAAAATGAATGCAAAAAATGGATAACAAAATGCAGTCAGAGTTTCAGTGAAAATGAAAGAAAAAAATGGCTAAAAGAACGAGTTGGATTATTTCATAGAAAAAGGAGAAAACGAGTTGGATAAGATAAAGAGTTTCCAAACTACAGTGAAAAAGATAGAAAAAAATACGTGTCTGTAGGGTCAGATTGTTCACTGTATAATGCTGTGGGCAATATGACAACCTCGAGCAAGGCACTGTGAAGCCACCCTTCACGCAAAACTCACACAGGCTGTAAGCCCACTCGCAAACAACCACCAGTCGCAACTACGGGGAAAAAAATGAAAAAACGAGAAAACGAGTATAAGGAACCGACAAAACGAGAAAACTACAGAGAAAGTGAGAAAACGAGAGAACGAGAAAACTACAGTGAAAAAGAAAGAAAAAAATGCGTACCTGTAGGGTTGGATTGTTCACTGTATAATGTTGTGGCCAATATGAACACCTCGAGCAACGCACTGAGAAGCCACCCTTCACGCAAAACTCACACAGGCTATAAGCGCACTCACGAACCAACACCATTTGCAACTACAGAGAAAAACACGAGAAAACGAGCA
This sequence comes from Taxus chinensis, assembly GCA_019776745.2. NCBI lineage: Eukaryota > Viridiplantae > Streptophyta > Pinopsida > Cupressales > Taxaceae > Taxus > Taxus chinensis. The sequence goes on from CM034149.1 coordinate 2,830,450, forward strand.
ACCGAGTATAAGTAAACAGAGAAAACTAGAGAGAAAAAGAAAGAAAAAATGCGTACCTGATTGTTCACTGTACAAGGCACTGAGAAGCGGAGACAGTAGGTGATAGTGTGCAGCAAGGGAGACAGTAGGTAACGCGTCCAACGGAGGAGACAACACGTAACACGTCCAGAGGAGGAGACAGTATGTAGCGCGGCTGAACAAAACAGTGTGGAACGACTCCAAAACGTGCCATGGAAGAGTGGGTCGAGCAAACCAGTTTGGAAGGTAGGTAAACAGTGAGAAACGAATCCAAAACGCGCCATGGAACAGTGGGTCGAGCAAACCAGTTTGGAAGGCAGGTAAACAGTGAGAAACAACTCCAAAACGTGCCATGGAACAGTGGGTCGAGCAAACCAGTTTGGAAGGCAGGTAAATAGTGGCTGGTAAAGGGTGGTTGGGCATTTAATTGAAGCTTATCTATTACGTGCGTCTTATGGTGAGGAGGACAGATACTGTTTCCCTCTTTAATTTCGAATTAAATGGACAACACCTGGCAAGTGGAGTGAACCACTTCGGGTCTCCACCAGTAAATGCGTTTTTTTTGAGATATTTTATTCGATCGATCATGTGTAAGCAAATAATATTTCAATATGTTTCAAAATTAAAGGCTTAGGATAAAAAAATGTTTATTTATAACTAGCTGTCAAATTGGTAATCCTACGTGGCGAGGATTTGGCTCCATGGGCCTGCGAACTTAGGGTGTTCGCATACTGGCCCTTCTCCCCTAAAGACAACCGATTTACCAGTCGGGAATCAGGAGCAAACGATTCATGAGAAAAACAAAAACGACGTGGATATTTTAAGGGAATGTTTTAAATAAATGCAGTCATATAAAGGCTTGAACAAAAGTTGTGAGAGGGATTTTTATGGTTTAAACTCTTACCAAAAAAGTCGCAAAAGGGCAAGATAATTACAAAGATAAAATAAATCGAGGGCCTGCAACGAATTATATCAAGGGCCTAGAATAGTCTCGCGTCATAAAATACCAGTCGTGAAACAAAAAATAGCATTTATGAAACAAAAAATACTATTCGCGAAGGGTTTGAGAAGAAAGTAAACTGACATGGTCTAGTCACGAGGGAAGGCATGGCATAAAATAACAACAAACCACAGTCACAAATTTTAGTAGAAAAACAATGTTTTAGGTAAATACTAAATTTAGGGCACATAGAACTTATCTGATGTTACAAATCACGAACTAGGGATTTTATTTGGCCATGAATGGAGTCTATTACTCTTAGAGCCAATGATAAAGAATTATGAAAAAAATTTATATTATCGAGTTATTGACTGAAATATTTTTCAAGAGACATATAAGATCGTAAAGAAAATGATGAAGGGAAAATTCCAAGACAAACCAAATGAAGCCAATGCTGAAAATCCAGTGGTTGCTGACATTAATGAACTCATTAACAGAGAATACATATTTTAAAATAATCACAACACTTTGAAGACATCAAAGAATCCAACGTAGGTAAAACTCGACATAAATGATTATCCGATTAGTTCGAGAGTCTGTGAATCTTGGGAATTCACCCTTATGAGGGTCATGAGACAACTTGATGGAGCTTGTGGATGGCTCAATATCGATGGTTGTCGAATAATTCGATAGATTTTGTAATTCGGAACTTCGGGGAGGTGGGATCTGGGAACTTGGGAATTTAGCTCAGGAACTACACCTTTACGAGGGTCAGGGAGGCAACTTGATGGAGTTCTACCTGGTTAAAGCATTGTTTTCAAAAGGGAAAGCTTCTGAGGAATGCGTAGTCTTTTTTGGCTCTGTTATTTTAATCTTTTGTCAGTATGTTCTACAGAGTGAGCCTTAAGAGGGGGTATTAAAATATAAGGCTTATTTATTAGCATTATTTTAATATTAGTTAAGTGTTAACTAATAAACAATTGTGACTGCTTCAATCACTTTGTAACCATATTTCATATAATAAAATGACGAACACACAATGATAATGTGTGTATTCTGGTTTCTCCTCATTCGTTCTTTGGACTTTCTATTCTTTCTTTATTTTCTCTCTCTCCGCATATTCTAACATAAAGAATGTAGAATGTGAAGGGTATTCTCTTGTAGTGATTGTGATTCCAATATTTATGTCACACTCAATTTGAGCTACCAACATGTAAAATTCAAATAACATGCTTCAATTTAATGTTTCTATCATCATATTCTCTTGAAAGTATTATATGCAAAATTCATACTTGAAGTGGACATGTCGTTACCTTGATGTATTTTATTAATTTCAATGACAATGTTAGAACTTCTATTATGTCTATTATTGGACAATAACAACAACGAGTCTAAGTTGGTCATTTATGGTGAGCTCTTGTCATTTAAAAATTTATCTCTTTGCTTCAAACACATTAACTATTATGTTGACATGCCTAAGGTATGTCAAAACATTCCTTGATACTACTCGTTGCAAGTTGAAATATATCTTGTAATATTAACTATCAAACCAGATTGAATCAAATGACATTATCATTATTTTATACATAGGGTAAGAAACAACATGACACTGTGGAAGATCAACTACAACTACAACTACTACAACATGCTCTTTATAGCCATCACACCGATTACTTATACTCTTGTTTGCGTATATTTATGCTTCTTTTATTTTCTACTAATATTTTATTTACACACATTAGGCTTTGTCATATCTAACATTATATATATATATATATATATATATATATATATATATATATATATATATATATATATATATATATATATATATATATATATATATATATATCACCCCACATTTCAAAATTAAATGACTGATTGTGCAACTTTAAAATGCTTGCACATAATGACTACTCATATATTTCACTCTTTTATTGTAAATATATATCTATGTGTATGTGTATATATGTATGTATATACCTATGTAGATATGTATATGTATGCATATATATACATATCTACATATCTACATACGTGTGTGTATACACACACACACATACGTATACATACATATATGTATGTGTGTGTATATGTATATATACATATATGTATGTGTGTATATGAATATGTATATGTATATGCATAGTCATATGCATATACATATTTGATGGAGATTATCCCTTGTTTTATTTTAACCTAGCCCGCAAATTTACAAAAAACTACCAGAGATAACATAACTCATCTCGGTGGTCAGTGAAATTACATATTTTCATGCAGAGGTGGCAAAGTATGACAATGATAAGTCGCCCATTTAGCCAACCTATTCCTAGAAAAATATCCATGTTGTATAAAATTTGATCGATACATATAAGTAATAACATTTAGATCATTATGGCAGGTTGTCATCCCCAACAAATTCATTGTTGTTGCGACCAAGAAAAACTACATCAAAATCCACATACATAGCCTGGTCAGAATCATTCGCTGAGTCTCCATAGGGGAAGTTGACGACTGCTTCAGAGCGGAGCTCAAAACCCAGATGCTCTGCAATAGCTTTTTGCTTAACCGCCAGCGCCTATAGGGATTTGAGGATTGCATGTGAATGAAATGTAGCTTCCATACCTTTCTTGTCACCAGCCTACTCGAGCTCCTCTAGGTCCATGTGCAGAAGGAATTTCCCTTAAGCATTCGACAAAATATTGGCACCACTAATGCCTTAGGCCACATCAAATACATTTCATTGACCCACAGATTGTTGAGGGTCAATCATGAGGTCATGCAAATGAGGTTGTATTTCCTCCTCTTCGATCTCGTCCAATTCTTTGGCTACCAACCAAGATCTAGATAACTAATTCCACATAACAAGTTTGGTAATCCTGTCTTCCATCCATCCTTCAAAAGAAGCTTCCGCTGATTCCCCAAAAAATGAAGAGCTTGGGCAGATTGGCTAGGCCTGTGATGAGCTCTTGAAGGCCTTATAGAGAGCCTCCCTCGACAACCACTTCTATCCATGAACTCCAGCTAAAATCAATACAAAAGCTCACACTTCACCACAAAATTGAGGTGTCAAATGTCGAAAAAACCCAGGTGGAAATAGGGGAGAATGGGATAATTACCACTCAAGCCAAGAGAAAAACATAATTTCACACTGCTTCAACATCCAATCCGCACGTGTGAGGGACAACAGACCCAAGCAAGGAGCTTGAAGGACCATCAAAGCGTGGATTAATGATTTATGTCATTAATCAAGGCTTGTTGGAAAGATATTAGGAATTTCTCCCACTATACCTTTAAAGGTGACCCCTCCTTTACAATCATTCCAACCCCATAATTAACTTGGAGATCATCGGAAATATTCCCAGCTCGAAGAATATGAGAGAAGCGGATTTCATCATACCTATTTAACCAAAATAATGATTCTTGAATAATCCAGTACAACTACCAATCCCCAGCTGAACTGGAATTAAGATCCTCAATGAGAACTTGAGAATCACCTTCAATCCAATTTTTTCTCCAGCATTGCTCAACAATTTCTCTATGCCCGAAGAGTAGGGTTAATCCTTCCACAACATTGTTGGTTTCCTGACTGTAGTCCAAGGCTATCATGAACACCGATTGACCTTGCAGGTCTTGAATTAAACAACCACTGCCAACAGAGCTAGGGTTACCTTTCGAGGCCCCATCAAAATTCATTTTTACCCATCCTTCATTTAGTGGCAGCCAACTCATTGAACATTTTAATCCTTCTCGGGTCCCATTAGTAAGGACCATTTGATATTTCTTCAATTAGTAATTATAATCTGCTTTCTTTTTGCATCAACCATTATTGTGTAAGTTGTTAAAGATCTTGCAAAAATTATAACCCATATGCATGAGAATTATTTTAATATGATTTAGTTTCTTCAGTGCAAGGATCTACATATGTAAGTACATGGGATCATAAAACTGTAATAGGATCTTAAAATATCTCAGTGGGTATTGTTGAGGAAATTAATAAAAGACATAAAACCTTAAAATTGCTAGAATACCCTAAATTTTCTCATAGATCTCGCACATGAAATTAAAAAGTGGGAATTTTTTGCAATGATGATGCCCTCGGGTCCTCCGCACTGTGCTCTTCGACAGGGTTTGCTACTGCCCTGACCGCCCCTGGACTCGGTATACAAAAATCGTAGTTCCTGTTCACTGTACGAACAATGCAATTTATATTAATTATTGTTTAAACCTACTAAAAATTTCCATGTATATAGATAACAAGGTAAAAGTATTTTATATACAAGAGCTCAGTGAATATTTTTAACTAGCCATGTGTGCTAATAACTTAAAAATGCTCGTTGATGCCATATTAGGATGTGCTTCACGACCTACAATTTCTATACATGTACGAGGTTCTTCAATAACACCCATTGAGATTTATAAGGAGACCCATATATTTATGGAGGCCTCTCCTTCAAACCATTATCTTAGTGAGGATTATAAAATATTTATCATCCTTCAATAAATGCCTTAATTTCTATACATACATCATAAAATGATATAGAGATTTGAGAGAGCCTTGAACTCCATAGGAATGATTTATACTACCTTGGAAGAAAAAGAAGGAGAAGTATAAGAAATTTTAACGTCCACGAGGCTACCAAAAAGAGCCTTATGACAACAAATCTTGCTAAAGATCTTTCTAACATTTAGATCTCATGTTGGCGAGTGTAGACACAAAATCTATGCACTTAGGTACATTTTAAGGTCCTAAAGCATACTAATGTATACATGATTCCTAAGCAAGAAAACTAGTGGTTGACAACTCCTTTTGGCCTTTTGGTTGCTTTATCTCTTGCACTTTGTTGTTTATGAGCTTGATTGAGCATCCTTTTGGCTTTACATATCTCATAGTTTTGCTGACATTTGACTGATTTACCTTTTGATGGCCTCATACACTAGCGCCCAGTTAGGATATAAGTGCCCAGTGTGCTCTTGTCCATCTCTTTCTTCTTCTTACTCTTTTGGGTCCCTTTTCACTTCTTGGTCGCCTTTTAACACTTTCGATCGACTTTTTAGTTGTCAATTACGAAAATGAAACAAACAGAATTACACACACACACACACACACACACTTAGTTACTTCTTTCAAATAAAGGGGCCAAACATCATAAGCATTACTTATCACCACCTAAGCTTGCACAAAGTCACAAGAGCACTAAAAAGTACATATCTAGCACATCCATACAAGGGTCAAGGGTTGCATTGGTCTGCATACACTACATAGGAAGGGAGTTCATTCTATTCCATCACACACATTTTGCATATTAGAGAAAATCTAGATCCAGCCCGCTATCATCGTACAACTTGCACAATGGAAACCTAATCATGAGACACGAATACACACATACACAGAGAACTACATGTGCAGTCACAAAATCACGCAATTACTACTATTATTAGACTGCCAAGTATGGTATTTTATATATGGATCTTACGTAAGAAAAATATTCACTAATGACCCATCCCCCAGTCCATTCGTCAATCTAGTTGGTCTTTGTCCTTGTTTTTCTTGCACAATCGTAACTCATTCACACAATTCTAGTTATCTCTCATGGAGTATTAGCTGTCAGTATTCACTCAGTTGTTGTCTCTAGTCTTTGACTAGGGTGCCTAGGAAGGGATTAGGGTGATCAGGGAATGCCTCTGGTCCTCATTTCTAAGTGCCCTGGTCCCCATCACACTTGGTTCTAATTTAGACATTCGAGGTCGGTCTTTCTGGTTTTCCCTCCCATCTCCCTAGGTACTAGTCAGCATGTCGGGTCATTAGTGTCGAAATTTGAGCAAATAAACACAACATACATACTACCTTACGGGTGGACTATTTTTACTAAGGGTTAGCTATCTACATAAAGTAAGGGACTGCATTTGGGCACTATTCTGCATCACACATTGCATAGGAAAGGGAAGTTTATTCTATTCCATCCACCATTTTGCATTCTATCTAGCTATTTCCCGTTATCTCTGCATCATTGGCGCTAGGGCATCTTAGGAGCATTATTACACACACAATCACACAAAACTACATTGGGTCTGAGATGTAGTGCAACACTTAGTTGTAAGACCACCATTGTGGCTGCTAAGTACAGTCTGACCCCTTCATACGCATCTTTTTTTTAGGGTTTGATGCTTTGTGTGGGTTTTTGTAGGTGATTCTTCATTGTAGGTTTACGACGCCATCAACAAATCAAGTGCGACATCCATGCGACCAAATGTGAAGTATTGCGAAGACCTAACGACCCTTCTCAGGACTCAAGTTTTGAGTTATTCTGCAGATCTAGAGTGCCCATATTTCAGACCAGCGCACACTAGGCACCCTAATCCATCCCCAAGGTGCCCTATTCTGGTCTAGATCTGCCTCTGTTGTAACTTTCTGAGGTGTCGTTATGATGCACTATGTTCCACCATGTTCATCATTTTGTTCAGTCCCAGATCAACTACGAGGTAAGTGCATATCAGGTCAGTACTTTTTCCTCTCTTATTTCATACTCATTTAAAACATCGAATAAATTATTTAGCATTTATATTTCAGTATATTTCCAGTTATCACATTGTTGTACACTATAGATTAATACTAAAATTTCATATTTTAGTATAATCATTTTGGTGAACCTGTATGATTAGAACATCTTGCCCTATGATCCACTACAAACATTAATGGCTAAGGAAAACTCTTATCCTTCTCAGTCCCATCATGATGTTTCATGTTAGCATCAATCCAATCTATGATGAGGCCACTATCACTAAGTTCACGAATGCCCTTTATAGTCAATTTTACTATGTCAAATGATATTCAGCAATGCAACTCTTAATGCCAGTGAATGATACTATACATACCAGTTTTGAAAATTATCCCATCAGCATTTGTATTTTTTCGTGATCTAATTTCCTTCACTCATGCTGTACACCATGTTATACGACTACTCATGATCCTCCAGATATATCTAAATAATTTCTATATGATTCTCTTATCTATTACATGCTTGTTCTCAAGAATAGCTCACATTTGCATATTGATTCTTCTCCTCGTCGGACCACTACTATAGTTCCATCTCATTATTTTCCTATTTCTGATATTTCTTCTCTTGATTCATCACATACTAGTTCACATAATCTTTCATATTATGTTGTTGATCCTATTTATAGTACACCCATAATGATATTCTCGTATATGAGTCTCTATCTGAAGTCAACGAAATGATTGATAGCCACAATTCTCTTACTTTTCATATTTCTGAGTGTGAATATCCTACTTCATTACTACTTTCTCCTGAGGTTGTATCTAGTATCGTGCATTACTTGTCTCCATCTATTAGTTCTTCTTCTCCTACCATTTCATCTTCCCCTATCACTTCATTTGCATCTGTTCAGTTCATCTTCTTCCACCATCATCTCTCCATCAGATCGCTCCACCTCCTAGGAATGTTTCTGATGTTATTCCTACTCATTGATATAGATGTTCCATCTCCCATCTCCTCCTATATCTTCTCTGGCACCTACACCTAGTGTGACTTTAGCATTAGAATATCCTTTGTCTTCTCTTGATGTCCCTATAATTACTCACAATGGCAAGCTACAACCTTTTAATACATTACTACCATCTTTTACTATTCCTTTACAGGACATTTTGTCTCTCATGCATGCCATGTGTCAATTACAATCTTAGGTTCAGTCACTCACTTTAGAAAGTAAGGCTTACTATGCTTCCATTGATAACAACTCATTACATGGTAACCCTATTCCTAAGAAGATTCATAACTTTGCATTTCCTAAGGAATTTATCATGCCTACATTCACATGTTTTGATGGTACTGGTGACCCTCATTTACATCTCCAACATTACCGCATGGTTATGGCTTCCTATTCTAATGATAGATTATTGCTTAAGGCCTTTCGACATAGTCTTACCGATGATGCTTTACAATGGTACACTCATCTTCCATTTGGGTCTATTATTACTTACTATGACATGGAAGATGCTTTTCTCTATCGTTTTATCATCAACAATGGCCCTAGAGTTACTTATGATCATCTACCTACTTTACATTAGGGCACATAAAAACCTATCATGGATTATATCTTACAATTCAATGCTTGTATTCGTAAATTAGTATTCCAACCTATCGATCTAGAGAAGCAATTCATTTTTTGTCGTGGTTTAATTCATGCTCTCAAACAAAAATTACAATATGACACATGTGAGTCATTCATACTTTTGTGCTATAAATTCATTGACCTAGAACAAGACCTTCTCATGGCACATGTTATTGATCCTCCACTTCTTGCTACTATTGTTATATCATCTAGTTCTTCTCCATTTCCATCAGTTGAGCATCCTACACTCTCTTTGAATAGAAAGCAAGCTCCACCTACTACATCACAAAAGCATCTTTCTTCTCCTACTCAGTGGTAGGCCATACCTCCATCTACTCTGTTTGTTTCACGTGAGCCATTGCACTTCTCTCGTCACACTCGACCACATGATGTGTTGTGTACTTTACTCGAAAAGTGTCTAATCTGCTTACCCTCTAATTGGAATCATCCACAACATCACCTACAACGTTAGCGTGATCGACCCTATTGTAATTATCATATATCAATGGCCATAGTGAAAATGATTATTTCACCCTTCATGATAGATTGCAATGATTAGAGGATCAGGGCATAATTTCCTTTGTCTCTTGCTCATGTGAGCGGTCCATATATCCTCTGAATCATCATGAAGTTTCTACTCCAGTTGAGTTGTCTCCATTTGGTGCTCAGGTCATTGTTAATCCACCACCACAGCTTGTCACTCATGTGTGCTCTCCACCGTGTCCATCCATTGTTACACCATAGCATCCATCACATCCACCTCATCCATCTCATCCACCACATCATGTTACCGCTTCACATTGGCTTCCACAACCCTCGACAATTGCACATCCCATCATTGCTCCACATGATATTCAGTTTGGTTCATATGCTCACTTCGCTTTCATGCCACATGCTTCCACCGCTTTGACTTGCCTTAGTATTTGGTAGGTGATTGTTATCACCTTACCCCCTTGATGACGCACTTGTGTTTTTACGGTTCTTACATGAATATTGAGGGATTTGCAATAAGAACCTTTCATCACGCGCTTCATCGATTCAACTAACACACTTTATCAAATAATTTCCCGATGATGCACTCTTGTTTTATGTGGTTCATTCTTGACTGCTGAGGGGTCTTATCTAAATGGACCTCATCATTTATACGTTGGGGGCATCACTACTATTCTCCCCCCCATATTCATCATACTAACATATTACGATCACATCACGTTATCACGTCGACAAACATTCATCATGACAGGTTATTTTTCAAGTCATACATTATCTATCATCACATACATTCTACTATCATTTTAAACCTATAGAAAAAATTTGAACATCGCTCAACTCATCAAGCATCATATCTAACAACAACAATCATATTACATCCATCATCCATCATCCATCATCGTAAACACTATATCATTATCACATTACGCATTTTGTATATCATCATCTACGTCGTATTGCGAGTTTATTTCAACAAACATGAACCATATCCAACACATTATATACATTATAACAATAATCAGTGGATCATACATCATCAATCACATCATGACATCAATACACATCGAAATACAATCCTCATATGCCAACAAATCTATATATATATATATTATATACATACATACATATATATATATATATATATATATATCGGTTACAATCATTAATATGAAAACATTTCATCATTGGGGGGAAACTCCCCTACATAATATATAACAATACAAATAAAATCTCATCATCACTATCGCTCTTTGGTAATACAAGAGCTCTAGAACTCGATGCCTCGCCGAAAACTCTACGTCATTGTTCACAACCTCGATATCTCTCCACCTTTTTTTTGTGGTAGGTTAACCTTTGTAGATTTCTCTACAAAATGATGCTACAACTCAACATAACATGCAAACACATCCTGCACTAAAGGACCACCACCTACTGCCTCTTTGGCTCGTCGAGTCTCCTCGCATGCCTCGTCCCTCTTGCTCAACAACATAGTACATGTCAATGATGTTATGGCCACTGACTCAAACAAATGGGCATGCTTTCTTATTATGTCATCCACATGCTCTAACATCCCTCCACCCACAAGCACGTCAGTTGACATATTCCACATCAATGTATGGATGGATGTATCCACTATCACGGACCAATACGCGTCACCTACAACAAATAAAACACCACGTTAGATAATTATAGCCATCACCATCATATAAGCAAATAACAAGTCACGACATAACTATACAGATACTCATTCTTCGCTATAGCCGCCACTACATTATTAGGGGCATGTGATTGCCCATCTGCTCCTCCTCCCTATGGTAATCTTGTTACATCAGAAAACAATGGAAACAAGAACACCCATCGATGTGCTTCCCACCATGAACAACATGTCCCCGTACACCATGCATCGTCTGCGTCTATCGGCTCTATCGTCGCATTGGCCTCGTTGGGCTCGGGAGGTACTAACTCCTCTCCTATGGTCCCTGACCTGGCTCCCACCCTCCTTGGTGCTCTAATAGCTCTAACCCACACATATGGCTCTGGGGGCACGTCTTGAGCCATACCAAACTGTCGCGATACCATCTCCACCTGGAATAACTCCGCCACCCCTGGAAACCGATCCTCCAACCACATAGTCCTTTGTACGCACCATAGCTCTACCACAATATATAACCATCCTCCATAGTCTTGGTATGGCCTCTATATCACTACCTTAGGTCCCATATGATCTATCAACGCTCTATAGGTATTAGTATTTATCTTACGCCCATGAACACCAAACCACCTCCTAGAAAATATGTCTATCCTAGCCCACTCTACTCGCGGACCTCCAACTGGCCTCAACATTGCTATATGCTCATAGGCCCATACATGCAATAATAGCTCCAATCCCACTCCATGCTCCTCCTAGGTAAATTTGTAAAGATCTCTATATAGATGGGCCAACACACATCGTGCCCATGCATATCTAGTACTCTCTTCCTCTATCTAGCGGAAAATATCGTGCATCTTATATAAGATGCCCATACTACCTCCCTCTACTGTGATATATGAAGCAATAACCAAGACTATAAACTTCTGCAAGTGTGGAACCCCCGACCTCAAAATTGCATCTAAGATAATATGGGCCTCGGAAAGTACTCGAGTTCCTATAAAATAACATATAGCAGTCTGCATCTGTCTCTCCATATCCTCCAAGGGCATGACCTGTACTCTCTCCCCAACAACTGGTAATTGCAGTATGCGATATACATCCTCCAACGTGATTGTCATCTCACCTGTAGGCAACCAAAAATTACAAGTGTCTACACACCATCGCTTACACAATGATATCAATATAGGCATATTATGGGGCACATCCCCCATCTGCGCTATGTGCCATACGCCGGCACGGTCCATAACCTCCCAATCATCATCTAACAAACCCAACCCAAACAATGTACTCAAGTGACGATCCTCACGGAACTCCCTCGAATGGATATTCCCCTGCATAACACAAAACATCACAAAACGCAACGTTAGAACACTATAAAAATCCATACACACTCACAACATTTCTACACAATAAAAATCACATTTACACCACTTTGGACTGAATGCACTCTCTGGACTAGGGATCCCTGAAGGAGGACTGGGGCGCCCAGGAGTAGGACACCAGCACCCAAGTTTGGCTCTCCTGTCCCAAAGGCCACTAGCACCTCCACCACTATTGTCCAGGTCTAAAATGCCAAGAAAAGTCAAAATCACAATTTTGTAAAAATTCACTACAAATGACTACTACACACATTTTTGTGAAAAACACCGTACTTACCAACTTCGTCATCATACGCGATGCTACGAAGGTTGCTACCATCTCGAAATGGCTCGATCGTGCTGCTCTCACTTGCGGCATCCTTACACACTCAGGGCTCACTTTCACACTCATGCAAAAGACAAATGAGTTGACTATTCACTTTTTCACTTTGCTATTTATAGCAACTTTTTATTACCCACTCTATTACAATTCTTATTTCACAATCATTTTCTCAACTAATACACACCACACGATTTTCACCATATCTTAAGTTTTTTAGTTTGATTTACACCATATTTATGACATTCTTTTCAGAATTCCTCCTACCATCATATCATACAAGTGACACATGTGTTATCTCTCCTCGACGTTGTCTTTCACTCAATCTATACACATTTTGGTGATATTTATCACACTCTATCTATTTTTTCCTTACTTTTGACTCAACATTCATTCCTATCATCACTTCCCCTTTCGCCAAAAGGGGGGCATACAATTGGGGTCATCCTATAATTCCCCTTACACTGCTATGTAATAATTCAACACTAGTAATTCGTCATTTTCAAACATTTAATAATGTACCATGTGATATTTCATGAATTTCCATCAACTCCCCCCTAATGACCTAACTTGGGAGCAACAAGCTTAAAATCTTTCCATGCGATATTTCATCAATTTCTAGCGATTTCCCCAAATGACCTAACTTGGAGACAACAAGTGTAAAATCTCTCTATGAGTAACCAATCAATCAATCCATCAATGCATTCAAGTTTCTAACAATCAAAATTATACCATTCAATCGATACAATACAACACATTTGGCCTTCTAGATGACCTAACTTGGGAGTTCCATTTGTTACTTTCCCAGATGACCTAACTTGGGAAGTTATTCTATATTTCACATTTACTTCCAGATGACCTAACTTAGAAGCCATCATACATTTCGTGTTTGCTTCTAGATGACCTAACTTGGAAGCCATCACATTATAGCGAAACCCATGGAGTGGGGGCAAGATGGCCTTTCCTATACCACTCCTATATGGGTCAACTGATTTGATCAAATTATTTGGATCCAAAACCACTGAAATTTTGATCTGAGTATGTCTACAGTGGCTAGATATTAATGATGTAGCTAAAGGTTGGAGAATAACACACCTTTCTCCCTACACTCTTCCTCTGGTGACAAGACACCCAAATCCTCTGGTCGATTTTTCGTATACACGCAATCAGGTTGGGAATCGATCACTTCCTACCCCATCTCGTCGTCATTATACAAAAATTGAAATCATCAATCATTCAAACATCACAATCATCACTCTTAATTAGTGCACTTCATCACGATATTACGTCTCTCGCTACAGTGCATGGATTAACACATAGATCTATGGTTCGACACGCTATATGGTTCCTTCAACACACTTTTCTACCACAACTGCACATTCTACTACAACATGGGCTTCTCTGGACTTATCTCAGGTACGAATCTCTAACTACTTTATGTTATCAAGGTTTCACTCACCAATATACAGTGGGGGTAAATGTAGTCACAAAATCACGCACTTACTACTATTATTATACCGCTAAGTATGTTGTTTTATATATGTGTTGGCTAGATTTTATGCATAGCTAAAACCTATGCAGTCATGCGATAAATCTCCCTCATTTATTGGTGAGGCTCCCGTGTAAGATGTTTATCAATTTAGTAAGAGTGGATCCTAATAACTATTTTTTGGGGTTTTAATTTAATCACCACAACTCGTGAACCAAAGTTGGGCAATTTTGCAACAAGTAAGCAACAATTTTGGAATATTTGCATAAGAGGGAAATAATGGAATCAGGAAAAGAAGAAAGGAAGATGTGTTGACTCAACCAATAGTTGTCAAAGTTGGTATCATCCACACAAATTAAATAAACAACTTAAAATTCACAACGTTCAGTAGAAAGGGAAAGAAATAAGTTCTAACCTAGATCTGAGATAACACAAAGTTTATCTAAAACCTCAAATAGAAGCAACCAACAAATCACTGTAGACACAAAGTTCTCTAGAAGCCCACCTTTTATTCAATCCCCAAGCTTTCACATCAATCACCTCAATGGTTCCAACACAAATTTTTAAGACTTGAGAATGCTCTAATTACAAAAGCTCTTGCTAAACAAGTTATGCTAAAACAAATTGTGATCCTTTAACCCGTAGGATCTTCCTCTATTTATAGTGTATAGAGAGCAATTACAAATAGGAAGCTTTTAATGAATTTCCGCATGTGGAAGCTATAGAATAGGATATAATTGGCCACCATTCTCCTAGAATCCCTCTTTGCATGACATGCATGATTTACAACTAAAAATAGAACCTTCTATTTTACATGTTTGCCACCTATTTCCAAGTAATTGATTCCTTCCAGTAACAAATTTTAAACCAATCACTTAAGTTTTACAATTTAATTGATTACTCAATTACTTTATCAGAGAAAATAAGAGAAAGAAGAGGAAAGAGGAGAAGAAATTAGAAGAAAGTTGCAACACTCTCAGTCTTTTTCTTCTTCCATACTCTGTATTCTGATCCAACTTGTATTGCACTTCCGCCTCATGAATGATTTGGATGGTATATTTTCTTTGAATTTGAGATGTTTTTTCTCATGCATGCGGTTGACTCTCACCAAATTGGATATGGAAAGATCTTCTTTTTAATATCAACCAAAAGCCTTTGCAATAATGAGAGATGGATCTATTTGTGCAGAAGCTGTAATTGCTCCTCCTGATTCTGAAGATATATTCAATTTATCAGACGTTCACTTTGCTTTCTTTTCACTAATATGGGCACAAGTGAAGTGTTCCTATAACGCAAAAATTTGATGTTTCTCGGCAATTAAAATTATTTTTTAATGCCCATAATTTCTACCTTTGGTGCCAATATTCTCCAGGGCAACATGCTCCACACAAAAGAATTAATTGCCCTTGACTTATGGCATCCACTTCTTATACAGGCAGGTGCATGCTAATTTTATCAATTTCTTCTTCTTATTTTAAGCAATTTCCAATAATAAGATGTGCTTTTTTCTCTTTCTTTGGGTGCTAACCTTTGATAAAAATAATTAAAAGAAATCCCTCTTAAAGCATGAAACTATGCCAAAGTGGTCATACTTTTTGGCTAGGAAATGCGGAAAAAACATGAGGGAAAGGAAGTGGCAATTTTCAACCTTCCAGGCAGTCCCAGAATTTCCACTTTTCACTTGGGTGAATTAACTTGCTTTTGTGGAAAAAACATGAGGGCAAGGAAGTGGAAAAATTCACCCTTCCAGGCAGCCCCATAATTTAAACTTTTCACTTGGGTGAATTAACTTGATTTTGTGGAAAAAACATGAGGGCAAGGAAGTGGAAAAATTCACCCTTCCAGGCAGCGCCCAAAATTCTCACTTTTCACTTGGGTGAATTAACTTGATTTTGTGGAAAAAACATGAGGGCAAGGAAGTGGAAAAATTCACCCTTCCAGGCAGCCCCAGAATTTCCACTTTTCACTTGGGTGAATTAACTTGCTTTTGTGGAAAAAACAACTTGTCGGGAAGCTCTAAAATTTCCCACTTTTCACTTAGGTGATTTGACTTATATGTTGTGCATGGAAATTTAAGTGAAAGGGAAAATTTGAAAAATGTGACTTGCACATGAAATTGAATTCCCAAATTAAGGGAAATTGAATTCCCAAATTAAGGGCAATTGCATTTATGACTTTGCACAGAGAAATCACCCATTTCTAGAAAGTGTGACTTGCTTCCAAGTTGCTTCGTTGAAAACCAACATTTCACAATAGATTTTTCTTTTGTCTGAGGCCGTGGATGACTTATAAAAACCCTAAGCAATTGAACTGGTTAAGCGGAACGAAAGAAAGACCACAAATAATAACCAAAAATAAACACACAAGACATAAATAAAAATGAAAAACCTACCAGAAGTTGCAGACAATTGCTCAAAAATAACTTGCCAATTAGTTGGTCTGTAAAACTCTTACCCGTGTGAATACTCCACTTAGAGGTGAAATAATACTGGTGTGGAAATCCTTAATGGGGTTTAACTTCGGCACAATCTATTTTTAAAAGAATTTTATTTATTTAATAAATAAATAAATAAAACACTTTCAGAAAAAACTTGACAAAGGGATAGAGAGAGTTTTAGCATCTGGGTATTTGTCGAATTTGGCTTTTATGACTCTCTTGGGATACCTTAAAGCAACGAGGACAAATGCAGAAAAACAAACACAAAACAAACCTGTTACTTTGAAAAGAATGTAAATTTTTAAAAGGGGTAGTCCTAGATTTAAGGGTGAAATCTCGGGGACACCAGTCGGCTCCGTTTGTGGACATCTTTACTTTTGCCAAAATGAAAGAAGTGAAGATGAGATCCCATCATCTCTGGTTTCGTGTCTTGTCCATTGGGTTCAGGGTCAGACCACGAAAACAAAACAAAACAAAAAGAGAAGAAAATAAAACATCAAAAGTTTTATTTATATACAAACAAGTTTTACCATGTCTCTCAATTTATGAACAACCTTAGATGCTACTCATTGGAAGATAGTGGTAACTCAATTCCATCCTAGTAGGCAAGGAAGAAAGTATCCATTCCGGAATCTCTCTTGATCATGAAGGGCCCTTTCCAGAGTGAATCATATTCACCATGCATGCCCTTCGGTTCGTTTCTCTTGTCCCACAAGAGTACCCCATCTCCAATCTCAAACTTCCTTTCTCTGGCCTTCTTGTCGAATACCTTAGGCGTGTCCTCATCAACTTCATCTTGTGGTGGCTCATCCTTTGTTCTCTACATGGTAAATAAGTCTTTATCAACTTCCTCCGTACCCAGATTTACCGGCTGCATTCTTGAGGAAGAACTATCATCATGTTCTTTATTCTTCTTCAGGTACTGATCATGCTCGTTGAAAGTCTCCACTAAGGAAACTAAACCCTTGGGGATCTTGTTACCTTTTGGTTGGATTATTCCACTACTACCATCATAGCCTGGATCAGTTTTTCCCGTGATTGTTTGTCATGGTGGTGATTTACTCCCTTCAACACATTCAACACACAACCTATCAAAGTTGTCTTGTTCCAGACATGCAAATGTTTGTTTATCGTCATTGAAATTCTTCCACTATTTAACATTATCAGGGACTTTGGGGTGGTAGACCATCTCCACTTTATAGTTTCCTTGTTTGAATATGGACAGTGGTCTATCCAAATTCAATAGTGCAGCTGTGATCGCCAAGGAGTTTGCCTTGGAATTCTGATTTGTTTGAATGAATTCGATAGAGAAGGCTACAAAATCAAGTGTGGAAAAAATCACTCTATCTCTGTAATG
Source organism: Taxus chinensis (assembly GCA_019776745.2). Classification (NCBI taxonomy): domain Eukaryota; kingdom Viridiplantae; phylum Streptophyta; class Pinopsida; order Cupressales; family Taxaceae; genus Taxus; species Taxus chinensis. The sequence goes on from CM034149.1 coordinate 2,848,665, forward strand.
CTTCAGCTTATCTTTTTTGAATTGATTTTTCCCTCGAACTTGCTTTACAACAAGCTTAACATCTCTTTGAGCTTTGAATATTTTTATTCCTTTCTTTATAGGTTGTTCCATTCCTATCAACAATGCTTCATATTCTGCTGTCTATTGGTGTTCTCAAACATCAACTTGTGGGAGTACGAGAATATCTCTTGATCTGGAGATATTAATAGAACACTGACCCCTGCCCTAAAAGAACAATAGTTGCCTTTGAACTCCAGAGTCCAAACTTTTTCCTCTTCTTCTGCTGGCTCTGGCTCTAGTTGAAGTTCTGGCTCTGGAACGTCTTTATCCATTTCCAAGAAGTATACACTATGGTCAGACCCCTGAAAAGAATTTGAGTTATAGGATCTTCAGATTTTGTACTAATGTACTTGGACTTCTTTTCCAGCTCTAGCTTCTGGCTTATTCCTTTGATAAGAATATGGGCACAGGACCAATCCATCTTTACTTCTCCTCCCAGCTCTTTATAGAAGTTTATGCTTAGAAACATCCCGTAGGAGACAAGAATATCTGCAACTAAGATTCTCATCTTTAATATTTTGTCAGGAAAAGTTGCCAAAACAACATGTGCATCTTTGATTTGTCCGATTAAAGGGACTTGTCTCTCCATAGAGTAACATCTTCCTATGGTCTTTGTCATGGTAAGCCCAAGAGTATCTACAACTTTAACTGGCATGACATTGTCAGAAGCACCTGAATCTAAAATGTAGTTAATTAACTTGAAACCATTAAGCAATAGAGAAACATAGAATGATTCTACTCTTTTAGAAGATGGTGAATATTTAACAACTACAATGTTGTTCTGGGGAGGAGTATTTTTGGGCTTAGGAAAAAGGCCCTTTGACGCAATGGATTGCCCTGGTGACTGTATATACTTAAATAGCCTCTTTAGCTGCTCAGGAAAGGATCTCAGGTATTCAGCTTCTGACATTTGAACTTTGGTTTTCTCGACATGATCAATAATGTCAAAAGAAGGAATAGATTTAAATACTTAAGCTTCTTTCTATGATTGAGATGAAGAACTCACATTCTTATCTCTGGGAGATAAGAAAGAAGGTAAAGGGTTTCCCCTTCTTTGTTCATCAGTTAAAGCCTTAGCTTGGCAAGTTTTTGATCGTGTAAATACTACATATGCATGACCATGATCGTCTTCAAGAAGCTTCTCATCAACATGTTCAGATTTGTAGTTTAGGTAATTAATATTGGAGTTTCCAGCAAGACCTACAAAATCATCATTCTCGAGCTGATCAGTGACAAATTCTTGGTCTTCTTCATTCATCTGCACATTGTTTCTGGGAGCAACTTCAATTGCTAATCTTTGGGAACTAGCAATGCAATTCCAGATGTTGTTGTTGTTGAAATTCTAAGCAGGGGCAGTGTTGTTTCCCTAAACCATTTGTTTCTTCATCTGTAACATCTCATTTGCTAGCTTTTGTAAGAGTGAATCAAAAGTAGTATCAGAGGATGAACTTTCAGCTCTAGAAGTGTTGCTTTTTATCTTTCTAGCCATGATGAGGTCATCCTCAATTTCAACTGCCATGTTTTAGGCTGCTAACAAGTCAATAGGACGTGCTCTTCGTAGTTGATAGCTTACTTCAGGACGTAAAATATTGATGAAGAATACCTTTTGATTCTCATCATTCAGAGAAGCAGAAGCTAGAATTTTGTACAATAATCTTTAGAATTTTTCAATAAAATCCCGCATGTGCTCTTGTGGTTCCTTCTTCAGCTGATTCAACTGAGTTATCAATGTACTGGAATATTCATATGGCTTGAACCTTTTCAGGAACACATCTCTCATAGTAGCCTAGCTGGTTATGGTGTCAGGAGCTAGCCGGGTAGAACCATTCTCCAACCAAGTCGTGCAGAGTCTCTATGAAAAGCTGGATAGATACATCTTCATGTTCTACGACGAGAAATCTACAGGATGTAAAGAACACAACCAAGTAATCATCTAGATTCTACTTTCCATCTCCAAATAATTTTGGAAAATTCTTTCTCATCCCTTTAGGTAGATCATGCATAGGAGGAGTCAAATTCAGAGGTCCAAAGGCTGCACCCCATGGAACAGGTGCTGCAGGGGCAAGTGGCTAATTCTGCATCATGAAAGGAGCACGTCTTCTTTGAGAATATACTTGGTGAATAAGCCCAATAGCTATTATGCTGGACATGATCTAGATTTGGAGGAGTTTGCACTCTTCTTCTTGGTGAAAGATTGGATCTACAGCTTCTAACTTGAGGAGGATGATTGAAATTGAAATGCTCCTCCACTCTATAAAAATGACCAGTCCTTCCTTGAGCTCTGCTAGACCGCGTGAATGGACGTTTTGCCAGGTTGAGCTTATAATATAAAAGGGAAATGGCAAGAAAAATCTCGGGTTTGCTAATTTATGTTGTTCCCCAGTGGAGTCGCCAAAAATTGTTGGCTAGATTTTATGCATAGTTAAAAACCTAGGCAGTCATGAGATAAATCTCCTTCATTTACTGGTGAGGCTCGTGTGTAAGATGTTTATCAATTTAGTAAGTGTGGATCCTAATAACTATTTTCGGTGTTTTACTTTAATTACCACAGCTTGTGAACCACGACTGGGCAATTTTACAACAAGTAAGCAGTTGTTTTGGAATATTTGCAGAAGGGGGAAATAATAGAATTAAGGAAAGAAGAAAGGAAGATGTGTCGACTCAACCCATAGTTATCAGAGTTGGTTTCATCCACACAAATTAAATAAACAACTTAAAACTCACAACGCTCAACAGAAAGGGAAAGAAATAGCTTCTAACCTAGATCTAAGATAACACAAAGTTTATCCACACAAATTAAATAAACAACTTAAAACTCACAATGTTCAACAGAAAGGGAAAGAAATAGCTTCTAACCTAGATCTAAGATAACACAAAGTTTATCTAAAACCTCAAATAGAAGCAACCAACAAATCACTGTAGACACAAAGTTCTCTAGAAGCCTACCTTTTATTCAATCCTCAAGCTTTAACATCAATCACCTCAAGGGTTTCAGCACAAAGTCTGAAGACTCAAGAATACTCTGATTACAAAAGCTCTTGCTAAACAAGTTCTGCTAAAACAAATTGTGATCCTTTAACCCGTAGACTCTTCCTCTATTTATAGTGTATAGAGGGCAATTACAAATAGGAAGCTTTTAATGAATTGCCGCATGTGGAAGCTATAGAAAAGGAGATAGTTGACCATCCTTCTCCTAGAATCCTTCTTTGCATGACATGCATGATTTACAACTGAAAATAAAATCTTCTATTTTGCATGTTTGTCACCTATTTCCAAGTAATTGACTCCTTCTAGTAATTTGAAGTAACGACTTTTAAACCAATCACTTAAGTTTTACAATTTAATTGATTACTCAATTACTTTGTCAGAGAAAATAAGAGAAAGAAGAAGAAAGAGGAGAAGAAATTAGAATAAAGTTATAACATTCCCAGTCTTGTTCTTCTTCCATACTCTACATGCTGATCCAACCTGTATTGCGCTTCCGCCTCATGAATGATTTGGATGATATCTCTGCTTTGTATCTAAGACGTTTTTTCTCCTACATGCAGTTGACTCTTTGCCTTTGATTCTCACCAAACTGGATCTAGAAAGATCTTTTTTTTTATATCTACTAAAATCCTTTGCAATTATGGGAGCTGGATGTATTTGTGCAGAAGCTGCAATTGCTCCTCCTGATTCTGAAGATATATTCAACGTATCAGACATTGACTTTGCTTTCTTCTCACCAATATGGACACAAGTGAAGTGTTCCTTAGGCGCTAAAACTCAATGCTTCCCGGAAATTAAAAAATATTTTTTAATGCCCACAACTTCTACCTTTGTCACCAATATTCTCCAGGGCAACATGCTCCACACAAAAAGAATTAATTGCCCTTCACTTATGACATCCACTTCTTATATAGGCAACTGCATGCTAATTTTACTAATTGCTTCTTCTTATTTTGAGCAATTTCTAATAATAAGATGTGTTTTTCTCTTTCTTTGGGCACCAACCTTTGCTAAAAATAATTAAAAGAAATCCCTCTTAAAGCACACAACTATGCCAAAGTGGGTCATACTTTTTGGCTAGGAATTGTGGAAAAAACATGAGGGCAAGGAAGTGGGAATTTTCAACCTTCTAGGCAGCCCCAAAATTTCCACTTTTCACTTGGGTGAATTAACTTGCTTTTGTGGAAAAAACATGAGGGCAAGGAAGTGGAAAAATTCACCCTTCGAGGCAGCCCCAAAATTTCCACTTTTCACTTGGGTGAATTAACTTACTTTTGTGGAAAAAACATGAGGGCAAGGAAGTGGAAAAATTCACCCTTCGAGGCAGCCCCAAAATTTCCACTTTTCACTTGGGTGAATTAACTTGCTTTTGTGGAAAAAACATGAGGGCAAGGAAGTGGAAAAATTCACCCTTCGAGGCAGCCCCAAAATTTCCACTTTTCACTTGTGTGAATTAACTTGCTTTTGTGGAAAAAACAACCTGTCAGGAAGCTCCAAAATTTCCACTTGCTAAGAAGCTCCAAAATTTCCCTCTTTTCACTTAAGTGATTTGACTTATATGTTAAGCATGAAAATTTAAGTGAAAGGGCAACTTTGAAAAATGCAACTTGCACTTGAAATTGACTTCCCAAATTAAGGGTAATTTCATTTATGACTTTGCATAGAGAAATCACCCATTTCTAGAAAGTGCGACTTCCTTTCAAGTTGCTTCGTTGAAAACCAACATTTCACAATATATTTTACTTTTGTCTGAGGCCATGAATGAATTATATAAACCCTAAGAAGTTGAACTCGTTAAGCGGAACAAAAAAAAGACCAAGGGGAATTGTCAGACAGATCACAGAGAAAAACCGAAAACAAACACACAAGAAATAAATAAAAATGAAAAACCTATCAGAAGTTGCAAACAATTGCTTAAGAATATCTTGCTAATTAGTTGGTCTGTAAAACTCTTACCCACGTGAATACTCCACTTAGAGGTGAAAATAATACTGGTGTGGAAATCTTTTACGAGGTTTAACTTCAGCGCAATCTATTTTTAAAAGAATTTTATTTATTTAATAAATAAATAAATAAAATGCTTTCAGACAAAATCTGGCGAAGGGATAAAGAGAGTTTTAACATGTGGGTATTTGTCAAATTTGGCTTTTATGACTCTGTGGAGATACCTTAAAGCAATGGGGACAACTGCAGGTAAAACAAACAAAAAACATAAGCGGTAGTCCTAGAACACCAGTCGGCTCCGTCTCTGGACATCCTTACTTTTTCCAGAATGAAAGAAGTGAAGATGAGATCCCCAATATCTCTGGTTTCGTGTCTTGTTCATTGGGTTCGGGGTCAGACCACGAAAACAAAACAAAAATAAAATAAAATAAAACAACAAAAGTTTTATTTATATACAAACAGGTTTTACCCTGTCTCTCAGTTCCTAAACAGCCTCAGATGCTGCTCGTTGAAAGGCAGTAGTAACTCAATTCCATCCTGGTAGGCAAGGAAGAAAGTATCCATTCTGACAACTCTATTGATCATGAAGGGCCCTTTCCAGAGTGAATCAGATTTGCCGTGCATGCCCTTCGGTTCATTTCTGTTGTCCCACAAGAGTACCCAGTCTCCAATCTTGAAATTCCTTTCTTTGTCCTTGTCGAATACCTTAGGTAAGTCCTCATCAACTTCATCTTGTGGTGGCTCATCCTGTCTTCTCTATGTGGTAAATAAGTCTTTATCAACTTCCTCCGTACCCAGATTTACCGGCTGCATTCCTGAGGAAGAACTATCACCATGTTCTTTGTTCTTCTTCAGGTACTGATCATGCTTGTTGAAAGTCTCCACTAAGGAAACTAAACCCTTGGGGATTTTGTTACCTTTTGGTTGGATTATTCCACTACTGTCATCATAACCTGGATCAATTTTTCCCGTGATTGTTTGTCATGGTGGTGGTTTACTCCCTTCAACACATTCAACACATAACCTGACAAAGTTGTCTTGTTCCTAACATACAAATGTTTGTTTTTCATCATTGAAAGTATGCCACTGTTTAACATTATCAGGGAGGGCGGTAGACCATCTCCAATTTATAGTTTCCTTGTCTAAATATGGATGGTGGTCTATTCGGATTCAATAGTGCAACTATGATCCCCAAGGAGTCTGCCTTGGAATTCTGATTTGTTAGAATGAAGTCGATAGAGAAGGCTGCAAAATCGAGTGTGGCAGAAAGCACTCTATCTCTGTAATGCTTCAGCTTATCTCTTTTGACTTGAGTTTTCCTTCGAACTTGCTTTACTATAAGCTCAATATCTCATTGAGCTTTGAGGAGTTTTATTCCTTTCTTTATAGTTTGCTCCATTCCTAGCAACAATGCTTCATACTCTGCCGTGTTATTGGTGTTCTCGAACATCAACTCGTGGGACTATGGGAATATCTCATGATTTGGAAATATTAATAGAACACCGGCCCTTGACCCAAAAGAACAACAATTGCCGTTAAACTCCAGAGTCCAAACTTTTTCCTCTTCTTTTGCTGGCTCTGGATCTAGTTGAAGTTCTAGCTCTGGAACATCTTTATCCATTTCCAAGAAGTATACACTGTGGTCAGACCCCTGAAAAGAATTTGAGATCTAGGATCTTCAAATTTTGTAACAATGTACCTGGACTTCTTTTCCGGATCCAACTTTTGGCTTATTCCTTTGATAAGAATATGGGCACAGGACTAATCCATATTTACTTCTCCTTGCAGCTCTTTGCAGAAGTTTCTGCTTAACAACATCCCGTAGGAGACATGAATATCTACAACTAAGATTATCATCTTTAATTTTTTGTCAGGATAAGCTGCCAAAACAATGTGGGCATCTTTGATTTGTCTGATTAAAGGGACTTGTCTCTCCATGGAGTAGCATCTTCCTATGGTCTTTGTCAGGGCAATCCCAAGAGCATCTGCAACTTTAGCTGGTATGACATTGTTAGAAGCACATGAATCTAAAATGCAGTTGCTTAACTTGAAACCAATAAGCAATAGAGAAACATAGAACGGTTATACTCTTTCAGAAGATGGTGAAGATTTAACAACTGCAATGTTGTTTTGGGGAGGAGTATTTTTGGGCTTAGGCAAAAGGCCCTTTGACGCATTGGATTGCTCTAGTGACTGTATATACTTAAATAACCTATTTAGTTGCTTAGGAAAGGCTCTCAGGTATTCAGCTTCTAACATTTGAACTTTGGTTTTCTTGACATGATCAATAATGTCAAAAGAAGGAACAAATTCAGATACCTAGCTGCTTTCTGTGATTGAGATTTGATTTGATGTGGTTTGTGGGCATGTGCAGGTAGTCATTTGTTTTGCAAGTTACGAGTGCAACCGACGACCTAACTGCGAAACCAGAGTGACAAAGAATAAACAACAACAAAAATATTTTGACCTAGAAAAGACCATATTTCGAGCATCTGAGCAGACATAGGCACCCAGACCAGTCCTTAGCGCTTGGGGCATTCTTGTCCTCTTGCGGGCGCTTTTGTCCTGTACATTCCTAGGTTTATGATCCTTGGACGAAGCATTTCGAAACTGTTTCTAGCCTGTTCCAGCAAATATAGTCCCGATTATTCATAAGTTGCACATAATCATCTGAGTCATCATCCCTCTCTCATTTGCTTAGGGTTTTACATTGTTGAATGCTTAGTGTTTGCACATTACTGTATTTAATCATTTGAATATCATTTGTTACCGTTAGTTACTCTGAAATAAGATTTAATTCAAATTAGATTAAATCAGTGAGTTTGATAATCAGTTTTCGTGTTTTTTCAACCATATTCTCGCTAAAAATATCCTATAAGGATGCAACAGAAACCATAGTAACAAACTGGGTGCTAATGTCATTGTAAACATTCCACTCCAACAAATCCAAACGATAGATATTAACACGACACATAAAGATGACACACCCCCTATTACTAACCACCCATTGCAGCCATCCATCGCAGCCATTTTCATATGCAATTGGTTAGAGGTTATCGATCTAGATTTTCATTTTGGAGGAAGGGGAATTTCCAATCCATAAATGGGATGACACATTCGGTATTTTATGTGTCTATCATTAGTGCCAGGTAAGGAGGTTTGAGCACGAGGAATTACTTTTGATAAATGGAATAACGCCCACAATGCCTGAACTGTAAAAGAAGTTACCGGAAGGGCGGAATCTGTGAATCTCGAGTCATTCATTTCAATGTATTTGGTAACAATCTTTGCTTTTTAAACACCAAGGAGGGTTTAGAGATTTGAAGACATGGCCGGTAGGGGTAGGGTTTTGTGGGTTATGGATATCGGTGCCGATTGGACGAGAAGGCCAAATTACACAAAAATTCTTTTGAGATGGTATTCATCAGAATCTGCTCATTTTCATCAACACCCACAATCTATTGCCAGTTGTGCCTCTGTCAACAGACCACAAAATAGAGAAGACACAGCACAAAATTCACATATGACTCGACAAATTGTTGCAGTGAGGAAGGGAAATTTGATTTCATCAGAAGAAAGAGCATTTGATCCACAACGAAAAAATCAACTCCAAAATGAAGGGCTGTTAGTAATGCAAAGTTCTACTGCTCCATCCAGACCAGTCCCTAGTTTAGATGACCACCTTACTGATTATGATAAAATTTGTGGGGTTTTTCTTCAGAAGCTTAAAGGAAAAGCTGCTATAGAAGCAGCTTTTCAGCAGACCGGCGTGATTTTAACACAAGAAACAATTGACAGAGTGGTGAAAAGAGCGAGCTTAGGAGGGGAGGCTCTGCTCACTTTTTTTAGATGGGCTGGCAAGCAGCCCAATTGTCAGCACAATTTGAATTCCTACAATGACATGCTCAATGGTTTAGGCAGAAGGAAGTATTTCGATCACATGGAAGCTTTTCTGCACCAAATGAACACACAGGGTCCTCCTCCTACGGTTAAAACAATGGACATTGTCATGACCAGGTATATCAAGGCAAACCGAATCACCGAAGCAGTTCGAACTTTTGACAGAATGGAGGAGTTTGGTTTGATGGCTGATACAGCAGCCTTAAACACATTACTTCATAGGCTTTGCCAGGAGAACCATACTAGCTCTGCAAAATCTTTGCTCAACAAAATAAGAAAAAAAACCAGTCCAGATAATATCACTTACAGCATATTGATTGGTGGTTGGGCGAGACAGGGAAGAACGGAGGAGGTGTGTAGGACTCTGAATGATATGACTGGACAGGGCCTCAAGCCTGACAACATAACCTACAATTATGTTCTTGATGGTTTGTTCAGGGCTGGAAGAAATAAGGACGCTGCCAAGCTTCTGAAAAATATGTCACGAAAAGGCTGCTCTCCGACGACCATTATCTATAATACTATGATTAGAAACTTATGCTTAGAAGGAAACCTCGATGAAGGGCTTAAATACTATGATGAGATGCTTTCTAAGGGTTCTAAGCCCAATATTACAACTTACAATTTGTTGATTAGGTTTTTTATAAAGGCTCGTAGAGTTGCTGATGCCCTTGAAATTTTCAATCTTCTGCGTGAAAGCGTTGAAATACCCGAAGTTGGAACAGTTAATTCCTTTATTGAACCTCTGTGCAAATTTGGTCCTCCTGATGCCGCCTTGCAATTCTATGAACTGATGAAACAAATGGGGTGCAGTCCCAACTTGAAAACCTATAAATTGTTGCTCATGAGGTTGGGAAGATTTGGTTTTTGGGATCAAATGTTGAAACTTTGGAATGAGATGCAGGAAAGTGGGTGGGATTCTGATGTTGAAGTCTACACTTATGTTGTAAATGGGTTTTGCAATGGAAGAAAGTTAGATGAAGCTACTCACTTCATGGGAGAAGCACTAAGCAAAGGATTTTGTCCGGGGCGAATTATATGCAGCAAGCTCATCAACAAGCTAATAAGAGCTAGGAAAGTTGAGGCAGCCTACAATCTCTTTCGTAGATTCAAAGATGCACGCAGAATCGATAAGATTAAGAGAATTCGCCGTTCAAGAGGTTGGCAATATTGAACTGCAGTGATTCATTTTCAAATCACTATTTGTTTATTATAAGAGGTGGGAAGCAGTTTACCTTAGTAAATTATATAGATCCAGCTGAGATCACCATCAACAGGTTAGTACTGAACTTAGCTTTATTGGTGTTAGTCTACTGATCTACCAGAAAATGTTTATGGAATTATGAGTGAACAAGGACAATGAAATCTCATGGTCATTAATTCAGGTGATAAAGTGCTGGGATCGCCAAACAATTGCATCTCTGGTGATTGGTTCTATTGCAACTCTACGAACTCAGAACTGAACTGGGACTCTTGTGGACAGCCAAAGCTGGGCAATTTGCGTGGAGAAAGCGATTCTTTATCACAGACCTGAGTTATGGTCACGATTTTATCTTTTCAGGGACAAGAAAAGCAAGCATATAATGTAAGTTCAAATGTCAGAAAACATTTTGCATTGCATGTACTGTGTAAATAAATCTGCTTTTGCCATGCATCTTAGTTACATCATACATTTCACTGTTTCAGAAGGCTATTTTTTGAAGGAAAGAAACTTGTGACCGAAAGATCTGACTGTCACAATGGTTTTTTAAAATTATGTTCTATAGTTTATGACATGAGTAATGGAGATGTCGGGCTTGTCAGCAAACAGTGAATTTCTCTATTGGGAATGTGAAATCTCACCCCGTTTTCCTCTTTCCTTTTTGAACTTCAAAGGATCTGTCATGCATGATTCTTTTTTTTTTTAAGCTTCTTAAATCATTTGTTTCTATTCAAATTGTCACAAAAAAATGCGGTAACTCCGAAAACAATAGAGTTGGATTAATTTTATTAGTATAGTTCACATGTTCCTCCTTTCTTTACGCAGATTTTAAATAAGCTGGAGAATTTCACAGTGAAATAGTAATGCTATTCTAGAGCTCATTCAACACCGATGAATAAATGTCTAACCTTGTTTGCCTTGATATCTAGCCCAAGGTCTGAACTGCCTGTTGTCAAGTGTCATTCTCAGAAATAGAACAGATGAAAGGACACATTAAAAGACCCCTTGGAGAAAGCTGAAATTAGAATAACAGCCCAGAGACTCTCATAGATGCGAAACATGGTTCAGATAAGGCATTTGAGTCTGACTATGACTGCAACTATAAAAGTAGACATCATTTATATTTGACAAGATGTTAGGCCACCAACTTCTGTCAGCATTTCTAGTATCAACTTATCAAGCACGAGGTAGGTCAAGCCGCTTAATCCCCAGAAATCTTACCTGGTTATAAGATCCATAATGTCTCCTTTTCCATGAACCCTTGAGAAAATCTATCCCATTGAATCAAGGAATTATTTACGAAGACAATCTTGTTGTAGACCAATGTTGGGTTTTTATTAAAGTGAAAAGCTACAGTAGAACATCACCAGGCAATTATGAAACAGAAATAATAATGTAAAGCATGGAAACTAATTATAATAGTTTGAAGATAAATGATTACCAAAGCACGGGACTTCTTGTAAACAAAAGCTACGGTACTCAAAAACCAAATTATAATTGAGCTGTATGTAGCCATTCTCAATTGTTCATGGGATTGGTGAAGATCTGGTGGGTTTCACCTCTTGAGCATTGCAATATGTAGTTTGTGCGATCTATTATTCATTTATTATTACAAAAGCAGCACATAAACCTTCGATTTTAAGCTAAGCTACTGAAAATGCATGTACAAGTGCTCCATTGAACATACTTCCAAGTTAGCATGAATGGAAAAGAGAAGTGTAGAAAACATGAACAAACCAACAAACACACAATGTTTGACACTGATTTATGTGGAGAAAATTATTTTGCTATGTTTTTATGTTGTTTTAGCGTATTTCTTATGATTTTATGCTGTTCTAGTGTATTTGTGTGTTTATCAATTATTGGTTCATGTTAGGATTTATTTGGCATGCATTCCTTTTTTTATCAACTTTTATCATGTTTTCCTCTATCCCCTCCCATTTCCTTAATTTTCCTCTTGTTTTTTCCATCTCCCCCTATTTTCCTTGGGTTTTGAGCTTTTTGCCAAAAATGTAGTACGGTTTTGGTGATTGACCAGAGTCGTAGTATGATTCTGGATCCCCTTTCTGTATGAGCCCTTTTGACCCTTGGTCTGGGTCCCTCAAGGTTTGTGGCCCTTCTATGTCACGTTTTCCGTAGTGTTGATTTCATGAAGTCTAGAAGTATCAATACATTAGTGCATTTACAACAAGTTGTAAAAGGAAGAAATTCATTTATTTCAAGATCATTCCTGTGCCAAAAGCAGATTTCAAGCTTTTACTTGTTGCATTGACAGGTCATTGAAAGTGACGAGGGTTGGGACACTTGTATTACACTGGATTGCTTATCGAGCTGCATCATACTTAGTGTGATGCTTTAAAAAATGTACAAAATTCTAGGGGCTTGATAATAATGGAGGGATAACACAAGCCCCAATAACTCCCTCAAGTTTTTATGGTTTCGCAAGGAAGGAGAGCAGTTTTTTAAAGATCTGCAGTGAATTTGGAAAAAGTGGGCAGGGATTTTGAAGCACATGAGCAGCCGAACAGGGTCAACTCAGATTCAACATTCACTGACAGCTGCCAGAAACGTACTACGGTTTTGGTAGAAGGCTGCGGTCCTGGTAAAAGCTATGGTTTTAATTTGGTTGCTTGTTTTTGCTGATTTTTTTTGTTTGCTTTGTGTCGTTGTCTATACCTGCGCTACACAGTTTATTTTTGATGATTGTCTCCGGAATTGCGACAAAGCTGGATATTCCTCTTAAACCCCCTTTGTACCAATTATTCAATTTTCCTATGTTCCTAGAATATTCCTTTATGCAATTAGGTCTTATTTATTGAGTTATATTTCATTACATATGATTGCAATGCATGTGGTTGTGGTACAATGTTAGTATAAAACCACTTTTCACATCTACATTTTGGTGAGCCTGCATTGTCTTGCATGCTTTGATCCTTCTAGGGCTAGATTTTACTTCATCAATGATATATCCGATTGTTCTAGGGTTCATTTCATGTATTTATTCAAAATATATTATCCCTAGCTCATGTTTATTACATTCAAAACCCTAGAGTGCTTGTAATGACTCACCCCTTTAATGTGCTTTTTCAAGATTATGGTTCCCTTTCAATAAGCTCTCATGATTATGGAAAGCCAAAATTTGCTATGAGAGAACCAATTGATAAGGGAAAAAGTGTTAGCTTGGTACAAAGTAGGCTAGAGAATTATGGATTTGGGCTTAGATGTGCCCAACAACCTATTGATCCTTTGTAGAAAACGAGAAAACCTACATTTCCGGATTCGCCTGTATAGGGGGGATACATATACGATTTGTTGTAGGTGCGGATACATGGACGATTTGGTTCTGGATATGGCCAAGATATTGCAGCAGGCCTGCAGATTCTCCTGGATTCATCCTTGGACTAATCTAGGAGTATTCACTAACCGAATGTAGTATCCTGGGTGTATTCGGGGAAAATCTAGCCTCAAAAATGTTTTCTTATTGTTTTTTTTACTTTAATAAAAGTCAACTATGGACTTCAAAAAACAATTAAAAAATTGCACTATGTACTTGTTCTAAGACAAATCTAAGTTCGACCATTGAATATCACACATTCGACATTTAATTATTAGTATGTTTTGTGGTTATTTAACTTTTCTTAAAATATTTTGTTTACTTTATGCGTAATATGTGGTTGACTTTATGTATATATTGTCCAGCCATATCCAAAAATGTATTTGGGGTCAAAAAATTCCCATACTAACGTATCCATTTCTTTCGTACATGTACACAAAACAAATCGGTTGCTTAGGAGGAATCCCCAACCCAAGGGGATGATGTGGATTTAAATGCTTGTTGTCATGTAGAAATCAATGCTTCTCATGTGAACGCTATAGCCCCTCATGAGGATCTATGGAATGCTAATGAAAAAGACTGCTATTGTGAGGTTGAATTAGAAGAAAAAAATAGAGATGAATTCATTATTACTATCAAGAAATATGCTATGCAAAATCTTGCTGATATCTCTAGAATTATGAATGTGCTTAAAGATGTTACTTGTCAAAATCTTCGTTCACATGTTTTTTTACTTTTTCCTCTTCTCAAAATGTTATGTTGTCAAATGATCAAAATGCTTCTATTGCTTGTCCTAGTGCAACTCCTCCAAATGTTCAAAATGATTGTGTGCCTTCGCAAGATTTACCTACACAACAAGCCTCCCAAAGATTTTAAACTCAACCATCCAGGGCTTCTTTAGATCCTTGGAATGTTGTTAATCCTTATTTGACCTCTTCTATTCCGACTTCCTCTACTAGTCCTATACCTATGCAAAAGTCTGAAATGGCTACTATGATGCATGCATTAGGTGATTTACAAGGAAAAATTCAAATGCTTTCTCAATGGTCCCAAAATCCAAGTAGTTGGGTCACTTCAGATGATATACTTTCAAATCCTTTGACTCATGATGTACTTGCTTATTCTTTTCCTTTTGGTTTTATTGCTCTCGAATTTGCATTGTATAATCGAATAAGAGACCTTTCTCAATATATTAGGTCATTTCACACTTCTTGCTTAGATTGCTCACGATAATAAATTGTTAACTAAATTATTTTCAAGAAGTTTGAGGGACTACGCACTTGATTAGTTTTATGCCATTCCATTTGGATCCATACACTCCTGTGCACCCCTAGTTGATACTTTATTAGTTAATTTTCAAATCATTATTGCTCAAAAGATTACATTTGTGATATTATTTTAACTTAGGCAAGCAGTATATGAGTACATTAGTATATGTGCTTAGGTTCAAAATCATCTTCAATAATACGACTTATCAACTGCCATAAAGTGAGATTCCAAGTATTTTTATCCATCACATACCATCAACTACAAGACAAAGTAGTTTTCAAAACCTACATGCTTTCTCAATGGTCTCAAAATCCAAGTAGTTGGGTCACCTCATATGATATACTTTCAAATCCTTTGATTCATGATGTACTTGCTTATCCTTTTCCTTTTGGTTTTGTTGCTCCCGAATTATCATTGTATAATGGAATAAGAGACCTTTCTCAAGATATTAGGTCATTTCACACTTCTTGCTTAGATTGCTCACGATAATAAATTGTTAACTAAATTATTTTCAAGCAGTTTGTGGGACTATGCACTTGATTAGTTTTATGCCATTCCATTTGGATCCATACACTCTTGTGCACCCCTAGTTGATACTTTATTAGCTAATTTTCAAATCAATATTGCTCAAAAGATTACATTTGTGAAATTATTTTAACTTAGGCAAGCAGTATATGAGTACATTAGTATATGTGCTTAGGTTCAAAATCATGTTCAATAATACGACTTATCAACTGCCAAATAGTGAGATTGCAAGTATTTTTATCCATCACATACTATCAACTATCAAGACAAAGTAATTTTCAAAATCTACAAGTCTTTTGATAAAATTTGTCGTGGTAAAGGCCTTTGAATTCAAAATTTTAGAGCAATATGCTCAAATATGAGGCCAATGCTTCCACTAATGCCAACTTTCAAAATAGCCAAGTTTCAAGGCTAAAAGCAATGACCATTAGTTTCAACTTGAGAATGATGCCAGGAAAATGGATAATGGTACAAAAGAACCATTTAAGAAGCTCCTCCTATGTCAAAACGAGTGTAGGAAACTTAAAAGTCTAAGTGAAAGTTGACAAAATGCTTTGAATAAGTTACTTGAATGTAACATGATTACTTTACCACCAAGGGAATTTGATGCTTCAAGATCATTGCCTACATACTTTGATGCCAACACATATTGTGATTACCATAATAAATGCAAAGGAAATTCTACTAGTAGATGTATTATTTTGAAACACAAGAGCTATGTTTCAATGACAGTAGTCAAATTCAAGTTGATGCTATGCATACAAGTTCAATTGTGACAATAGAAACATATACAAGTTGATGCTATGCATACAAGTTCAATTGATATTAGCAACACTGATACAGTAGACAAAACAAATCACAACAATGTGCTTATGAAATACAAACAACATACACTTCAGGGTTTTTTTGGAGCAATTGATCCAACTGTGTTCACTAAAGAAGACATGCCACATAATAGTTCGTGTAATGAACCACTATTTATACGAGCATTTATAGAAGACAAAGAAAAAGATGGCATAATGGTTGATATTGGCTCACAATTAAATATATGTGCTAAGCAATTTATTTTTAGCCTTGGACTTAGCTTATATTCTATGATTATCATAGGATATGATGGTGTTAGAAAAGAGCCTCTTGGTTGTGTTATATTGTCTATTAGAGTGGGATCAAAGACACTTCAAACTCTATTTCATTTGGTTCCTACTAACGGATCATACGGTGCTTTTCTTGGTCGACCATCGATACATCAAATGCAAGCAATCCCATCTACCATACATCAATGTTTAAAATTTGTACATCAAGGTCAAGTGATCAGGATTCAAAGAGACATTAAATTTCCAGAAGACCAAACAAAAGATGTAAATTGTAATGGTACATGCAGAAGCACCACAATAGTTATGACCACAACTATCTAAAGTAAGGGTGCATAAAATACAAAGGCATAAATCAGTTCCAATAAGGATGCAATCCTTAGATAGTATGTCTCCAAGACAAACAAAAGATGTAATGGTACATGCAAAAGACCTAACAAAAGATGTAATGGTACATGCAGAAGCACCACAATAGTTATGGCCGCAACTATATAAAGTAAGGGTGCATAAACTACACAGGCATAAATCAGTTCCAATTAGGATGCAATCCTCAAATAGTATGTCTCCAAGACAAACATAGAACCATAAAGAACATGGATTTACAAGAGAAATTAGCTATACAAGGAACAATATAAAAAATAACTAATGGTGATTTATTATCCTAAGACTTATGGGTTTTATCACATGCTATGCATATTGCCAGTGGTCTTAGTGCTTCATTTTTCACATCTTACGGTGATAATTTATTATATTGCTTTGTTTACCACGAGTACACATTATATGTTCATATTATATATATTGCACTATTATCTCCATGCTACTGATGTGATCATAAAGATCGGTATAGATTTGCTCCTGCTCAAGTTATATAGGATCATGGATTCTTAGTAGGACGAGGGCATGTCTCATGTTCACTTGGGGCAACTCTAGCGGCATTGCAAATCATCTTCTTGTCACACTTTAGGTTCTACCTCATTAATTATTTATTATATCGTGCTTCAGTTGATGTGTTATGTCCACGATCTATACTACGTGTGTATTGCTATGTACAAATGTATGTCGATGTGCGTGGCATGTCTTCAATGCGTTTGCTCCATGTTTGGATTGTCTTAAGCATGTTCGTTCTATGTGTCTGGCATGTCTTTAGTGTGTTTGCTCCATGTTTGGTGTGCGTTCAATGTGTTTGCTCCATGTGCCTAGTGTGTCTTTAGTGTGTTTTCTCAAAGTTTGGCATATCTTCAGTGTGTTCACTCCATGTGCTTGGCATATCCTAAGTGATTGTGATCTGTGTTTGGCGTGTCTTCAACGTGTTTCCTTCATGTTCAATGTGTCTTTAGTGTATTTTGCGTTTTAATGTGCTTCCTTTGATTGCTTCATGCTTGATGTGTATACACTACTCTATGTGCTTTGTATGATTAACATTTTTCTATCTTATGTGCCTTCTTTGTGACTGGTATCTTTGAGATTTTTGCTTCATACTTTGTATACATGGTGTGTTTTCCTACTATGCTAGCGCTTTATCATGTGTTTGTTATGTCTTATGGTGCCATGATCCATATTATGCCCAATTTTGTTTTCACACCCTTGCTTACATTGCCATGATCCATATCATACATTATTGGGAGCAATGACCTATGCTTGTGCTTTATGTTGTTATATTTTGCCCACATAGGGGCATATCATTTCCTATGTTATAATGCTTATACCATGCACATAGTGGGGCTTCTTAATCTTGTGATTGACATTGATTATATTTTGCAAACAAGGGGGCAAACCATTCTTATCATTACATTGCTTATATATTTCCCATATTGGACATACCACCCTTGTACTCTCAATGATTATATATTGCCCATTAGGCCAACTTGTTTCTATGATTACATTGATTATACTTGCCTACTTGGGGGTATGTTATCTTTTGTGCTTACACTAATGATACATCGCCCATTGGGGGCAATTGGTTTCCTAGGATTACATTGTTTATAGTGGCCCACTTAGAGCATTTTATTCCCAAGATTATATTTTTCCATTTCGGGCATATCACCTTTAGAATCTCATTGCCAATATTTTTTCCATCACAGGAGCATGGCACTCCCGTGATTACATTTCTTATATTTTGCCTATAAGAGTCATACTACACTTGAGCTTACATAGATTACATCACTGGCCTGCATAGGGAAACTTTCTTACTATATACATGCATTCATGATAATATCTTACTATGTTACAAATCAATGCTTTTATTTCCTATCATACACATGATGTGCGTAATCCCTTTCTTTTGAGATATGTGATTCATATGTTCATCCCACACATCAAAATGAGGGCATAGATTCTACCCATTTTATCTCCAGACTCAGGACACTCTCTTGCTCCCTCACATGGAAACATTCACATGGTGTTTTTTCCAAGACATACCCAATATACCACACTTGGTCCTATCATGTGATAATATATGCAAATTTAATATAGATTCCGAGTTTAGAATTTCATAGTGGTATCTTAGCAGATTTCAACTAAATCAGGTGCATTCGTTCCCATTATTTCTTTCCTATATTTTCAATAGTTCATTGATTATATAGTCATTTTACTTGTACATTGTCCCATATGTTCACAAGGGCACAAGTTTCCATATCCCATATACAAGAGCATGGATGTTAGTTTTAGAATCTTCCTACGCCTCCACTATGGAAATTATGTGATTTCTCTCTCCTTTTGACGTTTAGTTAACTATTATTCCAATATTAACTTCAAGAACTCCCAACAGGGTTCAAGATGATTGAGGAGACTTCTCTGTCTCCACTTGACTATTTTACTTTGATATGCATACATACAACAAAGTGAGGTATTATGTAGACACCTAATTTTGGTATGGGAGTAGTTATTTGCTATGATACTGTGCAATTCTAGTGTATGTGTTTATTGATTATTGGTCTAGATTAGGATCTTGTTGGTGCATGCTCCTTGTTTTTTATTGACTTTCAACATGCTTTCCTTTGTCCCTTCATGTTACCTTCCTTTTCCTCATGTTTTCTCTCTTCCCTAGCCTCTCTTTCTCCCTATTTTCCTTGGGTTTCTAGCTTTTAACTAAAAATGTAGTGCAATTCTAGCTTCCCTTTTTGTGTGGGCCTTTTTTACCCTTGTTTCAGGTCTCTCAAGATTTCTGGCCCTTCTTTGTCGACTTTTCTAATAGTGTGTCGACATGCGTGCCAATAGGTTCCTAATTATTTCAAGAAATTTATCCATACATTAGTGCATTGGTGAATTTAGGACAAGTAAAAGAAAGGAATTCATTGATTTCAAGAGCATCCGCATGCCAAAATCAGATTCCAAGCATGTACTTGTTGCATTTATTAGGTCATTGAAAGTGATAAGGGTTGGGACACTTGCATTACACTTGTTTGCTTGTTGAACTACATTATACTTGGTGTGTTGCTTTCGAGATTGTACAAAATCCTAGGGGCTTGATAATAATGGAGGGATAACACGAGTTTCCCAATAACTCCCTCCAATTTTTATGTTCTCGCAAGGTATTGTGGTCACATTAAGGTTCCAAGAAAGGAGAGCAGTTTTCCAAGGATCCATGGTAAATTTGTGAAGGGCGAGCAAGGCTGTTGGAGCACAGGGGCATACAAACAGGGTTGTCAACTCATATTCGAAATTTGCTAACAACTGCAAAAAACATACTACAATTATGGTAGAACGTATTGAATATAATGAATATGTTTATAAGCACACATTTCAGTTGGTCATTTTCAGTTACAATTATTAACTGTCACAGAATTGTTCCAAGTACATTGTAACTACTCCCGACTTAATAAAATGAAGGACACACATTCATTTGATGTGCAGTTCATTTCCTCTCATTCTATCCTTGTTTACATTTGCTAACATTGGTATCAAAGCCTCTAGTGCTTGAAAATGTTCGAAATTTGAGGAAACTTAGTAAAGAAGTACACATTTCGAGAAGAATAGTTCGATGAATCCCTAAATTAGGGCACGATCTGGGTAAACGTGAACAAAGGACATGAATAAATTCGTAGGCATTATACACCACTGTGGAGCGTGGAAATCATACCAATTGCAATTTGTGTTTGTACAAAGTTCTGGTCGCAATTTGTACAGTAAAATTTAGTTTCAATTTGCCTTTATATATTTTGGTCATGATTTTCACGAAAATCTGGTCGTGATTCAAGGAAAAGGCATTTTTGTAGGTGCATTTCTCGTATGCAAAACATCTCTAGGGCACAAAATTTGGCACGAGTTACTGTGTCATTTCATGAGTGCTAGGGCATGCAAATTCATGCACAGTAATTTTGCCCGAAACTACTAGTAGTTCTGTATAATCCGAATTTCAAGCCCATGTCAAGGCATTGATAAATTCTCAAAAGTTTTTGCAAGTCAGACCAGACAATCATTGTTGCTATTATATCTATTTCCACTCGTTGCTGCTATTATATTTATTTCCGCTTCATTTTAATTTTGCATTGATTTGCGGGTTGGAAATTCAAATTGATGTGAATGGCAAATATACAAAGCCTTGTTCCGCTAGAGGCACAAAAGTTAATTGGACAAAATTATAACATTCAGAGCCTTAAAATCCTAACCATCGCGGAATTTTGTGATTGTGATGAAATAATGTTGCAAAGAAAGAGGCTTGTTGCTAATTTTGCGGATTAAGCCAAACGTCATAAGGAAACCCTATTATTGCTAAAGTTGTCGGTATTTGATGAATTGTTACCAGAAGTCTATAATACCACTTTGGTAGGTGATCTATGGATTAGTCTAAAGGACAAATATAGATTTCCGAGAAGAGTCGGCTGTTATACCTGAAGAATTTGTTGTTTTTAGCAAGGTTGTAAGAGGGTGGGTTGATGTCAGAGCACCTACTTAGGAAGAAAGACCTTTGAGATCAGCTTGCCTCCATTAACATAAAGGTAGATGACGATGATGTGGTGGTTTTGGTGTTGAATAGTTTGCCGTGATAATACGAGTCATTTGTTGAAGCCCTCCATTTGATGGGTGAAAGTTATACTTTGACTTTTGATAAATTCAGTTCCTATTTGTTATAAAAGGAATGAAGACAAATTTAGACACTTGAGTCCAATTTTGAACAAAACCAGTGTTTTTGTTTTTCAATCCAAAGGGAAATGGAAACGATAACCTGAAAAATCATCTCCTAAATATCAAGTCAAGTGTTACTACTGCCATAAACTTGGTCATGTGAAGAAGGATTATCGAAAAAAAAATATGATCTTGCCAACAAAAAGCAAAAAGGACAAGCAAATGTGGCAACAGTTGAACAAGAGCCTGAAGAAGAGTACGCCCTTATGGCATCATGCTCGAATGACAACCCTACAAGGTGGTGGTTCTTTGATTTTGGAGCATCAAGACACTTCATGTGTCAACAAGATTGGTGTGTAATCTTTTACACAAATTTCAGTTCTCATTCAATTTCATTAGGGGATGGAGATCTCATGTAGTAGAAGGGATATGGGATATCCGAATCATATCGAATGATAATGTCAAATTAAATATTAGATATGTAGTTAACACGAATAAAAATCTTTTATCTACAAGTCAACTAACGGAAAACCCCAATATTTTTGTAAACTTCTCTGGTAAGAAATGCATCATGTTTGATGTAAAACTAAACAAAGTTGTTGCCTTGGGCATTGGGCAAGGAGGCTTGTATAGGCCGGTTGATTCTATCACGGTCAACTTACATGCCTTAGTTGTGGAGAGTAATACCAACATTTTGTGGCATGAAAGATATGGACATCTCAACTGTAATGTCCCCATTTCTGAAGACTCTTAGCCTATACTTCCCTGTGGGCTTCGGGATGTGCAAGGGGAACATTTTTATTAAATAATTAAATATTATTGCCTGGAGCAATAATTATTTAATTATTTAATTATTTAATCATGAAGATTATTTAATTTAATTCCCAAAATATAAAAATTAAATGGGGAATTAATTAAATAAATATTTAGGTGGCTTTTATTGATAAAATCACCCTTTGAAAAGGGGACGCCACATCTAGGGAAAACAAACTGCTTTTATTTAATATGTTCCCTCTCCTAGGGATTTCAAATTTTGTGCCTCCTTGCTTATAAAAGGAGTGCTAGGGTCATTATTATTATTACGATATGATGAACTTATTTTGATACTCCATGCTTGGAGTTGGGATGCATGCCCATTGATGTTTTCTCTCTCTCTCGTGCTTGGGAGATCTTGGTAGCATGTTTTACTGTAGCGGCGTCACTGTAGCAGCTGGGTTTTGGTTATCAAGTTGAAGTGTTTTGTGAGGGCTTTGCAAATCGATTTGGTATATGATCTCTCTAAACCTTAGGCGACTTCTTCTATGAAGTTTGTGGACTGTTTTTAGAGCATTATTTGATGTGACTCAACCAGATTTATACATGTTATTGTGCCCTTGTTACAGCGACTTCTAGAAGGCAAGTTGATATGCTTCATGATCTGATTTAGTCTGTTGTTCCTGCGATTTCACTTGAGGGTTATATTTAATATATTGACAGCAATCCTTGTGGCTTTAAATTCCAGTCTAGGCAATAATAATTGGCATGTTTTGAAGTTTTCTTTTGCATTTGTATTTGTGATCCATAACTGAAGTGAATCGATTAGGGTAGGCACATGTTTGTGACCATTTGAGGCAGCGATCTGGGAGTGTTTGTTTTGGATAAAATACTGCATGCTTTGACAGTGGAAATACGGGATCCTTGTCTTCCTTATAGCTGCAGCTCTTCCATAAAATCAGCGAATTCATATAAGGCTGGTTTATAATGATAATTGATGTCTATGGGACTGAATTATGATTGATATAAGTCTGCCATCTTACCTTTAAATACAGCGACTCTATTGGGGAAATATTTAGTTGTTTATGGCATATTAGAGCCCCCTTTTGATCAGCGATTTATACTCCATTGATTCTGAGTATGAAGTTTTGGGTAAGGGCATGATTTAATGATAATTAAAACCCTGCAGGCAGTGGTTGTATTGACTGAATGATTCTCTGGTATTCTGGCAGCGATCTACTCATTCTGAGCGAGTTTAGTGCATATCTCATATCTCATACATGAAATATTAGCTCATATCTCATATATGTTTCAGTGATTGATCTTAGAAGTTGAATCTGGGTTGGTACTTTGAATGGACATGCATGACTGAGGGTTGTATGAAGGCTTTTTGAGAATGTTTGAGAATATTTATGACAGCTGTGTTGTTAATTGTTTGATGTTCAACAATAGTGGATTACATTGATCATTAATTCAGCTAAGGAATAATTGTGTGAGCTTGCTTGATAGAGGCCATTAAAACCCTTTATTGGGTTTATTGAGTCATCTATTTGATTGGTTCAAGTAGGGTTTATTGAGTTCTGCTATTTGCATTTGATTGGAGTGTTGAAGAGTTGTTGATTTGCATATTTTCTATCGATCCCGGAAGTGGAATACTACATCAACCTTCAGTATCTCTCCAAACTTAGTAGAGTGGTCATGTTTCTTGGTTTGCCTGATATCCATGAGAAACATGATATGTGTGCTAGGGTGTTCGGATGGAAAATAAAAAAGTAAGCCATTTCAAATTGAAGGTGCTTGGCGTGCCAAGGGGCTTCTAGATCTTGTTCATATAGATCTTTGTGAGCCATCATGGAAGTCTCCCATTGTTCTTGGTGCGAGGTACTTTATTTTGTTGGTGGATGATTATTTGAGAAAGATGTGGGTCTACTTCTTGTAAAAGAAGTTTGGTTGTATTGCTTTTTTTGAGAAATTCAAGGCATTGGTGGAAAACCAGGCTAGCCAACAGATCAAGACATTGAGACCCGATAATGGTGGGGAATTCACTTCAGTAAAGAAGGAATTCATCAGCAGCTGACAACCCCTTACACTCCACAATATAATGGGGTGGTTGAGAGGCGGGATAAAACTATTATGGAGATGGCTCGGTGTATGATGCATAGTAGAGGAGTACCTTTCAAATACTGGGGAGAAGCAATAAACATAACAATATATATTCTCAATCGGAGTCCTTGCAAAGCTTTATAGGACCTTACACTTGAAGAAAGCTTTGCCCAAAACCAAACTCGAGGTATCAACTTTTCGTATTTTTGGCATAATTGTATATACTTTGGTTCCTGATAAAAAGTGGAGTAAAGACTCTAAAACTACAAGATAGTTTTCTGCTGGTTATAATGATCAATCTATGGCTTATAGGCTGATTAATATTTCCACTAACAAAGTAATTTTTATTCGTGATGTTGATGTGAAAGAAATAAAGCCATTCTTTGCATGTGATCAACAAACAATTGGCTGTAATCAGCAAGTAGTTGGGTGTGATCACCAAGCCACATTTGAAAATATTGTGATTCCTTTACCCAATGAAAAGTCTAGTTTATCTCATACTCCACAACAACTTGTGATACCCATAAGTGATACACTTGTATATAGAAAATGTGAACATAAATTGGTTCCTTATCCGATAGAGCCTTAACTGGAACACATTTCATCAATCCAACAAAGGCCTAAGTGGTTTTACTCTACTTTGCAAGATGTGCGGGAGGATGAAATGCCACAATCAGAAGCATGTCCTCGGGGGACTGGTAAACAAATAGCTTATTTAGAGCATGCTCGTTTTGCCCTTTCTTTTGATCTTCACAAAATAGTTGAGCCACAAAGATACTCTGAAGCAAAATGCATACCTGAATAGGAAACTACCATGCAAACTGAGTATGATGCCTTGACGAAGAATAATACCTGGACATTGGTAGAGTTGCTTCCAAAGAAACAACCCATTGGCTACAAATGGGTATACAAAGTCAAGTGCAAAGTTGATGGTACTTTGGATAAAGATACAAAGCATGTCTTGTTGCGAAAGGCTTCTCGTAATAGGAGGGAATAGATTATGAGAAGACTTTTGCTCCTACAGCAAAGATGGTCACTTTCCGGTTGCTTCTTTCAATTGCCCCTCAATTTGGATGGAAGGTTTTTTAGATGGATGTAAAAAGTGCTTTCCTGAATGGAGACTTGGCAGAGGAAGTCTATACGGTGCAGCCTGAAGGATTTCAGGCATATGGTCATGAACATCTGGTGTGCAGGCTAATTAAGTCCTTATACAGGCTTAAGTAGGCTCCTTGAGCCCGACATAATAAAATAGATCAACACCCACAAGATTTCAGATTCAAAAGAAGTCTCTCTAATTCCAATCTTTATGTCAAAAGCGATGGTGATGATGTTTATTGTTTATGTTGATAATCTTTCCATCATGGGTAGTGGGCCCACTGCTATTTAACGAGTAAAATCAGATTTATGTGCTTTTTTTGACATGACTGATTTAGGCCTCCTACACTATTGCCTAATTTTGGCAACATGATCATTTAATTTTCATAGCTCAAGTCAAGTATGTTATGAATTTGCTGCAAAATTTTAAGATGTCTGATTGCAATCCTTCTTCTACACCTATGGAGGTCGGGCTGAAATTATCAACTCATGATGATTCACCATCCGTAGATGAATTACTCTATAGATGGTGGGCAGCTTGATATATCTTACATCCACCCGACCGGACATATGTTTTGCTGTTAGCTATCTTTCTCGATTTTTGTCTAAACCAAAATTCACACACTGGGGAGCAACAAAACAAGTTCTTCGATATGTCAAAGGTATTCTTGACTTTGACATTCTCTATCAAAAAGTCACAAATTTAAGACTCTTTGGCTATATAGACTTTGACTGGAGGTTTAGTGGATACCCGAAGATCCACCGCTGCATACATCTTCTCTTTCGGTTTAGGAGTTGTTTCATGGTAAAGTAAGCTTCAACCCACCGTGGCTAACTCTTCCATTGAAACAGAATACAAGGCAGCTGTCAGTGCTAGTTGTGAAGCAGTTTGGCTTTGCCGGATTCTCCTCAATCTTTAGCTTCCTAGATTGCACCTACACCTCTTTCTATTTTTTTTGACAATCAAGGTGTACCGAAGATGGTCAAGAATCTTGTATATGATGCTCGCACCAAGCATATTGAGGATCGCGATCACTATATTCGATTGTTAGTTGATTCTAGTGATCTCTCTCTTCACTTCTGTCCTTCTAAGGAACAGCCTGCTGATCTAATGAATAAACCTCTTGGTCCTCTCTTGTTTGTAAAAATTCGGGACAAACATGGCATTGTTTCCGTTGTAGTAATTAAGGGGGTATTGAATATAATGAATATATTTATAAGCACACATGTTAGTTGGTAGTTTTCAATTATTAACTGTCACATAATTGTTCCATGTAACTACTCCCAACTTAATAAAATGAAGGACACACATTCATCTGAGGCGCAGTTCATTTCCTCTTCGTTCTATCCTTGTTTACATTTGCTAACATAAGGCAATGGTTTCAGTAAAGGCTATGGTTCTGATTTGGTTGCTTTGTTTCTGCTGATTTTTCTGGGTTTACTTTGCCGTGCTGTTTGGACCTGCACACCGACTATTTCTGATGGTTGTCCCCAAAAATGTAACTAACCTACATTCTTCTAAAACCCCCTTTTTACCAATTATTCAAATTTCCTATGTTCCTAGAATTTTCCCTTATGCTATTAGGTCTGATTAATCAAGTTATATTTCTTTAGATCTGTTTCCAATGTATGTGGTTAGTTGTAGTGCAATGTTAGTAGAAAACCACTTTCTACATCTACAAAAACCCTTCAAAGTTATAAAATGTCCACCACAAGAAAAGACAACTTTATTCTCGCTTTAGAAATGTGTTCAATGTATAATGGGATGGACTGCCTGTAATATGGAACTTTGTTCTTTTTTTCCCCACACTCACAGCCTTTTCTACTCTTCAATTTTGCTTGGAAGTTGTAAAAAAAAACCCATGCATGTAGATTGGCAAGGACACACACATATGGAGATTTGTTTCAATTGTTGGACGCTTGGTCTTCCTTGAATCCTATGTTTCCCTCCCGCCCTCATCTTTTCTTGTAATACATAGGCAACACCATCAAAGCGACGAGGTATGCAAAACTTGCACATTGCTCAAATTGACAATTGGAACACCTTTTAGGATTGCCTTTAATGTCTCCTTTGTGCTCAAGTATGCTTCTTCAAGGGTCAAACTCTCCATAATCTTAAAACATATAGTAAAATCCATGTTCAAAACATTCAATATGGTTTAAATTTAACATTTTCATTGATCATGTGGCATAATACATATGATTTATGAATATCATGTCAATATGAATAGAAATAATTTAGAATATATCATCTAGATTTTCCTTAAAATCAAATTCTTGCACGCCACTCCCACTAGCTCCACTTTCAATATAGCTTCCTCCTTGCAAGCAATGGCAGCCTCCAATCTCGTCCTCCTTGCCATAGCTGTCTCCGAACAAATGCTCTCCTCGCAATGGCTGCCTCCTCGATTTGTAATGCCCCTCCCGTTACCACCTCTTGATTGTAGTTGCTTGGGCTCGAGTCATTTCTTGGTTTGAGTGAGTTCGTTGTTCTAGCGTCGTGTTTATGTTATGAATAATTCGAAAAATAATGGTAGCATTTAAATTAAGCATTTGCGATAATAAAATAATAAGGGTAGTTTTGAAGGTTCCTTTCATGAACTAACCTTTTGGAACCCTAGGATCGTCCCCGTGTCATCGATTTGTGAGGTGAAGTCATTCTTCTTGGGATTCATCCAACTCGGGATCATTCTCGAATGTTGAATTTGAAATATTTATAAATTTCTTTATAACGTTAAACGTCGATCTAACTAAAGCGTATTTCGTTATCAATAAAAGGATTCCGCATAATTCTCAATGAAGATATTTACGTGTTAATTAAGGGGCGTATTGGGAGCGGTGAAGGTTTCGATTAAAGAAAATGTTAAAACAATCAAATAAATCATGAAATTAGCACAATGAAAGAGTTTTCATTTAAAAATAAATAATTCATCATTATTCTTAAATCTCTCCAAATTTATTTTGGAGCTTGAACCAAACCTCATTTCAAGGAGAATTAATGTAAATCCTTGGGTATTGTAATTTTGGTTTGCCGTGAGAAGATTTTGAGAATTTTTCTTGAGGCTTGTGAGTTTGCTTACGTGGCGGATTTTGGGGAAATTCTTGGTCAGGGAATGTCTTTTGAAAATCCCATGGTTTTGATTTGGAGCTCCTTGGTGTGAGGGCATTTTCAGTTGCAGTTTTTTTTACTTTTGGAATTTTTGTTTTAGGTTGGTCCTAGTTCCTGAATTGCTGCAGGATAGGAAGAGGATGGGGCTGTGGAAAGCACCTTGGAGACTTCCTGCACCTTCCCTGCCATGCCAAATTGGAGGATGGCATTCTTATTATTTGATTTTTTTTCTATTCATATGGGAAATGCTTGTGTTGGTCACGTGGATGGTTGTTTTGGATTTTTGGGACGCCACAGTGGAGTGGCCCCATCACAAAATAAATTGTTGAAAGAATTTGACAACTTCAGAAACAAACTTAATTGGCAGGTAAAAAGTCGGATACCTCATCCTCTGCCAGCGCCGCCCATCTTGGGCCTAATTTGTTGTTTTTGAAACAATTTTGGACATCCATCCAATGCCATTAGGAGGTAAAATTATGTCTTTTATTGTGGGGTTCAGATTAGTAGTGAATGACGTTGATTTGGTGTGTTGTTTTACTTCAATGTTGCAACGTGGGTGGCCATGGCAAGTAAATGATTCGCAATTCCCTTAAAAAAAAAAGCGGCCTCTTAGGCTCGCATAGCTTGCTGCTTTTTATGCCCAATTGGTTTGGCTAAAATGGCTTTGGGAACGACATGCACACAATTGGTAGGTGTAAAGACAAACTCCTCGACCTCTGCCAACATTTTCCTTTCCATTGTCAAATTGGAAGCTTAGAGCAGGACATGGACATTCAACAAAGTTTTTTTTTGGAAAGCAAATACTATTCGCTGTTATGGTTGTTGCAAGCGCCTGGGGGAGGCCATCATGATTGTTGGCATAGGCAGAGCCTAGACTGGACACATGAATGGGTTGATAGATGTGTTAATAAGATGCGGCCTCTCTAGCCTGCCACAGTGCTAGCAGTGCACATAATGAATTTGTTTAAAAAACATATATAATTGTATTGTCTTTGG
This sequence comes from Taxus chinensis, assembly GCA_019776745.2. Classification (NCBI taxonomy): domain Eukaryota; kingdom Viridiplantae; phylum Streptophyta; class Pinopsida; order Cupressales; family Taxaceae; genus Taxus; species Taxus chinensis. Next base: position 2,878,097 of record CM034149.1, read on the forward strand.
AAGCTTAGAAGCTAACGCAATTGACAGGTGTTAAGGCAGACACCACAACCTTTCTTTTTCCAGCATGCATCCCCTGTCTGCGCCATAACAACTTCGAAACAAGTTTCAGACTTGCACATGCGTTGAAGGAGGGGTTTGACTGATATGGCGGTGCATGTGTGCTATTAGTAAGTGAGCAAAATGTGGAAGCCTATGCAGGGCATATAGGCTATTGTTTTATTAAAAAAATTAGAACAATGCAGAGAATATAGCATAGCCCTACGCTTTGCATGTGAACTGTTTGATAAAATGCCTCAGAGTATTGCGAGCTCATGGAATGCTCCGAACATATGTGGTCTGGTGGACAAAAATGATTGCTGGATTTGCATAGAAGGGATTTGTTTTAAAACGCCTTGGAAATTTTCAAGCAAATGCAAATGGCAGGTGAGAAGCCGTCTCCACAACCTTGCCAACATCCTCCTTGCCTTTGTAAAAAAGGGAGCTTTGGAACAAGGTATAGACATCCATAAAAGCATAATGGATAGAGAATTTTTGTCAGTTGTTGTAGTTGCAAATGTGGAAACTTGCTCAAGGCCCCAAACTATTTGATGGAATGCTTGGACGACCGTAAACCACACACTTTTTGTTCTTCGGTCTCTCGCCAGCTCAATCTCAGGCATGGTCATCTCACTTCATCCTTGCATATTTTTCTAAACGATCTAGTTTTCTTAATTTTGAATGGAGCTGTAAATCAAATTAAAGAAGGGTAAATTTTGGGTAAATTAATTAAAACATGTTTCCTATAGCAAATTGTACCTCTGTTTGGTATGCACTTGATGAGTATGCATGAATGCAAATACTATTCTCTCCTTTACCTCGTAAGATCGATAGATGAATTACGTTACTAGGAAACCATAGTTGGCAGGATAAACGAGAACTTAGTGAACTACTTTTGACGAATTTGTGCAATGTTAATAAAAACCAATTTTCATGGAGGCACAAAATAACCTTATAGATCCCGAAATGAGAAAAGCAAACTTTAGCCGTGTACCTTGTCATGTGGAGTGTCCTACCGAACCTTGGGTTGTCCCTTGAATGTCCGTTTGACCTTGTTTCGTAATGCGTTTAGGAGCCCAATGGGCTAGTTCACAACTTTTGAAAGTTAAAAATGCAATTTGGTTTTGACCCGTCGTTTTGGCCCTGGGTGTCGGAATGGATTTTGGCTTCCGCATACCTCTAATATTTCTATGAGACAATTACTAAAAACCCTCAGTTTGGAGAAAAACATCCCGCAAGCTAGTTTTCTTGGTAGGTTTTGTAGGCCTGTCGTTGGGCGACAAGGCCGCTTGAGTGCATTTACGACTGGTAGCTCCAGAAAGACGAGCGTCATTTTAATCATGTTTGCCAGTTTGGGGTTCCGTCAGCTCTGAGTGCTTCCCTGTATATAGGGGAATAGGTAGGAATTTGTTCCCTTGTGTGTTTGAGTCTCGAAGATGGTTTTCGAATGCTATTTTTTGAGCAACTTGGCTAAATTTGACGTTTTTGGAAACTTGCTACTACTTGGCGAAAAGTGTCATATGAATTTATCCAAGAAAAATAACGATAGAAAAACCTTGTAAACACGAATACATGACTACAGGAAACTTTCCATTGACACTTGCTTGAGAAGAAATAGAATGTGGAAAACTGGTATTTTCTCTCTCCTCTCTTTATCTCTCCTTGGCTTTGGAAACGAAATGTAATGGCATTACAATTCTTACTCTCCTTTGAAGTATGTTAAATATAGTTTCATTATTGTTAGAGAACTATGAAATCATATTTCGTGCTTGGTTGTAGTTTGATGCCATGCCAACAGTTGTGTTGACCATGCGGTGGTTGCAGGTACGCGGGACAAGAAGGAAATGGTAGTGTTGCTAGTGTTTTTGTAATATGAAATATCATTGAAATATACATGTAACTCTAAGTAGATGTATCAACATTATTGTTATGAACGTGAATGTTATTTATTGATTATTTTGGGATGAGTAAGAAATTGTATTATATTGGCATCTTTTGGAAAAGGGGCATTCGTCTCTAGGGGCGATTTAATCATAGGTTTATATCTTGCTAATGTTGTAGATGTTCTTTTTCACTGGAAATGAAATGATCTATCATAGCGTACTTTTGTGGGTTATTCATGAATGAACTCCTTTGGGTGTTCTTATTACTTTGAAATTCGTAGAAAAACCAAGATAGAAGGGACGACCTTAGAGTAAGAACCTTGTTCGACACCCCCCCTTGTGTGTGAGCATGTTAGTTAGATAACTGATAATTAAAGGGAGAACCTAGTTTCCTTAACACTCTTTGGCACCTCCTAGTTTAGAGGTAATAAGAGCACCAATCTCAGGTTTCTGTTGAGTCATGTCTGTTTGTCGTCATTGTCATGAAACCACCCTATAGGAATGGTAATGGTTAAATTTTGTTTAGAGAAAAAGGGGTTCCTGCTAGGAATTATTTTCATGCATGTTGAAGTTGTGTGGGATGCCTTAGTTTAAGGCTTAGAGTCATTTTTGGGACTTGTGGGACGTAGGGTCTAAGCTATGGAATTGTAAAGTTGTCTTGAGGCTAAGCATCGAGGGAAAAACAATGAACGTATTTGATTCTTAGGGAAATTGGGGGAATATAAGTTTGCAACATGGAAAGAGGATCAAGCAAACATTCTCTTGTAGTCTTGGAAATTCTAGAGGTATTGTCATTGTGATCATGATTCTTCCCCTTAACCTAGTGGAGGGTCTTTGGGCGTGTGGAGGTGTATTAGTTGTAATGGTTATAAAGGTATTGTGTCACCTTTCGTTCTGAATGACTCGATGTTGTATTAACGCATTTAAGTGGTTGTCCTAGGAACTAAACACCATTAGAAGTGAAAACGATGCAAAGTGCTTTGGACCGCAGAGATTATTGGGTTATGTATTAATGCACCATTAAGACACTAATTGTAAAGGAAATTTGTAACTTGCTCTTTGTTATTGAGAATATACTCTTGTGTTATTGGTCTAAGAATTTTAAGTACCGTGGAGATTATTCATAACTTTATTAGATCGTTCTTATGTTGTGAAAGTGGATGTGAATTGATCCACGTGAAAACAAGTAATGGAGGAAACATAATTTCTAATTTGGAAATCCAATCTTATAATGTGTAATGTTAAGTTACTCCTAATTAACAATCGAGTTATACAATTTATTTGCAATAAGATAAACAAACTAAATTAGATGGAACCAACTATTGTTAAGTATTAAATGAACCAAAAGAAATGTGGTCTAGAAAAAAAGGAAAATGTGTGCTTTCATGTAAGTACTCTTTAAATCGTCAAGGTTAAATAATGAAATATGAGTATGATAATGTTGTAACCATGAAAATGTGGTAATGTGGAAAGTGCCCATTGGTGATATTCATATTATGGCGGGGTCATGGTTTTGTACTTGTTCATTTCTAATAGTGCGGCTTGATGTGCATCTGGTGTCGTCATATTGTTCGTATGTTCTTCATGTTGGTGTAGTCGTCTTATGTGATGTGGGGCATCTCTTGTGAACCTAAGTGGTGTTGCATAGTTGTTTCAGTAAATGAAAGTAAAAAAAAAATTATCCCGGTATATTTGGTCGTATGTTTAGGTCCCGCATGGGTGGGCGCTACACAATTCGTCTTTGGCACCTTGCTCTTACACTTGCAAAAACCAACAATGATTTGTTTGTGTTTTGGTAACGCTTGAGTGCCTTTTTATAGGTTTTAGAGGAGTTTAGGATTTGATTTTTTAATTAATATATGAGTTTTAGGGTTTGCATTGACCGAGTCAATAATTTTATTAAATTATTTTGCAACTGCGGCACCAAAATGTGGTGGGTACGCCCTGGGAATGTCTAGGACGTATTGGGGGTGTATCCGAACCGTACGCGAGACGTATCCGTACCTGACATGTATCAGTGTGGGTTCGGTGGGGAAAGGTGGTAGGGGGGACGTATCGGTGCAACGTAGATCTTGTAAAATGCTCAAAAACTCTACATAATCTTCTTATAGGATCATTAAAACCTCTAATTTCTCTTCTTGTATTCCTTTGTCGAAGAGGAGAAGGGAAATTAGGTTGCTTATCATTTAACCTTTCAGACCTATGGGAAGAGTGATTAGATGAAGATTGTCTGCTGCCAATATTGTGTTATAGTTATGAACCAAAGGCTGGAAAGTTTCTTCCTTATCCTTCTTAAACCTGCTTCTATCTCGTTCTTACTCCGACTTTCTTTTGGACATGGTATTAGTTGCCATGTTCACCTCCCGGATACTGCTAAAAGTGTCCAAAACAAAAATCTGGAAATTCTTTGAATGATAATATGATGTATATTAAAAGATTCTGAAGCAAAATACAAGCATACACTAAACTAAAATCTTGAATTCAATATAACATAAAACCAATTCTATTATGCTTCTTCCAATATCCAAAACAGCCATAAATCGGAGGTAAGCCACTCCCAAAGTGTGAAGATAACAAATCTTCAAGGTCCTTTTACAATCTTGTCTAATAATTACAATAGAGAAAGCAGTCATCTCCTATACCGAGACACACTCCTAAAGATAGAGTTCCTTAAACAAAAATTTCTTTTAAGCTATCATTAGCCTTTAAATGTCTTTATTTGATTAATTTATTTTATTCAATTTTTCTAAGTTGTTCCCACTTAAACTCAACTGCTTCTCTTAACTTGGATAAGGTAAGAGCATACAATCATGCATAAACTGCACCTAACTAAACCAAAACAAATATTATCTCCGTATCATGCTATTGCCAATTTAATGACTTCTATAACAAATGCTGACATGGTTTAAAAAAATCAAGTAGCAGCTATTATTCCTGGTCCTTTAGCAGCCGGAGCTTTCTCCAATATGATAGGTATCCCAATGAGGAGCCTGAATGGGCTGTAATCAATGAGAGCAGAGCACTTGATCACGGTCAATCATCATCATCAAGAGAACGGGCGGGCTTCTCTATATGTAGAGGCCTCTCAATCATGTTACGGTCACCGACCTCCGGGAGGCTGGATCTATATAGATAGAGGGGCTCCCGAGCCCCTCATTCCAACTACTGGCCCAACAGAAGAAGAAAATGAATAAAACAAGCAAGTGCAAGCTGTATTTTTATAGAACCACATCCTTGTGCAGAGCGGCGGGTAACTTCCCCCAGTAGAGACTATAAGTACCCCTTTTTGCAGGGCGAGGTGGTCCTGTAACCGCCGGTCTGCACAGGGCAGCGGTCCTGTCACTTTTGACGGAAAAATAAAATGGAGCATGAACAGTCTCGGATTTGAAGTGTCCGGACTGTGTCTCTTCCCTTTCATGACCTTTCTCATTCTCCAGTGCATGGGAGGACATGAGAAGGGCTATAAATACATGGAGGAGCAAGAGAATTAGCCATCAAAGGCAATTTATATTCATGGGAGTAAGTGAGAAAGAGAATTTTAGTGCTGGAATTGAATTTGTAGAAGCAAGGTGTATGTGGAGAGTAGAGCAAGCAAGTATTGGAAAGGAAGTTTACATTGTTGTTTCCTTTAAAACTTATTGTAATATGTATCTTGAATTATTAGCCAATACATAAGTGGGAATAAAGAGCCATTTAACTTCCCAAATGGTTTTCCCTCACATTGGGAGTTTCCAGGATAAAAATTTGTGTTGTCTAATTTAATTTCTCCCTTATCACTCACTGCAATTTAGTTCTAAAGCATAAGAAAATCAGTCACTAGCTTCAATTATGTCATTTTCTAATTGGAAGTAGAACAGCAACATTAATTTGTGATTTGTGAAATTCCAAAGTCGAAGCTTTACAAATCATTTTGGTATCAGAGCTAACAAGTATCCAAGACTATGGTATTCGTTCTTGTGATTTGTATGATAGTGACAAGGTCGAAAGGTGAAGAGGATTTACCTTGTGATCCTGGACATTTCTACAAAGAAGTGGAAACAAAGAATTCGGGGACAAATGGAGGAAGAAAACTTGGTCCGTAGAGTTGAGATGCTAGAGACCATGATGGATAGATTGTATAGACAACAACAAGAACTCTCAGATATACAAAAGACGGCTTCTGTTAAACAAGATCCATGGATTCAGTGGTTTCGAGCTTTGGCCGAAAATTTGGCATAGGGAAGAGTCACGATGAGGAAGATGTAGAAGAGTGTGAAGAAGAGGCTCCAATTGGGAAGGTAAAATCTGATCATACTCCTTTCAAAGTTGAAACTAAGGTTGAAATTAAGAGCTTTGAAGGACAAGTAGATGCAAAATTATTAGATAAGTGGTTAAAATAGTTGGAAGTCTACTATAGTGTGCATAATGTCATAAAGGCACAAAGGATTACCTTTGCACGTCTCAAAATGGAAGGTCATGCTCTGGTTTGGTGGGAAACCCATCTAGCCACTTGCGAAAAGAAGAAACATCCTGTTGTCAGTACTTGGAGGGTTTTAAGGAATTACTTAGAGCTAACTTCTATCCTATTGGCCATAAGACTAACCAAATGATTAAATGGTAGTATTTTAGACAAGGAAGTGGTCAAAGTGTGCAAGACTATACTACGGAGTTTTGAAGGCAAGCCATGTTGCTGAATATGGACTTGGAGGATGAGGACATTCTGACCAAGTATTTGGGAGGACTTCACACTCACCTTCGAAGAAAATTCATCTCCACGAAGCCCAAAGATCTCAATGAGGCATGTGTACAGGCATACTACATAGATGATGAAAGGAAGCAAGGAGAAGCAGAGTCGAAGGAAAAACATTCAACAAACCAAGAAAAGGAGTAGGGGAAAACAAGTGGCAAAGGTAAGTGGAAAGGGAAAGGTAAACAAATTTCCACTACTTTGAATACTTGTAAAGATCTCAAGAATTTTTGCAAGAATTGTGATATCAATGGTCATACTGACGCTACATGTTGGAAGTTACATCTGGAGTTACAAAGAACTGAACCAAGGACTCAAAGAAGTCCATGACAGCTATGAAGATAGAAGGGGAGGTGGAAATAGAGGATGACTCAGATGTAGATGAGAGGCTTGGATGCACGACCACCAACATGGACAACCGAGAGCAAGAAGAGGAGATGAGTAGACTATTCCAGATCAAAATCTTAATCAGAGAACTAAGGTAAATGCTTTGGTTGATACCGATTCTCAGTTTAATTTGATTTTTGATGCGGTTGTGAAAAAGCTTGGTCTTGAGACTTACGAACTTCCACATCCTTATCCTTTGGGATGGGTGAAGAAGGGTGTAGAAATTCAGGTAACAAGAAGATGTAAGGTCAATTTTGGGATAAATTCTTAGTATATTGATGTATTGGAAGCTGATGTAATTCCACTTGATGCATTTGATGTTGTTTTTGGGAGTCCTTACTTGTATATCAGGGATGTTATATTCATGAGAAGGGAGAAATGATATATACAGGTCAAGGATGGGATCAATTACAACATCTGAGCACACCAATGTAAGTCACGGGTTACTATGGTAAGTGCTAACCAAGCAAAGCGGCTTATTCAGGAAAATCATAATCATTTTTGTTTACTTTTGTTAAAGGATAAACAAGATGGGGTGGAAGTTTCAGATATTTCTAACCAGGGGATGAAGGATTTGGATATTATTATTCAGTATTTTCAGGAAGTTTTTCAAACTCCCAGTGGGTTACCACCAAAATGGGAGGTAGAGCATGAGATTCAGCTATTTCCAGAGTCCCCTCTACCGAACATCAGGTTGTACAGGAAATCCTTGTTGGAGAGTATTGAGGTGAAGAAACAACTCCAGGAGCTGTTAGACCAAGGTGTGATATATCTGAGCACCTCACCATGTGGTTGTCCTATTTTGATGGTGCTGAAGAAGGATGGTTCTTGGAGGATGTGCATCGAATAATATCACCATCAAGAATAGATATCCACTCCCCCACATAGATGACCTCTTGGACCAGCTTCAACATGCCAGATTCTTCACGAAGTTGGATCTCAAGTCAGGACATCATCAAGTCAAGATGAAGGAGAAGGATATATGGAAGACTGCCTTCAAGACAAAACATGGTTTGTATGAATGGTTAGTACTTCCTTTTGGTTTATGTAATGCACCCACTACATTTATGAGATTGATGAATGATGTATTGCGGGAATTCATAGATTCATGTGTCATTGTTTATCTAGATGATATTATGATTTTTAGTGCCACATGGGAGGAACATCTAACACATTTGTAGCAAGTCTTGCAAGTTCTCAAGGAGAAACAACTATTATGCAATATGAAGAAGTGTGAATTTTCCAAACAGTCACTTGTCTATCTTGGGCACGTGGTTGGAGGAGGAGAGATATGAGTGGATCCAAAGAAGGTGGAAGCCATCACCAACTGGCCAACACCAACGGGAGCCACCGAGACTAGAAGTTTTGTCAGTACAATACATGCGGAAGTTCATTCCGGGCTTCTCTGCTATTGCAGACACCTCTACACATAGTGGCCACAAAGAGTAAGGGTTTTGACTGGGGTAAGGAACAAGATAAATCCTTTGAGTTATTGAAGTACAAGATTAGTCATGCTCCAGTACTTTCTCTTCCTAATTTGCAGCAGCCCTTTGAAGTAGAGACAGATGTCAGTGATTATGCTATGGGAGTAGTGTTGCTATAGGGAGGTAAGCCAACTTGTTATCATTATGAGACCTTTACTTCAGCAGTTAGAGGATATTCAGTATATGATAAGGAAATGTATGCACTAGTTTAGGCCATTAAGAAATGGAAGCATTATTTGTTGGGTAAAGAAACTATTGTGCACACTGACCACAAACCTCTCCAGTATTTGCAAGCACAGTCAAAATTGCAACAGGCAAGGCACTACAAATGGATGGGATTCCTTCAGAAGTTCCATTTGGTGATCAAATACAAGAAGGGTAGTACAAACTTGGTGGCAACATGTTTTCTAGGCCACCCACACAGGAGAAAATCTCTTTCTTTTCCACTATCTCTCAGATCGAGCCTTCACGAAGAAAGCTTACGGAGAGGAATATGCCTAAGAAAAATAATTTGGGGTGACATTTCAGTAGTTTTAGTCCCAAGGGGCTGAAATGAAAGGGATTGAATATTTTTATCTCAAGGACGGGATGCTCTACCGATGGGGGAAGCTTTGTGTGCCAAAATAAGAAAGGCTTCTATTGATGAGGGAAGCACATACCTTGAAAGTAGCGGGACATTTCGGTGTTGGTAAGACCTTAGCCCACTTGCAAAGGTATGTGTATTGGCTCAATATGCAAGAAGTATCTAAATTCATAAGGGGATGCAAACTTTATTATACTAGCAAGCCTAAAACTAGGAAGGAGGGTTTGTATATGCCATTACCAGTCCCTACTTGTCCGTGGGAGGACATTTCTATGGATTTTGTAGGAGGACTACCTATGTCTAAACATGGCCATGACTATCTCTATGTTGTTGTTGATAGATTCAGTAAGATGTGTATTCTTATGGCATGTAAAAAGACAATAAAAGCACATGAGGCAGCAGATCTTTTCTTTGTTAATGTATGGGTGCATTTTGGCTTGCCAAAGTCTATTGTTTCTCATAGGGATTCCATGTTCTTGGGAAAGTTTTGGACTACTTTGTGGGACAAGATGGATACCAAGTTACAGAGGAGCATGACCTTCCATCCACAGACAAATGGCCAGACAAAGGTGGTGAATAGGACTTTGGTACAACTGATCAGAGGGTTTAATAGCAAATATCTGAGGACTTGGGACGAGTCCTTAGCCTACATTCAACATTCCTACGACCGGGCAGTACACACATCCACCATGAAGTCATCGTTTGAAGCATGCTTGGGATATCTACCTACAAATCCACTGGACATAGCAGTTGGGCAGCAGGATGAGGAGGAGATACGAGACTCAGAGGTGACTAGAGCAACCAAATTCATTGAGAGGATCTGGAAAATCCATCTCAAGGTGAAAGAATAGTTGGAGAAATCCCAAGCCAAGTACAAGGCTAGACACGATCAACATAGGAGAGAGCATAAGCTTCATGTTGGAGATAGAGTTTGGCTTTACTTGAGCAAGGAGAGACTACAAGATCAAGCACGGAAGCTCAAGCCACTACGATATGGACCCTTCACCATATTGGAGCAGGTTGGAGAAAATGCTTTTCGGCTTGATTTGCCACCATTTATGCGGATGTACTCAGTAGTAAACTGTGAGAATTTGCACCTATATGAGCCATCCATGCTTGATGAAGATGAAGGATTACAGTTGTTACCTTCCATAAAAGATTGCATCTTGGACTCACGAGGTGAATTGGAGGAGGATGTAGTGTTGCAGCAGAAGGTCAGAGAGACAAGGAGAGGTCCACAAGAGTCTTGGCAGGTTGGACTGAAAGGGAAGACACCAAGGTAGGCCCAGTGGTACTCGAAGGAGCAAGTGAGGGAATTATTTCCTCATCTACTCCCCCACTAAGCTTTTGTGGGACCAAAAGCCTCCTAAGCAAGGGAGGTGTGATCCATAGGGATCCAAAACAACACCACTTCATCAGATCAACCAGCACCAGGAAAGGAAAAATGAATAAAAATAAGAGGCAGTCTGTTTTTTACAGAAATGTCACCCTGTGCAAAGCGGCGGTCCTGTAACCACCACGCAGCAACAGAGTGGCGGTCCTGTAACCGGCCCCCTGGCAGGGTGGTCGGTCCTGTAACCGCCGGTCTACACAAGGCAGCGGTCCTGTCACTTTTGATGGAAAAATAAAATGGAGCACGAACAGTCTCAAATTTGAAGCGTCCGGACTGTGTCTCTTCCCTTTCATGACCTTTCTCATTCTCCAGTGCACGGGAGGACATGAGAAGGGCTATAAATACATGGAGGAGCAAGAGAATTGATCATCGAAGACAGAGAATTCATGGGAGTAAGTGAGCAAGAGAATTTCAGTGCTGGAGTTGAGTTGTAGAAGCAAGGTGTATGTGGAACAGAGCAAGCAAGCATAGGAAAGGAGAGTTTGATATTGTTGTTTCCTTTTCTACTTATTGTAATTTGTATCTTTACATTTAATTGGCCAATACATAAGTGGGAAGAAAGAGCAATTTCCCTTCCTGACTGGTTTTCCCTCACATTGGGGGTTTCCAGGATAAAAATCTATGTGTTGTCTCTTTTGAATCCCTTATCACTCACTGCAATTTGATTCTAAAGATGAGGTTTACAGATCAATGCTTGGGAAGCTGCAAGCCCCTATCTGTATATGGCATTTATGCTCGATAGCCTCTATATATAGTTTGTTATCTCAGGGAGGCCAAGGACAATCCTATCCTATCCCATAGATCTAGCTCCATGGGTGGACAAGATGGGGGAGGTTGGGGCCAGCTACTGTTGAGAAAGAAATCTTGGTAGAACGGACCCCTCGCTGCATCCTATAGTCTATTCATAGACGAGGAGGTTAACTGTCCTAGTCCTAAGCTCCTAGCGGGGGCTGTGACATTTAATCCTTTTCTAGAGTCGTCCCAGAAAAGACACAAATTTACTATATTGCAAAAAAGATGCAAATTGACTTTGTTCCCAGTACACCATTTTTTGCCGTTGTTTCCAATCTTTTACCCTTTTTTCTGGGGTGCTATTCTGTACCCAAAACACCATTTTAAGCATTGTTTCCAATTTTTTACTAGATGCATGTTAATTTGCACATAGATATGTTTTCAAAATAATGCTAATATGAGTAAAGACTAACACCTAAATAGCCTTAACTTAGCAAGAATTGAACAACAAACTAAACACCATCAAGATAAGAATTAAACAAGGGTTAGATGCTAGCATTCATCAATACAAACTTTGAAACTAACAATGCTAAATATCTAAACTCCTCTATTCTCTAACAACAAATAAATGAATGGACCTAAGTAAGCTCCATGGCTATCAAAATAGTTGTCCTTAGTATGCCAAGTAACCTAGGAATGAGGGCCTATCAAAGTTGGGCTACAAGACCCCTTTGACACCTCCCATATGACCTAAGCACTTAAGAAAGAGGCTTAACTCTTCAAGATGATGAACTCTCAAAAGGGCAAGGTGCAAGCTCTTAGTCTCTTTGCTATATGCTTTGCATTTGCTCTCTAAGGAGTTTAGGTGTAAGTAAAAAGGTAGGTGGAGGGCTCTTTATATAGCCCAAAGGATAAAGGATTCAACACATTCTCATGAATGTGGGATAAAGGTAAAACATGATTAGGAATGGATAAGGTTGCTTTATTAAAGGTAACCTTACTTTAGAAGGGTTTAATTTATGCTTAGCAAGTCATGGGAGTTGGGGGGTGTTTTAATTAATCAAAGGTGATTAACTAATAGGTAGATGTAAGCTTATAGAAGATAATTAGAGGAATATTAGTACGATTTAGGCTATTAGAAGGGGATTAAATCAATTAAATATTGATTTATTGGTTAAATGGAAGGAAAAACTAATTAATTAATAATAATTAATTAGTCTAGGTAGAAGGGGTGATTTATTAACGGAAGGTCGTTAATTAGGGTATTTGTTGGATAGGCAACTTAATTAATTAGCTTAGTGTAATTAATTAATGATGATATGAGGGAAAATGAGTGCTTTTGACGATATGTCGTTGATTTGCGAGAAAGGGGATAATTAGCGCAATTTAAGTATTTAAATTGCTTGGGCGTAATTATAGGTGTCTACATTTGCCCCTCTTTGGGGTGGCGTAAGTGATGCCACTTCAAAGATAGTAGACAGAAGATATTTTGAAGGGATAGAAGAAAAATTAGTAGGAGGGAGAGATGCCCCCTCGAGTGTCGATGGGGTGATGGAAGAAGCCGATCGACGATCGAAAAAGGTGAGATATAGGCAGAAGAATGGGGACGAGGCAGGATGCCTCGAAGAGAGGGAGAATTAGGGGTGAAAGGGAAGTGGTGTAGAAGAAATATGGATGAGGGGGGAGAAGAGCTTAGCCTCTAGCCGCTTATTTGTTTGAAACAATTTGGATGTCATCATATTGCCATAGGAACTACGTCATCGGTCCTTATGAAAAATATAAGCATACGACAAAGGTAGAATGACATGAAAAGCCATAATACGAACAATTGTCCATTGCTGAAAATACCAACTCCATGCAACATACAAAAATGCAATGCAATACGAGAAGGAAACAAGCTCATCTAACAGGGAAAACAAGTACGAACGCACATATCCAACCCAACAACGGTCAAGACAGTTGTACAAATGTTTTGTTATCAGTGTTAGAGAGATCCACAAGTTCATGATTGACGACAAGGGTTAAAAAATGATGCCCCAAGCAAGGATACATGCAAGGGGAAATGAAAATGGACACGGGGTCCATGAAAAGCGTTTGTGCGCAACGAAACAACACCAGGCAACCAAAAGTGCCCCAGAGTACAGACGAAGCAAGCAGCTAGCTTTTGTGAATGGTTGTGAATCCGGTGATTCGTGAGTCATATTAATCAGGGAAGATGTGAGACAAACCAACAGGATATGGAGAAAATACCATGCGCAAGACACAAGTTTCAGCCGTAAGAAGCAAGTTACCATTTTGTAGGGTGTTTTACTTTTTAGGAATTTTTTGAAAATTTTTGCCTTGTTTTTGGATTTTTTTGATATAGTAAATGTTTGTATTGTTTTGGCTTTCTGAACCGTGATAAACAATAGAAGAAAGGAGAAGAAGAAAAATAAGGGCCTAGGGGCAACAGAAAGTGCCCTAGGTGGAAGAAAAGAGTGACAAATAATGTCCTTGTTTAGTGGAAAAATTAAGAAAAAATAATTATTTGAAAAATAATTATTTACGAGGGTGTGAAGAAGAATAAAAAGCCAGGGAGCAATAAAATTGTCCAGGGGAGAAGAAAGGGGTATTGGACAAAAAATGCCCCTACGGTGAAAAATAAGAGAAAAATAATTATTTAATAAAAAATAATTATTCCACAGTGAACAGAGGAGAAAACGGTGAGCTAAACGGGTGTCCCGGCCTTTGTTAATATGTTAAAACATTGTAATCAGATTTTCTCAGTTTAGAAAACTTCGTGAGGCTCTGATCAGGAGATATGGTGATCACATGATCGTTTGAGGCGTGCTGTAGATAGATTAGATTTGTAGACAATATCAAATGTTGTTTTCAAGTGTTATTTTGATGTATATGGACGGGATGATATGATGATATTGGTTGGGGGGGATGATTTTTATTGCGCAACCCCTCTTGCCCCCATTGATGATATGATATGTGATGATTAGCTTAGCATACATGCATGATGTAAAACTTAGCATTTTTGTTTATATATGATGTATAGATGATGCTAGATGTGATGATAGTGATGGTAATGTGATGTGAATGATAACAAAATAGAGCACATGCAAGAAACACAGCCAAATGCTACAAAGAACACCAAGAATTAATGCAATACACCATGAATCACCATGCCTTATTAACAAGTAACAAAACACAACCAAATGCATTAAGAAAGAAATAAAGAATTAACACACTAGCATGTCGAAACCCACTACAATATGCACAAGCAAGAATGAATCTATTCTAAGCAAGAAAAGATAAACTATGACAAAGTACACCCAAGCAACAAACAACTCAAAAGCAAGCACGCAAAACACTATACAAGCAACAAGCAAAGCAAGAAAACAAGACAATGCAAGTAAATGTTTTTGTAAGATATGTTTTCATGAACCGATTTTCTATTGTTTAGGTTTTTTGTGAAATAATTGTCTATTTTTTTTGTGTTTTCTCAAAACAATTTTCTATTGTTTTTGTGTTTTCTCGAAACAATTTTCTATTGTTTTTGTGTTTTCTCGAAACAATGTTCTATTGTTTTTGTGTTTTTCTCGAAACAATTTTCTATTGTTTTCTCGAAACAATTTTCTATTGTTTTTTGTGTTTTCTCGAAACAACAGTTTTCCAAAGCTATGTGCAGGTAACCAAGAAAGCATGGATGCCCCCAGCGTTAGGTGGGGAATATACAAGGGCAGAAGCCACACGCTTATGAACAAGAAGGTGAAGTCGTTGAGTTGCCCCCAGCGTAAGATGGGAAATAACGAAAGACCACGTCCCTTACAGACGAATAGAAGAAGGCAAAGCCGGATCAAGGCTGGACAAGATGGTGTGCACAAGGAAACTCGAAGGCAGAACCAGGTCCAGGACAAAGACAACTACCCTTCTAATACAGAATGCTTGTGAACAACGAATCCTCCCGAGGCGCCAGAAACCGGTTTTCACCCAAGGACTTGTCCAAAGTGCCACAATTGTGTGGTTTTCACTAGTGGACGACCTGTTTTCTCTTTTTCTTTTTCTGATTTTTTTTGTATTTTTTTTGATGTTTTTGTATTTTTTTGATTTTTGTGCCATGTTCAAGCATAGAACTTCTTAAGATGCATGGCGTTCATTGGCTCTCGGAGCTCATCACCATTGGGGTGAGCCAGTTTGTATGCCCCGGTGCCGTACTTGGCAACTATGACATAGGGTCCTAACCAGTGTGGTTCGAACTTCCCTTTCTTTTCTCGCTCTGCTCTGGTGTTGAACTGGTTCTCCTTCATAACTAAATCACCCACCTCAAACTGGTGAGGGATGATTCTCTTGTTGTAGTTGCGGGAGATTCTGTGTTGATATACCTTCAGGTGATTAAGAGCGCGAATGCGCCTCTCATCCAGGAGCTCTAACTCAGCCAATCTTGCCACTCGATAATCTTCATCCTTATCCAAATAGTCCCGAAGAGAAATTCGCAGGGATGGGAGTTCAATCTCTAAAGGGATGATAGATTTTGTCCCGAACACTAGGGAATATGGCGTCGCACCCGTAGGAGTGCGAATTGATGTTCGGTAGGCCCAGAGGGCTGGGTGGATTTGTAGGTGCCAGTTTCGACCGGTTTTGCTAACCATCTTCTCCATTATCCTTACCAAAGTCTTGTTTGTTGCCTCAGCTTGTCCATTACCCTGAGGGTAATATGGCGTGGACCATTTCAATCTGATTTGGAACCGTTGGCAAAGACCTTTCACAGTTTTGTTCTTAAATGACTTCCCATTATCTGTGACAATGGCTGCAGGGATACCATATCGGCAAATAATGTGATTCATGATGAATTTAGAAATCTGTGCTCCTGTGACATAGGTTAAAGGGACAACCTCCACCCATTTTGTAAAGTATTCTGTAGCTGTGATGATATGTGTATGACCATCAGATGAGGTAGGAGTAAGCTTCCCTATTAGATCAAGTCCCCACTTGGAGAATGGCCACGGGGTAGTGATTGGTTGCAATGGTTGCGATGGAGCATGGATGAAATTTCCATACTTTTGGCAAAGCACACATTTTCTAACATAATTACAACAATCAGTTTCCATGGTGGGCCAATAGTAACCTACTCTTAACAGTTTCTTAGCCAAGACCATTCCGTTTGTATGTGCTCCGCATACTCCTTCGTGTACTTCTTTAATTGCCTGGATTGACTCCGTCACATCCAGACAACGTAACAGATTCCCATCGTAGCCACGACGATAAAGTGTACCTCCTAAAAGGGTGTAACGGGCTATCTGGTGAATCAGGCTTTGCTTTTCAGAATGGGAGATATTGGGAGGGAAAGTACTGTCCTTAAGATAGGTGAAAATGGGTTCGTACCATGGGGAATAGGGACCAACAACCTCACAAGCCAGGCAAGATTTTGGCACGTCATACGCGGGCTGGTGTAGATTTTCTATGAAAAATGGCATATCATTGTTCCCTGGCGGAATACGAAGCATAGATCCCACCGTTGCCATGGCATCTGCCGATCTGTTCTGCGCTCTTGGGATCTGCTCAAAGGTAATGCGCACAAAATACTCCTTCAGAGTTTCCACCAACTTCTTGTAAGGTATGAGCTTGTCATCCTTAACTTTATACTCATCATTAACCTGTTTGATGATTAGCTGCGAATCACCTACAACCTTAACATGTTGAATATTCCACTTGATGGCTAGCTTCATCCCTGCAATGAGTGCTTCATATTCCGCAATGTTGTTCGTGCAAGGGAAGGCCAGGTGGAAAGCCTGCGGTATAGGATCACCCGAAGGAGTAATAAGGACCACTCCTGCACCTGAACCATGAAACGTAAAAGATCCATCAAAATGTATCTGCCATACGACAGATTCTTCAATGTAGAGCAAAGATGCATATGGCAGATCCAGACTCAAAGGTTCTGTGCTTTGCAAAGGTGCTTCCGCTAGCTGGTCGGCAAGTACTTGTCCTTTAACTGATTTTTGATGGACAAATTCTATATCAAACTCACTGAGTAGAATGATCCAATTAGCCATTCTACCTGTGAGGGCGGGTTTGGACAACAAATACTTGAGTGGGTCGACCTTGGATATGAGCTTGGTCTTAGTATTTAGCAGGTAATGGTGAAGTTTCTGAAAGGTAAAAACAACGGCCAAGCAAGCCTTTTCAATCTGAGGATAATTAAGTTCATAGGCGATGAGGGTGCGACTCAGATAGTACACTACTTTCTCTTTATGGCTAAGGTCGTATTGGGCGAGCAGTGCACCAATAGCATATTGCGTAGCGGAAATATAGAGCAAAAGTGGTTCTCCGGAGTAGGAGGCATGAGGACAGGTGGATTAGCCAGGTACTGTTTAAGCAAAGCAAAGGCTTGCTGTTGCTCGGGTCCCCAGATGAAAGTGACATCCTTCTTAAGAAAATGAGTGAATGAGTGACATTTATCTGCAAGCTGGGAGATAAAGCGGCGAATGGCTTGAATTTTCCCTTGCAAGCTACGCAGTTGCTTGATATTCTCAGGTGGAGGCATTTCTGTGATGGCAGACACTTTAGCAGGGTCTACCTCAATACCTCGTCTTGACACGATGAAGCCTAATAGTTTCCCAGATAGCACACCGAAGACACACTTCTTTGGATTCAGCCTGACTTTGTATTCACGCAGGCGTTCAAAGATACGCCGTAAAATGATAGGATGATCCTCTCTTGTTTTGGACTTTCCCAGGATGTCGTCTACGTAGTCTTCCATGATGTCATGAATCATATCGTGAAATATTACTGTCATGGCCCGCTGATAAGTTGCTCCCGCATTCTTAAGGCCAAATGGCATCACCTGATAACAGAAGGTGCCCCAAGGAGTTGTGAAAGTTGTTTTGTGTTGGTCTTCCTCAGCGATCTTAATTTGATTATAACCCGAAAAGCCATCCATAAGCGATAGCATTTCATACCCTGCGGTTGAGTCAACAATCATGTCAATGTTGGGCAACGGAAAGTCATCTTTAGGGCAAGCTTTATTGATGTCCCTAAAATCTGTGCAGATTCAGATACCGATAGGTTTCTTCTGGACAGGAACAATGTTTGATATCCATTCAGAATAATCAATTGGCCTGATGAATCCTGCTGCAAGCAACCTTTCCAACTCTTCTTTAACTAACAAGGCCACTCTTGGGTGCATCTTTCGGAGCTTCTGTTTGATAGGCTTAGCATCTGCGTGCACAACCAGGTTGTGCACGACCAAAGTTGGATCTAAGCCAGGCATGTCTTTGTAAGACCATGCGAACACATCAATAAACTCTCGCAGTAGCATAGTGAACGTCTTTTGTTCTCTGGCCGAGAGTGATGCTCCCAATTTTACTATCTTGGGATCTTCTTCGGTACCAATATTGACATCAATGGTTTCTTCAACTAACAATTTTGATAAATCCTCCATACGCGTAGGATCGGGAGGTAGGTTGAGATCTTCATCCAAGGATGTCTCTACGAGATTTTCATCCTTGGCGTGGTCACTTTGTTTGTCCTTTGATTTTCTTATTTGTTTGTCAGCCAGTGCCTCAAAGAGGTTTTCACTGTGTGACTTGGACTTCGATTTTTGCCGAGGCTTTTCTTTAGAACTCTTGCCCTCACTTTTCTTTAAATTTTGCTGACCACGAAGTTCAGCCTCCTCGCCGAAGTAGGCGCAGGTGTCTAAGTCGATAAAGAAACCCTTCTTGTGATCTCCAATGGGAATTGTATCCCTTATGCCCATGAACTCTGCAATAGCCTCGTCATTCTCGAATAAATCTAGTGGCACGTGACGTTGTTGGTCCCATTCAACAAGGGAAGGGTACACAAGGTCAAGGGTTGGTTCAGTGAGGGGTTATGGTCAGGACAACATTATTCATGAAAAGGTTCGTGGAGGCCAGATCCTCATATTGGCTACAATAGGAATCCGTATCACTGTCTAGATAATTGGAGCCATCCTCATGCTCTGAACAAGTCGCATCTTGATCGTTAAGGTGTGCCCCATAAGGGTGAATCCCAATGCCATATCTTTCAGTTTTGAAATCGGGGAGAGGGACTGGTTCTCTTTGTCCTTGTTCATTCCTACCACATCCTAGGCCTTTGTAGCCCATGGAGTACATCATTCTGCTAGATTTTTCATATTCTGGGGTTTGATAACAAGATGGCTGAGTGTCCTCAGGGACCCAAGTAGTAGGTGGATCAAGCAATTTTTCCTCAGCTAACAAGCCTCCAGGTAGGAACGACCCAATAGTGTGTTCCTCTCTAGGTCTCCTGAAGCGGTAGTTGGGTCGACCTCTAGTCTTGGGTGACAAGGAGAGGTCAGAAACCAAGAGTGCTTGTTGTACATTATACTCCCCACAGCCATATTCCAGAATTTTCATCTCCCATGAATCAAATGGAGATGTGGAAGTGGATGCCCCATGAGCGCAAGAACTAAGAGAATCTGAATCTACTCGAGGATTCCATGGCCTCAGAATGAAGAGGGACATGGCTATATCTGTGGAGGGACATGCGTATGTACCCTTTCGTGCAAAGCTATTAAGAGCTCTACAATGAGCAAAGGGCTCTGAATCTCCTGGTATTGTAACCGTATGTCCCTCATGCTTCAGCTTGATGCATTGATGAAATGTTGATGGCACGGCCTGCATGGCATGAATCCATGGTCGGCCTAGAAGCATATTATATGGAAGTTCCAAGTCTAGGACGTGAAACTTTGTCTGATGGCAAGTGGGGCCCACCTCCATGGGCAGCGTAATGGTGCCTGCTGACTCTCTTTCCGTGTTGTCGTATGCGGTGATAGTGATGATATGGGACTCAAGATCTGCCTCCGTATGTCCCAATTGTTTGACTAATTTAAGTGTGCAGATGTTCAATCCAGATCCGTTATCCACAAGCACCCGTTTGATTTTCCTGCGGGTGACAACTACCTCAATGTATAAGGGAAGATTATGTTTAGGATTCTCGGTAGGGACCTCCCTATGGTTGAAAGTGAGATGCTCACTGGGTGCAATATTTGCCACCGCGGCTTGAAGGTACGCAGGATCGACTTCTAAAGGCACTCCCGACCCCTGAAGAGTTTGATACAAAATGTCCTTATGCACATTGGATATCTTGAGAAGATCTAAGATTGAGATCTTAGCAGGTGTCCTCTCAAGTTGTTCTAAAAGGTTATATTTACCAGTTTGCGGGGTCAACAGAGAGGGTTCCAGAATCACGAGGCGGGCACGCCTTGTTACCGCAGCGCAGTCCTTTCCCTTGATCCGGATGGTATTGACACGGTCAGCAGGGGAGTGAATACATCCGATAAGTGAATCGTAATGATTGTTATCTCTTTTGGTATACAAGTAATTCGTAGCTTTATAGGTTTGGGATGAGTCTCCCCGATCCGGCTTTGTCTTTTCTGACTTATCATGCTTAGGGAATGGTTCCTTATAAATCCCCATTTTCTCGTTAGGTGTTTGTGTTTTTCCAGGGTTATCCACCTCTATCTCCCCATTATCAATGAGGTCCTGAATATAGTGGCGAAGCCGCAGACATTTTTCTGTCTTATGACCTTTAACGCGATGCATTTCACAGTATTCATGCTCCTTATACCATGAAGGTTTAGGAGCGTTGTCATCAAATGGTTGCGTTGTAGGATAGGTCATCATGTGGGCCGCATCCAACTATTTTAGTATGACGGACAACGGTTCATTGAGGGAGGTGAATGTTCGTCGCTTTGGTGGTGGTTGAATTGGGCCCTTGGTTAGTTTAAAAGGTTGACTGGTTTGGACCGTTTGAACACGTTTGGAATCAGTGATTCTGTCTCCCACCACGTTTTTGTTTTTGTTAAAGATCTTTGGCTTTTCAGCGGGTTTGACACTTTGGTTGTCTTTAGATTGGGTTTTGAGGGTGCCTTTGGCAATGAGAGCCTTTTCTATTTGAATCCCTTTCTCGATAACCTCCTCAAAGGTGCGGACACAATGCATTTGGAGGTGGAAAGCTATATCTGGGTTGAGATTAGGGATGAAAATACTGACCAGCTGCTTCTCAGGGAAAGCGCAAGGGAAGCGACTAGCTATCCCTCTCCATCGTTGGAGGAAGCTGGCGAAGGTCTCATTTGGGCGTTGTTTTGTGCCGCACAAGTCTGCCATGGTGACATCACTCTCTATGTTATACGAGAAATGACGCACGAATCTTTCCGCCAATTCTGGCCAGGTGAAAATTGATCCTCGTGGTAAGCGCGTAAACCATTCCAATGCTTGACCTCCGAGACTCTTAGGAAAAAGTCTGATGAGGTAATTATCACTATAAGACACCTCTTGACATGCCATGTAGAAATCTTTAACATGATCCCTTGGGTCTCCCTTTCCTTTGTATTTGTCGAACTTTGGCATATCAAATTTCTTTGGAAAGGGTTGAAGGGTCATTGTCTTGTCAAAAGGATAGGGGCATAGTTCTTCGTATTGGTATTTCCTAATACTCCCTATATTGCTTTCTTGTATGCTCGCAAGCGTTGCTTTCATAGATTGCACTTCTTGTGCGAGAAATTGTTCTCTAGTGGGAGAAGTGGGGACGTGTACATGATGATACCCCGTGTCTTCTTCTCCTTGGTTTTCTCGATGGAGTTCGTGGATCCTAAACTTAGGCCTTGACTTTTGAACGTTCTTGTTTGTGTCTTTCTGTACCTGGAAAGTAAGCAAAGCTAGTTGTCGGCTTAGGTTACTGAGTTGTTGTTGGATTGTGACTTGGTTTGTGTCTTCTTCTTCTAAAGGTTCTTCCTCTTCGTATTGTGGAGGTTCTTCCCCTGTCTCATGTTCTATCTTGTTTCTTCGTGGCACTTTGATGAGGGGTATTCTATGCCCTACCACTTTATCATTTTCTGTGTAAGAAGTGGAAGCATGCCCGCCTGTTAAAATATCTTCCATATTGATAAGGGGGCATTCTTCCTTAGTAGTGTCATTTGTAGGTAATATTGGTTCATTCTCGGTGGGAAATTTGGCCCCTAATTCCATGACCCGTGCCAAAACTCTATCTTTGTTTCTAAGGAGAAACTCATCTAGTAGAGCAGGGTCAAAATCAAAGTCCACGTGTGGTGACTCTAATTCATTTCCACTATGGTCGACCATTTCTTCTGTTTCCTTTTCTGCAGAAAATAGTGGTCCTAGATCGTGTCCGATAAATGGGTTTGACCCTTGTCTGTTAGAGGTTTCCCAAGCTTGCGCCTGTTGTTCCTCATATGTTTGTTTCTTTAAACCTAGACGCGTCTTGGGAGCCATGTTTTCGTGATAAGTTTCACTAAGGTAAGTTGTAGATTTGTTCAAAATTCAATGACTACCCCTAAGTGAAACACAAGATGTACGTGTTAAGAGTAAATTAACAGTGTGAGAATACCAATGTGATAGAATGATAAAGTCACCAATGAAACAATCGTTTGGTACCAAAACTTAATCAAATGAAGTACTTCCTAGACTATGTTTCAAAGTAATTTGCGACGCCAGATGATTAACAAGATGTCTCCACTTATGCCAAGTTCAAAGGAATGAACAAGACGTAAGTAAATACACGAAGTTAAATGTGATCTCCCAATCAAGATATACGACGAGCAAGCTCAAGTCTGATTAAGACCTATATCTCAAAAAGTGCCAATTACGATTTGTGAATGACACAACAATATCACCAAGATATGTTAACCCACTTTGCAAGAAAGTGAAGTATTGATATCGAGGTGTTATTGATATAACACGCACAAATGGTAGTGCCTAGCACCTTTTGAAATCGAGGTAATAATAAAACCGAACAAAAAAAATCTCAAAGTATAGCTAGGAATAGTTAAGAATGTGTGCAGCGTAACCATACAATATAGGTATTTATGTCGAGTTTACAAGAAACAAGACGTAAATATCAAAATTGTAATGATACGAGACAAACAAGCTAACTCCTCTATGGAAGTCCGTGGTGATGAACCACGCCTAACTACAATGACGATCTTGACGTGGGTATCAAGATCACAATGGCTACCAAATGACGTGAAAATGCCTCCGCTCACTTTAGACGTTTAACTAACCCAGCCGCAAACATGGATGGGCGTAAACGGACATAAAAGTGAGAGAAACAGTCGAATGGCAACACAAAGGTAATCACACCTCTTTTGATCAACAAAGTGTCAAAAGAATATGAAGGAAATAAATCAAGAAAAATGACGAAAAATGCTAGCCTCACTTCGGCAGAGTTTCGCCTCGCCCTAAGGCAAGTAAAAACTAGGCGAAAGTAATACGTCACACGTTTCTCAAAAAGAAGGTTCACAACTCAACACTGTTTTAAAATGGTCAAAGTGGGCTCCTGGCCAAAGTATATTCTCCTAGGTGGTTCTCTCGCCCTAGGTGTTACAAAGTTGCCACGAGCGAGCGTGATTTACCCAAAAAGTCACACTGACTAGTTTGGGAGTATCTCGGCTTTACTTTACCCCCTTCAAGAACAGTAGGCAACTAGTGCGTCTACGTGTACTATCACTGGGGTCGCCACAACGGACAACCTATAACGCTATCTCACAAAGGAATCACTAGTCAAGTAGGTAGTGCGGAGCACTTCCCGTTTCATCCACAAGGTTCCCTCTTGCGTGGACTACTTTGGGGTTCCTGGAACCACCCCCATTGTTGTAGCTTAAGGTGTTATGCCAAAGGGGTTATGTTCCAGTTGAGCGGAGAGGGACGTACCCTTTTCTGAAACCTGCAATACAGTGTTTTGAATATGTTGTTCTTTTTATCTTGTTTAATTAGGTGTGGTTTGCTTGAACACCTTTTGGCAACCTGTATAACAACTGTATTAGTAGTTTTTGATTTTGTTTTGATTCCTCCTTTCTTTGACAAGCATTTTTAGGTCCTGCACTCAAGCGTTAGTAGTTCTCCAAGAAAATCACATTATTTAAAAGAGGATTAAGAGTTGCTTTTGATTCTCAAGATCATCCAAGGATGCAAGAGAAGAGCATACACAACAAATAATCCAACTAAAAAGTAAAGAAAATCTTTTCAATCAATGAACCATACAAAATTCTTGATAAATGTTCATTCCCCTAAACCAAAAGTGAAAGATGAAGTTTCCAATTTACCAAATGTTATAAAATGAAGACTAAAGTTGTTTTTGATTCTCAAGATCACCCTAAGGTGCAAGAGAAGAGCATACACAAACTTTATCCCAACTATATAGAAATGGAAAACTTCAAATCAAAGGACTATTGAAAAATGCTTTGTAAAAGGTTCATTCCCTTAAACCAAAAGTGAAAGATGAAGTTTCCAATTTACCAAATGTTATAAAATGAAGACTAAAGTTGCTTTTGATTCTCAAGATCACCCTAAGGTGCAAGAGAAGAGCATACACAAACTTTATCCCAACTATATAGAAATGGAAAACTTCAAATCAAAGGACCATTGAAAAATGCTTTGTAAAAGGTTCATTCCCTTAAGCAAAATGAATAATCAAATTTCCAAGTTTAATCCCAATGTTAAAAAGATATAGATCAAAGTTGTTTTTGATTCTCAAGATCACCAAAAGGTGCAAGAGAAGAGCATACACATGCTTTGGTCTAAATCGAGGAAGCATGGAAATACAACATTCATCAAAACATTAGACATGTTAGAAAATGACCAGTTTTAAACTAATAGAAAAACCTATAATTTCTGTAAGTATAAATCCCAAATTTATGTTTTCATTGCATATTTAACTTCAATACCTTTCCAACGCAAAAAAAATGGAGTCATTTCGAGTTCGGGAGCAAAAGTTATGGCCTTCGGAAGATGGGTTACGCATATGCTCTTATGCTCACGGGTATGCACTTGACATGCACTCAAAAAATGTCAAAAAAAACGTCCCTTAATCTGCAAAATGGGAAAATTTTTCCAACCAAGATTCAATTTTGACAACAACCCATCACATTAATATATGAATAGAAGACTCAACGCTATCAAACATTAACATACATGCTCAAGAATTTAAGATTTTCAAGAAATTGACAAAACTAACATGTAGAATGATGAAAAAGTAAGCTCTAAAAATGAAAACATGATGAAATCTTGAAATTTTCTCACCAAGATTAAATTTTGACAGCAACCCACCACATTAATATGTAAATAGAAGACTCAGCACTATCAAACACTAACCTACATGCTCAAGAATTTAAAATTTTCAAGAAATTGACAAAACTAGCATGTAGAATGTTGAAAAAGTAAGCTCTAAAAATGAAAACATGGAGAAATCTTGAAATTTTCCCATTAATTCCAATTTTGACAGCACTTCACCTCCTTTATACCTACAAGGAAGACTCAACACATGCAAACTCAACAAAACAAGTTAAGAAAAACAAGTTAGATCAACATGTGTAAAAGAGGGTTAGTAACCAAAAATGAAACTTAACTACAAAAACTTGAAATTAAGTGCAAAGGACAATGGAGTAAGTCCCACCGGGCGTGCCAAATGTGTGCATGTGTTTGTTTTCAAAATAATGCTAATATGAGTAAAGACTAACACCTAAATAGCCTTAACTTAGCAAGAATTGAACAACAAACTAAACACCATCAAGATAAGAATTAAACAAGGGTTAGATGCTAGCATTCATCAATACAAAATTTGAAACTAACAATGCTAAATATCTAAACTCCTCTATTCTCTAACAACAAATAAATGAATGGACCTAAGTAAGCTCCATGGCTATCAAAATAGTTGTCCTTAGTATGCCAAGTAACCTAGGAATGAGGGCCTATCAAAGTTGGGCTACAAGACCCCTTTGACACCTCCCATATGACCTAAGCACTTAAGAAAGAGGCTTAACTCTTCAAGATGATGAACTCTCAAAAGGGCAAGGTGCAAGCTCTTAGTCTCTTTGCTATATGCTTTGCATTTGCTCTCTAAGGAGTTTAGGTGTAAGTAAAAAGGTAGGTGGAGGGCTCTTTATATAGCCCAAAGGATAAAGGATTCAACACATTCTCATGAATGTGGGATAAAGGTAAAACATGATTAGGAATGGATAAGGTTGCTTTATTAAAGGTAACCTTACTTTAGAAGGGTTTAATACATGTTTAGCAAGTCATGGGAGTTGGGGGTGTTTTAATTAATCAAAGGTGATTAATTAATAGGTAGGTGTAAGCTTATAGAAGCCAATTAGAAGAATATTAGTACGATTTAGGCTATTATAAGGGGATTAAATCAATTAAATATTGATTTATTGGTTAAATGGAAGGGAAAACTAATTAATTAATAATAATTAATTAGTCTAGGTAGAAGGGGTGATTTATTAACGGAAGGTCGTTAATTAGGGTATTTGTTGGATAGGAAACTTAATTAATTAGCTTAGTGTAATTAATTAATGATGATATGAGGGAAAATGAGTGCTTTTGACGATATGTCGTTGATTTGCGAGAAAGGGGATAATTAGCGCAATTTAAGTATTTAAATTGTTTGAGTCTGAATAGCCATGATCATAACCAGTAAAACAAAAATCTAGATGGGCTGTCAAATCCCCTATCAATGCCCTGGCCAAGAATAAAATTGGATTTCAAAGTTCCAAAACCATTCCTATACCATCTAGACAAAAACAGAGTATCAAATCTATGATTATCATAGATTCATAAGTACTAGTAATATTACTACCGGGATTGCCATTGCTATTACAAAAATCAAAACTAAAAGATTAGACGAGGAATATGTACGTATAAAACCACCATCTCTGCATCTAGGTAAACCAGTGTTTCCTTGAGTTGTCATGATTAAATAATCATACATCTGCATCCAGTTAGCCACAATCCTGTAATCCAGGAAATCCCCATTCAATCTGATAGCAACAAGAATACTGACAGGGCACTCTGTAAGTCAAATCATTGTCATTTTAGAGGCTTGCAACTACGAGAGCCATGTAGTTGGCAATCTTGGCCCTTATTCCTCTTCCCTGCGATCTTCAGGGCCTTCAGTAACAATTTGATCACATTAAAAATGTCAGGGAATTGCCAAGCCCTATCTTTGTCCCACCAAAGTCCTCCTTTATGGACTGCAGTTCTCTTCCATATTTGTTTTCCCGCTCAAGGCTTGTCACGCGGTTCTCCACGGCCTGGAATTTGGCCTCCACAGCTCATCATTCTCATTTTTTCTGGGACCATCTTCGTCTCATGAAGGTCCTTAGTTAGACTTTTCAGGGCATTCATCTCTTTATATATTTCAATTTGTCAACCTTTTAATCTAACAAAGAGGCCATTATCACGTATAGGCTCCTCACTCTTAACTCTCCCTGGGGCCCAATTTTGCAAAATCAAAGAAATCTATTGCTGCATAATAAGAGCAAGGGGAGTGGAGAAAGGGGAAGAATCACCACTAACAGAAGCCCCAATAATAGTTGCCTGAATAGGAGAGAAGCTTGTTGGTTGTTGAAGCTCCTTGTGCACCACTTCACCCATCGTCGCCTTCACTGATCAATTCACTTACTCTGCTTCAGGCCCCAAGGGATCCTTTCAGCACTTCCAAAACTTTCACACAATAGTGTGGTGAGCTTCAGTTTTATTTCTCGAGTGATTTGTCAGTCTCAATCGTTATATGATTGGCCATTTTCTTTATGATGATTACCTTGGTAAAAATATCGATTCTTCCCTTGGTAGTCCCGTCATGTACCAGCTCTTCCCATTCCATGTGCTCTTCCCATCCCATGCCTTCAAGTTCCAACTTGCTGGCTGCCTCAGCAAGGGATTTGCCATGTTGGTGCCGATTTTTTGTTTTCCATATCTGCACGGTCATATTTCTCTCTTTGCTCCACTTCCCACTCGCTGATCTTATCAGCTGAAGAGCAGGTGAGCTTGGCAACATGAATGTTACCTGCCATTGACTCCTACTTCTGGCTTCTTTAAGATTCAAATTGCACAACAGACTAGAAGTCAAGAGCCACTCTCTGTGACTATAAACATGTCTGCAAATCCAAATGGAAGAAAGACTGAAAAAAGAGAGTAGCAAGAATGTGGCCATAATTAGGATGCTAGTTAGGAACTGAAAGAAAACCAAGCCACTGCACTACGAACATGGGAGCCCAGGTAGGTATTGGAGAGGGCTGCATAGGATATAGGAAATATGTCCCATCCTTGTGACTTGAAAGGTAAAAAAAACAACAACAGAGAAAGCATGAAAACATCATAATTATCATAGCCAAGGGGGACTGTGACATGATAATGGAAAGTGAAGTGGTAAAGAAAGGAGTTATGATAAAGATACTTGTCTTAGGTCTAGGCACATAAGGATAAACCCCCTCCTTCAAATAGACATCCATTATAATGCAGGGACACCCTTGGCCTAGAAGGATTTTGATCTTGGTGTAAACCATAAACAATTTTTTTCCCGCAGTAAGGTTTAGAATTGTGTTTTATGAGGGTTTATTGTGCAGTGAAAAAAACCCTTCCATGGCAATAACAGATCAACACAAATATCTCCCTCCTATTTATGTTTGAGCAAGTGTAATGTGCATTATAATAGCCTGTGTTGTGAAAGAACTTACCTGGTCAATGTTAAGTTGCTTGGTTTACAAAGAGTTTTTCTTGGATGTATTCTTGATTAGTGCAAATGCCTAACACCAATAAGTGATCAGGCCGGGCAGGAGTCCCATTGTATTTGTATCTCAGTCCTTGACACCCGACAAGCTTATTCTGCATTCAAAAAGATGGATTTACCACAATAAAAATAGAAACAAAGTAGTTCCATCAAATTAAATTAATGTTATACCATAGCCTCAAGGAATTTTGACCAAAGTTCAAATTCACAACCTTCAGAGTCTTTCAAAGGATTTTGGCTCTTCACACAGGTGTAAAAGAAAATTACCTTTCATTAAAAATTGAAGTCCTGTTGTTTACCCTTCATCCTGAAAGTGGGAAGGGATGCTCAAAAAGGGGTGACAAGAAACTCACAGAAACTAAAATTATAAATAAAGAGAAGTTAAAGTAAATGATAAGCTAGCCCCTCCAAGTGGGTATAAAAACCATATCAAGCATACAATTATCTTTACCTATGCTCTTCGCTACTAAGCACCAAGTAGCAGAGTTAGAGATCGTTCCTTGCTCAAGATAGTTGGCTAAGAGCATTGACTAAGTTTCCACCCAGACCAAATGGAAGTTATATTGTTTAGCCCACCACAGGCCTTGCATAATGCCAAAAGCCTCTGCTATGTTGTTTGATTGGACTCTCTGGTTAATCAAATAACAATTGATAGGCTTGCCTTTGAGAGTCTCTTATGACTCCTCTTGCTTCGGCTTGACCTGAATTATCATTGGAAGCCCCATCAGAATTCAGCTTATACCAACCTGATCTTGGGGGGAAGGGCCGGGGGGTCCATTTGCCTTCTCTATTAACTTTTTTAGGTTTCCCCTAATGGGGGATATGCTTCACAGGTCCCTGCATACCCTGTTTCTCAACCAGTTTGGTTTCTGGGCCTTGTGGAGGTGTACCTGCACCACCACTCAAGCAACAAGTTTCATTCAGGGCTTTTATCACTTTGCCCAGGATTTGGAAGTGCTTCTTTGCCTGATCCTGAAAGATCCTTCTATTCTGTTTTAACTTGAGTTACCACCAAATGAAGGACAGTCCCAGCTGCCATGGCCCATAACTGATTCAGGAGATTATTTTGTAAAGCCGGGCTCCATTCCTCGCATAGGGTGACAGTAATAGGAAAGGAACTCAAAGGCTGTCCAAATAAATTATACGAGAGGTTCAATAGAAGTCTGAGCATATCTACAATTGATTGATAGGTGATCACGGGTCTCAATAGCCTATTGCAGAGGTAGCAGCAAAAAGGTCTGATGAAGCCTATTTTTTCGAATTTCTCATAGATTAGAAACATATTGTGAATTGGCAGTCAAGAGAAAGTATCGATCTTCTACCATCCTTTGGGGTGCCACAGTTTAGCCCAGACTTCTTTTTTGTCATCCTGCAGAATCATAGATGATGTTCCAACGAGAACTTATATCCTGCTTTGACTGAATATAAACCCGAGCCTCTCTATCCCCATCCAAATGAGTCTTTTTCATTGTTCTGGCTGCGAGGATGGGTGAGTAAGGTCTGCTGCAGGGGCTTGTAAAGCTCATGGTTACCCCTTGTAGGATAACTATTAGGAGGCTTCCAAGCCCACCTTCTAATTCCATGCTCCTCAAAGTCTTATCGACATTGCTTCACTTTGGTCTAGCTAGCTGTGGAGAGGTGTTGCATTATAGGGTATTCTTGGAAAAGAGGTGGGTGTTGATCACATGCATCCTCTCAGATCTGAGAGTATGAGTCATCCTTGATCATCCAAACCCACCCCTATTTTATGAGACTATCCCCCTTCTTGAGACAGTCCCATATATTTCCCTTGGATAGAATTATCTAGAAATATCAGAATCAGGGATATTACCAAGGTATTTTATTTTCAAAATCTGGCTCCATAACTGAGTCAACTCTTAACACCACCTCTAGTGCATTTTGGCAGCCATAGCTTGATTGTTTATTATAGCCTTGGCAGCCATAGCTTGACTGTTTATGGTAGCCTTTCTTAGTCCCAAGCATAGTTACCAGGTTCAGAAATCCGATTAAATTTGGGAAGGGCAAAAAAAATCCGAAAATTCAGAGTTCTCAAAAAAATCCGAAAAAATACGGAAAAAATCCGGTTCGGAATATATATACTAGTATTATTATAAATTTATATTATTGTATACTTATATCATTATATATAAACAAATCATACAAAAAAACATCCATCTACCATAATCATCATCATCATAATGATTCTTTCAAAAGATTGTAAGAAGTTGCTTGGTCCAAAAAGGTACAAAAATAGATTTTATGAAAATAAGAAAAATATTGCCATCAATGCGTAGAGCTCGAGAAAATATATACTTTTAGAGAAGACGACACCTAAAACGGAGCCACAGAATGAAAGTTATAGCACATGCAAGTTTTTGCTGCTACATCTTCCCGGACCCTTTCCAAAAATGGCAAATTTTTTTCCATAAGGAATTTTTTTTTTTTCCTGCAAAAACAAGGCCGAACCGAACCGGATTTATTCGGTTGCTTCAAAAAAAACGGTTCGAACCGGATTTCATACAAATCCGGCCGAACCTGGTAACTATGGTCCCAAGATCCCTCAATCTTTCAGTCGGCATACTCTATCCGAGCTGACAAGGATCCATTTATTGTGTTCCAGCTCACCAGCCAACAATTATTGTTTGATCATCTTCTCCATATCTTTCAAAATCATTTTAGGGGTTGCTAAATTTGTGAGCGAGCGGCATGGCATTGTTTGAAGGAGCACTTTCAATGGTGTAGCTCTCCCTGCTAGAGTAAGCCATCTATTAGTTGAGTGACAAATTTTGGCTCTCATTCAATCATCAGCTTCCAGTTTCCTCTTTTCACGGGGTAAGACAGTGAGGGATAGTGGGATAGTGGGATATTGTACGCACCCAATTTTGCATGTGCTACATTGTCGGAAAATGGTTACAAAAAGGTCCCCAATGATGATTCATATCTTTTCAGAAGGTGTTCGAGCTCCTAAACCCACTTGCAGCTTATATTTGTAGCCTAGATTGCCTTACTTAGCCTCTGCATGCTTTTTCCTAGCTTCTGACTTCGTTTTAGACTAGTTTTGACCTTTAGTGTCAAAACCACCGCCCAACGCCCTGATTAGGGCGGCGGTCTTGTAATTGCCGCTCTGCACAGGGCGGCAATCCTGTGTGCATTTTCCAGAATGTTCACTCTTGTTTAATACGCATGTAACTCAACTCTAGTTCAGTTTTTGGATGCGTTTCTCATTCAAATTTCCTAAATTTAGGCTTGATTTGTTCATGCTTAACTCCTCTTTCACTTGTGATTGTTGATTGCATAGTTAACTGCCTCTTCATGTGATGATTTGACATCTCATTGCTACCAAGCGTGCTTGTGCACTCTACAAATTTCTATAAATTGATCACTTGTTTTCAAGCAAATGGCTGGAGAATTATTTTGTGCATCCTTGCAATTGTTAAGCTGCCTTCTTTCCTGCTGGAAACTACATAGCCAATCTCAGTTCTATTGTGCTATCTTTCTTCCACTTGCATTGTTCAAGCGCTTTCCTTTTATTGCTGCCACTGCATTCCCAACCTCTGGATTCACATGGACACGAGAGAATGAAAAGATAGATTGAGGGGACCAAGCACCATTGTTGGCTAGATTTTCTGCACAGCTAAAACCCTAGGCAGTCATGAGATAAATCTCCCTCATTTACCGATGAGGCTCCCATGTAAGATTTTGTCAGTTTATATGTCCTAAGATCTATCTGTTGGTATTACTTTAACTGTGTAGCTCATAAACCATAGCTATACGGTTCTGCAGCAAGTAAGCAACTGTAAAAGAAAGAAAAAATTTGCAGAAAAGGAAAATAATAGGAAACGGGAGAAAGTAGAGAGGATGTGCAACCCAAGCAATAGTTTATAGAGTTGATTGCATGCACATAGATTGTAACAAATAGATCACTAACACAAAATTCAGAGCAAAGGAAACTTTCAAATCTAGATCTATAATCTCTTCTTTATTCCTCTGTTTGCAGAAATCAGGGGTTTCAGCTCAAAGTCTGGAACACAAGAATGCTAATTACAAATTCCCATCCTTTAACCTGTAGGTTCTTCCTCTATTTATAGTGTATAAAGGGCAATTACAAATAGGAAGCGTTAAATGAATTCTCGCATGCGGAAGCTATGCAAAGGGAAACAACTGGCAATCTTCCTCTTGGAATTCCTCTTTGCATGACATGCATGATTTATAACTGAAAAATAGAACCTTCTATTTTGCATGTCGGCCACCTATTTCCAAGTAATTGACTTCTTCAAATAACGACTTTTAAACCAATCACTAAAGTTTTATAATTGAATTGATTTCTCAATTACTTTGTCGGAGAAAATAAAAGAAAGAGGAAAAGAAATAAGAAGAAAACTGCAACCCTCCCTGTCTTGTTCTTCTTCCATATTCTGCATGCGGTTGACTCTTTTGCCTTTGATTCTCACCAAACTGGATCTAGAAGCAGCTGACTGTGATTTGCTTGTGGGTATTGCCTTTGACCTGTCTTCCCCTTTTATCGTTGAAGCTTTTGCAATTCTTTTTCAGTACATGCACTGATAAAATGTTTGCCGTAAACAATTCAAGCAAAAATCATCACCTTTTATTTTTAATTGCATATGAGCGATTAAAAATTCTGGAAAGCACTCTGGGTGAATGCAAACACAAGTAAATTCAATGAAGGCTTCAACTAGAAGATTAGGAGCACATGCACAAGCTTCTAAAAGGAATTCTCCATGCAATGACTTCCACATAGCTTTTGCCAGAAGCCTTTACAATTATGAGAGTTGGATTTGTCAATCAAATTGGTGATAAGTTCGGGGCCTATGTCTGTATCATTGACTTCAGCAAATCTGGAAGCTATGCATGATTCTGCTGATCCTTTTCTTTCATCATGCTTTATCATGGCTTGAACAATCTTTGTCTGAGCTCTTTTTCCTTTAATTATGTCGGAGTCCCTTGCAATTGGATCAATTTGTGCAGATCTGACAATTTCTTCTGATTTGGAAGATATATTCAATGCACCTGACATTGATTTGAGCACCGATGATGAATACCTGCAATTTATTCAGACAAAGATGGAGTCCATGACATGAATACTTGATTTTTATCACCAAAATCTGCATATAAAGCCTGCTGCCCTAAAATTTGAGGTTTTGTTTGCATGCAAAGCAAACAAAAATATTATTTAATTCACCCGGGCACATATACCAACATACAGATGCTCAGAATGACCAAAATTAGGCTATTCCAACCCTAGACGCCAAAACTGGAAGCTTCCCAACAATGGAAAATAAACTTTAATGCAAAATCCTCCTTTTGGCGCCAAAACTTGTCTGGGCTGCAATCCTCATAAAAAAGAATTAATTGCTTCTTTATTATGGCAGCCCATGCTTATATAATCCTCAACATACTATTTTTAATAATTGCCCTTCCTATTTTTGGCAATTTAATTAATAAACAATCATGTTTATTCACCCAAATTGGGTGCCCAATTATGCATGTTGCCGATTGCTTTTAAATAAATTATTTTATTTATTTATAGCATGCATCCTTGACTTCTCCTTAGCTTTTCCACTTGCATTGACTTTCCTTCTATTTATGGCGCCAAAATTGGGTGAATAAACCATTAACAAATATTATTAATTGCATTATTATTCACCCAAGGTGGGTCGCATTTTTTAGCAAGGGTAATTTCCAAAAATAGGAAGTCAACTTTGATGAGAATTTCTACCCGGCACTGCAGCTCCAAAAATCTCTTCTTTCACTTAAGTTGTTTGACTTTTATAATAAGAATTTTTACCCTGCAAGGCAAGTAAGAAATTCCTGATGGTGCTTTAAGTGATTTTTATTTATTTTATAATGAGAATTTTCACCCTCTAAGGCAGGTAAGAAATTCCTGCCTGCCTGCCGCCTCTAATTTTCCCATTGCAGCTTAAGTGACTTTGACTTCATGGGAAAAAGTACCTTGCAAGGCGGGTAAGAAATTCCCGCCTGCTCGGTACTACTACAATCCCATTGTAGCTTACACTCATTAATTCCAGAAAATGCGACTTGCTTGGGAGAGGCTTTTTGTGCATGACTTCATCTTTTTCGGTCAAAAGCTTGCATTTTGAAGTTGATTCCTTCTGATGTTGTGTCGGTAGATGATCTCCAGATGCTTCAGGCAAATTAAACAGACTATACTGGCGAAGGAATTGACCTAGGGGAATTTCACAGAGAAACAATAGAGAAAACCGGAGAAAAATGCAAAAGAAATAAATAAAAGCGAAAAACGTTGCCAGAAGTTGCAGATAATGCCCTGAATTCATCCTTGGTGAAAACCCTAATGAGATGAGTGAATATTGGCATGCAAAACTTCAACAGGATTTGACCGGAGCACAATTTACTTCAAACGGAGCATTATTTATTCAATAAATAATTAAATAAAAAATTTCCACAGACAAAACTTGGCGGAGGGATAAAATGAGTTTCGACATCTGGGTATTTGTCAAAATTGGCTCAAATGATTCACTGGGAATATCCTAACATAATACAAACATCTTCTAGCAATAAAACACAAAAAGACCCGTTATTTTAAAAAGAACAATTTTTTTTCAAATGGGTAGTCCCAGATTTCAGGGTGAAATCTAGGGACACCAACCACACAACTGGATTGCCACAATTTTGTATTCCAGGTTGGAGTTATTTATGTTCCTTCATTTCTCCAAAGTTGTCGTTTATGAATTGTATGCTAAGTGACCGCATTCGCCGAACTTGAAGGTAAAAATTCAAAATTCGCCGGATTTAATACAGCAGAAAAGAATTCGTTGAAAATCGCGAATTTATTCATATAGAAATCGGATGTGAAATTTTTATTCGTTGCTACAGTTTTCGCGCTACAGTATACACAGCTACAGTATTCGCGCTACAGTATACGCAGCTACAGTATTCGCGCTACAGTGGACGAAAGAATAGTCGTGAAAGGTAACTTAGGTTTTGTTTTTAGGTGTATGAAATATTAACTAGTCTATATTATGGTAGTTAATATTTAATAAGTTTTAGGTTTTCGTTTTAGGCATATTTATTTTATAAAATATATGTATACTTTTATATATAAAATTATATATGAACACCAAACCTTAATCTAAGTAATATGTAATATATAATAATTAAGATATAATTTATATGTATATTTAAGATATAGTTTATATATATATTTAATATATAATTTTATATGTATATGTATAATATAATATATATTTTTATATATTATATAATTTCTTAGTCGAATTTAATCACAAATTTAATCATCAAATTTTTTACGAACGAATTTTTCACGAATTTAATCGTTGGCGAATTCGAACACGAATTCGAATGTGGCAACTTAGATTGTATGCACATTATCAAATAGAGTAGAAAAGAAGCATCTCAATCATAGCAATCATTCAATTATTACAATAAAATCAAGTCAAATAGGAAATCCTCAATAGAAGTCTTCTTTACTCTTGTCGGGGAAGTTGCAAGGATGAAAAGCTTCTACGAAGCTCTAATTTCCTCCCGTGCTTCTGAGGCAAAGTGGAAGTTAGATTTGCATCCATAGTTTAGTGAAGATTTCATTAATTAAAATAGACTAGATACACTCTGCATAGGCGAATAACTACACTAGTTATTTGCTTGTTTAGTTTTAGTGTAGTAGTTTAATTGTTTAGAATAGAAGCAATTTGTTGTCTTGTGTTTGTAATAGTTTTGTTTAGTTGATTTGTTTAATTAGTTTCCCATTCAGCAGTAGATTAAATTGTTAGTTTCGTTTTGGTTAAAATGGACACTTCAACGTAGTTTAAACACTTAGGTTCAATCAATCCATAGGGAATTTACGCTACCCGTTCATAGCCACTAAATCTCCCCTTTGCCTATTCAACTACCAGGAATTCACACTACTAGATCTTAGTCACTAATTCTCCTATAGTTAGCCATCCACATTTCCACATCGGCTGCCTCGGCACAACCTTGGGGAGTCGAGTGCGGTTGAAGGTCGCTTGTCGATTTTCATCCGTACAGATACCTAGGTGTCATTGGTAAGGAAGCTCATTGAAATCTGATAATTTCAATGATTTTGCTTTGATCCTTCCATTTGTATGACCAACCAGAATATATGGTCATTGATAAGTTCCCCGAGACCTTTAGATAGATGTCCAAACATTGTCTAATTACTTTAGCCTCTGCAAACTTCACTTACCCCAAGATAGCAGTGTCATCAATAAATTGAAGGCGAGAGAGCGCTCTCATGTCACCTGCAACTTTCACCCCCTGAATTTTCCCTTCTTTGTGGTATTTTTGTATGAAACAACCCAAACCTCTGCCATGATAATAAAATGATAAGGGGATAAAAACTTTCCGTCTTATTCCTGGCTGGGAAAGCATAGACAGCGAGCCATTAATGAGGAGGTCGTGGGACCTTAATCGTTGTATGACATCATGGCGGCACATAAAATCAAGTGCAATTTGTGCACCACGGGGTCCATCATTAATTGAAACACATGGTCAAAACTCGAAACCATAGAGCCTAACTTGTTGTATGCGATACAGCCAAGTATCAGTAATGTCAAGCCTATTCTACACACCCATTCTGTGTCTTGCCAAAAACGACAGAACATGGAATATCAACCAGCGGAAAGTGAGCGGTTGCTCTTCTGGTAATTTTCAAACAGCATCTCTTCGTCTTCCACACTGGTATAACTATGTACAATAGCATTTCTTTGATGGGCAGGGGATTAAGGTGTCACAGGGTGGATGAAGGGCTTCCGGTTAGTTTTAGTTTAGTTGCAGTTGATACACCCAAATGATCTCTCAGATCATTGTATGGAACTTCCAGTTAGTTTTAATTTAGTTTTGGTTGATAAACACATATGATCTCTCAGATCATTGCATGGAACTTGAAGATTTCAAAGTAACATTATAGCATATCATTCTATTGTTGTATATCCCTTATGTGCATTCTCTGTCATAATATTCTGGTTTTCATTTAGAATATTATTGTTAACTGTTTCAGCTCATAATTCATTGAAACCCTGTTTTAGTGTGTTGTTCCCTAGATTCCCCTAGGCTTCAGAGGGTAGAATCAGAGCCTTCATCTCTTATCTTAATCACTTTCTGTATTTGTATGCATACTCCTATGAGGTCCTGTTACAATATGTTTGATCTTGAAACTTGTGACCCTTTGTCATCTAGCTATTTCAAACCTATAGCACCCCTCTGAAAAACATGTACTGTGTCACTGAGATAAGGGCACCTTATAATCCTTCAGCATGATCGACAGATTCGACACTATGGCATCGAGGTTTGGTTCTTTTCTCTTTCTCATATTTCAGTTTCACTGAAGGACCTACCTCTAGATTGTATTTCATATGTTGTTTTGGGTGTTTTATGAGTTTGCTTTCTCATTATTGTTTCTTTAGCGATGGTGTCAATAAGTTTTTGTGAAACACGCATAATCTGATTGGTATTGTGACATTTATACTTGTGACATTTGGATTTTACATTGGTTTAATAGATTCAACAATAAGCATGCTTGCGTCTTGATTCTTCTCTATATGCAATCTTTGGTTTCCTTCAGTTGGGTTTTCCGCTTGAAATGTACATGACTATATCTTAAACATGACTGTTGAGTTGGGAACAAATATCTATTCCATTTGCAAAGGCCATTCAAATGGTGCATATCAGCTTCAATTAAGAAAAGGCCTTAAATATAAATGTTGTGGACCTTGACATAAGAAGTGACCTTGGTAAGTTGAGGAATCCATACACATGATTTGAATGAAGCCTTCACATTGCATAAGTTTTGGGACTAATAATCACTATTAAAATTGGAAAGGGAGACATCGAGAGGATAGGGCTGTATTAGGACTAAAGAGATGTAGCTGTTGGTGTAGACCCTACGTTCATTGCAGAGGCATGCCTTCAATCAATGCCCTTGTCCTTTTGTATGTTGGGCTTCATTTCTCTTGCTTTTCATTTCATTTGCAAAATGTTTTGAAGCTTATGCAGAAGAGTAGCTCTGCAGCACTTAAGTTTGCGAGGGATTTGAGTTTTTGTTGGCTTTAGCTTGTTCTTTGGGTCTAGAAGACATTCCCTTGTATGATATTTCTTTGTCCCTACAATGGTTTCTGTAGTCAGCCATCTTCTTTTGAAGTCACTATAGATTCAATTGGTTTTAAACTTTTTTTCTTTGAACATTGGGCCACCATTTCGAGCAGAAACACATGGCTGCTTCTCTGCCATTTTCAGTTTGCTCGGATCTCCCAAATTCAGGTATGCAGCTACACCCCTAATGGTCAATGGAACTCTGTGAGGGTTTATTGTTGCCTCTGCAAACAAGTTCCATTTTTGATGAAATTGGAAGAAAGTAGAATAGGAATGCTACTCTTGTTTGGAATTCAATGTAGGCTTTTCAATGTAAGTTTTGGAAGACTTTTAGCACTTGGGTGAATAGTTTTTTCCCCCTCCTGATGGATTGTGTTACACTTACATTTTTGTGGCTGCCCATAATTTCTTTTGGATTTGTTTGGGTGCTTCCCCTGCACATGAAAATGGGTATTGATATCTTGTTCTTTCTCATTTCATTTAACAAATAAATGTTTACCTAGTATATGAATGTGTATGTAAGCTAAAATGGTTAATATAACAATTCTCTCTTTAAAAATTCAGATACAAGTAGAAGACCATGCTAGAGCCAACACACAAGCAAGATATACAATGTAAAGATATGATGGTTGTAAATGGGCCTAGTAGAGAGTAATTCACACTCAATATCGGGTATAGGGTTCCCAAGCCTATACCAAGGATATGGACTCTGAGGTCTAACTAGAGTCCTAAGGGTTGTAAACAAGTGCTATCGCAATAAAAGCGAGAGCTTCTCCTAAACTAAGGATAATAATGCCACTTGATGGTAAACACGTACCATAAAGAGAGCAATATTATAATAGCATAGCAAGTGCTATCGCAATAAGCAAGAGCTAATCCTAAACTAAGGATTATAATGCCATTTGGTGGTAAACATGTACCATAAAGAGAGCAATATTGTAATAGAAAGATATGCTACACTATCTTAGTCGAATACATGATACACCGACATAATCAATTAAACTAACATAATGGAAAGAGTTTAGGATTAGAGATAATTACCTTTGCATGGGCACTGTTTGTGCATTAAGCCCCTTCCTTGGTTTTTAGCATCTTGTAAAAGATTGTTGTGGGTGGAACACGAGGGATAGGTAGAAGACCTAAGTAGATCAAAGTTGGGGACTCCAAAGACCAAGGTAGACCTCGTTGGCTCAACTTTTATTCTTGATGCTCCTAGTAAACCCAATGTTCCAATAATGACCTCTAAGTGTAAGCTCTCTACTAAACCCTAAAACCTCTTAACCTTTAAGGGTAGATTTGTGAGCGTAGGAAAAGCAAACTATTCAATGATATATTTGAGAAATGATAATAATGATGCCAATAAATAAGGGAGCACAGCCTAAAGTCGCAACTCAATTTAGTTGATGTCATTGGACATGGCCAATGATGTCGACATCAACTGGACAAGATTTCCTAGACGTCAACTATGGTTGATGGCAGCTGCAACTAGTCCCATAAAAGGTGAGGGAGAGGAGAGAGACGGGGATGCAAGACACTTGGGGCAGATGTGAAGGTGATCTGAAGGTGCTATAAGGAGATAGTATTGAGGGGTGTAAAGTGGTGGTATGGTGTTAGTAAGAAGGCAAGGGCAAGTGCCACGGCGATCTCTCACGAGGTGTTATGAACTGACCCCAACCCATTCCTGGTGCACCTTTTAAGGCATATACTTGGTGGGATTAATATGCCAACAACCTGCAAAGAGATATTGTTAGTAACTGAAAAATAATGTGTATATAGAATGTCATTCTTTATGTGGGCATTTTTCTAGTTTGTTTCTTTGGTTGAGTTTTACTATAGGAACAAATAAATAATGTTGGTTGTTGAATGTTGCTTCATTTGTCAATTGTCACAATATAATTATCCCTCTGCTACAGGTTTTGTAGTGGTTGAAAGACTTAGACGATGCTCCATCTTGCATACATTATTTTCACCCAAAACAAGCTCTATACATGCACCATTCTTTCATTCATATTGAAACAAGAAAGTGCTGAATACATGTCATTGATGGGTAAATGCATGGAGGGAGTTTTCAATGTTGAAATTCTAGTTTTATGTTGTGAGATTTGAACTTAGAATCCTAGTTTGCTTCTCCAAAAATGTAACAGGGGTTTCTTGAGCATTTTTTTTCTATTCTGGTTGGTTTTGAAGCTTGTTAAAAGAATACATGGCCATGTAGTTTCTTTGCCATATAAATTCTTATGCATGGTGGGCTCTATTTTTATATATTCTTCTCTAATAAGCACTATGTGAGCTGGAAATAATTAGCAATGCATCAAAAAAAGAAAAATTTGCTTGCACAGATGTTATGGGTGTTGAGGGGTCAAGAAGTCTTCATTGTACAATTTGAAATGATATTTTCGGGTCAAGATTTTTTTAATAGATTAGAATTTAGATTTTGTTTAGTTTGTGGTATGAATGAGCATAGTGAAATGCAGGTTTTTAGTTCTCTTTGCAAGTTGTAAGGTTTGATTTTTGTTTGCCTGAAGTTATCGTACAAAGCATACCATAGCATGGATTAATGTCTCATATATACAAAAATTAGGCAGGAGAATGGGAATTGTGTAGAAGTTGATGAAAATGCAATTGCCAATAAAACTTTGGTACATAACATTGTGTGCTCTTTGACACTTGAGATTGATTTGCATTAAACTTTGAGGTTGTGGACTGGACCGTATAAAAATTTGATCATGGTAGATTTTGATTTACATTTCATCTATGAAACTATTTCAGTTCAGTTTTACATTATACAGTATTATTCAGTTGAAGTTCTTACTGATTTAGGCCCTTATCGTTCAGTTATGCATTATGTAGGGTGGATTCAATGAAATTTGTTGATTTATTGATTTTGTGGTCGATGAATTGGGAGCTTGACAAATGGATTTGAAAAAGCAATTTGCCTTGTAAGAGTATATAGTCTTAGTTCGTTGCTCAGACCGTATCAAACACGGCGACATGTTAGATATCTCTGAAAATGCTTGAAATGCTTGAGAAGGAATTCATTGCTTGTTTTCGTTACATTCAGGGGATGCTTTAGTTTAAGCAATGAGGTGGGCTGCAAGTAGGCTGTTTATGAGTTCGAGCTATAAGTACTTTATGATACATTTATATATTATTGAGTCACATATGTGAAATACTGTATTGCATTCTGGTAAAGTGACTTAATGAGCCTCATCATAACTCGACTAGGTGGCTTAACATTTATAAAGTCTCTTAAGTGACTAGATTTTTATAGTCGCTTATGTTATAAAGTTATCTAATATCAGAAGTTATAAATACTTGCAACGAGCTTGAAAACAACTAGAAAAACTCATTTTCTTGTTAAAAAATATTAAAAATAATTTGAAAATTGGAAAAAAAACCTTTCTACCACAATTTATGATTGTAATAGAA
Source organism: Taxus chinensis (assembly GCA_019776745.2). Taxonomy (NCBI): domain Eukaryota; kingdom Viridiplantae; phylum Streptophyta; class Pinopsida; order Cupressales; family Taxaceae; genus Taxus; species Taxus chinensis. Next base: position 2,920,428 of record CM034149.1, read on the forward strand.
AACAACATAACTATAGCGTTAGAGGATTTGCATCAGACACAAATGGTTTCAAATAAGTGCCAAAACAAATTTTGGCAGAACATGGGATGCAATGTTGTTTTTTTTGGTTTTAAAGTTGCATTAGATATATGTTTTTGTTGTGTTTTGAAAATCTGATATAATTTGCTTAGAAAGTGCATTAAAAGAGAAAAGCACCCACCCATTTTCCCTTAAAAAATTATGATATATCTTGCTGAGAAAGTGCATTAAAAAAGAAAAGCTTCCTCCTTTTTTCCCTTTAAAAAACTACAAATTTGTGTCAACCTAGAGGCCGAGGCTGTCCCCACTTGGCCTTTTATTGGTTGAGAGCATAAACAGTTTGACGTTAGGGGAGTGTTCTTCCATTGGTCGAGCCCTCATCCCCCTACTTTGTTGGAGTGCCTCTTGCATAGCGTTGTATTGTTATTATGATGTTTGTTGTACCAAAGGGTTTTTAAAATGTGGATTAAATTTGCTGTGAAATTGATAATTTTGGTGCCATTTTTATGTTGGTAGGCTGTCTACAATGGCAGTAAGGGGTGGGATGTAGGTCTGGAAACTGACAGACTGTGGGACATTTTTTTTATTTTAATCGTAAATTACCGATAATAAAATTAGGAAACCGTAGACAATGACAGGCTAAAAAATTAGACAATCGTATAATTTTGTAAACAGTTCTTACTAAATCTATATACAATATGTAAAAATATAGATGTTATTTATATATGCGAGCAAATCGTAGAAAGATATATAAAAAATATTAAAATTTACAACCACCAGAAACAACTAAACCATCAACAAATTTTGATTTGAGAGGCAGTGATAATTTGAAATTCCGGCCCTGGTGGGATGTGATGGTGTGGCCGTGTAAAATTCTATTTTTCATATTAAATTTGGCGTCCATTTAACCGTCAAAAGTTAAATTTAACCATAAATTTTACATCTACTTAACTGTCACTTAAAAACTTTTTTCCTTTTTCTAACTTTTTAACTTTACAAGTCCATCCAAAGATAGTAATATCTTTGTTCATACTTTGAATTTGAGGCCTTGTCTTTCTCAATTTTTTTTTGAAAAATATGAACATAATGTAATGGAACTAACTATTAATCAATGTGATACATGTAAAATCCAAAATAAAAACATTAAAATTGATACCTATCAGCATTTTTCAAATAGATGTATTTAAGATGTTCGAATTAGTTGTTAATGGTAATTGTATTAAAATATATTCAATTTCAGAATATAATAAGTGTTTGTTTTATATTTCTTTTGTGACATTAGCTGTGTAAAGATTAAAACATATTATTAAAAAATGTGTAATAATATTTCTTTTGCGAGTTGCTTGCAAAGATTTCAATTGGTTGCCAGTGTTGGTTCTTTATACTATTGTTCGAACTGTTATATGCTTCATGTTTGAAAGTTTTATGAATAGTTCTTTGACATTATGTTCTTTTATCCTAGAATCTCTGCGCTGAAATTATAATTTGATTAGCCTTGTTGCTTATTCCATTACCCCTCTAGAATTTTCTACTTTATGTAAACTTGTAGAAAAGAATGTAATTCTGGAAATGTCCACTACTGCTGCTTTTTAATTGAATGCTAAACCTCTTGATTTACGAATATGTAACTTGTATGCCCCAAATAAAAATAATTAACCTAGGCACCCCTTACAACATACGTGAGCAAACCAACTAAAAACAATTACCATCCCAAAAGAAAATACTACCAAAAATCCGCGTCTCTACAAGACCTAATATGACGAGATTAGTCCATGTAGATGCATACTTTTTCAAGGTTGCATGTTTTGATATTTGACTATACTTGCAATTTCAGTCTATGGCAAATGCACAGCAACCCAGAGAGGTTATTGAGATCTCGAGCACCACCCATATGAATATTGCATTCCCGCAACTTCTTGAAAACTGACTAATTTGTTCAATATGTATCTATTATGGTTGTAGTTTTTGGATGGCACGTGTGATATGAAAAGCAACAACGAACACACATTTTGTTGGGTCATTGAAACATGCATTTATGTGTAGTTCACCTCTCTAGAGGAATACTTAAAAAAGGATAGTAGCATCCATCATAGAAAGGCAATGTTATACAACTATAATTATAGAACAATGTATACAAATTTGGTACATAGTTAAAACCATGGCATTATGATAGTATGCTTTTGTCGAGGCAACACAAAACATAAAAACATTATCTACAGTTGAGATAAACCACTCCATAAAAGATGGCAAGATGTCCATAGTTACGAAACATGATTGTGTTTTTTTTATTAATTTCCATTAAAATTACATGTGAATCCGTATACACAAATTGGAAAATGAAACAAGAAAAAAAATGCCTCTCCATAACCTTACATATTAGTAGCAAAACAACAAACATGATTCCAATCCATGATTGAAACAATACTAGGAATGCATTTGTTCTTTATTATGTCAACATAGTTTATACTTGGTTGCATTTCAAAGAAATGAATTAACAACAATTTCCCAACAACCATTACACATGCTCTTCACCATGCTTTGGTATAGGAATATTCCACGACGTATAAGCTATGGCATCACTATTAAGCACGAATGTGCTTGAGGTAATCAACAATGGAAACCTCACCCTACAACCACATCTACAAGTCATGTTTATTGCACCCTTTGGTGAAGGCACCACGTCTTCAATATGCTACAAATTAGATATGTTAGATGGTGTTCACAAGCAAAGAGCAACATTGCCACATAAGTACAACCACTGCATAGTCGCGGGGACAATACAAGAGGGAACTATACTCCAAAAGACAAAGTATAACTATCCTAGCATTTGTTATTCAAGGTGATTCTAGGAATACCAAATACCCTTCTGTACAATTTGTTCTACAATTTACAATTTTTTGCCATGCACCTTGCTAATATTATTAATTTGGTATAACTTTGTAGGTGGATTGTAATCTTTGACTTGGAAATTGCATGTTCACCCTAAGGCATGATTGGTGAGCCCACGTGGCTATACAAAGAGCACGAACAACCAATACAACATGGAAGAGATTTTGGCAACTCATGTAAAACACCATCTACAAGTGCAATGGCCCCAACCTTAGCTCCTCAAAAATCACTCTTTGGCCTACGACCAATATTAGGCAAGGAGGACATTTCTACCACTATTACTCCTATTGAAAGCTTGAACCCATTCTAGACAAGGCAGACAGTTAAAGGTCGAGTAACTATGAAGAAAAAAATGCACCACTTCAACACGACAAAAGGACATGGTACTGTCTTCAACTTTGATATCATAGAAAGTGAGCGCAACGAAATACACGCGACATGTTTTAATGAGATTGTTGATCAACATTATAACACCATACAAGTAAGTTTTGTATACATGTCGTCAAGCGGAACTATAAAGTCTTCTAATACCATATACAACAAACTAAATAGCCAAATGGAGATATCCTTGACGAATGACTCAAAGGTATGTCTCTCTGAAGATGACTCCTTTATTCCAAAACATTGCTTTTTTTTCACACTCATCAATGAAATTGTAAATAAGGCTACTTGTAGCCTTGTTGATGTGCATGTGATTGTTGTGTGGGTTGACCCCACTTCTACAATAATGAAGGTGTGATAGGACATAAGTGATACAAAAGAGCATTAAACTATTAGATTCTTCTGGTTCAACTGTGACAATGACTTTATGGGGGGCCAAGACCCAACAAATAGGTATAAAACTTCAAGAGTTACAAAGCCTACACATGCCTACGATGCTTTTTATAAAAGATGGGTGTATCACAGGGTACAACGGAAAGCTCATTAACATCACCATTACCACCCACCTGGTTATAAACCCTAATATTAAAGAAAACCAACAATTAATATCTTGGTTTAGAGAACAAGGAACCATAATCCCAATGTCACCCCTTGAAGTAGTGGTCGCTCATGTGCTTCCATCAAGAATGACAATAAGGAACGCACAAGAAGAAACCACACAATTCGATTAGCCACTTTAGTATATTGTCAAATCAACATTGCAATTCATAAAATCCACCTCATTTTACTAGCTTGCATGCCCTACTACACAAGAGGGAAGGCAATGTAAAAAGAGACTTACAAAGAACGAAGTAGGAAATTGGTATTGCTCAAAGTGTGCAATTGCATACCCTGATTGTGATTACAAACATATACTATAGGTCAAACTAGAGGATCATAGATGTGCACTATGAGTTGTTGCATTTGAAGAGGTAGCAACTGAACTCATCGAGTTGCATGCAAAATAACTATACATGCTTCAATTCGATCAGGATGTAGAAAAAAATAGTGTAGACATCCTGCGACAAGTTCTTATCAAAGAATAACTTTTCACTCTAACTTGCATGAATGAAACATACGATAATGAACCCCACTTGAAAGCAACAATCACCAAAGTTGACAAGATAGATTTTGATACAGAGAGTGAGTTTCTGCTAGGTGAAATCACCAAGTTTTTTTATGGTGCCACCATTTAGCGATGCACCCACTTCTTACCATTTTGATGCAAATAGTTGCAACTATCACCACATGCAACTTCTTTTCAACTTTGTAGATCGCTCTATAAACCATGTTTCCCATATGTGCATTTCTCTCCCATGTACGATATGCCCCTAAGGCATAAAACATATGTAAGCACCATTTGAATGTATGGTAGTAACAAATAACATTTCAAACCCTTAAATTATATGTCATTTTCCATCTACAAGAACATACATGTTATGTGTGCATTTACTATAGTGCCACTAGTAATATGAGTTAATATTTGTTCCACATATGGAGGATCTCAATGCCTAGAACATTAGAGAGTGTACAATGCCAAAAAAAAAAAACGTGCACTTTTCTAATATACACTTGCAATGCATTCCCGCCATTGTCGACAATGCGTAGGCCACCAACTACCTCAACCTTTAGATCTACCACAAACTAATTCCCCCTCGCTTTCCCAACTAGATCAAAGCACACATGCTTTGGCCGAGACTGACATCCATATTGCATCACCACAAACAACACAGGGGACATGGCCAACTAACTTACTTGATGTGCTATCACATTAACACCAACCTTGCCCCTCTTGTAATGAACACCACATGGTACAAATGTGTATTAGAAGTAACAAATATTTCAATGACTATAAAGAGGAAATAGATGTGCACCGCTGCATACAATGCAAACAACACAAACAAACACATCTCAATTAACACCTATTGTTCCCTTTGCAATTACCCTCTCACACAATGAGTCGCAAGTTACACTTAACAACACTGCACAAATTAGACTGCAACCATCAACAAACTATAAACCACAAAATAACCCACACTATTGCATCCATCCCACGTCCACACCAAAAATGAACAACTCCTTCACAATTGCTTTCAAAAACTTTTGAAGACGAGTAGATGTGCTATCAAAACCGAAAATGTGTGCCACCTATAAGGAATGCTACGCTGGCATGCACTTCCACTTAGCAAGTAATGCACCTACTTGAGTGCGATGTTTCAAAGAGAAAGGCATTCATATTTCAATGACTATAAAGAGGAAATAGATGTGTGTCGTTGCATAAAGTGCAAACAACACAAACAAACACATCTCAATTAGCATCTATTGTTCCCTTTGCAATTACCCTCTCACACAACGAGTCGCATGTTATACTTAACAACACTACACAAATCAGACTGCAACCGTCAACAAACTGTACACCACAAAACAACCCACACTATGGCATCCATCCCACGTCCACACCAAAAATGAACGACTCCTTCACAATTGCTTTCAAAAACTTTTGAAGACAAGTAGATGTGCTATCAAAACCGAAAACGTGTGCCACCTATAAGGAATGCTACACTGGCATGCACTTCCACTTAGCAAGTAATGCACCTACTTGCATGCGATGTTTCAAAGAGAAAGGCATTCATATATTTTCTACATCTAACAACATGGGCCGAAGCGAGAAACCCCCAAAGTTGAAAAATCTAACTCAAGTGGAAGAGATGTTGATTGCACATGTAAACCCGATACTTCAAGTAACTCATGCGCACGAAGCGCGATAGAAATATATAAGTCATACAGTTAGCTTACCATGGGATATAAAATCAATAGCAAAGGCCCTTCCACATAGACTTTCACATTTGGACGTCCTGGTGGTCTACAAATATCACACACATGGGAAACATTACAATTGTTATGTCAACCGACATCGAGTTCTTGATGCTTTGAAATACAAGATTGCAAATGACCCATACTACAAGGATGTCCAAATAAAAAATGACTGGCTTGCACAATTGCTTGAACAACCCACTGATATTTCACCCCTTTTGAGAACTCTAGAACCTGCACTTAACACATCGTTACTAGAAGCAAGTGAACATGATACTAATGAACCTAGGAAAAATAACATACCCATATACTCATCATCATTCATGGCTAGATTACCGAACAAACAACATGAATTTGAAATCATTAAAAAAACATTACGTCTTAAATCCCACCACTACTGATTGACCCCAAAAAACGAGTATAACACTGAAGCCCTCTTTGATATGGCATTTCCCACACTCTCCCCAAATGGGATTGCATTGCACATGCAACCTCGAATTAGGGAGGTTCACATTCACTAATATGCACAACACTTAATTAGATTTCATGATAATAGGTTTAGTGCTCACCCAAGGTTTCATTATATCATATCAAACCTAATGATGCGCCACCAAACTCAAGGACTTGCTTCTATGTTTTTCAAGAAAAAATAGAAGACAACATACCAACCACAATTGAAACCTTACACCAACATTTACGCCTATTTCCAGACAAACAATTAGCTAACCAACTTATGCATTTCGAAGCTTTGCTACAAGGAACATGATCATATTGGAATAAGTGTCGCGGTGAGCTAACAAACATGATCAACCAAATAAAAATGCCCACCCTATTCTTTACATTAAGTGTTGCAGATACAAAGTGGCTCGATTTACACTGCCTATTTACAAATAACCTACCAACAACTCAAACAAACTAACACCAGACAAACAATTGATTTAATAAAAATATATAAATTTTGTAAAACCCTGCTTGCAGAGTAACTGAATGTAAACTATGATATATAACTACTAGATATAATATGACGCAAGCAATAAAGCATACAAAGTGAAAACCCTAAGAAAGAGATATAGGAAGGAGAACTTAGCTAATTGGCGCTTGATCTAGGACTGGTACAGACTAGGAAAACTATTGAACAAGAGGTGAACAATGTCGTAAATGCTCAGGGTAAATTCAGCAACTCACGAACAAGGCTAGACATGGGCGCCTAGATTGGAGCAGGGGCACTTGGGCACTAGAGACTGCTACTGGGCACCTGTGACTACAAAAATGGTTAGAACTTGATTTTTACAGTGTCGCACAAGTGTCAAAATAGTTCTTGTTGATCGCATGTATGTTGCTTCCTTATCCGAGAAGATACATGTAACCTGCAAAATAGAAGTGCACCTACAAAACCCACAAAATCACATCGAATACAAAAAAAGAAATATGCAATATGGGAAGTCGGACTGACCCTGGTGGTCACCCAACAAAGTGAACTTACGACCGAGCACTACACTATATCTTAGACTCCATGTAGTACTTGTGAGTGTGTGTAAGGATTGTGCTCTAGGATGCCCTAATGCAAGTTGCACTTGATAGCAGGCTAGATCTAGTATGTAGCAATGTATAAATTGTGTGGATGGAATAGAATGAAATTCCTTTTCCTATGCAGTGTATGCAGAAAATGCAGTCCCTTTTCCCTTGAATAAATGTTAGATGGATGCTTTGAAGTGCTTTATGTGCCTTTTGGATGCAAGCTAAGGTGATAGTAGTATTACTTAGAGCTTGGTTCTTTATTTGTAACACATAACTATGTATTTATATGATTCTCTTGTTTGAATTTCGTAATTGACAACCGAAAGACCAACCCATGAGTGAAAAAGATGCCGAAAAGATAAAAGAGACCCAAAAGAAGCGAGTAAGGTAAGAAAGGGTCAGGGGTGCCTACAGGGGACAGGAGCACCTAGGCACTGCTGTCTTGACTGGGCGTTAGTGTTTGAGGCCATAAAAGATAAAGAAGTAAAGTATCGACTGGGTTGTAGGGTGTGTAAGACCAAATAGAAAACCAAAAATACAGAAAAGAGGCCAAAGATAGTCGTCAATTACTAGTTTTCTTGCTTATGAATCATATGAATACTAGTATGTATTTAGGAACTAGAAATGTAACCAAGTGCGTGATTTTGTGTCTACATTTTCCCCCACTTTACGTTGTTGAGTGAATACTCGATAACATAAAGTAGTTAGAATTTGTGTACCTTTTGTTCTTGTAGAGTTTCATTGCGATACCGTGTTGAAGAGACAAGTGAAATAAGAAGTGATTGCAAAATGAAACGTCGAAACTAGGAAAGGAAAGTGACCTTAAGGGTGAAGCGTATGTGTTGTACCTATTGTAGTTTTTTGTTGATGTAAGGATGCTTCTTGTTGCATATTAAGGATGGACCTACAAAAGAAGAGGGAAAGAGTAGTCAAAGTAGTGTATATGAAAATCTAAGTAAAGTATGTAAAAGTGTGTAAAAAGTAGTAAAAGGAAAGTGTGCACTTGATGTGAAATAGTATAAAAGATAGAAAGATGACCTGAAAAATGTTGTGAAGAACAATTTTTTTGGGCGATCTCACACCAATGATGAATTTGTTGGGCGATCTCATGTAAAGTGTGAGTTTTTTGGGCGATCTCGTGCCAAGTGCGAGATTTTTGGGCGATCTCATGCTAATGAGCAAGTATTGGGAGAGAGGTCTAGTGTTACTCTCCTTCTCTGCTCAATGAGCACCACTACATGTGGTACGTCCTTGTTTTGTTCATGCTTTCCTGATTGTTTTGAATTCGTCCTGAATGTACTAATTGTTCCGATTGAAAGGGAGATAGAATGCATTCTATTGGCGGAGGACTGTGCCTGTATTGTAAAAACTGCTATGAAGACTTATGTGAACTGTGCTGATCTGAGGAAATAATCGTATCTCCCCCCAGGACATAGGTGCCTAGGGGAGGACACGGGAGCCTAGGTGCTACTATCTGATGCTGGGCATTGGTGTCTGTACGGTGCTGAGGACCCAAGTCAAATTTTGGGCCATTTCTATAACTGTAGCTTGTGTCTTTTCTGTACTATGTTGAACTGAACTGTAGCTCTGATTTGTTTTAGGTGTGATGTGTTCACCCAATGTATGCCCCCCTCATTTGGGGTGCATGCAACGTTTGTAGGAGTGTGTGGCCCAAAAGAGAGCACCCAATGCTAATCCGAAACTTGATACTTGTAGGGTTAGGGGATGTGCATGGTAGAAACCAAGGCACCTGCAAACAAAGTGGATAGGAAAATGTGTTAGTAGAAAAAGTAATAAGCATGTCGTAAAAGACAATGTAATCAAGCAATTGTGCAAACAAAGTATACCGCGAAAAGCGGGTTTCATGCATGGGACATTGCTTACAATTTCACAAAACAATCAAGGCCGAAGCATCCGAAAGCATACAAGCAATGATCAAACAAGACATAGGGCACAACCTATAAACAATAGTATACAATAAAAAACAATGTCAAGCAAAGTGTATCAGATAATCTTGGCAACAGATAGTCTTGCAATGCAAATGTTATACATGAAGGACTTGTTAGCATGTTAGAAAGATGAAAATTATGTCAAAGCATATATGTATTGATGGAAAGTAGTGTGCTAGAAAGTAGAAGTGGTAAATAATGAAACAACAACACCTGTAATATGTGAGAGTGTGAAATGTAGATAGCCCCAGGAGCCTCAGTAGGACTGGTAAAAGGTACAGTGCCAAACATCATTGCAACTTGTAAGAATCTGTAAGACATGCATTCGCCACTAGAGACCAAGTGAATGTGTATGTGTATGTTTAAAGATAATGACATGCAAAATATCTGGCTAACATAGTAAGCAAGGTGCGTCATGTAAGTAGTATAAGTAAGCAAGTCAAAATTCCCCCTGCTCTTGAAGAAAGTGAACTTTCGAAATTTTTTTGAGTTTCGAGTGTCTTTTCTGTCGAGCTGGTAGTATGAAAAAAAGTCATGAAATTGAAAAAATGCAGTTTTGGGTCATTTTGTATGTATTTCGGGCCTGTCGGACATTTTTGTCCCGCGTGTCCCAAGTTCCGAAGTGCAAGCTTTCCTGTTCCCCGATACGGCTGATTTCCAAAGTCAAATTGTGAAGTTGTTCCATTTTCGGGCCCGTCGGAACTTTTCGTCCCAAATGTCCCAAACTTTCGTGCAAGTTGTTCAATTTTCGGCCGAAACCCGAACCCGTACTTCGCACTTTCGAACTTTTCCCAATGTCCCGTTAAATTGTGCAAGTTGTTTCATTTTCGGCCGAATTCTCCCGAACCGCGTACTTTGCGCATTTTCCCAAATGTCCCAACTTCTCCGGACCTAGTTGTAACATTTTCAGCCCGAACCGGCCGAGTCGCGTACTTGGAACTTTTTGTCCCAAATGTCCCAAGTCAAAAAGTGCAAGTTGTTCCATTTTCGGCCGAAACACCCGAACCGCGTACTTCGCGCGTTTTCGTCCCAATTGTCCCAAAAGGCATTTGTGCGTCTTCTCCCTGCTTCGCCCGAATCGGCCGAGCCGCGTGTTTCGCGCATTCGCGTCTCACATGTCCCAAGCGAACCAAGTGCCATTCATACTTAGTTTTTCCCGCTCTTCCCGAATATGTTGCTTTTCAAACTGATAGATATGAATTTAATGCGCATTGATCACCTTTCTCTCTCCCTAAATCCTTGGCTATATCAAATCCCTTCCCGAGCAAGCAGCTCTGTCACCTATTTGCAATTCTCAAACACTGCAGTTCATAGTAGCTATCTCATTGCTGAGAACATCTGATTCCCTGGCGTATAAAGTTTTCGATGATCCAAAGGACAATCTGTTGAAGCTCCTGGGTCTACTATCAATATGAAGATCAAAGTCCTGGAGGAGGCTTTGGGAGAACTGAAGAACAGTTGGCAGAAGGGCGAAGCTTTCAAGACACTGGTTGTCTCTGCTTTCAAAGATATACACTGTCATCTTCAGGATGAAAATTCTGGTGTTTCCCTTTCCTTGCAAGAAATCAAAGCTCAATTCAGAGCTTTTGTCAAAGATAATTTATTCAAGGAAAGCTCCATCTCCAAAGAAAAAATGAAGGAAATCTGCTCTCTTCAATCTGCCATTGAAGAAGCAAATAAAGATTATCATACTCATGTCGAGTTTGATAAAGAGATGGAGAAGTGTCTTGGATTTTGGACTCAGTCTACGGCCAACACGTCATTCCCTCGTGGCAGAGACATAGCTGAGGCGTTAAAGAAATTCAGGCAGCGGATTCTGAAGTCAGTGGGTCCCTCTCAGTGACTGGCCACCTGTCTTCTCTCCCCATTCTTTTCTCTTCTTCCCTTTCTTTTTCCGTTTTCTTTGTAATAAGTTAAGGTATTGCGATTGGCAGTCCTTAACTATTCTTTAGTTAAAAGAAACGGTTACGAAGAGTAACTGATTTGTAAGCTATATAATGGCCTTCTTTACGCCATTCTAAAGGAGGAAGAACTTGGCATATTTTCTGAAAGTGTAAATAGATCACAAAGAAATCAATACAAAAGGGCTTTCCATTCTTTGTCTATCTAATCTCTGTTATCTCTGAGCTTTCGTTTAATGTTTGTGAAGATCATTTGTTTATAGTTTGTTAGTCTCACTGATTGCATACTCTTCAATTTTGCAATACATGGTGATCTTGTATAACCAAGAAGGAACTTTGTGTCCTTGATTAATGAATCTGTGTTACGTTAGGAAACTTTGTGTTCTGGCAGATGTTATTTACAGAACTTTGTGTCTTTAAATTCCATCTTATTTATACGATACAAATGATCTTGTTTAAATTCACTGTAACTTCGCATACATAAAGAATTATTCTGTTATCTATAATTTTGCATGTTGCCTTTCTGCTCATTCTCGTATTCCCATTCCTCTATCCTTTTGTAACTTGATGATCCTCATTAGAAAACACTTTCGTAATATCCAAGTTTAACCAGAAAATCATGTTTTGTACATTTGTAAATAAGTTCATTTCTGAATAAGGGAACCTCTCCCATTAAAGAGGAGGGACTTCTTGTCCCCTGACTGTTGCTCTTCTTAAAAGTCCTATTTGACGACCAACAGTTTTTGGCGACTCCGCTGGGGAAAATCGCATTCCAGTTCTGCAATTTTTGATCATCCTTTGATCTGGCGACTCCACGTTTCACTCGAGGGAGAAGGGCCCTTGGTATCGAAGATTCTCAGTTTCAGCTTTTGGAGCATCAGGGTTTTCATTTCCCTTCAACGACAAACAGAAGGACTCGTTAGATAAGCACCCCACCTGCTCAATACAGAAATCCTACGGGTGGTTATTCCTTCAGAGCCTGCTAGTCCCTAATCTTTGAGCTTTGATTCTTGCTGGTGTTGCAATCCCTCTCCAAGCCATTTTTCCAAGAATGGCGGCACTATTACCATGGGGTCATCGTGTCGGGCCCCTAGCCCTCACTCAGCCTTTGCATGAGTTACCCAGAGGTAACCGGAAGAACTTCCCTAAGTTCAAAGGCGATGGCAAAGTGCATCCTGATGAACACATCGCAGCCTTCATTGTTGCATGTGGAGACGTTACAAGATAATGCTGCTGATTGGTTCTACCACCTTCCGGCTGGCGCTATCACCGACTGGGACACAATGAGAACTCAGTTCGAAAACCGTTTCAAGCCGGCAGAAGATGTACATGCCTTGCTAGCCCAAATCTCTCAGATAAAGAAAGATTCACAAGAGCCCATGAGAGAATTTGTGGCCCGATTCAACAAATTGATCAATAAAATTCCGCAGCCTACCCGACCTGTTGATCAAATTCAAAAATGTTTCTTCCTAAATGCTCAATCGCCCAAAGTTAGTTATGCACTAAGAAGGGCTAATCTCGCAACATTGGTCGAGGATCAAACCCTCGCTGTTAGTATCGAGGATGACTTGATCATGTCAGGGAAGTTGAGAAGAGACCCTTCCAAATCTAAGTCTGCTGCTTCTTCCTCTTCCACCCCTGGACCTAACACTGATCCATTAGTTCAGAAACTTGCAAATGATCTTATTGCTATAAAGAAACAATTGGCTCAGCATGCCCCTTATGCAGACGTTCCAAGGAGGAATTTTCAGCCCAGAAATCGTTTTGCCTGCTTCTCAAACAAGATTAGCGCTTGAAGGACCTCCTGTTAAAGTCCCTGTCAATGCGACCTGCGAAGTGGAAGAACCAGATGATGATGAAGATAATGAAGCTTGCGAGGAGTTTGTGGAAGAAGTTGATGATGAAGCAGACGAACTTGAGGGATCTCGAGTAAATTTCTTCACCACTGAGGGCATTGATGATGGAGATGACTATGATGAAGTAGTAGCAGACATGAATAGCGAATCATTCGCTGTCATGACTCGAGAACAGACAAGTCAGAGGGAGAAAGTGACACAGCCCATCAAGAAATCTAAGGAGCAGTCGACAACTATTCCCGTGATTGCAAAAAGAGGATCTCCTATCCCTACCTCATCTACACCAAAGGTGAGTCCTATTAATCCTACTACTAAAATTGCTTCTTCTTTCTCTCCTAAAGTTGATAAGCCTAGAGTACCGAATGATGATGGCCCGTCCACTTCTGGATCCTTTGATATTGTTGATCACCTGAAAAAGACCAAGGTCCAAATCTCAGAAGCTGAGTATTATCAAACCCATCCCAAAGCTTTTGCTAAAATGATCCACTTTGTCAATTCCCACTCTAAGACCACCTCTAAAGGCCTTTTTCCCACTCCTCCTTCTGCACCACAGCCTAGTCTGGTAGCCGCTGTCACCTCGCCTAATGACAAAATCAAGCCTTTTTATGTAACACTTCTTATAGCTGGTCATAGGCTCAGTAATTGTGTCATAGATTCCGGAGCCTCAGATAATGTGATGCCTGCTAAAGTAGCTCATGCTTTAGGCCTAACTCTCACACGCACTTATGGATCTTGTTACTCTATGGAGAGTAAGGAAGTGCCCCTGGTCGGAAGAATTAAAGATGCACAAGTGGCTTTTGCTGCTTTGCCTGAGAAGAAAGTGTTGGCTACCATCTTAGTAGCAGATATTCCTCCTTCATACGGGATGTTGTTAAGTAGGAACTTCTGTAAAGATGTGGGTGGAGAAATCCAAATGGACTGGTCACATGCACTTGTACCTGTCAATGGACAAATGAAGAAGTTGCTGCCTGAGAAGCAATCTGAGTATATTGTGCAGAAAACGGATGATCCTAAAGCACAAATACTCTATGAGGATATGGGACATGGTAACTACATGATTATGTCCCCTGATGAAATTCGACTCCCCAAAGTGTCTCCTAAAGATCCTAATGGGGTTTGGATTTTAGAGTTTGATGGAAGTTGTTCCTCAGCTGGTTCTGGAGCCGGTGTCCTACTGGTGTCACCTGAAGGAAGCCTACACCCCTTTTCATTTAAGTTGCAGTTCGAGAATACTAATAACACAGCAGAGTATGAGGCTCTCATTCTCGGATTGCAAGTGGCCAAAGAACAAGGTGTAAAGAATCTTCTGGCTCGTGGTGATGCAGAGTTGATTGTAAAGCAGGTCAGAAACCTTTTTCAAGTAAAAAATGGAAGGCTGAAACATTACCGGAATCAGGTTTGGGATTCCATTGAATTCCTTGATGCTTTCTCTATCGAAGCAGTACCTAGGGAAAAGAACAGCAGGGCTGATTCACTAGCTGTCTCAGGGTCATTACTGATTCCTCATCCTGATTTCTCTCAAGACAAGTTCACCATTGAGATGATCCATCGACCCAGTGTACCTGATAATACCAATAACTGGCAGGTTTTCAATGATGATCAACATTTGCTTTCCTTCCTGGAACTCAAGGGTAATTTCGAACAGCTGTATTTTGAGGGAAGTGACAACCTACCTCGTGAGAGTGTGCCCTTTGACAAAGCAGTCACCCAAGGGGAAGAAACAGATCAGGAAGGGTGCATTAAACTCAAGGGGAATAAGATTCCTAAAGGATTGGTAAGCTTAGAGGAACTATTTGATAAACATGACAGGTATGTGAAGTCTAGGGCTTCTACTGGACCTCAACAATCAGCTGAGCATGACAAAATCAATATTGGGAGTTCTACTGATCCTAGGCTAGTGAATATTGGAAAATGTTGCACAACAGATGAAAGGAGAAAAGCAATCGATCTTCTAAGGAGGTATAAGGATGTTCTTGCTTATTCTTAAGAGGATCTAAAAGCCTTCAAGCCTAAAGATATGCAGCATTCTATTCCTCTCAAACCAGGAATTAAACCTTTTAAGCAGAAACAGAGGCAAGTATAATCCCAAAATAGCTGACACCATCTTTCAGGAAATTCAGAAGTTGTTGAAGGCTAAAATCATTTTTCCCATTCACCATTCAACATGGATTGCAAATATTGTGCCTGTTAGGAAGAAAAATGGTGAGATCCGCATCTGTGTTGATTTCAGGAACCTGAATCAGGCTTCTTTGAAGGATAATTACCCTTTGCCCATGATGGATCAGGTCTTGCAAGCAGTAACAGGATCTGAAATGTTATCCATGCTTGATGGATTCTCGGGATATAATCAGGTAGAGGTTGATACTGCAGATCAACACAAGACAGCTTTCACTACTCCTTGGGGTACCTTTGCTTACAAGAGAATGCCTTTTGGGCTTATTAATGCTGGTGCCACTTTTCAGAGAGCCATGGATCTGGCTTTTGGAAGCTTGAAAGGGAAGTGTATTGTCATATATCTTGATGACCTGACAGTATTTTCCAAAACAAGGGCAGATCATTTTGATCACCTAGAGACAGTTCTGCTTAGATGTAGAGAGCATGGAATTTCTTTGAATCCTAAAAAATCTGTCTTTTGTGTCACAGAGGGAAAGTTATTAGGGCACATCGTTTCCAAGGATGGTATTAAGATTGATCCTGAACGAGTACAAGCTATCCAGCAAATTCCTCTCCCAACCAGCAAAAAGGGCGTGCACTCCTTCTTTGGTAAGATAAATTTTTTGAGAAGGTTCATCCCTGATTTTGCAGAGTTAACTTTGAATATTTCTCAGATGATGAAAGGGAAGCAAACATTTGGTTGGTCTTCTGAAGGAAAGGAATCCTTTGAAGGTATCAAGAGAGCTATTGCTAAAACTCCTGTTTTAGCCTGTCCTGATTTCAGCAAAGATTTCATCATCTATTGCTATGCTATAGATAATACCTTGGCTGCTGTCTTAACTCAAGAAGACTCTAACGAGCATGAACTCCCAATTGCGTTCATGAGCTATATTCTGAAAGATCATGAGTTGAAATACACCATGATGGAGAAACATGCTTTTGCAGTGGTTAAAGCTGTCAAGCAGTTTCGTTTTTTACATCCTCAACTTTCATTCCATGGTATTGGTTCCAGATACAACTGTTAAGTCAATTCTCACACAACAAGAATTTGGATCCAAGAGAGGGAACTGGGTTGCTAAGGTCCAAGAGTATGACATTGACATCAAACCGACCAAGCTGGTTCGTGGAAAAGGCCTTTGTGAGCTCATTGTTGAAGGAGCCAAACATGAGTTGCTGGAGGAGAAAGTTGACCTTCCTACCGTTATGTTCCTTAGCTCAGTTGATGAATGGTATGCTGACATCGCCCATTTTCTCACCTATGGGGAATGCCCCTCTCATTTAACTGCCAAAGAAAAGAGGACTGTTAAATTGAGGTCAGCGCAATATGTATTGTGGGAAAATGCCTTGTTCAAGCGTGGGTTAGATGGGAGATTTTTGAAGTGTGTGGACAAGGAACAACAGAGAAAGTTGCTCTCAGCTTTTCATGATCAGGCATGTGGAGGGCACTATTCATCAATGGTTACAGCTCATAAGATACTCCGTGGAGGATACTACTGGCCTTCCTTGTTCAGAGATGCATCCAAGTGGGTTGATAAATGTGAGGCTTGTCAGACTTTTGTGGGAAGACCTAAATTGGCTTCTTTGCCTCTCAAGCCAGTTGTGATTGAGGAACCATTTCAACAGTGGGGTTTGGACTTCATTGGTACACTTAATCCTGCTTCTAGTGCTGGTCACACTCATGTGCTAACTGCCACTGACTATTTCACCAAATGGGTGGAAGCTATTCCAGTCAAGAGTACTACTTCTGAAGTGGTGTGCAGCTTCATTAAAGAGAACATCTTGGTAAGGTATGGTGTACCTAATAAGATTGTAACAGATAATGCTTCGAATTTCTCTTCAACTGAGATAATGGATTTCTGCTACGGGTATGGCATCTCCCTGGCTCATTCTTCAGATTATTACCCCCAGGGAAATGGGCAAGCAGAATCCACTAACAAAAATCTGGTGACTATTATAAGGAAGTTGGTCAATGAGTCTCAACGAAACTGGCACAAGAAGCTCTATGATGCTCTTTGGGCAGACAGGATTACACCAAAGAGAGCTATTGGAATGTCTCCTTTTCAAGTGGTATATGGAGTAGAAGCTCAATTGCCAGTAACAGTGGAACTGCCAGCCTTGCACCTAATGAAGGCCATTGAAGATACTAGTTTCAGAGATGCTTTGGATAAGAGAATTATGTACCTGCACAAACTGAATGAGGATAGATTGATGGTTGCTGATAGGATATCTGTTCACCAGCAGAAGGTAAAGGTCCTGTTTGACAAGAAAGCTAGGTTCAGAGATTTCCAAGTTGGAGACACCGTGTTGTTATGGGATAAAAGGCATGAACCTCGTGGCAGCCATGGAAAGTTTGATTCCCTTTGGCTCGGACCTTTCAAGATCAGACACTTTGCTGGTAAGAATTCTTTCTATCTTGATTACATGGATGGTTCTCCTCTCCCACTTCCTTATAGTGGGCAGTATCTCAAGTTGTTCAAGTCCTAGGTGACTAGGGAGTCTCTTGTATATTCTGTACAGCTTTTTGGTTTTGTTTTTCTCCTTTTCGGTTTTGGTGTGTTTCCCTTTGTATTGGTTTTCTTGTTGACTCCGTTGCCCAATGGATAAGGTACTGGTCTGCTTCCCCTGAGTTTGTCTAAGTTCTTGCCTTGTCTCATTCCTTGAATTCATGCCAAGTCATCCCCAGAAGGAGCCAGCTGTTGTCCACTCAAAATTCCCCCTGCTCTTGAAGAAGTCATTTTCGAAATTTTGAGTTTAAGTGTCTTTTCTGTCGAGCTGGTAGTGTGAAAAAAAGTCATGAAATTGAAAAAATCTGCAGTTTTGGGTCATTTTGTATGTATTTCGGGCCTGTCGGACATTTTTGTCCCACCTATCCCAAGTTTCGAAGTGCGTTCTGTTCCCCGATCGGCCGATTTCCCCGAAGTTGTCCCAATTCTCGGGCCCGTCGGAACTTTTTGTCCCAAGTGTCCCAAACTTAATCGTGCAAGTTGTTCAATTTTCGGCCGAAACACCCGAACCACGTACTTCGCACTTTCGTGTCCCATAATGTCCCAAGTTAAAAATTGTGCAAGTTGTTTCATTTTCGGCCGATTCTCCCGAATCGCGTACTTCACGCGTTTTCGTCCCGAATGTCCCAAACTGAAAAGCTCCGAACCTGTTGTAACATTTTCGCCCGAAACACGGCCGAGTCGCGTACTTCGGAACTTTTTGTCCCAAATGTCCCAAGTTAAAAAGTGCAAGTTGTTCCAATTTCGGCCGAAACACCCGAACCGCGTACTTCGCGCGTTTTCGTCCCAATTGTCCCAAAAGGCATTTGTGCGTCTTCTCCCTGCTTCGCCCGAATCGGCCGAGCCGCGTGTTTCGCGCATTCGCGTCTCACATGTCCCAAGCGAACCAAATGCCATTCATACTTAGTTTTTCCCGCTCTACCCGAATATGTTGTTTTTCAAACTGATAGATATGAATTTAATGCGCATTGATCACCTTCGAACCCTTCTCTCTCCTAAATGGCTATATAACGAGCAAGCCACCTTTGCAATTCTTACACTGTTTCCATGCTATCCTTGCTCGAACCCTTGCAATCTAATTCCCTGCGCGTATATCCCTTTTTGATACTATCAATATCATGGATAAAGAGCTCAAACTCTGGACAGTTGCATAGTAGACCTTCGACTCATGGGACAGGCAGATGCGAACATCTTGCTGGCGAATAAGGTTTTCGATGACGTCAAGGATAATCTATCAAAATCCTGGGAAGATCAAAGTCCTGGAGGAGGCTTTGGGAGAACTGAAGAACATTTGGCAGAAGGGCAAAGCTTTCAAGACACTGGTTGTCTCTGCTTTCAAAGATATACACTGTCATCTTCAGGATGAAACTTCTGGTGTTTCCCTTTCCTTGCAAGAAATCAAAGCTCAATTCAGAGCTTTTGTCAAAGATAATTTATTCAAGGAAAGCTCCATCTCTAAAGAAAAAATGAAGGAAATCTGCTCTCTTCAATCTGCCATTGAAGAAGCAAATAAAGATTATCATACTCATGTCGAGTTTGATAAAGAGATGGAGAAGTGTCTTGGATTTTGGACTCAGTCTACGGCCAACACGTCAATTCCTCGTGGCAGAGACGTAGCTGAGGTGTTAAAAAAATTCAGGCAGCGGATTCTGAAGTCAGTGGGTCCCTCTCAGTGACTGGCCACATGTCTTCTCTCCCCATTCTTTTCTCTTCTTCCCTTTCTTTTTCCGTTTTCTTTGTAATAAGTTAAGGTATTGCGATTGGCAGTCCTTAACTATTCTTTAGTTAAAAGAAACGGTTACGAAGAGTAACTGATTTGTAAGCTATATAATGGCCTTCCTTACGCCATTCTAAAAGAGGAAGAACTTGGCATATTTTCTGAAAGTGTAAATAGATTACAAAGAAATCAATACAAAAGGGCTTTCCATTCTTTGTCTATCTAATCTCCGTTATCTCTGAGCTTTCGTTTAATGTTTGTGAAGATCATTTGTTAATGGTTTGTTAGTCTCGCTGATTGCATACTCTTCAGTTTTGCAATACATGGTGATCTTGTACAACCAAGAAGGAACTTTGTGTCCTTGATTAATGAATCTGTGTTACGTTAGGAAACTTTGTGTTCTGGCAGATGTTATTTACAGAACTTTGTGTCTTTAAATTCCATCTTATTTATACGATACGAATGATCTTGTTCTAAATTCACTGTAAACTTCGCATACATAAAGAATTATTCTGTTATCTATAATTCTGCATGTTGCCTTTCTGCTCTTTCTCGTCTTCCCATTCCTCTGTCCTTTTGTACTTGAACATCCTCATTGAAAACACTTTCGTAATATCCAAGTTTAACCAGAAAATAATGTTTTGTACATTTGTAAATAAGTTCGTTTCTGAATAAGGGAACCTCTCCCATTAAAGAGGAGGGACTTCTTGTCCCCTAACTGTTGCTCTTCTTAAAAGTCCTATTTGACGACCAACAGACCCTCAACAGTCGAGTATGAACCATGGAACTAGAGTGCGGCATAGGGTAATGACAATACAAGGTGTGTATCAAGTTGTGTAATAGTGCTTAGAAATAGGAAGCATGAAGCATAGAGCATAATAGTAAGAATGACAGAAAATTGATGATATTAATAGGGGCGAGTAAGTGTGATTTCCCCCAAAGTGTGTGATGAAAGAGTTAGTTATCTGATGATAGTGAAGGGCAAGGGTCCTCCACCCGATGATCCGAGGTGATAAGGGTGCATGTGACAATGACTCTAATACTGAGTGGTGTATGATAGTGATGATGTATCAGTGAATGAGAAATATGTGATAAAGGAGTTGGTAAACACTTATGTGAAGAAGAGACCTAGGAGGCGATGAGTATCTATTTGAAGGATACCTAGGAGGTGATGAGCACCTATGAAGGAGACCTAGAAGGTGAAGGAGGTGATGAATTCCTATGTGAAGGGGTTGTCTTGAGTAGGTTACTTTAGGCCGACAATATGGACTAATGGACCTAGATGAGGATGAAAATGTCAAGAAGTAGGTTCACGTGCAAATAGGTGAGCTAGGTGCAGAATGTGCCTTAGATTTGAGAGGCTCATGGGGGATAGATGTTATAACTAGTGGAAGGATGTCCTCATAAATGAGGTTATGGAAATGGTGTGCATGGTGGAACATCCTTTAGAGATTGACAACTTACTTATCGTGAATGAATTTGAGACATAAATGATTCATGGAGGGAATGGCTTAGGTGGCGTGGAGCCAAGGAAGACCGAAGATCATGTCCACAACCTATGATAGATGGCTGCCACAATGAATGACACAAACATGGTGAGAGGCCCAACAATAACTAGAATCTCGATGTAGCCATAGGATTTGGGAACTAGGATATGAAATATTAGATAGTGGATATTTTATAGCCACGATGAGTACAATAGAGCACACATTGATAAGAGATGATGGATAGATCATCATGTTATTGACAAATTAGATGAACCACTAGAGACATTGATGTGCAATGAATGAGAAGTAAATATAGCATGATAATCATGATTCAAGAATGTAATGAGTGGTGGAGATGCATCAGTAGTAGAAAATATAAAATCAAAAGGCTATGATGAAGGAGGAGGAACAATATGATATGTAGGATTAGTTGAAGAATCAAAAACTTTCTTGTCATGCTTAGGAAATGGGTCATTAAAGTTTTTTAGATTTTTGTTTTAATTAATTAGATTAGAAGAAAATGGCTCAGGGAGATCAATTGTATTATTTTCGATGAGATCTTGAATAAGATGATTAAGATTGAAACAATGATCGGTTGAATACCCAAAACATTGATGATAGTCACAACATTTTCTTCATAATTATGGCAATGGGGGTGATATAGATCAAGATTGAGTGGTGGTGGAAGCATAATAAGATTAATTTCGATAAGTTGTGGCAATAAAAAGTGAGGAACATAAGGAAACTTTGTTAATGTACACTTCAGAGGTTATCATTAAAGATTTTCAGGAGTAGAAAAAATGTTAACAATGGTATTTTACTTTAGTGGGCTTATGAGATGGATTGAAAGTAGATGTTTCCTTGAAAACGATTAGAAGATGAAGATGAAGCATGATCATGATATTTGAGTTTTCCCGTAGATAAGAGTTTTATTTCACGTAAATTAAGTGTATGACATAGATGATCAAATGAGGAAGAGGTTTCAAAGATAACACTCTCCTATACAATGGAGATAAGATACGTTGGACAAAAATATTTTACATTTCGGAATCAGTGAGTACATTGGTCATCTTATCTAGATTGTTCTTATAAAGTAATATATAGTCTGTTAGATGCTCATTATATCCTTGTTTAATTTGTACAAGATTGAGTATAGGATATTTTTGAACTGATATTGATTGAAAAATGTGCAAGAAAATCATAATCTAATTATGTAAATGATATTACCGAGTGAACAGGTAGATCTTAAAACCAACATATGACATAATCTTGAGACTTCTAGGAAATAACTTAGCTAGGAAAGTGTGATCATCCACATAATCAAGACATGCCATATGAATAGATCTAATATGCTCTTGAGGGTCACCATAGCCATTGAAGGTGGGAATATTAGGGGTTACAAAGTTGGGATGTAGTGAATACGAAGAAATGGTGGGTGAAAAAGGAGTGTGAAGGAGCAAGGAGGAGTCAAGAGATGGAAAGGAACGTGAAGTAGTTTGTTGAAGTTGACAGATTTGAACATATAAATCATGATATAAAGAAGATAGGTCTTGAGTGCCAAAAGAATAGAGTTTCTATGTGTGGGAATCAATAGGTGGGTTAAAATGGGTGATAGGAGTAGGCATAGAAAAAAGAATAGTGGAAATATGTGGAGTGGTATAATTAGGAGGTCAGGTAGTAATAAGAATAAAAGTAGTAGTGGAAGTAGAAACATTGAGCTCAAATAGGTTAGTGCCCTCATCAGAAGCATCAAGTAAGATAAATATAGATGTTGAGGATGTTCAACAAGATGGAACATTGAGATCACGAAGGTATTCATTGGTAAAGGGTTCATAAGATTGAGCCATGATAAAAATATTGTAAAAATTCGTAGAAGTAAGGTTGGGTCTGAATAGATGGGTTTACCAAATGATTTAACAAAAATAAGAAATTTTGTAAAAACCTAATTGTGGAGTAATGTTCAAAATATAAACAATGATATACAAGCTGCTAAGATATAATATGACACAAGCAATAAAGCATACAAAGTGAAAACCCTAAGCAAGAGATATAGGAAAGAGAACTTAGTTGATTTGTGCTTGATATGGAATTGGTACATACTGGGAAAATTGTTGAACATGAGGTGAACAACGTCGTAAATGCTTAGGGTAAATTTTGTAGCTCACGAACAAGGTTGGACATGGGCGCCTGGATTGGGGCAAGGTCGCATGGGTGCTGGAGACTGCTATTGGGTTTGACAGTGAAAATGACTGTGAAAATTGTCAGAACCTCGCAAATATTTCGATATGTATGTGCTCGCAAAAGTGAAAAATCGTCAAATGTTTTAATAATGTTGTTCATGTTGACCGCATGTATGCGCTCCTTTATCGCAGAAGATACTTATAACCTTTAAAATAGAAGTTCACCTGCAAAACCCACAAAACCACATCAAATCCAAAAAATAAAGATGCAATATGGGGAGTTGGAATGACCCCAACAGTCACCCGAGAGAGTGAACTTACGACCAATCACTGCATTGCATCTCAAACTCCATGTAATTCTTGTGAGTGATGTGTAAGGATTCCTGCCCTAGGAATCCCTAGTGCAAGTTGCACTTGATAGTGGGCTAGATCCAGAATGTAACAATGTATAGCATGTGTGGATGGAATAAAATGAACTTCCCCTTCCTATGCAGTGTATGCAGAAAATGCAATCCCTTGTCCCTTAAATGGATGCTAGATGGATGTCTTAAAGTGTTTTAGGTGTCTTTTAAGATGCAAGCTTAGGTGATAGTAGTAATGCTTAGAGCTTGGTCCTTTATTTGGAACACATAGCTATGTATTTATATGATTCCCTTGTTTAAATTTCGTAATTGACAACTGGAAGGCCAACACATAGTGAAAAAGATGCCCAAAAGATAAAAGAGACCCAAAAAAAGCAAGTAAGGTAAGAAAGGGTCAGGGGGTGCCCATAGGGGATAGGAGCGCCTGGGCAGTGCTACCTTGGTTGGGTACTAGTGTCTGAGGCCATAAAAGATAAATAAGTATCGACTGGGTTGTAGGGTGTGTAAGACCAAATAGAAAACCAAAAACACAGAAAAGAGACCAATGATAGTCATGGATTACTAGTTTTCTTACTTAGGAATCATATGAATGCTAGTATGTATTTAGGACCTAGAAATGTACCCGCGTGTGTGATTTTTTTTCGACAACATCATAATCAATAACCCACACAATGCATCATTGTACTTGCACCAACGCTTCACAATATTTTGAGAAGAAGTCATAGAGAAATTCCTACACACACAAGACTATTGGTATAGGTACGAATGGCAACACTGAGGGTTTGCGAGTATCCACAAATTTGGTTGGCTTCAAAATGCACCAAACCTGGACACACTAGATTGGAAGAATAATCTGGACATCGAATAAGAAAGAACATACTTTGATAACTACGTCACAACATGGAACCCTCGCACACCATTTGACAGAAACACCACTTGCCATAGATTACCCTATGTTGACCTATGCTTGCTAAACACAACTGAAATATTTACAAGGCCACCTCCAATTGACTATGAAGAAATACTTAATCATGTCCAATGCCACACAAAATGCACTGAAGGGACATGTCTTTGTAAGAGGGGATCCACCCTATAGTGTCACTACGGAGCCCCATGGAAAAAACACACTGACTCTGCACTGCAATGCGATGGTACGGGGAACAAACATTCGAACCCAAACATAATGACGAACACTTGAGCATACACATTCCCGACATGTTATCCATATGGCGGGCCAACATAGATTGCCAACCTGTCATTTTGCGAGCCCTTAAATTGAAATATATTGCAAAGTAAACATCCAAAGCAGAAAGAAAATTAGAGAGTTGTGTTGGCATCCTAACAAGAATATGCACAAAACAAAGAAACGATGATCACTTTATGATAGTGTACTATAAATTCTTGGTGGAGCTCATTATTGACCGCAATATAGGTGCACAAGAAACATGCTTCATGATCCAAAAACTACCTCTTGTTATTTGCAACCACCCATTCATATTATTGAACGTCGGGCATATAATATTTCACTGAGTAGACAACACTAAAAGCGACAACAAATTGCAACCTACATACCTTAACTCGTACATCCAATACCCAAATGCTTTATAAATTCTAACGCTACTTGAATTTGCCCGCTCATTCTCATACCATGCAACCCGCAAAGGCTGCAAGTGGAGAGAAAGGAATACAAAAGTAATTGTGAATGTATTCCCTTGATTCTATACAATTCATGTTAAAGTGTTATATTTTTTTAAAACATTTTGTTAGAGTGAACTACTTCTATATAAACATTTTCGTGGCAGCTACACAGGAATAAGACTATGCAAGCAAGACATCATCATGAATTGGACACACATGAAAATAAACAAATATTATACATGGCACGTTGACCGCAAAATTGACATGTTGCTTGATAATCACAACGAAAAAATAGCATAAACAAGTCAGAGACAAGGAATACACCGAAAATGCATGAACAGGAATTCCTATCACAAATGGGAATCACTAGCACCATCACTTTAAACGAGATTGAAGTGTTACGAAAGTGTGGCTTATACCATAACAACAATTGGGAAGAGCACAATATGCCTCTTGTATTGCATAAAATTGTACCCCAATTCTTAAACACCCACAAAAAAAAAAACCACCTAGAAACCCAAAAACACATAAATTCAAACCACCAAAAATATAGCTTGTCGCCAAAATACCAAGTAACACTTTCCATAATCACAAGTCACCATACTAGACATTTCTCACAACCATTATGAATGATCATATAAGGAATTGCAAGAACACGGAAATCTTATTTGATTTACTACATATATACCACTTTAGAGAATACAATGCCACACAACCAAAACCCACTCCTTGTGGTTGCTCCAACAGGAATTGCAACTTTTAACGTACAAGCCTCAACCATACACTTGTCCTTGAAGATTTGAATAAAAGAACTCATCCCACTAACACGATAATCACTAACAATATTTCAAGAAGACATGAAGCATAAGTAATACCTAATCATCAATGAAATGAGGTTTGTAGGCCCAAAATTGTTACTGAAGATAGAAAATATGCTATGAGAGGCATTTCCCATCCAATGCCACCTAAGTTTTGGTAGGATATCCATAATTTTCATAAGTGACCTAGCACAACTACCACCTATTATGGACAACTCCATCTATGCATCACACTCCATTGCCAAAATCCCATGGCACAACTTTTCAACAATTGTTACTTTAGAAACTGCTTTCTGCCAACAAAGCAACAACCTAGCTTAACTAGAATTTCGCCAAGCACTTTAAAACATACAAAATGCAGACCCAACACAACGTGAATGTGAACTACTAATGCAACACACAAACAAATGCCTCACCACAATTGAACAAGATGAATTTGACAACTCCATTCACCTATTTGCAACAAATGAATTCATGAGAATACACAACAATAAAATGTTGCAACAACTAAATCAACCTATTGTGCTTATTCTCGCAAATTACACACACAAATACAACGACACTGCCCAATACAATGAACAACTTCATGCACACATCCTACTTTCGATAGGTCAACGATGCATGCTCACTGTATATTTATGAATACAAAGCTTTAGGAACAATCATAGACATTGTCTACCAAATAGGGAGTAGCCCTGCAGACTTGCCTACATATATCGTAGTACAATTTGACACCTACACAAGCCCACCTTAGGACCCAAACGCCATTAAACATGTACCTATAGTACCAGTATTACTAGGAAGTTGTAGGCAAATCCCACTAACAATGGCATGGGCTATTACCATTCAAAAATCCTAGGGACTAACACTAAAAAAACAACAATTGACATCGATACAACAAAAAGACAAGGCTTGACATTCACAACTATATCAAGAGTTAAATCACTACTAGACCTTCACATACACAGATCATTCTCATTAGAGCACTACTCAAAAATGAAAAAAAAGTCCTTACACAAAATTGCGACAACATGAGTAAACTCGATTGCACCTACTATCACTTTAGCACAATTTGTTACGCACCAAACTAATGTACACCATTTACTAGGTTTCCTTATACATTACATTCTACTCCTCACAATATACTATCTCCCTGCCACATAATTTTAATTCTTAAGCATTTGAGAAATAATGATCAACAACGTCACAATGTACACCGCAAAACAAACTTACACACAACACCTACCCTTCAATCCATTAAGACAACACCCTCCATTTATTTAGGATATAATGTGCCAAAAAACCGCTCAATACTTGCAATATATATTGTCTCCTAAACATCAACCTCTCTATGCAGGTGCCCCGACAATTTTTTTTTCCAACCTTGAAATGAACAAAACACTACAATTATCAGGTACTACTAACAATTTTGATGCCCTCTATACAATTGGTTTTCTAGAGTCATGTCGTTCACTTTAGAGGAACTCCTTCGACAACCTATGCAAACACGCAAGATGCAACATCACACATAAGGTATTGAATTGTCATTAACTTATGGACTTATCTATGCTTTACTAAAACAAACTACATAATTACTTTTTAAAATAACTTAATGTAAAAAAAACAATTGAACATGAGCACATTAGGAGACATTTTACAACCCCCACTTCGTTCTCATTGAATTTGTTGTTTCGTACATCACTACAATTGTACTTTATTCAAATTTTCCCTTAATCTTCTACTTGTAACTGGACATTTTGCAGGTTCATTTGTTCTCTTGAATCGAGGCAACAGAAGCAAACACTTATAGTTTCAAATGAATCCCTGTAACACATGAACAATAATAGGTTCATGTAATCCCTGTGAGTTACAGTTTTAAATGAACAATTTAAAGGAAATCTCATGTGTAACAATTTAAATATACAATGTTAGAGACTAGTATGACAGTAATTGTTAAAATAGTTGTAAATGATAGAGACAACTTGATCAAATAATTTCAATAAGGTTGAAAAAAAATTATTGATTGAAACATTAAATATATTCATATGGAATCAAACTAAAACTTATTAACTACATAACATAAAAAAAAATGGAATTGAAAAAAAATGGTATAAAATGCATTTTAACTAAAAAAATTATTAAACTACTTAAAATTGAATTACACTAATACATGAAGGCATCAAATCAAAGTTTTTAAATTAAAGGTATCAAATGAATACATCAAAGTCATCAAATAAAGTTTTTGAACCACCACATTCAATAAGTGATACAAGGTATCAAAGTTTTTAAAATTCTTCATATTGTCTTTATCACAATTTGTCTTGTCATCTTTGTCACTATTGTTAATGAACATGTCATTAAGGTTGCCATTGTTGCCCTCATCTTCTTTGAGAAGACTTGTTACCTACAATTCCAATTGAACATCGTCATATCAATAATAAAATTATAAATAGAAACTAATTATTAATTTTAATTCATTCTATTGAAAATTAAATTTATTAACTACAAAAAGAAATAGGGTAAAGAGGATTAAATGATGTCGCACATATGTAAATTGTTAGTTGCTACAAAGTGTAAAATCCCTAATGAACAATTTGCTCAAGCATGTGATAATATGAGGATTATAACTAGCAATCGCATGTGCACAATGCAATGTGAACGCCGAACAGAATATGTTATTTGATTTAGAGGGATAGTTATTTCTTTTGTAGTTGATGTGGATAAGGGGTGTGATTGACAATTCTGATTTTCTATTAAAGCCAAAAAAAAATGTTGCAAAGTACATTGGAAGGGATGTTAAATAATAGTTAGTTGTGTAATAATCGAATACAAATGTAAGTGAGACATGTAAGTTTGCCAACACTCACTCTTGAGGATGTAGTGAATGTGAAGTGTTGAAGTCAAAGTAGATTTAAAGAACCACTTAGTGCTTAACATATTAGCTCTCCAAGAAACATAAATGAGACAAAATATTCAAGCAAATATAAATGAACCTTAAATAGCTAGAGTACATTGTAGAGTATTTTATTACCTCAAAGAGTTTGAGAGCATCATTGTCAAACTATTTTGTGCATATCCTACAATTATGGCATTCCATGAGACGGCATCTGTTTGAGGCATTTTCCAAACAAAAATCCACTTTCCATTATACTTTGATGGATGTTCATACCTTGTGCTAAGGCTCTCATATTGGTATAGAAATAGAGTATGCTGACAAAGGTTGTGGAGGCTGGGTTTGCACTTGTCAAATGCATTCGCCTAAAATTTTTGAAGGCATTTTCAACAAACCCATTTTATGCATATCCTGCAATCATTTAAGTCCATGAGATCACATCTCATTGAGGCATTTTATCATAAAGTCCACATGCCTTATGTATGCTAACATAATGTACAGGGGCAAAATAACATCCAGAATAACCAAAGTCCAACACTTCAATGGAAAAATAATATGTCGTATTTGTTGAGTACTATTGCACATGATAATGATGAGCTGGTGTATAAGGAGATTGCAACAAATCCCTGACACAATAGTATACCAAAATGATACTTGTAGCCTGTTTTCGAGACAACTTCTTGAGCAAGAAGGGAAGAGACGTTAAAATGGGCACACAAAACATTTAATTATGCATTCATATCTCAAGTGTTGACTGCAGAGGAGTCTTTCAATTTTGAGGCAAGTGAGGTGCAAAGGGGAGACTTGCAAATGGACTAAGAAATAAAACCATTTCATAGGAATATACTTGGACGAGGACATAATTATCAGAAGGAAATGAAGCTATTAGGTGTAGATGGATCTAAAAGACTAAGTGTGAATCAGAAGGGGAACCTACCATCGAATGCCAGATGAGTGGCTGAAGTACACAAGTGAAAAAAGAATTGGTTATGCAAAAACCTTAACACCTATGGCTAAAACGATCACCCTCTGATGTGTCCTTGCTTTGTTTTCTTGGTTTAAGTAAAATGTCCATCATTTGTATGTCAAGAATGCTTTCGTTAATGATGAATTGACTTGGGAAGTCTATATGGAGTAGCCATGTGGATATGCAAAAGAGAGCAAAAAGCATCTACTGAGCTGCCTCAAAAAGGTGTTGTATAGATTGAAGCGTGCTTTCAGAGCCTACTATGTTATGATTGATGACTATTTCTTGCAAAACGGGTTTCAGAAGTCCTAAAAAAATTCAAATTTGTTCTTTTTTTAAATTTATGTTAAAAAAATAATGATAAACGGCAGGCCTTGTTAAGGCCAGATGCGGGTCTCGCAAGTCTTAACACAAAACTCGTCAAGTCTACCAAATTTACCCCTATGTACTTCACAATGTTTCATAAAATTTGTGGATGCAAAATTGAGGGCATGTAATTCTAGATGCCTGGAGAAGTTCTTCGTGGAGTTTTAATTCAAGAAAGAACAGAGCAACAACCACTTTTTGAGTTCACAACCCAAGGAAATACATTCATAAAACTTGATCAACTTTAAAGCTAGATGCATAAAAAATTAATAATAAACAATAGGTCTTGTCAAGCCCAGAAGCGGGACTTGTGAGTCTTGATACGAGACTCGCCGAGCCTACCAAATTTTCCCCAAGCACTTCACAATGTTTCATAAAGTTTGTGGATGCAAAATTGAGGGCATGTATTTCTGGATGCCTGAAGAAGTTCTTCTTGGAGTTTTAATTCAAGGAAGAACAAAGCAATAACAACCACTTTTTGAGCTCACAACCCAAGGAAATACATTCAAAAAAACTTGATCAACTTTTAAGCCCAAGCAAATGCAAACTGCGCCAAAGCTGGAGATGCATAGATGGTCTATCTTACACGTAGTCCATAAAGGCTCGAGTGAACTGGGCCAAAGAGATTGTACAATCACTACCCACAAAGCAAAGGAGCTAAAACATGAATCTTCCACATTTAGAGATGTTCCAACAAAACTGGATCTTAAAATACAAAGCCAGGAAAATGGGTTTTGATGAATCAATCCCCGAATACGAAAATCTTATTCATTGGCTCTGCATCCAAGTTTATATAAAATAATTAGACATCAATTGATCAACTTACATGAGGCACAAGCATCTGCCAATACCATACCTCGTTATTGCATTTCAACATATAGTTTCAAAGTAGCATCGTTATGATAATTTTGTGAACTTACCTAGATCGTGGCATTCCATGTAATTGAATTCCGTTGAGACATTTTGTCAAACACTTAACGGGCATCTATCATGCTGCCACAATTTGCATACATATGGCGTTCCATGTAATTGAATGTCGTTGAGATATTTTGTCAAACAATTGGCGGGAATCTACCATATTACCACAATTTGCATACATATGAACCAAAGCATTGTTGACAACCATCCGAATAATAACCCGTTTTGACAATATGGTTATGAAGTTGCTTACCCACATCAAATCCAAGTACTTGGAGTGAGGCACATGCTTTCACAACGCTTCCAAAGGCAAAGCAGGACGTCTCCATATCTATTCTTACCATTACACAATAAAGTTGAAGAGCTTCAGTTCCCTGGCCTTCCTTCACATATTGTGTAATGCAAACAATGCACTCCACGAACACATTTTGCATTACAGCACTGGGTGAATGAATTGACAATGACTACGGGTAAAAATTTATAAACATGTGGCTAAAAACAGGTTTTTTAAAATGTAAATGACCGTCAAATTTAACATAGCGGCATGAATGTACACATGTGATTGCTAGTATTTATGACTATGGATCCCTATTTCCAACTCAAACATGTTAGTAAACTGAATTAATACATAAGGCCAACTCAAGCATGTTAGAAAACTGAATTAATACAAATTAGTGTTGATTTTGGTCAATTTTTAGGCGATATGGATAGAGCTCGATCAATTTAATGGTTTTCCAAAAACAATTGCAGAGTATTCTGAGTGCAAAACGTGTGTGCTAAATCAGGGTCTCAATAATATCATTTAAAGTTTTTCTGCACAGTTTTTTCTACAAATTCAGTGTTTTTTATTTTTCCTTGTAAGTTCAAAGAACATATCCATTTCTATATGGTAAATTTCGCGTCTCCAAAAACAAACAATATTCAAAAACAAATTAAAAGATATGCAAATTCTAATGCTTCACATCGCCATGAAAAAAACAAAGTTAAGGGAGAAAGACAAAAGAAAAAAAATTGGCCTATGATGCGTCCATTATTCCTGAGCAATTAGGTTTGAAAGCCTTCAACAGGAACACTCTTGGTAAGATGAAGATGATAAGTAGTATTGTATTGCAACGATTGAGTATGAGGATGATGGTGATCCGTAGCCAAACCTCAACAAGAGGGGCAATAACAACGAACACAATGGAGACATGAAATAAGGTCGAGCGAACAATATATCTTATTTGTTTTAGAGGGATAGTTAAAAATAACAACTCTGCAAAAAAAAGTAAAATTGTTAAAAATATCAAATTTGCAAAAATAACCACTAAAAAAAAAAATTGTAAGCAAAATTGTTTAAAATATCATATCTGCAAAAATAACCATTAAAAAAATAAAATTGTTAAAAATAGCTAAACCATCATTTAAGTCGTCAAATTTAACATAGTCCCGTGAATATCCGCAAAGCCCTTTCCCATATGGGGAACGCCTTCAGCGTAATTAATTTAATATAGTGTCAAAAAAAGAACCAACACAAAATATTAAATGATAACATAATAGTATTTAAGATTCACAAATATTGAAGTCATATAACACTAATCCTTAATACAACTTGTAACATCAACATTGTCAAATGTGACAACTATTAAGATGACAAACTGAAAATTCATTTAAAAAAAGAAAAAACTTCATTTAAAAATAATGTGAAAGACACTTGACTTTATACAAGACATAATCTAAGGCAAGAAACATATATTGTTTAGGAAAGTAATACATAAAATCTCTCATATTTACTATTATAATAACTACAAATGCTTTCTTAAATGGTTGAATGTTCTATCGTCTTGTTCAAATAATTGTAATAGACTCCGAGTACAACCTGGGTACAAAAGAAGGATATTTAGTAATAAATCATTTGTTTTGTTATACATTAAAAAAATCACAATCAAAGGTCAAGTTATAAATAAAACTAGACGAGAGTTTGTTACATGAGATTCTTGTAGAAGTGATGACGAGAAAAGTTATTCCATACACGTTAAATAATCTTCACTTTGTAAGTGGTACTTGTATGAGTGAAACTAAGAATAAAATCTCATATTCCTCCATTGGTAACACATGAGCATTCCTTGAAATTGTTCATTTAAAATTGTAACTCACTGGGATTATGGGGAAAATTCTAACTAAAGTACCCACCTCTGATGGTCTAGTACATTCTTTATCCACCAAAATGTGTAATATGATATTAGAATTCTATGTAAAGCCATTTAGAGTGTAATTATTAAAAAGAATAATGTAAGGTGTTAGAAATACTTTGAAGTTTATATTATGAGAAATAATACTACTATCACACATATTTCTAAGTTTATACTAGTGAATTTGAATCATTCTTAGATTCTATTTAGTATATTTTTAACTTGTCTAATGCACATATCTTTAATATATTTTTGTATGCGCCAATCTATACATTTATGCATATTATGATACTAGAGGCTTATGGAAAGCCACTTAAAATGTATTTATTCAAGAAAACAATGTATGGCACTAGAAATATTTAATAAGTTTATATTATGAGAAAAATATTACTATCTCATTTATTTTTAAGTTTACACTTACAAATCACGGCATTGCTTAGATTTATTTTTGAAAATGTTTTTCTAATGAATTATTAACTGGGATGAGCTTATACATGTTTGTCAATTGTATGAATATACTCTACCAAAAAAAGTGCAACTCCTTTCAAGATTATTCCATGTTGTATTGGAATATTAATGCTAATATTTAACTATTCATAATATTAACACTAATATTTAACTATTCATAATAATACTTAAAATGTGTCCAATAACAAAACCAAAATTCAAAATTAAATAAGTTTTACAATAACCCCTACAATTCACCACTAGGTATAAAATTTGTAGCCATAAAAGTAGATAAAAGAGCACCCTTCTGCTATGCACCTATGCTCAAACAATTGAGAGATTCTTTTGGCCATCGAAGAGGAAATGTGATTCCTCTAAGGATAAGGATAACTTTAAACTATAAATAGATTTTTCCCTATTTAGTTTAATTTTGGGTTGTTGCAAGTGATTTATGTTTATTTTTCTTATCCTTATTTCTAGTTTTTCCCATCAATGAAAATCTTATTAAATTTATAATGTGAGCCTATTTTCTTCCGTGTTACAAAATACTCTGGGGTATAGGCAATGATTGCACATATGCACTGATTTTTTGTATTACTTAAGAAAGTCTAATTATAGATTCTTACATGTGATGCTAGATTCTCATAGTAATTTGTTAAATCAAGCTACTTAATAGAGTTGATTATTCAAATCAAGTGTATTTAGACCAAAATAGTCGTTTTCTCAAATTATTTGTAAATTGTGAATATATCCTATTGACGAGGGCAAAGAACGCAAATGAGGCTATTTTTTGTGTTGATTTTGCATTAATGTAATCGTTCAAATCTAAAGGTTCGGTGTTCAAATTACATGGGTATTCAATTGTTCAAGCTTCAAGCTTCAATGTTTAGGATGTATGAGTTTGCAACTTGTTGATTGAATTAAATAGTGTTTGATCATAGTTATTGTTAATTGAAAAAACATAACCTTGCAATCATTGATGCAAAATAAATAAATTACAAATTCCATCAATAAAACATGTTGTTAAAAGTGTAGCTCGCATATATTGATGGTATTCAAAACAAACATTTGGAATGAAAATAGTAACAAATCAATGCTCAAAGTATGTGCATAATTTGGCTAAATACCATGCATTTAGATCACTGATAGAGGTGGCATTGATTTACAATGTGAAAATACTACATACGTTTTCACACAACCAAGTGATAGTGGACTCAATTGCAAAGCACCTAATCATGTAAACCTTGGATGGTCAAGCCAAGACTCTTCTAAATGTTTTTCAAATGTGTCAACTTGCATATATAACAAAGGAAATCACTAAGTGAGAGTGCCATAAACTCATTTATTGTACAATAGCCAACAAGCTAATCGAAGAGGTGGCAAAAGGTTTTGACAACTTCAATCATGGGGGCTGCTCTTGTAAAGGATGAAATGTTGTAATTAATGGAATATTGCAATTGTTATAATTGTTGTCCATGATTGTATTTAAAATATTATTGTTGTTGTGTCCTTATATGTGTGTTTAATACTCTTGCATGATGTATGTAATTGTTGTATCAATATATTTAAATTCATTTTAAATAGGTTTTTATGTTAAAATATCATTTAAATGGACTTTAATAGTTTTTGATGGTTTACATTTATTTATGCATAAAATTTAAATAATGTATCTTGACAGTTTGATCCAGATATTACATAATAGAACTTTAAATATTTTTATGTCTAATTTGAAAAAATGTATATCTATAGTTATGATTGAAATAACAGCTTTTACCTTTAAAATTATACAAAATAACTTTTAAAATTTTATACACATAATTTTTAAGAATTAAATTAAAAGCTAATTCACTAATGTTATTTACATGAATAAAACTCTAATGTTTACTAAATTTTGGCAGAAAGTTGGATCCAATCATCGTCACTATCACCATTACCCACAATATTATTTTTACTTTAGGCTAAACATTGAAGATAATGTGTTTCCAAAACTTTTGGAGGCTTCACTACCACCTTCATTCTTAAACTCTTCATTATATTTTGAATTCTTCAAAAAAAACTAGAAGTTTCAACACCAATACTGTGTTATATATGTAGTTTCAACTTCGTCTCCAATATTTCCTTTATCATCCTCCATGTGTTTATTTACACTTTTATTATTATTTAAGCAGTATAAATACTAGCAATCGCATGTGTACAATGCAATGTGAACACCGAATGGTATATGTTATTATATTTAGAAAGCCAATTATTACGTTTGTGGTTGATATTGATAAGGGGTGTGATTTATAATATTGATTTTCTATTAAAGCGAAAACAAATGTTGCAAAATACATTAGAAGGGATGTTAGATAATAATTAGTTGTGTAATAATTGAATACAAATGCAAGTGAGACATGTAAGTTTAATAATAATCACTCTCAAGATTGTTGTGAATGTGAAGTGTTGTTGTCAAAGTAGATTGAAAGAATGACTAAGTGCTTTAACATATTATCTCTCCTTGAAACTAAAATGCGACAGAATATGCAATTATATATAAACAAATCTGAAATGGTTATGGTACATTCCAAATTTCTTTATTACCTCAACAAGTTTGAGTGCATCATTGTTAGAGCTATTTTGTGCATATCTTACAATCATAGCATTCCATGAGACCACATTTCTTTGAGACATTTTGCAAACAAAAAACAATATATGTTATTTGTGTTATAGGGATAGTTTTTACTTTTGTAGTTGTGTTTGTTTAAACTATGGGTGATTGTTTTTGTAAGTGTAGAAATATAGATGGGTCACTTCATTTAAAAAGCGCAAATATGAGGTCTAACCCATTAAACTATTCAAAATGCAAAAAAGTGATCTAATGTAGAAAGCTTTGGATGGAAACAACTATAAATTGCACAGTTCTTTCTCGGCATTTTAAAATTGTAGGTATTTGTGTGCAAATGAAGACATTAAAAATGTGTTGTTGTTAGGTAACATAAAGAAATGGGCAACAATAAAAAGGAAAAATCGAACATGTACATGTTGAAAAGTGTAATTTTGTAATTGTAGATATGTAGACGAACCACTTCATTTAAAGGTTTCATCTCTTCATTTCAAACTTGTTACAAAATTTGTACATATACATTTACAAATCTCATATCATGAGTGGTATCATTTTGCGGAATATTTTATTTGAACTTAACATGAGAATAATTATATCATTAATGGTACCCTTTTGAGGGTAATTTTATTTCTGGTAATCATGAGTATATTTGTGCCCCCTTGAACAGAAATGTCATCTAGGATAGAAGAAGTGTTGAGTAAAGTAGTAGCGGAGCTGTTATCAAAGTACGAAGGGTTGAGTGATAGTACTCTTGTTACCCCCTAAATTTTTGCAGAAAATGCATCATATCAACTCAAATTCCACACATAATAAAATACTATTAATTAATAGAAATGATGAGGCGGGAAACACATTTTAATATAGACCGATTAACTATACTTGCTTCTTGTTGCTTCTTGTGGTATTTTGTAATCCCCCTTTTAAATTATGAGCTCAACTAATAACTATTGCAAACAACAGGACTGTTATAACAAGAAGCCTTTCCGAGCAAGCCTCTGGGCTAAGATGATTGGGCCTACTAAGAAAACATTACAAGACATAAAATTCGTTGAAACTTAACAATAAATTGATGGTGCCCTACTACTAAGGGAACACATTCCTAAAGAAAAACAATTGCAAACACTAACAATTCTTGCTTAAATTTTATAGATAAATCCAAAGATCAAACATTTAATGTTAAAGATTCAAATGTGATGAAATTAGATCATAAATGATTGGGGCTTTCGTTGGAAAGCCTTGGTTTTAAATATGATCCGGACATGTTGACTATGTAAATATATTGAAACAAATTGTATAGTGTTTATTGCAATGTAAAATCTGAAATGTCGTATCCAAAAATGTTTTTTTAGATATGGTAAAAATAGTTTAGTTTTGAGGGGACCAACAAACCTCGTACAAAGGAGTAAAAGATATAGCAATTAGAAGTTAAAGAAGAAATCCTCTCCCAACGGCATAAAAATACAACAAATAGAGAAAGGGCCCGACCAATAATAAAGAAGTATCCCACGAAACCCTGAGACCACCAGAACGATTTTGAGGGAACCGACAAAAACAACACCCCAGGAACAACTACGAGTAAAATGTTGTAGCTTGGGTTGGGCCACTGTCCACCCGCCCCCTTCATTCCCTAGATCAGATGATACGTTGATATCCACCACTAGGTGCCTACAATCTTCCACCATCATTCCTTCAACAACCTGATTTCGGCTCGGATTAAATACATTGGATTCCATTACCTTGCAATTTGTGTTCAATTCAAAATTCAAACAAGCCCCTGCTGTTTCACCCCCCACATCACCACCACTCCCAACGGTCAGCCCCAACGACATCCCAAGAGAAGCATTTAATGAGTTTGAATTTGAAATTTGTGACCAAGCCACTAGATCACCACGACCTGCCACTGGGGATACCCTGGAAACCTACGCCATCCCCACCACCACACCACAGAACGAGGGCAATGTTTGATCAAGAGAGCAAACCACGTCTTCACCATCCTCCTTTTCCTCTTCGGTTTCCTTTTCCTTTTCAACATTTCATAAGCAGATAATCGATATTTAGACAACGTTTATAACTTTCTGTACATTTTATATAGCAATTTTGGCAAATCTTATAGTTTTTCTGTACATTTCATAATGCAATTTTGATAAATATTTTAGAGAAAATTTGCTAAACTTAGGGCAATTAGTGAAAATTATACAGTTACGAAAAATTAATCATAATAAATACTCTACCAGGTTGAGGTGGCTTGTTTTTCAACCTAGCAATTTCTTAACCTTTTCCTTGTATTCCTGCTCGAATTGTTTTCCCTCCGCATGAGATCGTCCATCATTTTTCTTCGCTTCGCATTGATTTCAGATGCCTTGTGTTGTTGCCACTAAATCCTTTCGTCCTGCTAGCCAAGAAAGTCATCCATGGCCTTGCATACGTTTTCGTCTGTGAGAGGAGAGCGATTGTGTTAGGGTCATCGGGTCTCTTGTTTGGATGGGAGGTGAGGGCTCGGGCTCTATAGGCCTTGCGTATTTCCTCTGATGTAAGCTTTGCCCCTTCTTTCCCTGATGGCAGTCCAAGAACTTTGTAATGATCTTGTGTCCTTCATTCTTTACAAAGACTTGTTAAAATAACACCAGTATGATAATGTGGATGTTCTCTCTCTGCCCTTCCCAACACAATTTTCAAACGAAGCATGCGGGCGTGAATATTGGCTGCCAATTGTTAATTATTAAAAACAAAATTATTAAAAATAATAGAGAAAATATAAAATTGGTAATTATTAAAAATAAAAGAGAATCTAAAATTGTTAATTATTAAAAACAAAATTATGAAGCACCAAAAAGTAATTGTTAAAAATAAACAAAAAAGTACAAACATCCAGATGGCCGTCAAACCGTAAAATTTTACACAGTCGCAGAAACGTCCGTAAGGGCCTTTCCCATAGGGGGAACGCCTTCGGCGTAATCATGTATCATGCAGTGGCTACCAATATATGACGCACTTCCATTTTATGGTCAAAACAAAGTATCATGTCAATAATAAAATTGGGAATCAAAATGATATAAATAAACTCTAATTTCAACAACTGAAACTCATAAAAGCTATGCACGTGAACAATGTTGTGGTAATAGGTAAAGCTCCTTGTTTTTTGGGAACTTGTGAGCAGTGTATGTCATACAAACCAATATCACTACAACTTTTGACTTACCTTGTGTAAAGTTTAACATAGATAAGTTTGAATGTAGTGTGGTGTGGTTATAGTTAGCATGCACATGTCCGAATTTGACAAATCATTTAATCAAATTTGGGCATCTTTTAACACAGTCAATGTTCATTTGGCAATTCATGTTGGCATTTTGCATTTGGACATGTATTATTCATTTGGAAACTGAGTTGTTTTAACAATGTCAAATGTAGACCCACCCTCCTCCCCATGGTATGGGTTTTGTAGGAACTAGGAAAGTAAGTTTACAGTAACGAAGTTTTGTTTCTATCAGTTTGTCACAAGGGATTGCATGATATAGTTATCCTGTAAATTTTTTTTAGCAAATTTAAGTTTATCTCATATTGTGGACTGCAGTATGGGAAACTGAGAATCGTGATAGAATTGACTGGATTGTCAATTTTCACATGGTATCAACGCATATCCATATTTCTCGCCTTTTCTCTTAAGAGTCCTTTGTCTTATCATGCTACTTAGTTGAAGCCACAATGTTGAGATGAGGATTTTTGGTCTTTTTCAACCACACAACCACATCTGGAAGGGTTGAAAACCTTTGTAACTACTCTGGTTTTGTTGAATTCAAAGATATAGAGACATAATTGTTAGAATTTAAAGATCGCTCTTAAGGAGAAGGTTCCCAAGTTTCAATGGTTGAAGCTTCGTCGGATATTTTAACCACTCTGGGGGTTAAATTTGATGCTTGTTTCAATGTTGTTAAGTTTTTTACTGGTAAAATAGAAGCTAAACTTGATGCTTGTTTCAATGTTATTAAGTTTTTTACCGGTAAAATACAGCCAACTTGTATTGCAGACCATATTGAGCGATGGGAAACTACTCCCAAGAACTATGATATTGATGTTCAAAGTTAAAAATCGGTCGTATCAAAATATACATACAAATACATTTATATGGGTATGGCCCTGATTCTACGCTATCTGTCGACAACGTATCACAATTTGAACAAATACTTCACACAAACCATGGATAATGAAACTTTCAGCAATTTGCGACTTGAAGTAGTAACTTTTTAACTGTTTTAGACATTTGTTGATTGTATGCTTGTATTTTGTTCTGCTGCAATATGGGTGATAAGAGGGAACTTTTAGAATTTTAGATTACGTATATACCTAGTCACATTTACAATAATATATTCAATTTTAGGGACGAGGATCTAAGGAATCAAGGTTGCCAATCTCAATGGTAATCGTTACTTGTAATCTTAATTTTTCAGTCAAGTATAGCTTTGTTTCCATTGCCAATTTTATGCTCATTCCTCACGGTTTTCCACACAAAATTATGGCTAATTCTAAATATTGCCTCGTCTTTCTTATTTACCTTGCATCTTTGTAAAACCCAAAGATTGGCTAATTCTAATCCTGGGCCTCTGCCATCTGGAGCTGTTTTGATTGAAATGTAAAACCCAAGCTAAGCAAAGGCCGACACTAATCCTATCCCTGTTTGAATGCCTTTTTATTTGAAGGGTATGGCAGACACATTATGCTATGCTCTCTACTACAACTACCTGCAGCCAGATTTCCAGTCAATTTTTTTGTTCGAGCATGGTGAGTGAAATATCCATTGAAAATACATGACTGTACATTAGTATGCCTTTATCTTCAGGGCTCTCCGTTAGTTTCTGAGGCATAAACAAAGAAGTATCCATCCCAAGAACTTCCCTCCACAAAAGATGCCACTGCCATGCCAGGGACTTTTTCAAAAGATAAATGCTGTGAAGATGGAGAGGCAAGTGCCACAACATTAGGCTGTCAAAATATTGTAAGAACTGCCAATGGTGTGAAGGCTACTCAGAAAATGCAAAACTAATAGAAACATATATAGAATTGAAGCATCCCTGTGGTTGATGAAGAGGAATGGTCTACACTATAATATGTCACCATGGTTAATTAACTTCAGAATCTTCAAAGCTTTTGACACAAGACAGGGCAACAGGAGAAGAAGTTAGTTGTAGCCTATGGATGTTTAGGCTATACAACTTGTTGCTCAAATGGTTGTCTCAAGTTCCAAGTTAATTTATTTTAAGCCAACTATAATTTTACTCACACTTAGCTGTAATCATTTAACAACAATGGGCTACAATTGAAATGCAACTTCATTTCATTATTGAAACACAAAAGGCAAAAATGAAATTTTGAGTCATTAATTACAAAAGACGAAAATGAAACTTCATGTCACCGTTTAATCATGAAACACAAAAATGAAAATTAGACTGCACGTGCAAGGTGACATATATTGAAAAAAAGTCACAAAAATGTTTCTTGATGTGTGGGGTTCAACATCAAATTTAACCCTGATGTAGCATCAACCAGTTCTGCTTCTGTATTCACTTTTGGGTGACTGCCATAAATACCATCTTCTTGCCATGTTGACCAGGTCCAAGGAAGATTTATTGCTTCATTGACTTTCAACAGTAGCACTGACCATTTTCTACATAGTTGATTCTTGTATTCCTGTAGTAAATTTCTAATGTTGATTGGAGGATGTTCTGTTTTCAGCATTGACTAGAGTTATTTCGACTCATTTTAATTGACTTTTTAAGGTATGTTGGCTCCATTGACTTGAAATTGTTGAAGTTTCATTCTCAGAAATGAAAACATCAATTGTTGTACTTTGAGCATCGACTTTGACTGAATATCTAAGTTTGAGTTTTTCGGCCAACAATCCTATTAGCACATCATACATGATAAAAAAAACGCATCATTAAATTGGAATTTTATATTCATAATTGTTTACTAGTTCAAGGAAAGTTCACTAGTCTGTAAAAATTAGTATCATAGAAATTTAATGGTATAAAATAGTTAACACACCAGTTGAAGCAGCATTTCCACAATAGGTTGCTCAACAAAACATGGAAAAGATGTTGTAGACACTCAACTTTGGTAATTTACTCTTTAACAGTGTTGGTTTTGACAATGCACTCTTGCTAAAATAAACACAACCTTTCCGTTCCCACTTAGCACTTTCTGATGTCTCTTGTCTAGCTTGTTTATCCTTGCACACTGATATGCCGACACATTCTGAGAGTACGATACAGAAAATTCATATACTAAGTTAGCCTGATAGGATGCAAACTTCATTTAGCATGTTTTTCATCCTCAGTCAAAACCATACAGTTTTGTCAAAAATTCATATCCAATCTTGACCTATCTATACGCTTTTGCACCGGCATATCCTCCATCTTTGCTTTCAATTCCGAATTCTCTAATGGATCCTTTACTCCCTCTGGGTCGACCTTTCTTCGATAATTCATCTATGGAACCTTATATAAGCAAGCTAACACTACCTCATTCGTTAACCCAGAAATCTAATGGCACTACATTGAGACACTCCCTTCCAACACTTGCAAAAGACACACAAGGCTCCCTAAATCTCGCAAAAGAACATCTACAGTCGATAGGGCAGCAATCTCTATAGGTCTAAAGCTTC
Organism: Taxus chinensis; assembly: GCA_019776745.2. Lineage (NCBI taxonomy): Eukaryota > Viridiplantae > Streptophyta > Pinopsida > Cupressales > Taxaceae > Taxus > Taxus chinensis. The sequence goes on from CM034149.1 coordinate 2,963,675, forward strand.
TTACCAAGTCAAGACATCAGTCTCTTTCGTCCACAAGCCCTCAAACATCCCTTCTCCAAGTATTTTAGCAAGAGCCAAACTTAACTCAAGAATTGTCAAAGTGGTTGCCAAATCTAGTTACATTCGTTCATATATCACATGCTCGGTGGAAAACGACGTGTGGTTTGAGGCCTCTTCGGAGTAGTGCCAACGTTGGCGGTGTATGAGGGTGCCCACAACCCAACTAATGTCTGTTTTGTAGGGTTTCCCATCCATGGCTAGCGTTTGAGATCATGTTCAGAATATTCAGAGAGCTTTGCAACATGTCTGACAACTAGGGTTTGACAACAACAAACATTTCCAGGGAGGCAATAGTCTCGAGAAGTTCCAGAGCTAGAAACCAAGCAAGTCCAAGACTGTACAGAAAGGTTAAGACTGTAGAAACGGTCCTAATAGAAGTGTACAGTCCTGCCCCAGATCTAGTTTCCAAGTCACAATTCCCAGAACGAAGCATCACCAAACTCAGAATCTTCCTGATTTCAACTGGGTGTCTACTCCCAGAACTTCACATAACCATTTGTAATCAGCTACGTGCACTCATCCTCTTGTGTTTTCAAGTTTGTAGCATATCATTTAAACATTGAATGCATTGTTATGATATTGTATGATTAATGTTGGAAGTTAATTAATCAAAATAACCCCATGTAGCTCCCCTTACATACTTTAGTGTACCAAATTCATTAATTCTTAGATTTCACATAATCTAATAAGGGTATAAAATTTTTGGTGAACCCGATTCGTGACTCGATCTCTCCATCAGCCCTAGGCTCATCTTGTTGTATGATTCTTCTTCTAGGCTTGCTTATTTTCTTTTTGGTTGCAATAATGGCTTCCTCTTCTGATCAAACCATCTCATTCCGTGAATTTTTAAGCAAAACCCCATCTATAAAGATGCATTCCGTAAGCTTCTTCATAATACACGAGTTCATCCCAATACACCCATTGAGCATGTTCAAGCTACTCTCCAAAAATCTCTCTTCCTACATTGATGGCCATCCAATTGCACCTCCTCCACCGCCAATTAACAACAGCCTTCCCCTATATGTGCAAGTCTTTGTACGCACAACTATGGTCAAGCGTGTTCTCATTGACCCAACATCGGACCTTAATATTTGCAACTTCTCTTTTATCCATGTTTTAGGCTTCTCTGCTAGAGAGCTTTCTCATTATAATTGTAACGTTCGTAGATCTAACAATATCCATTTTTGAATCTTTGGTTTTATCATTATTCCAATCACTATTGGCCCTAAAACCGTTGATAGTCTCTGTTATGTTGTCCTTGATGATCCTAACTATAACATCCTCCTTGGGCACCGCTGGTTACATACTGCAATCATCACCTTAGCATCTGTTGGTTTAACATTTTCTCATCAAGGATCTAATTATCTTAGCAAATGGGACCCTTCCCCTTTCAAATTCTATGCTTCTCCACAACAAGCATCTAATAACGCTCATACCCCCTCTCTTCCTGCTGCCCCACCTAGATGTTAATTCACGCGTTTACCTTATGCTCCACATATTGTGTTGAAATGCTTACTTGTATGCATCCTTGTGTCTCTCCCTCCATTGTTTGAGGTTGATACAAGTGGTCATTATAACAAGAAATTTAATGCTCATGTTTATTATAACTACCATCAATACATTGGGCACCATGATGATCAATGTGCTAAACTACATCATGTAATATAATATCTTCTTGATGCACACGCTTTCAATTCAATTACCATCACCAAATCCACTAAAAAACCTACTCTTACCACAAAATCGAGCCAATCACCCCAATCCGGTCCCACCCAGTTATCATTCACACTTCACCCTCCTGTAGCTATATCTAATAGTACGACTAGGGTTGGGGGCATCTCATATTCCACTTCCAAATGTCACCATGACTATGGTTTTCAAATATGTTACTTGGAATAGTTCTAGGATTACATCTAATGTTCATACACCACTTGAGTATTCACAACCACATTAACACAACACTCAACACCTAACCTCCATGTTCCACCTTAACATTTATGCCTCCTATTAACACACATCCTCTTTCGATTCCTTATGTATATCTCCCGAAACTCTATGCACTCATGCATAACATTTCTACCGATGCTACTATTTATGCCAATCTAGATACACTTGAAACCCTTGTTAGGGCTTTACATGACTATCTTGTACAACTACAACAAGGTCCCTCTAATTGTTCATCATACGTTGGTACCTATTTAGTTACCTTTATGATTCCTCTCTACCCACTAGGGGCAATCATATGGTCCATCATACATTCATTTGCACGTCACTCATAATACTATTAGTACTTTAATATCATCTCCCTATGTGACATATGACATGACCCTTTCCCTTATCATTACACCATTGTAACCCCATGCTCTATCATTATACAATCTTCATGGTTTCATATCTTAATACCAACACCCATGTTTTTTTATGATACAGCTGTTGTAACACCAATCTATGATTTTCATTGAGGTCCCACTCTCCTTCTAGCACTTTATGACAACTTTCGTGTCTACTCCTCTTTCTTATACATATCTAAGTAATTCAAAATTACAAAATATTAACATAGTTTCAAAAATACAAAAAAAAACATATATTTGTACATGATTTGATTGCACTTTACATTACACATGTTATTTGTCACTATAGCTTTGATATATTTAATATCTCTTCACTCTTTACAAACATCTGTTCACGTGGTATATTGAGATTGATGTAGGATACACACATAACAATACATGATGATAGGTGTTGGGTGAACATTTACCTAGACTTCCTGTACATCTGGGGGCATATATTATACATTGACAGATAGATGTTATTGTTATATTATAATTCCTTTCTACTTCCTAATTATGCTTGATTACATATATTGTGTACATGTTATCTTTTGAGTTAACAAGACTAACACATGTGTCTTGTGCAACGTTGACACCTCTTGCTTTACATGTTTCTTATTAGTTATTGTATCATTTTATCATGTTCTGACACTCTTCGTTTTTCATATATACTTGTTTGTTGTGTGTGTTACTACTTGCTTGTTTCACTAATTGTGTCCTGAGTGCCTTGATTGTCTTGTGACATTGTGGGTGTCTTGTTAGGAATTTTAGTGTCTCCATGGTAGATAATATTTACGTAGTGGTAAATGGTTAATAGCTGTTTGGGTGGTTAATCGTATATATTGTTGAAACAACAGTATATCATGAATAAATTGTAGGTTTGGTTAGTTTGTTATACGGATTATTTGTTAGTGTAGTTTCCTATTTTATAGGAGGTTGTTTTCCTATTTGTATGGCTATATATTAGCCTTCCTTGCATTGTAAAATTACCGCAGCGGCTGATTAATAGAAGACTATCTTTTGGCTGTGCTAATTCGACTCTGACCAAATTTAATATTTGGTATAAGAGCAAAATAGTCTATTACTTACAATGATGGTAAAAGATGGGTTAGACTAGAACAGGGCTGCAGTTTTGGATCTGTGTTGACTATAGTTGCGCTACACCACTATCCTTCTACATATAGCCGAGGATAAACGTTCTCCAAGGCTCCAATAGAAGCGAGTCTTTGTATGGAGCAAGTAATGAAATAATAAAGAATTTGGAGGAGTAATGTGTATTCTTCTTGCCCTGTGTATGAGCATCTCGATTCATTTCTATATTTACTTTTATTGAAACGTGGGAAGATTTTACATGTGGTGGAAGAGTTGATTTAATAGAGGGAAATATTCATTTGTGTTGAGATCAGTGTATATTGTGGTGACCACAATTGTGGCTCTGTTTGTGCCCTGGGTATTATATTGCCTGCATTGTTTCATCTCCTTGTTTGCCGATGCTCATGCCCATGGATTCAACTGCTTGCTAATTCTGCAATATTTTCTTCCAATCAGATTCCTCCAAGCACGTCCATACTTGATATGCACAGGAATTTTTCATATCACATGCAGTGATTCTCTCTACATTAGACTATGTTTGTGGATCAGTTATTTAAATCTTATTTGTGATTGGCCTATCACGAGGGCTAACAGTATCCCATCACGAGTATCTCAAATCTGGAAAGAATTCGCCATCTTCAATCACAACATTTTGCATCACCAAAGGGGACGTTTTTCTAATGTTTCAGATTCTCGTATGAGCGCACTATTATCCCCATTGTTGTGACAGCTTGACATAGAGCTTAACACTCGTCTAATTACAGACACATGTGCCTCGACAATCTTCAGATCTCGACCAGAATTTCCTTGAGATCATATCAGTCGCACGTCGCTTTTGCTGGGAATAGAGACGCCTTGGAAAATATTCTATGCAAATTTCGAACTCAGATCGAACTCCCTTCGCTGGATCTACAAACAGAGTTTGCATTCGCTTATCCATGCGCCAGATTGCTTCAACATTCTATTCAATAATTTGGGCAAACGAGATCGTGTCTACATGAAATGGTTTATACATCTTCAACGCAACTGTATCTTTTTCTATTGAAAGATCTCCTCTCGAACCAATCAATGCTTTAATAGTTTGTTTCGTGAGTATTATTCTTTGAAATCAAAGGTGCGTCATTTATTAAGATATAGGGCTTACTTTATTTTTTGTACGTGGCTCATTATAAGTTAGATCATAGGTGTGTCCGACATAGTGGGTTTGTAGGTAGTTTTTCAATAATATTTAATGTCATTTAAAATTTAGTGTCATTAGAGTATTTGTTTCTTACTGTCATTATTAGTAATTGTGCGTCAATATCAAAAGTCTAAAGCCTTTGAAGCTTCAAGTTAAAGTTTTTTATATCCATCAAAGTCACCATAATGTCATTTAAGTTAAATGTCAAAAAGTGTTTTTGTAAAAGTCATGTCATTATGAGTCAAGTCAAGAGTCGTGCTGGCTAGATTTTCTGCATAGCTGAAAACCTAAGCAGTCATGAGATAAATCTCCCTCATTTCCTGGTGAGGCTCCCGTGTAAGATTTGTCAATTAAATATGCTAGTATCTATTTAGGGGTTTTACTTTAACCATGCAGTTCATGAACCATAGCAGTATACTTTTGCAGTAAATAAACAGTTACAGAAAGGAAAAACTGATGAAGAAGGAAATAATATAAACACAGGAAAGAAAGAGGGAAGATGTGCAACCCACTCAAAAGATTACAGAGTTGATTGCATGCACATAGACAGAACCAATAGATATTAACACACAAAATTATAAGCAAATGCAACTTTCAGATCTAGATCTAGAATAACACAAAGTTTATAAGTAGATTTAAGATAAAAAGTTAGAAACAAAAGGCACCGTAACACAAAGTTCTCTGGAAATCTGCTCCTTTCTATTCATTTGCTTCAAATAGCTATCAGGGATTTCAGCACAAAGTCTGGAATACAAGAATGTTGCTTACAAATTCCGATCATTAATCTGAAGGTTCTTCCTCTATTTATAGCATGTAGAGGGGAAATTACAGATAAGAAGTCTTTAGTCAAACTAGCACATGTGGAAGTCGGAAAGGAAACCACTGGCAATCTCCCTCCTGGAATTCCTCTTTGCATGACATGCATGATTTGCAACTGAAAATAGAACATTCTATTTTGCATGTCTGCCACCTATTTCCAAGTAGTTGACTTTTTCAAGTAATGGCTTTTAAACCAATCACTTAAGTTTTATAATATAATGGATCGCTCAATTACTTTGTTAGGGGAAATAAGAGAAAGAAGAAAAAAGAGGAAAGTTGCAACCTTGTCCTTTTTCATATTCTGCATGCAGCTGATTCTTTTGCCTTTGATTCTCACCAAACTGGATCTAGAAGCGGCTGGATCTGGAAGCAAGTGATTGTGATTTGCTTGTGGGTATTGCTTTTGATATGTCTTCCCTGTTATCCTTGAAGCTTTTGCAGTTCTTCTCCAGTACATGCATCAGTGCAATGTTTGCCGTAAATAACTCATCATTTTTATTTTTAATTGCATATGAGCAATTAAAAATTATGGAAAGCACTCTGAGTGAATGCAAATTCAATGAAGGCTTCAACTGGAAGATTGAGAGAACATGCACAAGGTCCTGGAAGAAATTCTCCATGCACTGACTTCTTCACGGGCTGCAATTGAAACAAAAGGATGAAGCCTTTGCAATTATGGATCTGAATCTGGATCTATGCATGATTCTGATGATCTTTCTCGTTCATCCCGCTTTGCCATGGCTGGAGCGATCTTTGTCTGAGCAATTCTTTTTCTTTTTATTCAGCCGGAATTCTTTACAACCGGTGCAGATCTGGAGATTTCTTCAGATTCTGAGGATATGTTTAATGTATTGAACATTGATTTAAGCTCCCTTTCTCTTATAAAAGCACCTGTAATGAATTCCTGCAATTAATTCAGACAAAGATGGCAACCGAAACATGAACACTTGATTTTAACTATAAAAATCTGCATATATCAAGTCTGCTGCCCTAAAATTTGATGTTTTTTTTGCATGCAAAACAAGCATGAATTTTGTCAACTTCACTTGAGCACCTGTACCACTATGCAAACAATTAATCAGACTTAATTCAAGCTTCTTCAAACCTAGGCGCCAAACTTTGAAGTCTTTCAGCAGTAAAAACACCTTCTATACAAAATTCCTCCTTAATTGGGCGCCAAAATTGTCTGGGCTGCACTTGTTGAAGAATTAATTAATTCATCATTATGGCAGCCAATTTTTATATAACCTTCACCATTTTATAATTAATAATTGTCTCTCCTATTCCTGACAATTAATTAATTAACATGTTTTTCTCTTCAATTTGGGCGCCTATATTGTGCATGTACATGGTTGCCATTAAATAAATTAAATTTATTTAATTCTAGCGTTCTACTTCCAATCCACATTGACTTCACAGTGTGCTTTGACCTTATGCACCAAAAATAGGAATTAATTCCATTAATTAATACTTTAAAAAATATTATTTCTCCTCAATATGGGTCGCACTTTTTTGCATGAGAGGGGGCTGCATTAAATAAATTAAATTTATTTAATTTTAGAATTCTATTTCCAATCTTCTTTATCCTTTCATCATGCGTTGACTTTTCTTCATGCTTGGACGTCAGTTTTGGAAATAGAAACAATTAATAAATGCAATTAAAGTTATCCTTCTATTCCAAAAGGGGTCGCACTTTTTTGCATAGCTAATTTCTATTTTTAAAAGTCAATTTCCAATGGGATTATTCACCCTGCACCGCAGCTCCAAAAATCTCATGATCCACTTAAGTTGTTTGACTTTCATAATGAGATTTTTTACCCTGCAAGGCAGATAAGAAATTCCCATCAATGCCTTAAGTGATTTTCATTTATTTCACAATGGGAATTTTCACCCTGCAAGGCAGGTAAGAAATTCTCGCCTCCCTGCTACCTCTAATTTTCCCATCATGACTTAAGTGACTTTGCTTCCATGGGAAAAAGTACCCTGCCAGGCAGGTACAAAATTCCCATCGTAGCTTAAAACCTTTTTTTCCAAAAAATGCAACCTGCCCAGTAGAAGCTTTTTCATGCATGACTTCGTCTTTTCAGAGAGAACCAGACCTCCTATGGAAAATTCCTTCTGGCATAACGTCCATAGATGATCTCCAGATACTCCAGGCAAGAAATCAGACTAAACCGGCAAAGGAATTGACCTAGATAAGATAAGATAATTATATTAAATGTCCAACGAATGACCACAAAGATAGGTCAATGGGATTGTACAATACCAAATAAAGTAGAAACAACAGGAAAAACACAAGAGGGTCTCCGAAAACAACACAAGAGGGAGGCTCGACACCAACCCTCACGACTGTCGCCCAAGGTCAGCTGAAAATAAATTGGTGATATGTTGTTGTGTAATGTCAGATACTGGAAATTGTTGGAGACGCCCGTGTTTCGTGGAATGCCGAGTTCTCTGGGTGGACCTGGTGGTCTGTCGTCTAAAAGAGGAAGCTCTTGGCTGTGCCCGAATCCGGAAATCTCTGATCAAGGAAGAAACTCCTCTAATCCTGACAGATCTAGCCAGGAGGTCCCCACTAGGGTCATGCCCCCACTTAGTTCCCCTCACACCCTGCAGCAAATCAAAGAAAGATGTGATCTGTCAAGTAGTAGCCTCCCTGAAAGGAGGATGGAGGGCCCTGTCACGGAGCTTAATGGCTTCCTGTAAATAAAGAGCGAGACACCTCTAATCATAATACGTAAAGAAGGTCGTGAACGTAGGATGTTCACAGAAGAGACAATGAAACCTCCCTTTGATCTCATAAAACAAAATAGGAAAACACCAAAAACGTAAAACGTTGTCAGAAGTCACAGATAAAGCCCCGGATTCATTTCTGGTTAAAACCCTACTGGTATATGGGAATATTGACATGTAAGACCACAACAGGGTTAAATCGGAGCACAATTTGCCTCAAACGGGGCTCAAAATAATTAAATAAAAAAATTCTCACATGCAAACCCCAGCGACAAAATATAACGAATTTGGGCATCTAGGTATTTGGCGAAATTGACTTATATGACTCTCTGGGAATATCCTGAAATAAAAGAGACACTTTCCGGCAATTAAAACACAAAACGACCTATTATTTTAAAAGTACGAAATTTTTTTACATGGGTAGTCTCAGATTTTAGGGTGAAATCTAGGGACACCAAGTCGAAAATTGTAAAAATACAAAAATAAAAAGCCTCACGAACGCATTTTCGGTGTTACCCGACAGCCGAAAAATAAGTTGTTTCACATTATGGGAGGGATACTATACAAATAAATCCAATGTGGAAACTTCTGAGTTACATGAACATATTTGTTGAGTAAGCAACATTGTCTAGTGGAGGATGGAGGCAGCAGAGGATAGAGGACAAGCAGTGTCCTCTCGCTAGCCGCAAGCGACGGGGCTGTATAATGAGGTTGTGGCATAAGTTTTTCAGTTTAGTGTTTGATTTCCAGTTGTGTGCAGTATTTCACTGTTCCAATTTTCAATAAGTGGAAATTTCACATTGTGGGGGGGGAACATGACATCAATGTTCCATTTCCATTCAACTTTCTTGTTCAATTTGGTGAGCAGCTTTTCCTATTTTAATTCCCTGATGTGGAATATAGTGGAAAGATGAAAGCACAAGGAAAAACATGTTTCTTGAAGAGGATTAGCAGGGGTTCATACCTGGAACAGGTGTTCCTTTTTGGTGGACAGGGGTCCATATTTGATGAACAGAGGTTCATATTGGCTGAGCAGGGGCTCATACAGAGGTTGTTGGTCATCCTTTTCAAAACCATCGGAGAGCAAAGATCATGAGCACACACAGGCGGCAAGCTGCAAAGGAAGTGCAATTGTTTTTCTCCCATGTTCGCACGGGGGGGGGGGGGATGTTAAGAATTTTAGTGTCTCCATGGTAGATAATATTTACGTAGTGGTAAATGGTTAATAGTAACATCAATATATCACGAATAAATTGTAGGTTTGGTTTGTTATACGGATTATTTGTTAGTGTAGTTTCCTATTTTATAGGAAGCAGTTTTCCTATTTGTATGGCTATATATTAGCCTTCCTTGCATCGTAAAATTACCGCAGCAGTTGATTAATTGGAAACTATCTTTTTGTTGTGCTAATTCGACTCTAACCAAATTTAACATGTCTCATGTTTGCAAGCTCTATGCCTTTTGTGTGACATTGTCTACATACTATTGACTTTGACTTTATGATTGTTGCACTTGTTTTCTTATACATGCATCATTACTACAGTCACTATTATTGTTTCTATTGGTTATTATTGTGCACCATCATTGCCACCATGTGCAAACACCTTCCTTTGTACAGGTATACGTTCTTCAAGGTGGCCACCTCCTTAACATTTTACACTCTTCTACAACTTCTCAGACATTTAATGCATGGGCACACATCTATTCTTTTGAGCCAAGGGCTTAACATGGTTTTCACACATGCCTCAAAAGAGGGGGTATTCATCCGGGTATATTCTACACCTACAACAAACACATGCAAATTTTTGGGGTAACATACAAGTACAAACAAGGTATAAGTACTTAAAAATACAATCAAACACAAAAATCCAAATAAATGGCACATGTTCAAACTGTACAGTTTGGTCAAGACCATATGTACAGTCCTGACCATCACACACATTTTTGCCAAGGGGCAGTTGCATCAACTTTCTGAGCAATCTCATATTTTCACCTATAGGTACAAGTTTTTGGCACAATTTCATATCCAGTTCACTCAATTCAAATTAGTTACAGGGGGCAAGAAAATACTTCACTCCTTCACTACAACACTCAGTTTCTACGACAATCTTGGGAATCTTAAGGACATGGGTCTCCTTATTCATCTACATTTCAGTACATTACAATTTCTACTTAGTTGTGTGGCACATGGGAAGGGCACGGGGGCACTCGTTTTCTTTTCTACAGTGTCTCTTAATTTGCAAAATTGGGTTTGGATCCATCTACATCAGTGTCGTCCGTGGGGTTACAGAAGTTATCAAAGCGGCTAAGATCTTCGTAGGCAATCCTTTCTTTCCTCTTACATTTAAAAGGGAAGATATCAAAGTTGTTGAATGACTTTGATACACGGTTTTCTTCCTTCACGGGGTGCTTCAGTATGTTTTTCTTCTTCTATATCTCCTCTATTTCTATGTTGGGTTGCATGGACCTACCACTTCGGTTCTCCTCTGCACAACTGGGGATTGATCACCCCCAATCCTTCGGTAAAGTTCATGATGCAAATCTTCAAGCACAAGCAAAACAAAGGAGTTTCTCCCTTTGCAAAACAAGTGTGTTGGCTAGATTTTCTGCACAGCAGAAAACCTAGGCAGTCATGAGGTAAAACCTAGGCAGTCATTTACCGGTGAGGCTCCCGTGTGAGATTTTGTCAATTATATTTTCTAATATTTATCTGTTGGTTTTACTTTAACCGCGTAACTCATGCACCATAGCCAGGCAGTTTTGCAGCAAGTAAGCAGATGTAAGAAATGTGTATATGCAGAAGAGGGAAATAATTGAATGCGAGCAGAAAAAAAAGATGTGCAACCTGACCAATAGTTAACAGTGTTGGTCACATGCACATAGACGAAACAAACAGATCTAGAAATGCAAAATTCACAGTAAAGGAAAGTTTCAGATCCAAATCTAAGTTAACACAGTTTATGCAAAGATCTAAAAAGAAATAAGAAACAAATGCACAGTTGAAACAAAGTTCTCCGGAAATTTGCTTCATCTTTATTCCTTAGCTTTCAGAAAGATATCAAGGGTTTCAACTCAAAGTCTAGAACACAAGAATGTTGATTACAATTTCTAATCCTTTAACCCGTAGGCTCTTCCTCTATTTATAGTGTATACAGGGGAAATTATAAATGGAAACTACAACTGAACTAGAACATGCAGGAAGTTGTAAAGGGAACATCTAGTAATCTTTCTCCTAGAATTCCTCTCTAAATGACATGCATCTGGAGGTTAAGCCAAAGTTGTGCACATTTGCCACTTATCTTAGAGAACTTTTCCAAATAACTTAAAGTAATGGCTTTTAAAATAACTTTAATCTTACAATTTCATCTGGGAATATAAGGAATAAGAGAAAGAAGAGAAGAAAAATCTATCGGATGTAACACCCTACGCTTTCTTCTTGTTTCTGATATTGAATATACTTGTCGAACATATAATTCAGCAATTTCCCATCTATTTTAGCAACAGCGTCTTTCTCGGTCTTGACCTGCAGCAATCATTTGGACAAAATGTCAATGCTTACTTCCACCTCCTTCAAACTAGGCCCAAACTCTTTAATGTCTGATTGAAGTGTTATCAACTTGTTGATTAAATTCAACGTGAAAGTCTTAACCACTTCATCAATCCTCTTCTGAATCATCAAAAGCAACCCTTCAAGAGAAGTAGATGCCCTGTTTGGAATAGCTCTTCTACAGGAAGAAACATCCCCAACTACTTCCTCCTCGGTGAAAGCAACTATATTGCCCGACAATGATAATATTCTATCCTTGAGCAACTGCATTTTTTTCAGCATAAGCTTGAGAATTTCCATACGGAAAGAAACTGCAAACTCATGTTGCTTGCCCTTTTCAATCAATCCATCAGGCACAAGTTGCTCTGCAATCAAAACCTCCTCTGGCAACTTATTAATTTAAACAAAATGTTCAAGATACCTTCAGCCACTGCATTCTCATCCAGTTGCTTCAGCTAAGATAATGCATCTTTCATAACTTCCAAACTAGTTGGTACCTCTTTGAGTTGTTTTGAAGCTTGATGAATGATTGGGCTTTTCCATTCATTGATAGCCGTGACTTGATTATTTGCATCCTCCACCTCTTCAATCAGACGATTGCTCACCTGCTCGTGTGCTAAAACTGGCTGAGAGGAAGGTTTGACAACCTTAGCAATGATTTCACACAACTGTGAAACCTGCTCTTGAAGTTTGGTTTTCTCTACCTTCTCTTTGTCCAGCTTGCGGAATAAATCGTTTATTAGTGTCTATGTATCTTGCTTTAATCCTTCCATGGTAGTCTGACCTACTAGCACTTTGGTTACTGAGATATCTGTCACCGTGAGTTCTCCCTTCTGCTTTCCCTTTGTTGGAACCGTCAACTCAGCGAACTTTTGCCTTAATTATTCAATAATCAACCTTGAAGTTACCTTGGCAACTTTCGGTCTTGTATCCTTTCCGCCCAAACTCAGAAGTAGCTGCAAGTCATGCTCTTCCAGGTTAATCTCTTCTTTGGCTTCTGGAACCGTCTACAAAGCCAACCATGATGAAAAATTGCTTCTCGAGGAATGAGAAGTCACTGAGTGTACCACCTTCTCATGCTCAGACTCTGCTGCATCCGAATTTGCCACAATGTTGTGGCTGCCATCCTCTGAATTGTCCAAAGACAATACTTTTTCAAACTTTGCCATTTGATTTTTTAGCTTCTCTGCAGGGGGAGGTGAAGATCTGAGTGACTGAGGAGGAACTACAAATGACGTTGGATTCAACAGAGGAACAACATCTGCCTGGGGTTCAGGGGTTGCTGAAGTGCTATGAGTTGACACAAGGGAAGCTTCATTTGAAAGTGGCACTAGCACGATAGTTGTAGAATTGGCCTTCTCCAGTATCTGAGACTTCTTGTATACTTTAAGCTTCTCTGGCCTCCTGCTACTTTCACCTTCGTGCTTTCTTTTGTTGGAGTCTCCTGCAATAAAGTTACATGTGATTTGATTCATCAAAGCTTCGTCCAGGCAATACCCCTTTGTCAACAACCAGTTTGAGGTGTTAACCAGAACCACAGAAGACCTTTCCTCAATCGTTTTACAACCACTTATTTCTTGAAGAGCAGCTCTATCTCCTCCCATTTGATGGTATGTGTCAAGTATCACATGTCCATCATCCGCGAGATTTGAAGGTATCCGTGGTAAACCATAATCAGATACTTGTTGTGCTAATAACCTGCTGAAATCTTTCTTCCTGACTTCAATCTCGCTTATGCACTTCATCCAAAAGTTTTCCAATGAAGGTACGTGTGCATACTCCTATAAAATTGTCTTCCTCACTATCCCATATGGATCATTGTTTAATTGTGCTGGAAAGAACTCATGCTCATATCCAGAAAACATTTCGGCTTCGATTCCCCTCGCCTTATGGATGCTCTAGCAACTGTAATAACCCACCGTACCGGAAAGCAACCTGTAGGTTTGTGCCGCTTTGATTGTAAGTCATGCATTTCCACGAGCTGCCTACACAACTCCATGATGACCCATTTGTTGCTTGGATACCTCAGCAACTTGACTGGTTCTCCTGAAAAGCCACTAACCCTGAGATTTGTGAAGTCTGCAAACTCGATGAAGATGCAACCATACTGGGATACAACTTCCCAAGCTTCTTGCTCACTCTGCTGGTCTTTAGATCACTATTCAATTTGTAGATGAATTCATAGCCCATCGTTGACCACCCTGTAATCTTTGTTACACTCAGGAACTGTCAATTGTGGGAAGCACTCGAAAATAGGATCTTTCGACAAAACTCCTAGTCTATCCAATTTGGAAAATATACCCTACGAGGTTGTTGCATATACCAGGTATGAAGTCATTTTGAAGTTGAATGTCCGCCTCACACTTCGGAGTTGCTCGCCGATGTTGTCACTGATGATCTCTGCCCAATTGATAATCGAATCAGCTCTATTGATCTCAATGGTTCTCACGAAAGCATACATCCATGAGCAGAAGCTATGTGTATTGGCTTCTCCATTTAACCTGCAAAGCAATTTAGTAATATCATCAACTTCCTACACCAAATTGGATCGTGGAAGAGTCCTCGAGAACTTTGATGGAGATCTGGGCTTCTTCATATATTTGTTATTCATTATGCCCACGCAATCTGCTTTGTGCTTCTCCCAACTATTGTCAGCATCTAACATGTTAATTGCAATCACCACAGATCATGTCGGAATCTTTACAAAATAATTAATAAATTGTGCATCCAGCCTGATTATTGTCTTTCCCGCATGATCCCGAATTGTTCTAGAAAGAGGATGATACGAACTTGCACACTCTATAACAAATTCAGGCAACTGAGTTGTGACTAAAAACGCTGAAGCTTGAATAATTCCACTCCTTTTAATTGCCCGCATGAAAGAGGTCCTTCCGGCTCAAGATCTGTAAATTAAATCGGAGATGAGTTCAGGGCCTATGTTTGTATCATTGATGTCAGCAAATCTGGAAGCTACGCATGATTCAACTGATCCTTCTCTTTCATCATATTTCATTTGGTATGGAACAATCTTTGTCTGGGCTCTTTTTCTTTTAATTCTGTCAGAATCCCTTATAATTGGCTCAATTTGTGCAAATCTGGCAATTTCTTCTGATTCGGAAGAGATATCCAATGTATTTGACATTGATTTGAACTTCCTTTCACTAATATGAGCACCTGTGATGAATACCTGGGCACATATACCGATATAGAAATATTCAGAATGACCAAAATTAGGCTATTCTAATCCTAGGCACCAAAACTAGAAGCTTCCCGGTAGTGGAAAAATAGTCTTTAATGCAAAATCCTCCTTTTGGCGCCAAAACCTGTCTAAGCTGCAACCTTCATAAAAAAGAATTTAACTGTTTCTCTAATGGCGTCTCGTGATTATATAGCCTTGTACATGTCATTTTTAATAATTGCTTTCTCTATTTCTGGCAATTTAATTAATTAAAAGCTACATCTATTCATCCAAATTGGGCACCCAATTATGCATGTTGTTGGTTGCTTTTTATAAATTTATTTTATTTATTTTTAGCATGCATCCATGACTTCTCTTTAGCTTATCTTTTTGCATTGATTTTCCTTCCATTCGTGGCGCCAAACTTAGGCAGAAAGACCATTAATAAATATTATTAAATGTGTTGTTTAATGCCAAGGTGGGTCCCACTTTTTGGCAAGAGTGACTGCTAAAAATAGGAAGTCAAATTGATGAGAATTTCCACCCTGCACTGCAGCTCCAAAAATCCCCTCTTCCACTTAAGTGATTTGTCCTTCATCATAGATTTTTCACCCTGCAAGGTAAATAAGAAATTCCCACTTGCCTGCCACTGCCAAAATTCCCACTGGCAACTTAAATCATCTCCCAAAAAGTGCGACTTGTATGGAAAATAGCTTTCTTTGAAAAAGTGCGACTTGCATGGGTGAATAAACCTCTTTGATGGGAAAAGTTAGCCTACTAGGCAGGCAAGAAATTCCCACCGGTGCTTTAAGTGATTTTTCTTTTATAGTGGGAATTTTTACCCTGCAAGGCAGGTAAGAAATTCACGCCTTCCTACCACCTCTAATATTCTCATTCCAGCTTAAGTGATTCTGACTTCATGGGAAAAAGTACCCTACAAAGCAGATAAGAAATTCCCATCTGTCTGCCATTACCAAAATTCTCATTGCAACTTAGATCTATTTATTCCAAGAAGTGCGACTTGCTTGGGAGAGGCTTTTTTCTACTTAACTTCATCTTTTTGGGTCAAAAGTTTGCCTTCTGAGACTGATTCTTTCTGGTGTTGAGCCCATAAATGATCTCCAGACATTCCAAGCAATTAAACAGACTATACAGAACAAAGACCGGATTCAGGGGAATTTAACAGACAGACAACGAAGAAAACCGAAAACAAACGCAAAAGAAATAAATAAAAACAAAAAACATTGCCATAAGTTGCAAACAATGCTCTGAATTCATTCCTGGTGAAAATCCTATTGAGATGTGTGAATACTGGCATGCAAAACATTAACAAGATTCAACCGGAGCACAATTTACTTCAAACGGGGCTTTATTTATTTAATAAATGATTAAATAAAAAATTTCCGCAGACAAAATTTGGCGGAGGGATAAAATGAGTTTCAGCATTTGGGTATTTGTCGAAATTGGCTCATATGATTCACTGGGAATATCTTAACGTAATAGAGACATCTTTTGGCAATAAAAATACAAAAAGACCCGTTATTTTAAAAAGAACGAATTTTTTTTAAATGGGTGGTCCCAGATTTCAGGGTGAAATTTGGGGACACCAAAGTGTATTCATTCCTCGTTTACATCTTTTCATCTCATTTTTATACAAATGTCACACTTTACATTTGAGTTAAAGTTCAATTCTTTATTATGGGAATTGACTCCACTCTATGTTACAAATTTCATCATGAAGCATGCCAACACCAAACACAACAACATTCTGCAAAACAAACTCCAAGCAAAGACAAAGTGTCTACGCACTAATGTAACTTTTCCTTTAAGCATGTAATTTTCATTTCATACTTAAAGGGAGCAAATGTAGACACTTAAATTTGGTAATCTACTCTTTGACACTGTTGGTTTTGACAATGCACTCTTCTTCTGTGAGTATTGCCTAAGTTGTGGATCGTTGTTGGTTTGCTGAGACTTCTGCCTTGTTGGACTCAATTGGTATCCAGATTTATCGCCTCCCCCCTTTCCAGTATTCCCTGAATTATCCTAGTCATCTCTTGCCCACCAAGCAAGTGTTGAACAAGTCCATTCGGGAGGATATCTACATGAGCTTCATTCAGACTACTTGGGTGAACCCTCCTAGAGGTTTGCGCCCTAAGATATCCTTTTATGCAGATAGATAAGATAAGATAAATATATTAATGTCCAACGAATGACCACAAAAGCAGGTCAATGGGACTGCAACCCAAACAATATACAAAGTGCGAGTGAGGACCAGCACTCAAAAACGAGTTCCCAAATAATTTCAAATAATGACCTCAGATGAAATTAAGACTTGCTGAATAGGATAACTAGACAAGCTCAATGCCCCCATCATGCCGAGGCTAATAGGAGCATAGCGGGGGAGAAAAGCGCCACGGATTTAGCTGAAGTTCAGAATGAAAGGGGGGGCACGTGAGGAACAGATGTCGAGATCAGTGAATTGTAGCCACAGACAAAACTAACAGTAAAGGCCGACGACAAGAAGCTCCTGCAAATTACTGACAAAACGAAGAGAGATAATTGCAATAACACAGAAATAGCTCCCCAACTCGATATTCCATAGGATAGACGGATGCAAGTCATGTACATATAGGAGGACGAATGGTGCTAACCTGCCTCTCTAGATCACGTGTGGGAATAACTGATGCTGCTAACGGTAAGACTAGAAGTAGAGTGTGAAGGTCCAGTCGGGGACGAACTGACCTAAGCACTGAATCTCGGCCAGGAAGGCTCTGTCGTTAAGCTAACTCAATATAATTGGTACACCTGGAAAGCAAGGCTGTAATTCGTCTCATGAGTGTAGGAAAGCTCGCAGAGTAGGATAAACAAATACAAGTCTCGTAACATGCAAATACTCCTACATGTAGAGGGCAATTACACCGCTGCAAATGGCTATACCTGAAGAAAATCAAATGCAAAGGTGATGGTATCTCTCTGAAGACACAGTGACAAGCGTCCTCTGATCTTGTTGTGAAACATTTTTTCGCAACGAATGAGAATAGACTATGAGGAGACTCAGTACTCCACCTAAAGATGGTCTACATTTTGGTTGCTTCTAGAGTCTATGGGAGCCAATTCGAGTTTGGTTGGAAGGTGTTTCAGATGGATGTAAAGAGCACCATCAGTGAACGAGAGGTGTACTGAACGAGGAAGATTATGTGGTGCAGCTCAAAAGGTTTCCATATCTCGCCTGGTCGTGATCATCTGTGAGTATTGCCCAGGTTAGGGGTCGTTGTTGGTTGTGATGAGGCTTAAGCAAGCTCTAAGAGCATCAATTGGTATCAAGATGGATCAGTCATCCCCCCCTTCCAAAATTTTGGATTCAAAAGTAGCCTCTTAGTAATCTAAAACTTGCCCATGTCAAAAGCAATGGTGATGAACATTGTCCATACTTATGGTTTGATATTTGACAGGATCTTCATTTAGCCATAGGTGAGTGAAGCCACCCTAGCAATTCAGTGACCTAAAATCAAATGTGCTTCTTTATGCAGAGCATTTTATTGAAATCTACGCAGATTGACTCATCATCTGCCCTTAGGTGCTACACCTCTAGTCACTGGGTGCACTGCCCTTCGTATACCTCTAGATACAAGTTACAACACGTACGCGTACCCACAGGACGTCATTTTCTACACTGATCACCACAGTTAGTAACAGTAAAAAATACTTTGTAGGCTCTTTATTTTTGGTCAAAACATGTCAGACCAACGACTTCAAAAAAAATAATCCGCTGCCCCATATACTATGAGATCAGAGGACAATTATCATTATCAATATGTTCAGATTTGTCTTCAGACTCTTTTGTGTATACATTGTAGGTATATTGTACCAGCGGTGTACTTGCCCTCTACAGTTCGTGAGTCTAATTAATGCTCCGAGACCATAAATCTTCATCCCCCTCCGATAGTCATCCCCATGATCATGAATATGCTGATTTGTCTTGATTTCGGTTCGTACCCACAGGTGGAGTAACTATTTGCATAATGTAGCTTGTTTTGACCCAGTTTGACAGTTCATAGATAAGTATGTCCCCGTGTTGGATTTTTATATTTCCCTTAATCACCGCTAGTAGAATCGGATGCTACATATTTTATTTTTGTATGGCCGCAGCCCAATCCTCGAAATCGATTTCCTTGGCCGTCACATACCAAGTCCCTGTATCTTAGCAGGGGACCCAGGTACTCGGCTACCTAGCATCGGGTGTACTACTCCAACAACAAGACCATGTCATTTTAATAGCTCAGGCCTCTAATGTTAGGGCCACTAGTCTCTTGAACAAATTTGGGAGTAGACAAATCGGTACTTGTTCCCCCCCCCTCTTCATACACATATGGAGTTTGGGTTGAAGTTATCAGCCACTTGATCCATTGCATCAACACTATGGGGGTATTGGCTTTAGATTTCACTTTCTACTTCGTCTCTTTTTCATTTCTTCTATTTTTGGGAACTCGTTTTGAGTTGTCCCTGCTCGCACTTTGTATATTGTTTGGGTTGCAGTCCCATTGACCTACTTTTGCGGTCATTCGGTGGACATTAATATATTTATCTTCTCTTATTTGTTAAGATAAACACAACTTTTCCATTCCCCCTAGCACTTTCCAAGGTCTCTTGTCTAGCTAGTTTATCCTTACACACTAATATGTCGACACCTTTTGAGAGTACAATACAGAAAAACCATATACTAAGTCATCCTGACATGATGCAAACTTCATTTAACATGATTTTCATCTCCAGTCAAGGCCATACGATTTGGTCAAGAATTTATATCTAGTCCTGGCTTATCTGTACGGTTTTGCACCAACATACCTCCATCTCTGCTTTCAATTCCAAATTCTTTGATGGGTCCTTTACTCCCTCTAGGTCAGTCTTTCTTCGATAATTCATCTACAAAACCCTATATAAGCAAGTTAACACTACCTCATTTGCTAACCTGGAAATCCTATGGCACTACATTGATACACTCACTTCCAACACTTGCAAAAGACACCCAAGGCTCCCTAAATCTCCCAAAAGCACATCTACAGTCATTAGGGTAGCAATCTCTACAAGTCTGAAGCTTCTTACCAGGTCAAGACATCAATCTCCCTCATTCACAAGCACTCAAACATCCCTTCTCCAAATATTTTAACAAGAGTCTAACTCAAGCATTGTCAAAGAGCTTGTCAAATCTAATTGCATTCATTCAGATATCACATCCTAGATGGAGAACGACATGTGGTTTGATGCCTCTTCGGAGTAGTGCCAATGTCGACGTTGCACAGGAGTGCCCACAACCCAACTAATGTTTGTTTTGCAGGGCTTCTCATCCATAGTTAGGGTTTGAGATCATGTTCAGAATATTCAGTGAGCTTCACAACATGACCGATAACTAGCATTTGACATCGACATACATATTTAGGCAAGCAACAGTCTCAGGAAGTTACAGAGCCAGAAACCAAGCAGGGTCAAGATTGTACAGTCGGTCTTAACAGAAGTCTACGGTCCTTGCCCAAATCAATTTCCAATCACAATTTCCATAACGAAACATCACTAGGTTCAAATATCCCTGTTTCAGTTGTGTGCATTCCTATAACTTCCCAAAACCATTTATAATCAGCTAAGTGCACTCATACTCTTCTGTTTTCAAGTTTGTAGCATATTGTTTAAACATTGAATGTGTTATTCTGATATTGTATGATTAATGTTGGAAGTTAATTAATCAGAATAGCCCTGTGTAGCTCCCCTTACATCCTTTAGTGTACCTAATTCACTAATTCTTATATTTCACATAATCTAATAAGGGTGTAAACAAACTCCCTGATAATGGGGTTAGATTGAAAAGAAAAAACAACTCATAAAACAAATGGTGTGCTCCCCCTCGCAACTTCATCAAATTCAATTTTGATGGTGCCGCAAAAGATACCCCGGGAAGAGCAGGTGTTGGTGGTATATTCCAAAATTTTCTTGGACAACCTATTCTTGAGTTTGCTGAAGCACTGGGCATTTGTTCCAATAACTATGCTCAAGTCAAGGCTCTCTGGCAAGGGCTTAAAATTGCCAACGAAAAGCAATGGACCAGTCTGTTGGTGGAAGGTGACTCACAAATGATTATCAATGCTGTCAAAAAAAGGAATACTAATCATTGGAACCTACACCATATTGTGAAGGAATGCACATTACTACTAAATAACATGTGCATTACTTACATTCCTAGAATTGCTACTAAAGTTGCCAATATAGGGGTTGATAATGAGATTAATGATAGACTCGTTCTTATCTCACCTCTTGAGTTAATAGCTAAATTGGGAGAGTTAATTAAAAAAGATGGGGTGTCCATATCAGCACAAGTGGCTGACATGTTTAACCCTACCTCGCCCAATAATTAATAATGTGGATTCATACGATCCACTTCCCACACGAGGCTTTGATGGGCATATCCTTTAGACACGTGTGGAAAGATCTCTTTGGCATGCAGGTGGGGCTATTAATACCATCCTTGGTTGAACTTCTACCTCACAATTCTCTCCGTTCTGCCAAGAATATGGAAAAGGGGGAAAGCAGTGATAAAAAAGAGATGAAAACCAAGGTGGGGAAAGGCAAGGCTACATCAAGTAACATTGTCAAGGAGATGCAGGATAATCTGGTGCACAAGTACAGCATTGACGATGTCCATTATTCTTTTCTGGGCCTTGTTAATGATTTAAAGCTTCGGCAGTTTCTGAACGCTGGACACCTTCTCGACAAAGGCACAAGGCTTACTGCTAAAGAAGTCATGGATTTTTGGTAGAAGGTTCTTATCGACGGTGTTAAGGATCCTAAACTACTATGATGGATGGCTACAAATCTGTTGAGGGCGCAGCTTTCCACCAAATTCGGTGATATGGCCGCCATTGAAGAAGTTGTGACGGCCATGAATGACCCGGGCCAGTCCACCGCTCGGCTTGATACCCTGAAAGTTGTTCAGATTATCGGTGTGCAGACTGTCTTATTGGATGCCAACAATGCTTTTGCCATCCATGAAGACATGGAGCAACTTGGATTTGATGTCGAACTTCGCTTGGACCAGCTCTAACAACTTGTCAAGGATTTCGCTATGGCAAGCCTGCAACAGGGTAAAAAAATCAATGTTATCTACTTTGTCCTCAACATCCCTGTTGTGCAATTTGAAGCCTCCAATCTTGCCAATTCTCTGGCTGCCCTTATAGTGGAGGAAGATGCTAGGAACACGGACACCCCCACTGTCATGGTCACAAGTTCCTCGGAGGAGGATGGCAAATGATATTACTGGTTTAGTTTGTTTTTGTTAATAGTATGGTATAGTCCCTATTGGCATCACCATTTGTAGATGGTTTTTATAATCAAACATTCCTTGATTCCTGTTAATAGTATGGTATAGTCCCTATTGGCATCACCGTCTGTAGATGGTTTTTGTAATTAAACTTGCCCTAATTTTTCAAGCTTTTTTTATATAATATAATATATAATAGTGAGGCCTTGAGCCTCTTTTTTTGGTTGATAAAAATAAAATAAGGGTGTAAACAAACGTTACTGAAAAGGCCTTGGAAAGTAATGTCAAGTCCAAATATTACTTTAAGGTAAATATTTAGGTAATAGTTTTCACTATTTTACCAGCCAATTTCACATCCAGTTGGCATGTAAAATGTCCCTGTATTTTACTCGACAAACCTATGGAATTTTTTGTCACTTTTTGGTCAACTAGGTTAAATTTGTCAAATTGGCTCTTTTCAAATGTTAACTTCTGGGAAAGGTTTTAGGAGTCTCAGATTGTTTCAGGAGTCCAAATTGCAGTCAATGAAAGGTCTCGAAGTTTTCATTGTAACAATATGGTTTAGGAAAGATTCTGTGGGCTTCGGAATGGTTTTGGGAAAGCTTTCTCTCCAGGCACTTTTTGAGGAAAATGTGTATGTGATCATTAAATAACAGTCAACTTTTGAGAAAGGTTTTAGGAACTCCGGGAGGTGTTGGCAACTCAAATCACAGTCATTAGAAAGATTTTAGGGTCTATTACATGATGCAATATGTAAGATAAAGTTTTGAGAACATTAAAAGTTGAAACCCTCCCAACAGCGAGGCATGATGGTATTTCTGGTCAAGTGAACCTGCACTGAATTTTTCGGGTACCTCAGGGGGAGTCATGAGCCTAAAAAAACGGTCAAGTTGAAGCACATTCAACCACCCTTCATGACCTAAGTGTTAGTTCAGTTCATACTTATCGCAAACTCCTGTTGCAGCTCAGCTCAATGGCACGCCTTCTAGGAAAAAGTTATATGTTGACTAAAAACTCATGAAGAACTCATTTTCAAAGTTTTTAAATGCTTCCATTGGATTTGTTGGCCCGTTTCCAGTCAAATTCATATATTATACGCACCAAAAAGGTTAAGTTTTGGTCTCGGACCAAAAAGTGCACTCCATGTTCTAATTCTCCGTTGACATGATGATGTCATCAACTTAAGTGCACTTGGCGCACTTTGGGAGCTTGGAGGCCTTTTGGGAGTGCAAAACAAGTTTGTAAAGTGCATTTTGAAATCCCACCAACCAAAATGCGCCCCTTCCTCCTATTGGTGGATGAAAAAGGTCCAAAAGTAATGAAGTAGGAAAATTGGCAAGGTTAAGCATGTGTGTGTTCCACCCCTTCCTCCTTGGCGTACTTTGGGAGCTCCATTGCACTTGGGGCACTTTTGTGTGTCACATGCACTACCAAAGTGCACCCAAGTTTGATTTGGGTGCCTTTTGGTGGTGGAAAATGCAAATTGGGTGCATTTTCCAGTTTGCATCAACAAAACTCAAACTCCCGTCACCATTACAAGTTTTTTTTGAAACTCACCTTTCCTACCTAAAATCATAATTAAAAATAGGTAAAGTGCAGCTCATAAAACCACCAAAAAATATTTTTTTCTTTATCCCATGTCTATGAAACCACTTGTGTTCCCTAGCTCTTCCATACCTTGTTTTGCTCATATCTCATGATCCCTTGGTCGAAACACTCTAAGATTTTGAGCACATCCTCCCCTTGAAAACGCCTTGAAGTTGATATGAAGAGCATGGCATATGGTGGAGTAGGTTATTTTCTATGATCACTTGAAGATTGCAGCTGTTAAAACCATGTTTTGCAAAACCACCCAAAACTTGATTCAATCATTTCTCAAAAACCACATGGAGGAAACCCTTGAAAATTTTCCAATGATATTTCCTTGCAAAAACCTTGATTTTGAGCTATTATTCATGTGCTAAGGTGGAAAAAACTCATGTTATATGAGTAAATCCATGTTTGGCTTGCAAAACCACTCAAAAGCCCTCTTTGCACTGAAAATTGTTTTGCCATTTCCCTCAAAACCCGGCGAGAGATCTTCAAATTCGGAGCACTTGTTCCCCTCCACCATACCTCCCTAACGAATCAAGATTTAAGTCATTTGGTTGTGTATTGCTCCCGTAACAAAGAACTGAATTTTCAATCCACACTCCATTAAAACAATTTTCCAAGCTTACCTTGCAACTAGAATCTGTTTCCTCATTTCCTGCCGTTTCCAATGAGGGATTGTCACCGAATTCAGAGCATCTTTTCGTCTTGGAAATACCTGTCCGACAAATCGAGGCTCGTTCGATTTGGATATGTTTTGCTCCCACAATGGCCTAAACAAGATTTCAGCTTGTAAAATCATTAAAAATCCCTAATTCTCGTAAATCGATTCAGAATCCCCGTTTCGCTTGTCCCTTTGAATTCCACCATCATTCTCAAGTCTGTGGTACCACAAAATCGCAAAATGAAAATTGCATTACTCTAGATACGAGCCCAGTTTCTGAATACCCAGATATTGGAGGACAACATGGAACACATGGATTTCGATGATCTCAAACGGAGGATGGAGGAAGGAACCTTCACCATTCTAGTTGACAAAATCTTCCATAATAGACTTTATCGAGCCGCTGGGTTCCCATTGGCAATCCGGGACATTGATTTTATCCTCACTTGTGCCAAGAACTACGAAGCGGAAAGCTAACCTATCACTGCTAACGACGGCTCCGACATTGCCATATTGTCCTCCGAAGGGATCTCAAGATGTCTGTGCATCGTGATACCCAAGAATTCGGTGATCCTAAGCAAAGAGGATGCATTACTTGAATAAGAAAGGAAGGAGTCTTGTTTGTAAGGGGCGACGATAGACAAGTGGATGAAGATGGCCCACAAACTTTCTCGCCTTCCAAAGACCCTCTCCCGCTTCGAATTCATCGAAGAAATATCCGATTGCATAGTCCTACTCAAAAAACTTATAGTGGAAGCATCGACCAAGGAGTTTCATTTGTTGTCTCAATTCATGTTGATAGCCACAGAAGGGACCCAAAGGGTAGATCGGAGCCATATCATCAATGATAATCTGCATTCATAGTTGGTCAACCTTGAGAAGAAGTTCACCATGGCCTCTTACTTGGTATACACCCCATCGTAGCCTTACAAAAGTGGCCCGAGCTATCTCCAGAAAGAAATCTCCCAAAGGGTGCACCAATATACCAAGTCTACCCACAGTTCACCTTGAAGGAATACAAGAGGCATTACACCAGGGTCAATGATGTCTTTGTAATGCCTTTGATCAGGAAAATGGAAGGAGATATCAATCGCAGGTTGTCAACAAAAGCTTGCACACTGATCAACAAGTATGGAAGCTACATCACACAATTTAAGACATTCTCCTGCATCTGTGTCGAAGGATTTGATATGGCTCCGATGAGGCTTCCGCGATACCCAAACATCAAATTGGTGCTCATTGAGCTGTGTTGATAATTGTCTAAAGTTCATCTTAAGTGTTGCGAGAGAAAGAGGAAAGGAGTGACTTTCCCAATTTAGCTGGGCATCTACTCTTGTAGGAATTCGCGAGATGCAGGTAATATATAAGCTTCTCTTGGGTCATTCAACTTGTATGCCTATTTGGCCAGGTCATATGATAACAAACAATATATAGAATTGAGCACAAATATCTCAACATTTCCCATCAACACAAAATGGAGGACTATTGGAAGGATGTGCCAATGAGACTAATGTCCACCAAAGAGACTAATTTAGAATGGCAATGCAACAGATGAAGGACTTCCATCTCGAATGGGTCACGAAAGACATTGAAGATGATGGCAGTGAATGTTCGAACCAGGATACTTGGAGACCATTCACTTCACACCCATCCCTCCTGTAGATTGGTCAGCGGTGGAGCCCGTCGACATCCTAACTCGTACAACGGCTGTTCTTCAGAGGTTGAAGGAGTGGTTTTCTCAAGAAGGTGCACAAACATAGTTATAATCCTTCACCTTCTTACAGAAAATATGAGAAATCAAGGAACAAGGTGTATGTTAGAGAATCGAGAGGGCACGAGGGACTGATAACACCCCATCAAATGAGGCAAGTTCTTCCACAAACCTCTTTGGAGTCTCAACTGAGTCTCCTCGTAGGAAGTTGTCCGTAAGAAGGATTGACGAATGCACTCTCGAGCCATGAGAGTTCATCATTTCTCCTACAAGAAATAAATCCAAGTCTCCTAAGTCTCCCATGCATTCACCTCATAGGTCTCTTGTGCCCCAAATTCAATCTCATGTGGGCAGTGATTGCAAAACCTCTCCATCCCAAAATTAAGTGATTGTCTCATTTTTGCCTACAGGTAGTTTGATAGTGTAGACTTCACCGTCTTCTCTTGGTCATGGGTTCTCATGGGTTCTGGATATAATCAAGAACCATCAACACACTGTCGCCAAAGCAAAGGCCCCCATTGGTTGAGATATCCCCCGAACTTTGGAAACTCACACCCCACTCCAGTATCGCTAAAATGACTTCTCGGCTCACAACCGATGCTTCGGGGTCACAATTCATCGAGTTTGCTCGCCCAATGGTGGAAAAAAGATGAAGCTGAAATGTGGATAACTTATTATGAGATGACTTGGTACCCCTCTTGGAGAGTTAGGCCTTTAAGGGTATATCCGCAATTTCGAGCAAACCACTGCTAAGCTGTTACCCAATCAAGAGAGAGTGTAGCAACTCGAGAGCAATTGCAGAGCCAAGTACACGTGTTGACTTCATATGTTCAAACCTTCTTGGACCCTAACACTCCTCTTGCCCCATCCGAATCAAATACTCCCCTGAGTAAGATTGACCAGCATGTTGTTCAAGAAGTACGGCAGCTTGGCAAAATGGGAAAAATGATTGAGTCATGGTGTTGATGAAATAATTTGTTGCGGGACAGATTAGTGGTTTTCACCAACGGTCACGGGGATAGGCCTCTCCTTCTACCCAATAACGTCTTTCTTGACGAAGATCTTACTAGAGAACAAGTTGCCAAACTCAAGAAATCTCGGGAAATTGTCATGGCAGCCAGAAAAGCGGGGAAATGGGCGGTGATTCGTAACCTCAGGCCAGTGGTTCGGGATTCCTTCCCCCCTAGTTGGGCTCCCGGATCCAACTCTAGTTCCAGATGACGGTTCCGGGGAGAGAAGGCTCGGAAGTAGGGCCTCTCCATCGCATGTTGGAATGGAAATGGGTCCTTTTGGTCTTTTCCTAGCCTCCTACATGATGCTTTAGGTCTCTTGGACCTTCTATTTGTTACAGAGACACATGCGAGCCCAATTCGCCCTCTCCCGAACATCAGTGGTTACTACTGGCTTTTTGTTTACAGACAAGAGACTCGGAGTTCTGGCGGCGTCAGGGGATCCGGCAGGGTTGCTTGTTTAGTCAGAGACACGCTTCGGAGCAGGATTTCTATTGTCATTGAGGATGAGTCTTCCCGCTTTCTTTAGGTACGGATCAGACGTAATTCTCACCTCCTGAGAGACATCTTTATTGCGGTCTGCTACTTCCCTCCAGCTTCATGTTCGTTTACCATCCACAACGGCCTAGATGGAGACCCCTTCTTTGACCTTTATGTTGGTATATCTCAGTTCTCGGGCTCTGGGGAGGTCATCATCTTAGGGGACTTCAATGCCAGTACCAAAAACATGCAGATTCTGAGGTTCAACAGGACCAACGATGTACTTTGCACCTCTGAGGTGGATCCGGAGTTGGTTGGTTTCCAACGTGATTCTAAGGACACGACAGGGCCCCTGACTTCCTATGGCCGATGTTTTCTCCAATTAGGGGAATCTCATGACCTACTGATCCTGAATGGCATTCCTCGCTTTCCTGAATCCCAGTTCTTCACCTGCAAACTATTTTGTGGTGGGACCAATGTGGTTGATTACGTCATGACTACCCCGACTTGATTCCTTACATACACCACTATTGTGTCTCCCCCATCCCTATTGCTTACCATGCGACCCTCTCCTTTTCCCTCTAGGTTATCCCCCATAGGACCCCACCCCCCTCCCCTTGCATATCACGTACTATTTGGAAATTTGCCACAGGGGATCCCAACACCTTTTCCTCCTGCCTTCGTCTGCTTCTCCCCCTCATTCCCCACTTCACCTCACTCACCTCGAATCAGATGTTTAATACCCTCTCCTGCGCTATTCTTGAGGCAGCCACGAATTCCTTCTCCCACATCACCCACTCCACCCTACGCCATGGTACATGCCCTATGAACAAATGGTACGACGAGGAATGCAAAGCCTTCCATTGGAAACTCCGCTTTGCTTTCATGTATGCCCTTCCCTCCTTCCCCTCCTTGAAGTCAGCCTATCGTCGCCTCCTTCGACATAAGAAATGCACATTTATCTCTCATAGGCGTCCTAAGCTTCGTCTGTCACTTATCCACTCTCCTAAACATTTCTGGCACACAATTCTTCCCCGTCATTCGCCTTTACCCCTGGACCTTGATCCCAATTCCATGCTCACCCACACCTCCACTCTTTATGACTTCTCGGGCCAACCCCACATCCATGTTCATTCCCCTCCCTCCCTCTGCCATATTTTCACCCACACCAATGTCAGGAATGCCATTCTTGCTATGAGTTGCAATAAAGCAGGGGATGAGGAAGGGTTCCATGCAAAATTCTTCAAGTATGGTCGGAAGATGCTCCTCAATTATCTTGTGGACCTCTTCAATCAGGTGGTTTGTACAGGTTTTCCAGTCTCTTGGTCCCACCACATCATCCACCCCATACACAAGTCAGGGCCCACTTCCGACCCCAACAATTACAGAACTATCATGGTGGGTCACACATTCTCCAAGCTCTATGCTATTGTTCTTCACTTGTAGCTTTCTGAGTTCCTCGATCAGTACCATTGTAGAGCTAAGGGGTGGGCAGGCTTCCGACCGACCAACCAAACTACCGACCACATCCTCACTCGTCGGGCTATCATCGAAGAGGCTCATCACCACTCTTCCAGAGTTTTTCGTTGTTTCGTGGATTTTCAGAAAGCCTTTGATTCTATTCCACGGGAAGCCCTTTTCCGCAAGCTCAGAGATATAGGCATTTCTAAGATTTTTCTTACAGCCATAACACGCCTTTATGAGGAGGTCCTTGGCCACCTTCGCACTTCTGTTGGCTTGGACGATTTCATCAGGAGTACCATGGGTGTCAAACAGGGCTGCCCCCTCTCTTCTACCTTATTTGAAACCTATATCGATGAGCTTGAGGACTTTCTCAGGGATCACATACAGCAAGGTGATGGGTGCCTTCTACATTAGGTTCTGATTTACATCCTCCTCTTTGCAGATGACATAGTTCTCCTTGCTTC
This sequence comes from Taxus chinensis, assembly GCA_019776745.2. Lineage (NCBI taxonomy): Eukaryota > Viridiplantae > Streptophyta > Pinopsida > Cupressales > Taxaceae > Taxus > Taxus chinensis. Next base: position 2,993,306 of record CM034149.1, read on the forward strand.
TTCTAATGAGGGTCTCTAGAGGCAGCTAGATGCCTTAGCCCTTTTCTGTGATCATCAACAGTTGACTGTGAATCTTGGGAAAACCATGTTGGCATGTGTGTCCAGCGCTCCCCGTGAGTTTCGTGACATGGACTAACTGCCTCTCGTAGATCCTAACTCTGGCAATTGTAGCAGAGACTAATACCTATGGGTTTTGGTCTAACAGCAATCGTGGTCTAATAAATGGTATCAGAGCGACAGGTCTCGAGTTCGAAACTCGCTTGGGTAACGCTGAGGGGGAGATTGTTGACATGTGTGTCCAGCGCTCCCCATGAGTTTCGTGACATGGAATAACCGCCTCTCGTAGATCCTAACTTTGGCGATTGTAGCGGAGACTAATACCTATGGGTTTTGGTCTAACGGCAATCGTGGTCCAACAAACCAAAGTTATGGTTTTCAATTGTCTGAAGACTTCAGACCTCCACTTATTCTTTAAGGGTGTGGAGATTGAGATCATTTGCTCTTATACCTACCTGGGGAATCTTTTCTCTGGAACTTGTTTTAGCCTTCGTCCTGCTCTCCAACCCCAGGTTAATAAGGGCTATGGTTCTTTGGGGATTCTTGAGCGACAGTGTTTCTGCCACCACTTTCAGGACATTCCTTCCTAGATGTCCCTCTCTGATTCCCTAGTTAGGCCCACGGTTTTGTATGGTTCGGAAGTTTGGGGTCCCTCTCTTTTGGTCTCAGATTGGGCCACTATCGAGCGCATTCAGATCCTCATGCTCAAATGTATTATCAGGTGCAAAGAATTTGTTCCTCACAACATTATCCTTGTTGAGTTTGGGGCTTGCCCTTTTTGTTTGGAGACCATCTTCAGCCTTGTGTTGTTGTTGCACCATATTCGGGGGTATTCTAGTTCTTTTGTTGACATGGATAGGTACACTTATCTTGCCTACTGCTCCTAAAAAGTTATTGCATCCTCGGATCACAGTAGACGTCCTCGTTGTTGGTATGCCTGCGTTTCACGCCTCTTCGAGTCCATGGCCATCCAGATAGACTGTCTCCCACCCTTCAGCTATTCTTTGGATGCCCCTGCCCATCTACTACCCAACCAACAAAATATTCATAGGGTAATCAGAGATGATATCTACAGATAGTTCATCCAGCACACATGGACCAACCCCCCAGGGGGCTTGCATCCGAAGATGTCGCTCTATGCGGCACTTTCTCGAGATCCGTGATGGGGTCATTTTCAGACCTATGTACATTTCCCGGCATTGGTTGCAGGCCCTTCGTATCTCTCTGGGTCAGTTTCAAGTGGGCTCACATTGACTCCGTATTGAGACTGATCATCACTTAGACCACTCGGAGCGGACTTCCCTGCTTTGCTCTCTCCAGGAGGTTGAAACCGAAGAACACTTCATTTTCAGATGTCTTGTTTACTATGAGATTTGTGGGCGATTTCCTTTCCAGTTCCGCGAGCTTCCTTCACAACTTTTTTCAGAAACTTTGATCAGAGATGTCTTGCTCTATACCTTCAGGAGGCCATCAGGCTTCGGGACAGGCTCCTCCATCCTCCCCCCAACAGATGGCTACTAGACTGATCACTTCCTTCTTCCCGTTGCTCTCCGCGGTGAGGGGTGCTAAGCAGCATTTGGTCAAGTGTTTGGACCCCATTCCAAGTTCATCATGTCTCATGACTCCATTCCTTCCACCTGAGGCTCCCTATCTCAGGCATGTCCCAAGGCCCCTCCACATAGACAACGATCCACCACACCTACTTTGAGGCACCGCATTCCTCCTGGATGCCATCTCCCTAGGCATTCCACAGTCTCTACTTCTTTTCATCTGTGCACTGCAGCTTAATCCCATCCAGCCTTGAGTGCTAGGTGATGTTGTTGGGGATGTTGCTCCTTCTTTCGCTCCCTCCCCACACAGTCATCTCTCTTCTTCATTTCTTGCCTCTCGGCCTCTGTTGTTTCCTTCTCTCATTGTATTTCAGGTGACCCGTTTGGTTCCTCTTGCTGGGTTTATTTGTTTTGTACTCTACAGTCCCATTGACCTACTTTTGTGGTCATGTGTTGGACATTAATAACATTATCTTATCTTATCTTATCTTGGGTATGGGGAGGCTCCCATTTATTGAATGCATGGACTAAATGAAATTGCGGGTGGCTATTAGGTAGGGGATCACACAGGAGTACTGGAGTAAACTTGTGGCAAAGTGCTTATACAATGTACAAGGGAGGAATTTATTTGGAAAGAGGCAAAGCGAAGTAGAAAAATAGAGAGGGGGTTACGATTGTGAATAGGTAGTTGCAGATTCTTACCAACATTAACCAGAGTAGGTCCACATTCGATAGGAAGAAATCAACCCTATAAGCAATAGCAAGACTAATAAATCAAAGACACAAAGTTATATGGATTCATTAATCAAAGACACAAAGTTCCTTCTTGGTTGTACAAGATGACAATGCTTACAAAGTTGGAAAGTAGAGAGAGTAGAAGAACATAGGCAAGGAGATAGAGGAATATAGCTTATTGCTTGCAATAGCTGTGAAACAAAGGCTAACAACTAACAACAATCAGCAAATGCTAACCCCTTGGAATGGAGAGGCCATCCCAATTTATAGCTTACAAAAAGTCTCTCCATCTTCTTCCCCCCGATGTGACTTTTCACCTCACCGCCACTTGTGACATTTCACATTCACTAGGAATGAAATTAAGTCCTTTTCTTATTTTTGAAAAGAGACTTTTGCAATGCAAAATAAGGCCACTTAAGTGAATAAGACGAAAGAGTGAAAAACTACATTCCCAAATAAGGAATAGAATGTTAGATAGGGAGGGAGTAGAGAGAAGTGACGATCTAGAGACGGGGAAGCTTCCGTTGATGAAGAGATTGCTTCTGATAGATCTTGAGAGAATGCTCTGAGAATGAAGTTCTTTGCCTTTAACCTCTTGTTGAATTGAAACACTGTGATTGCAACCTCCTCCTTCTTGTGAGATGCGGGCACACTCCAAAGCATTAAATAAGTGTTCAAAAACACTACTGCGAGACTTGCATTGTGTGGAACTGAGATGACTACCCTAATCACTTAAACATGATGAACCCTTTCTGTGATTACTAGGATGGACTAAACCATCCAATCTCTTGTAAAAGTGACACTGCTAGCTCTGAATAAACTACTAAGAATGTCTTCCCCCTCTACGTATACTCGGTGTTTAATCAACATCCTTGTTTTTAAGTCCTTCAATTCCATACTTATTACATCATTGTCACTCTTATTAAGATACTCAATGTTTGAAGTTGAAATTGGCTCCAAACTTGAGTGTTTGAGCTCCATGGTGACAGGCTACCCAGATGATCTGGAGACGACTGAGTGAACAAAGTTTGACCACAATCTTAAAACCTGTTATTTTTAGTAAGTCCAATTTCAAGATGTCTATTTTTAGTGTCTCAATTTAGCACTTTTGAGTGTTCTTTATATGCAAGGGGTAATGGCAACTCAAATAAAGAACCGTTGCAACACTTACTATTTATAGACTGTGAAGTTTGGTAAGAATTACTATTTTTAGAAGTGGGTCTTCCGGGTGTCGGAATAAGAAGAGAGTGGTCTTAAAAGTTTCATTATTTTACAAGGATGCTCTGCTCCGAATTTTAGATGATTCTCTCATCCGGATCTGTGGGAAAGTGAGAGCTACATCAAAGAGGGTTGAATACTAAAAGAAAACTCAATCCTTCGTATCTCTAAAAAATATTCCACCTCATCATGCAAGCAATGGCTCAAATGAAATCTGATTTTATGAAGAATATTTGCTCCAAATTTCAAGCAATATGGCTCGCTGGATCACCGGGAAAATGCAAATTTCATCAAGAAGGGTAGAATGCTGAGAGAAAACTCAGTCCTCCATATCCCTAAAAATTCTCCACTTCATCATGCAAGAAATGGCTCGAATGAAAGAGTATTTTATGAGGATCATCTGCTCCAAATTTCAGGCAATTTGGCTCACCAAGTCACTGGGAAAATGCAAATATATTTTCAGCTACTCTTGACAAAAATGGAGTTCGTGGCTGGAAAATTCTTTCTCAAGTAAAAAATAAATTATGCCATGTCAACTTCCAAGTGATGGATCATGTGAAAGGAGTTTGCACAAGGAGCATTTTGGCAAAGTTTCACAGAGATCGGGTGCACGGTTATGGAGTTATGAGCAAAAATCAAGTTTTTGGACATGGAGGTCTCTGTCATATTCTCAACAGTATAACAACATGGAAGAGGGCATGGAAGGGAAAAATACACATTTCAAATCCAAAAAATGGCTAAGTGTTTCTTTTCAAACGATTTCTCTCATATTGCACATTTTAACTCATGTTTGACCAAACTGGGCTCAATCAGGGTTGGATGGAGATAGAAGAGTGGTTGCACCCTAAAAAATAGGGGATAAGAGGTGCAAAGGGAAAAGAGGGGCAAAGAAGTGCGCTTTGTACCAAATCTTGAAAAGTGGCAACATGGAGTTTCATGAGAGTGAGATGCAAGGGGCTGAAAACTAGCTTTCGAGGCTTAAACAGTGGTTTTGCATGTGTCTGGGGGCTAACTGAGAGAGGCGAGCTCACTTTCTTGTCCCTCATGTATTTTTGCATCATGGTACAAGTGCAAGGCGACAATCAGCCTCCCAAACTACACAATGGGTCTTTGGATCATGAGAGAAGGGGCCAGGAGTGAGTTGAAGACAAGTTTGCAATGTTTCTAACACTCCAAGTTGGAATTTAAGTGACGTAGCAAGTCTAAACATGGGGTAGCGCACTTTCTTGTCTCCCATGTCCCTTTGCACCATGGGACAAGTGCAAGGGGACACTCCACCCTCAAAAATGTGCCAAGGGTCTCCAGCTCATGTTGAAGGGGACCTGGGTTGAGTGAAACCTTCACATGCACCACTTAACAACACAAGTCGTTTGAGTGACGAAACTGTTTAGATGAATGTGGTCGTGCACATCTTTGTCCCTCATGTCTCTTTGCACCTTAGGACAAAGTGCAAGGGACACAAAAGCTTCAAAAGTGCGCTCTACCTTTTTTCAATTGTTGATGTCATCCCTCTAACTCAGTTTTAGAACACCGGGAGTTTCTAGAATGGATTTTTGGGGTCAAACCGTATATGATTTTGACTTCAAATCACCTGTTGAGATCATCCCAACCACTTTCAAGAGCCATTTTTGCCTGCAAATTGATTTTCAGGGCATGATCCTCTTTTGGCTTGAAGGAACAATTGCAGTGTTTTGGATCTTCATAGAGGATTTTGAAGTTGTGGGCAAAAATTGATGAGTTCACCATGTGGAGGATTCCAAGAGCTTTCCATTTCCTATTTGTTTAGCTCCCAACTCCTCCCGGAACTCCCAGAATGTTCAGGACAAGTCAGCTTTCTCTGTTGGAGTATGGCATTCCCTGCACTCATAATGACCCTGTTTTGCTTATTTGATTCCCGAAATCACATGGCTCAGCAAAATTGCTTCAAACTACCTTGTATACATTCAAAACTCCTCTGCATAACTTCTAGATGGGTTGTGTCCTTGCAATCACCTTCCGGAAGATATTCTTTAGTTGTAAAATGGCCAAAAAATAGCCCTTTCTATGCCTCTAGGATAGTTGTTCAGCTTGGATCTCAGCAGCTTCTTCAATAACCTTAGGTATACTTCCATGTGCATGAAACACGCTTGAAAATCATGTTAGCACGTTCCTCTTAGCCAGAATGAGGATGGCACAAACCCAGAGGGGTTGCATGAGCTAACAGGTTGGCTAGAGGATGTGTTTACAATGACCGGGAGAGGAAATTTTCAAGTGGGGGCTTGGTTGAAATGACCAAAAGTTTCAATTTTGCATGCTAGACATTTAGCATGACAACACATGAATCGATTCCATCATGCAAAAGGGTTGTGAACTTCTACCAAAGATTATCAAAATATGCAAGATCACAACATGTCAAAAGAGAAGTTGCAAGATGTCTTCTCCATGGCCAAGAAAGAAGTCGACCCTTGGAATGATCTTTTACCAGCCATTCACGAGATGAGCGTTGTAGACCCTAGGTTGCTACTTGACAAGAAAGTGTTTTTGAGCTCATAAGACAATTGGTCCCACACATGGGTGAGGACAATCGAATGGAAAATAAGAGTCCTCACTGAGACTATTGAGGATTGTTTGTATCATTAGAACCGAGGTCGAGAGATCAAGGAAGAAGTTAACAACCATCTGAGTAGAATGAGGTGTCCTTCATTGCACTCTAAGTCTATGTCTCTAGACGAACTCCGAGAACATTTCCGGAACATTGTAAGAGAAGAGCTATCTGATCCGCGATCCTATGGAGATGAACTCGTGGATACTTTAACTCAGACAAGAGGAGCCATTTCCGAGGCAGCTCAAAAGATCCCAAAGTGGCTCAAGTATTGCAAGATAATACAAGTGGCAGTAGATCACTGGCTTGACATCATCACCAATACCATCATCCCTCGCGGGAGGGGTGTTCCAGAAGCAACGTTCAAGTTCAATTCGGTGATGGAAAGTCAAAGGATCTCTCTAATGCGACGAATCAAATGATCTTCATCTTCGCGTGCTTCTTCCATCTACTAATGTTTTTCTCCTTCTTTCTTCATCTCTCATTCTTGCATGTAACAATCAACTTTTCCCAAAAGTAACTTAAGTGGTTTCTAATTCTTCGTTGGGGAAAAGCACTTTTTCTAAAAGGTAACTTAAGTGGCTTCCTTTCCACTTTTGTAAAAGCACTTTTCTTAAAATAAGGAAAAGGAATGTGAACAATCATGCAGGAATACGAAAGGTCATCTATTTTGGGCTATATAATGAGGCCTCTTCTCTATATTAAGGGATTAGTTTTTGCTCCTTCTATAGTATACTGCATTCTTCCATTCTTATCTAAGTATTTTTCCTCCATTCTCTCTCTCTCACTCAGCCGGATGTATGTGGTTTTATAAGGACAAAAGGGCTTCATACCTATTGATGATGGAATGAAAATCAGCCTTGAACTTTGTGTCAATTTTTGTTTTTGTTTCATGATCTTTACATAAGTTGTGTATGTTTTCCTGTGTCTTCTAATTGAACTGGAAAGATTTCTGAGTTGTGGTTAGTGAAATCCGAGTTCAGCTCGCTAATGCAATTGCTCCTCCCCGTTCTTCTCTAATATTTTCCCTCTCTCTGATATCGTTGCAGTTACAACAGGGGCATTCCTGCACCTTCCCTCGTCTATGACCAACCCGAGAGTTAGTTTAGTGTACATTTTTTCCAGATTTTAATAAATGGGAGCCGCCCCATCTTGAAGCAGAGGGACTCAATCCTGTGAGTGTTGACGAAATCTCTATTTTATCCTTGACAAAATATTTCGCCAACACATCCAAAGAAATGTTTTAAATGCATAAAACTGCTAGAGTGTCATTTATAAAGTGTTTCATAAAGCTAGGGGTATATCACCACACGTCGCCCTTGTTTTGTATGTATACGAGCATTTCATATTAGTCTTAGCATATGGGTCATTTAATAATTAAAAGTGTGACCTCCCCATGGAATAGGTCATCAGATCACTCAGCTGAAGCCTGACACAGAACAAAATAATTCACTTATACAGCGTGCCTTCTACAGCCAACCATCACTTCAAAGTTCAAAATAAGTCAGTAAGAGCAAATAAAGAAAAAACTAGTTACCAAAATGGCCAAAAGAAGTCAATGAATCTGTAAAAACAGATTATGTACGATTCGTCAAGGGAATGCATAAGCATCTGTAAAAGGGAATTAGAAAGGTAAGAGAATTGTGAAAGTATTTAGAGAAGTAAAATTTCTGTACTCCATAATCTGTGGTGATGACTATTTACTAGACATCACAAAGCCAAACATTTACTCGACATGAACTTATAAATGCATTGATGTTAATGGAAGTTATGATGGTTTGCTACTTAATATTCAGAAGCTAAACTAATAAGAATTTCAATATAAAATAGATTATAGAAATTAAGCCCAATTAGAATTATTAGAAGTTAGCCTTTTGACATAATTTGCCAAGGACTGATCCTAGATTGCACAAGAATCAATGCATCCTTTGGTTCTTATCTCCATCCTCGCAGGTTGTTGATACCGTGATAAATGTACTACAAGTATAGTTGATTTTATTTTGTGCAGAATGCAGACAAGGAAAGGTTAAGAAAGAGGTACGTTGGTTTGCTGCTGAATATTCAGAAGGTAAACTAATAAGAAATTCAATATAAATTACAGTCTAGAAATTATGCTCAATTAGAATTATTGGAAGTTAGCCTCTTGACATAATTTGCCAAGGGCTGATCCTACATTGCACAAGAATCAATGCATCCTTTGTTTTTTATCTCCATCCTCACAAGTTGTTGATCCCATCACAAATGTACTACAAGTATAGTTGATTTTATTTTGTGAAGACAATGGAAAGGTTAAGAAAGAGATTGCAACTGTGCAGTAGATTTGGAATAATGAGAAAGAAATAAATTATATTGATGTTTGATGATCCACAGGGAACAGAAAAACCAAACCATTTCATCATCCAACAAAGACAATCCAGTTTCAATCATTAGTAGGGCTCCATCATAGGAATTTCTTGGTAGGTTATGACGCTGCTTCACGTGCCGTAGTGGTTGAAAACTGCTGGTATCTGTAAAGCGGTTGTCGCACAATTGTTAGTCATGCAACCGCCACAGCAGTTTCGCCCGCTGTGACCTTACAGGTTTAGTAACAGTGGGAAATCTTGTCTCCAGTTTCCAAGACTCATGAGATCCTTCAGTGCACAAAAAGGACATCTCCAGGCACGATAAATATGAGGCACGTATTTAGAGAAGGCATCATGGATCAGAGTTGGTATTCAGTTGGTTGCAGGAGAAGGATTGAATTTGAAGGAACAGCGAGAAATCTGAGTAAGCAAGATAGCATGAGTGTTGGACTTGTTTTAATTCTCTTTGTACTCCATATTTGGCCATTAGAAGATAGGAAGTTGGGCAATTGCTACTTGCAACTGGTTTTTCCCCAGCTTGAGGTTTCCAAATCAAAATCCCTTGTGTCCATGTGTCTTTCTAATTTCACATTTCTGTTTATGTTGTTAAGTATTCATAATTCAGTTGTTTAGAGCACTGTTAAGAATCCAACAGCAAAAGTAAATCTAAGCTTCACTACAATTCAGAAATGCCATTTTGAAGTAAATTTGAAGTAGAACAGCACAGTGTGATTCTCTTAATTCTATTAAGCCAGCAAACTCAAGAGTTTAGAGATCATTTTGGTATCAGAACTGATTTAAATATTTGGGAATTGTGGAAAAGTATTGACTGATTTGTAAGACACCAACTAGATCAAAAGAGGAAGAATTGCTACCTTGCAGTCCTAAGATAGCTGCAAGAAGGTGGAATCAGTGGGTGAAAGAAAAGACAAAAGAAGGTAAAGAAAAGCTTGCCAAGAGAGTTGCAGCATTACAATCAAGCATGGATAACATGATTAAGTCCAAATATACCATCAGCAAACAACAAGAGTTTGCGGTTAGGAACCAAGAATCCATGGAAACCATGCTTTGTGCTCTCACCAAGAAGTTTGGCATGGGAGAGGAAAAAGAGCCCGTGGAAGAGCATGTCCAGCCTCCAAAAGAATGATAAAGCTAAGATAAATCATCAAAACAGCATAATGTGATTCTTTGAATTCTATTAAGTTGTAGTAACAAAATCTATGCACTTGGGTACATTTCTAGGTCCTAGAGCATACTAATATATACATGATTCCTAAGCAAGAAAACTAGTAATCGACAATGTCTTTTGAGCTTTTTGCTTTGTCTTTTCTACTTTTATTGACCTTACACACCCTACAGACTTGTCGGTATTTCACTGAGTTATCTTTTATGGCCTCAGACACTAGCACCCATTTAGGACAGATGCGCCCAGGTGCTCCTAGCCCTCTTTACTTTCTTCCTGCTCTTTTGGGTCTCTTTTACTTTTGGGTCATCTTTTACAACTTTGGGTCGGCCTTTTAGTTGTTAATTACGAAATTCAAACAAGGGAAGCATATATATACATAGTTATAGCTCTCAAATAAGGGGCCAAGTACTAAGCATTACATACTATCACCTAAGCTTGCATTCAAAGGCACAAGAGCACTTCCAAAGCATCCATCTAGCACATTCACTCAAGGGACAAGGGTTGCATTCTTCTGCACACACAGCATAGGAAGGGAAGTTTATTCTATTTCATCTCACACATTCTATATATCTACTACATTCTAGAGCTAGCCCACTATCGTTTGTGCAACTTGCACAAGGGCATCCTAGGGCATCATCGCACACACTTTAACACATAACTACATGGAGTCTGAAATGTAGTGCAACACTTAGGACTAAGTTCACTCTTCAGGTGACTATCGGGGTCAGTTCGACTCCACATTCTGCATCTTTTTTATTGGATTTGATGTGGTTTGTGGACATGTGCAGGTAGACATTTGTTTTGCAAGTTACAGGTACAATCGGAGACATTGAAATGAGATCAGAGCGACAATAGGAAACTAACAACTAACCTCCTACACATAAAAGATGAGCGGACACTAGCAATCAGGCACTCCTGTCCTCCTGTGAGCGCTTCTATCCGCACATTTTTGGGTCTCAAAACCTCCAGTGAGCCTTGACGGCGTTGCTTATAGTCTGTTTCGGCTATTCACCTGCCCACATCATCTCCAGGTTGCACGAAATCAGCTAAGTCCCCTTCTTTCTCTCTATTTCTTAGGGTTTCACATCATTGTTTGCTTGTTGCCTATCCATTTACTGTATTTTATTACCTGTATATCATACGCTACAATAGTTACTCTGAAATAAAGATTTAATTCAAATTTAGATTAAATCATTTGGTGAACCCATTCCTTACATGCCCATTATCGGATCTTTCATGGCTTCCCACCCCTTTGATTATAATGCTTCCCCATTTTATATCTAAGTTTAACTTCATAATCTTCTTGTTAAGCGTGTCCTAGTTGATCCTGGATCTGGTCTTAAAATATGCACTTTGTCCTTTCTCCATCAAATAGGACTTTCTGCTACTCATTTAAATCCATCTACTCTTTATATCTATGGCTTTGATAACATACCTAAGCAAATGTTGGGCACAATCTCTCTTCCCCTTACTATGGGATCTTGCACTCTTAATGTTCTATGTCTCATGCCCCATGATGTTCCTTATACTATCCTTCTAAGCCATCCTTGGTTATGTACTATGCATGCACTTCTTTCTACCCATGCCATAACAAACAATGCCCTTGCTACACCTTCTATAGTAGATTATGCACCTCATATTGCTACTCCTTGTGATATTCCTCTTACACATGATGATCATGACATTACCTACATCGTACATCCTTCTCCTCTTGGGATGCACCCCAATGCTACTGATTTACATGATCAATTTTCTATTTGTACCCATGATACTCCTCCCATTATGTCTCACTCTCAATGCACTTCTATTGATTCTATGCTTAGTGCTTCCAATGTTACATCTCTTCACGCACTTTCCTCATCACACATTAGAGCACCGTACATTGCTTTTATAATGATTCCTAATGCTCCCACTTTCCACGATCCTATGCGTGATTCATTTACTATGACTACACCTTATCTTGTTACATTCATGGGGGCAATTCGTTCCCCTCTTTCTACATTTTTGTCTATGATCATAGGTGCTAGTTCATATTGCTTTATTGCTTCTAATATTCCCAAATTGTACTTAATGTTTTTCATTACTACCGATGAGCATCGCAGCATTCCATATATTGCACATCTTTCGACTCACATACAGATCCTTATGTTGCACTTACTTTTTCCACTATTGCCAACACGCACAATGCTACACCTATTCTATTTTCTCCTAATGCGTACATTCTTATTGCTTATACAGTTCCTATTCATTCAATTGGGATCTTGGACTCTATCAGATTTTCCCCTCACCGTGTTGACATTATTCTTTGGTAGCTCTTGCGTTTCCTAAAGTTCTACCTATTCTAATTCCTCCACCATGGCATGGTCTCTCTCGCACCATCGCATAGATCTCCATCACTCGCACACTTGGGGGGGCATCAAACTCTCCCCCCCCCTCATAGTCACATGTTCTAATCAGCAGTTGTCTATCCATATTATTCACCTACGCATCTATACATTACTCTTGCTTTGCAATTCACATCAATCTTTCTAACAGCACTTTCTCCTATCTACACTATGGGCACACCTTGCTACATCTCTCTACGCTCCTATGCTATTCCATACGCGCTTTACTACTTATATACAATATACATTCTTTCGTGCACTATACATACTCTGGCTATTCTTGCTCACAATGATCATATCTATTTACCAGCAGCTCCTAATATACACACTTGGGGGGCATCGCACTTCCCCCTCTATCACTACCAGTTGTCTCTAGTATCCACTCATAGTCTCTTTACTACATTTCATGCTCCGCGCTTCATGTCTATCTTTCTAAGCATTCTCACATCTTTGGTACACACATTGTACCGTCATTACCCGATGACACACTCTAGTGCTACGGTTCACACTTGACTCTTGAGGGCACACTTCATCAATGAACCTCACGTCATCTACACACTTCACGCTCTATGCTTCATGATACATCTTTTCTAGCATCTACTCTCACGCAATACATTCATTTCCTGATGACGCACTCTTGTTCTATGGTTCATTCTTGACTGTTGAGGGGGCATTTCTAAATGAACCTCATCCCATACACATCCGTTAAGGGGCAGCATGGCTCCTCTCATCTACACATCTTGCATTTCACACCACATCATCGCTTTCACACAGCATTTACATATCTTGGTTGCACTTACGCTTGTTAGCTTATTCTAATTATATGTTGCATTTTGTCTTCTATACCAGACGGATTCTTAGTATGTCATTACCTTTTTCTATATACACATGCGCATTCACTTGGTATCTTGAGGTGAAAGCAAGACTTTTACAAATTCATACACGATGCATGATGCTCGACACAACTCTGTATTAGTCCCACTGCGGCTCCTGGGGGCGTCTATCCTTTTACTACTATCACATACTACACAAATTCTATTGTTACATTCTTCACTACTTCTCACTACTATCACTTTATTTTTTGTTGATTTATACACACTTTGACATACTATTTATCTTTCTAACATGTTAACGGGTGCTTCATGTGTAGCATTTGCCTTGCAGGATCAATACAACCATGGCTATCTGTCATACTTTACTTGTTATTGTTTACTATTGTTTGTCATTGTTTGCAAGCTATGCCCTATGTCTGGCTTGATCATTGTATGCTTTTGGTCGCTTCGTCCCTGATTGTCTTGTGACATTGTGAGCGATGTCCCATGTATGAAACCTGTTTTTCGCAGTTTATCTCTTGTCTTCTTGCTTGCTTGTTACATTGTCTTCTATTGCATGCTAGCTTTGTTTACACTAACACTTGTTTTTAGCCTATTTTGTACACATGTGTCTTAGTTTCTACCATGCATATCCCCTACCCCCTACAAGTATCCACACTCAGATATGCATATCAGCTTCAGGTCCTCTCCTTTGGGCCACATTCTCTTACAATCGTCGCATGCACCCCAAACAAGGGGGGGCATCTATTGGGTGAACAAATCACCCCAACAGCAGCTCAGAGCTACAGTATAGTACAACACAGTACAGAATCAGCATAGGCATACAGTTACAGATTGGCTCAAAATTAGGCTTGGGCCCAAAACACAGAGCAGACACTAGCGCCCACACTTGGACAGTAGTGGTGGACGCTTGTGTCCTAGGGGTAAATATAGTCATTTTCTCACTCCAACACAGTTTACAGCAATATTCATATCAATTCTCTAGTATCAGACAGTTGCCTTCGGTTACAGAATTCAATCCATTAGTTACAATCAGAACAACAGAAACAAATCAGGGGCGTACCATCTGCAGTAGTGCTTATTCGGGAAGCGTCATGGAAGGAGATAAAAACTAGACCTCTCCCCAACACTCTTCTCTTGGCGTGAGATTGCCCAAAAAACTCACCACCGGCATTCAAATCTAGCAACTCCAAGCAAACAAGACAACTTTCTATCTCATACTCTCTTACATATCAGGTGCACACTTTCGTTTTACACTCTTTACTTATACATATATTACATTGATTTTTCATACACATAACTTTGACTATTGTCTCGCTCTTCTTTTGCAGGTCTATCCTTAATATGCAACAAGGGCAACTCACATCAACAAGCACAAGCTCCAGCAACACGCTACTACACATATGCTTCACCCCTAGGGTCCACTTCCCTTTCCTAGTCTCCACTCTTCACATTGCGATCACTTCACGCTTCACTTGCTCAACAACATAAAGTGGGGGCAAAATGTAGTCAAAAAATCTATGCACTTGGGTACATTTCTAGGTCCTAAGCATATTAATATATACATGATTCCTAAGCAATAAAACTAGTAATTGACAATGTCTTTTGGTCCTTTTGCTTTGTCTTTTATACTTTTATTGACCTTACACACCCTACAGACCTATCGGTATTTGACTAAGTTATCTTTTATGACCTCGAACACTAGCGCCCATTTAGGACAGAAGCGCCCAGGCACTCCTGTCCCTTCTGGGCGCTCCTAACCCTCTTTACTTTCTTTTTGCTCTTTTGGGTCTCTTTTACTTTTGGGTCATCTTTTACAACTTTGGGTCGCCGTTTTAGTTGTTAATTATGAAATTCAAACAAAGGAATCATATATATACATAGTTATAGTTATCTGATGTTTTAGAGCAGAGACAACTCAGAGCTAGAGGTCAGGCTGGCTTTCGACTTGGTTATCACACTATTGACCACATCTTCACCCTTCGGGCTATTATTGAGGAGGCCCGTCACCGCTCTTCAAAGGTATATTGTTGCTTTGTGGACTTTCGGAAAGCCTTTGACTCAATACCTCACATGGCCCTCTTTCAGAGACTTAGGGACATCGGTATGTCTAAGACTCTTATTCTTGCCATCATGCGTCTCTATGAGTCTGTCCTTGGTCGCCTCCGGACGGCACACAGGATGTCGGATTTCATCAGGAGCACCATTGGGGTTAAACAGGGTTGCCCCTGTCTCCTACTCTTTTTGGTATCTACATTGATGAGTTAGAATCTTTTCTTCGAGATCATATTCAGGAAGGGGATGGATGCCTTCTTCACCATGTTTTGATTTTTATTCTCCTATTCGCCAATGATATTGTTTTACTCACCTCTTCTCCTGAGGGGCTTCAGAGACAACTTGATGCACTTGTTTTATTTTGTGATCTCCGACATTTGACTGTCAATCTTGGTAATACCAAGGTCAGTCTTCAACGGGTTGAAGACTTCTCACCTCCATTTCTTTTTCAGGGGGCAGGAGGTTATAATCACCAATACATATATACCTATTTGGGTATCCATTTCTCAAGGCCTAGATTCAGTATAAGGCATGCCCTTCAGCCACAGGTGAACAAAGGGTATGGGTCTCTAGCCATTCTTGAGCGACAATGTTTTCGGCACCACTTTCAGGACATTTCCTCTAAGATGTCTCTTATGGACTCCCTCATCCAGCCCATTGTTCTCTACGGGTCAGTTGTTTGGTGACCCTCCCTCTTAGCCACATATTGGGCTTCTGCTGAGAGGATTCAGAGTCTTCTCCTGCGCCGCATCATCAGATGCAAGCAGGCGGTCCCTCAGTATATTATTTTGGCCGAGTTCGGGGCCCGACCTTTCCGTCTAGAGACCAGTTTTGACATTTTGGCCTTTCTTCACCGTATCAGGAGGTTTGGTGATTTCTCTGACGAGTGGGACAGGTACCCGTATCTCGCTTATTGTTCCTTAAAAAGCATTTCTCGGAATACGTGTCGCTGCTGGTTTTCCAAGACTTTTGTTTTACTAGATTCGATTGGTATCCATATCGATCGTCTCCCCCACTTTCGGTATTCCCTAAATGCCCTCAGTCATCTCTTGCCCACCGAG
The DNA here is from genome assembly GCA_019776745.2 of Taxus chinensis. NCBI lineage: Eukaryota > Viridiplantae > Streptophyta > Pinopsida > Cupressales > Taxaceae > Taxus > Taxus chinensis. The sequence goes on from CM034149.1 coordinate 3,009,308, forward strand.
CAACTCTTGAACAAGTCCATCCGGGAGGATATTTACAAGTACTTTATTCAGACAACCTGGGTGAATCCCCATGGGGGTTTGCACCTTAAGATGGCCTTTTATGCAGCGCATTTTCTTGAGATCAGAGATGGACTCATCTTCTGCCCTCAGTACACCTTTCACCATTGGATGCATGCCCTCTGCATACCCCTGGGTCAGTTTCAGGTTGGCTCCCACTGACTTCGGTGTGAGATTGATCACCACATTAACCGAGTTGACAGACTTTGTAGGCTTTGTAGGCTTTAGGAGGTGGAGACCACGACTCATTTCATCTTCTGCTACCCCATATACTATGAGATAGAGGACGTTTCATTGCCTTTTCTGAGGGGTCCAGACCCTCCCGACTTTCTTCAGATATATTGACCAGCGGTGCCTTGCCCTCTACATTCGTGAGTCTCTGCAACTTTGGGACCAGATTCTTCACCCCCCTTCGAGAGTTATTCCCACGAGATGGATTACAGCTTTCTTCCTAGTTCTCCTCGTAGGTGGTGGTGCCACCATACCCACTGCTTGCATAATATCTGGTCTGGATGTTGTCACATATAATAAACTCCCAATCATTGATCTATAGAGAGATTGATTAGCATCTGGAGATTCATCATCTTTGCTTAACTTGGTTCCAGTGATCATCGGTGTGCTGACAGGTGCACACTCCTCCATACCAAACTTTTTCAACATTTCCAAGTGCACCGCTGGTCAATATATCTGAAGAAATGTCCCTTGCCATAATCTTTGGAGGAGACAATGAAGAAATGTCTAGAAAATTTGCAAAAGACATGCAAAAGGAATTTGAAATGTCTATGTTGGGTGAGTTATCCTTTTTCCTTGGATTGCAAATTTCTCAATCTAATAAAGGAATATTTATATCCCAAACCAAGTATGTGAAGGAAATGTTGAAAAAGTTTGGTATGGAGGAGTGTGCACCTGTCAGCACACCGATGATCACTGAAACCAAGTTAAGCAAAGATGACGAATCTCAAGATGCTGATCAATCTCTCTATAAATCAATGATTGGGAGTTTATTATGTGTGACAGCATCCAGACCAGATATCATGCAAGCAGTGGATATGGTGGCACGTTTTCAAGTAGGGCCGAAAGAATCACATGTGCAAGTTGTAAAACGCATATTCAGATATCTAAAGGGAACTATGGAATACGGGTTGTGGTATCCAAAAGGAAAAGATTTCACATTGACAGCTTATACAGATTCAGATTGGGCAGGATGTGTAGATGACAGAAAAAGTACAAGCGAAGGAGCATTTTTTCTTGGAAACAGCCTGGTATCTTGGCTAAGTAAGAAGCAAAATTCTATATCCCTATCCACAGCAAAAGCAGAGTATATAGCAGCGGTACTATGTTGCACGCAAATTTTATGGATGAAACAGACCTTGAAGGATATCAAAGTAGAGTATGATCATCCCATCTCCATATTATGTGATAATATGAGTGCAATAAGTATTTCAAAGAATCCGGTTATGCATTCCAAAACAAAGAACATTCCCATAAGACATCACTTCTTAAGAGAGCAGGTGGCAGAGAAACAGGTAAAGTTGGAGTATGTCACTACATCTGAATAGATAGCAGATATTTTCACTAAGCCACTTCCAAAGGAGACATTTGAATATCTACGGCATAAGCTGGGAGTAATTTCTTGTACATCTTTACATTGAAGAGTCAAGGGTAGCACTGGTTAAGGGGGAGCTAAAACTTTGCAAATTTTTCAGCTCTTAGGATGACCCTTTGCCATTGATGTCAAAGGGGGAGAATGGTAGTAAGGGGGAGCTACGGCAAGAGGAAGTTGCAGAAGAGGAGATTATTTTTTGGGGTTGCCATCAATGACAAAGGGGGAGATTGTTGGAAATATTGTCATTGATGTCAAAAGAGGTGCTGAACTGGTAAACGGAAATCTGTCAAAAAGTAACGGAATTATTGACGGAAATGGTAGAAAGTAACGGAAATAACCAGCAATATAGAAGGGTAGAAAACGAAAGTTTAAATACATGAAAAGAAGTGTTTTTGCATGAGGATTATCATGGTATAAGCGAGATATACACAGCTATACATAAGAGAGATATCCGCATTTTAAGGTGTTCATATGCAATGTTTTATGGTGAAAAAGAAGATTTAATGATGGCTGGCGGCGATTTAATGATAACAGTGATTTTTCTAAGAAAGGGCAGCGCTCCTATCAAGTGGTTAATTGCATTGATTAATGTGCATTTAATAATTATGGGCTGCATTAATTATTTTTTGGTTTTAGCCGACTAATGCACTTGATTAAGTTGTGTTAATGGAAAGGTTGTGTCGGTTGGAACGATGTGTCTTTTCGAAAAGGTACGAAAGGCTATATAAGAAGATTCATATGAGGCTTATTAAGCATGGATTCAAGTTGAATATCTTAAAGAAAAAAAAAAAAAAGAGGAAGCGTAAGGGCAGAATTTTAGAACAACAAATCTGAAAGTAAGAAGAAGAATTTTCCATTACTCGTTGAGGAAGCAACAAGTTCAAAAGTGGAAAGCAAATTTTGTAAGGAAGTTGGTGCCTTCATATTTGAAGAGATCGGTATCTCTTGCTGAGTTGGTGCGTAGCAAAAGGGGTGGGTGCTCCTGTAGGTTGGTGCCTACAAAACTATAATTTGGGGATTGGTGTCTCCAGTAGGTTGGTGCCTACAAATTTTTGAGAAATATATATAAAGAAATAAGTTTCTCCGTGGTTTTCTCCCGAAAGGGTTTCCACATATATATGTGTCTACTTGCATTAAGTTTTGTGTTCTTTGATTGATTTGATATATTCACATTGCTCGTGATTATAGATCTAAGTTTAAGTATTGAAGTTTGAAATAATATCATAATACTGATTCACCCCCCCCTCTCAATATTATCTTGTGCTCAACAAAGAGAAGGCAAGAAGAGGGAAAGCACTCCAAGAAAAATCAGCCAACAAATCAGTTCAAAAAAGAGCAAAATCAGCCATACACGAAGGGCAAGTGGAAAGGTAAGAGAAATACTACCGTTTTACACAATTGTAGGGATCCAAAGAACCATTGTAGCCTGTAGAGACTCTAATTTAGCAATTCACCCTTTTGTTGGTTGTGACAATGCTCCAGTTCTGATGGTCCGTAGCAAGGATGGCAAGTGGCGCATGTGTCTAGACTACAAAAAACTTAATAAGTACACTATCAAAGATAAGTTTCCTATTCCTGTCATTGATGATTTGTTAGATGAGTTGCATGGTGTAATTTATTTTACAAAACTAGATCTTTGTTCCGAGTATCACCAAATTAGAGTAAAGGAAGAAAACCCAAGGGAAAAAACTCCCCCCAAAAGAGACCCGTCAAGCCTTGTTGTCGGGACCCACTTTCCTTTTTCACTGCCCACCTAAACATGTGCTTATGGGGGGGTGTTAGAGTAGGATATTCATTTTCCTTGTATTTGTTTATTTAGAGTTTCCCTAGACTCATGAGATATGTTTGCTTAGGTGTACCAGTTGTGTTGATTTAGCTTACCAGTTGTGTTGAGTTAGCTTACTAGTTGTGTGGAGTCAACTCTACTTCTAATATCAGTTAGTGAGAGTTATTCACCACTGATCTAGGAGGAGGTTACACATTCACCTCCTATATGTACATGACTTGCATCAATCTATCATATGGAGCATATGGAGCATTGAGTTGATTTGGAGCCATTATTGCCTTGTGAGTTCTTGATCATATTGCATCTTATTGTTAGTTATTTCAATTTCTGCAATTACTCGTGCATTTGTTTTTCATTAGAGATCCAGAAACTCTAATACTTCCTGAACTGGACAAGGAGGAAAGTATCATATTAGAACTTGAAGGGATCCTTCAAATGTGCACCAAAGGGCTGAGGACAGGTGTCATTGTTGAGTATCTTATCAAGTGAAAGAATATGGACAATGAAGATGCAACATGGGAAGATGAAGCATTTTTGCAGCAACATCCATGGTTGGCCAACATTGGGGACAATGTTGCTTCGAAGGGTAGAGGCATGTTACACCCTTAGCCCTATAGCTTATATCATATATGTAGGGCTGACTTGTGGCTTACATAATCCCTTTTCTTACCATATGTCATTCATTTATGTTTTCATATGTTTAGTAAGTCGGCCTAGGTGTTGTCCATAGTATAGGATAGGTATATATAGGAGGTAGTAAGGAGTAGTTAACGATCATATTGAGCACTTGAGTCTTATTGCATGGTTCGGAGGTTGCCCCCTCGAAGTGGCTAAGTCATTCTACTTGCATATTGTGATCATTTGTCTATTTTTTGGTGTTCTTTGGTGTTTTATTGCTATTGATATTCATATCTACGTATTTTCATTACACCGTTGTCATACATCATTGTCGTTGCCCATATTTGTTGCCGCATCATTTTTGTTGGAGGATTTTGTGAGTTTTAAGATCTAATATGAGTTTGATATCATTATTCTCATTTAAATCAGTAAGTACATCCATGTTCTATTGTTGTTCTAAGGTTTACATTGTGGTATATTCATTAATCAGCAAGTTCATTTGAGATCTATTGTTGTTCTAAGGTTCACTACTGTTGTTCATTCACATATCAACAAGCATACTTGAGATCTATAGTTGCTCTAGGGTTTATTACTAATGTTCATGCACAAATCAGTAAGCACATTAGTTGGAATTGATCATCTATAAGCTAGATCTCTTGTTTGATGCATTTGAGGATTTATATCAGTATATGAGGGTTTGACACAGCTACTTGAGATTGTGATCAGCATTTGGTTTCATGTTTGTAATCAATGATGTTATCAATTTGCATTGACATTTTGTGATGCTTGTAACTTTCCGTGCGATTCACCGCCAGAAAGATATTTATTTTCTTGCATTTACATTGTAATAGCATTTGGATGGCAAAGTCGCCAAGAGTTGCATTTCATTACCTGCCATTTTGGCATTGATTGTAAATTGTGTGGCTTGCCGGCAATAAGTTGCACTGATTTCCTTTCACATCCCAATTTCCGTATGCTCTCACCTTGCCCACATCAGGATCTTGGTGATTAGAAAATGCTTGGGTTTGTGTTGATTGTTACAATTTGGTGAATTTGAGCTAACCAACCAATGGACATTACAGATTTGGAGTTCGGGGCTCAACTAGCTCAAGGGATTTTCAGGAATCCATGAGATATTCAGGAATTCAGGGAGCCGGGAACCTCAAGGAACTCAGTTCCTAGTTGCAACTTGATGGAGTTTTACCTAGTTTAAACACTGTTTTCAGTTAGCAGGATGTGTCTTCTCTTCTCCCATATTCACATTGGGGGAGGGAGGGGGGCGGGGGGGGGTTATTAAAGACTCGGTGAACTTTTTATTTATGTGATCATGTTTAACAGAAACTTACCGAGACAATAACATAACTCAAGTATTTATATGTTTTGAGATATGAAATGCTAACCCCTTAGCCTTTAAATAAACTGACCAAAGGAAAAACAAAATTCTTTCATTCCTTTGTTTTTGGCAATGATGGGCAAAGACACACAAAAGAACGAAAATGTTACAGTCAGAATGTATTGCATTTGATGACAAAATTGAAGTAAACAAGCAAGTAAGAACGAGAAGGTCATATAATATTACATAACAGAAAATAACTAAATGGAGTAACTGGTACATGACCTTTCCCTTCTACTGCATTCCATGGGGCTGAAAAACACTGAAATACAGCAAAGAGAAATGTTTCCTTCTTCAACAAGCAATGACAGTTTAGTCAATATAGATTCCTCCACATGATCTTAGTTGCCAGAAAGCAATAAAGATTGAAAAAACTTACATCATTGGGCTATCAATGCATGGATTGACAACTGCTTGCCAAAGTAAATTGCCATCTGAGATCTTGAGCATATGCCAAAGTGATGTTTCTTTGTCATCCCAATCTGAACATTTCCATTAAAAATTACCGCCAGAAAACATATTACAACAATAGTGTTTGTGATTGAACAATGCCATTCCTGCTGCAAACAGAAGAACTTACCTAGACACATATATGGTTCTACTTGTTACTAGACAGAACACAAATAGATAACCAATCAATCTGAGGCACCTGAATTTTGAAAAAAAACAACCTTAATAAATTTCAAAAGTTGCTGTCTAAGGTGGCATATCTCTTTGAAAACAACGAATTTCGTAGATAGGAATGTTTAGAGAAAAGTCAACACAGCGACTTACCTTCGTAGAGAGCTTCTTCTTGCGGTTTGGAATTTGGATGAACTATTCGCTAATTTTAATCATTTATGTAAACAAATTGATAATGTAATCCTCCCGTTCCTGATATGTGTTTGTCCTGACTGCTTTGGGAACATTCTTAGAATTTCTTCTAATAATCAATCTTTGAGAGATTTCTTAGACTTTATATGTTTTTGTATGATGATCTTGCATCTTTTTTCTTTTGAATGTGTTTGGTCACTGCTTGGGATGAGGAACTACTGCCATTATCTGCAAGGGGCTTCTTCAGATAGGTGTTTCGCCTGTTTGGTCTAGCAATTCTGGGAAGCTGCTTAGAAATTGCTTTGGTCATCAATCTTTGGGATATTTCTTGGGCTTTGCTTATTATTGTTTTTTTTCGACTATCATGTGTGCTTTTCCTTTTGTATGTATTGGGTAAACGCTTGGAATGTGGAGTCACTGCCATCATTTCTGAAAGCAACCGACACTTATCAGACTGGTATGATTTCCTTAAGCTGCTCACAAGCATTTCATATGTAACGTACTGTGGCGAAATGCCCTTCTGGACCATCTTCTCAAAGTGTTCATAAGCTTCCTCCAGCTTGTTTGACCTGCAGAGCCGATGAATTACCATAGTACAAGTTGCAAGATCAGGATCACAGCCTCTAGCCTCCATATCCTTCTTAACCTGCAATGCCAACTCCACTCGCCCCCTTTCACATAGCATCTTTATCAGCAATTGGTAAGTAAGCTGGTCCAAAACATAACCAGACGATAACATTTTCATGTAAAGATTCATACCCTCATTGATTCTTCCATGCTTGGAGAAAAACCTAAAGAAATAATTATATGTGGTAGCAGTGGGAAGGCAGCTTTTCTCCATCATCAATTGAAGTACTTTAGTAGCACCAGCCAAGTCCTCTTGCTTGCACAGGCCCTTCACCAATGAGTTATAAGTTGAAATATTTGGCCTGCAATTGGAGGTATCCATTTCATCCAACATTAAATGTGCATCTTGTGACCTCCCGGCTTCTGCTAGGGCATCAACAATGGAGTTGTATGTGATAACATTAGGGTTACAACCCTGGCCCTTCATGGTGTCCAGCAGTTTTTGGGCACCTTCTATCCTACCCATCTTACAATAGCCATCTATAAGAGTACTATATGTCACAACACTGGGAGGAATCCTGAGGCTTACCATTTGATTAAAAAGTGCCTGTGCCTCTTCAAGCCTCCTGATCCTACACCACCCATTAATGAGAATGTTGTAGGTGACTGTAGAAGATTCAACCTCAGATCTCCTCTCCTCAAAAAACAACATGGCAGGACCCACTTTCCCTTCCTTGCAAAGAGCATCTAGCAGAATATTGAACACTTCCAAATTGGATTTGAAGCCAAATTTTTCCATTGACTCAAAGGTACACAGTGCAGCTTTGACCATCCCAGCCCTGGCATATCTTCTCATTAAAATAGCAAATGTTTCAGTAGTAATTAGGTTCTGTTCTCTCATCTTGTCAACCAGAACCCAAGCAGAATCAAACTCACGCATTTTGGTCATGATATTGATCATCAAGTTGCAGGTGTGGGAAGTGTGTTGGAAGCCAGCCTGGTGGTAAAGAAAAATTCAATTTTTTTTTTTTAAATAAAAAAATATGCCGATTCAAAAGGAACAATTAATTGAATTTCTATAATACAACATAATTTTTCACTTGGAGAAACAGAAAAACTTTTTTAGGTAGCTCACTCAAAACGTGGACAAAAAACAACTACAGAGAAAATCCAGAAGAACTTTTAAAAATACTTTTTTACTTTGGGTAGTCTGAAACTTTTGTTTAACACATGTAACATTTTAGGAAAATTGAAAAATTATTTTTAGATTTTTAAATCACCAGATGACACTTTGGTATAAAACATACAAAATCTCTTTAAAACTTACTGATTAGCCTTAATTTCTACAGAACAATCTTTTTTTAAAATTAAGAATAGCCTCGGTGGTTTTTGTAAACTTGACATGGCAAATCCAGAAGCAAACTATCTTAAAATATTTCCTCCATTCATAATTAATCAACTACAGAATAATATCAAATCTTGCCAGAAATTTTCAAATTATCACTATATTCAAAAATATCAATTTCCCTAACTGGATACATATGGTTGTCGCCTAGTGGTAGGAAGGGATGCCTACAACAGAGACTGCACAAAACAGTGGTGTTATGATAAGTTTTTTGTGATGGAGTTATGCAGTCTCACTGGATCAAAATTACTTTTCAGGTAGATTAAAATGTATTACCAAAAATCAAATGTGATGAGCTAAAGTGGTAAATCGTCAAGGCTTTCATAGCAAAGAACTGTGTTCATATCCCCTCGATACATGTTCCGTGTTAAAAATGTACAAATGTTGAGCACTGAATCAAGTAAACTACCATATCCAATTCTGGGTGCGGCCTACCCCAATGGACAAGGGCAGGTGCAAGCCCAGAGTGATTTTGACGGAAGAATAGCTCACCGAAGGACACCAAACAAGGGTCATTTACCAGTAAATTAAAATATATTACAAAATATATATATAATTAAAAATACCTACTCCCTGAGGTTTTAACAGTTTAACCAAAGATAAAATCTCTCTCAACTTAAGCCCGGAGGCTAAAAACAATGGAAGTATTAGAAGTTTTACTCGATGACGTTGTGTAGCCTCACCGGATCAAAATGGGTTTTCAGATAAATTAAAATGAAGTACAATAAACTACTTTTTTTTAAAAAAACCTAAACCCTAAACCCTATAGTTTAACATTTTCACCAAAGATAATTGACTCCGTTAGAAATTCATTATCAGTACTTAAGCCAAGCAACATATCATTTTAGTTTTTGTTTTGGCGATCGAAAATCAAAAAACGAAAAAAATAAAAATCTGGTTATTGCAAAGACTGAAAATTGAGCAGCTACCTTTACAGCTGGTAATAAAAAATTCAAATATGCTAACAAATTTTGAAAAGTTAAAATTTAAAACAAAAAATAAAAACCTACCTGGCGTCCTGCCCATGAGAAGCATCTGAAAATGGGCTTCCACGAATACTCAGCTCTCCCTAGAAGCTTCTTCATCGGTCCTGAGGATATTTTCACTCCACTATTATCCAATACAGTTTCCATGTCATCTCCATTGTTTCTTACAATTCTGCTAATTTTTTCCACAACAATTTCTTCTTCTTCTTCTTCTTCTTCTGCTAATTGGGATTGTTTTGTTTCATCTGCATTTTTATTTTCTGAAATGGAAACGGAAACATTTGTAACCGGGGTTGATTTTGGGGGCAAATTCCCTGTGCACAAACTCCTCCTTAGCCTAATGAAATGTTTGAACTTACAACGGAAGCCATTATTAACCAGCATGGTATTTTACAAAAAAAGTGTTAAATTTACCGAGTAAAATGTGAAACTGTAGTGAGAATGTGGTGTCCTAGGGCTTACTGAAACATATTATGGCAGGGGTCAGTCCTAACTTCTGTCATCACATTATCATAGGCACTCGAATCCAGTAAACAGTTGTGTTAGGTAAGTTCGTTCTTCTTTTCATAAATGGCTGAGTACAGTAGCAATCCCACATGAGATGTGCCATGGAAATGCCCAAGTTAAATTGAAGGGAGTGAAACATGAAAATGTTAAGGCATTGGCAAAAGGGAAATTATTTTTTGTGAGTGCATAGGTCCTCCTTCAATCCTCTAGCTATTCTAAGGTTATAAATAGGGAATGTTCTTGCTTGAAGTTTATAATTATGGTGATTAGTTGTCACAATTTGGCCGAATCAATCTAGTTTTAAAAATTGAATATCAGTGTAGTTACATGTTAACATTACAAATTCAACAACTGATATTATGCAATGTTGTTTATGGATCATTCATTGTTGGCATATATTTTTTTATGTATATATAAGTGATGGTGTTTGCTTTTACAATATGTGGTTTTTCGATAAAATGGAAGATTTGTGAACTGTGGGTTTATTTCTATTATTATGTGGTGAGCGTCATGTTGTGGAATAAAAGATTGGGACCAGGGGTCTTTCCACCCCAAATGCTGACAACATATAGAAAATCCACCTTCCATTAAGCTTTAATGATTTCCCATGCCCTCCTCTAAACACCCAATTTGGCCCACCTAGGAAGATGGTGGTGCACGTGTAAAAAGGGTCATATGGAATCACGTAATAGAACAACATGAACCGGAGACACTATCCCACAAGACAGTTGGAGAACCTTAAACAAATCCATGGGATCCTGCAAAGGAGCTCGCCAACCTTCAGAATGGAAAACATAATAATTTGCAGAATGCTAAAGCCTAGTAGATGAGGCAACACAGGCTTAAAATGTCTAATCTGATTATAAATCCAAGCTATATGCAGGACACCGAGGGATTGTGATGACCCATGCAATGATTGTATCAATCCCTAAAAGATATAAATCCATTAAAAGGTAGGGTTTTCAAGTTGATGATTATTAAGACAGATGTAATGTTAAACAAACATTGCATTAAATAGACAATTTGATAATGGTGAAAAAATTAATATGTTGTCCATATGTGACTTGTCGGAAGAAAACATTGTTCACCTATGTTCCCTTCAATAGAATCTCCAACCCAAAAATTCTACTACCTCAACCTCCTTCATCGCGACTCTTATCCCATCCAACGTTTCCCTTTCAATCCTTCAACATAAACTTCTTCAAGACTACATGTATTGGTAGATCTATCCATATGTATGTTGACAGGGAACATGCCTTTGGCATAATAATAATGTGGTCGTTTCTGCAACATAAACATTCATTATTATTTTTTAGAGGAGAATGGGGAGTCGGTCAGGTCAGAGAGGGTGTAGGTTTCTCAACGGGAATCAAACGTCAGTCACGGTGTTGCAAATGGCTCCACCTTTCAGTTGAGCCAGAGACATCAATTGCACGCCCGTTTATTCTCCCATGGCACGCAACTACAAAAGACTAAATTCTTTCTATGTAATTTTGTCTATAGATGGCAGGTTTGAATTGCAAGAGCCGACTTCTCCTAAAGTCACTTGTATCAGTCACATTAAAATGAAATCTCCCAATGGGACAAGCCGTCCAAGCAACAAATAAATTGATAACTTGTCCAAGCTCAAGAAATTAATGTTGCACTTGCATTGAAAAACAATAAAGTAGAAGAAAACTAAGAAGAAATAGAAAAGTGCAAAGAAGGAAAAATAGGACATCCTTCTGTGGGACAAATAAAATGCTACACTTTAGATTCTTACGATGCTAAATTTGGCAGGGTTAATGCAGAGGAAGGTCCAACCATCACTAAATGTGGAAATCATATTTGAAACCAAAGCAGTATTCCTCCCCTTAAAGCCTTTGATGTCAATAATTGTGGAAGAGCAAAAATACGACGAACATAGTGTCTTCCCCAAATACAGATGTATAAATGAGGCGATAGAGATGACGACACATGGTAGGAATTCAACAAATTGCACTATCTAGAGGCTACTGATTCTAAAGAATAAAATCTTTCAATCTTTAGAATTCATTTTTTAAAGGTTTGCCTATTAAAAGCTAAAACTTTGGTAACAAATTTAGCAATAAGAACCCTTCTAAAATTCATGATCGAGAGATAAATGGAGATCTAAATCAAAATTATTCTCTTTACTTGAATATGAAACATGCATATGTCCTATTTTAACTTTGTTGCAGTTAAGCTGGCAAAAATGGCCATCAATTTAGCTTCTAGTACTAAGCCCTGAGGCTGCAAATTACTGATCTTTGCTTCGTTTGTCGCACCCTTAGTTCCATCCTCTTGTTGCTCGAATATCTATATTTATGCTAAGGATGTTCCTCATATATATCAAATATATATACCGATGTTCAATCCCCTGACGGAAATTCATGGTTGGGTTGTTTTCCATGGAAATGAACTTTAAGTGGTTGTTAGTGCAGCCCTCGTCCAACTCCATATCAATGGAGCTCTCGGTGGGATTCAATAGAGGGCTCACAATTCTGCATTATAATTATTCATCTTATTTTCCTCCCCTACTGATAATTGTGTTAAATCCTCCTAATTGCGACCAAATATTGGCCCAATAATACTTATTTCGTGGACTTAATTTTATAGTCACTTTCCCGAGGCTAAAATACTAAAAGAAAAATACCTTTAAAAAATATTGATTATTTAACTTGGGCAGACGACAACCACCAATGGGCGGGCCAACAAAAGTGGAACTGGAATAACCCTTCATCTCCAAAGGCTACACAAGGATTTTATGGAAAAATAAACCCATACATCATGTATGTAGTAAATATCAGTGGTCGCAAATTGTCATGGCACTATCATGGGGTGAATATGGTGGCCACATCGTCGCTTTCGGCAGTTTTGCATGAGGGCCCTTCATTTCCTACTGAACAAACCACTATTACTCCTTTCTTGATGGTTGCAAAGGCTCTGTTAGAGAGATTCGTATAATGTAATAAACTTTATGTATTTATGAGTGTATCTTTATTAGAATCTTGGGTTGTTGACTCCCTATTAGTAGGCTATGGTTTGCCTATTTATTTGCATGTTTGATATTGAATAATCAATGGAATCATTATTATTATTTCACTGTGCGAAACTAAGACCAAATTATTAGGCTCCCAAATATATTCGACATAATAAGCGTGTGAGTGTATCTTTATTACATTCATAATATCGACATTAAATATGTGACGACATATAGATGAAACAAGTTTTTCCTAAACATAATCAATATGCTTCAAAGTACGTAAGATATTATATTGTATTCAATTAGATATTGCGTCTATACGTCTAAAATCAAAATCAAAATCAAATTTCATCCATATTAGGATGCATGTCTATTTAAATAATCATATATTCTCACAACCACTCACATAAAATATTTAAAATAAAGAAAATTTACGATATAATAATCGTTGATAAATGCCCTATGTTTATCTCTAAACATGATGTGTCCCTGCTTCCGCGTGTTGTCACTTAGTGATGGATCTTGATCTCGCACGTCCTTGATCCACTTTATGTCAATTTATACACCTATCAAACAATGATTGGCAAATGTTAAAGGTGAAATAAGGAACCCGATACTGTCATGGACATTGATATGGACGAGGACGTGAATGATGTGGATTTTGATAGTACGTGGACGTTGATACAAACTAGGATGTGGACAATGATGGTTTTGATAGTACGTGGATGTTGATATGGACGAGGGCATGGACGAAGAAGATTAATAGTTGTTGTCAAAGCCCAACGGGATTTCTCGCTATAAAACATACCTTTCGGCGTAAAAATAAAATCAAACTTACCTTCAAATATCAAAGTAAATCTTTTCTTTATCTTCCTATTTATTTTCATGCAAAGCAACTTCTACGCATTAACTCTTGACATTAAAGATCCATCACAAATGCATGTTACCTATGTTATCCAATGGAAAAAATATTATTAGGATAAATGCTAATTATTATTAGACACGCCTAAACTATGTTTAAAATTAAACCACGTAAAATACTATATTAACCTAACTTTACCCTAAATCCTAACAGACACTTTTTTCTTTGGACTTGTGAACCCTTTTCCATGTTTAGTATAATAAATTGACACCTTTTAATTTCATTGCCTACATAAGCTTCACATTGCCATAAGATCCTTCAATTTTCTTATGTTATATTTTGATCTCTATTTGGTTCTATTTCTAGTATTTGATCGGAGTGAAGAAAAGCATATGCAAAAACTATTCAACATATCCTCCTACAGGAAAACAGACGGAGCTTCTCTGTCAAGAAATGGATCGCGATCTGAGTCAACATCGAGATTTGAATCAACATGCTCCTCAAGCAAAACGGTGGCACAGAACGTCCACGAGCTGGAGGAGGTTTTCAAGATCATAATTAAGTGTTGTTAGTCGACAATGCCACATTGGGTTGACCATACAATGGCAACATTAACTGTTCATTTTTTTCATATATTTAAGTTGTGCACACAACTATTTTATATTATTGTGTTGTTATCATATGGACTCTCATAGTTAGTAAGGCTCGGTCCATACAATCAACCTAATTGTCATGTGAGTTCGTAGAAATCGTCATATATTATGTACATGAGGTATGGAGTTCAATTTTTGTTGACCGCATGCCTAACATGCGTGATGGTTAAGCTCTTCCTGGTCCATATACATTTTGACTGGAAACACTATGCAAATAACCTTTCTACAATTTTAAATCATGATGCGCTTCAAATGCGTGTTATAAAACAGAGCACAACTAATATTTTTTTCGTGTGGGGTTTTTGTTTTTTTTTAATTTTGTCGAGCGGATGGACACAACAAATTTCATTTCATGCTCAGACTCGTGCCCATGGTTCTGAAAACAACTTGCTCTTCAATCATGAAGAGAAACAGAGATCTAAACAATGCAGATTGTGTGCAGAAAAACACGTTAAATTTAAAAGGAATCGTGGCCGCACTATGGGACATGGAAAACTGTTGCATCCCTAACAGATTCTCTCCCAAAGAAGTTGCAGTAAACATAAGAAAATCGCTGCACATATGTGGAGTAACAGGCCCGATCACAACGTTTTCATTCACGTTTTTTCATATATTTAAATTGTGCACGCAACTATTTTATATTATTGTGGCGTCTGACATATGGACTGTCAGATTTGGTAAGGCTCCCTCCATATACATTCTGACTCGAAACACGCCTTCGGCGTAATAAGCACTACTTTCTTAGTTTTTTTTTTCTTTTGGAAAAGACAATATTTTCAATCGAAACTCTTTAGACCCATCATTTGGAATAATTCAAACACGGATATATTTTATTTTATTTTGATGAAATAACTTCTATATTGTCAAAAAATAAGATAGTATAACTAATCATAAAAAAATTAGGTGGTATAGAAATACACATCAAGTTCAAATTCGTTTTAAGGCACGAAAAATAATAACAAAAAAATAGGGGGCCACACATAAAAAACCAACTATAAAATCATAACAATAAACTGAAAACACAAAAGGAGTTGAAGGTGGAGGATCTATATCATTAGGCTTGCCCCACCCCCTGCTTGGAAGGTCTTGTCCATCGAGAATGGTCTCTAAACCAGTGGTCGCGGCATCAATACCCTCCTTGTGTTCTTCAGTTTGATTTTCTTATTTAATTTATTTTGAATTAATTAAATCTAACATTCCAGAGTCGTTTATTGAAATAAATAGTAAAATACAAAATTGACACAAGCAAACTAAGATGTAAATATGAAACCCTAAGCACAAGAGATAGATGAAAATACTTAGTTGATATAAGCTTAATTCAGAACTAATCTAGACTGGGAAAAGTGTTAAACAAGTTGGGCAGAGTGTTCTAAATGCTCAATATAAATGTTACAACTCATGAACAGAGCTGGACATGGACGCCTGTAATAGGACAGGGGTTCCCGGTCACTGGAGACTACTACTAGGCTCCTGTGACTACACAAATAGTCAAAATATGCTTTTTACTGTATCACAAGGTCTTCGTTATTGCTTCTTGTTGATCGCCTGATAGTCACACAATGATCGTCGATGGTACCTATAACCTGTAAAAGAGAAGTTCACCTGTACAATCCCACAAACCGCATCAAACCTAAAAAGGAAAATACATAATGGGCAATCAAACTGACCCGGACAGTCACCCTAAGAGTGAACTTACAACCGAGCGTTGCACTACATCTCAGACTCCATGTAGTTCTTGTGAATGTGTATAGAAATGATGCCCTAGGATGCCCTTGTGCAAGTTACACTTGATATCGAATTGTATCTAAAATGTAGAAATGTATAACATGTATGAATGGAATATAACGAACTTCCCCTTTCTATGTTGTGTATGCAACTTTTGTCCTTTGAATGGATATTAGATGGATGCTTTAGAGTGCATTAGATGCCTTTTGGATGCAAGCTTAGGTGATAGTAGTAATGATTAGTTCTTGGTCCTTTATTTTGAACACATAACTATGTATTTTATATGATTCCCTTGTTTGAATTTCGTAATTGACAACATGAAGGCTGACTAATAAGTGAAAAAGATGCCCAGAAGATAAAGGAGCGATTAATGGTGAAAAAGGGTCAAGGGCGCCTAGATGGGACAAGAGCACCTGGGCGTTACTGTCCTGCTTGTGCATTGGTGTCTGGAGCCATAAAAGATAAATCAGTAAAATCTTGACTAGGTTGTAGGGTGTGCAAGACCAAATAGAAAACAAGAAACACAACAAAGAGGCCAAAGATAGTCATCAATTACTAGTTTTCTTGTTTATGAATCATGTAAATGCAAGTATACTTTTAGGACCTAGAAATGTACCCAAGTGTGTGATTTTTTGTCTATATTTTCTTACCCCCAAACGAAAAAATGGTCAATGTCAGCCGAGGGAACTTGCTAGCATCCAGTGGCAATAGCAAATTGTGGTGTTAAGGATATGGTGAGTCCAACCTCCAGGTTGACCTAGAGAAGGAGAGTGACAGCAAGGAGGCGAGCCCCACCCAGAATGGCTATGCGAGAGGTGACGAGAGCGACTACATCAACGTCCTCAGCGGCTTGAAGAGGGATCCCGATCGGCAAAGGGTGGCAAAACTTGAGCAACATTGGAAGGGGCATTGCCCCAATGATCCAGAAGAGTCTGGAGGTGGGCCATTTCCAATGCCACTTTTTGAGCTTGAACTTGAATCTGTAAAAAAACACTAGACACAATCATCACTTTGTTAAAATTCGAAAGATTGCAATATAAAATTGAATGAGCAAAAAGAGCTAAATTCCACTATTTCCAAATGAAGAAAAATATTTTCCACTCTAAAAGTGTGTCATATTTGTGTGAAGGCCATGGGAAATCCCGAGCCAATCTCTTAATAAGATGGCTTTCCAGAAGAAGGGTTATAGCCAAAATGGCTTAAAGAATTCATGAGTCCAAGCCCAGATGATTTGGGCTTTTTAACAAAATCAAAAAATGTGCATAAGGTTTTTGATTTTGTTAGGAAATATAAAATAGTGTTCACATTATTATGGTAAAGTGAATAATTACATTATTCACTAATAGTTAATTGTTATTATGAGTTGGGTAGATATATTGTTAACATAACAATATTCTCGTATTTATTAGGTAGTGTATTGTTACCTGAATAACAAATACACTTAATTAAGAGAATTGTTATAGGAGCCTTAATAAACTTCCTATTTTATAGGACATGTTAGTTCTATATATGTGTAATATGTTTCCCGTGTTGAATATGAAGAAAGTTTGTTGTGTAAAATCTTGAGTTTGCCCATCAAGAGCACTACATTATCTTTGTCCACGTGATGAAAATATAGTGCAATTATAAGGGGAAAACATTTCATTTGGAAATGCCCCTTTTGATGAGTCTTTTATTTAGATGCCTTGGTAAATCGTGGGTTTAATTTCATATGTGTTCCGTGGCATTAAATATTCATCCATTGTTGGGTCTTCTATCAGATCAGTCAAACAAAATTTAATTGGTCTATTTCCTTCGCCCATAGTTCATATGTTATATGTATTGCATGCTTGATATGTGTCTATTGTCTCTGAGATTTTAAAGTGAGAGCTTGTCTGAATTGAAGAGGGCGATTGAAATTGTTTTTTTCAGTGCGAATCTGATTGGCTGTGATTCTCATCTTGCTCGGATCTCATTGGACATTCAATGCTGACAACGTGTTTGCATGTTCGTGAGCTCAATTTGTTAGATCATTGGGTCGAAGCACAGAACATCCATCATTTTGCATTGATTGTTCAATTCAGAATCAGGTCTCTCAACACATTGTTGCATCGTTCCTAATTTCATTGCAAGCAAAGGTTCCGCACTGGAGGTCAAAGAAATTGTAGCCATCAACAGTTTTTAAAGGAATAGACGTGTCCTCATATAGTTCATGCAAGTAACAACCTCATGAGCATGAGATAGAGACTGAATTTCATCGACAATTTCATGCCCGCTTTCTTCCTTCTGGCGTGTTGTATACATGCTAAATCAATCTCCTTGTGGGTTAGTCTGCTGCTCAATGGATTCGTCCCTGCTATCACCTACACATTTTTCTAAATTTGCATCCATTCACGAATTTGATCATCCCTCTATATACATCGACCCTAGATGTGTAACAGATCCTACAGTAAGGTTCTCAGAGGCCATTAATGGTCGACTTGATTACATTTTTGCATACACATCTAACGTGGCACCAACTGGAGTTATGTTGCCTTGTTTCTACCATCTCTGTTTCCAACGTCCTCGCAATCGTCAGTTGACAAGCCAGAGATAATATTATATGATGTAGTAGTGGCAGATCGGTCAAAGATAGATGCGCAAGATTATATATGCTACACATTCATGAATATGACTTCGGATCTCTACACCTGAACTACCACATTCTCTGTTTTTTCTTCAAATATAGCCACAGTTTTAAATTCATTTTATTTTATTTTAATGGTCGTTGCCTTTAGGTTTTTTCATTTACTTTTTTTTTGTCTTTATAAAAAAAGAGTTTAGTTAATTTGATAAGCGAGTCTATAATGCATATTTTCTTGGCAATATAAAATAATTATAAGTGAATAGGTCATTAGTTGTTCTTGAATTCTTGATTCTTAATCTTTTGTTAAAAGAGTCTTCGTATTGTCAAATAATTGTGATGTCATGGTCATTGATCCACAAAGCATGTGAATATAGTGTTATTTTCAAATTTTATAGTCATCGCTAATATTATAAGTCAACAAAATATTGTATTGTCAAGAGTCATTCTATGTCAAGTGTAAACTCAAAAGTTGTACAAAAAATTATGTTACGAATGTATTATTGCTAGAACACGATGTCCAATATGTAAACTTGAGCTTTATGTTCACATTCCGTTGAACTTGCAGTGTCACATCGGAGGATGGAGGCAACAAAGGTTGGAGGTTGATCATCGACCTCTCTTCAGTCGCCAACGACGAGGCCGCACAAATGGTTTAGTGGAATTTTTTTTCAAATTTGGGAAGGATTCATCTTTTCAGAAGTCTCACTTTTGGGGAGCAAGAGAAGATTTCGAGTTAGACTCAAGAGATGGTTATCCAAATAGTGTCAAGTTTGTGGATCTTGGAGATTCATAATTCGGACGCCTAAGGAGGAAGGGAAAGTCCCATAGGAACCCAAAGAGGTCAGAAGTATTCCTACATAATTCGGCTTGACACTACACCTTTACGAAGGTAAAGAGATAATCTATGGAGTTTGTACCTGGTCTAAGTAGTGCTTTCAGGAGGTGGTTTAACTTCTTTGAAATATTGTTCTTCATCATGTTCACATTAAGGGGGTGAATATTAGCTATTAATAATGTTTACACTAAGGGGGTGAATGTTAGGAAATATAAAATAGCGTTCACATTATTATGGTAAAGTGAATAATTACATCATTCACTAATAGTTAATTGTTAGTATGAGTTGGGTAGATATATTGTTAACATAACAATATATCTTGTATTTATTATGTAGTGTATTGCTACGTGAGTAACAAATACACTTAATTAAGAGAATTGTTATAGGAACCTTAATCGGCTTCCTATTTTATAGGATATGTTAGTCCTATATGTGTGTGTGTGTGTGTACTATGTTGCCCGTGTTGAATATGAAGAAAGTTTGTTGTGTAAAATTAGGAGTTTTCCTGTCATATCCGCCCATAGTATGGGCAATGAGGATCAGAAACACTTAAGTGAATGATCCTAACACCTATGGGAAAACTGTGATAAAGAATACACCATGCAAAATGAGCAAGCTTGGGCTCAATAATGGAAAACCAAATAGTAGAGAATTTGTGTTTCCAACACCAAGCAAAAGAATGAAGGGACCAATGAAAGTTGAGTTTATCCACCATTGGAAGCTTCGGAGATAACAAATCATAACCTTTCTTAGGTGAATAGTTAAGAAACGTTGTACATCTAGAAATAATTTACAATCCTTCCACCAAGTCCTAAACAAAAAAATCCCAATTTTGTGCAACATCTCATCGGGAATAGCTTCGAGAATGCCCTGATATGAGTCACGGTCACTATTGATTAATGAAAATGCAACCTTAGCTTATGGCCAAGTCAGAAGTCGTTGACATAAATGGCTAAAGATGTCCTGGAATGTGTGAATCCATTATCTAAAAAGCTCAAGGGAATGAACCTAAGAAACCTATGCAAGAGGCACATTGTGGAAGGTAATTCTCGGTGACCACCACAACATATGGGGATTGATGGAGAACCCAACTCTAAACTCATCTCCATTCTAAACCAGCCATGGTTTGATTTTCACACAAGATTTCCAAATACTCTGGATAAAAAATGAGCCAAACACTTTCACTATAGCTTTAATAAAAAAATTTGAGAAATCCAAACCCTTTCAAGTCTTGCGACCTTGAGACGAACCCTCAAAAATGTAATTGTGCAAAATAATTTTTCATTTCTTTGGACCATTAATGACACAAATAATTCATTTTGCACAGAGAGCATATCCCTAGCGGTCAACATCTAAAAAGTCTATATCTCTAAATTCTTTGGGTAAATAACAATATTCCCAAGTAACCCGATGAAAACCATTTTCATGCTCTGAGCTAGCCCATAAAAAATATCTAAGCAGTTTCTCAAGTTTTTTGTAAGAAGCTTGAGAAGGGGCCCAACACGAAGAATAATAAATATGCATGGTCACAAACACTTTTGAAAAAAAATGAAATTTACTTGCTAACCAAAGAGGCTTCACGATTTAGTAGGATGGTTTTTTCTCGAATCAATCCACAACATACTTCTACTATTTACACCCTTATTAGGTTATGTGAAATATAGATTAGTTAGGTACACTAAAGGAGGTATGGGGAGCTACAAGAGATTATTTTGATTAATTAGCTTTCAACATTAATTATCAAATATCAAAAAAACTCATTAATGTATACAACTAATGTATGAAACAAGATATGAACTTGAAAACACAAGAGGATGAGTACACTTATTTGTTTACAGATGGATCTAGGAAGTTTTGGGTGTGCACATTGTTAGAATTGGGTGATTTGAACTTGATGATGCTTTGTTCCTGAAACTGAGCTAGGGAAGGACAGTCTGAATGGTCTTAACCCTACTCTACAGTCTTGGATGTGCTTCGATTCATGCTCTGAAATTTATGGGAATGTCACCTTTTTAGAAATGTTTATCATTGTCAAACCCTAGTTATTGGTCATGTTGTGAAGCCCTATGAATATTCTTAACAAGACCTCAAAACCCCTAACCATGGATGGGAAACCCTGTAAAATAAACATTAGTCAAGTTTTTGGCACCCTCGTCTACTTCTGACATGGAAATTAGTACGAAGATGCCTCAAACCACATGTCATTTTCGACCTAACATGTGATATCTAAACGAATGCAACTAGATTTGGTAACCTCTTTAACAATGCTTTAGTTGATTTTGGCTCTTGCTAAAATACTTGGAGAAGATGTGTTTGAGTTCATGTAGTTGAGAGAGACTGGTGCCTTGACCTAGTAAGAATCTTCAACCCTATAATGATTATTTCCCTAATGACTATACATGAGCTTTTGCGAGGTTTAGGGAGCATGTGGTGCCTTTTACAAGTGTTGGAAGTGAGTGTATCAATGTAGTGTCATAGGATTTTTAAGTTTATAAATGAGGTAGTGTTAACTTGTTTATATATGGTTTCGAAGGTAAATTATCAAAGAAAGGCTGACTTAGAGGGAGGAAAGGACCCATCAAAGAATATGGAACTAAAATAAAAAATGGAGGATATGTCAATATAAAACCACACAAATAGGTCAATACTGGATGTAAATTCCTAACCAAACTATACGGTCTTACCCAGGTATGAAAAACATGGTAAATAAGATTTGTATCCTATTAGGTTTACTTAGTATATGGATTTTATGTATTTGATTCCAAGAAGTTGATGACATATCATTGCGTAAGGATAAATGATCTAGAAAAGAGATCTCATTATATACTAAACAAGGATAGAAAGGGTGTGTTTATCCTAGCAAGATTGCATTGCCAAAACCATTAGTGTCAAAGAGTAAATTTCCAAATTTGAGTGTCTACATTTACCCCCACACCCCCTTTAAGTATGAAATGAAAATTTCATACTTAATAAAAAGAGATATCTAAATGTGTAGACATACTTCGTCTTCACTCAGAGTTTGTTTTGCAAAGTCCTGTTGTGCTTGGTGTCGGCATGCTCCATGATGAAACCTACAACACAAAGTGTAGTCCATGTCTATAATAAAGAATCAAACTTTAACTCAAATATAAAATATAACATGAAATATTTGCATTTTCATAAAAATGAAATAAAGAGATGCAAACAAAGGAAATAATACTCCTATTTGTTTTGTGGAGGGACAATCTCTTGTGGTTTGCTTGTACTTGAAGATTTGCATTGTTGAGCTTATTGAAGGATTGGGTGTAATCAGTCCCTGATTGTACTGAGGAGAACCATAGTGTTAGGTACATGTAACCCAACATAAAAATGGAGGAGAGAGAGAAAAAGAGTGAAGTATCAAAGCACCCTATGAAGGAAGAAGAACATGTATCAAATTCATTCAATAACTCTGATATTTTCCCCGTTAAATGTAAGAGGAAAGGAAGGACTTCCTACAAAGATCTTAGACACTTTTATACCTCCCCAACCCCATGGACCACATCATTGTAGACAAATCTAGGCTCAATTATATAAATAAGGACACACGATAGAAAAGATAATGAGTGTCCTCGTGCTCTTCCCATGTGCCTCAAAATTGAGTAGAAATTGAATAGAAATTGCAATGTACTAAAATGTAGGTAAACAAAGGAGACCCATGCCCCCAAGATTCCAAAAACTACAACTAAAATTGAGTGTCGTGGTGAAGGAGTGAAGTAATTTGTGCCCCCTCTAACTGTTCTAAACTGCGTTATGTAGATTTGAAACTACACCAAGAATATGTACTTGTAGGTGAAAATTTGAGACTGTTGAGAAAATTGACGTGACTGCCCTTGGGAAAAAATGTGTGAGAGGGTCAGAACCATCCATACAGACTTGACCAAACTGTATGTTTTTAAACGTATGCCTGATTTTCTATATTTTTGTGCTTAAATTTGTTTATAAGTACTTGTACCATGTTTGTACTTATATATTATCGCATAAATTTGCATATATTTGTTGTAGGTGTAGAATATACCTTGATGAATGCCTCTTATTTTAGGCACATGTGAAAAAATATGTTAAGTAGGTGGCTCAAATGAATCGATAAGTGCCCATGCACTAGATGACTAAGGAACTGTAGAAGAGTGTAGAATGCTAAAGAGGTGACCACCTTGAAGAACTAGTACCTAAAAAGGAGGTTTTTGCTCATGGTGACAACCATGGTGTGTAACAAGAGCAATAATAAAAAACAAATAGAAGTAGTGGAGATTATAACAACAATAGAAATAATGCATGTATAATAAACTAAGTGCAACAACGATGAAGTCAAAGTCAATAGTATGAAAACAATGCCACACAAGAAGTGTAGAGCTACAAATATGGAACACCCTCGATGTCACAAGACAATCAAGGCCTGTAGGCCAGCAAAAAAGAGCACACAAGATAGGAATAGACCTATAAACATGGGATACCCACAATGTCACAAGACAGATAAGGAACGTAGGCCACAATTAGTGAAGCAAGCAAGTAGTAACACACACAACAATCATGTATAAAAACTAAGAGAGTCAGAACATGATGAAATGATATAACAACTGTTAGAAAAAGAGACATGTGAAGAAGATGTGTTAATGTGTTGCATAAAACACATGTGTTAGCCATGTTATCTCAAAGAAAACATGTACACCATATATGTAATCAAGTCAAATGAGGAAGTAGAAAGGAACTATAATACAGTAATATCACCTTTTTGTAGTGTATAATAGATGCCCCCACATGTATAGGAAGTATGGGTAAAAAGACGACTAATACCTATCATCGTGTACCATTATGTGTGTGTCTTGCCTCAAGCTCAATATACCTCACAGATGCATGTGTGTAAATATTAAAGAGATATGTTATCTAGCAAACTAAAGTGACAAATAACATGTGTAATGTAAAGTGCTAACAACTCAAGCTAAGTATACAGGTCCTAATTTTACATTTTTGCAAATATATGAATCTTTTTATATTTTAAAACTATGTTAATGCTTTTGTATTTTTGAAATGTTTAGCTATGTGCAAAAAGAGGGGTAACACAAAAGTTACCAAATCAAAACCTCCTGGAGAGGAAGATCAATTGTCGATGAAGAGGAAGACTCTGGTCTCAATTATGCCAAAGAGTGTGACTCATATGTCAGTGGGATATTAGTAGTGATGTTTTCTAAAGAAGGCATGGGAGACAAAGTAGATGCATGGGTCGTGTGTGAAATAGAAAACCTACACATATGACTAGAAGATTGAGTACTCCGAGACATACTATGGGCATTAGAAGACTTGTGAGAAACGGTAGAGGGAACATGTGCACTAGAGGACTAATGTGGGATCATATGGGAGTGAGAACCGTGAGAAACAATGTGTGAAATTATAGGCCTATTAGGAGAGCTACAGTCACGAGAGGCAGTGCGTGTAACCGAAGTCCTATTAGAAGACCTAGGAGAGCTAGAATGACTAGAGATAGTGTGTTGAACCATGAGCCTAGTAAAGAACCTAGGAGTGCTAGAGCTATTAGGGACATTGTGTGAAACCAGATACCTATTTGTAGATGCACTAGGGGTAGGAATAGAAACTATAGAAGAATGACTAGGAAAAATGGAGAAAGAGTTTCAAAGGGAACACCCCTTATGTGACAACCTGTTGATTATGAATAAACTTGTCACATTGGTGAATGACCGGTGGAATAGTCCTAAAAGCACTTATCTAAGGGAGACCTAAACATAATGCACCAGAGCTAAGAGTAATATCAATCAAGAATGAAACAGGTGCATTGATAGAACCAACAATGATACGTAGAGTAATGCACCATTAGGATTTTTTGTAGAAATGCCAAGAGATTGAAGTAGTGTGAGAGAGCAGACATTATCCTTGTGATGTGGATCAACCAAAACACCACGTACAAGTACTTGATTAATAGAGACATGGATGGATAGAGTATCTAAGACAAGTGTTTCATCTATATCAGAGTTATCAAAAGTGATAAGCGTTGTAAGAGATAATGTGTGAGTGATGGTGTCAATCATTGCATCCAAAGGGTAATCATAAGAAGGCGATGGTGAAAATGCACAATAATTATTGTGCACTTCTAAAGTAGACTTGTCATTATCATGCTTAAGAAGTAGATCATTGAAGATTTTCAATTTGGCATATTGTTGGTGGGCTTAGAATATTCAGTGGGCTCATCCCATTCAATTTCATTTGAATTGATAAGATATTGAATGATTTGACAAAGCTAGATGCACTAATTAGTGAGGTGACCAATACATATATGATAATTGCAGTAAGTATTGACATCAAAACTCTTATTTTTATGCTTGCTCATATCAACCTCAAACAATGGAGGGAGGGACATGAGATTACACTCAAGCAATTATTTCAATACAGAGAACATATGATTTTTTCTTAATGAAATAAGACAAAGTCATCCTATAAAATTCATCAATGAAACTAACAACATACAAGGCTCCACCAAGAGAAGGAACTTACAAAGGACCTCTTACATCACTATGGATTAATTCAACCAAATTAGAGGAATTAAACTCATGATGTTTGTGAAATGGTTGAACATGTTGTTTACCACGTAAGTAACTTTCACAAGAACCATGGTATAATTTTATCTTGGGGAGACCTATAACAAGGTTAAGGGGAGACATTTCATACAAACTCTTAAAGTTTGCGTGTTCAAGCCTTTCATGCCACAATTGAACATCATTACAAAAAGAAGAAGAAAGACAAGATTTAACAACAAATCCTTCAAAGATATACAATCCATTATTTTATAATCCAACAAAAATAACTTTACCAAGCTCATTCTTTACATACTATTTATATTTTAATAACACAACTTTGTAATTTTCTATAACAAGATACAAGATTCTTCTTTAAGCTAGGAACAAATAAAACAATTCTAATAGTTTTATTTGCTAACTTAATATTTCCACAACATTTAGATCTAATTACAAAATTATCACCTAGATATATATTCGCATGATCATCAACAAATATCAGAAATAATTTCATGAATGTAAGTCATATGTCTAGAAGCACCACTATTTAGAATCTATTCGTTGTAATTAAAGGTTGAAAGGACAGTATAAAGAGCAACAGTTTGCTCAACATTATTAGCTTGGTTTTTAGCATAATTTTGATTTTGATTTTTCTTCTTTTTATTATTGAAGTTCTTATGTTTAGCATTATTATGAATCTTATTAGCATTATAATAACAATCAATTGCTTTATGAATAAACTTACCACATTAGATACAAGTGCCATCAAACTTAACTTTAATTTTTTATATTATTCTTAGGTTTGAACTTAGAATTCAAGTTTGATTGCTTATTAGAATTGTTGTTATTTTTATTTGTAAATGACTTCTAATTTTGGGCGAACAATGCGTGAGAGGCATTCTCTTTTGAGTCAAAGATATTCATGACTATTTCTTCTTAAATGAGTAAAGAAGACAAGGTATCTAAATCAGGTAAATCAAATTCAATTTGATACCTTAAATTCAAAATAGAAACATAGTTTCTAAACTATTCATGAATGTTAATATGAATAATAAAGTATAACAACTTATCTTGAAATAATTCACAATTGTAGCCATCTAATTGAGTCGTAATGTTCTTAATTTTAGTTAAGTAATTAACTATATTTTCATCTCCTTTCATTGGAGTTGTAAACAATTCCATGATTAGTTTTATTATCTTAGAAAGGTGGATGTCTTCATGTATAGTTTTCAATCGGATCCATGCATCACTTGGAGACTTCATGTGTCTTATATGCAACAAGAATTTATCTTTGATACTTTGCAATAAGATTGACATGGATTCTTGGGATTTTTGGCAGAAGGTATTCAAGTTTACAGGTGTAGCTTATCTCCCAATGGGTCTCTTCTCAACACCACTAACAAGGTTCCATAGTTTTCTAGCCATAAAGATGAATTTAAGCCTTATTCTTCAAATACTATAATTAAAACCATTTAAAATCTAAGATGTATCCGTAGAAAGGGTATATATATTAGCCATATTTTATAAAGAACTTAACATATGTAAAAAAATAGATTTATGTGGTATTTAACATTTGTAACTTCAATAAAACAAAGAAAAAATGTTTTTTTAATAAAAATACTTGCAACTTTGATAAAACACTCCAAACAGGTATAGAAATAAGAAGGGAGGCCGCAAAACACTCAGAACAATCTGCGAGAGGCCACAAGGAAATAAATAAAAAGGTACAAAATTTCAAATTTTAAAAAGTCGTGTAATGAAGAAACAATGTTCTAAGGTTTTTTTGAAAATTGAGAGTTTCGTGGAACAAGCAAGGCTGCAGAACAAAGGAAACAGACCGCAGAACAAAAGTGTCAAAAGGACAAAGAAAACAACACCGCAGAACAAATAAAATTCAAATTATTATGGAAAGACGAGGTGGAGCGAAGCATGAAAATTCTACAGCAAGGACATGCATGGCACCACACAAGAAGATATGGCTTACACAAGTTTTGAAGCCGCGGTATAAGGAGCTAGAAAAAATGGCCGCAAGTCAAGGGAAAAAGTCCAGGTATACTCACATTTCTTTCTCCACAATAATATATGAATATTAAATCTTCTAAATCTTGTACATAAGTTGAACGGAGGTGGTATGAAGTGTACACCAGCTATACAGAGGTGGTATGAAACCTAGATGTCAGCTGAACGGATGTGATGTGCAACTTGTGCCCCTGGTGATGCACCTAGTGGTCCCCTCCTCGTGCCAGGATAAATAATACTAAGGTTGGTTGAGACTATGCTAAATTGTAATATGTAATGATTCCTCAATAATTCCAAAAAAAAAATCTTATAAATCTTTATTCAATTGTTTGAGTATGCACAATTTTTTTTTTTAATATCCTCATGTACTTTTATGCATCATTGATAAAAAACAAGAACTTCAACAAAATTGCCTTCCTTGATCAATGGCTCTCCTTGCATCTTTTATTGATGTTTATTACAATACAATATGTACTTTTCTTTTCAACTATTTATACCAAGCAATATGCACTCTACGTTCTATTGTATATTTCAACTTGTACATGAAATCAATCTCCCTTCAACAATGTTTGGTTTGTTTTTAAATTGCTTTAATTTTTTTATTCAAATGGCTTCACTTACCACCTGTTTTAATGTGCTCACAATATATTTACTCTACGTGCATTACAAATTGCTACAAATATTAGCTTTATTTTTCATGCAATCAAGTTATCTATCTATCTATCTAATTGTTGTCCAAATAGAGGTATGCCTTTAGCATTAACTCTGGATAACTTTACTTAATGATATTTCTTATTTCCAATTTCTATTTAATGGAGTAATGGAAGTAATACATAGCGGTATTGACAAAATGGCTTTATGGTTATACGCCTACTAGCATACATCAAGATATAATCTAGAACAGTAAAGAAATGAAATAAGGACTTAACTATATTCTATAACATGTATCATTTCATTATAGTTGCTCACATAATTCATTGAACATACATGCCACCGTAAAAGCAATCAAACAAGTGGTGCAAAAGAAAAAACATGTTAGGTGAATGGAAAACATCGATTCTAAAATACGTTTTCCTCAACTGTAGTATCTACACAACAAATGTTGCATGAGTAGACACGCACACAAACAAACCTAAAAAGAATACAACTGCCAATTGTTTAAACAAAAGCCATAATTCTTCCCTTCAACTAAAATGAATCCCTTTCAGGTTTTTTTGTCAAACAATTCATGTGTCTTTTGTATGCTTCAACATTTTTAATACATGTCTAGTGTAGAACTTGCAATTAAATATAATAGAAATTAGTTTTTCATTACACTCTAAATAATGAAAATTTAATTGTGGGAATGCCACGAAAAAACTTTTTTTCAACTTGTATCTGAAGTCTAGTGATGAAGGAATATAAAATGGTATTTACATGTCTGTCATATTTCTATGGTAGAGTTTGGCAGTACATTTTCAAAGCTTCCATGAAACATGAAGCTCGTAACAATGACTACAGAATATTTATTTCTAGAAATTGACCAGTTGTCCATGGATTGTGCCCATGCTCTCTTTCTAGTGATTTGAAGAGTGACATAAGTTTCTTCTATTTTCTTCTATTTTGAGTTTTGCTTCTTTATTAATGAATTTATGACCACATTCAAGATGTTATTTTTACAATAATAATCTAATCTTTTCTTCCATGTAAATAAAAATCCCACTTATACAAAAAAAACAAAAACAATTCAATTCAATCCCTTAAACAGAGAGAATGGCTGAATATAGACAACATTTCAGCATCCACTTTTTTAACTTCAACTTTATCCTTATTTAGTATCATAAAATTTTAACATATGCATATTGAATCACCATTACCTCTTTTTTGCACATTTCACAAAAGGAAACTTAACATATGCACCAAAATTACCATGCAATCACTATTTATAGAAAATAGAGACCAATAGACAAAGAAACTAGGACATGCTAAGATGATTGAGTGGAGTAAATTAAGGTTGAGCTAATCTTTTATCTCAAGCATTCTTTTCCAATTCAAATATGGTCATCTACATTTCACCTAAAGTACCACACACCTACAAGTGGAGAGTATGAAATCTCATTTCCAAGTTCTGATGATTGTGTCAAATTTCATCAAAGAGAATTGTGTATTTTTATAAACCCGACTTTAAAACCCCGGTCTATTCATTATAAAAAGGCATTAAGACTAATTTATACATGAGCGAGGAATAACTTTAATTTCAACATTGATGTGCACTAGGCATTGAACACTTGGATGTCATTCATGCATCATGCATGTTCTTTCACTTTTGATTATGGTATCTGGAGCTGGACTAAATTAAACAATCAATACTAATTCATTTCTTCCACTAAAATGCACCTTCTTTAGCAGGATTTTCCATTTCATGGCCTTTAAAATACAATATGAACTTACCACTTAAAATATAACTATAGACTCATCACAGATTGGAAATATGTGGTACATTTGTTGAATTGGTGCCCATGGAGGCTTAAAAGTCGATACAGAGGTTGCCTTTGAAAGTAGTACAAATTAAAGATGAAGAATCACCTATTAAAAGGGACGTTAGAACCATGCATGCATCAATGTAGATATTGATGAAGTCGATGTGTTGAAAGGAAAGCTTTATTGAACGTATCTAGCTAGTACATTCTCATTTGACTACTATGACATTGTTTGACTTGTCGATAATTCTAACAAAACTAGTTTTCCTTTGTTAACCACCTTTCCGTTAATGCTTCTATCATACTGCATTCGAACACCTCTACATTTTTTATTTTATCAACCTAATTCTTTGGCATTTTGTACATGTGTAAATAAACTATGACTTGGACTTATGTCAGAATTTCAAAATTCAAATATCCTTCCTATTTCTCAAATTCCAATATCCCTCTCCCAACAATATGCACTTTTCTCTCTCGACATTCATGTGTGCTTATTTATTTTCCTCTCTATTGCTTTTATCTTGTGTAGAACGTCGCAATGTTGCTCACAAACAACCATCTCTCCTCACTCGCAATGTAAGTAAGTCAATATATATTCCTTTTACCATTTGATGTATTGTTGATGCAGCCAATCATGCCAATCTCACCTTGATTGGTAAAAAACTAACCCTAGTTTGAATGTAATTTTTTGCCTTATTGTAATGCATTATAATATAGTTTGAATGGGGCAAAGTCGAGAGCCGTAACAAAATATTTGGCAAAGAAGAACGAGGGAAAGCACAACTATATGTGGAACATGTCTTTTCTTGCCCTTTATGGAAATGTTTGGAAAAGGAGACCTCATTATCTCCCGTGTCCTAGCCAAATATATATCATCTCACCTTTTATGGATCAAGGTTTTAGCATTTGCCAAGTTATAGTTGTTAATGTCACGCCAGCCAACACCTCTATACTTTTGCATCTCTTGACTAAATACTAGCAATTGCATGTGAGATGTGTGATGAAAACACCGAAAGAACGGGAAGCGGAGGAGAATGAGCAAGAAGAAGTGGAAAATCATGGAAGATAATGGAATAACATGATTAAATAGACACAGTGGGAATGTGTGGAAGAAGTATCAGAAGGTGTTGGTTTCCTTTTGTAGAACATTCTACCCTCCTTCATGTTTACTCCAAAAAAGAAGGCCTGAAGAAGGGAGCTGTATGCACGGAATAAACTTGGTATTAGCGCTAAGCGGCACTGCCACTATCATGAAAGGAAAAATGCACCCTCCAATGGTTGTCTTCCACATGTGAACCTAGATACCTTTCACCTGGCCGAAATGCCTTCCTTAGCTTCAACTTCAACTGCCACACTTTTTCATGGGGCTGCTTCAAATATCGAACCTTCCATTCCTTTTTCCCATATCCCTTTTGAAGCAAATAACATACAGAACCGGTCCTTGATTGTAACGCTCAAAATTACAAGAGATGGAAAATGAAGATTTTTTTTTAAAAAACAAATTACATAACTGCAATTGCATAGATTTATTTAATCAAAATTCATTATACCAGATTTGTTCATTTGATCTATCTGACAACATCCGTGTAGGACATGTGCAACTGAGAAGGGTGTATCCAGATCTCCACGATCTCCCTTTGTCACTACTTTGAGTGACAATGCTTACTAACATTTCAGCTCAACCTTTTTCAGGCTATGGGAACCATGTGAAAGTCCTCGGGTCTACAACGAGCTAGATTCCCAACTTCGTATCTCGGTATCTGACCATTGCCTACCTCATGTTTAGTGTTCAACTTCCCATGATCAGGTTACTGACAATTTTAATTGGAGGACTAGGTGATCAGACAATGCACAACCATCAATGCTTTACTTTGGCCAAAGGTTATGGCTAAACTCAAGACAACACATTAGTCTTCTGAGTTTTAAGTCTTCCGCCACCTCACATCTATCCCTTTCATAGTTGTCTAGATCTTTTAGTTAGCATTTACTTTATTTCCAATTAAACTTATCTAAAACATTCAGGTATATAATGTCTTGAAGTGTTATTCACTAGTTTAGGGATTATAATTATTCTCCTCCCATCAGTCATTCAACAAAATTCATTATATACAGCTAGGGCTTATTTAAAATAATAAATTCTGGTTACTTGCTCCCGTTCCCAAGTAAATACACCACAACAATTCATAAATAATTGACTTAATTAAATAACTGAAGGATCTCTAAACAATTATTTAATCAACTCAAATTAATTATCTTGAATAATCACGTGAGATGTGCGATGAAAACGCTGAAAGAACGGGAAGCGAAGGAGAAGGAGCGAGAAGAAGTGGAAAAGAATGGAAGATAATGGAATGACATGATCAAATAGACACAGTGGGAATGTGTGGAAGAAGTATGACAGAAGGAATATGTGGAAGAAGTATCAGAAGGTGAAACAATTTGCGTGGAATATAATTCAACAAAAAATGTAGGGACATCCGGTTATAGAGTCCGATGTGGATGTTAACTCACAATATGGAAGTTATTTTGGAGTATGGCATAAATGTAATGCATCATTGTGTAATTGTAAAAAAGGGCAGTACAATGTTAAGTGGTTTCTAATTGAAAGGATAATATTTAAGAACTCTGGTCATTGATATGTATTGTAAAGGATTATGTTGTTGTATTAGTACAAGGTTGAATATGAAAAAGAAAAAATTAATATGCAAAGAGAAAAAAATCCCTTTAAAAAACATAGGAAGGCACCTTTGTTTCCACTACAAAGGTTTTTAAAATGCAACATCCTTTTTGGTGGTAGGGTGAATCTGTGAAATATATTGAACTAAATATATGAGGCAAATAAACAACAAACAACATGCACCTCAAATTTTTTGGCAATATGATATTGTGAGAAATGTTATTGTGAGGGTTGAAAAGCGATTGTCATGTAAGCAATATGAATTTGACTCATACACATACTTTTCCATGAGTAAGGCTTTAATAAAAGTATCAAGTATTGGATATGAAAACACTCTAAAATTGGATGGCTCTAAAACCTTCACAACTTCTCAAAATATGACCAATTTAAATTAGATTCATCTACATATGTTTGCACCACATTGGGCTTGAAGAAACTGATATGTGGCCAAAAGCTCAAAACATGCAAATTAATCAAAACAAAAATAGTGACAAATGTTATAGTTCTGATGCAATGAGGCCAACATAATATATATATATATATATATAATGCATACAACTGATATAATGTCTAAATTGTTTTTTCCTTTATATATTTTGTGAAAAATATTGTATTATTTGGATATAACCTTGATATGTTTCATTTGCTAATTACAACAAGAGCTCCATCTAACGAAAAAGAGCACTATTCATGCATTTTTAAGAGTGTTCAAACATGCCTTGATATGTTTCGTTTTCTAACTACAGTAAGAGAACCGTCTAACGAGAAGGGTAGTATTACTGCATTTTAAAGACCACTCAATAATAACCATAATATAAACATGTTGTAAGTTAATGACATGAAACAAATAAAAGCAAGAAACTATTATATACAAATTGTTTAAATTTTCATCATTATAATTATAGTATTACTATTGTGCACGATTTCAAGCCCTCTACCGATAAACTATTATCACTGGAAATTTGTTTGTGGGCCGTAAGAGACCACAAAATTTAAAACATGGTGTGAATCTAACTTTTTGAAAATTGGCATACCCGTTTCAGTCTTCAAGCACCCACCAGTAGTATCCATCTCCTCTTACTAGTTCAAGTAACCGCACCCAAATTAGCACTAAGGAAGCGTAACATACCCAAACCAATACCCAAGGCATCCTAACACACCATTCACATTGCATCCGAGTCAACTATTACATTAAGAAATCATTTTCAACATTTTCGCAGAGAAATGTACATAATAACAAACATTAATTATTCTGAATTTTTTTTGTTTTGTTTGTAGTAATGAGCAGTTTTAGAGAAAAATATTATTGTTTTGTGACATGTATCTATGTATTGGTGTATATCACATGATAGATCTTATATAACTCAATGATGATTAAATATAAACTTCATGGCATCGATGATATAATATAGTAAATTCTTTATGAAATATAAGAAATCTAATTTGGAAAGTTTAATGATAGTTGTCCACAGTGAACACAAGTAAATCATTTTCACTTACAAATCATAAGTACAGTTTAAAACTTACATACTCTCATAAGTACAGTTCAAAACTTACATACTCTCATAAGTGCAGTTCAGAACTTGCCATATTTTGTTGGAATAATGAGTACCTACAGTAAATTCAAAATCAGAGATAACTGGTAATCTTTTATAGATGTTTCACTGAACCTTTTGAAAAATGATGTTGCAGGAACTCCCTGCCATAATGGAATGAAAAGACAATATACCGGCTAAAAATCATTTTTTATTGGTACTAAATAAATACAACAAATATTTAGCACTCACTAAGGTGTAAATCCATAACATTAATTTGGGGATTATAAATATGTATATAAATTTTATAAAATATTGTGGTATGGGACACTTTTCTGTAATAACATCTTATTTGTTTGCACTGGTATCCATGTTATCAAACTATGTGGGAAAAACAACCATAAACTTATAACAAAGAAACATTAAAACAAATGAGATATGTTGTAATTTCTTCCTGAAATTGAGTATATTATTATGTTCATCCAAACTTTTTGACATAAATAAGTTTGACATAGCGATAAATGTACAGTAAAGCAAGTCTGAAATGTTTAGGAAGTAAGAGGTATCAAAAGCATAACAACCTATAAAATGGATCGAGCAAGTTTAACAGCACATAGTAGATGTCTACCCTATATATCTATCTAAAATATTTATGTGTACATAAGTTTAAGCAAAAACGATCTAAAAGGTTTTCATTTTTTCTTGCCATCTCCTATTTTTTCCTTGGTCACATTAGCAATTTTTTTGGCACCACGACTCTTTTTCCCTTTGGCATGTATTTTTGTTCCCGGTATCCCCCACTTTTTTCAATTTGTGTGCAGGTTCGTACTTCAGAGCATCCTCAGAGCGATCATAGACCAGCCCAAATCCTCGTGAATTGGGACCGACTATACGTAATTTTATAGATTTGACAGATGTTCACATTTTTCCAAAGCAAGTTAGATGTAAAGCCATGTTATGCACAAAAAACACGAAAACATTGTAGCAAAACTACAGGAGATGGATATAAAGTTTTCTCAAAAAATGATGATATTCAATCCTCAAATGTGGGGTCCCCAGTTTTTTTCCTTCATTAAAAAAAATCATGTCTTATTAAAGATAGTAGATTCGTTCCAAAAGTGTTTAACATAAAATTCCCTTGTTTTATGGTAGGGATTTTTGCCTCTTTATTGTTCGGCATAAAATTCCAATATTTTTCAGCTTGCAAGATGATACACATGTAGAGAGCATTAACTTGATAAGATCAACATCCACAATATTTAGTTGTATGAGCAAATTATATTTGACTGCCTTATGAATATATTTAAACTCTTTACCTGAAAAATATGGGGGAGATCTTAGAACAATTAAATTGAGCCAACATTAAAATTGAGGATCATACAAAAGCTTTGATATTCTGTTATTTCTTTTCCAAAAAAAATGTTGAATTGATAACTGCGGTACCATTGTAGGAATTTCATGTGACGGGAAGATTCAGCCACCAAATTTAATTCCCTAATTTGAGGGGTTTTATATGAGGTTCAGAAATTTATCCAGTGAATAGGTGCTACAAAAGTCTAACACAATGTGAGCCTTGCATAATTTTTGGGTGATGTGGAAAGGGCTCTTGCCATGCGGCATAGGAAAGTTGGGAATTGAACTTATAATGTAGGACATTATTTTGTAATTATGTTGAAATGCGTATTCATTAGGGAAAATTCCCCATCTCTCTAACAAGTGACAAACTATTGACGATCATGAGTAGTTGGTTGAGGAAGTGCAAATACTCCTCCACCATACATGTGGCACACATTTCCACATAAAACTCTGCGATAGTAATCATTGTCATTATCCACATAAGCCCGAAATTTAATAATGACATACGTGGGAGCCCAAAACTATTATGGAGGTTCAGGGTCATTCTGGTCTGACTTATCCCTACCCTTGGATGACATGGCGACCTGATCCAATGACTTGTCTCCCTTCTTCTTGCTGCCCTTCTTTCGGTGGTTGTCGAGTGCTATGAAGATATTAGTGTTGTCTATGCCCAAAGATAAAGATCCATCGTCCTTGCCCCTCAGTCCCCCTCCGACCATCCTAGCTGCTTAGTCCTAGTCATAGCTCTCTTAGATGTATTCTATTTTTTCTTCAATTTGTCGAGGAGAAAGAAAAATGGTTCCAAACCCTAGAAGAAATTTCCAAAACCCTTATAAAAACCTAAGGCTTTTGTAATGTTTTCTGTAAAGAGACCAATCGATTTGGTTCCCTACTGGAATACCAAACCCTGCTAGACATTATTGGGGATTATTTTCATTTCATTTGGAAGGACTACAAACAAAAAACATAAATAATCTTGATAGGATATTTAAGTGATGGGGCAATGGTAGAACATCTTTCATGAGGAGGTTATTATGGATTTTAGTTAATTACGTCGAAAGGCGTCTTCATTAGGGAAATCACCCCTCCCTCTAACAAGCGACTGACCATTGATTATCATGAGCAGTTAGTCGATGAAGTACAGACACTCCTTCAACGTACACATGGCACACATTTATTCATAAAAAAATGTTTACACGTCGTTAGAGTTTAAGATATAAAACATGTATCGCATCTATTTTTCCCCAAGTGGAATTACAAGTGCAAAGAAGACACAAAAACTCAATACAATGTATAAAACTACACAAAATTATATGGCATTTACAACTATGTTGGTGTTAACACAACATCATGATTCCCAAAACTTCTTATTTTAACCTCCATTTTATGTTTCTTAGAAGAAACCGCTTCGCAACATTTCCATCTGGAAGCCTGTCCTAACAAAACAAAAAAACTAAGTTTTTTATTTTCTTGAACCACAAAGTGTCATCGACGATGTTGTAAAAAAAATTGGGGTTAATGATTACCCTCGTCCACTCAATTTGTTTTTTTGAGAAACCACCATGATGTTCTGTAATGTTTCAGAGGTCCCGTTGCTCCGAGTGCAATTGATTTTTACCCAATCCATGGCCCTTTAGGTGTAAGTGGTTCCAACAACATGTGAGATATTAGCTATATCAATATCGTTGAAGAAAAGAACGGAGGGCCTCTCGCATATGTTTCTGTGCACGTTGCGGGTATTGAAGAGGAAGGAATATTTCTGGGTAGAGATGGTTCATGTCAAGAAGGTTTGCATAGGGGACTCCAGAACACGGAGGACCTTAATTCTTTCGAATATTTACCCACAATAGCCCCACGAAACATACACCAATCAATTGAGTCTCAAACCCAAAGCTGCCTCAAACCAAAGCACATGCAATTGTGGAAAGAGTAAAGAAGAAGAAGATGTTTGAGGTGGAGTGATGAAGCGGATTGAAATGCGTCTGCAAGCTGCAAAGGCGAGGGAGTGCAGAACAAAGCTCATGCTCTTTACGACATGCTCCCCCTCTGACATGTTTATGCTCATGATACCCTCGCCCTAAAGAAAGTCGAAGATGGATTTATAATAAACTCCTTTTGGGTAGTTGCCACACATGGTTTATATAATGTACTCATATTTTTGGGATCACTTGGTAAATTGACTCATAATAGGTTGATTATGGATCTTTTGCAACACAAAATGTTTCTCTACGCCAACCACAAAATCTTTTCGCAAATTTGTGGCTTCAAACATGTCTTTTTAGTGGTGTTGTTAGCTCTATCATCGACATTATTTATGACTAATTGTTCCATCCACCTGGTTTGTTTTTACTCGTCCTCAACTTTTATCGATACACAGTGTTTTATTGTTTGTTTCAATTTCCTTTTCTACTCACCATTATTTCTCTTTTGGCGTTAACATCGCACACCTCACAGTTAAACCGATTAAAAAATACTCTTAACCATTCTAATCTTAAATAGAAGCAAAAATAACCATAACAAGAGTTAGTAGAAGTATAAGGTAATATGAGATAACTTCAATGTTCAACAATTAAAAAATTATATCTTCTTTACTATCCTCAAAATCCAAACAAACTATTAAATTGACCTTCTTGACAATTCATTCATAGATGATCAACGAACATTACAGGTAAAAACAGCTAAAAAGAAGTGGAAAGTGTAGGAAGTCCAGAGACAAACATAAGTACAGATATATAGTTGTAGCTTCAAATGTATCAACTACCTAATAAACTGCACTACTCCTTGTGGCCATGTTTAAATATTTCCTCTCTACCACTTTTATCCAATTTAAATGGCTTAAATGTTATACATTATCATATGAGCGAGAAGACAATGGAATTTAGTACATGCAGTCCACAAACAGTGTTCATGGACTTTCCAGATAAAAAGGATGTAAATGTTGAAAAGACACATTGGAATTCTTGGCAATACATTATCCTAGAGAGTGAAATGAGAGTCATTTGAAAAAATCAGTTGATGGCTTCACTTGAGAAGCAAAACAACAAGTTTGTATCTTCCAAAGGCTAGCTTTAAATTAACAACTAAAGTGTCAACAACAGTGAAATAGGATATGTAGCATGGAGGGCTGGCCTTTAGCTATACTTAATGTTTTGGTGTAGTTTTTTGGGTAATTTGAATAATCTAATTGTGTGCAAAGATTACATTTCCCATCTCTTGCTTGTTTTGTGTTTTGAATCCAAGACTAGTTGGAGTTTGAATGTCGTGATTCTAACAGAGAGACATTTGTTTCCTGAAGTCAGGTCTAATAGATACCAGGTAACCAAACAAAATAAATTAATGCAACATATAAGTAATCAATGTTTTTTCATTTTTTATTGACAGTTTTTTAAAGTGGTATATCTATTTTATACATGTGCCTCATTCAACAATGTAAAATGTTTTATTTTATTTCTTTGTTTCAATGATTGCAAAATTTGGGTTGCATGTTAAATCAGGTTGCAGAGCCTAAAAAACTCTTCTAAAAACGTACATTTCAAAATCACTGTGAAAAGATATCAAATCAAACCATAAAAAAAAATTGAGCCTTATAAAAGTTTCATAACACACCGATTTCAGCTGTTGCATAAATTTATCAAAAATCCGAACTCATTTTCAATATAAGAATTCTGTATAGGTTGAATAATTCTTAACAATCAAATGTGCAACCATATATGGTGTAAAAATAAATTAACAAACTCAATTTTGCTATCATTACCATGTCGATATTCATGAAAAAATGAGGTCTAAGATGGGCATGTAGAGGAAGATATCCAGGAAGATGTATGACAACATACCTAACAGAGGACTATGAAGAGGGGAAATGAAAAAATAATGCAGGGTGCGGAAGCTTGCCTTAGGCCGAACCTGTCCCGCATGAGCCCCGTGCCCACAACACCATTCATGGCATCCTCCGAAATCGAGAGCAGCCAGTGAAGGGCATTCCACTCTAGAAGACGGGTTCTCACAAAATTCTATGACGACATTTTTTTTGTTGATGGTATGTGGCCTCTGGCGGTCTTTGTTCTTGTTGAGCGAGGTCGGGGAGAAAGAAAAATTCTCAGATAGAATTCCACACGGTTATTCTCTAACTGCTAGGCTTGTCATAATCCAGTATGCGGATCCTTATCTGAATCCCACTCCAGATTCCTCTATTCCATTGCCTTTGTCAAAACTACCATGTAAAATTGGCGTGGATAAGTTATCGGAGCAGCTAAAACCTCCTTAGCGTTAGGCAGTCGTTCTTGTTGTCACTCACCTCTACAACACCCTCCTCTGTACTAGCTGCAATGAACCAGGCATAACAAGTTTTGACGGTATCAGGATTTTGTAAAACATAATGAACCTCGAAGTTAAGGCGTCAAAAACACATTTGCCGGTTTGGATTTAATGCACAGCTACAAAATGTCATTTCCTCCATCGATTATGCCCGCCCCTTGTCAGACGCAACCGTCAATTACCATCCATTTCTACCAACTAGCACGCGAGTGTGTGGGATGGGAACGCCAGATATTGGTAAAGAGCAAACTAAGAATTGTTACAAACGAAGAGAAGAAAAGAACAGAAAACAATGCGTAAAAAAACGAGACCATTTGCGAGAACGTAAGGAGTAATGAAGAGTGGTAAAGAAGATAATATTATTTAGTATAACAAACCAAATATGTACATAGGTGTTTGATGCAGAAGTAAGAAGTGGAGGGGAAGGCCCGGAAAAAGGTTAATAGGAAATGGCGAGATCACTATGCGCGGAGAATGTTACGGGGGCAGGGAGTTATAGACAATGAAGGTTACAGGGGATGAATTAGGAGGAGGGGGAGGGTGGAAGGGAATGGAGATGAAGCTCTTCTTCTTTTTGAAATTGCAGGAGGGAGGCAGAATAAATTCTCAAGTAACAGTCAAAGGAGGAACGCTGGGGAGATACGAATCTTTTCCAAGGAGGGCATGCGCAAAAAGAGCAGTAAAAGAAAGTCCTAGTCTCTCAGTGGATCCAATGTCTATGGTGGCACGACCAAGGGTGAGTCCTTGGGATTTGTGAATTGATAACGCCCATGCCATTTTTAAAGACAGCTGTGTACGAGAACCTCTTGAAATGGGGGGAATGGGGATGTGGGTGGGATTTGACGGATTCCACAGTGGACCGGAATAGTGATCTCGAAGTCGACAATAACAAAAGAAGGCAAAGAAGGTGGATCCGAGGAAGGGGGAATAAACAATGTCAACGATAGTGCTAGATGCACCATTAACAAGCCCGGTAGCAATCCATAAATTAGCAGTGAGCATGATTTTTTGCTCTTTGCAAAGGAGCAATATTTTTTCTAGTTGGTCGTCATCAAGATCATTGTATTCACTTCTTCTTGTATTCAGAGCAATGGACAAGGCAACCGGAGAATTGAGTTCCTTCAGCATTTGTAAATTGTGGTTTTTAACAAGAAAATTTTTTGAGAAGAGGTGGGGGGCATTGTGGAAGTATAAAAGTTCTTGTTGTGAGAGGCATGAATTGGTGCGGGACATCAAAGTCTCCCAATCTGGAAGGGTGACCACTCCGTTTCGGATGTTGAGAAGAAAATTACAAAAGGAAACTTGAGTCGGAGCAAAGCCTTGTTGTCGGAATATAGACGTTAACAAGATTGAATTAGGAAATTTGCGCCAAAGGGATCCACCATAGGAATTACTGGTATATAGTGGAATGTCCATAACAGGTGGAAGTTGACCAAGGTCCCCAACCAGAATCATTGATCTATTTCCGAAGGGGGAAGTACAGAAGTGCGGGAAGGCCTCACGCAGGCGGAAGTCAATTTTTGCAAGAAGTTTAGGACCAATGAAGCTCATTTCATCAATCAAAATGTATGTAACATGTTTTAAAGAGTCTTGAAAGGAGGAAAAAGCTTGGCCTTCAAGGGGTTTTAAATCTCTAATGGGAATTCGAAGGCTGGAATGAATGGTCGATGTAGAAATGTTAAAAGCGGCCACACCAGTAGGGGCAAGCAAAAGAAGGGGTGAAATGGCAGGGGCAGCGAGGGAGGAGAAGGCAGACTGGAGAGAGTGGATAAGGAATGACTTGCCTGTTCCTGCAGTTCCTTGAATAATGAGAAGAAGGGGTGGTAGGCTGTGTGTTGAGGAAAAGTGGTGGAGAATTGTAGTGAAGGCTAGTTGCTGGCTATCGGAAAAAGTTGACGGAGAAGAAGACAAACTAGATGGATTTGTATGGTCAGGGCAATAATTCGCCTTACCATTCTCGACAAAAGAGGGGGGTGATGTCAACCAAGTGAACCGAAACATTGTTTGAGGACCAATCATAGCGGGAGTCAAATTCTTGGAGGCCAAGCATTTGTAGATGGTCAAGACCTTCAAAATGTCCCTAGACAGAGGCCTGCCAAAAGTTGCCATTCATAGATTCTCTCAGCTTGTTTGCATTGGGTCTGTGTCAGATTCAGACGATCCATCTGGAGATGTATCAGGTTCCGTGTCTGTTCTTCTAACATGCCACGGTTTGTATGAGCTTTTGAACAGGTGCCAATTAGAAGAAACAATATCTGGCGAAGAACCAACATCTGAAGGAATGTTGTGGAAAGGCTTGTACAGCAGGAGCTCAGACCAACAGAAAAGGTGGAAAGCCTCTGTATTAGTTGGTGGAATGATGGAAAACCTTGGGTACACACGGACAATTGCTGGTGTAGTGCGTTGTTTCCATTTCTCTTTTTTTTTCAGTATTTGTTGTAATTCCAATCTCGAGCAATTTGGATAAGGGAAAGGGACTCCATTGATGGAGGGCAGACAAGGTACGCATCAAGAAGCTGTGATGTATCTTGTTCCTGAGTAGCCGATGCAGTAAGGCACCTAAGTATTTTTTTGCCCACATTTAAATAGACGGTCTGCCGGCTGGACACAACAAGAGGAAGTTTGAGAAGCAAGTGACAAGCTTCTTGTGCACTTATGTCATGTTCAACAACACTTTCTGTGAGCATCTTCCGTATTGCAAAAGATGAAGGGAAATCGGGGTTAGCATGCGAACAAAGTCTAGACAACATTTGGTGGTATGTCTCAGAGTGTTGCTCTGCTTTAGAGGCATACTTTGCAATGTATTTAAGAACAGCGTGCCGAGATACTACATGCTGATAGTCAATGTTGGCTCTCCATATAGCTAGCATGGCTTTATTGTGAATGTTTAATATGTCACCATTCTTGAAAGGAAGGTATTTAATGCTTTTGTTGGCATCCATGGTCAAGGAAGAAAAAGCCTGTGTTTCCCAAGGAGCACTGTAACGACATATAGTTCTGGAACCTTTTTTTCAGAGACATGTTTGTGTAGAACATTTGGTGTGGCGTTGAACCCGGTTTATAAGTTCCTCGAGGTCGTGCAGAGGGTTGGAAGCCAGAACCTCTGAAGAGGAAAGCAAGCAGGGATCATCCTCGAGAGATCTTTGTAAGAATGTAGGTCTACATGCAGGAGCTCTAGGGTTCCATGCAGAAACATATTGATCAAAGTACAGTCTTGTTGTTTCAACAGAAGCATTGTCATTCCAATCTATTGTGTCAACATTGGGGGCGCCTTCGAGCCAAAGGAAACCGTGAACATGTGCAGACCCTCTATGTTGCCATTTGTACCTATAGGAAGAAGGTGGTTAGAAATAAAGAGAAGCAATAGAGTGGCAAACGAACCATTTAATTTTGTTTCCCTGTACCAGTAGTCCTTGGCTCCAAGGTGTTTCTGCAAGACCTCCTCGCGGAATATTGTGAACCTTTGGTGCAAGTAAGTAGAAACACGATGGGGGTGGTCGATAATGTTGTGTGTTCTAAATCTTTGTGTGAACCGATGATCAGGAAGCGGAACACCCGGCATAAAGTTATACAAATCAGACCATTTAGTATCTGCAGCACTAAGAGTGAAGAAGAATGTAGGTGCACCCAATTGTTCAACCATGTCTGATATCTCTCCTCTGTATTTGGACCAAAAGGAGCGTGTTCCGCGCAGGTTATTTCCAAACCGCATCAAGGTATCTGGAAGCGAATATGCAGGGTCTTCAAGCAATTTTTTTCGGAGGTCTGCTATAGTTGGTGGTATGTCATTTTCTAGGTTTTGCTGCATGAAAACCGGCTGCTGTAGATTGGCTCCTATGCCGCATGATGAGGTTAAGCAAAAAGTAGCGAAACCGGGGGGTGGGAACTGAAGCGGTTATCATGGAAATGGATTAAATGGAGCGCGTATTCATGAAAAAGTACCTCTTTCATGCGAGGTTGTCTAAACATAGCCTTACCTTCAGGAAACAAAGTTGGGAATGCCATGGAAAATAGACCCTCAGTGGTGTATTCATTTATGGGAGAAAGACTTATGTCTGGCCAAGG
The DNA here is from genome assembly GCA_019776745.2 of Taxus chinensis. Taxonomy (NCBI): domain Eukaryota; kingdom Viridiplantae; phylum Streptophyta; class Pinopsida; order Cupressales; family Taxaceae; genus Taxus; species Taxus chinensis. Next base: position 3,053,676 of record CM034149.1, read on the forward strand.
CATGGTGGAAGGCATGTTTTGATCATGGGAGAGAAGGAACTGTGAGATATGCTCATCTTTGGTGCCGGAGTTGTGGGCAGAAGGGACAAAAGAAGAAGAATGGGTGTCAATTAAATTGTAGAGTGAAGGATCATCGCTGGAATCAGGTGCGACAGTGCCTGAAGAGGTGGGGATGTCCATCGGTATGGAGTTGAGGGAGGAGGAAATATTTGTTTGTTGTACGGGAAGAGCGTCGAGGGCTTCATTGTCAACAAGAACATCCTTGTAGTACGGGTCATGCAAAATTTTGTATTGAAGTGCCTGCCATACACGAGATCTACTAACGTAGAAATCGTATTTTGTTTGTTGGGAGCCTGCCTTTTGCACAAGAAGTAGATCCAAATCACCGAGACGTCGAGGGAGGTACTTTGCTATGGTAGAGATATCTTGGGGGAAGCTTATAGTGTGCCCAGAGTATTTGTATTGTCCACCACGTGCATGGGTTACTTGGAGAATTGGGTTAACTCTAGCAATCAACATTTCTTCAACTTGTGTCAAAGATTGTAGTACGGATGGCTGGACACCAGGGTCCATGTTGTTCCAAGAAGAAAATCGGTGTCCTTGTTTCTCAAGCCTGCACCTGGAGCAAAGGATAGATCCTGAACAACACTTAGTTTGAATGCCAGGGTAATTCTCCAAACAGATTGTGCATGTGCTTGCAGTGGAAAGGGAATCTATCCTTTTGCGGAAACGCCTTTGTGCATCTGCGAAGGAGGATGAAGAAGAGGCGGATGGCTCGGAAGGGAACATTCTAGTAGAACAAAACCCGTCAAGATTTTGGCATGTATTGGAAGTTGGGGAAGGTAGCACAAATGAATGCGAAGAGGTCGACAGAGCATCAACAGGAAGGGAGAAAGCAGAGGACATTGGAGAGTACGTGGTTGATGGGGGGGAAGAGGAATGCGTCGATCGAGAAGGGAAGTGTTTGTGTATCCCAGGGTACACGGGCCTCATAGAAGGGAAGGGTGGAAGTGTTTTTACGAAAGGAAAGGGCAAAGTGGAGCGGAATGGCGGGGAGAGAAAAACATTTGCGGCATTGGATGAGGAGGCACCGCGAGAGCCAGAATGGGGCGATGGAAGGGCAGGTGCTGGGGGCCAGAACGGGGGGGGGACGGGGGAAGAAAGATGTGCAATGTGTGTTTTTTCTAGCATGGTAACGGCGGCGCTGATCTGCATGTATTTTCTCTTTATTTTTGGTGTAGATTTCTCTTCTTAGAGCTAATCGTTGCTCTGCAGACATGGGGAATCCTGTAACGCTTTGTAGCAGGAGAAAAATTATGAGACAAGTAAAGGAAAAAGTGTGCATCTAGCCATACATGGAGTAAAACAAAAGAATACGAAAGTTGTTTTGCGCATGTATATTACAAGTAAAGGAACATAGCACTAGCAAAGCTCATTCAACGAAAGTTATGAATACAGGAAAGTGTTCGAAGGAAAGAACATGTCCATACAATATAAAAGACCATCACTAGTATTTATTTTTTAAAGGAAATGGCTTAGGAATTCCAATTATTGATATTCAAGAACATAGAGAGTGTGACAAAAATTACAAAACAAAACGTATGTATATATATCGATATCCATTGAACCTGAGTTTACATAAGCAAAAGTAGAGCAAAAAGGAACAACTAGACATTCGTCTGTGCAAGAAAGAGTTATTGGAAAGGGTGCTAGCATATCAAGAGACCAAGAGAGCTTTACAAGGGGGGAACACAAATGCAGTGAAGCCTGTATATTGTTACGCAAACGTAATTCAGGGAAGGGAAGCCGCAACTTCAAGTTTGTGCAACTTTATAATGACACATTTAAACTGCTTCTTCTCACGGTATGTTTCAAGTTTGATGGAAAGCGTAAATTGATATTCGTGGCCTATAACTTGGTCTGCAATTTCAGTTGTTGCACCATCATCTATGCTCAAAAACTGCAAGTCTTCAGCTTTGATGCCCATTATATTTTCAGCAGTCTCATCAAATGCAGTTACGGATTGAAGTTCTCCTGTGCCATATTTTAAAGTGACACAGAGTGCATACCTGTAGTCGCATTTTTGGTTAGGAATATTACATTTCCCACAAAACCAGGACCCGTTTTCCAGTTCTTGCACTTTCTTGCGACACTGTGTACCATTTTTCACTAAAGGGCATGCCAAGTAATAAAAATTGTCCAATGCAATGTCTGTGATTTTTGCTGTAATTGTAGCCCATTCATTTTTATCTGTGTTACCCATTTGCAGGACCTGAGCTATTGTTGCCGGAGAGGACAAGGCAGATGGAGGCCCTAGAACCCTGTTTGTGATAGATGGTGCGGGGGACATTGAAAGCATCGGATGCAATCCATTCCTGTAGAGAGAGGCTTTCAGGAATCATTGGATTAACAAACCATTTTGTAGTGGATATAGTATTAAGAGATGTTCCGTTGAAGCTGGAAACACGAGCTATTTTAAGAGCAAGAACTGGTTTTTGCGGAATTGAAAGGAATTCTTCTAGCTCTTCTCCAAGTACAGTTGAATGTTGACCCCACAAAGTGATGGAAACACTAAATCCGGACATGTCTTCAACCTGCACAGTTCGCTTGAATGTTTCTGTCTGATCACGTCTGCGAATGGTGGATCGTGGAGAAATAACAAGAACAACACCAAGAATGTCAACAAAAGATCTGGCAGGTCTTCCAGGTATGTCTTTGATGGGGACAAAGTGGAAGTGGTGTAAAGGTATGATTTCATCGTTGACATGCAGAGGACGGACAATAGATGCTGTAGAAAGGAAAATTTCAAGTGTGCTGTTCAGGTTGTTGAACTTTTCTTTTGCTTTTCCAATTCTTCCGTTAGAGATGGTGTACATTTTTTCGTTCTCTATCGTGCCATAGAACTTTTCCGCAATTTCATTGAAACAAGTGACACGGATTTCACCACCTCTGCTATCCACGAAGTCGAAACCAAAGAAACAACCATTGTCGTTATCATTACTATATGTCCGTATGGAGTTTTTTGTGACCGCTCTGCCCTCTATGGACCAAACACGCATGGTTGTGTTCAAGTTGTTTATGAAAATGGCCTTCGATGCTGATTTCGAGGAAGCATAAATCTTTTGAGGTGGTGTTTGCGGAAACAAAGTTTTGGGCACACCCTCAGGGTGGTCAACACAGGCTTGTTTGCCCCGAACAACATGGCTAGGGATCCGGGAAGGAGAACCAATTTGTGGATATGTTTCTTTCGCTATATCCATATCGGTAATTAAAACGGTCCTGCACGCATGCAATGCAAGGAATGAAAATGTTAGGAAACATTGTGCGAGATAGAAAAGACGAAAGGGAAGTCAAAATATTGGCTACTTACATTTCATGGTCGACCATCCTGCAAACGGTTTTTTGCAGCTGAATTATTGTGCCTTCTTTCAACGTTTTGTCTGCAACTAGTTTTGAAAACTTGGAGGGCAACAATGCCTTTTGGATGTGAATACCGTCAGAAAGGTCAACTCGATGTTGGGTGCCACTGTTCAACAGAGACCGCACATGACAAATGTTGAGGAGCTGGAACGTGGAACTCGTCTCCGAGCAACCGGACATTAGGCGCGTAATACCTCCTTCTGTTAAAGTTGTGTCCATGGTTGCAATGCAAAAAGTAGAGGAGAATGGATGCGCTGCATGACAAATGCAACGATCAACCAAGAACGTGAAAGAAAACACCAAAACAAACAACCAAACCGAATGCTACGCCCCCACCTAGAAAATCGAACCCGATATTTCGTTTTACTAGAAGCAAATGCGGAAGGGAAGGTTGAAGCGGAACAAAAGAATGATGCCAGGGTAAAGGATAGTAGCTTAGAGTTCGCATAAAAAAGATAAAATCTAATGCAATGCCACCAATCACAAAAGCCCATTTTTTTTTTATTAAATTCCATTGTGGAAGGGAAGCCAGAAACGAATGTAAAGAACAATAACAGGCAAACAGGAAGTTGTGGTGAGCATGTATAATAAGTTTTTTAAAAAAGGAGGAAGAAACAAATTAATGAACGGTGAAGCAAACATGTTATCATTGAACAAATCTAAAAACTGCGAACGGACATGCAGGCACACCAAAGGGAAAAGAGTTTGAAATAACAGATAGCTGTGGAATTTTTTTTTGAACGAGGAAAAATTTAATAGAGATATGCATTATATAAGTGTATTCTACAACTATCATTTAAGCACGAAAGAAGAGTTTGCATAAGAAAATGTGTTCGGAAAATGATCAAGCGAAAAAAACTTATCATTTGTGAATGTGCCTAAATATAAATATCTTTATTGAATTCCACTACATAATAATTAAGAGATACTTATTATATAAAAAACGTAGATCATTATATTAAAAAACCTACCATAAGTCATTTTGAACTTTTGTTGAGATATTATTTTGTATTCATATTTAAAGCATGTAGCGTAAGGGCCGTGGTTCAGTGATGGGCACCTGGCTTACAGCTGGCAAATTTCTGATTTGAACCAGGTTGTTTGCTGATTTGGTAATGAATCCATTGAGTTTAGGAATAAGATTTGATTTTTTGATGGCTATTCCATATGAGATTTTGTTTCGACTCTTACTGCACTCTTTCTGATTTACTCTTTCTGCATTTACTAATCACATTCACCAAGTATAATCACTCCACGCATAAAATTTCTATACCCTTTGACTTTAGTTTTATAATCCAGATTTAATACAAACATACAGTTTTTTTGGTAAACTGACCGTGCTAGTGTAGAAACTGCGCTATAAAAACATTGTGCTAGTGTACTTGTAAACTGATCGTGTTAGATTTTGCAGTAGCTGATGTTACCCTCAGGGCCTTTTCCTCGTTATCATATGTGATTTCAAAATGCATTTGATCATATTTTCCTGGCTCTAATGAAGGAAGAGCCAACCAGGTTGCATAGTGAGCTCTCTCTTGTCTCTTATTATATCTTCAAGAAGCTTGGTGATTCATCTTTTTCAGGTTGAACTGTATTGGTCTTGTACAGACCTACTTCCAATAAGTCAATAAAAGCAGTGTGTAACGCGAAATAGGAAGAATGCTAAGTTGTTATTTGAAATCTGTATTTTTTTTTTATTGATTACGGTATGTAGTTGAGAGAAGACAGCTATGTTTCTGACTTTTCATTCTGATTTCTAGAATGAATTCTTTAAGCATGATTGACAGACAAATTTGAGTATATAGGCCTCCGTGTCCTTTTACTTATAAGTAGGGTGATTGGTGTTTCTTTGGCAATATGCTGAGAGTATTGCCCTTAAAATCTCCTTAGTGTCCCTTATTGTTTCCGGTCAGTTATATTTTTTTTTTCGGTCATTATTGAAGAAAAACTACAGAGGAGGTGGGACAGTTCTGATTGCAGCCATGGCGAAACGAGAGCTATCCAGCACTCTAAAAAATCTCAAGGCAAGTTAGCTTTTAAATTTTATTTTGATATCGAAGATTTATTTATTAAAATTTGCTTCCGTGGAAATTGAAATTTGTGGGTTGTACTTAAAATAAGGTCCTTGAATATGTATTGACAAGCCATTCAAATTTCTTGAACTCCTTTGAAACATCAAAGAACCTTACCGTCTATTCTCCTCCATGGCATTTGTTGAACACTTACTCTGAAATCAAAAGCCTTTTTCCTCTATCCTCGTCCTTGGCTTTGTTTAATTCTAGTCACTCAACTATCACGAACCTTCTCCCTCACCCCATCACCCTTATATCCTCATATTTGGCAACTTGTTTAATTCTAGCATCTTAACTCTCACAACCCTTAACCCCATCATCCTTTTCTTCTAATCTTATCCTCTTTTGCTTAATTTTGGTCTCTCAACTTTCACAACCTATTTTTGTCCCCCCCTCATCACTGTCATTAACTTGCATAGTATTAAGGATGATAGAAAAATGGCATATAATACCCTACATAGAGTGTAAATCAAGTAGATCAAGTAATCAATTGCCATATAAAATATATACCAAATTTGAGGCATGTAGGCACAGTTACAAAACTTCATAAAGTCACAGGTGCACAAAAATTCAACAAAATAAACACTATGACATAGCATGTAAAGAAACCCACGAGGAAAAGAGGTATCTATTGACATACATAATAATAAACATTACATCATTCGCATGGCATAAAATATCATAAGGAAATGATGCATGTATACATATACATTGCAGGGTTTAACAAGCAAAAAGTTACAAGGTTATATCAAGATTGTAATTTTACATTGTAGTAAGTTTTCTAGCTTTTGATATAACAAGACAAGAATTGGTTAAATAAATCATAGCATATGATTGGCGGAAGTCATGGCAAGATAGGAATACCAGACCACCTAACTGCTTATAAGTGATAGAAGACACTTCAACATGTGTTTGGTAAAAAAAATTGATAACTGCATTATTTCCAATTGATATTCACTTCTATTAATGACTTCTCTCCTGCTAAGATTTACAAAATAATGAATTTGTGAAGCACTCCACTAGTTACGAGACACTAATCGTGCCTTACAGCTACCTATCAGAACCACCTGCCGTGGAAACCTTAGCACTATACCAATGCAATATCAGAAAGATTTCCATCTTTTTCTGTGACTGATCTTAACAACATTCAGATGCCCTAAAAATCCAGTTGATGCTATAAAACTGCATATAATGCCTTTACACAACCTCTAAGTTCCATAAAACATTTGATAAAAAAGAAAACCAGTTTAATAACCAGACATCCAAACATTTCCCGTTTTTTCCCACTAAATGATGCACCACCGTCATGGTTTTCCATAACAGATACTAAAAGCAATTTACTATGTTCAGGAGCTCCAATGTAAAACAAAAGCACACATTAAATCACTCCATAAGTTGAGTACAAAATTTTGAACCAAAAAGTTTTTCCCTGTATTTGTTCTAGATGATGCACCGGAATAAAGGTTTTCAAGAACAGATATACTTACTATGGAATTGCTATGTTCAGGACCCCAACAAAGAAGAAAAGTACATACATTAATCACTTCAAAATCCAAGCAGAAAATGATCCAATGCAATACTAAGTTGAACGCCACCCCAAACATCAGCGAGCAACATCAAAAATTTAAGTATTGAAGCCAGTATTGCACAAGCACTTTTAGACGTTGCTCTTCTAAACACAAATGAATTAACAACAAATTCTTAAACACCATCAAATTAACCAAAAAAGCAGGTTCAACTTCTGACATTCAGCAGCTACAACATCATCAGCTTGAGGTCAAATTTGGCACAACTAAAACCAGTGTTTCCACAACCTCAACTATCACATCCCAGGACATGGTCCAAGGCAAGTTAGAAATACTCACTATTAGAACATTAATACTTATAACTATGATCAATAATAATTAAGATTTTGTAGATAAAAAGAAGTGGAGAGTTCCTAACATCCATCCTAAATATGAATTTTCTTTTCGCATGCCACTAATATTAGATAATAACAGTGGAAATACCATCTCTAAAAACTCTATTAACCAAACACGAAGCTACTAGTTCCTTTACATTACTTTCAGCAGGTACATGTTGCTTCAAGTCAGAGCCCCTGCCCTCATCTTGGCTTTAACATCATTGTTTCCACGACCGCAACTGATCACATCCCAGGGGCAGTACAGGGTATGGGGAAAAATACTGCTATTAAGTTCAATATTAATACTTAATAAATATTATCAACAGGACTTTTTGATTCTATAGAATACTATAAGTTGGTTCCTTAAGTCCTAATTTGTCCATCCTACATTTGAAATGATGAATATGGCACCACTGATGTTTAGAGCAAGTTAGCTGCGAAACAATCATCTAGCTAAAAATTGTTAACAGTCATAACGTTTGAGACAAGTTAATCAACACTAAGTAATCCCATTCTGCACAATCTATTGAAGTTTCGTCTTGACAATACTTCCTATGACCTGGGAGCTTTATTGCTAAAGCAACTAATACAGATTACAAATCACTTGAAGAGCAATGCACAGAATGGTTCTATTAATGCAATACCGGTCCTTTCACTCAGTTAATATTTTACCCAAGTGTCAAGCAACTGTCCTTTCTCAAAACTAGATCACACAAAACCCCTTGAACCCGAATAAGCTTGAGGTGATAATGGAGATACTCTTAAAAAGGTAAAACTTATTGTCCTTTGAGATTATCCAATCATTAAAATGACTTGGCAAAGATTTTAAAGATAGAACCTCGTTACATAAAGATTATCTGATGGAAAGATAGCAGAAGTTAAAGCGACTTTAAATTCAAGGCTAAAAATCCAAAATAAAGTATGACCACAACAAGAATATTATGGCCATTTATATATGTTTTGTCAAGAAACAATTTTATTATAATTGAGGTTCTTTTGTCTATCTCAAAAATGAATGAATTGTTACCCAAATCAAATTCAACAGACAAATATGCTTGCAAACCTTGGAGCTTTACTCCAATAAATAACCGATAAGAATATGTATATTTCCAGTACCAAATATTATAATTGACGAGAATCACCTAGATCACCAAAGCTTTAGATGCATTATAACACCACACAAATTCTGTCAAGAATTCTGGATTCAAAGAGCACAGTCGCTTTACTTTTTTGAGAGTGATATATGGTGACCCATTCAAATTCTACATGGGCCTCCGATTATTTTCAGTTTCAGTTAAACATTTTCATTTCATATTCTATCAAATACGGCAAGGTAAACAATCGCATTCACAACAAATATATCGCAAAAGTTTACACGCTGAAAAAACAAAGTACATGCTGTTAGATAAAACAAAGTAGTATATTGGAGTTAATATTTATAGATCCAAAATATGGCTCATTGTTTCACGTTTACTTGCAGAAAAGCATTAAAAAAAATCCTGTAGCTATATACAGTCTACAACTTTGTTTTCGTCTACAAGGTGTTTGGGGAGGAGGCTATCAATTTTTTTTTTCTTTGTTTTTCTTGCTAGCACCAGCTATTTTCTTTGCAGCTTTGTTTTTTTTTTTCCACTGTCTTGTTTCACAACAACAACACCCATTTTTCTTAATTTATAGGAAGGTTCACACGCCATTGCAGCCTCCTTAGTATCGTAGACCAGGTCAAATCCTCGGGAATGAGGCCCAACAGTTCAAAATTTGGACAAGTACAAAGGGTTTTGTGGCAAAAGGCGAAGTTGCTCTCTAACCAAATCAGCTATAACCAGTTTAGGCGGTTCTGGTTTCTTGCAGTGTAAAACGTTCACAACAAATTAAGCCCCCTTAAACTGTTCTTCTCTTTGCAAGTGCGGTGTCGTAACAGTTACTCCAACCGGGGGAGAGATAATTGTATTTCTAGTCTTCATTCTTGTAAACTGAACAGGAAAACATCCAAAAATTAGAGAAAGTAGTAGCCGAAGAAAAATGTACAATGAGTCGAGAGAGAAGGTTTCTTTTCAGGCAGGCAACTTTAAAAACCTTCCCGTTGAACATTTTAACGCTCCGCAAGGGTTGCTTGTGGAACGCTTCAAAGTGGCTTCCCAGGGAGATAACTCCCTCCACACACTAGGAATCATGCTAACAAGAAAGGCACGTGCTCCTTTATGCCATTATTATTCAGGGCAAATATTTTTTGCATCTTTCCAAAGCATAAGGAAGGAGGCACACAAAACGATTTCCGAAAGGTAAAGCCACCCAACCATAAAAACAAAAACACATGTTGAAAGTTCCATGCAATATTATCACAAGCGAGCCAGATGTATACAACATCAAAATTGCAGTCAGAGATATGAAGCGCCAAAAAAAAAAACAGCAATATATACGCACACAAGACAAAAAAAACCAAAGCTATTCATTCCAACAAACATGTTTACAATTTATTTTTAAAGTCCATGGCATGCTTAAATGAACAACAAATAAAGGGACAAAGCATTAGTAAAACAGAAGATGATTGCACCTTGTTTTCCTCCCAACAACCTTTTTTTCCCACCGCTGATGAAAACCTTCAGAGTAAGTTGTTTTGCATGCAAACAAGGGTAAAAGACAGCCTGTAATTCAGCACCAATTTTCCTGTTTCAACCAACAATAGAAAGGCAAAACGTAAGAAACAAAACAATATCCAAGGAATATAAATATAATAGGATTAGGCATGCCCAAACATCAAAGTCATGGATTAGGATAGTAGCAGCCCTTAACCTATTAGAGACAAAACAACAACGGTTGACCTTGTTTTTCATTTGGCGTAACAAAGGCAAAGGAAATAAATATATAGCTGAAAAAATTGACAGAATATTAATTTCAGAAGAACGGATCACAGCAGCAAAACAATTTCAATCTAGTGTGAATGACACTACAATTTTAGTCCTCAGCATCAACACAATTCAGTCAATAACAATAAAAACAGTCCTCAGCATCAACACAATCGAATCTGAGCTGTAGTAGCTGGTTGGAGAGGAAAAGCCTAAATCTACTTCATCTGGAACCACTGTAGAGAAGCAGCCTATACACTGCTTACTTCTTCCTTAATACTATCTGTGGCAATGACTATTGCATGGACTTTAGCATATAGGTAGCAAGGGGTCTTAGACTTTAAACCCCCATATAACACCATATTAAATGATGATGAGATCGATAATGAAAAACATAGCTTATGATAATCATTCAGGCATGTAGAAGCAACTGTCAAAGTGTTGTACCTTGCAAAGGCACTAGTAATCCCTACCATAACCAACAACAGAAGCGGTTGAAACACAAAAAAAAACATGTTTGATGACCTACCAAAGCATACGCATTCGTAGCTTGTTATCGATATACACATAACTACAAAGAAAATAGTTTCCAAGTCTAAAGGGGTGCTAAAAACTTTTTAGAAGATCAAGACCCATGAAAATGAGTTTAACAATACTTGATATTGATTCACTTAGCTTTTCTCAACTCCCTCATTATTGATTCACTTACTTATACTCAGCTTGGAGGATTAGAGCACTGTGGCTTATCAAACTCACTAGTGAATGCTCCATATCTCTAGGTTACCAAAAAAATGCTAGAAACTGTAGCAGGCAAGCAAAAGTTATGATACAACTTTGAAAAGAACAATGAGTATGACAGGTTCCAGTAAAAGCCACCTCTCTCATGAGCACAATCCCCAGATGTTGATACTCAACACATTTCAATATCCATATACAAAATTCATGTTAGACTGTGTATGCATCCTTAACAATTAGCAGATCACTTTAACATTGTCATTCTCCAACGACTAAGACTACCATAAGTATGATGAAAAGACATATGCACTTTAAATTCAATTATGCTCCCTAAATACCTCACTCTGAGCGTCAGTGCAATGACTTAGGTTTTTATGACACTCTTCAAACTTACTCAAGAAGACTAAAATCAACTAAATGAAAATACATGGCCCATAAGACTGCAATTTAACTGGCTCTCTAAGTACCTCCTTCCAAAGCCCTCCAATGAACATTTGGTGTGCATCCATAACACAATCATGTCTGAGATAGTCAAGTTTACACCTAAGACTCCAGGTGTTATTTTCTATACAACTCAATAAATATTGTAAGGGTTCTGCACGTGCATTTTAGCAACTTCCCACTTATTGCGCGGCTGCTCAATTTGTAAATAGAACTGGGTTACATATTAATCTTTTGGACCAATCTGAACAATCGGCTATAGGTGCAACCATGTCTTTAGTGCAGAAATGACTCTGTGGCAACTTATGATCACCCCGGGCTTGCACATGTAAAGACATAGAACTTGGTACAAGAAGCACAAATGTTTGCAAAGAATGCCTGGGTAGCCCACCAGGCTCCGGCCTAACATTACGTTTGAGGGTTTGTACGGCACATCCATGACTTTGATTACGTGAACCGATGGGGCATCACTACTATCAAGCTATTTTTTATGGGCTTGCTTCGGCTTTTAATTTCACAAACTCTTCAAACAATTAGATTTTCCAAGAAGTTTGCCCATAAAAACATTAGCTAGAAAAATATATATAGTTTGCCATAAATTTTCAGCTAGAAAATTATAACAAAATTCATCTGAAATTCAAGTCCCTATGATTTTCCCTCAAAATTAATGGTCAAATACACATTATTTCCATTACTGTTTGTTGAGCTCCAAAGATTGGCCTACCATTTTATACTTTTCAAGACACTTTTCATGTTCCTGGCAAGAAGCTTCCACTTAGAATGCATGCCATGTTCATTTCAGAGAGGTGAGTCCTAACATACACTAAATTTTTTCCCTTAAAGCAAGTATCCTATGTCTCAGCATTAACAGAGCATGAGTACTCCAATATTTTAACTTGATCTAGGTGAGAACGTAGCACATCAATCTGCTAAATGATAAGTTGGATGGCACTATCCCAGTTCTCCCAATAAGCTAGAATCTGGGTACCTCCATATCTTAACTTAACCAGGCGTGGAACTGATACAGGATAGAACTGAGACTACAACAACAAGAATCTGCAAGGCAAATACAAAAGCAGTATGCACCTGAAGAGACTAATATGGTTATACATGTATTAAACTTGACCGCATGAGAGTTATATAATTGTGCCATTAAATAGTGTTACAAGATATAACACGGATGACATGTCCTAGATGTCACTTTTATCAAGTCCACGGCAAGTTTAAGGTCTAATGCTTCGATACCAGCAGTATCTCATTTGCCTCCACCTTCAGACAGCAAGTGCAAGGGCACATTTAATACAAAAATCTGTTCAATTTTTTTTACAAGAACTCCCGGCCATAGCATTGACCATCAAGAAATTAGAAAACTCAATAATATTTACATGGCCTTGACCATAAAGAATTTTAATGGGAATTTATTGTTATATTAATACATTACACCTTAGTTTTTCCTTTGCCTAGATCATTTTGATGGGATATTGAGATCTACCCAGCTATACTTTTTGAAACAATTCCAGCATTTTCATGCAACCTATTTGGCTTTACTGTAAACCCTTCTAACCATTCAGAATCAACATACAGAGAGATAGTAAGAACTGCTAAGACACAGTGGATATAAAAATAAATAAAAAATATAGGCCCTGATTTCAACCATTACAACGGGCATCTACAAGAGTAGCAATTGTGATTGGGTTTCCAAGTTTATTATTCCCAACAAAGCGACCTAGAAGATTCCCAACAAAGCGACCTAGAAGATCCCCAAATAGTCAAAAACTTCCTAAAAGGAGACTATTTTGAGAGCAAAGACAAGGGGATGTGAGGTTAAAGAACATCTTTGCACTGATCTGCAGCCCATTACAAATCAAAACCCATTAAGGACAAGTTGCATTCTGAAAGAGAAAACAAAAGGAGGACATAGATTGCAGCTTTAACAGAAGGTAACATAGAAACCTGGTCAAAACGCTTTTTAAAGGGGAAATGAGAGAATTTTAGTATAGACTGTGACGGGGTTTTCAAATTCATATTATGACCTAAACGATTTCCCACAGATTAAAGAGTTCCGAATGGAGATTATCTATGTAGCAGAGACAAGGGCAGACAAAGAGTCAAATTGGTACTGATCTATGGCCTGATACAAATTTAAACCCACTAAGGACTAGTTGTGGCAGAAAGAGAAACATAAAGTAAACATATATTGCAATTAAAGACAAGAGAACACAGCAATTTGTTCAAGACACTGTTTCTAAAAGGAAACTGAAAAGGAGCATTCCTAAAAGTTTGCACTTTCAGCCCAAACAAAATTGTCTACACCCCTTTTTCTTAAAAATGTAAAAGCAAGCTGAATTTTGAAGCTCCTAAACTAACAAAATACAACAACCCAATTTCTTAAAAAAAAATTTAAAAAAAGGGTGCTAACTACCAAAAACACATAAAGCTGCCATGAAAAAACAAAGTCTGCAATTCGCCACCGCTTACCTTAACAGAAGAAGCCCTAAAAGGTCCTCTTCATTTGCACTCCTTTTGAAGTCAATCTCATCAACTTTGCTTCAAGTGTTCAACAAGAGATAGATATGTGCAAAGGATATGCTAATACAGTAGAAGAACCACGGTCCAAGATCTGTGGAAAATGTTTGTGGGTGCTAGAGACAGAAAAACGCCAGACGGGTTGCCCTGGAACTGGTCATTTAGCAGAGTCCCAGAGTTCTTGTAACCATTCAGAAATGTCTGAAACTATAAACAAAGTTGAGAAGCATACAGTGGCGACCGACTAAATGACATTTATCAACTCTGGGCAGCCATGCTTCAGTGTACACTGCCAAAATCCGTGCAGCAGATACTCCTTTGTGTATCAGGGTTTACAATCTTTGGGCAGGCATGGAGGCATACAAAAAATACACCGAACCCTTACTGGCGTGTAGGTGAAATTTAATGACCAACAGTGCCTTCGCCTAAAACAATTTATGGTCTTTGTCCAAGCATGGAGGTGTACAGCGCATGGAGGGCCAGATCGCATCCGTGATCGACGTCGTCCTAACCGACCTCATCTCGGCCGTCTCCTCTCTGACATGCGTAAGACAACCCTCAGCTTGAACCCAGCTGAAGGAACGCCTTTCGGTGTAATAATAGTATCTGTTCTCTGAAACTGGGACAGAGTACCTAAACGCAGACCTTCCATCCGATCAAAATAAAATAATAGTATGTTGACAATGCACAACTTTAATCTTGGACGCCCACGTGTGAGCAAAATAAAATAATATTATGTTGACGATGCATAACTTTAATCTTGGCCACCCAAGTCATTGTCGTTGTCAGAGGGTGGAAGCCTCATTCCCATTGTAGAAACGTCTTCGGCGTAAAAAAATAAATTTGGTCTTTTGGATTTTAGTTGTTTTTTTATGGATTCACGGAAAACTATAACATAGCATATAGAAAATAATCTAAAATTCAAACTTGGATTAATATTTTGAGAAAACATTTTTTAAATTTCTAAGATATTTACGGTTTTCAAAGAGGTACTAATTCTTTCTATATTAATTTATTGATTTTAGCATTAAAAAAAGACTAATTTTAAGCAATTTTTCTTTCTTTTCAATGCATTTGTTTTCTTTGGTTTCAATGCATTAGTCTCATGTATGGGAGGCCCACAATACGTGGTTAAAATTTGATGGACGCTTATTGTTGTCAAACATAATTTTAAATGAAATTATTTTTTTAGTATCACCCTTCAAATTGTCAACAACAATAGTATTGTATAAATAAAATAATTATTTTATTTTATTTCAACATGTGTTTAAATATATATCAATAAAAATTGTATATAGATGTATATGAAAATGACACTCATATTTTAATTTTGCAACTTAAAAAAGACACTTATCTCACAATTTTCTAAATATTTTATGGCTAAAAACATGAAAAATGTGTAAGCAACCATCAAACATAAAGCATGTCCGATACTAAGTACAATTTTATGTATAAAATGTGTAATGTTGGAATATGACTTAATGCTTCGCCATGAATTTAGTAGCATAATTATAATGGTTGAATTATAATATTAACCTCATTTAAGAGTAGTATAAAGATACACAAAAGTGACAATATCATATCTACTCGCATGAGATTGGCTGAAATCATTATCGTAACCTCAATCAAGAGCTATATAAGAGATATACAAAAGTGAAAAGAATCACCTCTATGTGCATGATATGGAATTAATATTTCATTAGAAATGTAGTATATAGGGTTTATATGTTACCACATACCAAGAAAACCTAATGAATGAAGGATTGCAGTTTTTAAACAAACGAAGATTTTAGAATTGTTAAAGCAATTTTAAATGTGCTCATCTTACTTGATCACACATTTTGGTAGTTGGAATGACACTTCGACATCACCTCTATTGACATAGCTTAAATGTATAATGGGTTTATACATTATCATGGAGCAATATAAAAGATACAAGTGACATCATCATCTCTACTCGAATAACATTAATTGAATCATTATATTAATCTCGTATAAGAGCAATATAAAAGAAACACAAAGGTGACAAGCTATCACCTGTATAGGACATGAGATGAAATGATAATTTCAATGGTAACTTTGTATATAGGGTATATATGTTACCCCATACCAAAGCTACTAATGAATGTAGTAATAATTTTTTGAATAAATGAAGATTATAAAAAATTCAAAGCACTAATTTTTTTGAATAAATGAAGATTATAAAAAAATCAAAGCAATAAAAAATGTGCCCACCCTAGTTAATCACACATTATGGTATTAGGAATGTCACTTCCACATCACTTATATTGAGATAACATAATAGTATATTGAGAGCTCATATATTATCATAGATTAAGTTTACTAGTCAATATATGGAATTGATTTTTTTTAATGAATAAAAATTGTAGAGTTGTAGAAGCAATTATTAAGATTCACTAAAAATAAATATCCAATTTAGAGTAGTGAATTGTGTATTTAGAGATATTTGAACAACATTTGTTTTATTATGAGACCCCATATGAGGAGAGTGTAACGCCAAATAAGTAAACATACTCATCTCACAAATAATTAACCATTATATATCACACATAACTTCATCTCTATGCACACAAATTTGGAAGTGCACTAAGCATTTTTCATTCACTTAAATCTAATACATTTCAAAAACAAAGAAACCTTACATGGATTTTGATACTTTATCCTCCTCAAACTCAATTTTATCGACCATTTCTTGTGAAATAATTTTATTTGTATTACCACTATCTATGATACACTTGCCATCTGACTTACAAATCATTATGAACAAGTTTTCCCTCTGTGGGGGACCATTCCCCTCATTCACATGTTTCAACAACACCATTTTCATCATGACTAGTATTTATCTGGTTTTAAGTTCATTGGTGTGGTGCATTAGTGTTATACATTCTTCATCAACTTGTGCCATATATGCACTTGTATTACATTTATTATCATCGCTATGCACAAGTGGAGACTCAAAGGCTTTATGCCCATCTTCTCCATGTAAGTAACACATGTACAAGTGAATGAACATCCACGAAATCAACCTCTTATCATTGCACTATGAAGTGTTTTCCTCTCTTGCATAGTTTTTCTTTTTCCACTTCATTGTCCATGACTATGTATGAACTTGCCTTTACTTTACAATTTTCTTTGCTTCTTATGTGTTGGGTTATCTTATACCTTAAACACACACTGATATGCCTCCTCAACAAAAAAAATATTTTGATCATCCCAAACTCATGTTCGATTTCCATTCACAATCCATTCATATAAATTAATATATTTTCTATGTCATCTTCAACATGACCAGTCTAACCATTAGCTTGTAAAATCTCAAATTTTGGAGCTTTTAAAATAGACTCATGTAGTAATCCTTTAGAATGAACTTAAAATTTAATTTCACAAAAAATATATTCCATGTATTGATCTCTTCACTTTTTCCCTTGCAGAATCTTTAACTTTATACATGTTCCTACCAAGGATATGTGTGGCCTTTCTATTTCATGTCAAAAAACTTGACTCATCTTGGATCTTCCAATATTTCATACTCAAAATTTTGTATCGCTCAACTACCCAAGTAATGAGATCTTTAGGATACAATCCTCGAACATAACGACGAATATTCAGCTCAGGTTTACTTGTTATTCTTATGAAATCTCATAAAAATTTATCTCCATGTTCTTGAACTTCTTCTTGTTCATTATAAACACAAAATCATGCACTTAGGTACATTTCTAGATTCAAAAAGCATGCTATCATTGACATGATTCCTAAGCAAGAAAACTAGTGGTTGATAACTATCTTTGGCCTCTTTTCTCTTTTTTTTTTACTTTCTCTTTGGTCTTGTACACTCTACAACCTAGTCCAAACTTTACTTGTTTATCTTTCTGGCTTCAAGCACCAGCGCCTAGCCAGGACAGTAGCTCCCCGGCGCCCCTGAACGTTTCTTACCTTACTCGCTCCTTTTGGGTATCTTTTATCTTTGGGAATATTTTTCACTCATGGGTCGGCATTCCAGTTGTTAATTATGAAATTCAAACAAGGGAATCATATAAATACATAGTTGTGTATTCAAAATCAAGGACCAAACACTGAGCTTTACTAGCACCACCTAAGCTTGCATGTAAAAGGCACCTAAAGCACTTCAAGGCATCCATCTAACATCCATTCAAGGAACAAGGGACTGTATACACTGTATAGGAAGGGGAAGTTCATCTTTCCATCCACACATTCTACTACACTGCCACATTTAACTACGGCTTGCTATCAAGTGTAACATGCACAAGGGCATCCTAGTGCACAATTTCTATACACACTCAAAAGAACTACATGGATTTTGAGATTTAGTGCACTGTTTGGTTGTAAGTTCACTCTCGGGATGACCGTCGAGGTCATTCTGACTCCCCATATTGCATCTTTATTTTTTAGATTTGATGTGGTTTATGGCTTTGTGCAGGTGAGCTTCTGTTTTGTAGGTTACAAGTACATGTTAGGAATAAAACTTAGCTTAATTCATCATTAGTTTATATTTGAATAAATGTAATAAGTTAAAGTATTTAGTTTAAATACTTTAAACTCATGTCAATAGATATTAGTTATCGTTAGTTGTTAGTTAACTAAGTGATAATGTTCTATCTTGCATATTTTTTTCCCAGATGATTTCCATGAGGGGAAATAGGGGTAGTTAGGAGAAATATGCTATTTCTACATATTGTCTCAAATTAGGTGATTTGTTTCCATACAATGTGGATGAGATAGAAGTTGTCCAATATCTATAAATATTGGATCTATCTTATTTTTTTGTAATGCTTGATATTGAGATTAATAAAATATGCAAGAACCATTTTATTTCTATGCAAAGCTTCTATGTGAAACATAATTTTTAAGTATTCATTGTCAAGATTTGGTATCAGAGAAGTAGTCTCATCCAAGGAGAGTGTAGGAAGTTTTAGGGATGTTTAGGGAGATCTGTAGAAATTACAGAAATAGGAGGAACCACAGATTCCCCTAGCTATTTCACACCCCTACTCGAATGCACACATTGGCTTCACGGTTGATTTGTAGTTGAAGAACACCTAGAGTGAAATCACAGGCCTTTGCAGACCCAGATGTAACTTTGCTGCAAAAGTAGACATTGTTTTATTCTCTGGTTTTTCTTATGAAAAATTTACTTGTACCTGCATTTTTTTAAATTGGAAGTATTTTAAAATATAAATATATAACTTTTTTTTGTATTGTGGGGACCAAAGATTTTCAAGCTCCCCACATAAATTCTACTTCCTCTTCTATATGATCTGTCTTTTCATATATCTGGAAAGAAAATTCTACGTCCCTGTGAGAAGATATTTTTCCAAAGCAACTTCCTGAAGCCTCCAACAAACCTATAGATTGAATTCACAGTTGAAGAGCATTCAAGCAAATCAGAATAGGTTCCGACAAAGAAAAAAAACAAATCCAACGCATAGGAAGAAATAAATTCAATGTTTCCTAAAAAAGATTCAGCGTCCAAAATTACGTGCCAGTAATATACCTGCTTAAAGCCAAAGGAAGAAGGAAATCAATTATAAAAAAGGGGGCCAAGGGTTATTATAACTCTTAGGAAAAGTGGTTGACAGATGCACGTAAGAATTTTCCAGGTTTAGTTAAAAAATATTGCTTCTAAAAAATTTCCATTTTTGGACGTCCTGAAAATAATTAGAAGGAAAAAAATGGATTCCACTTTTGGAAAGGGGCTCGGAAAGATATGGAAATCACAATTTAAAAAATACATAACTTTCAATTGGTACCTCGGATTGAGGTGCCATTTTTTTAAAGTGTGTGTTTTTGCAAGATCTACATCCTTGTCTAGTTTTTTATAAGATTTATTTTTCAAAAATTGCAAAAATTAGTTTTTTGTAATTGAAAAGAGGTCAAAGAGTAAAAAATTTTATTCTTTTTCAAATCGGCCAAGAGAACCATTTTATTTTTGTAAATCAGAAACATAGTGAAATTTGTAATACGACCAATAGTGCCAAAAATTTATTGTACATGGCCAAAAAAATGTGCCCAAAATAAATAATTTTTTTTTTTGGGGGGAGGCAGGTGTGTATGCTTTAAGGGGGTGAAATTGTTCAATTTTTTTCTTTCATTATTTAGTTTTTACAATGGCCGCAATTACAATACTAAAATTACTTTTTCCAGAATCTCAACTTTTACGTTCTGATAATTATCCAACAATGAAAACAAAAATTCATGCACAACTTAATTTTTAAAATCTATGGTCTGTTGTTTTTAGTAAATTAACAAGGTTTGCAACAGATGTTAAACAACAAGCTACATTTGGTTATGCAAATCTAAAAGAAAAGTTAATAATCTTGTTTAGTGTTTCAGATGAGCTACAACCTCATATTCATGAGTCCACAACAAAAAAAGAATCTTAGGACAATTTGTAAACAGCATATGCGTCCAAAAATAAGAACATAATACTTCATCTCCAGATTCAACTATTGAACTTGAAAATGTAACCAAATGAGAAATTTGAAATTTTTTTTAGAAGAGTAGAAATTTTTTGTGCATCACTTCAAGATTTGGAAGAGGAAGTAACTGACACGTCACTTGTGCTTATAGTATTTATATCTCTTCCTGCTTCGTATAGTATTTTTGTGACCATGTTAAACATAACTTCTCAAACACCAACTTTTGAACAGTTAGTGAATATGATCCAACAATAGGAAGCTATTCACTCAACTACTGAAACTAAAGAGTAGGCACTTGCTTCAAATAAAAAATGCAAAAAAATTGCTAAGTATAGTAAACAACATCAAAAGCAAGGTAAAACTCAACAAGGACAAAATAACTAACAAAAATGTATTATTTGTGGTAAAAAAGGACATGAGTTAAAGAATTTCTTGTACACCACATTCCAATAAGGATCGTAAACTTGTAAAATTATCAATTACTAACAAAGAAAGTCAACCCAACAACAGAGTAAACATGGACAAAATTATCAAAAATGGAAGAATAATCCAACTAAAAAAGGAAATGTATCCAAGCACGAAGATCAATTTGATGATGATGACTTCCTATATCTTGCATAGTGAAATGAAGTATCCAATTCTATAAATAAAATTTGGTATGTCGACTCGGGTGCAACTCAAAACATGACAGGAAAGAAAGATTGGTTCTTCACAATGAGTAAAAAACCAACAAAAAATCATGTCTCTTTAGGTGATGATATATCATATAGTGTTGAAGGCATTGGTTCCATTTCACTACCACTTGGGAAACATAATTGTAAAATTACAGATGTTTTTTATTCCCTGGTTTAACAACAAATCTTTTATATGTGAGTCAATTATTAGATCACTATCTCAAAATTGAATTTTATTGTAAAGGAGGTAAAAGATGTGCCCAATTTGAGATAAGTCACGAAGCTCCAAAATAGTTGCAAAAGCTTCGAATGTGGCAAGAATGTTTCAGTCGGATTTTTTTCAGCAAAATGATCAAGCACTTGTAGCCAAGGATACATAATCATCTCAACTATGGCATCGAATACTTAGACATGTGTGTTTTTGATATCTTGACACACTTCTTTGATATGACATGGTTAGGGGTTTACCACCTCTAAAAAAAATACAGATAAATGTCAACATTTTTTGGCAGGAAAACAACATAGAGTTCTATTCAAACATAGTAAATTTTGGGCTAAGGAAAAACTTGACTTGGTGCATATCGATCTGTTTAGACCAATGAAACCTAGCAACTCTAGGTTTAAATATTTCATGCTCTTTGTTGATTATTTTTAAAGAAAAATGTGGATATACTATCTTTATACAAAATACCAGGATTTTTAAAATTTTAAGAAGTTCAAATCCATTTTCGAAATAGAGTCTGGTAGTAAAATAAAAACACTCCACTCATATCGAGGGGGAGAATAAACCAACAATGAGTTCAATGATTTTTTGAAAACACATGACATTCGTCGTCAAATAGCTCCTCCTCACACACCGCAACAAAATGGTTTTCCTGAAAGGAGAAATCATATTATCATGGATATGGTGTGATGTGTGATTGATGATGCAGGTTTATCAAAAACTTTTTGGGCCAAAGAAGCTAAAACGATAGTGTATTTACTAAATAGAGTTCCCAATGCACCTCTTGATGGAGTAATACCACAGGAAACATGGTCATGGCATAAGCCATCTATTTCACACCTTATATTTTTTGGATGTAAAGAAAGTATACACATTCCTAAGAAATAAAGAACTAAGCTTAATATGAAATCAGAAAAACTTATCTTATTGGGATACAGTGATGAAGCACTTGGCTACAGATTTATGGATCCAAGAACAAAGAGCATATACACTGGTCAGGATGTTGAGTTATTTGATAAGAAAGAAGCAGATGCTCCTTCCATATACTCACATGATGAAAAAATCATCTCTACAGTGAAAACAGAGGATGGTAATCACTTTGATGACAACAGTGATGATGGGGAAGATAATGAAATTCAACCTCCCACAGGAATCACAAAAAGTATGCCTAAATGGTATACAAGTATGATTAGAGATGTAAAATTAGATAGTGTCCCCGACACATCTACCACTGGAATGAGGACTCGCAGTATGGCTCGAAATGAGGTCAATTTGGCCTTAATGGGTAAAGTTGTTGAAACTATTGAGCCTTCCTTAGTTTCATATGCCCTACAGTCTAAACCTTGGAAAGATGTTATGGATGCAGCATATAAGTCACTTATGAAAAATAATACATGGAAACATATAGATCTTCCACTAGGGAAAAAGTTGATTAGTGTAGATGGATCTTCAAAATGAAGTACAAAGCAGATGAAAAAATTGATAAACATAAGGCTAGACTAGTTGCTAAGGGATATGCTCAAAAAGAAGGCATTGATTATGAGGAGACTTTTGCTCCCACAACTAAGATAAAAACTTTTAGGTTAATATTTGCTCTAGCTGCACAATTTGGTTGGAAAATACACCAAATGGATGTGAAAAGTGCCTTTCTTAATGGTGATTTACATAAAGAAGTTTACATGACTCAACAAGAAGGTTTTGTCATACCAGGTAAAGAGGAAAAGGTGTGTAAACTCATAAAATAGCTATATGATCTAAAGTAGTTTCCTAGGGAATGGTACATAAAAATCGACGAGCATCTCATTCAACATGGATTCAACTAGGAGTCCATACGATCCTAATCTCTATCTCAAAAAATCAAGGGGGGAGATAGTGATCGTTGTATTATATGTCGATGATCTAGTCATCATTGGAGGATCAATGAGGATGATTGAGTCAACAAAGAAATATCTAACACAATCATTTGACATGACCGATCTTGGGCTTCTGCATTATTTCCTTGGACTTGAAGTTTGGCAAAGAGAAAATCATATCTTTATGTCACAATTGAAATACACCAAGACAACACTCGAGAAGCTTAATATGATGGATTGTAAGCCATTTTCCACACCTATGTAGACAAGAATTCAATTATCTCGAACAAATCCATCACCACAAGTAAATGTAACTCTCTATCAGCAGTTGATCGGGAGTCTCGTCTACTTGACTTACACTAGGCCAGATATCAGCTATGTAGTCAGCTATCTTTCATGGATCATGCAAGAACCAAGGGTTTCTCGCTGGAAAGTAGCAAAGCGGATACTAAGGTACATAAGAGGAACTATGGACTATGGCCTAGAATACAAGAAGAATAATAAATTCTTCTTGACAAGATATTCATATTCAGATCATGAAGGAAACATAGATGAAAGGAAATCCTCTTTGGGATTTGTATTCTTTTTAGGATCTGGACTGATATCATGGGGGAGTAAGAAGCAAACTTGTATTTCAAGATCCTCCATAGAATCAGAATATCATGCAGCAAGTGGAGTTGTCTGTGAAGCAATATGGCTCCGACGTATACTTGAAAGATTGAGAATACCACATAAAGATCAAACCTACATGTTGATAACGAAGGAGTATTAAAACTTGTTCGAAATCCAATTTTTCATAAGCGCACCAAACATATCGAGGTGTAGGTACATTTCATTCATGAACATGTTCAGAACAACAACATCTAGCTCCAATATTTCCCAACAAATATGCATCGTGTAGATGTCTTCACAAAGTCACTTGCTCGAGGTAAATATTAGGGTTTTAGAGAATTTATCTCTTGTTCACTTGAGACCATGCTGAATTAAGGGGGGGATGTTGGTGTAGGATATTTACCATGCACATATCTTAAGTACATGGGATTCCTCCACATAGGTGATTTACCATGCTTAGGTGTCCTAGGGTGTCATTATGGCCGTACACGCGTCATAGAGCGTCATAGGAGTTACATTTAACTGGTTATTCTGGGAATGTAACTCCCACCTCTTGACGGCTACATTTGTGGGGGAGTTACACACCCCACTACTATATGTACACCTTTCATCTTAAGCAATGGAATGCAATGGAGTATGGGATTTGAGCCATTTTTCCCTTAATGCATGCACATTGCTCTCATGGGTGATTTCTTGCTTCGATCTTGAAGCTACATCATTTTGCGGTTGAGTGCAACATTTTGATGCTCACAGATTCCCTCTAGATCTTCGTCATTCCTCTGACATGGTATCAGAGCTACACAACTTACTGTCACACCAAAAGCTTGAACTGATGGTGGAGGATTTAATCAGTTGTTACGCCAACAACCTCCCGCACAATGGAGCCAGGTATACACCCAATCAGGCCCAATAGCATTAAGAGGCAGTGACACTGGGAATTTCTCGAGAGGTCACCCATCTTAGCACTACTTTGGGGCTGGCGCGCTAAAAAATGCAAGTAGAGCACAAAGCAAGTTGAGATCTTGCACATGAAACTATGATGTGGTGAGTAGTAAGCAACCAAAGTGAGAGACACGATTCCGATCCCCAAGCTCTAATACTATGTTGTGTTGGTTTTAATCTTTGTTTGAGGACTCGATTTACATTGGGTTAAAGTTAACTCGGCTTAGCGACATTCATTCGACTCGTGTGTTACCCTTGCTAACCTACACAGCTCGTTTCTCAAGCCTATGAATTGCTTCAGCCTTTCTCATCGTTGTTTGAGTTGAATTCGTCATTTGAATGTCAGACTCCTATACTCTGCACAGGAATTACAACGTACTTGCAGCGGGAATCTAACCTGTGTCGATGTTTCTCCTTGTGCACACATGGCCTTCGACTGTTACAAACTCTACCACGTCCCTATGATTTGTGGATAATCACGTGGAGCTTCCTTCCCCAGCATGTGGCGTTGAATCCCTATTGGTTTGGCTCTAGAGTGAATGGTTACACCTCTGCAGCCTTGGATGCTTTTTTCCACCACATGGCTGACAACGTGGGCCCCTATCCATCCCTTTTAGAATAGTTTGAAGGTTAAAACAATCCTTTTTTAATGTTTTAAGGCAAAAACATTCCTTTTATGGCATTGTAATAATTTAGGGCATGTTTTGCTTGTATTTAATGTCCTTCATTCGTGTTTGAAAGATGGAGGGCGAGGTCTGAGGTTGGCAGGAGGCTAATCCCCCCTCGCAAGCAAAACAAACCCTTCCTAAAATTTGATGCCATTTCCAATGAGTACCCACACGACACCCTTTGCACCCATTTCAGGCACTTTTTTAATCTGTTTGTAGGGCTTATTGGCATTTTCCATTAGTTGAGGGAGTCATTTTCTTGCTATAACTTTTGACTTGCTACTCGATTTTGAGTGCTTCTTAAGTCAAAGTTGCATGATTTTTCACACATTACGTGATGACATTATCAGTTTTGTAAATGCACTACTTTATAAAATGCCGCATTCTGGGGGGTTCACTAGTACTCTTGAGCCTTATATTACACACACGCATTATTGGCCGAGTCCGACGTCTTGCATTTGAACACCTTTCACTTTTGATTCCACACCATGGAAGGTGCTCTTTCTAGACTTGAGCGGCATAGGATCACTTTATAGCCTCCGCCACTTCTTACTGGGAGAGAGAACTATTCAATTTGGCGTGTTTCTATGGAACGTTACTTCACCTGCAAGGGTCTTTCACACTTCTTGTTTGGGCCAATTTCTACACCCACCGATCATCATCATCTTAATGACTTTCTCAACACTTGCGACCATGTTTGTGGTCACTTAATGATACATATATCCTCATCTCTCTATTTTTACGTGTCATACTCAAATCCACCCCATCGTGTCTGAAGCATTCTTTAGTCCCTCTATAGAGACCCTTCACATACTAACGCCGCCATTGTTGTTGTTGATTCAACTATCTCCTCTATTTCTTCATGTGATGATAGTTCCACTAACACAAAATCGCTTGGTTCTACTTCTGATGACGAAGATTGTGAACCCAGTTCTGATGTCGAGAGTATTATAGAGGACTCTTCTCCCCTTCTCTCACTATTCTAGAGAGTGTTGACACATCCCACATCTCATCAGATATCGAGCAGTCTCCTATACAGTATCATACAGTCATCACACCTACCTCTTTTCCTCCTTCAGTGTGTGAGGCCCCTTTCACTCCTCTACCTTCATTGGATGACTCATACCTATCTGACATCGCTCTTTTGTTTGTTGAGCCCCCTCATTGGGATGAGTATTTGCCTAACCTTAGTCATCTTTTCGCAGAGTACACTTGTGATGTACTGTAGGTTCCTCATCCATCTATAGGTATTTCAAACGAGTTCATCATCTTCATTGTTGGGAGTTCCCCTTCTGGGACTCTTACCACTTCCACTTTTCTGGAGACCTTCATTGATCCACCCTTGCTTGTGGATCCATTTTCTATTATGGGGGATGTTTTGTTGCCTTCACATCAGTTGGACATCCTTTCTACAAGTGGTCACTCTTCTTGCTCTGACAGTTCTGCACTCGTGACATTATCTTCAGTTCATTGGAGCTCATTTGCTAGACCTATGTCACACTTTTATGGACCATAATTAGAGTTCTTCATGTTGCTGCCTTCAGTTTCCTTCACGGAGTGGATGGACTTCCAACACGTTATTTATGTCCTTCCTAAGGGTAGGCACACAGTTTGGTGTGGGTGGCTCTTCTTCAGTCCAGAGGCAGAGGATCTTGTGATCGTCATTCTTTTGGGAGACCTCGTAGAGATGTAGAGTTCAGATCCATCCATGGCATCTTCTACATTCCTCTCGTCTCCCTCTTCTTCTCTCTTCTTCTTCTTTATGAGAGATTGCCTCTTTGTACATGGGTACCTTTATAGGCTCGTATGTGGCTAGGACCCATCTTTGGCATCTTTCTTAGATTAGAGAGTGGACTTGTCTCTCTTTTGGGGGGAGTTTTTCACACTGGGTTTTCTCCTGTTACTCCACTTTTCGAGAGTTTCTTATACGTGGGTACCTCATCAGGCTTGTTGCCAGTACCCACTTCTCCTTGTTTTCATCTATGTGTCCACCTAAGCTATGCTTCATAGGGGTATTGGTGTAGGATATTTACCATGCACATATCTTAAGTACATGGGATTCCTCCACATAGGTGATTCACCATGCTTAGGTGTCCGAAGGTGTCATTATGGCATTACACGCGTCATAGAGCGTCATAGGAGTTACATTTGACCGGCTATTCTAGGAATGTAACTCCCACCTCTTGACGGCTACATTTGTGGGGGAGTTACACACCCCACTACTATATGTACACCTTTCATCTTAAGCAATGAAATGCAATGGAGTATGGGATTTGAGCCAATTTTCCCTTAATGCATGCACATTGCTCTCATAGGTGATTTCTTGATTCGATCTTGAAGCTACATCATTTTACAGTTGAGTGCAACGTTTTGATGCTCACGAATTCCCTCCAGATCTTCGTCATTCCTCCGACAGGGGAATGTTAGGAATAAAACTTAGCTTAATTCATCATTAGTTTATATTTGAATAAATGTAATAAGTTAAAGTGTTTAATTTAAATACTTTAAACTTATGTCAATAGGTATTAGTTATCCTTAGTTATTAGTTAACTAAGTGATAATGTTCTCATCCTAATGTTTGTGGGATCATGTTCTATCTTGCATATTTTGTTCCCAGATGATTTCCATGAGGGGCAATAGGGGCAGTTAGGGGCAATATGTTATTTCTGCATATTTGCTCACATTAGTTGATTTGATTCCATATGATAGAAGTTGTCAAATATCTATAAATATTGCAGCTCTCTCATTTATTTATAATGTTTGATTTTGATATTAATAAAATACACAAGCACCGTCTTGTTTTTGTGTAAAGCTTATGTGAAAATATTGTTTTCAAGTATTCATTGTTAAGAGTACCCTTTACGATCATAGCGCGGCCAACAGGAACTAATTGTGACCACCTTGCTACACTATAGAAATCAGATCATGAGCTCCTACACAATCACCGACACCCAGAAGTGCCCTTGCCCTATCTCAAGTGCCTGTGTCTATCTTCATCCTTTCCCATCAGAATTTACTGTGTGTAGTATCGACGATCTTCCTAGTCTATACATCACTTTTTTTGATTCAGATCAGTCCCAGGCAAAGCATAAATTAGCCAAGTCTTCTTTCTCACCCTCTTGCTTAGGGTTTCATATTTTACATCTTAGTTGTCTTGTGTCATTTTTTCATTTTAGCTTTTATTGTAATGAATTGTTACACCAAAACCTCGAGGCGTTAGTGAAATCCACACATGAGGATCATAACATCCCACCATGCTTCTGCAACCTGGACATCAGGCTAGATTTGTGCCTGTATAGAGGGACCACATCCTACCTTATATGAGCCCTGAGCAAACAATGTAATGTCGACATAGCCACCCATGTCGGGACTTGAACCTGGGTGGTTTTTCTGATACCAAAAGTAACAAACTGTTACACCAAAACCTCAAGGCATTAGTGAAATCCATACATGAGGATCATAACATTTATACATCATTTGGTTCAGTAGTGACTCTAAAATATTAGATTTTCAAATTTAATTAAATAATTTGGTGAACCATACTCGTTATCATAAACTTGGATCTTCATTTTCCCTCTTTTTTCTTCTCTCATGGCTCCTGAAAATCCTTTAATCTCCTTGCACGAATTGCTTCAAATGCACCCACATAGCAAAGATGTTCTTCAAAAATCCCTAGACACTATGTATCTACATCGTAATATGCCACCCACTCAAGTAAGTTCCATATTTGATCAACTATCTAATGAATCCATCACTCATAATCCTCCATTCAATCAACCCATCTTAGAGTTAATTCAAGATTTACATTCTTTATTTCAAGACAAAATTCAAGTTATGGAAATAATGATTACATCTATGAAATATTAAATTAAACACCTCAAAGATGCTTCTCAATTCCATGCTAGTTCTTCTTTTACATCTCATTCTACTTCTATGACTTCCACATGTGCTCATATCAGTGAGCCTCAAGCCTTACCACTACCAACACCTCTCAAGTTTGATCTCAATGTTAAGTAACATGATATTATACCTCAGCTTCTCACTCACTAGTTGATCAATTTGCCATCCACTAATTGCTACCCTCCTTACTGGATTGCTAAATATCAAGGTCACCCATATTGTAATTATCATTGAATTAATGGACATAATGACAATAATTGCCATGCTCTATAATGGAAAATTGGCAACCTTAAGCATTATGGCCTCGTTTCATTTGCTACACAAAACGTTGCTATATGTTCATTTCCAATTGTTACATCCCATTGGGTTCCTAAATCTTATTCATCTATGTCTAATGAGCATCATGCCATCGTTACTAATGTTACTTCTACAATAAGTCAAGATCCACCTAAGCATTTTCCTCTCAAAATCAATTCAACCCCTCCTCCTCTCAAGACTTCTACCGCGTCACCAACTCCTAAACAACTTCCTCTCAAAATTAGTTTGACACATCCACCTCTCAATTCTTCTACAACTTTATCACTCCCACATAAGCTACCACCTTTCAAGATCCCTCCCCACCCTACTCCACTTCCATGTCCAATTCATTTTGTTAAACAAACTATTCCTTATATTGATGGCCAACACACATTTCAAGCCCCATCACCGTCACAATGTCTTTCTTTCATCATCTAGTAGATATCCATCACTCACATACCTAAGGGTATCACACTTCCCCCCCCTTCTAACACTATCAATTGTCTCTAACATCTACCATCACACTTAATTCTTTGTGCTTGATGTTTCATCTTTCTAAACAATTTCAAACCTTTTTGATAAATGCATTGTATCGTCATTACCCTGTGACGCACTCTAGTTCCATGGTTCATACTCAACTATCGAGGGTCTAAATATGAAATGAACCTCACCTTTATTCACTCTTCATGCTCTCCACTTCATGTTTTATTTGATCTAGCGCACATTTTTCAAACAATTTCTTGATGATGCACTCTTATCTATGGTTCATTATTGACTGCCAAGGGGGAATTTATAAATGAACCTCATTTTATACACATTCAATAGGGGGCATGCAACTCCCACCATCTCCACACTTTGCATTCCATACCATCACACTCAGACATTGCATTTGAATATCTTGGTTGCACTTATTCTTGCTTGCTTATACTTACATGTACA
Source organism: Taxus chinensis (assembly GCA_019776745.2). NCBI lineage: Eukaryota > Viridiplantae > Streptophyta > Pinopsida > Cupressales > Taxaceae > Taxus > Taxus chinensis. The sequence continues at coordinate 3,084,182 of CM034149.1, forward strand.
CTTTGTTTCCCATGCTAGACGAATACTTAGTATGTCAATATATTTTATATATACATATGCACATTTTCTTGGTTTTTTGGAGTGAATGTAGATCTCTTATAGGTCATTATACGTTGTAATGATGTTTGGCGCTATACCTCTTACCAGTCCCACTGAGGCTCCTGAGAGCATCTACTTTCTCACACATTACATGTGTTATCATTCCATTGTATACTACTTATTCTTACTAGCACATTACTTTCCACTGATACATATGTTCCTTGAAATACTTTTTATCTTTCTAACATGTTAATGGGTGCTTCATGTGCAACATTTGCCTTGTAGGACTATTTGCCACCATGGTCGTCTGTTACACTTTGTTTGTCACTGTTGTCATTGTATGCCATTGTTTGTGAACTATGCCCTATGTCTTGTTTGATTATTACTTGTATTTTTTTGGCCACTTCGGCCCCAATTGTCTTGTGCCATTGTGAGCGATGTCCCATGTTTGAAACTTAATTTTCACGGTCCACATTGTTTGCACATTTGTTTTTTGCATTGTTTTCTATTACATGTCATGATTACTATTGACACGTGTTTTTATCCATCTTGTTTGCACGTGCCTTGGTTTCTACCTTACACATCCCCTACCCTACTGCAGGGATATAATATAGATCAACATCAGGGCCTTTCTTTTGGGCCACATTCTCCTAAGTGAGCTAGTCTGTAGCTTGAGTGAGTTTGACTGTATATAGGGTAATTTGAGTTAGTGATGTGGTATGTGGCAAAATAAATACTTACATAATTTTAAAAAATCTAGAATATTAATCCCACATGCATAGTGAAATGTGGCTTGCAAGTAATAGTGAAGTAAGGAGCCTAAGACACCCCTCTTCAAATCGAGTGTGTAGAACTTAGTTGAGGCCCCTCGTCTAATAAATAACAAGGTCCATTTGTCTGAGCACGAGTGTCAAAGACTAGAGGAGAAAAAAAATTTATTTTACATTGTTTCACCACTTGTTGCAAGTTGATTGGTCCACTTGGTGATCATGCATGTTTCCACATCACCTCAGACCTACGTGTTTTCTTTATTTTTTAGCAGTTGGGCCAAAATTTCAGCAGGTGATATCTTTTACATACGACCTTTATTTTTCATGTTCTGCATATCGTCAAAAACGTCTTGACAGGATCTATGCAAAAAAAATATTTACAACTGAATTTAAATAGTAGATTGTCATTTCTTAGTAGAGATCCTCTTAGATCATGTATTAATGTGATAATTTATTCATTTACTTTAACAATATTCATTCTCGCATTATTCATTTACTTCCATGACTATGCACACGTGGATAACCACGTTCTTATTCCCAACTTCACACTAAAACTTGAGGAAATTAATTTTTCTCCACAACCTTGACCTCTTCCTCTAAAATTTCCTTTGCCTCTTTGCACACCATCGATGTGCTAAGAAGTATTTGAATCTTGTTTAATAGATCCTTCTGAGCCTACAAATCTATTTAGAATCTAGATTCCTAGCACTGCATTTTTTTAGAATTTTTGTAGAAGAATTTATTTAAATACTGATAATATTGAAATGTGTTATGACTCTGTCTATAATTTTTTCTCATTACCATATTTGGTGTAACTTATTAATTTGGTGTCATATTTTTATTCAAGTTACGTGATCCTAATGTTTATAGAAGTTGGGAGTTACTTTATAACTAATCTTACATGGTTCATTCATTCACAAAGGTTAGTGCAAGTCCCTTTGAGAGTGAAGAATGTCACACTCCAAAATTGTACACATGAGTAATTAATTGGATTCTACCAAGATTATGAGATCTAAAGTCATTCTAATTATGAAAAAATTCACAGTCAAGGTCCTTTGAAGTACAAGATTACGAGGTCCATTTTTTAGTCACAGGTCAACCTAGAAAGTGAAAGTGACTCCTTGTGATTGTGTGAATATGGGACAATGGGATTTCATAGAGAATTCTAATTGTGTGATGATAACATGTGGAGAGTCTGAATCTAATGTTTCACATTGAAGGCGAGGCAATGAAACATCATATGACCATTGTTGATCGAATTTTTTTGCTCCTGATTCATATTAGTGAAATGGTAACAAAGAAAATAAGAAACTTCAATAATGAGAGGGTTTAAGGCTACCTCTTGATAAGATGAAGATGGACGAGGGCACAAAATAACCTCATAAAGAACTTGATTCGCTGCATAATAAAGGGGAGCTCAACAAGAAAAATGATAAGTAGATAGGAAGTTGGCTTGCCTAACAACACTAGTCCCGAGAAGTGAAAACTTCCTAGGATGGATGTCAACCCACTTTGATAAAATAAAAATAAGATGATAAAACATAAATGATAATATGCATTAAAATATGAACTGAAACAGAAATTATGAAAAGTGCTAGATAAGATAAAATGTAAATATGATAACAGAAAACTTTGAAAACTAAACTAAACCTGATCAAGTCGATGACGACCCGGGGCTACTAGGCATAATCGATGGTGACTAGCATATCTTGATGAGTGATATGAAGTTGATCTAGCACTGATCTGATGTTAGACTATTACAGAGGACTTGGATCTGATTATAATAGAAAGGATGTGAGAAAATTGTTGAATCTGATGAGGGGAATGATGACTGTAAGTTGGGTTGACAACAATTGGGCAGGATCGACGGCTACTATTTATGAGGAAGATGAGATCAAAAGCAATAAGTGTGTAGAATGGAAAGATTGAGAGATCTAAGGGACTGTGGGATCAAAAAATAGATAGCTGATAGGATGAATTATAGATAACAAGACAAATGTGGATCGGGTTGATGGTGATTGTGCAGAGTCAACAGTGATCGAGAAAGGATCTAGGATCTGATGGATAAAAATGGATGCAAAAACAAACTGCTAAAAAAGATTAATGATGGTTGATGCAAGGGAAAAGCTCAAAGGTTACTGATAAACCTACAAGGCTGATGCATAAGAGGGATGAAATTAAAAAGTGGGGCTCCAAGATAACTCAAAGTCTCCAAGATCTTCAAAATGGCATGCAAGGTCTTCAAAAAAACTCCAAGATGATAACAACAGTTGCAAAGAAGAGAGAGAAACACAACAAAATTTGTGAGGAAGCTTGAGATCTTAAAATTGCATCCTCAAGAGAGGAGGGGTATGAGTGTATTTATAGGTTTAAGGGCGACCCGGATGGGTCACCGATGACTATAGCGGACCATCGATTTAGGCGGTGGGATGATACCCAACTCATTGAAAAAGGGCCTAAAGAGGGTAGATTAGGGTTTTAAGATGTTAATGTGGGTTAGGGTTACATAGGGAGAATAAAAGGTGGTTGGGGGATACAAATGCATTGAATTGTTGGGTTTAACACACCGATTGTATAGACAATATATCATATCTAAGCATACATGAAAATAAAAGCGGATATTCTACCAGAAGAATTATACAAAACAAGAGACATAAATCAACATCAAATTTAACATAGTTCACCCAATGTGTGCTACGTCCACCGAGAAGCAAGCCAATCTATTATCCAAAGCTTTAACAAGATATACAATGAAAATTTACAATCTTCTACACTTCTCAGATGTTCAGTACTTTCTTCCTTCAAGCTTTTTTGATTCTTCACCAAGATTTCTCTCTCACATAATTATATTGTAATTATGATGCATCCATTACTTCTAAACCCTAGCTTTTATGCTTATATAGGCGTTTATAAACTTAGGGCACTTAGCCATGCAATTACATCCAATAAATCCACTTTAATGTTAAAAATAGATTTAATTCCCGAGAGTTAATTAAAACTTTCTCGCACGGGTAACCAACACTGATTAACCCTGACCGACATGGGTTACTTTTCCTGACCTGGACTGACCGACACCAGTTAGCCCTGACCGACGCCGGTTACTGTATTTTCTAGCAAGTTCCAATTGCATGCTAAAATGAAGTAATTAAGCTTCACAACTCAACAATCTCCCACTTGGAGTTTAATTACTACACCATACATGTACATCATCATTCTTGGATCCTTCCTTGGCTTTGTTTCTTCCTCTTCAAGTTTCAAACTCGAAGACCAACAGAAGTGGAGTGTAGCTCCAACTTCTCCTTTTCTAATGGCTTCGTTAGCATATCTACAGGGTTCTTACTCGTATGAATCTTTTCCAGATTCAACTGTCCATCCTCCAATACCTGCCATATGAAGTGATATCTCAACTAAATGTGTTTCATTCTCGAATGAAATGTCGAGTTCTTTTCCAAATGAATTGCACTCTGACTATCACTGAACAGTTTACAATTACTTGGCTCCTTTCCCAACTCTTCCATGAACCTACTCATCTATATCATCTCCTTTCTAGCCTTTGTAGCTGCAACATACTCTGCCTCTGTAATAGACAAAGCCACAACCTTTTACAATCTCGAAATCCAGCTAACTGCCATTCCACCTACTATGAAAATATATCCAGTAGTGCTCCTCCTACCATCTAGATCTCTAGCCATATCCGAATCAACATAGCCACGTAATGAAATATCTGAACCTCCATAGCATAACTACATGCTAGATGTCCCTTTCAAATACCTGAGTATCCATTGGACTGCTTTCCAATGCTCTTTACCTGGATTAGCCATATATCTACTCACAACTCCCACTACCTGTGTAATGTATGGTCTTGTACAAACCATATCATACATGAGAATTCCAACTGCTGAAGCATATGGCACTCGTGTCATGTATTTGACCTCATCTTGTGATGAAGGACACTGATCTTTATTCAATTTGAAGTGTCCAGCCATAGGCGTGCTGACAGGTTTTGCATTCTGCATGTTGAACCTTTCTAACACCTTGTAGATATAATCCTCCTGAGACAAATACAATTTCTTGTTTTTCCTGTCTCTATGTATTTGCATGCCAAGAATTCTTTTTACAGCTCCCAAATCCTTCATTGCATACGTGTGAGCTAGCTTTCTCTTAAGCTCACCAATGTCCTGTATACTAGATCCTGTAATAAGCATATCATCCACATATAATAACAAAATAATATAGCTCACATTTTCAAGCTTCTTGAAATAAACACAATGGTTAGATTCACATCTCAAGTAACCATGCTCATGCATAAAACTATCAAACATCATGTACCATTTCCTTGGAGCTTGCTTGAGCCCATATAGGCTCTTTTTCAACCTGCACACTAATTTCTCCTTACCCTTGACTTCATACCCAAGCGGCTGCTGCATATAAATCTCTTCATCCAAATCACCATGAAGGAAAGCCATCTTCGCATCTAGTTGCTCTAAATGTAAATCTTCTACTGCAACTAAACTCAATACAGTACGAATAGAAGTCATCTTAACAACAGGAGAAAATATTTCACCAAAGTCAATACCTGCCTTTTGTGTAAATCCCTTTACTACAAGCCTTGCCTTATACCTTTTCTGTCCACCCTCTTCTTCCTTAATTCTGTAAACCCACTTGTTCTGCAATGTTCTCTTTCCTGCTGGCAATTTAACCAAATCCCAAGTCTGGTTCTGTCCCAAAGAGTTCATCTCCTCATCCATGCCATGCTCCCATTGAACATGAGTTTTATCATGCATTGCTTCTTCAAAGCTTTATGGTTCACCACTATCAGTCAATAATAGATAAAATAGAGAAGGTGAAAATCTTTTTGGAAATTTACTTACCCTTTGTGACCTTCTCACAGGAGTTCGGGGTACCAAAGGCTCAATCTGGACCTCCTGGACATTACTATCAACTTCTGACAGTGACCGACGCCGGTCACTGTACGTACCCAAAATTGTATGTACTGTACAGTCGAAAAAAGATGTTACACATGCCCCGATGATGATACAGGTCTCTTCGCAAGGTGTTCGGGATCCAGAGAAGCTTTACGGACATGCGTTAACATCCCGCATGCCCCACTTAGCCACCGCGTGCTTTGTTTTCCCTATTTTTCCCTCTTTTCTTGGCTTTTTGGTCTTCAGTGACGAAACCGCCGCCCTGAGCAGGGCGGCGGTCCTTTACGCGTTTTCCAGAACGTTATTTTGACGGAACGCATGCAAAAATCAACGCTTTACCAGCTTTTCTTGCCGACTTGAGCATGCATTAATGTTTTTGGTCCCCTGGAATAGTGTTTTTCTTTTGTTTAATGTTTAGGAATTCAGTTTGGATTTGATTTTTGGATGTTTGGATTCCTATAAATGCATGGTTTGTGCACATGCAAAGGGCCCCGGAACTTAGCTCTGAATTTTGCTCCAAAGTTTGCTTTTGAATTTCTTGTTGCAGTAGATTTAGTTTTCCTTTGCTTAGAATTCTTAGTTTTCTCATTGAGTGCTTTGGTTAGTATTGTGTTGCAGCTGGTAAGCCACATATCCAACTTGTGCAAGTGCAAACATTATTTGGGCCACCATTTTCACTCCAACTTTCATATTTTCAGTGCTATGGTCTTTTAGCTTGCTTAGGATTGGTAGCATAGTTTGTTGCAAGATTGTTTTAGCTTTGTGTTACTGTTGGTAAGCCACAGATCCAACTTGTGCAAACAGTATTATTGTTTTGGAGTAGAATAGTCTAGGCAGCCATTAAAGTTGCAGGTTTTGCTCTTCATACAGAGTAGTTTCAAGTTCTGGACGCTTTTGTTGCATGATTCGCAGTAGACCCCGCTAGGAATTGCATAGGCCAAGCTTTGTACTCTTGCGCTATCCCTCTCCTATCTGCATTCTATTATATCTGCATTCTAAAGGTTGTCCATTGATCCAAATATCTATTCCTGTTGATGCAAGCATTCCACGCTTTTCTGGATTCACGTGAGCACAAAGAACGAAGAGATCATATTGAGGGGACAAGAACATACACACCGTCGGATTCGCCACTGTTCTGCGAAATCCAGGTTCCATCTTTCAAAGTTTTAGTTAGAACTTATCAAATAAAGTAGTTAATCACTTTATTTCAGTTATTTCTATTCTCGATGTTGCCAAGGAGGTTGTGGGGATTGATAGTTTCTGAGAAACTATGATTCATTCCTCACTTCTGAGGTAGGATCGAGAATCTTGCAGATAGATTAGTTATTTCGTTGTTTAGAATAGATATACGAAATCGCACAGACAAATAGCTACACTCGGCTATTTTGTTTGTTTTACGTTGTTAGTTTAGTTGTCAATTCTAAATATTTTTAAATAGCTGCTTTCTTATAAATTGCCAGAAAATACAAAAAGAAATTATATATGCTAGAAGTGCACTTAGATTTCACTTTATTATAGTTTGTTTTATTACTGCTTTTGCATGACAATTACGGGACCTAGGGAGTCCAGGGAATACATTTTCGAGCCAATTGTGCCCCAGCCCAATACCATAGTGGCAATAACTGACATTGACCAAAACCTTAGGATACAAGTCTTCCAAACAACAACAGACTTCCAATAGATCAGGGCACAGTTGAGAGGGTTAAACATCGAAGACGACCAAGCACATCTGTTTTGGTCAAATCAGCCAAACTACAGATTACCCTAGAAAATGCCCACATGACTGTAGAAGGGCTCGAAAGAGAACAAGCATTCGGGTGTGATCCTTTAGTTCCACAGCCAGACGCAGGAGACACCCTAGTAGATATAGATACCAGCTTAAGAATCCAAGTTGCGAGAACACCTGTAAGCTATTCTGAGAAGATCACACAACTGTTGGTTCTAAACATAGAAGCTGAAAAAGCTTATGACTACTAGATACTAGGGATCAGAACTTGATCTCCCGTATGACCATAACGGGACCGCAACAACCAAGAGTCTATAGTTGTGATCCACAGATCCCACAGCCTAACGAATCCATAAGAGAATTAGACATAGACACTGGCCTACGTAAATTAGTATTTCAGTCTACTCCGATTCCACCTCTCATCATTCAACAGTTATCCCTACTAGACACAACAGCTAACGAAGCTAGAGAATTTTGGACTAGGCCAGAGAATCATCCATAGAGTTGACCATATTCACCATATGACCCTATCAGGAGAAATACACGAAACCATCCCGGGTCATTTTCCACGTATCCCACAACCCATAGATCGAATCACGCCAGAGCTCGATATTGATTGGAGCCTTCGAGCAGTCATCCTCACTGATCGATCTATCACACCAGTCCAAGTTAGAAGGGCCTTTTTTTCCTTAGAATTCACGAAATACCATTAGTGCGTATCGAAGACATTAGACTCCCCAACTAGTTTGTCTGCATATTCTACCCCCACCGGCTGTCTCAGCACGACCTCGGGAGGTCGGGTACATGGAAGAGTCACTTGTTGATTCTCACGCTCGCCTGTTGCTTTTCCGACGTACAGACCACTACCCCTTTTTCAAAACATTTTCCTTTCTATTCCACAGTTCATCTGACCGATGTCGGTAAGGGACTAACCGATCACGATTACTGTGTATTTCTGTAAGTGTTTCTTTAAAACTCGAGAGTTTATTTTCATCAGTAAAATTCTCAATTTTCTCATCCTTGGGTACCAAAATATGATCCCTGTACATTCTCTTTTCATTCCATTCAAAATCATGACTCCTAATAATTTTAGAATTCTCTAAATCCCAAAAATAGAAACCGAAACCACTAGATCTATAAGCAATGAAAGTGCACCTCTTAGATTTTGCATCCATTTTTTTTCCTATTTTCCTTATCAACATGCACAAAAGCTTCTGAACCAAAAAATTTAAGAAAAGAAAGATCTACCTATTTTCTAGTCCAAGCTTCCTCTAGTATTCCTCCATCTAGTGAACTTGAAGGCCCACGGTTAATCAAATAAACCACTGTATCAACTACTTCTTCCCAAAACTACAAGGGCAATCCAGTATGCATCCTCATGCTTCTATCATGTTCCATGATTTTACTTTTCATTCTTTCTATTACACCATTCTCTTATGGTGTTCTTGGAACCATTCTTTCTCTATATATCCCATTCACTGAACAATAATCATTGAAAGACTTTCTACAGTATTCACCACCATTGTCAGATCTAAAGCACTTTAACTTAGAATTTGATTCATTCTCAACAAGGGTTTTCCATCTTTTAAAAGTTTCAAAAACATTAGATTTGTGTTTAATACAATAAACCCATATATTTCTTGTAGCATCATCAATGAAAGTAACATAATACTGGGATCCACCATGAGAAGCTACCTGAGCTGGTCCCCACACACTTGAGTGTACAAGCTCCAATTTTTGCTCCTTCTTAGTTGCCCCAACTTTGAGAAATCTCACTCTCTTTTGCTTTCCAAAGATAAAATGCTCACAGAAATCAAGATCTAAATATTTCAAATTTGATAACTTACCCTTAGGCTTTAAGATCTACATTCCTTTTTGACTCATATGACCCAACCGATTATGCCACATGCATGCATTTGAATCTGAAGTAGATAATGCAGAAAAGGAATCAGTAATATAGGTAGATAAATATAACGTTCCTACCTTCTTACCTCTTTCCACAACAAAAGAACCCTTGGTGACTTTCCAAGAGTCTCCTGTAAAAGTAACCATGCAACCAGATTCACCTTGTTGCCCTACAGAAATAAGATTCCTCCTGAGGCTTGGCACATGCCTCACATATTTTAATACCCATGTATTTCCATTTTGCAATTTTAGATGAACTTCCCCTTTACCAGTAATACTGCAAGGTTCATCATCACCCAAATAAACATGCCCAAAATTGCCCTGGACATAATTTCTGAAATAACCCTTATTAGGGGTTGCATGAAAAGAAGCTTCTGAATCTAAAACCCATGATTCAATTCTACTATCTAAAGAAAGAATAAGAGCATATTGCATTACCTCTGATGCAACAAGATTTGCCTCTTTACCTTTGTCTAGTTATTGGTTCTCTTTATTCTTTGACCAACAATATTTTTTTTACATGTCCTTTCTTTCCACATTTCCAATAAGTAATTCCGTTACTTACGGATTTAGATATGTTATCCCTTGACTTTGATTTCCCATTACTCTTACTCTTGGATCTCTCCTTCTACCTGCCCCTTGCTTTCTACATTCAAATCATTTCCAGATGATGTTTCCTCTGTACTTTTCCTACGAATTTCTTCATTCAAGATTATACTAACCACATCATCAAACTTCAAAATATTATTAGCATATGTTGTATTACTAACAGCCATTACCAAGTTGTCCCAACTATCAGGAAAAGAACATAAGAATAAAAGTACTTTTACTTCATCATCAAATGGTATTGAAATTGATTTTAACTGATTTACAATAGATCGGAAATCATTCAAATGACTAGAGGCAGATTCACCTTCATGCATCTTAGAACTAAAAAGTTTCTTCATCAAATAAACTTTATTTGAAGCACTAGGTTTTTCATATAAATTAGTAAGAGATTTCATTAAGTCTACCGTAGAAGCTGCTTCTGTAATATTGGAAGCCACATATGCTGTCAGGTTCAATCTTATAGATCCCAAAGCCTTTCTATCAAGAATCTTCCATTCTTCATTAGTTATCTTTATAGGTCTAAACTTCTCATCCAACGATAAGTACAAATCTCTCTGATACAGATAATTCTCAATCTATATCTTCCATAATTGATAATTTCGGTTGTCAAACTTCTCTACCTTGTATTTATTATCTTCTGTCATTGTTATAGCTCCCATTTAATTAGAAAACCCTTTGTGAGTAAATCTATCAACACAAAAAACCCTCAAACAAAGCTCTGATACCAGTTGTTGGGGTTAGGACACCGGTTGTACAAACAATATATCAGATCTAAGCATACATGCAACTAAAAATGGATATTCTACCAGAATAATTATACAAAACAAGAGACATAAATCAACACCAGATTTAACGTGGTTCACCCAGTGTGAGCTACGTCCACCAAGAAACAAGCCAATCTATTATCCAAAGCTTTGACAAGATATACAATGAAGATTTACAATCTTCTACACTTCTCAGATGTTCAGTAACTTTCTTCCTTCAAGATTTTTGATTCTTCACCAACAATTCTCTCTCACATAATTATCTTGTAATTATGATACATCCACTTACTTCTAAACCCTAGATTTTATGCTTATATAGTCGTTTATAGACTTAGGGCACTTAGCCATGCAATTACAATCAATAAATCTATTTTAATGCTAAAAATAGATATAATTCCCAAGAGTTAATTTAAACTTCATCACACAAGAAACTGACGCTGGTTCTACCTAACCGTGGCCAGTTCCTTACTTACTTGACCGATGCCGGTTTTCCCTGACCGATGCCGGTTACTGTATTTTCCAACAAGTTCCAATTGCATGCTAAAATGAAGTAATTAAGCTTCACAACTCAACACGTAGCACTTACCCAAGACTCTACCACTCTACTACATTCCCTCACAGGATAATGAGGGGATCCTTGCCATGATCACTTTGGTTCAAATGAATGGATCTTAACTGATGTTGTCTGTCTTAGGAGTTTAGGTTCAATCTTAAATACCTTTACTTCCTTTGTAACTATTTGAAAGTATGACTTGTGGTTGATTGTTTGAATCCTTAATTATTTGTACCTTTTCCCAGATTTTATAAGTACCCTCTTGAAATTTGAATAATAACTAGTGACCTGGGTGTGTTTAGATTATCACAGTCACTTCTAGAGTCGAGGGCCTGAATATTTCTTGATCTCAGTTTCCCTTTTTTGGTCTCTTAAGTGATCCAAGTTCAAGCATTTTAATTCTTCTAAAAGGACTAATTACCATTAACTCCCCTCAGAATCAGGGCATCTAAGACCTTTACCTCAATCAATTTTATCTAAAACTTCTTAAGGATGGTATATGGAATCAAGACTATATTTATTAGTTCATGGAGTGTCAACTCAACTTTCTTACCCTATTAGGGATATTTATATTTCACAATGATTCCTTTGAACTCTCTAAAACAATGAAAATCCACTTATTAACTCTATTCTTAAATAGAACTTGGGGTTTAATAAATACTTATATTTAAGAGTTCTTGTTTCTAACCTTAGGATTTATAACATGGTATACTACATTGTGAAGGGTAGAATCAAACTTTGAATTTTAACTCTACCATGGTCTTAATATTTTATTGATCCCAAAATTTAAAATGTCTCTCAAGTCATCCTTCTGGTTCTACCATCCTTGATAAAAATTCATGCTAATGTTTGCAAACACAATCAAGATAATGGTTATAGTGTACATAGATTTAAGGTAACCTTCCATACCCAAGAACACTAGTTGATAATGTTAACCCTCAATTAATTCATGGATTAACTTGATCAAATATGAGCCACTCACACGATTTTAAATTAATTTCTTCATTCAAATTATTATCAAGACTCTCTTACCTTTAACTCAAAATTTCATGAGACCTTGCACATGGAAAAAAGCCTTCTTGTCAACATGATCTTCTGGGAGGCTTATACATGACCATTCTTTAATTGTAAGATTATCATGCTCTTGTGAATATAATTCACACAATCTCTATAATGAGTATTTAATCATAAATTTACAAGATGAAATCATCATGCATATTATTATTTAAATGTGATCCGAAACACATTTTTAGATATTCATGGATTATACAACATAAAAACACTAATTCAGTCTTGTCTAGTTTCAGGAATTTTTTTCATTAGATAATATAAGAAAGTACAAAGATCCTAGAGACATTGATAAAATCTAAGAACACAGTCACTTATCTCACCCAACACCACCTACCATCCTCCTTCATTTGAATACTTTCCAAATTGTAAGGGTGGACACTGTTAGGGTTCTAACTCATTAAAACCAAAGGATCTAATAGGAATTGTTTAATCCCTTTTAAGGCTCAAGATCATGTTATGACCTAGGTGAAGAGTATGCCTCATGACATTTGACACCATTGAATGACCCTAAACTAACACTTTATCTTAGCCCCTCCTAGACAATTTGAACATTTTCTCACTTGTGGTTTTGGAGGGAAACCACTTATTAAAATAAAATTGAGTCCAAATGGACTAATTACCAAAAACACCTCCATAATGACTTCACACACACCTAGATAGATTAAACAAACCAAAAATTCTTAATTTGACAATGATGTTCCTTTATCAGTGTTGCACTCTTAGAATTCCACATGCATGTGATGAAATTGTACACATGGCCATTAGGTCGATGCTTACACATCCTCATGTAATTTGGGGAAGTTATTTTTTGATCCTTTCGGAATATGAAGTGGTGGAGCCAAGGCCAACAAACCAATATTCTATCCCCATGACACATGTGAGACCATTATTTATTCTTCTTAGACACTGGTTCTTCTTCCAAGGAATGAAGACTAGTGGTTCTACAACTGCTTCTCAAATATGACCTTCAAGAGGAAAAATTCAAATTTAGGAAAGTACTCTTGACCTGATTTTCCTTGCTATTATAATAATGGGATAGTCTGAAATTATCTCTTTTTTGTTCCTCAAATGTGAGGTCTACAATTCCACTTACACGATCAAATTCAGGTGTATCTTCTTTGGACCAGTTTGATCAGAGCATTTGAGAGAAATGAAACTGAGGAAAATGCATATTTTTCAATAGGGTTGCCACAAGGTTATTGAACATTTAGAGGTATTTCGATTTTTATTTGGCCCGAGTTAGACATAGTTTTTATGGATTTGAGGCTAATGAGGTGGGTGTAAGGTAGGATTTGGGGGATAGTTTGTAAGAGATTTTTACTGGTGAATGAGAAGGAATATCCGCAGTATGAGTTGCCAAAAAATATTGGTGAAATAATTTGTTGTGTGTGAATTATTGATTTTGACCCATAGTCACGGAGCTAAGCCCCTATTCTTAGAGGTATGAGGAGGATCCCATTATTGAATGTAAACTACCTGAAGTTAGATTAGGGTGGCTTGCAAGGTTTTTGATCACACAAGAATAGCCCCAAAGACCTTTGAAAATTGGAATTCTTATACTGTACAAGGGAGGAATTTTTTGTGAGGAGAGGTCAAAGGAGTTAGGGAAATGAGGAGATAGGGGGTTACTTGTTGTGAGTGGGATTATAGAATTATAAATCAACTGGAAATTAGATCCACATTAAATTAATTTTTTAGTTGTGTATAAAAATGAGACAAATGATACTACCGACAAATCATATACACATAATACATATTGAATTCATCAAGGGCATATACACCTTGATTGGTTTTGCAATATTAATGTTTACAAATTTGGAAAGTAGAGAGCATCATAAATGCAGTGTAAATCTCAACAACATACAATAATCAAAAATTTCCAATCCTTTGGGATGGAGAAACCATTCCAATTTATAACAATACAAGTTTTCCTTTCAGACCCACATGAATTTTCACTCCTCATCACTTGTGGCCTTTCACATTTATAAGAGGTGAGTATTTTTCTTATTGATGAAAAATGAATAAAATTAGGGAAAAAGAACATTCTTGGTGAAGAATTAGAATATGTAGAGAGAGAGAGAAGCGTTGACCAATCTGATGACGATGAAGTCTTTTCTGTGAAAAGAGCTTGCTGTCTTAAAGCAATTGGATCACAATCTCACTTATTTTGTGAGATGTCAAAAGAACATTCTAGAGCATCAAATAAGTGTTCAAAAACATTTTCATTGATCCACATTGAAACTGAAATGGATCCTCACTTTGCATAGGTACATGATTTCTCCTTGAATGATATTCATCTTATGGCTATCCATTGAAAGAAATGAGGAACATATGGTTTTTACTTTGGGGTGTGATCATTACCAGGTGGTGAATGAGTGTTTAGGAACACTACTAAGTGGGTTGCGACAAGTGAAAAAGAGATGGTTATCCCCTTGTTCTTACAAACATGGTACTCAAAATGAATATCATCTATTAAATGTGGTCTGAGATTTCTTAAACAGAACACTAAATTAAAAAACTATACACTGAATAATAGAATAATTCAATTTGAATTCATTTAGGATGATTTATTCTTTAATAGAGAGTTTACATTATATAGGAGGATGTTCTCCTTAATACAAGGAGTCAACATCGATAGATTTGGATCAACCCACATATCTCTCTCTAATCCCTAAAATCTCTCAAACTTATCCTTAAGATATCTCTCACACTAAAATAGTTACGTGATTTGTTCTCACAACTCACTAATAATAAAACTGGTTACAACTATATTATTAATATGAGTTCTATAAACTCATTATTAATAATATTACATTTTATTTAATAATGTTACACAATATTTTGGTAACATTCACTCCCTTATTGTTAACATTATTAATTCCAAATATACACTCCCCTAATGTTGACATTATAGATACCACAATCACACTTCCTTCTACAGCTTGTCGCCCATGCGTGCTCATGATCTAGATGGTTTTTAAGGACAACCAACAACCTCAACAAGGATGGTTTTACAGGGCAACCAACAACCTCAATATCATGATTTTTCTTTTCCTTGTGCTTTCGTCTGTCCACTATGTCTTTCTGTCAAGGAATCATGTAGGAACCACTGCTTATTGAATAAAAAATGAATAGAGGGAAAATTGAACATTGAGACCATGTTCTAGTTCACCCCTTAATGTGAACATTTTACTTCTTCAAACAAGAACTTTGAAATCATACTCCAAATCTGAAATAAAATAAAAACAACCATACACACACACTGCCACCACAACTTCGTGTGGCCTCGTCGTTGGTGATTGACGTGAGGTCGTTGAATGACCTCATTCCTTTGTTGCCTTCATTCTCCACGAATCTGCTGCTACCTCAGTGGAATGCAAACATGAATCAATTTTTTTTCCACATTGACGTTATTCTTTTCTTACCTCCTGCAATGTGAAACATTTTATTTTTCAAGCGTCGGGTAAGACCGAAAATACGTTCGTAAGGCAATTTTTTTAAATTATTTTACAATATTTGACTCTTTGACTTTTACAATGAATTAATTTTTCTATTTTTTTTTTGACTCTTCTGATAACACTTTTGACAACATTAACATATAATGATACAAAAAGTAATATAAATATTACTTTTATGTTTTGGACTGACTTCGACATACAATGATTCCATCGTAATACACTAGACTCTTGTCAAGAATAGATACTTATTACATAACAAATATAACAAAATTCTTACTTAGTATTTGAACACGTATACATATTTATACTAAGGTTAAGCTAGACAAGACTAAACATATGAATCAACCTCCTAATGACACAAGAAATTTTAATTAATGGAGGATATGACACATACCTGGAAACTAAAACTATCTACAATGAATGAAACAACATGAAAGATATTTGACCAAAAGATATGCACAAATTCCTATCAAACCATCCATTATGCCAATGTGCACTTGACGCTTGTAATGATTGATCTTAAAATTGGTGCACGTGGTCTGAGCCTTCATTGGAGACTAGAAATAGCAAAGATAACCAATTATTTTCTCATGTATTGAAGGAAACCACATGATCATGTGGACACGGTCAAGGCTGAAGTTTGAACTGTATAGATCATCAAGTGAAGAGCATAAAGCATTCTTTATTCTCGAAGGTCCACCTTGTAAATAAACAACAAGTTATTCAAAATTATTCGATCTTTCAACTCCAGAGATATGGATGTGTGTGCAGGTGGACTGTTAACCGATCTTAGTTTGCCATCAACCGATCTTAGTTCACCATCAAACTAATGTTTTAGTTGTATACATTAAATATTTAAACATAGCTAAATAAATAATTGCTCTGATAAATTTGCTAGAAAGTTGAGTTACCAGTAGATTCAAATTGAATGCATCGGTCAGGAAATACGAATGGAATAACGTTGAACAATTGTGTTTTCTTGCATGTAGCTGTCGATTCATAGGTGCCACGCCCAAATAATGAAATATACAAAAACAATGATGAAATCGGTTTCATCAAGTTCCCAATTTACACAATTTCCAATGAATAGAATGAGCACGTTGAATTCTATCATAGAGATGAAACTGTATATCATGCATAAAATTATGAAGTATCAACAAGTGTGCAGATCTCCAGATCGACAACACGTAGATCACACCACTTAACAAGCATGCATAGGGCAATAAATAACATATGCAACTCTTGAATTTTCTTCTAATTCTCCATACTAGCAATGAGAGATGTGACCTGCTCTGATACCACTGTTAAACATTACACTATAATATAAGAAACAAACACTGAATATTAAAATATAGAAATTGAATTCATTTAGGATATCTTTACATAGATGGAGTTTACACTATATAGGAGGATGTTCTACTTAATACAAGGAGTCAACATCAATCCTCAATAACCCACATATCTCTCTCCAATCCCTACAATCTCTCAAACTAAAATAGTTACGTGAGTTGTTCTCACAGCTCACCAATAATAAAACTATTACAACTATATTATTAATATGAGTTCTATGAACTCATTATTAATCATATTACATTTTATTTAATAATGTTACACAATATTTTGGTAACAGCTTCATGGTGGCAAATGGGGTGAAAAACAGACACTTGGGTAGAAAAGGGAGGCTTAGAAAGTGATTTCAGGAGAAGAACAATGCAGTAGGGAACAAAATAAAATTGACTCTAAGTTCCCAAAGAAGGCTCTGAAACCACTAACCTTGATTACAGGATGAAAAATGACCTTTTCAGGAGCACAATGCACTTTGAAATTTTCAAAATGATTGAGGAATGTTCTTGCTACGATTAAAAAACAACTTGGGAGGTGCGAGAATGGAATGCGCGAAGCTTAACTGTAATTTACAATGGTGAAAATGATCAATTTCCATTTGGAAAAGGTCGGTGGGAGGAATTAAATGAAGGGATTTAATGATCTACGGAAAACAGGAGCACTCACAACACTAAGTACTAACTTATTCTTTTAGAGTGCAGATATGGCAGAAGAACAAGGCACAAAAGGCTAGAATTCACCTGGGACACATGACATAAGGTGCCGAAATGTCCACAATACACCAATGTTTAGTGGAATGTGGATAAGTCAGGTGAAAGGTGCACAGAAGGCCCATGGGACACAAGGACATAAGTTCTCCGTCGGCACAAAATTCTACAACACAAAGAAGACTTAGAAATTTTGAAGAAGAGCTTCCGGGTTAGTGGTGTGTGGGGAGAATGCAGAGATGTGGGGCACTGGTGATCAGGAAGCAAAAGGGCCACGAGTTCCTCAAAAGGCTGAAACAACCACAATACAAAGGAAAGGCAAGTCACCTATGGAAAAGAAGGCAATGTGGGGAACAAGAAGCCCGCAAGAACTCGGGACATGCAGGACAATAAAACCTGAAATACCTGCAAATCAAAGGAAAAGACCCAAAACTTAAAAGAAGATTTTAAAATTGACTAAATATTAGGATCATTTTCCTTCCCCGGACTTCATAAAGGTAAACAAAGATCTCATAAGAGATAACTTACTCAAAATTTTGAATCTAACAAAAATACACACCTTTTTTGGGTAAGTGACAACAGTTGGCTCTTTCTGGGGATTGGGCTGACTTGATACAAGGCAAAACAAAAGAACCTTATAATCTTAAGTTAATTACAAGTTTTGAATTCATTGGGTAATAGAGTCTAGAACAAGGCAACATAGAAGACACAAAGACAAAGAAAGAACAACACAAGCCAAAAATAAGAACTACACAAGACATATTTACAGGATTGTATAAGGGACTGCTTGCTCACTTCAAGACTAAAACAATTTCAAATATTGGCCACTATATGGTGATGGAAGAGAAGTTCCATCCATGTAGCTTAAATATTAGGAGTTTTCACTAGTGAAATGTCTGATTTTAAAAGGACCAAGCAAGAGAGAATCAAACTTACCATGAATTCCTCGAGGTTCACACCTTTTGTCCAATAGTAGGATAATATCTCCAACTTGGAAGTCTCTGGATTTAGTTTTCTTATCAAAGAGTTGTTTCACCTTCTTTTGATGTGCAACAATTCTATCCACCACTTGCAGCCTGTCCTCATCTAACTTTTGCAGGTACATAATTCTCTTCTCCATAGAGTTGGTAAAGTTTTCATCCTTGATGGCTTTCATCAATTACATTGCTGGCAATTCTCCTGTCACTGGTAGCAGAGCCTTTGTTCCATATACAACCTGAAATGGGGACATTCCAATTGTTCTCTTGGGTGTGACCATGTCTACCCAAAGAGAATCATAAAGCTTTTTGAGACAATTCCTCTGTGAGTCATCTACAAGCTTTCTAATGATTGCCACCAAATTTTTGTTAGTTTATTCCGCTTGCTCGTTCCCTTGAGGTTAGTAATCATAAGAGTGTGCAAGAGAAATTCCATAGCTATAACATAAATCAATCAGCTCATAAGAATAAAAATTTTGGGCATTGTTAGTGACAATTTTGTTTGGGACTCCAAACCTGACTAGAATGTTTTCCTTGATGAAATTACATACTACTTCAGAAGTGGTTCTTTTGACTAGAATAGCTTCTACCCACTTTGTGAAATAGTTAGTAGCTGTCAAAACATGTGTGTGCCCTACATTAGAATTAGGATTGAGAGTACCTATGAAATCCAGTCCCCACTATTGAAATGGATCCTCAATCACCACTGGTTTGAGAGGCAAGGTGGCCAGTTTGGGTCGGCCCACAAAGTTTTGACATGCTTCACATTTTGTGACCCATTTTGTTGCATCTTTAAACAATGTTGGCCAATAATATATTGCATGGAGGAATTTGTGAGTTGTTACAATAGATGAAAAATGGCCTCCACAAGCCTGATCATGGAAAGCTCTTAGCAACCTTTTATGTTGTTCTTTATCTACACATCTTAGAAATCTTCCATCAAATCCTCTCTTGAACAGTGAGTTATCCCAGAGTACATATTGGGCAGATCGTAATTTAACAACTCTCTTTTCCTTAGCACTCAAATGTGTTGGGCATTCACCATAGATAAGAAAATGAGCAATGTTAGCATACCATTCATCTGTTGAACTAAGCAAAAGTACAATTGGGATGTTAACATCTTCCTCTTCAGATGGTTCATCCATGGCACCATTGGCTAGTAGTTCACAAAGAGCTTTGCCTTGAACCAACTTAGTTGGTTTGATATCCAAGTCATATTCTTAGACTTTCGTTACCTAATTTCCTCGTTTTGATCCAAATTCTTGTTATTTGAGGATTGTTTTGAAGAACATGCTTAGCAACGACCAAACCAAAAAAGTGACCACCATAGATACCGTTGTGCAATTCATGGACAATACATGAAGATTCATGAGATTTTAGGCATCGTAATAGAATGCCATCAAATCCACATTTATAAAGGATGTCACCAAAGATAACATAGCGGTTAGCGCATTGAAGAAATGACCGATTACCATTTTTGGATAGGTTGGAAGGAATTTTGGATTGAGAAAGATAGTCAAAGATCTGAGAGTACCAGATATTGGGTTGGTTAGTATCAACATGATTGAAATGAGAAAGCTCATGGAAAAGAGATGAATAATCGAGGTGATGAATAACAACAGAGAGTTTAGATTCTTCAGTTGCCCATGGGATGAGATATGCGAGGGATGCCATGGTGGATGTAAAATGATTGGATGAACGAGGGACAAATTGGATGGTATATAAGTCAAAGGCCTCCAGGATAAAGTAGATGATGTCCTTATATTTTTGAAGGACTTAGTTTTTGCATTGATAGATTCCCTTGATTTAATTGATGATGAGTTGAGAATCACCATAGATATCAAGGATTTTGACGCCGAGCATGACAACAATTTCGAGACCCAAGATGAGGGCTTCATACTCAGCCATGTTATTAGTACATTCGAAGTTAAATTTTTAAGCGATGGGGATATGAGTATCTTAAGGAGGAATGATAATAACGTCAGTGCATCCCCCTTTCTAACACTTAGATCCATCAAAGAAAAGTGTTATCTAGAGGGGAGAAAACTCAAGATCAATGGTATGGATAGACTCGTCTGGAAATTGTTTTTGAGGAGGATGATTATTCAGAAGAGGGGATTCGGCGAGCTGATCAGAGATGGTCTGGCCCTTAATTGACTTATGATAAATGAACTCTAGATCAAACTCGGTCATGAGCATGAGACATCGAGTGATGTGGTCGTTATGATAAGGCTTAAAGTATATGGTTTTTCAGAGGATAAAAATAGTGATGACATAGGTTTTCTGATTAAGAAGATAGTGACAAAGTTTGGAGGTGGCAAAGAAGAGAGCACAAAATAACTTTTCAGCTTTAGTGTATTAAGTCTCATAATTGTGAAGGGTACGACTAACATAATAAATGGCTTGCTCTCTACTTTTCTCATCGCGATGCGCCAACATGGTGCCTAGAGTGTGATCATAGGTAGAGATGTAAAGATAGAAATTATCCCCCTCATGCAGAGGTGTGAGCATGAGCAGGTATAGAAGATGTCACATCCTATTTTTCCATTTTGTTTTTGGTTGCAAAAATGCATAGTGAAGTAATAATTAACTCATGGAAGCAAGTTGACTGGTATCGATGTCAGGTCGTGTACGCAATTATACATGCACACATATTTTTGAAAGGAAATATATTTAGGTGTGTATATGCATACCCAATACCACACATGCACTCATCACCTTACAACCGTCAACTAATTACTAATTCGTAACTCATATTTTGTTGTGCTTGTTGTGTGAAGTTACTTTACCTTGATGTGTGTGATGATTCGATGCTCTAGTATATGTCTTAGTTGTTGTACCTGTTATTATTATTTTGGTACATCTTTCTTGTTGAGATTAATGATTTGCGATATATGATAAATTTGTACACAGTTGTAATTCATTATTTCAGTTATTAAGAATAATGATGATGGTTTTAAATTTGTTAACTCTTTGTTAATATGGCAGTAATTAACCTTAAAACATAAGGATGGTCTTCATCAAAGGACAGGTAGAGTTTGAGATCGTCAAGGTAAAATTTTAAGTTGGGTTTCATAATAATTGTATCTGCAAGGATAAACTAGTATTTGTATTGTAGTAAAATGTTAGTACGGTTTATGGGACTATCAATATTTACTTAGCTATTTTATAGCTTGATCCTAGCACATATAATGTTCTATTTTTTAGATTGGTTGATTTCATTATGTGTTGGATCGTAACTTTTGGGTTTGATTTTTCCTTCGACCGACCAAGCTCTTTGATTGAGTGATTATTGTTTCTAAATGATCAATTTAATATATGCCATTCTTTTGGGCATTAAATTTTTTAAGACTAACATAGCATATTCCATTTGTATTGGAGGATTTAAATGACAAAGGTTAAAATAGACGGGTCAAATTTTTTTGCATGGTGATTAAGGTGAGGAACATAAATTGTTTAATTTTTAATAAAAGGTGGTAATATGGTCTTCAAACCATACTCACGATCTTTGATCATAGAATGGTGAGTTTTTCGTTGACCAAACTTGAATGGAGTTGACTATTTAATTTTCAATCGATCGATTTATGACCCATGCAAAATTCATTGTTGTATGATGGATTATCTTCGACCGATCGAATAGGCAACTCTAGCAAAGTTTATTGGGAATTGGATTTGGCAGTGGTAAGTATAGGTTTGGCCACTACGTGGCACCTACCATATTCAATGAGCATTAAATGTTTTTTGGGGAAGCTCAAAGCTTCCTCCAGAAGCTACCTTGCATGTGAAAGTGGTAAACCATTTTATTATTGACGGTTGTTTTGCGAGCTCCCTCATTTGGCTGTTCAAACCGCCATTTTTGTAAGCCTGTGCATGCAGTTTGTTGAGCTATTTTCATAGAGATATTTGAGGAAGCTATTATGGCTGACCCCACAATATTTATCATTATTTATTTAAGCTTTAGGGTTGATAATTTTGTGATTCTGTGACGCGTGATTTGGTGTTTTGTTAGATAAAGACGTTTTGAATCTCTTGCTTGACTTGGTGGAAATTTGGAAGGAAATAGAAGGAAACTTTTGCAGGGTTCTTATCGACCAAGCATGGATCCTTTACTCAACCTATTGCTTTATTATGAGATATTGAATATCAATTGGTTTTGCTTCTCTAGTTTATTTTCTGGTTTTAATGTGGAATGAACACAAAATAAAAAAACACTTTTGATAGGAAATTTCATAGAAATGTATTGTCAATTGGGCATTGAAGAATCGATTTGCAGTTATGTTTGAAATCTGGGTGCAAGTTGTTTGTTATACATCCTTAGTTGAGTCATCTCCCTTACTCAAGTTCAAGTTATTAACATTAAAAAAATAGTCATGAACTGTTAAATTGAACAAGGTAGGAATTGTGACCTTCCATTCGTAAATGAGTATGGCATGTAAGGTTTATTTGGGTTGTGTGAGTATGGAAAAATCCTTAATAGAGTTGTAGATTAAACCTTGGGTCGATGACCCTTATCTATTTACATGTGTGTGTGTGCGCGCGCGTGCATGCGTGCGTGTGTGTGTGTGTGTGTGTGTATCAAGTAGTACATTGGTGTCTCTTTAAGTTCTTCTCGGGATTTTTTTAATGGTAATTATTTTTGGCCCATTATTTTAAATATGGGTCAAGTTGAGATATACCTTGTGCCCTCATCTATTCTCTCTAAAATTTGGTGAATACTTAGGGTATTCCTGAGTCCTTTTGTTAAAATATGAAGAGCTCATTAAGCTTGCAAAGTATTATTGAATAGATTAAACAACTCTTACAAGATGAGTAGGAAGATATTTTGTAAAAAAGAGAGATAGCGTAAAAAAGATATTTTGGGTACTTATACTAAGGAGTTAATGCTTAGTTTTGCATGGTGACTGTTTTGCAAGTGTTATTTAGTATTTTAAGGGATTGTTGTTATACTCCTCAATGAGTAAGCATAGATTGTTTGGTTGTGTACATTAAACCCCTCTAAAGGATCTTCAGGGTTGATTTAGTACCCAAGCTATCAAGTGTATTTTCAAGAAATTAACTTACTTGTTTAAGTTGAGTCGTAATCCTTGAGTGATATAGGTACAAAAGTGACATTGAATAAGATCAATACTTTGTTTGATGATGCAATTTTTGGAACTATGTGGAATGTAATATGGTAATGATATTAGATCCTTTGAATGACATCAAGACAAATTTTGTCTTTATATGGTTGGTTTCGGTTTGATAATAATATGAAGGCTCATCTAATTTACCATTGAATGTTAATCATTAAAGCATGTGTTTATAATAGTTGGGGTTCTAGCTCATTGCATGAATGGTTGTTTGTTGTTATTTAACAATTAAAAGATGGAGGATGAATGACTTTTTATATTATGTATTTCTTGATAATGCAACATGGTTTGTGTAGATGATCCATGTCCTTTCTACTGATCTGACCAAGCATATTATTGTATTTTATCAGCTTGCAAGTTTGTAAAGTATTACAAAATGGATAAAAGATTAAATTATGACATACTTTGATTATTCTTGTACTATATCATATGAATGTAATAAATGGATTTGTACTTAATTTTAAGTGTAAAGGAAGAAATACTTGCAATTTTTCAAGGCAATTATGACTCTTTTATTATTTGATTATCTTCTATAATCACTTATGAATATATATTGAAGTTATTAATTGAGATTTAATGATTATGGTATAATTCGTTATGACTGTGATTTAAAAACAACATCTTATCACTGCTCGACAATAAAGTGCTAATTGAGAATTGATATTTAAATGTGATAATACAATTGTTTAGGAGACGTCGTTATGAACTAATGATTATATAACGAAAACAATAATGTAAACAAGAATTACAAAAGTGTACTTGAAATAATTAAGTATATATAAGATGTACTTATTATTTAGAGCTACGCATGATGATAAATATTATTTTATAAGCATGAAACATTAAAAAATAAATTGCTTCCTTTTTAATAGCAACAACATATATTTTTCAGATTGAGTATTATCATCGTAAGATCATACCGAATTCCATTGTACTTCAATGTGAAAGTAGTTACAATGACATGGAACAAAGTACAAAGGTACAATGTGAACACATGAAATAGTATAGATGTGCATATTTGTATTAAGTAAACTAAATAGACCAAGTGTCTATTGATGAGCATTAATGATGTATAATTAATGATATGAAATGACTAAGTCTCATACTTGACTAAACGTAACCATAGATCATAAAATGATGTAGTTGACTTATATGTGGTAAGAGGTACATGGACTCAATGAGATCACTATATACCTCTATTGTAAATTGGATAAATTAATAAAACTTCGTTAATTTGTTTTCAAAATGAAAGTATAAAGAATGGTAATTAAAGGCAGGAATCATGACACAACCTTTGTGTCATATGAGTCATGTCTGTACCAACATGGGATGGCTATAGGGAAAGAAACAATCACACAATGAATTAGGTCTTTATGTGAACGTATATTCTCTTATAGGAATCCCAAGGTGGTGCAGGCATTAACCATATGACCCGAATGTCGAGTTCTGATTTTTGCAGCTTCGAAATTTGATCTTATTACTTAATGTACATGAATACTTAAGATGATTAATTGTAAATAAGTAAACAACAGAAAAGAATCCACATAACTAAGTTGAGACAGATGTGTGGTGATTTCTGGACACGTTTCGAGTGGCTTATGTCAGAAAATTATGGTCATAATATTGTGAAGGACTGATTGCATTATTTGTTGACCAATTCTTTTTGTTGTGGTGTCTAGATTCAGATGGATGTTACTATAGTGACTTTTCGATTGACACTAAGAAGACTCACAAGTTCTCTTAGCCTACAATAAGTCTTAACCAAATGTTATACAAAGTATACTAGCTCATAAAGAGTGTTTGAGGGAGATCGTGTAGATCCAAGTGACCCTTGTAGTTGTGCATGGTTATCATAGGTTGTGTAGATGGATTCTGAATATTAAGTATGGAATGATAATATTCATTACAACACTATAAGAACTTAAGGGATTTTTCAAACTCTAGTATGTTGGATTTTAATTGTTGCATGTTAAAATCAGCGAAGGCATATTTTTTAAGTAATGAGTTACTATAAAAAATCCTTTAGTTTGTTGAAGCATAATTACGGTGTTACAGAAGATACTACTTGAGATCATCAAATTCCTTTTGGCAAGCATCATCCCAATTAAATCTGATTTCTTTGTGAAGAAGATGATGAAAAGGTTGAAAATGATCAGAGAGTTATGAGATGAAACGATGAACTGATTAGAGTCAGCCTTGAATACTACGAAGTTGCTTTAGATTAGAAGGAGAAGGAATCTCAAGGATGGCTTTGATCTTGGTGGGGTCAACCTCAATAACCCTAATAGATACAATGAAGCCAAGGATCTTTCCATTTAAAACTTAAAAATCACACTTGGAAAGATTAAGAGGAAGGAAGTAGTGGATAAGGCACGTGAAGAGGACTTCTAGAACAGATAAATGGTCATGTTGATACTTGGATTTACCTAAGAGGTGATCGACATAGTCCTCTATAATTTTATGGATAAGATCATGAAAGATGTAAGTCATGGCATGCTAGTAGGTGGCCCCCACATTTTTAAAACTGAAGGGGATAATGCGATAAGAGATGGCCCCCCAAGGAGTGATGAAAGAAGTCTTATGTTGGTCTTCAAGTGCAATGAGGATTTTATTATAACCAGAGAAACCATCCATAAGAGAAAGCATCTCTTGGCCGACCGTGAGGTTGAAAAGCTGATCAATGTTAGGAAGGGGAAATTCATCCATATAGAAAACAAGATTTAAGTCTCGAAATTTAGTACAAATGTGAAGCTTCCCAAAATCTTTGGCAATGGGTACGTGTTGAACCCTGGTTATTGGTATTGTCATTGATGTCAAGTGGCATTCATGGAAAAATTGTGAATGGTGAAGTGAAGCTTTGTCATGTCCCAGTGTTAAAATTGGTACAAGATTGTGTTGGGTCTTTCATGAAGAAATATTTGGTGTTCCAAATAGATCTTGATGTCTCCCACGTGCTCACGAAGTGTCTTAAGAAAGTTGTGTAAGTTCTTGTATATCCCGGAGTGAAGAAGGTTGGTATGCTCGGCTCATATGCTCTACATGTTTGAAATTCTTATTCCATCCTGTGTGAAAGTTTATAGGAGGTGTGGGTTTTTGAGAACTCAAGGAGACCTTTCCAACGAGTCCAACTATGCACAATTTGGAGCTCTGTGGAGGAAGTTATGGCCATTCGAAGTTTTGTAGGTCGTGACAAACGAAAACAAGCAGACACGGTTGAAAGCAGTGACATGCGGTGAAAATCAAAGACAACAAATGAACATGTGTCGGCTTTCCATAAATCTCCTAAGAAGATGTTCTTGACAGATGTGAGGCTCACAAATTAACCAAATGTAATAGCTTTTCCGGTCCGGGAAAGGTTGAAAAGCCAATAAGACAGGTGGCGAAATCTCAACGAAAAAGGAAGTTGCTACATGTCATTATTCCAGGTGATATGAAGGCAATTAGGGTCCGATGGAATTAAACCTCTGAAATTAGTTTTTTTTAAGAAAGCTTTCAAGACCATGATGAGGCAGACAGAGTCATCGTGGTCAAAGAGAAACATGGCAAAATTAAAGGATGATAGGTGGAGCTTCCCTATTGGATTATGTGTCGCAGTGGCCAGTGAAGGTTAAGAAAATCTTGACAAGTGCGAAGGCATGGATCTTTCTTATTGGTTTAAGCTTTGCATTCAAAAAATATTGATACTAAAGAGGTTTGTGGAGTTGTCTGATTGGTTTGAGCTTTGTACTCAGAAAAGAATGATACTAAAAGGGTGCTTAGAGTTGTTTGATTGGTTTAAGCTTCGCATTTTAAAAAAGTCCCTGAAATTTAAAGTGAATTGAAAAGCAAATGTGGTGCCTTCTCATTGGCTCACATTTCAGAGCAATCATTCGAGGTTATCAGCAGTCTAATATTTTATAGTAAGCGTGGAGATATTTTATCGGCTCGCATTTCGGGGTGACTGTGCAAGTTTAGTTTGACATCGAAAATTATCAAAACTTAATTTTTTAATTGCTGAAAAATCCCAATTTTTTTGGTAATGTCATGAGGAGATTCAAAAGGTTTTGTGAAATAAATCAAGTTGATTCATCTTGAAACGAAGGAGAAATTTGTGATAGAAGTTTGTCTCGGTCGGGCAAGTCTGTGAAGAAGATCAAAATTCATGGAACATGAAACATCATTATTCGAAGTGAAGGAGGTCATGAAGAAGATCAAAATTCAGTTACATATAGTAGATGAAGAATTTCCATTTGTCAACCTGTAAATACAAAGTTCTGTGGTCATGTGAAGAGTCATAAAACATGAAAAATAAAGAGTTGTGTTGGCGAGTCTTTCTTGTTTATTTAAGCTCAAATTTTTAGCATGAAAATGTTGTTGTTGCTACAAAGAGAGGATTGAGACATTGTTTTCGAATAGAGAGTTATTCTTGAAAGTGTGCAGAGATGAGTGCATGTTTTGAAGAATGTTTATTTATTAAATCTATGAAAAATTAAGACGGGGAGAGAAGGAAGAAGTGTGAGTTAATCTAGTTGTAATTATCAGTTGTGTGAGAAAATAGTTTTAGTGTGATAAAAATATGATAAAGTCTAAGTTGAAATTTAACATGTGGGGAGTTGTAGCTTCCTTGTAAGTTGAAGCTTACTAAAGGTCAGTTGTTGCGGTACCAAATTTGGGAGTTGAAGTTTCCAGACAAGTTGAAGCTTGTCAAAGACTAATTAATAGCTTGGTTAAATTTTGGAGTTGTAGCTCCATGTTGAGTTGAAGCTCAACCATAAAATCATATAAAATTTGAAGGACCTTTCTATCTTAAGCCTAATTCTTGGTTTCAGTGGTTTTTTTTTGTCTTATGGGGTTCCCACCTAAAATTTGGTCTCCTCATGTGTACACATGTATTTTTCACTCTTTCTTCTTCATGATTAGATGCTCATGTTATTCATGATTAACATAACCAAGGTTGGTTAATTAATCATTATAAAGTGCACAAAATTTTAATAAGCACCGATTCACCCCCTCTCAATTCCTAAATTTCTAACAATACAATGTTGGAAACTCATTGCGGATAGTTGATAGGTATGATGAAGTTGGCAAAGAGAAGGCATTGCAATTCATCTTAAAGAAGAAAAGAATGAGAGGATGCATGCGGTGAAGCTTCTGCTTAACTGGCTTAGCATTGGGGATGGTAATGATGTTGTGGACGATGATAGAAGGATCGAGGCCCGACGTGTCAGAATAAGATCATGAAAAGTATTTATTGTACTTAGAAAGGAAGGTGGTGAAAGACTCAAGTTCTTAAGGATCAAGGGATTAACCAACTTTGAGGATGTGAGGTTCTTCTAGAGGCCCTATATTGATGTCAATGATGGATTCATTGAGAAGAGTGGACGTGTTGGGAGGCAAGGACTTATGAAGATAGGAATCCCCTACCCCCATATAGGAAAGAATGGAATCATTGATGGTGCATTGAATAATGTTAATGGCAGGGAAATCTTCCTCTATCATGCCAAGAAATTGAAGAGGAAGGGACATAGTTTCACCTTCTCAGTTATAAGTGACTAGTCCCAAAGTGATTATGGAGATTTAAAAAAAATCGAGAAGAGATAGACATAGTATCATTCATATTAATGGGCTCATTAGATGGAGACGAAGTAGATGAAGGAACGATCTTCGTGGGAGATGGGGATGAAGAAAGCGCGAGACAGTAGGTGAGTTATTATTTGAAACCCAATCCAAACTTCTCATGGGGTTTACGAGATTGGTCGATCATGAGATCGTGCATACCTTGTTCATAACGACCCATACCAAATCATTTCCATGTGCAACAATGTAGGTAGGTGTAGGAAAAGGATTTATTATAGAGGAAGTCAAATCCATTTTTGTGCGGATTGGTTTGGGGTTGAGCATCGATGTGAGAGGAATAACATTCGATGCCACCATAGATGAGATTGGTTCACAAATGGGGTGGACCCAAAGAAATGATGTCCGTGACATTTGGTTGATACATAAGTGTTTTATTAGGTCTAAAAAGTTTATTAGGTGTGCGAAGGGCATTAAGAGTGAGAAGTCAATACTCCCCAGCAAAAGATGTTGCATCACATTGTCAATTGAAATATCATTAAGAAATTTCGATGTAGAGACGTGTGAGCTAGTGGATGCTTCATATGAATCCTATTTAGGGATAAGCACATTGTTTGGTTGGTAAGTCATGTGGCATGCTTTAAAAGGAGGTAGGTATGTGGGGAATGTTAGGATTTTTCCCTTGTGCTCATATTTGATGAAACGATGGAGAGTAGAAGGGACACAACATATGGCCCAGATCCATGGTCATCTAAGTAATAATTATACTAAAATTCCCCCTCTGCGATGTAGAAGATCTCATGGAGAATTATTTAACTGACGCGAATGGGAAGGATAACCATGCCCAAAGAGGGGGAAATAACATCATTAAAGGCACGAAAAATCATGGGTGATTGAGCGACAATGAAGTTGGGAAGCTTTAGTTGATCAAAGGTATGGGATGATATGATGTTAATGTTGGCTCCATTGTCTATCATTAAATGTCAGATGAATGTATTGTTGATATAAACAATGATTAAAAGAGGGAGATCATGATCTTCGGGTGAGATATCGGGGATTTCTAAGTCATCAAAAGAGATGGTAACAAAAGTTGTGAGTGCTGGAATAAGGGCCGCAGAAGGTTGAGTCTCATCGATGGTGATAGGGATACGTAGTAGAGATTTGATGAGAGCTTGTCTATGATTGGGGGATATTTTGATGAGCTCGTAGAGTGACATCTTGATAAGGGCCTAATGAAGTTGCTTCACAATACTTTGTTTGATGGCAACAGGTTATTGGGTACACGGGGAAACTAAGATGGATACATTAGCTTTTGAAGTAGAACATGAAGGAGTCAAATTGCTAGATGGAATGGTGACGACAATTTTGGGTTTAGGTTGAGCACGTTGTTAGGAATCGTGAGGGCGAGAGTAGAGATACGAATGACAAGACCTTCTTTGGAATAAGTAGTGCTTGGAGGGTTATTACGCAAAGGTTATAGATAAAGAAGATGATTTATAAGTTTTGGGGGATGAAGATTTGATTGAAGTATTGTGATTAGATGTGGGTGAACCAGTAGATGGAAGAGGATAATTTTCTTAGATGAGAAGATCGTCCTCTTCTATAAGATGGTGGATGATGGTTTGAAGAGCCCTACAATGTTCAATATCATATCTAGGGGTACAATGATAAGTACACATGACATTAAGATCAAACCATGTGGGTTTTTGTCTGTGTGAGTTGAAGGACCTGATAGGAGGAAGAGTGATGGAAGATGCTTGGACGAGACATTGAAATATTTCTGAATAAGAACCGATGGGAGTTTTTAAAGAAGAGGTTGTGTGGGTCCTAGATGGATTGGATTTAGGAGTGGTAGATGAAGGTAAGAGAGATGTTTTATTTTTATGAGGCCTTGTGGGCACCATTCATTCTTATTTGGTCTTGGGAGAAGAGCAGATGGATGATTGTGATTATGATTTAGATTTAGGGGGAGGAATAAATGTTCTTGATGTTGATTGATTGATGATAGGGGATTTAGATGAAGGGCCTGACCCCATAATAGATGGAGAAGCCCCTAAGATTGACGAGGAGACATTAGATTTCTTAGAATGACAGGGCTTAGGAGGAGGTAGCTCCAACTTTTAATGTTGGTGGGCGAGAGATTTATGAGTAGGAACACCAAGGTTTTTAGATTTTTGTTGCAAAGGTTTACCCTTTATGGGAATGACGATGATCTCTACAGGGGAATGGTCCTTAGAGGTGGAATTAGATTATTTGGATGTGGATTTTGTTGTAGATACGAGGGTTAAAGGTGAAGGCAGTCTTTGAATAAGAGGCTCGATAAGATTGGGAGAAGTCATGGATTCTGAGGATTTTGGAGGTGTTGACATGGGAGTTATTGGAAATGGAGATGAGATGGGGGGATTGTTTGTGATTATATGAGGGGGAGAGATTTGTTTGGTGGGTTAGGATGTCGATGTGGGAGTTGTTATAGCTATAGGTGTGGATACAAAAGGTGATATAGATGTAGGGCTATGTGGGGAGGATGTTGTTATAGATGTTGGAGTAGATGTGGATAGGGAACTAGATGTAATTGGTATAGTAGGTGTAGATACAGATGAGGAGTAGATGTGATTGAAGTAGGTGCGAGTGAAGTAGTGGATGTGACTAAAATGGATGTTGAAGTAGGTGTGGGTGTAGATAAGACTATAGATGGGACAATAGAGATAGCAATAAACATGGGCGTGGTAGATGAAGGTATAGTGGGTGTAGATGATTATTTCAATTATTGGTTTACAGTGTTGGTCGTATGGGCATTGGGCACTTGAGCTGTAGGAGGAGTAGTTTGATTATTTGGCGGATGGTAGGGGAAGGGTTATTTAAATACATCTAGGGATTGATTAGGGGTGCATTAGGGTTGTCAAATTGAAGGTCACCACGATCTATGAGTCATTGTACAAGATCTTTGAAGGTGCAACACTTTTCAATGTCATGACCACAAACTTGGTGATACTTACAATAGTGATCCTCATGATACCATGTAGGTTTAGGTCGCGATTTATCACTGGGTTGAATAGGAGGAAGTTGGATGAGATGCATAACCATTAGCTTGTCAAAAATAGAACTATAAGATTCCCTGAGAGGGGTATAGTTGGGAGTTGATCTGGGAGCTCTTTGTGGAGGTTCTGTGTGGGAAGTGAACGCGAAATAATTTTTTATTTTTATTTTTGATTGATCAAGCGGGTTGAAGGGACCCATTCCCTATGAGTGCTTTTAAGACCGAAGCTATGAACCAGAGGGTTAAGGGACCCCACCCTTACAACAACCAAGATATTACAATTAAGCTCAATAATCTATGAACCACAAGCTGCCACCAAGCACACCCGACTAACGAACCATGAGTTGCCACTACTAGTAGACCACGAGTTGCTACATCACAACTGGCGGAACACGAGCCGCTGCATCACATCTAGCGAGACATGAGCCGCTGCAACATATATGGAAAAACACGAGTCGCCAAGCTTGCACACACCACAAATGGAACATGTGTCATCTATCTAGCACACACCACCACAGGTGAAACACGAGCCACCACACAACACCAAGTGCATGTCTCCATGATCTAGAAACTCCTTTTGTGAAAGAAAACCTTCCAACCGCACCACCTGGGACATTACCACCCCGAGCAGGGTTTGTGCCATAGTGGGATTTGAACCTGGGTGGAGCCGGAAACAACCATCCGACTTGACCACTCCACCCAGACCCCATCAGCACGTGAAATAATATTTTACTACAATGGTGTTGGCTATGTTTTTATATTTATCACCATGATTAGATGGCTTAGTGAGTTCAGATTTTGATTTGTTGGGA
Organism: Taxus chinensis; assembly: GCA_019776745.2. Lineage (NCBI taxonomy): Eukaryota > Viridiplantae > Streptophyta > Pinopsida > Cupressales > Taxaceae > Taxus > Taxus chinensis. Next base: position 3,117,561 of record CM034149.1, read on the forward strand.
TAGAGTTTGACATGGCCTTGCCTAAGCACACGAAGTTCAAGTTTACAAGCCATGGTGAATGCCTCCTTGAAATTTTGGAAGGATTGGATCTGAAGGGTTGATGAAATATGCTTTGCACATGACCACGAAAAGAGTTTGATTAGATTGGTCTACGGAAGAGAGAAGGACAATTGATTGATTATTCCACCCCACCTGGCAATGAAATATGTGATAGATTTGTCGTCAAATTGTTTAAAGACATAGAGGTCTGTAATGGCGATTTTACGTGCAATGTTAATAGGAAAGTGCTCTAAGAATAGCTATGTGAGTTGGGTGAAGGAGATTAAAGAATGTTGGGTAATGTCGTTATGCCAGTCCAAAGCGAGGCCAACCAATGACATAGGAAAATTATGGAGCATAAGATCTTAGTCATGAGCAATGAGGTAACATGCACACCTAAAGGCACGAAGGTGATGCTGTGGATTCTCTTTGCTATTAAATTTGGAAAATTTAGGAAGTTCCCAATGTGGAGGATAAGTTTTGACAAGAACCGAAGGGTTGATGGGCTCATTGCAAATCTTTTTGTAAGAGAAGGTGGTTTTATACCCCAAAGTAGTGACTTCAAGATTAGCCATTCTACTTAGCAAAGCGTGAATAGAGTCATTGGATGTATGGGGATGAGAGACATATGGATGAGATTGTGGGATATAAGAAGTGGATGGGTGAGGTTACAAATGGGATTGATATGAATAGGGATGAGTAGGTGTTTGTGGAGGTGGTTGATAAGGGGGAAGATTGTTGAAGTGTGTGTGATTGAGTTGATTGAGAGATAGGGATGTAATTAAATTGATAAGGTTGCATTTGTTGTTGTTGAGAGATGGGGATGTTAGATTGATTTTGTAAGGGATGTGTGGGATTGTAAGTGTGGGGTGGTTTAGATGTATGGGTAGATTGATTAAGGAATATGTGGCAAAAGGCACCCTAGAGTGGAGGTTGGTGAGTTTTGGTAGACTCTAAAGGGTGGGGTTATGAGGTGATAACATTTGCATGGATTTGGGATGTAGATATATGGACCAAATTTTGATCATATTTTTCAAGTGGTAGAAGAAGTAAATGAGATTCTTGAGAATTGTGGATGTGGGTGTTGGTTATGATAGTGGTTGAAGAAGTGATAGGGATAGAAGAAGTGGGTGTGGTGTTGATGTAGGGAAGACTAGGATAAATATGAACCACCAGTTGAGTGGATTGATGAGCTTGGGCGATTGTAGAGGAATATTGATTAGATCCAAGTTTTTGTTGCACCATGGTAAGCTTATTCATGGCTCTAGGGAAGAACACAGTGAGTTGGAAGGTAAGGTCTTGAGTGGATTCGGAGTGAGAGTTATAAGTTAGATTTGTTGGAGAGACGGTCCGTCGATGGGAAGGTTAGTATATTTACCAAGAAGGTAACCGTGAAGAGCAACGGGGTTAGCATCAAGGAGTTCTTGGAACTCCAAGGATCCGCAAGGGATAAGGGGAGGCCTAAAAATCTCTAAGAAAGCAGCAGATGGGGGTGTAGCCAGTCTAAAAGGAACTTAAAAAAGGGGGTTAGTCTCAACATGGGGGTTAGTTTGGATATCTTTAGACATATGGAGAGGAGTAATGGAAACTATAGGTTGTGTATCTGAAGAAGCCATGTTGGAAATGGGGATATTGTTGGATGATGCTGTTTTTTCCATTTTTTTACTTGAGAATGGGTGATAACAAGCATGAAACAACAAACAAGAAACTGTGTTGATTTTTAATATTTCAAACAAATCACGCAACAAAGTATTAATTATATTGCTTATTAGAAGAGTGTTAAAGAGAAAAAGAAATCAGCTCAAAGGGAACCTAAGAAATGTCCAAACTGAGGATGGTTTCAGGTTATTTTGGATGGTGTCCTTGATATGCCTGAAGGTACATGAGGCTCAAATATGTAATGATTACTGGTACGAGGCCTGATATTGCGGCCTACCCCCGCACTTCACACACCGAAGTGATAAGGTTGTCTAGAACTTAGCCAATATACGAATAGTCAAAAAAATTATAACGTAGTCAGAACACCATGGTGGATTTCCTATTGGGTGATGAAATTCCCAATAGTTCCATCTGATAGAAGATGTTTAAGATGTGTAAATTGATGTGTGCGTTTTGGATGTGTGGAAGAAGTGAATGCAACGAATTAACCTCCTGATTAGAATATGTTGTCAAACAAGTATGAAGAGGTTCTTTTAAGTCTCAAATTGAAATGTGGAATTCGATGAAATCAAACATACAAAGAATAGAGAGATGTAAAAAGAGAAAATAGGGAAAAATGAAGAATACCTAGATAACATTATTTTCATTTTTTTAAATTTTATTTTAAAAAAATGTGTTGTTAATCCAAGCAAGCAATCCACCACGTATGCAAGTAAGTGAAGCTTTCACATGTGATTTTAGTATAAAGAGAGAAATGGAAAATGGAAATGGGAATGACAACAATAAAAAAAACTCACTAAAGAAGGGTGTGTCCCACCGGGTGTGCCAGAATGTTGATCAAATTTTCTAGTTCCTGATTCAGATTAATGAAATGACAACAAATAAAATAAGCAACTCCAATAATGAGAGGGTTTAAGGCTACCTCTTAATAATATGATGATGGATACGATTACAACAGATCCTCCTCGCAATGAACTTGATTACCTGCACAATAAAGGGGAATTCAATAAGGAAAATGACTAGTAGATAGGAAGGTGGGTTGCCTGACAACGTTAGTCCCAAGAAGTGAAAACTTACTAGGATAGATGCTAACCCACTTTGATAAAAGATAAATAAAATTATAAAGGATAAATGATAAGATGTAGCAGAATCTAAACTGAAACAAAAAATCTAAAAAGTCCTAGACAAGATAAAATGTAGATCTATTAACAAAAAATGATGAAAAACTAAACCAAACCTGGTCAGGTTGACGATGACATGAGGTTGCTATTGATGAGGGAAGCACATACCTCGAAAGTATGTGCCTAAAGAAGAAAGACTTCTATTGATGAGGGAAGCACATACCTCAAAAGTAGCGGGAAATTTCAGTGTTGGTAAGACCCTAGCCCACTTGCAAAGGTACGTGTATTGGCCCAATATGCAATAAGAAGTATCAAAATTTATACGTGGATGTAAAATTTATTGTACCAACAAGCCTAAGACTAGGAAGGAGGGTTTGTATATGCCTTTTCCAGTACCTACTCGTCCGTGGGAGGACATTTATATGGATTTAATAGGAGGGTTACCTATGTCTAAACATGGCCATGACTATCTCTATGTTGTTGTTGATAGATTCAGTAAGATGTGTACTCTTATGGCATGTAAAAAGACAACAAAAGCACATGAGGAAACAAATATTTTCTTTGCTAATGTATGGTTGCATTTTGGTTTGCCAAAGTCTATTATTTCTAACAGGGATTTCAGGTTCTCAGGGAAGTTTTGGACTACTTTGTGGGACAAGATGGGTACCAGGTTACAAAGGAGCACAAATTTCCATCGACAGACAGATGGAAAAATAACGGTGGTCAACAATACTTTGGTACAGTTGATTAGAGGGTGTAACAAAAAATACCCAAGGACTTGGGATGAGTCCTTAGCCTACATTCAACATTCCTATAACCAGGCAGTACACACATCCACTATGAAGTCGCCATTTGAAGCATGCTTGGGATATCTACCTACAAATATGTTGTACATAGCATTTGGGCATCATGATGATGAGGAGACACGAGACACAGAGGTGACTAGAGCTAACAAATTCATTGAGAGGATCCGCCAAATCCATCTCAAAGTCAAAGAAGAGCTAGAGAAACCTCAAGTCAAGTACAAATCTAGGCACGATCAACATAGGAGGGACCATAAGCTTCATGTTGGACATAGAGTTTGGCTTTACTTGAGCAAGGATAAACTACAAGGTCAAGCACAGAAGCTCAAGCCACTATGATATGGGCCCTTCACCATATTGGAGCAAGTTGAAGAAAATTCCTTTCGACTTGATTTACCATCATTTATGAGGATGTAATATGTAGTAAACTATGAGAACTTACACCTATATGAGCCATCTATGCTAGATGAATATGAAGGAATACAATTGCTACCTTTCATTGAGGATTGTATCTTGGACTCACGAGGTGAATTGGAGGAGGATTTAGTGTTGCAGTAGAAGGTCAGAGAGACTAGGAGAGGTCCGCAGGAGTCTTGGCAGATTGGACTGAAAGGAAAGACACCAAGATAGGCTTGGTGGTACTCGAAGGAGAAAGTGAGAGAATTATTTCCTCATCTACTCCCCCACTAATCTTTTGTGGGACCAAAAGCCTCCTAAGTAGGGGAGGTGTGATCCATAGGGATCCAAAATGATTCTACTTCATCAGATCAGTCAGTACGGAGAAGGAAAATAAATACACGGAGGTTTTATCTTTATAGTAACATGACCGCCACTCTGTGTAAAGTGGCGGTTATAGAACCGCCGCCCAACCAGGGTAGCAGTCCTGAGACCGTCAGTCTGCATTGTGTGGCGATCTTGGCTCTTTCGAACAGAAAATAAAAACATAAAACAAACAACCTCAGAATTTGAAAGGTTGTTCATGTCTCTTCTCCTCCATCACCTTTTTCGTTCTCCAGTGCATGGGCGGAAATGAGAAAGGCTATAAATATAGTTTTGTAGAAGAGAATGGGATCATCAAAGCATGAAAGCAAGTGAGCAAGAAGTTCTTAGTGTTGGAATTGTGTTTTGTATAAGAAAGGAGTATTGAGACACAACAAACAAGTAACTGGGAGGAAGTGTGAGATATAATCTACTTCCCTTTCATACTTATTGTAATTTCTATACTTCTTGTTTGAATTGGCCAATAAAAGTGGGAAGAAAGAACAATTGCCCTTCCCGACTGGTTTGTCCTCCTCTTGAGGTTTCCAAGATAAAACTTGTTGGTGTTTGTGATTTTATATTATTTCCTTTCCTATAATTGTTGATTCTAAGCACAAACAAAATTCATTCATCATCTATCTCTGTCATTTTCTAATAGAAAGTAGAACAACAATGTTTAACTTTTGATTCTTTGGATAATTCCAAAGTTAAAGAGTTTACAGATCAATAAGTGTGTAAAATGGCAAGATTGGGATATCATAGGGACTATGGGATTAGAAAATAGATAACTAATAGGATGGATGATAGATAATAAGATAGATGTGGATCGGGTCGATGATGACTATGAAGAGTTGACGGTGACCAAGAAGGGATCTAGGGTTTGATGGATAAAAATGGATGGAAAAACAAACTGTAGAGAGGGATTGATGGTGGTTGATGCAAGGGTAGAGCTCCAAGGTGACCAGTAAACTTGTAAGGATGATGCACAAGAGGGATGGAATGAAAAAAGGGGGCTCCAAGCTAGCTCGAAGTCTACAATATCTTCAAAATGGCATGCAAGTTCTTTAAAATAGCTCCAAGATGATATCAACAACTCCAAAGAAGTGAGAGAAACACAACAAAATTCGTAAGAAAGCTCGATATCTCAAAATTACATCCTCAAGAGAGGATGGGTATGGGTGTATTTATAGGGTCGACGGTGACCTAGATGAGTCACCACTAACTGTGGTGGACCATCAAGTTAGGTGGTGGGATAGTACCCAACTCGATGCAAAAGGGCCTAAACAAGATAAATTAGGGTTTTAATATGTTAATGCGGGTTAGGCTTACATAGGGAGGATAAAATCTAGTTGGAGGATAGAATGGGGGTAGATGAGAACCTAGGGATGATAAAAGGATGCTTAGGGAGGATAAAAAGAATTATATGAGTGTTTAGGGATAATAAATGCGATGTGATTAGGATGATAAATATGATTAGGGGTTAATTAAATGGAATTAAGGGTGTATTAGGGGAAATAATATAGATGGTGGGAAATTTTAATAAATGGGATTTGGGAGGGAAAGGGGAATTTGAATAGGAAGAGAGGAATGTATGTGCAAGATGGTGTAGGGGAGTGAACGCGGGGTAATGGATACCAAAATTCGATGTCTACAACCATAACTATTGAATGGTTTAAATTTTTTAAAGGTAATGATACAAGACTTGATGCATCAATAAATATATGATGTGAGGGGAGGTAAATAAAAGAACATTCGCAATATAACAAGGGTATTTTAACTCCAAATTATCTTCCCATATTATTGAAGTGGGTTCCCATATTAGTTTTTTTCTCTCTCCCTTTTGCTATGCACATAAGTGATGAAGATATTGTATGAATTGACCATGCAAAAAAAAAATCATAACTAATCTACGAGTTTGTCTTGAAGGTTGTAGATAAAAGGATGAGTTGTGACCTTAGAGGTGACATATTGTTCACACAAGATGCAACACTAAGGGGAAATGTTATATAGTGGTATTTTATAGTGTAAAGACAAAAAATAATGGTTTATGTAGAGATTTTACAGAAGTTGTGATCAAAGTCCAAGCCTCTTTAAAGTCCTTACATTGTAACTTAGATGGTGGAAGAACAAACGGGCATTATGGATGAACAATGTGAGGTGGAGATGAAGATTAGACGATTAAAGGATAAATTTTCATTTTATACAACTCTTTTCACCACCCCTGTAGATTTCATATCCCTTCCACACATCCAACATGATATCTGCTAGCAAATCACATGTACCACACATATTTGAAGTGTATTTTCCTTGATATTTAAGCTCAACATATCAAGTCTGGAAAAAGTTTCATATAATTTATATAAAAAATTCCTTCAAAAGTATGCTTGTGATCACATTAGAATAATGTCTGAGAGTGAAGGATTACTTGTTAACCTAGATGCTCCAACATCATATTCTTTAAAATGTATTTGGGTAGTGACCATTATTTTGAATTATGCATCAGCATTATGCTGTTTTCATTTTATTCTCTAGATTGAGGTTCCAGATCTAAGTTTGGCATGGGGATGATTTTGAAAATAATTATATCTCCCTTTTTCTTTCAAGCTACCCCTCAGGTCCTATTGTACCTATGGTTCAAGAAAGTCATAAAGTCAGTAGGTGTAACATACCACACCCTCAGTAAAGTTCCTCACTGTTGGCATCCCTCCATGAGGCTTGGGTATGAGGACAAGTATTAAGAACCATCCCTAGATACAAAATGAGCAATCATCAGGTAATATCCATTCCTGGAGTGTTGTTCCTCTTCATGCAAACCAAACATTTTAGTAACAGTTTTTTTGGGGGTGGTATATTGGGAAGCAGTGACATGCAAGTATCACTGTTTATGAGGAACTAGTTAGTCTACAGTTCAATATCATTAGACCATAACTTGAGTCAATTATTGAGCATCGCATTTGATAAGGTTCATAATAAAAATGCATTCAAATAACCTTAGGTGAGATATAAAGATTTTCTTACATGCTCTATTTTCTCATCAAAATCATCGTTTCTTGGTAACATCTATTGGGGACTTAAAGAAGGGGTTTATTAGTATGCCATAGGATTTAACAAAGGTTTATCTACTCAATGCTATGTCCTAGTCTCCAATGTTGCATGATACATGTTTAACCTTGGTACACATAGTTCTATGAATGGTTTATCATAGTCATCATGTGATTTGATATCGTTTTTGGAGTCAGTATTTAACAAGAAGCATGTATAAGTAGTTGATATATCACGAATCTAGAGTGCAATATCTAGTGGCGAATCCATTTCAAAAGTTCCTTGGGTTTGACCAATGTTATATTAGGTTTACTAGTCATGAGAATTGGCTTAATATTTATTTTCAAGGGACTAGGAGAAGCCAAGATCATCATTCAGATTCAAGATATTGCTAAGAAAATCCCCTCCTTTTCTTGAGTTGAATGTGTTGCAAAAAAGGAAGCACATTTGGAAGCTAGTAGGAGGTCCAAGGTGTCAAGTATGGAAAAGTGACATTCAATCTTATGATTTTGAGTGATTCCCCTTTGATTGAGGTATTATTCCAGTTCTTATTAGGAGTTTATGGAGATGTATAATAGTCCCTAATAAAGTAACTTCATTCTTAGTTTTGATCAAGCGTTCTGTGTGTAAATATACTAAAAGCTTCCCTGATGCCCACCCATTTTAGGTTACAAGTGAGGAATATGAACCTTTGGCTTTGAGGGAAATAAATTTGATAAATATTCAGTTATGAAGGTATTCCTTCGAGGAAGGCTCCTCGAGGAGTAGAGGGGGTGCGAGGCATTTTTGTAAACAAATTATAGCAATGTGCATAAATAACTTGGTTTTGTCATGAATCCCTGTTTTGATCATTTACAAATTTTATGAGTTGAAGTGTATAAAAATGAACTGTGATTGCTCTTCATATATGCATGGAAGGTCTATTGGAATTCATCTTATATGCTTATTAAAATGCTTGAAATCTTGAATAATATGTTCTAGAAGGATGGTTAAAATCTGGGACTGTGCATTTGAGCTTTGTTAAGGATTTCTTGATAAATGTGGCTTTGAAATGAAGTCTTTAAAATGTAAAGCACCAGTGGAAGAAGTGTTGATGCAAGATCCTAATCTGGGAATGCTTGTTTGTTTTTCTAGGTGACTAAGTCTGGTTGGGTATGTTGATTATACATGTTGTGGTTAGATTCTTAGAAATGAAACTCACGATGTTAAGAGTATACCTAGTGCATGAAACATGTTTTTTATTTTATCAGTGGTAAAAGTTATCCATTACTGTAACTCATCATTCGAGGAGAATTTGAAAATATTAGAAGCAAAAAAACCTTTGCATGCATTAAAATACTGTAGGTGACTGTCTACCACCAGGGAAAGGTAATTTTTGATCATTTACATTTGTTTAAGGAGGAATTTACTAAATTAAATCCATGAAATTCCACGTGAACATATTGTTTGACATAGTAACTTGAGGTCTGAATAAATATATAATGCATTTGAAAGTGAAAGAGTTTATTGCATACTAAAACTTTGTCTTCCTCCATTAGCACAAGTCGTGAAACAAATGGGAGTCCAAATTCATGAGAAATATTGTCTTTTTGTTAGAACATGATTGTAGGGGGAGTGAAAACAAATCTCGAGGTCAAATCTCAAGTCTTCAAATCAAGTGGATGTTATTTTATAAGTCAATTAATCTTCATGGGTAGTCCTGAAGTCACAACTAGGGTTTGATGTGTGAGGCCTTAAATCATCAAGTTTAGGTTTGAAAATGGGAAGATAGAATTGTAGCAAGGACCATCAATGGAATTCAAAATAATTTTAGGTTTTCATTGGCTAAGATTGAATATTTTTCATGACACTCTCCCAAAAAGTATGCATGCACAGTTAGATGGCTAATTGTGTAGGCCAATTTGCTAGAGAAGTAGGTTCCAAGGGTGGAGTCCAATTTTTCAAACTTGTAAATAGGGAGAAATGTCAAATGGGTGTTGAAAATGAGTTTAAATTTGTCATGGGATCCAATGAAGAAGAATTTAGGAAAGGAAATAGACTGAGGCAGGGCTAGAAACAAAATGGAGAGCTAGAGAGGTGAATAGGAGATAGACGAAAGAGAAAAAAGAGTTAGCCTATGAAATTTGGAACATACCCTATTGGTGATAAAGGGTTCTTGGAATGGTTAGTAGTTTGTGGTAGTTAGCTATAGGTTCCTCCATTTAGGTAGCTTGCAGTGGCATTGGTCTTAAGGGTAAAAAATTGTTAGTTTGGAGTAAAATGAGAAAAAGGTAATGTATCTTGATCATTTAAATCAACATGATGATTGAAATAATAGTGTTTTGGAGATATAGATTATGGGACATGTAGTGGAAAATGGATTTGAAGGAAAACAGTCAAGAAGTTTACTTGGTTAGGCTAAAACCTCAAGAAGGCTAGTGAAAGAAATAAGAGGTATGATGAGTGACATTGATAGTTTCATAAATTTGGATCATCTTGATAGGTACATTAGTGTTGCATGAGGTTGTCAGAACAAAATAAGGTGTAGGTGGGGTAATAGATTGCTTGAAAGATCCAAAATTGTAAACTTTAGCTATTCTAGATTACTAGAACAAGCCTTCTAAAATAGGATTCTTGTGGAAATGAATGATATTGATTGTTGTGATTTGATGAATGTATGAAAATGTCATGGAGCTCTGCATAAGAAGTAGATTTAATTGGAATAGAAATAATAGGAAACATTGTTTTTATTACATTTTCACACGGTGTTGTTGCCACATTAAGGCTACAAAATGGAGGTTAACATCCAAATATCCATGTATAATTATGTAATGATGAGCAAGGTTTTCTAATACATGATGAAAACACATGATATCGTCAAAGTAGATTCGTCATGTGCATAAGTTGTTATAATTTTATTCTACATTTCTATTAATTTCATAAATGTACTTACCATACATTCTAGTCAAGCATTTGATTCTTGTGAAGGTCTCGGTTCATGCTAATTTTTAAGGTTTGCTTCACCTAATTGTTTGGACCTACATTATGTTATATTTTGCTAACAATTGCCCCCAAAATTGTGATAGATAAAAGGTTACTCTAAAACATTTTCATGCCAATTATTTATACTTAAAAAATATTCTTGTATAATATTAATTTATTGATTTATATATATTTAAATATGAATTACAATGTGTATATAATTAGTGTTATTGCATTTAATATAAAACTCATTCCCACATCACTATTTTCATATATATGTAAGTTTAATTTACATGTAAAGTGACCTTAAATTTCACATACACATTTACTTTTTGTTACTATATGATAACTTTAGTATTAGTATGGACGTTCTAGATGCATATATCTAAAAGATATTGGGAGATATCAATCTCAAAGTCATTCTCTTGGACTTTCAGTATTAACATACAAGAATTAGTAATAACATTAACACTCCTGTAACAAAAATCCATTAAATGGTGATAATTTGTTTCAATCTAGCTACACTAATGTGTATGGAAAAAATAGGATCCAAAGTCTTCTATATAGCTACAATATTGTGATTTTTCAATTGAATTCTTGAAGGAAAAATAAAAAAACTTCGCAATAAAAATTAAAACATCAAATTTATGATTGAGTTTTAAAAAGAACACATTTATAAACATTATCGTATACCATCTCTCCACTTATCATTGTAGAATACCTCTTAATGTAATTCTAAAATATCTTAATCATTTTTAATAAATAATTAATAATATGTTGCAAAAAATCTTATTATTTATAATTATTAAAAGAATTTACAAATATAAAAATAACATTAAAATTTCATATTCTTAAAAGTAAATCCATTATTTTATGTAAATTATTTTAAATCAAACTCGATATTGTTGTTATGTTCCCTAATTATCCAGGGTTACAAACTAACACTATCAAATTGTACATGAAGCATATGATATTTTTTTGGTTGAAGATGGTCCATTACTAATTTACTTGGCACTTGGAAGTGAATACTCGAGACTCTTTCTCGTCGAGAAACTTTTCATGGTTGGTAGATAATTTATATTTGATGAAACAACCTTGCATGGTTTCCAGATACTTAAGAATTTGTGCAATTAATTGACGCAAAAACCTAAAACAAATATTCAAAAAGGGTTTTCTTCCTCATAAGTGATACCCAAAAAGGGTTTACTTCCTCTAATATCAACCATAAATTGTGTCCACCGCAAGAATAAAATAGATATCATCAATGAGAAATAACATGTAAAAATATAGTCTACTTGCTACAAAAATTGGGTTCCCAAAGCATTGGGGAATCACAAACAAAAGAATTACCTATCACGTGAGTTCATATAGGGGTATTAAATATTAATCAAAATGGACCCAATATATTACTCCATATAAAGGGATATAAGGGGTTAAAGTATAAAGGTTTTAAAACATATATTACGGGCAGGGTATGTGGAGTTGTGTGGAGGAGGGAAGATGAGTAATCATGGCGAAAATGAAGAAGCTTTAAATTCATATAATTTTCATCATTGTGTTTTTATTCAAAGTAGCGACATGTTTTTGTGAGATACAACTTGTTTTTCGAGAGTAATGCCACTACATAACTTTCAATAGTTGCAACATCCTTCATAGTATCATTACGAGTTTTTTTTCATTCGATTCAAGTTTTAGGAGAATGGATGCCATGAATATTTATAACAATACTCATAACAAGATTGACCTTACAAAACAAGGAAGCACAAAGGAAATGTTGTTGACCTTGCAAGAGTTATTACAAGATTTTTTTGAGTAATTATCTATTCCAATCATTGTCATGCAAACGTGCAACATGAAAATTTCAAATTTTCAAGCATGACAACGGACCCCAATGTCAATTTTTTATGTGTAAAACCATCCCAAGCACTCCCCATATTATTTCATCCCTTATGTCAGCCCTATTTCAATCCTTTTAAGTTCTCTCATGTGTTGTTATGACCTTTCCCATGTGTTGGAAAGATGGAAACAAGCACATTAGATTCTTTCGAGACATTGTTTTTCAAGGCGGATCTTTCAGCAGGCTTAGGAATGGCTATTTTAGCCTTTCTAAGGAAGGTGCACATTCTTCAGAGCAGGTTTCAAGTCCTAAATTCATCAAGGAATGGTATTAATGATCCAAGATCATTTTTCAAGTGATTTAGGAATATTTGGGAAAGATCTGGAGGTTTAGGAGCAAGTTCAACAAAAGCGGGTTTTTGAAGCTAATGGAGCTTGCACTGTAAAAAAATACCTGAGCTTCAGAAGATGATTCCGGGATCTCTGGAATGAGTTCTAGGTCAAACAAGATATCAATGGAAATATAATTCAATTCCATACATTAAGGTATTTTCAAATTTGTCACAAGACCAAGGTACTTCTCCCCATAATTCATTTTTGGTAGACACACCTTGTGGTCCCAAGAAAAAAGGATATTTTTGAGTGTGTTGCAGGAATAATTAGATCATGGTACCTATCCCATTCTTCTCAAAATAACTTTTTCAGTAAAATTCATATAAGGAAGTGCCCAAAAATACCTCTGAGAGCTGCGACAACTTCGTTCTCAAGCTCTCTCTGAAGAAGGCTCCCGCAGTTAGAAGATTTTTTAGTGCCACGTGTCAGCATGAGACTAAGGCACACTTTTTATTCCCCTTATTCCATTTCCAAATGGACAATGGAAATAGAAAAATGTGCCCCCCACCTTTCTCCCATTTGGTTCCTCAAATGACCAAAACTTAGCCCCGGGTGCCAAAAATAAACCTTGTCCTCTCTCTCATCCGCCAGTGCATGCTCGTCACTTGTCCTCCTAGGGATAGGGTGCACTTTTGTTTCCCCTTAATCCCTTTCCAAGGGGAAAGGGGGATAGAAAAATGCACCCCACCCACCAACAACATAAAAACCAAGAGTTGGCCATTTTTTGCATCTTCCCCCCATTTTGCTCCAAATCTACCTAGAACTCTGGCAAAAATTTCCATTCTTCCCTCCATGTTTCCATGATCATAGCAAAGATATTTTCATAAAATTTGTAATTTTTTCAAATTATCCAGGTACATTTTTTTCCAGAATGACTTCGTAACATGCGAAGGTGAAATTCTCATATATCACAAACTAGTGCACGGATCAAGGTGGGGTTTTTTGCATTCTTCATCATTTCCAAATGCCTTCAAGGAGTAAGTGATGACATATTGAATGATGCCCATTATTTTTTTACAATAAAGAAACCCCAACTATGTGCCCTAGTTTTTTATTATTTTATTTCCCACCATTCTAGTGATCGAATTGAGCTGACAAATTTGTATGTGAGATTGAGAGAAAAAACCTATTCTAGTGGAGGTGGTTTCGTCGTAATCCGAGGTATGGAAGGGAACTTTCCAAAAATAGTAAGTCTCTACACAAGAACTTACTAAAAATAGTAAACTCTCATAGAGGGAAAAAATCTTCAAGGCATTGTGCATGAGGAACAACCAGGGAAAATAGGCGGTCCGAGGAGAAAAAGGGGAAAAGGGAAATTTTCTACAAATAGAAAGTCTCCATTCTAAGTGTTGAAAGCTGCAGTTGGCTCTATTTCTATTCATATATTTACTTTTCAAAATATTCACAGAGTTGTACAAAAGTTACATAGCTCAAACGAGATAAGCCATCCTTCAGGAGGACCCCGAGGCATCACTTTGGTCGTAATGGTGTATGTGAGCAAAGAAGAATAGCACAGTGCGCAATATTGGATATTAAAAAAGGTTCAAGAGATCTAAAGAACATCATTGTTAGTATTTAGTCATATTGAAGGCATCCACTCTCCCCCAATGAACAAGTTGAGAAAGCTCAACGAGTTGTTCAAAGAGAACCAAACTAGTTAAACTCGGTGGGCTAAGTGAGCAAATTGGGTTGAATTTCTCCAGGAAAGAAATATCCACCAAGTGAGAGTAATTCATTGCAAAACATTCAAGTGTCCAAACATGTCTCCTCGAAGGTCAAAGCTTCCCCGTGACAATGGTGAATTGAATCCACAACGAGCTCTTGAGAACGCTCCAGTGGAGAACACCATGTCAACACCTAATGATCCATTCCCATGGATTCTAGAAATGATCTTCAGTGAGCCAAGGACAATGCAAGAGAGTTCTGACAACATCTTGCTTCTTTAGTGGGACCTTAAGTAATCAGTACGTTTAATTTTTTAGACCAAAAGTTGAAAAGTCTATTGAGGAAATGACCGCGTCAGATTATGAGTTGAGCCGCATCTCATTGGTCCAAGCTTCACATGAGGGTGACCCTCATCTATTCAAAGAATCTGCCTCTTGCCTCCTTGCTCGAAATGAAGAATACAAGCAAACCATTGTGCAATTGGAGAAATAGGTAAAACTTCTCAATGCCTACATTCAACCCTTCTTGGGACCTGATTCAACATCTTCCCTTTCGATCAAAGACATTCCTCCAATCAATAATGTTGATCCCAAAACAGTTAAGAAAGCACAAGGATATATGATGCAGGGGAAGGTTAGCAAGAAATGGATCGAGAAAATCATTGAGCAAGGCAAGACATTATTTCCAGAAGTCATCTCTCTCATCAAATATGCTCTCACAACACTGTTAGAAGTGAACAAACTAAAGGAGGAGTTTGCAAAAGAAGTCAATCATTTAGATGAGAGGTTCCTGCCAGCATCTTAGATGATTTCCTTTGACTCTTACACCCTTGTGAGTAAGAATGTGTTCGCATATTTTGTCGATAACTTGTCTCAAGTTTGGATTACATCATGGATGTAAGATATGAGAATGTAATCTCTGAGTTGGACTTGTGTGGGAAACATGGTTTCGAGATCTTGAACAATGTCTACCATTGTGTTTCAAGATTTGAGTTCACTCTGCTCACCGAGGATCCATCGTCAGAAAATCTCATCATCTCATTCCAGGATTTGGTCAAGGAGGAAGGTTACTCTCTTTCCTTTAATGAAGACAATTTAGAGTCCCTGACCAATATCATAAGTTGCATTGTGACAATTACAATGTATCATGAAGTATGGATCAATCAATGTAGGAAGATTAGCGATGTTCCTGAAATATGGATCAAGTTGTTAGGTTGTATGTGTATTCCAAAAGTGGATAAGTTAACAAATGCGATAACTCAGTTCAACAAAGAATTCAAGGAACATGAACGAGAAACATGATTTGACAAGTTCTTCATCAAGAAAGCTTCTTCATTAGAAACATCAACTTCTCCCTTCTTATTTACTTCTCCCTCTTTCTTCTCTCCCTCTTCTAATTCTTCATTGAGTGTAATCATTATATTTTTTCCTATTCACTTAAGTGACAAAATTTTGAAATTGTAAAAGTATTTTCTCAATATTATAAGAGAAATACTTGATTTGTCGTTTCTAATGGAAAATGAAAGGTCACAATTGGAATAGGAACACGAAGAGTCATATGGGGGAAGATGAGAAGTCAATTCACATTGCTATAAATTAGGATGGCTTCTCCATTACAAAGGATCCTAAAAATGTGAGATTGTGATAGCATCTATGTTGTAGCAATTGTGGATTGGTGTTGTTGGAATTTGTGTCATCAATGCACATGAAATAAAAGCTACATTTCTTCCATTCTCCTTTTCCTATGTTTCTTCTATTTCTCTCTTATGCACTTTGCAAACATAGTGATCCCAAAAGAGCTTTGTATCTTTGATAAACGAATCTAAAGACTTTATGTCTGGGTTTGTTCTTCTCACTAAATATCTTCATTGTTGCTTTCCTCTATATTGAATGTTGAACTACTCTGGTTATTGGGTGTGAAATCTACAATTGGCCTACTCACAACAACAACCTTCATTTCTTAATTTCTCTCCTTCACCCCTCATCGTTGTAATTTCCTCACTTATACCCCGTACAAGCACTTTGCCACAAGTTCAGTGGAGTGTTCATGTGTGATCCTCGACTTATTTGGCCAACCCACAATAATAAATAGGATTATATTAGTTTTCATTCAATAATGGGAGTTGCACCATTCAATGCAGAGGGGCGTATCCCCATGAACGTTGGTGGAGACATTTAGTTTGCCATACTAACAAATTTTCTCACCAAAACCAATGTAGATTAGAAGGCGAAGAAAGTATTAGTTATGTTTGTAAAACTCATTTCATTTATTTGACTCTTAATTTAATTACTTGTTGTTTCACCTCAAAGTAATGTGATAAAACATATAAGGTAACAGTCAAGGAGGAATACCTATGATTATATAGACAGTATGCGCGTGCTGTAGAATTTGATCAAACTGAATGCGAGAGCTTCCCTTTGGTTAGGAGGAACAACCTATATAAGAAACAAAACAAGACCACCAAATGATATTAAATACTAATTGACAGTGGATTGCCTAATGATTGCTAGTTCTGGGAAGTGTGATACTTCCTAGATGGCTATCAATCCACTATTTTAAATTAATGAAAGTAAATACATGAAATAAAGGTCCTATTGCTAACACTTTGATTTAGGTATCTCAAAATGCTATCAACACACTATATTAAACATAATATTGAAATGCAAACAAATCTAGCATTAGGTAAGGTTTGTTTCTAGTTGGGGAAGGTCACAAAGGTGTTTGGTAAGGTCACTGGGATATTTGGTAAGGTCTGGATGGAATTTTGTGGATTTATGGGTTGTTTGGTGGAGGTTAAGAAAAATACATAATGACTGATGTCGGTCTGGTGACCGATGTCAGTACAGATGTGAGACCGACGACGGTTAAGGTGACCGACGTCGGTAGGGGAAATTTGGTAGTAATTAAATAAAAGTAGTTTTGAACTTCTCTGTGATTACATAGAGAATGGAGGGAGAGTGGTTGGGTTCGTAATATTACCAAGAAGACTCAGTAATGTGTAGAGGGCAGGTATGGAGAGCCAAAAGTGCGTAGGTGGTTGGGTTGATGGAGTGGTGAGAAGGTGGAGATAAAGGAATACAGAGAGAAGTAAAGTATAACGAAGGAAGTAATGAATATAACCTTTAAGCAAGCACAAATTATTAAAATCACGTATACTTACTTGCATTTTCAAATCTGATAGGTGAAGGAGGACAATAGTTGATCCGTGAAGAACCTCTATGTTTAATGTTGCGAAAATACTCCTAGAGTGTCCCCGTGAATATTCTAATACCTTGGGATGAGAGTCAAATGCTTGCTTCGGCCTGTGGTTGAGTATTTTGCGTCATCTAGATGTTGAGAGGCTTGGATTCACACTTGAATGCAATAGTTTTCCCAAAACTGAAAAATGACCAACCCGGCTAAAAGGTTTCCAAGTTGTATATAAAGTAACCGATGACGGTTAGGTGGCCAATGTCAATCGAGGAATAATTGATGTCGGTTAAGGCGGGAAAGTCTAGGTTTACCAAAAATAGGCAGATCTTCCCAGATTTGGCGTGCTTTCTCATTGAGTTTGCTTAGGAAAGTGGAGTTCATGTGAGAGAAGGCATGAAGAACTTAGAAAAGGTCTAGTTTGGTTTAGGAAGAAGTCTTAGTTATCTAGGTTAAGTGGTGACTCAACACTAGGAGTGATGACTCAGTGTTGAGAGTGATGACTTGGTCATTTTGAGTTAAATGCCCCTGGAATGGGTTCAGGATGAGGTGTCTAGGTGAGGTGGAGGTGTGAGGGTGAAATTGATTTAATTAAAATAATTAAATTAATTAATAATGTGAAGATGAATAATTAATAATGGGGCGATGGTGTCATGATTAATTAAATATGTTATGTTAATTGATTAAAGGGGACCAAGGGGAGTGTGACCCAAATTTGGTGTCTACACTTTCACCAAAATCGTTTAATTGAAACCAGGTTGTCTATTCTAAATATTTATTTCCTCTCTAATATATTTAAGGATGATTTTTGGTTATAAATTTATTTTTAATAATTTATTTGGGTATTTGTGAGAAAAAATAGACCTAGTGCTACTATCCATGTCATTCAAACAACGAAATTGAATTAGTCTTGTATAGTTTTTACCACTAAATGTGTCAATGGACTAAGTATATATTTATGTTAAAGGCATTGTCCAAGTATGATTGCACCTTGCCAAATCTAAAAATACACAAAAATCATATGATTGTTAATGCCTGATCGTTGATGTGTAGATGAAATTAAAACCGTCTATGTGTCCACATTTGAAACATTTTTCATCTGTTGATGTGTGTTCACTTTTAATCGGTTGCCCCATTATCCACCAACATGGTCGTCACTACAATATTGCTACTGGACAACCCCTACTACGTTTAAACTAGGGCGTTTTTCCTCTATGGAAAGAAAAGTATAGAGTATTGGAAGATCTCACCATGTTGAATCCACTTCCATTGAAAATGAGATATCCATGGGGGAGGAGGTGGAACACACTCCTTGTAGCTTCGAGTCTTTTTCCATTGAATTCTGAAACCAAAGGTGAGGCAATAAACATTTAGGCAAGAGAAATCTTATTGAACATTAGCCTCGTCTTCAATTGAGAAGAGAAACAAATAATCCAAAAAATGACCATTGACAAGCTGAGTTGGAGGTGGTACTAGTAGTAAAATTCCTTTCACTAAGCCACATTGAGTGGCATTGATGAGAAGGTAGGATAACCCTTTTGCTACTAACACCTAGAAAACAAGAGCGAGAGGGAAACCTTGACAAATAGATTGAAAGATCCCAAAAGGCTTAGAGTGAACGACGTTGATAGAGATAAGTAGAGGCGTGAGAGAAAAGTATGGCCACAATAGTGATAAAGATAGGCCCAAACCATAGGAATTTGAGCATGGCCAGAATGAAGTTTCATTCAATCATGTCATATGCTTTCTCAAAATAAATTTTAATAAAAAGGGATTTTTGTTATGATAACCGAGCCCATTCCTTACCTTCCCAGATTGTAATAGTATTATTATCCAAAAATGTGTCTACTTTAGATAAACCATGTTTGTTATGGACTAAAAAAATGATCATCTAGAGACATATCCTCTTAATTTAGAACTAAAAGGGCATCATAATTTTTTTGCAAAAAAACTGCTCGCGTTGGAAAGCAAGAATTCACTAGACTGAACTTTTTGTTTAGTAGAAGGTGGACTCTCATCTTCTTCAAGGTGGCAAGGAGGTTTGCGAGAGTGTTAACTCCTCGTTAGGCAGGGAGAAACTAGAAGGTGTGAACCAAATGAAAAACCAATCTTATCATATAAAATAGTTTGAAAACACGTTAGCTCCATGTAAGTGCCGAAAGAGGAGAATGTTGCGGTGGAGTAGTGGACATTGTCTCGTGTGATGGTGAGATGGAAGCCATTGAAGGCTTGGAGAGAGAAGTGTCAATGGGATTAGGAGGGCTTGTGCAACCGACAATTGGCTATCTTGTGGTTTAGCAACCTTGAAATTTATGTGAGAAGAGTGGGGAGTGGGGGATTTGCTATGGTTATTTTTGTAACCATCTTTGCTCGAGGCCTAAGAAGGCACAACATTAAGCTTTGAAGTTTTTTTATTACACTCAACTAACAAAGGGTAATCCAAAATCTTATGGCCTATAGATTGGAATCGAAAATAGGTGTTGCGAAGGTTAATGTAAATCAATCGTTGAGCGTATTAAGAATCCCTCACATGGATGTTGTTGGTTTCCTTGAGGTCCTGATAAAGGTTAACCTTGAGAAGTTTTCATCAAGATTTGACAATATAGAACCGTAGAATTTCTTTAGTAATAACCCAACCTATAAAGGAAGCAATGAGGTCCAAAAAGTTATAACATGACATGGGAAGGCTGAGGAATTCCACCCAAATCTGGATCTTAAGAGTTGTATTCTCAAAAACCACAAACTCGTGAGTGAAAGGGGACATAATGAGGAGGGAATTACGAACATACCAGGTGGAGGACTTATTCAACACTATGGCTGCATTTGCGGGGTTGACAAATGGAACAAGAAAAACCCTTTGGTCATATTCTATATGAAGTCCAAATTTATACCAAATTAGGACCGCGTCGCTTGCACCCAAAAGTGAAGAATTCTTTTAGAGGGAAACCTTCCAAAAAAATAACTTATCATGCAAAGTTACTCAAACAAATGACATACATAATTAAAATCTTCAATAGCTCACAAGATATTAGGGGCACAAAAATTACCTCATGGAATAATTTGTGCACAAACTTCCTCAGTTGCTTCCTTGGAGACTCTATCATAGTTCGTTATGGTCAAAATAATTGGACTATGTGAATCAAATGTCATTTATAAAATGTTAGCCCAAAGGTAAGAATGCTTAAAAAACTAAAATAAATGCATGCGAGGAGAAAAAAGACCAAACTACAATACATAAAACCCTAACGAAACTTTTTTTATAACACAATCCAAAAGATAAACCAACCAATCATTCTTTACTATTTGAAAATTGTATTAATTTAAATATTATTATTTTATATATTAAATGAATTTTCCTATTTTAAAATTATAACGGAACACCAATATCCATGAGTGCTTTAGAATTCCATTTGATTAAATATACAATATTGACATTTCTAACTGTCGATGTGATTTGAGAGGGAGCGGGGAATGTGGTCCAAAACAACACATTTACATGCAGTCAAACATACGTGTCATCCCTCTAATTAATTTTAAAATGCCACATCATACATATAATTGATGGAGATATGCGCTCAGATGTGCAGATGTCAAGAGAAAAATGCAATGCTTAGAATGCCATATAACCACTATTCGTAATAGTTTGCACTGATTTTAATCAAATATGACCCACAAATAAATATGCAACCGGCATAACGTATATTTAATTAAATTTAATTTAAAAATTAATGTCTAGAAGTAACCAAAAAGGTTAAAGGGACTACAAGAGGAGCAAAGAGGACAAGACAATGCACGAAGGAAAAAAAACAAAACAAAACAAAATACAAGAAACAACAAGAAAGACACAAGATGTAACAAGTCTATGTGCCATGCTTAAGAGGTTCTACGCCTGGTAGATCATGACTGTTGTGTGAAGTCATGTGCCTGCTTATGCCTCCAGTGTTGTGTAGAAGGCTGAAGGAATGCACCAATATTCTGGGACCCAAGGCTGTCATGATGATGTTTGAGGAGGCCATATCTATGTTGGGTCATCTCCCTAATAAATAAAGCTACACACCTCTGGTCTTCATAATTAATAAGGGCATGTAATGAGCCTTGATTTTCTCGAAAGAGACAATAGTACCTGTCACGGATCTCATAGTACATAGGACAATGAAATATAAAGTGCTCCTCTGATTCAGGTTCATTGTTGCAAAGTGTGCAAGTGTGTTGGTCTCTAGGAATGTAGTGCTCTGTCTCCATGTGAAGCTGATGAGAGCAAACTCGTAGTTGACCCAAGGGGGATTTCAAACCAAGTGGGAATCTAATGTATTTATGGGGAATGACACGTTCATCTTCAATTTGGAGATAATGCTCCAAATAGTCGTGCATTTTTGTTGGCAATGGTTTTAATGGTTCAATCCATGTTGATTTATGTAAGATTTGTAGATCTCCTCTTTAATTCCTCTATGAATTTCCCTTCTAGGCATGTGGGGAGAATTAATAGAGAATGTGAGAGGAGGAAGGCGATTAATATCCAATCCAATGCTTTGGAGGAAAGTTGTACAATGTGTATACCAAGTGGTTTGGATCCCCAATACACATAGCCTCATGGATGATTGGAGAGCCTTGAAGGGGTATCTATTCTGCCCAATTGGTGTATCTGACATACATCTTAGTCTATGGAGTAGCATCACAAGATGGAATATAGTTGAGATTCGGAGAGGGTGTGTGCCAAACTCAACCAAGATGATTGCATCTAGAACTGAGCGTTTTGCTTGGAGAGTCCTAGATAGCATGGAGACGAGTACTCTATCAACACGAGCCCAACTACTGTGCTGAAGATCAAGGCCCCAAATCTCACAACCATACAACACTGTTGGTGTCATTAGAGTTTGGAAAATACACAGTTTTGCATTGGCATCTTGGAATTGAAGATGGAAACATTGTCTCTCAAATGTATTGAGGGTTGCATAACCTTTACATAATCTCTCTTCTGTTGCATGAAGCGTGTTCAAAGGAGGTCCTGTGAAAGTCATTCCAAGATAGGTGTAAGAGGAGACCACTTCCACCATGTGTCCTTTGTACATGAGGTTAGTTGCATGGGCAACCCTCTTAGTTGTATTAAATACCACGACCTTAGTTTTCTTTAAGTTCACTTGTAAACCACGAGTATCACAAAAAGAGCTTAAGATGTCAAGGTGTCATTGTAGGCCTGCAACAATATGTGACATGAGAATGATATCACCCCCAAATAATAAAATAGCAATGACAATATCAGATAAAAAAACAACCATTGTCTCTAAGACCGAAATTTGCAATTATGTGCTCTAGTTCGTCAATGTAGAGACCAAATAGAGTAGGAGAAAGTGGGCAGCCTTGTTTAACACCGATGGTGCTATTGATATCACCTGTATAACCAATAGGAGTTCGGACTTGGCCAACCACCTTTTCATAGTGTGTCATCACACGAAGAACCAAATGCTCTGGAATTAAACCTTTTCATATAGGGAGAGATGGCTTGACACTACCATTGATCGTCATGATTGACTTGTAAATATATAATTTAAACGTCAAAATAATATGTACATTTAAAATTTGACAGTTGTATATATATAATATAAGTATATAAAATTTATAATAACTAAGAAAGTTAATAAATTGAAAATTACATTAGGTACACATTAAAAATTGTGACATTATTGACAAATACAATATAAAATGGAAATTTTGGAATGTAAATAAAATTATCTTAATATCTTATTAATGAAATATAAAAAAATCCATATCTAGCTGATAAAATAGAAATATCTATTAATTTTGATTTTTAATTAGTTTCTTTTGATTTATTTTTTAACTGTAATGGATGTGTTGTTTAGCTATATTTTATTGATTTTTATTTGTAATTGATTTTTTAAATTTTTATTTGTTTTATTTCTTACAAATAAAGATTGGATAGTGGACTAATGCATTGGATTTGGGATTTTGCAAGAAAAGTGAAATTTGAAGATTCAACTTACAAGCTTAGAAATTGGAACTTAGAAATTAGAATTCTTTTTCTCCAGAATTACAAATTTACATAAGTGATTCTATGTGAGTGCTATCTTTTTTTAAAAAATTGCAAAGCTTGATTTTATAAAGTAAAACACAATACTCTCCATTGTTAATCAAAACATTTGCCCCTACTTCAATGTGTTATCTCACAAATAAGATTCATTTTGAATCTATTAATAATCTAAACATTTTTTTATCTAGTACTAGACATCACTGTGCTTAACATTTTGAAAAAGTAATCGAATTTTTCTTGTGCCTAAGGTTAATCATTTTCCCCTCCAAAATAATAACATTGTTTCAATTTTATCATAAACAAATAAATATGCAAATAACATGATATAAAAATTTAATAAAAATCATCTCAGAAAATTTGGTAAAAAATAAATTTCATAGAGAAACAACATGGAAAAAAGTACACACTTCCTCATATTGGAAGCAACATGGAATATAGGAAGTGTTGTGATCAAATGGAACAAAAAACAAAGTTGTTTAATGTATGCAACCAAGGAAATGAAACAAAAAACAAAGTTGTTTGATGCATACAACGAAGCTTAACCTGTTAAACTTGGATCACATAAATAATGCTAAAACCCCAAAAAAATAATTAACTTAGCCTTAGTTATGCCAATAGAATTCAAATGGGAAGAATTTTAGACATAATATTATTTTCAATCTTGTGGACGTAAAATTTAAATCAATTTATATATTTTGTAATAATTATTATAAAAACAAATTTGATGTGCATATTAATTTTGAACGCCAAATGACATCCATATATAATTCTCTAAACCGTCGAGTAATTTTATTATGATGTGCAACATTGAACGTCAAAATCTAGCACTAACGAGCATGCGTTTGAGTATGTGTTCATGCCTTCACTTAGTATCTAAACATGTCTCATAAATTGGGAATGAGAAAACCCACTGCTCCCTGAAGAATTCGCCATGTTCTCATACCAAATAACAACTAGTAATCATGTGTGGAGTGTACGATGCAATCGTTGAAGGGGATGGGGTGAAGATTTGAAAATTGGGGAAGTGAAAAAGAGGGAGAGGATGAGGGGTGATTAAAAAGGGGTTCGAGGGAGGGGAAGGGCATTGTGGTTCACCATATTGTCTATATCTTGAACGCATAATTCACGTGAGTGTGAATTACATTTAAAGGGGACAAACCAAAAAATGGGGAAAATCCAAAATGTTTAGAAGTAAATATAATTTATGAAAGGAATCCAACCAAATCAATAAGAACAAAACATCAACATTTTCATCACAATTGCGTTAGTTTTTCAAATGGTTTTTCTATTGCTTCTACAACATTGTCATCATAATTTTTTAGAGTCGTGCCAAATCCTACAAAGCTGAGCGAAACTTGGAAAGCAAAAGCAACTTTTCAGAGGTCTATTATTTCGATCCGAGTGACGATTGTTGTGGGTGACAAGTTGTTGGAGGGAACGTCGTACTACTTAGATGTTATGAACTATACATATATTGTGATGATTTTTGAGTTGACAGCAGGGAAAAAAGTGATTCTTGTAGCAGTGTCAGGCTACCATTGAGGAAAAATTAGAGATGTTGAGAATGCAATAAACAACGTCGAGACTGAGGGCATCGTAGCATTGACATCCACCTTCGCTCTGCCTCCATTTGATTTCACCACAGAGATGGATCAGTAAAACTACAAATAACACAAACCCGTTGAATGGAATAAAGACACCTCACAATAAGATATCATCATTGTTAGGATAAATAATATTATCCTATTATTAATTATGCATAGTTAGATTATTTAATTAATTTTATTAATTAAATAATAAATATACTGTTGTATGGTTAATCAACCATATTTGTTTGTATTCAGATTGTTATATTATTTTAAACAATATATTTGTCTTTTTCTAATTCCTGCTTCCTGGATGTTATTGGAAGCTTATTCATTTTGGCATTTGGTTGCACCTGTGCAACTTATTCTCCTGTGTGTATTTGGCTGTGCAATATCTATAAATATTGCAGCCCATTCTCTGTAATTGTTTACTGATTGAGATTAATAAAATATCACAGGCTTCCGTCCCTGTTTCTCAATCGACAATCCTGAGGTGTTTTTTTGTATTATTCAGGTCGTATGAAGCTTATACAAGGTGATTTGGAAATATTCTGGGCGTATTTATGATTTATTTAATGCATTAACATATTTATGCAGGTTATATTAAGTTAATCAAGGCATTTTTATTTAAGCATGTGTGCGATAGTTTGGCAAGGTCACGACCCCTCCTTGGCAGAGCGTGTTCACGGCGACAGGTTGGCGCCGGTGGCCTTCAACAATTTCACGGAGATACAGGCTAAGTATCTAATCAGGTACCTCCCCTGCCACGACTTTGACGTGATTAAAGACCAGGAGACGTTGCTTCACGGCTGGCAATGCTATCCCCTCGTCTTCGCTTCTCTCTAGAGGTGTTGTTGATGATTTCTTATTACCATTATTAATCCAATTAAGAAGTCAATGGGTCAGTCATTAGCTTGCTAGATAGTTGTAGGCATTAGCCATGGCCACACATAGGCGTATACTATAAATAATTGGTAAGGAAAAAGAATTGTGGCTACCTTTTTTTTTCCATTTCTTTCTCATTTTCCTTACTAAGAGAGACTTCTTCTTTCTTCCTCTGAGAAAGAGATGATGATGAAAGTTAAGATCATTTTCTTCTGTTGTTATAATTTGTGGTACAAAAATCAAAGAAGACTATTTTTTGCTCTAGTTTTGTGATGAGACGAAGCATCTGGTGCTTCCCTTGATGTACAATCCCATCCAAATGAGGTTAACAATATCATTTTTCTTGGTGGTGTAAAAAAGAGTGTATTACAAAACTTTTGCCAAAAGCAGTCGGATTGGAAGCGCATGAATGGTTGTGATGTGTTCAAGGTTAACGGTGGAGATTATTACGCTGAAGGCGTTACCCCCATGGGAAAGGGCTTTGTGGACATTCATGGGACTGTGTCAAATTTGACGGCTTAAATGATCGGTTTTACTATTTTTAAAAAAATATTATTTTTGTTATTTTTAACAATTTTATTTTTTGCTTTTCTGATTTTGCATGCTGCTTTGGCTTTACTATTTTAAATTTTATTTTATAGCTTTTACATATTTTTAACAATTTGGCTTTTGCTATTTTTAACAATTTGGCTTTTTGTTTTTCTAATAATTTTACTTTTCTAATTTTACATGTTGCTTTGGCTTTACTATGTTAAATTTGATGATCATTTGAACATTTTTTTAGTTAGATTAAATTTAACGGGTGTAATGACAGTTACAAGAGCCTTTTTAACGTTTTCACTTTTTCTAGCTATTTTGAACAGTTTTTGATCCGTAAACTTCTACTTTGGAATTCTACAAATCACACAATTATGCTGTTCTACTTTCAACTTTGGAAAATGATAGAATTGCTTGAAAATTAGAGCTTCGTGACTGATTATCTAGTGCTATAGAAAGGAAATTGCAGAGAAGAAAATAATTCAAACTTCAGCACCAACAATTTTATCCTGGAAACCTCCGAGGAGGAAAACCAGTCAAGAAGGGCAACTGCTCTTTCTTCCCACTTTTATTGGTCTAATATAGACAATTACAGATTACAATAAGTATGAAAAGAAGCAACAATGTAAACCTTCTCTCCAATTAATTGCTTGCTCTGTTTCTACACCTTGCTCCTATAATTCCATTCCAGCACTGAAGATCTTGCTCACTACTCTTATTAAACTTTACTTCTCGATCTCTTCCAGATCTTCCAATGCCTATTCTCTTGCTCCTTTCATGTATATATAGGCCTTCACATGTCCTCCCGTGCATTGGAGGATGTGAGAGGGCATGAAAGGGAAGAGACACAGACTGGGCACTTTAAGAACGCGTCCACTCACATTCCATTCTTCTTTTATGTTCGAAAGTGTTAGGACCATCGCCTTGTGCAGACCGACTGTCTCAGGACCACCGCCCTGGATGGGTGGTGGTTTCAGGACTGCTACCCTATAAGGTGGTGGTTCAGAAACTGCCGCTCTACACAGAGCGGGTGGTTCTATCCAGAACCTTCATTTAGCCTCATTTTTCTCACTTTTCTTGTTTCTCGTTCTTGGTGCTGATGGAACTGATGAAGTTGTGTGTTTTTCTGGATCCCCATGGATCAATTTTGCTTTTTTCATTTTTGCATGCAATAGCCTTTAAATACTTGTCTCATCTAAAGGTTTGTCCATCTTTTATGATGTGGTTTATTGCTATTGGTATTCTGTAGCGTGTTTCTTTAGGTATGTTTGTTTTTAATTTGATTGATTACATGTTCAGATTAGGTTCTAAATTTTGGCTGGATCCGAACATTTTATTTCATTGCGATATGACTTTCACCTAACATGGTGTGCAATTGTAATTAGCTAAAAGTCAACAATAAAATTATCTTCTCCTTCCTTGGTTATTACATGCTACAGATTTTGAAATTGTTGTGGGGTGATACTATAAACTTTTGACTGGTTGAATATCCTTTTCTTCATTGCCTGATAATTTTCACTTTCTATGGTCTTTAATGGTTAATAGATAATGGGGAAGGCAATGAAATTTTAGCTACATTTAATTGCTTTGATACATTCAGGGAGTCAACTATTGTTTTCCTTCAATCACTTATTTCCTAATTAAAGGTTCTTAATAATGGAATTCAATCAATTGGTATTGTATGGGAGGTAGTTCATTGATGATCTTGGTTTAGAACTAGAAGTCACCTAACAAGCTTATTTATGAATTTGTTTAAGTTTCTTATATAGGGAAATGAAGAATAGAGAAATAGTGGGGTAATTTTCTGTGAGCTAGGATTTTTAAAATCCCTCAATTTGAGTTTCTTAATGAGTCAGGCTATTTGAAATCCAACCTTTTGAAGGTGTCATCTCAGTAGACATGTGGTAGGTTGTATTATACCATCTTTTTTTAGAGATAACCACTTATGCCGCTGATTTTGCCTATCAGAAAAAAGGTAGCACATGTAACCTTCTATACACTTATTAATGATCTTAGTTTGAGCATCTGTTTGAGGGTAATATTTAGAGCACGTGGCTATTGGAATCTCCACTTGCTTGTATAGCTCTTCCAAAAATTGCTAGTGAAAAGAAAGTGTTGGTTGCTAAAAGACAGTTTTGGTAAACCATGGAATTTGTACACATTGTCAATATAAGTTCTTACTAACTTTGTTTTTTCTCATTCCAAAAAAATGGGCATATTTAAGCAAACATTCAACCATCACATAGATTTGATCATAACCATCAAATAATGGGAGACCATATCTAAAATCCATAGATACGTTTTAACTTTTCCAAATTTTGTCGAGGGGTGTTTGGATTACATTAATCCTAGAGATGGGACATTTTCATTCTTGTGTCGTTGAAAACTATCACATTCTACGACGTATCTTTGTACACTTTTTTTAAGCCTTTAAAATAAAATGATTTCCTTACATTGTAATAAGTTTTAAAGAATCCTATATGTTTTGTTGTTGGAGAATTATGAGTTACCTTTAGTACATGTTTGTTTGAATTTAGAGGGAGGAGGTAAATAAGTGTGGTTTATGAACCATAGTATGCCATTTTTCAATGTGAATTTAAGATACTCACGGATCTGCGATAAATTTTTGACATGTACAATCTCCAAAGCTACAATCATGCTACAATATCCTAGATTGTGGTTTGAATATCCTCTTAATACAACCACAATAGATGTTGCAGGAAGACTTGTTTGACTCCTGATTTTTGGATTTTAGAACAACTCTTTTAAACCATTTTCTTTGTAAACCATAGTACTCTAAAGATGCATTTTTAAAACTATAGAGACTTATTTTTCACATGAATTGGTTGGTTGATAAAAGAGTATGTGTAAAGATTACGAGCACTTAATTTCTCTTTTTACGAAATTGAAACAAGTTTAAAATGTAGATAGAACCTTTAAATAAAATGCTTCATATATATTTCTACATTCATGAGACTGTGTCAAATTTGATGGCCTAAATAATGGTTTTGACGGGCGTGGTGAAAGTTTAGCTTTTCTATGCTATTTTTGCAGATTTGTTATTTTTAACAATTTTGTTTTTGTAATTTTGCATGCTGCAACGGGTTTGCTATTTTTAAGTTTTGTTTTTTTTTGTTTTTACATGCAATAGCCTAATCCCCGAAAACCGTCCACCATGAAAAACAACCTTTGCGAATGGATTGAGTTGTTTCTTTCATGTGTCAAAATGTTTCGGCATTCAATTGAAGCGAAAAAAACTTTTGAGGTGGGGTTTGGTCTGTCGCCAATGGTTGCTCTAGTTTTACTTTTTATCAAATTTTATGAATCTGAGCAACAAGTGAAGTATTAGGTTAGTAGATTTATTTGGAAGGGAGTGAGGATTATCATGAATATGTGGATGTGGATTTAACTTGTGTAGCAATAAAGGAAGGTTTTGTTAAACTTTGGAGTTTTTGACACCGATTTCAAATCCATTTACTCAAGAGCCATTTCTTATATAAGCAAAGAAAGGTCTGTTTCCCAACCGTTCCTTTGGTTTTTAATGTTTTAGATTTGTGTGTGTGTTTGTGTTTGTGTGTATAGAAAACTATTTTTAATCCATTTCTTATGTTACCTCACCCCACCCCTATTTTCTGTCATGTTTACTATTTCTCATTTTTTCTAGCAACATAGCTTCACACTCATTAATAAAGTGGCTCATGCATTTTATCATACATATACGATGATAAATTTACATTCAACTTACTTTGACATCATTGTCTGTTGTTTCCCATTGGGTTTTGTCCTTATGGTGGGATCTTGTCTTAGTGGCGGCCTTCGCCTGTTATACCTGATACCAATGGTCATTCTATTGAGACATACAAGCTCCATTGCTAGTATGAACAATAAGGATTCTGATATGAGACATGCTATCCATGGCTGGGATTGTACTCAAATGCTAGGAGTTTTTTCTAGAAAGAGAAGATCTCTTCCTGCCTTATAAATTTTGATAATCACTAACATAACTAGCTGATATGACAGATACTAAATTAATTTCTATATAAGTTGATAGTCTTTTCATGTTTTATTTTCTTTCAAGCTTTTTTTGGAGATTCTTTTTGGCATATTTATCCATAAGTGTGTATAGATTTTGGCATTCCTGACCTTCAAATACACTTTCACAATTTTACAATCAATATTATCCATTTTCATATTCATATATATGCAAAGAAAATAATAGTCACCTTTCTTGATCGATTGTAAATTCCAAGCTTGCCTCACTGAAAACCTGTTTCCTAAAAAATAATAGATAATTTTAGCAGAATTATAATCACTTTTGCTCCATTTCATCTTCTACATAATTGCTTAAATAAATTTGTTGCATTTATGGGAATTTTTTTTTGAGTGTCATGATATCGAGCAAATTCTAGATGGTCACATTTGTTCCTCGCTTTGCAACTTTGATAAGGTAAAGATCTGTTGGTGTAAATAATTTACACCTAATAAGCTCATGTTGAGCAAATAGTTGTTTTTTTTTTATTATTATGAGTTTGTTTCAAACTCCCAGAGCTAGTTGAGATCCTCTCCACTCCTCTTTTGGTGGGTTAGTTATCTCCTAGATAGACATTCCTATTATCTAGGGATGTTAACTACTAGTAAACTCCAATTTAATAGTTCTCCCAAATGGTCAGAACAATCAGAGTAAATCATTATTTCTCTGTGTTTCTTTTATTTGTGCTCCTTATTCTCTAATATATTTTCTGATCTATTTCATGTATGTGCTCAATCCTTCCTGCACTAGATATGTTTATTAAATTTCTCATGGTATTAGAGCAAGTGGGAGTTGCAGGAGAGTTGAGTCTCTTTGAGTTGGTTATTAGTGGTCTTAGGTTAAGAGTCTATTGTGTCTCTGTAGAAGGAAATTAAAAAATAAGATCAGACCACGATCAGACCGTCCACGATGGTGTTTTGACTGCATTTACTCTGTTGCGTGTTCATGTTGTTTGTAGTCTTCACACCTACAAATTCAACTTCTTTATTCCTAGGGTTCATTCAAACCTTGTAAAAAATTTAGAATAAAGATTGTGTTTGGTACTAGACCAGTGATCTCTTCAGCAGAAGAATCTTCTTCTTATCCCTTCGTAGGGGTGTAAACATTTCTCACGGCTTGGCTGATAGTGGAGTGAGACATTCAAGGATTTTGTTTGTTCTTGGAAACAACAACGTCTTCATGCAGCATCCTGTGTAAAGCATGCTTATGAACATGCACTGTATTTGAGTCCTTGGCAGGCAAATCTTTATAAGGATATTGCTATATCAGTCAAGTCAATACTGGAGTGCCCTTTACATGGTGATCTGTTGTTAGTATTTAACACGACCTGCTACACATTTGAAATATTTCACTCTCCTTCAAGTCTTTGGAATTCAGAACAACCTCTTCTCATGTGGCTCGGATTTGACAGAGTTCTCTTAGTACGCTGATTGGCGAGTGAGATTGATACGAGACTCAAGGGAACAAACATTAGTAAGTTTTAATCTGATTTTGCCATGAATACTTTGTTGCATGCACAACCGTATCTAAATTGGTCCATTTAAAGCAATTTAAGAAACTATAGTATTAAATTTTTCTATAGTTTTTTATTAATAATTGCATTATGGGGGCCAATTAATGTTTTGGGGCCAATTAAGACTCTGTTGGAGGGTTGTTTGTAAACCTAGGACAAATTTGTATTCCTTGTTTCCTCCTAGTTCTGATGAGTGGTCACACGACCATACCTTCCTTCTATTTGGTCAGTATTATAATCAGTGATCAAATTTTAATTAAAATTGGCTTATTTTACTGGAAATTGAAAGTTTAATAACTTTTGCACAGTAACTCGTAATTGAGTGCCCTTTTTTTTGCAAAAGCTGATTATTTTTCATTCTCGTCACATTGAAGCAAATTTCATTGAAAAAATCCAACTTTGAAAATAACCTCATTTTCGACTTCATACGCCCATATTTTGCTTTGGAGCGTTCACTATTCTTGGAGTACTTGTGTGGTTCTTTTTTAGCATATTTTTAGAGATCCTATTTTATTTTGCTTGACCCTTGCAAAAATTATGGGTCAAGAGGTCGAAACTTCCCAAGAGGGGACATTTAAAAAAACGGAGGGTGGTTTTATATTGAAACCATGTCGAGAACCTTTTTATCATCCTCATCTTCTGGCCACATCGGGGATCTATGGTTGTTCGAGCCTCTAAACTCGACGAATTACCATGCCTGGAAACCGAAGATGTAACATCTATTATAGTCTCATGGATTATGGCATGTATTTGACGACACCGTTCCCCGCATTCACCACAGAGAAGGATAAATAGCTGTATGTATGCAAGCAAGACGAAGCTCTCAGATTATCGCTCTGAATATAGCAGATAACCTCCAGTTTCACATTTTCGTGGCCACAACTCCAAAAGAGGTATGGGAAAATTTTGAATCTTTGTTTGGAAAGATAAACGAGTCCAAATTAATTCAACTAGATCGTGAATTAAACTCTTTATTGCCTTCAGATTTCCCTTCCATAGAAGAATTTTGGTCAAAATTTAAAGAGATTCGTAGTCAGTTGAAAGTAGGTGGTAGAACTAAAAAGGATGACGAATGCATATATACGATCCTAACTAAACTAAAAGGTCCATTTTCTGTATTTACATCAACATTCTTTTCTACTATGGATGCACTAGAAACTCAGTTTAAAATGCCTTCATTTGAATAATTTTGTGAACGTCTCTCACAAGAACAAGCAAAATTAATCTGTCTGGATGTTATGCCTACCTTGAATCATGCTCTTGTGGCCAATTCTCCTATGAAAAATGGAAAAAGAAACCCAAGAAAAGTTATGATAAGCCTATGCCTTCTCACAATATGGTTTCTAAACCTTCATTTTCTTTTGTTGATACCACAAAATAATGGTACCGTTTCAGAAGCATGTGTTTGATCCTTGTTCCTTTTGTGGGGGGGAAAATAATCCTGAATCCAGATTTTTTTTTGAAGTTGGAAGCATTAGAAAAGTCTTTAAAACAACACACGATTATTGTTCCATCACCTTCATCTGCTTCCAATGCTGGCAGCGGTAAGGCTACTAGAGCTTCTTCTCCTTTGCAAGACTGGTGGATTCTTGACTCAGGGGCTTCTCATCATATTATATATTGCAGGGATTTGTTGACTTCTATTTTTGCTTGCAGTACTTCACAGATTTCAGTGGGTAATTCTGCTTCAGTAGATGTATTAGGTTCTGGTACTGTAAATATGCCAAATGGGCATCTAAATGATGTTCTTTATGTTCCCCATATGTCTAAAAATTTGCTTTCCATATATCAAATCTACAATTTTGGTGATGGTAGAACTGTTGAATTCTCGCCAGATAAGGTTGTAATCAAGGAACTTCATGATCATGCTGATATTATAGCTACAGGATCTGTGGATTCATGTTCACGTTTTTATGTATTTGAGAGCTTAGATAACTCGGTAGGATCTTCACTAATTGCTCGTGCTGATTCTCTGAGAAAATTGTGGCACGAGAGGTTTGGACACCTCAATTACAGATATCTGTAGCAGCTCTCTTCACAGAATATGGTCACAGGACTTCCGAAGGTAAAATCACATGATGGTGTCTGCCCAATGTTGGGTAAGCAACACTTAGATCCTTTTCCAAAAGGACAAGCAAAAAGAGCTCAGGCTCGTCTTTAATTGGTACATAGCGATCTTACTTCTTTCCCTCGTAGATCATTTTCTGGTGCTAAGTATGTACTCACATTCATAGATGATTTTACTAGGAAAACTTGGGTGTACTTTTCTAAAATACAAAAATGATGTCCTAGAACATTTCAAAGTTTTTAAAAGCTATTGTAGAGAAACAATCTGGACATTGTATTAAAATACTCCACACAGATAATGGGGGGGAATATGAAAGTAATGCATTTATTGATTTTTGTGCTAATCATGGAATTGTGCACCAGTATACTGTTCCTCACACCCCCTCAGCAAGATGGAGTTGCTGAATGAAAGAACCTAACACTCAAGGAAATGGCAAATTTCATGGTTCGGTCCAAGAACATGGCACCTCAGTTATGGGCGGAAGCTCAGTCAACTGTGCAAACCATATTCAAAATGGAATGCCACATAAAGCAATGCAAGGGGTTACTCCTGAGGAGGCATGGTTGGGTGAAAAACCTGACGTATCAAAATTCTGGGTTTTCGGATGCACGGCTTGGGACTTTGTTCCTGATGACACTCGGAAAACCATGGAGAAGAAAAGCAAAGAACTTATCTTTGTTGGTCATTGTGAGCATGTGAAGGCATATCGCCTCTTCGATCCCAATACCAAAGATGTTGTGTTTCAACGAGATGTTCGAGTTGATGAGACCGAGGCTCCTTTGGATCATACAGTAGTTCATCCTTCTCCATTATTTCCTCCTGCTCCTTCCACTAATGACGATTTTGATGGCCCCCCTGATGTTGCTCCTG
The DNA here is from genome assembly GCA_019776745.2 of Taxus chinensis. NCBI lineage: Eukaryota > Viridiplantae > Streptophyta > Pinopsida > Cupressales > Taxaceae > Taxus > Taxus chinensis. Next base: position 3,152,563 of record CM034149.1, read on the forward strand.
CTCCTAAATGGCTGAGATCTACATTGGCTGCAACAGGTGATTTGGTGAGTGATTCATGAGATCTACGATGCACTAGAGCTGAGGCTTCTGGTGTTTTCAATCATCGGCCCTATTTTGGTATGTCTCTTATGAGCCAAGCTATTTCTGATAATCCTATTCTTTTTTCACAGGGATCTGGACAACCAAAATGGGATTCAACAATGCAGGATGAGTATTCTTTGCTTGTGAAGAATAATACTTGGGAGTTGGTTCCTCTTCCTAAGGGAAGAAAGCTTGTACGATGTAAATGGGTCTATAAGAGCAAATATGCAGATGATGGATCAATTGAAAAATACAAGGCAAGTCTTTTCGCCAAGGAGTATTCTCAAGTTGAAGGAGTAGATTACTCTGAAACTTTTGCTCCTGTCGCAAAGATGGATTTTGTTCACCTTGTTCTCTCTCTTGTTGCTTCTCATGGTTGGTCAGTACATCAGATGGACGTGAAGAGTGCATTTTTACATGGTGATCTCTATGAGGAGATTTATATGGAGCAACCTTAGGGGTTCGTGCATGACTCGTCACTGCTTTGTAGACTTCGGCCTTCACTTTATGGTCTCAAACAAGCCCCTCGGGCTTGGTATGAGAAGATGGACGCTTTCCTATTGTCTATTGGCTTTCATCGTTGTAAGACTGATCATACCGTTTATGTCATAAAGACTGATGATGAATTGTTGCTATTGGTATTGTATGTTGATGATCTCCTCATTGCTAGTAGTTCAAATTCTCTAACAAAGGACATTAAACGTAAATTGAAACAGAATTTGATATGATAGATATGGGATTGTTGCACTACTTTCTTGGCCTATAGGTTCACCAGTCTGCTGAGGGCATCTCTATTTTTCAGAAAAAGTATGCTACAGATTTGCTTCAGAGATTTCATATGGGCTGATTGTAAGCCATCTCCCACACCGTATCAGTCAGGTATTGAATTGACTGCTACATGTAAGTCTAAACTAGTCGATCCCAGTTTGTATAGACAGTTGGTTGGGAGCCTTTTATATCTCACTCATACTCGTCCCGATATCACCTTTGCTGCTAGATCTTCTCTCTCAATTTTCACATGAGCCTCGTGAGAGTCATTGGGAAGTAGCCATAGAGGATTTTGAGATATCTTCGGGGGACTTTGAGTTTTGGTATTCACTACACACCTCAGACTGTTCCGAGTATTGAGGGCTTTACAGATTTTGATTGGGATGGATGTCGCGATACTCGGATCTGGCTATTTTTTTCATCTTGGTTTTGGTCAAGTTGCTTGGTCTTGTAAAAAGTAGAATACCATTGCATTATCATCCATTGAGGTCGAGTATCGAGGTGCTGTGACAATAGGGTAGGAGGGTCTTTGGCTTCGTCAGATTCTTGGTGAGTTTGGTTTTTCACAGGAGTCTCCTTCCATTCTTTAGTGTGATAACCAATGTGATATTCACATTGCACTTAATCCTATTGTAGCATCAGTGCACAAAGCATATAGAGATCCACATGCACTTCATTCGATAGTTGATTCAGGATGGGGTTGTTCATATGGAGTTTGTTCCTACGGCTGATCAAGTCGCAGATCTCTTCACTAAACCCTTGGCTTCCCCTGGCTATTTGGAGTTGCGAGACAAGCTTGGTGTGAAGGAAGTTGTCCTTGGGGGGAGCTTGTATAGTCCTTCCTTCCTTCTTTTCTTGCATTGCATCGGGTACCTTATCAGGCCTAGTAGCTGGGACCCTTCTTTCTTTTGCTCCCTAGCATTCACTTATGTGAGGGTGTTGGTGTAAATAATTTACACCTAATAAGCTCATGCTGAGCAAAATAGTTGTTATTTTTTATTATTATGAGTTTGTTTCAAACTCCCGGAGCTAGTTGAGATCCTCTCCACTCCTCTTTTGGTGGGTTTGTTATCTCCCTAGTTAGACATTCCTATTATCTAGGGATGTTAACTACTAGTAAACTCCTATTTAATAGTTCTCCCAAATGGTGAGAACAATTAGAGTAAACCATTATTTCTCTGTGTCTCTTTTATTTGTGCTCCTTATTCTCTATTTCATGTATGTGCTCAATGCTTATTGCACTAGATCTGTTTATTAAATTTTTCAAGATCTACCTCCTCGTTATGGAAATGGAAAATAAAGGGGTACTCGGTAGACGAAGCTTATGATTGGAAAGATTGCTAAAGAGGGCAAAGTGTTTCATGGCACTGGACAAGTGTACAAATTGACTACATTGGGATTATGGATGCAATTGATCAACTCCATAAACAAATTTCTATATTTAAAATAATTTGTTAAAAAGAGCTACATTGCATTTTGTGGTTGTTATTCGATTCTGTAACACTAATAATTGGGAGCTTCTCAAATTTATTGCTTAAAACATGCATGTCATTTTCTTTCACCTGTGTGGACTGAGATTAATTAGAAATGAATGTAGGGTTAATGTAAACAGCTTTTGGTGCAGTCAAGATTAGAGAGCACTAAAGACAATCCTACCATAAGCATGAAAACACTCTTACATAGGTCCGTTTAAATTAATTAGGACACAAATTCAACCAAGATCAAATACTCATGAGAAATACAAGTGCTTTAAATGTTTTACCAGAGCCTGTCAATGAATAAAACAACATTAAAACATTGTTAGAGTCCCCATACAAGTTAGACAATATCGAGATTGAATTCTTGCATTTTTTCAAACTATTAGCTGATTCTTCAATAGATTAAAACAACATTCACAATATGATACAAGTGATTCAAAAGGAACTTCATCTTTGCGCTTCTGATATGCAGAGCTCTTTGTGCCTAAAGAAGATTTTTCTATATTTAAAACAATTTGTTAAAAAGAGATACATTGCATTTTGTGGCTGTTATTCGATTTTGTATAACCGATAATTGGGAGCTTCTCAAATTTGTTGCTTAAAACATGTATGTCATTTTATTTCACCTGTTTGGACTGAGATTAATTATAAATGCATGTAGGGTTAATGTAAACATCTTTTGGTGCAGTCAAGATTAGAGAGCACTAAAGACAATCCTACCATAAGCATGAAAACACTCTTACATAGGACCGTTTAAACTAATTAGGACACAAATTCAACCAAGATCAAATACTCATGAGAAATACAGGTGCAAGAAAAATTGTTAAAGGTTTTCCCAGAGCTTGTCAATGAATAAAACAACATTAAAGCATTGTTAAAGTCCCTATACAAGTTAGACAATATCGAGATTGAATTATTGCATTTTCTCAAAGAATTAGCTGATTTCTTCAATAGATTAAAATAACATTCACAATATGATACAAGTGATTCAAAAGAAACTTCATCTTTATGCTTATGATATGCAGAACTCTTTGTGCCCAAAGAAGACGTTTCTAAAGGATGGTGGACGCTTATCCAAAACTTACTTTTAGATCATTGTCAGTTTATGCTCATACCCTTATATTTATAGATATTCTAAAAGCTGGTACTATTTTGTTACGGAAGATATAATGTTACATTTAATAGATAGTAGAAGTGGCTTTTCTATATATATATATATATTGGTTCATTATTTGTAACCCCTTCTCATGGAGTATTATAATTGCACCTTATAAAAGACATGAACATCCTCATGAAGCATTGACTCTGATTGACCAAATGCAACCATCATGTAGCCAACCTAAATATCAGTTAGCCAACCTAAATATTAGTTCCCCTTTGCTAGCATACTACCAACCTATGTCAAAACAAGGGATGGACATTCACCAAATAATAATAGATACGAGACTTTTTCCAGACTCCACAACCTTTGCCATCATCATCCCATCTTGTGCCAAAATGGGAGATTTAAAGCAAGACATGGACATCATGGAAAGCTGATTTTTGTTAGATGTAGTTGCAAGTGTCGTGGTAGACATGTATGCAAAATGTGGAAGCATACACAGGGCATGTGAACTGTATGATAAAATTTCTCAATTAGATGTGATCTCATGGACTTAAACGATTGTAGGATATGCATAAAATGGGTTTGTTGAAAATGCCTTCAAAACTTTGAGGCGAATGCATCTGGCAAGTGCAAACCCAGCCTCCACAATCTTTGTCAGCATAATCCCTTTCTGTACCAATATGGGAGCCTTGGCACAAGGTATGAACAACCATCAAAGTATAATGGAGAGTGGATTCTTGTTTGCAAAATGACTCAAAGAGATGTGGTCTTATGGAATGCCATGATTGTAGGATATGAACAAAATAGCTTTGAAAATGATGCTCTCAAACTAGTTGAGGTAATAAAGCACTTTGAAATGTACCCTAACCATTTAAGCTTCATTTATATATGCTTGCATATTTTGTCTCATTTGTGTTTCTTGGAGAGCTAATATGTTAAAGCACTTAGTCGATCTTTCAATCTACTTTGACGTCAACACTTCACATTCACTACATTCTCGAGTGTGAGTGTTAGCAAACTTACATGTCTCACTTGCATTTGTATTCGATTATTACACAACCATTATTTAACATCCCTTCCGATGTACTTTGCAACATTTGTTTTGGCTTTAATAGAAAATTAGAATTGTCAATCACACCCCTTATCAACATAAACTACAAAAGTAATAACTATCCCTCTAAATCAAATAACGTATACTGCTCGGCATTGACATTGCATTGTACACATGCAATTGTTAGTTTTTACTAACTACCAAGGGTAATTATAACAGGGAGAAACACCTTCAACGTGAAAATTGGACAAAATCATACTCTTTCATTTTTTTAATCAACAAAAAAAAAATCAATTACATTTTATAGGAGGCCTAACAAATCTCAAATAACAACTCATTTTATATAATTAGTTGTTCCAACAACTTTATCATACATTCTCTCACTTAAATCTAAAATGAGTTGTTGTATAATAACAAATTATTAATTCATATAAATATATAATGTGAGCATTATAATAGGATATTCCTAAAGTTTGTAAGGGTATAAGTTTCTATACCCCATGACATACGAGAATGGATTTCATTCCACAATCTTTGTAGCCACCCATCATGAAAATAAGAGGACCTCTCTCTCTCTCTCTCTCTCTCTCTCCCCCCTTTTGACTTTTAGTTTACTGTTATTTTGTTTATTTTGAGAAATCTCAATGAGTTTCTAAACAATCGAGTCGATCTCTTTACATATACATTTGCTTGCTTGCTAAGATACACATCAAAGTGGGGTATATGTAGACAACTAATTTTGTACGAGAATATTTATTTGTTGTGATTTTACAACGTTCTAGCGTAATTGTGTGTTTTTCAATTATTAATCTAGTTAGGCTCTTATTGGCGTGCGTTTCGTATTTTTGTCGTATCCTAACATGTCTTCTCTTGTTTCTCTTTGTTCTTCTCCTTCTTTTCTTATTCACTCTCTTCCTCATATTGTCCCTCCCCTTTCTTCTGTAATTTCTCTTCCCTCGATTTACTTTATTTTTTTTAGCTCTTATGCTAAATCTATATTGTATGGTCTGAGTCATGTTCGAGCTGTATCCTATGATTAACAAAACTTTTTTGTGGCCCTTGACCCATATTTGGCTTCCATCGAATTTTAACCCTTTTTATCATATTTTATTATTTGTTGCGTGTCAACATGTGTGTTAATAAAGTCCCATTTTGAATTCAAGAAGTATATAAATACATAGGTGCATTGGCCCATTTAAAATACATGAAAATAATAAAGTTCAATTGAGCAAAACATAATAGAGAAACATCCCCTTACCAAAAATCATTACAAACATTTTGAGTAACATTCAAGTATTTACGGAAATCTAAAGATCATCTACCTTTGTTATTATATTGATTAGGTGATTGAAAGGGATAAGGGTTGGGCACTTGCATTACACTGAACTCCTTATAGCTATGCATTATACTTAGTGTGTTTTCTTTAAATATTTACTGCCATCAAAGACCTTATGATAGTGGATGGACAACACAAGCCCCTTAAAACATCCCTTGTTTTATTACATTCTTACAAGTTATTGTCATCACATTAGGGTTCCAAAAAAGCAGATCAATTTCCGAGAGATTCACATAAAATTATGGAAAAGTGAGTGATGTTTTTAAAGCTCAAGAGTAGGTGAACATGGCCATAAAACTAGATTCCCAAAATTTGACAATTTCTAAACGTACCCCTACACTTTTGGTCAATTGCATGGCTATAGGTAAGATTATCCATTCGTGTTATTTTTTCGAGTCTTGTTTACCTTGCTATCTAGAGTTGTGTTGCATTATCTGTCTTTAAGTTTGCGACAAATTACATATTCTTCTAAAACCCCCTCTTATTAAAGAATATTATTTTATATAATTAAATAAAAATTTATTGATTATATCTCTTTAACTATGAAATATAATTATATAGTTAATTATACTCCATTATCAACATAAAATCACAAATCATTACAAATCATTACAAATCATTACAAATCAAGTGATTATTAAAACCATTAAAATATTACGAAACACCATTTTCTTTCTTTTTTAAGTAGTCTATATCAAACACAAATTTTCCTTAAAGTTTATAGGAAAAATACCAGTAATATTTTCACAATATAATCAATTATACTTTCTTCTTTCTAGAAGAAATACGTTATATCTAGAGAAGATTATTATGTATGCTTCCTTATACCTGGACAACGTGGTGGGTTGATGGTGAGGGTTCCTCTATTTTTTGGTGTGACCCATTTCAGCGATAATGGTACACTCAAAAGTTTTAGGATATTCTCTTCGTCTCTAATGTTATAAAGTCATAACTCTCATTTATAAAATATATTTAAATTATATTATGTAATATGCAGCGCATTGGCTAATTTTAAAATATATAATTCTAACCACCACTTATAAAATACAAAGCAAATAACAATTATATTCAAATCCACAATTAAACATAAATATAAAACCTAAAATATCGTGCGAAATATTTATGGTCATGATAAACTATGTCGGAATAAAACTCTATAAAAAGTTATAAATAATAAATTATTTTTAATATACATCATCCTCATATTTATTTAGGGTATTTTTTATCCTCTAGTTTCTGAATTCTGCACTATTTTTTTTGGTTCTACACTTAGTCATGGTTGATCTTGACAGCTGAGTAATATTAAAAAATATATTTTCTTGGAAAATTTGCTAACGTTTTCTTGTTTTTGTCCGGTTGCATGGAAATTGTGTATAGGAAAATGGTACTTATTACTAATGCATGAATTTCTCGTGGTGGCATAACCATCATTGACCAGGCCAATGCCGATCCGAGGTTGAGGTAGTTTTGACAATGGGGAAGATGATCTACTTCAGTAAACAAAGATAGAAAAAGAAGATGAAAAATTGAGAAAGTTTGCACGATACCCATTAAAAAATATGCTACATTCACCTAATACTGGGTCTACTCACTGCAATTTTTAATGCCTTATTTAATTCATGAAAACAACAGTTGGGATCATTGAAGCCCAAAGAAATATCTCTGTCATGACGTACAGAAAGGACATGTCTATTATATTCAATCAGTCGTTTCCTTCTCGGACAGTTCCAGCCAAATAGTTTTTATGTAGTCCATACATTCGCACAGTCTGTCGCTCGCAAAAAACATTTTAATATGGGGTCTGTATTTTCCACCCGACAGGAGAAAAAGCCTAGCAAAGAAGAAGAAGAAGTTGAAGTTGAAGGTGAACTGGGTTCGAGAAAGTATGGAATGGAGGGATCAAGTAGCATTCAGGAAAATTGTGGACTGGAGGGCTTACACAGCATGCAGACAATGGAGGGCTTAAGCAGAAAACAAACAGAGAAAGAGACAGAGACAGAGACAGAGGCAGAGAAAGAGAAAGAGAAACAGAGAATGGCAGAGACAGAGTCAGAGAAAGAAATAGAGAAAGAGAAAGAGGTAGATGTAGAGCTAGAGGAAGAGACAGAGGCAGAGACAGGGAAAGAGAAAGAGACAGAAACAAGGAGATCATTTACGGAAACAGCTGCTGCAGTGAAATTGCAGAAAGTTTACAGGAGCTACCGTACTAGGCGCAACCTTGCAGACTGTGCAGTTGTAGCCGAGGAACTTTGGTTTGTGTTTCTCCAGTCCACTTATATTTTTTGAACATATTTTTTTTCTTTTTTCTCAGAGTGAACTGCATGGAACATTTGAAAGTAGGGACTTACAATAACCTATGGACAAACTCTTTATTGTGTAATTCACAATGATCCAGCACCTCTTTTGAGTAGGGACTTACAATAATCTCTGGACTAAGTGTTTAGAGTATTTAATCCACAATAACCTATCTCTCAGAGTAGGGATTCGTCAGAAACCCACCTTTTCTTTAACTGTTTTAAAGTATTTAATGAGTAATCCACAATGAACTATCTTCAATGAGTGGGAGTTCACAATAACCCATATCTTATGTATCTGCCAGAGTATGAACTATCCCTTGTTGGGATCTTACCACAAAAAATGACAAAACACAGAAATTTGCAGCAATATACTAAATCTGATTTTTGCAGATTTTATACTAGGGCAGCGAACAGAAAAATGTGAATAACTCTTAAAATATCCGTCCAAAATACTTGAAATTTTAACTGGAACAAGATAATAATATGTAGAACACAAGGGAAATATTTTTGGAATTTTTCAGATAACAGAAAGCTGCCAGAAGTTTACAGTGTGCCTAGAATAGCCGGAAAACTTCGAAAATTAATATCTTTTCGAATACAAATGCAATAAAGATGAAACTTTGGAAACAATATATATGAAAACAATAGATAACTCTCCAACCTTAAGATCTAAAAAAGGACTGCTGGAAACCCTAGAAATTAGGGCTGCAAATTCCCAAACAAGTCGCCCCCTTTGGAACACAGCCAAAACCCTTGTGAAACCCTCTGTAGATGATGCCGAAACCTTCTTCTATGGCTGCCGCAGGTCTGATCCGAAAACCGGCTGAAAATCTCTACAAAAACTCTCAAAACCCTTCAAACCCTAATTCTGAAAATCCTGAAAATACCTCTGTAAAACAGCCCTGAAATCCACTCCAAATGACAAGCTAGGGTAGATATTTCACTACCGAAGAATGCCCTGCTAGCTAGGGTTGGATCTTTCACCACCGAAGCTAGGGTTCCCGTGGGATCTTACTCCACAAGCTAAAAGTTGCAAACAGCAGTTGCACCATGAAAAGAAAATATGAGTGTATGTATGAATGCTTATCCTTTCACCCCTCACCTCCTTTTATAACCTTTTCATGCCAAAGAAACCCTAAACCACTCAAGGCGCACTTTCCCAAAAAGAGGGCCTTATTAAAAATAACTTGAAGTTGCTTTTCCCTTCCTAGGCGCCTAGGCCCATAAAGTAACCTCAATGAAGAAATATAACATTTAATGCCATGCATGTCCTCTCAAGTCGCCAAAAAGGTATTTTAAGTGGCCCCAATGATGAAACATAACATCTAGTCCCTTTTTAAAAGTACTTTATGACCCAGTCAATAAAAAAATAATAACTGGACTAGATGCCCATACCCAATAGCAAAATAGTGTCCGTAACCCCTTGGGCATGACTAGGGTTAGGGCACGCATTGGCCCTTAGGCCATGGGCGAGGGAAAAGGGACATTACAGTCCTCCCTTCCCAAAATTTGCTTGTCCCCAAGCAAATGCAGACTAGGATGCCGTAGAATCTGTTCTCCCTCCCAAGTAGCATCCTCAAGAGGCAAACCCTTCCATCGCACCAAATATTCTATGATATCTCAGTTCCTGAGCTTCCTCTGTTTGACCTCAATAATAGAATCCGGTTCTAAAACCAACTTCCCCTCCTCATCCAGTGGTGGCAACTCTGTAGAAGGTACAATGTGCTGTCCTAAGGCCTTCTTAAGGCATGATACATGGAAGACATTATGTATCTTGCTGTGCTCTAGAAGATCCAACTCATATGCAACCGCACCCACTCGCCTAACTATCCTGTATGGACCATAAAACCGGGGCTTCAGCTTTTCCGCCCCCTTCTGCTTGAGTGATGACTGTCTGTACGGCTGTAGACGCAAGAACACCAAGTCTCCTACCTCGAAGGACCTCTCTACCCTGTGTCGATCCGCATAAACCTTCTGCTGATTCTGCGCCTTCTGGAGATTCTCCTTAAGAGCTCGTAGGATATCTTGGTTCTCCTGTAACCAATCCCGAGCTTTGGGAGCTCGACTATCTGATAATACTAAGTCAACAAATGACATGGCATCGTATCCATACAAAGCTCTGAAAGGCGTTATGCCAATACTCATCTGATATGTGGTATTGTAACAATACTCACCCATATGCAACCATCTGATCCATGCCTGCTGATGTCCGGTCACATAACTCCGCAAATAGCCCTCTATCCATTTGTTGACAATCTCCGTCTGCCCGTCAGTCTGAGGGTGGTAGCTCGTGCTAGGAGTCAACTCGGTACCAACAAGTCTGAAAATCTCCTGCCAAAAAGTGCTCATGAAGATCTTGTCCCTGTCGCTGATAATATTTTTAGGCAACCCATGTAGCCTAAAAATCCCTGTATAAAATACCTGAGCCACATCAGCTGCCTCATGCTTCTTGGGTAGAGAAAAGAAGTGTGCATACTTGGTCAATCGATCAACTACCACATAAATGCAATTGTGCCCATGCACCAGAGGGAGTTCTGTGATGAAGTCCATCGATATGCTCTCCCACTTTTGCTCAGGGATGGGAAGAGGCTGAAGTAAACCTGCAGGAAAAGAATGCTCTGATTTGGTTTGCTGGCAAACCATACACTCTCTGACATGATTAAGGACATCATCCTTCATCCCCTTCCAAGCGAATCTCTCCCTGATATACCTGTATGTTTTGAAATATCCGGGGTGTCCAGCTAGTGGTGTGTCATGTACTGCACGAAGGATCTTGTCCTTCATCTTAGACCCCTGTACAAGGAAAATCCGATCCTTATAAAAAATGAGATCATCTACCACCCTGTATCGGTCATCCTTGATAATACCATCCATGATCTCGCATGCAAACTGATTCTTGGAGTACTCAACCAGTATGTGAGCCTTCCAATCTGCTGAAATCTTGGACATAGAACTCAACATAGTAGTAAGGTAAGGCTTCCTAGATAAAGCATCAACAACAACATTATTCTTACCTCTAGTGTATTCTATATCAAAGTCATACGTTTGTACCTTGTTCACCCATCTCTGTTGGCGGTCATTGAGATCCTTCTGTCCCAAAAAGAACCTCAAACTATTGTGATCTATACGTACCACGAACCTACTGCCTACAAGGTACTGTCTGAATTTGGCCAAAGCATGCATGATGGCCAACATCTCCTTGTTGTAGATTGAATACCCCCTCTCCACGGGGCTCAATTTCCGACTCTCGTAAGCAATGGGGTGCCTATCCTGCATAAGCACTGCTCCAATCCCCTCACCTGATGCATCACACTCTAGAACAAATGGACGAGCAAAATCTGGTAATGCCAAGACGGGGCATGAGCTCATCACCTCCTTGAGATGATCAAAAGTTTGTTGTGCCGCTTCTGACCAAGCGAAGGCTCCCTTCTTGGTCAAGTCTGTCAGTGGGGCAGTCAATCGTGAGAAATTCTTCACGAACCTCCTGTAATAGGTGCATAGTCCTAGGAATCCCCTCAAATGTGTCAACGTCTTGGGTGTAGGCCAATCCAAAATTACCTGTATCTTCACTCTGTCCACCTTGACTCCCCCTCCGCCAATCACATATCCCAAGTACAACAACTCTGTCATGCCAAACTCACATTTAGAAGCCTTTGCATATAGCAAATTAGCTCCTAGTATTCCCAATATCTCGTCAAGGTGGCGGATATGACTCTCCCAAGTCTTGCTGTAAACCAATATATCATCAAAGAAGACTAAAACAAACTTCCGCAAGTGGCGGTTGAACACGTGGTTCATGCAAGACTGGAATGTCGCTGGTGCATTAGACAAACCGAAGGGCATCACCAAAAACTCAAAATGTCCATAATGACATCTGAAAGTGGTCTTATGCACATCCTGCTCCCTAACCTTGATCTGGTGATATCCCGATCGCAAATCTATTTTAGAAAAATAGATTGCTCCCTGTAGCTCATCTAGTAGCTCATCAATACGCGGCATTGGATATTTGTTCTTGATTGTCTTCTTATTCAATGCCCGATAATCAATGCACATCCGCATGGTCCCATCCTTCTTCTTCACCAACACTACTGAAGAAGCGAAAGGACTAGAACTCGGCCTAATGTGTCCCATGTCAATAAGCTCATGGATGGTCCTCTCAATCTCATCCTTAAACCGTTTGGGGTGACGGTAAGGAGTAGTAACCACTGGTCTAGTGTCCTCGAGCTCAATCACATGCTCAAATCCCCTCTGGCGGTACACCAGGTGGTATGTCGCTAAAAATTGTACTGTGCTTGTCCAATAGCCCCTGTATATCTACATGATACTCTGGCTGTCCATCCTCTGAGTTCTTGGTAGAAACCAAGCACTGTATTGCCCAATCAACCCCATTGTCTCTGTGAATCCTCTCGATCCTCTTTGCTGAAACAACTCTGGGTGCTTCTGAAGATAAACCTCTTAAGGTTACATTCTTTCCCTCGGACTTGAACTTGAGTTCCATGGTCTGAAAGTTAGTTCGAAATTCTCCAAGAGAATGGAACCACTGTACACCCAGCACAAGGTTGGTCTCTCCAATACCAACCACATAGATATCATCGGTGACTGTATGGTTACCCATGGTGATACTCAACTGCGGAACTCGCTGCATGCATCTCATGGACTCACCATTGGCTACCACTACATTGAAACCCTCAAAGTCTTTTGCCTGCAGTCCCCGCTTCTCTACCAAAGATGCATCAATGAAATTGTGGGTGGCCCCACTATCAATGAGCACTACAACTCTCTGGCCCTGTAATGTTCCCCTAACTTTGAATGCCTTGTACCTCGGGGTACTCGACAAAGTAGCAATAGTCTCCTGGGGAAAAGTCTCCTCCTCTTGTTCAATCCCTGCGCTATCCAATGCCTCCTCATCTTCATCTTCTAACTCCTGATGGTACCGCTCCTCCTCGTTCTCACTCTCCTCAAAGACCTCTATGAATTGGGCCCTTCCTTTCCCTCTACAATCATGTCCTGGAACCCATGGTGTGCGGCAATCGAAACAGAGTTTCTTTCGCCTCAACTCCTCCCGGTCCTCTCTCGATACAAATGGTCTCCTTGTGGTATCCTGCCTGGGTGGGGGCCCCTTTGGCTGTGAACCCTCAGTTTTCGAAGGAAAACCCTTAGGCTGATTTCGAGGGGGAAATCTCGATTTTGGAGTGGACAACTCCAAATCTCGTGCTCGCCTAATCGCCTCATGTAGGGAGGAAGGCTCAAATGCCTTCACAAATCCTGCTAAAGCGTCCGTCAAACCTGCCATGAAGAGTGAAGTCAACCTCATCTCTGAAACATCCGATACCATCACTGACAACCTCTGAAAATCTGCAATGTATTGATCCAGAGAACTTGTCTGCCTCAAATGGGTCAATTCCCTGAAGTGCCTATCTGGGTCCCTCCTGTCAAACCTGCTCATCAATCTCTGTGTAAAATCTGCATATGTAGTGATATGCATGTGCCCTTGTGTGATCAATCCATGATGCCACCAGTCATGGGCATCTCCCTCGAGGTGTAGGATAGCAAACTTAATTGCATCTTCTTCGCGCATGGGATTCAAGTCGAAGTAAGTCTTCAACTTCTGAATCCAAGACTGGGCGGTACACTTCCTAGAGCCATCGAAGTGTGGAATAGAGATCTGTCCTAACCTCTTCTGAAACTCAGGTACTTGTGGCTGGTAATCTCTCCTAGGCCTGCTGCCAATCTTCATTTTGCAATACTCCTGAAATGGCATGTTGTCTCGGAAACCCTCGCTCAAAGTCCGGTACTTCTCCCAGCAAGATTCTTCATCCACAATGTCTGCGGGCTGTCGTGTCTGCGAAACTTCCGGATCCTTTAAGAATGAAGGCTCGTGGAGTCCCAATAGCCTGGTAGATGCATGAGGGGACCCTTGTCCCGAATGTCAACTCTCACTTCTATATGTTGACCCATATTGCTGGCCTCTCCCTTCTCCGCATGAGTCTCGATCCTACCCTGTGCTAACCTCAGTAAGCTGGCTCAAATAGAGGTTGGTAGTCTCCTGCTGCTTCACCATGTTGGTGAACAGTTGTCTCATCAGATCTACTCCCATTTCTTCACTGTCTCTGTCTCTGTCTCCCATCTTTCAACCCTAACAGGCTGGAGGAACAACCGCTCTGATACCACTGAACTATCCCTTGTTGGGATCTTACCACAAAAAATGACAAAACACAGAAATTTGCAGCAATATACTAAATCTGATTTTTGCAGATTTTATACAGAAAAGTACAGCTAGGGCAGCGAATAGAAAAATGTGAATAACTCTTAAAATATCCGTCCAAAATACTTGAAATTTTAACTGGAACAAGATAATAATATGTAGAACACAAGGGAAATATTTTTGAAATTTTTCAGATAACAGAAAGCTGCCAGAAATTTACAGCGTGCCTAGAATAGCCAGAAAACTTCGAAAATTAATATCTTTTCGAATACAAATGCAATAAAGATGAAACTTTGGAAATAATATATATGAAAATAGTAGATAATTCTCCAACCTTCAGATATGAAAAAGGACTACTGGAAACCCTAGAAATTAGGGCTGCAAATTCCCAAACAAGTCGCCCCCTTTGGAAAACAGCCAAAACCCTTGTGAAACCCTCTGTAGATGATGCCGAAACCTTCTTCTATGGCTGCCGCAGGTCTGATCCGAAAACCGGTTGAAAATCTCTACAAAAACTCTCAAAACCCTTCAAACCCTAATTCTGAAAATCCTGAAAATACCTCTGTAAAACAGCCCTGAAATCCACTCCAAATGACAAGCTAGGGTAGATATTTCACTACCGAAGAATGCCCTGCTAGCTAGGGTTGGATCTTTCACCACCGAAGCTAGGGTTCCCGTGGGATCTTACTCCACAAGATAAAAGTTGCAAACAACAGTTGCACCATGAAAAGAAAATATGAGTGTATGTATGAATGCTTATCCTTTCACCCCTCACCTCCTTTTATAACCTTTTCATGCCAAAGAAACCTTAAAACCACTCAAGGCGCACTTTCCCAAAAAGAGGGCCTTATTAAAAATAACTTGAAGTTGCTTTTCCCTTCCTAGGCGCCTAGGCCCATAAAGTAACCTCAATGAAGAAATATAACATTTAATGCCATGCATGTCCTCTCAAGTCGCCAAAAAGGTATTTTAAGTGGCCCCAATGATGAAACATAACATCTAGTCCCTTTTTAAAAGTACTTTATGACCCAGTCAATAAAAAAATAATAATTGGACTAGATGCCCATACCCAATAGCAAAATAGTGTCCGTAACCCCTTGGGCATGACTAGGGTTAGGGCACGCATTGGCCCTTAGGCCATGGGCGAGGGAAAAGGGACATTACAGAGTATCTAATGAGTAATTCACATTGGCCAATTCACATTGGCCAATTCACATTGGCCAGTTCTCATGAGTAGGGGTTTACAAAACATAACCCATCTCTGGAATAGTTGCTTGGGGTATTTAGTGAGTAATTTACATTGACCCATCTCTCACGAGTATGGTTTCACAATAATCTTTCTCTGGATTAAGCGCATGGAGTATTTAGTGTGTAATGCAAAATGAACCATCTCTTATGAGTAGGGATTCACAAAAGCCTGTCTCTGGTTTAACTGCTTGGACTCTTTACTATTTAATGAGCAATTCACTACGAACCATCTTTCATGAGTAGGTATTCATAATAATCCATATCTGGATAACTGCCTAGAGTATTTAATGAGTAATTAATATTGACCAGTCTCTAGGGATTTACAAAAAAACCCATCTCTGGATTAACTGCTTAGAGTATTTAATTAATTATTCGCATCGACCCATCTCTCATGAATAGGGATTCATAGTAACCCATCTCTGGTTTAACTGTTTGGATTTTTTAGCGAGTAAATGCCAAATGAACCATCTCTCATGAGTAGGGGTTCACTAACACCTGTCTCTGGATTAATTGTTTGAAGTATTTAATGAGTAATTCACAATGATCCGTCTGGCGTGAGTAGGTATTTAGAATAACCCATATGGATTAACTGCTTGGAGATTTTAATGAGTAATTCTCAACTAACAATCTCCCATGAATAAGGGATTCACAAAAGCCCATGTCTGGAATAACTGCCTAGAGTATTTAATGAATTATTTACATTGACCCAGCGCTTATGAGCAGAGATTCACTAGACTATGGTTGTCATCCCCCTATTTATCCGTCCATCTTGTAGAGAGTCTTTCTGCCCTATAATTATAAGTATAACTTTGTATAATAGAAAATAGAAAGGGGTAGTGGAGAGAGGGTTGCCATAGAATACAGAGGGGAGTGGACCATCTATCATTTCTATATATGGGAGTGGGGGTGGGGGTGGGGGTGTGGGTGATTTGCTACGACCTGTCTTGCATGAGTAGGGTTTCACAATAATCCATCCCTGGATTGATTGCTTAGAGTAACTAATGAACAATTCACACTGACATGTTTCTCATGAGTAGGGATTCACAAAAACCCATATTTGGACTAACTGCTTAAGAGTATTTATTTTTAATGAGTAATTCACAATGACCCATCTCTTATGAGCAGGGATTCACAATTATCCATCTCCGGATTAACTGCTTGGAGTATTTAATTAGTATATTCAAAATGACCCATCTGTCATGAGTAGGGGGTTTCACAGTAACCCATCTCTGGATTAACAACTTGGAGTATTTAATGAGTCATTCACAACCCATCTCTGGAATAACAGCTTGGAGTATTCAACGAGTCCTTCACAATGACTTGTGCCATGAGTAGTTACTCACAATAACCATTCTCTGTAGTAACTCTGTGGAGTATATAACCAACTTCCGATGAGTAAGGATTCATAATAACCCTTCTCTCTTGAGTAATGATTTATAATAACCCTTCTCTCTTGAGTAATGATTTGTAATAACCCTTCTCTCTTTAGTAATGATTCATCTATGTATTAACCCTGTTGAGTATATTATCAACTTCCCATAAGTAAAGATTCATAATAACTGCTCTCGAGTAATTATTCATAACAACATGTCTCTAATGACTTAATGATTCACATTTTTTTCTCTCTTTCAAATAAAGAATCTCGTGTTTGAGAGTTATGTTACAGCTAATTGTAGCACGTACCCTGCACTTTCTAATGCATCATGAAGCTTGGAGCAGCTTAGAGCTGGAAGCTATGTCTGAGTGGTTTCTATTCCACCACATCTGACTTATAAGCATGCTTAATTGGGCTTGACAATTAATATTTATCTTTCTGATAAAGGTTTTTGTGTTTGAGAGCCATGTTGTTTTTCATATCTAAATTGTAACACTTACCCACACTGAATGCATCATGGAGCAACATTTTCTGGTTTACAAACCTTGTATGATTGTTTCTGTTCAGACCCTTTAACGTGGGAGCATACCCAGTTGGCCTTGAACCTGTTCATCATCACCTACATCACATACCCCTTTAACATGGAAGCATACCCACTAGGACTCAAATGCACCACGAAATCCTTGAACACCCTTGGGTTTAGAAGCCACAGATGAGATGTTATGTTTGAGAGTTATGTTACAGAATCTCGTGTTTGAGAGTTATGTTACTGCTAATTGTAGCACACACCCTGCACTGCCTAATGCATCATGAAGCTTGGAGCAGCTTAGAGCTGGAAGCTATGTCTGAGTGGTTTCTATTCCACCGCTTTTGACTTGTAAGCATGCTTAATTGGGCTTGACAATTAATATTTATCTTTCTGATAAAGGTTTTTGTGTTTGAGAGCCATGTTGTTTTTCATAGCTAAATTGTAACACTTACCCACACTGAATGCATCATGGAGCAACACTTTCTGGTTTACAAACCTTGTATGATTGTTTCTGTTCAGACCCTTTAATGTGGGAGCATACCCAGTTGGCCTTGAACCTGTTCATCATCACCTACGTCACATACCCCTTTAACATGGAAGCATACCCACTAGGACTCAAATGCACCACGAAATCCTTGAACACCCTTGGGTTTAGAAGCCACATATGAGATGTTATGTTTGAGAGTTATGTTACAGAATCTCGTGTTTGAGAGTTATGTCAAATAAAGAATCTTGTGTTTGAGAGTTATGTTACAGCTAATTGTAGCACGTACCCTGCACTGCCTAATGCATCATGAAGCTTGGAGCAGCTTAGAGCTGGAAGCTATGTCTGAGTGGTTTCTATTCCACCGCTTTTGACTTGTAAGCATGCTTAATTGGGCTTGACAATTAATATTTATCTTTCTGATAAAGGTTTTTGTGTTTGAGAGCCATGTTGTTTTTCACAGCTAAATTGTAATACTTACCCACACTGAATGCATCATGGAGCAACACTTTCTGGTTTACAAACCTTGTATGATTGTTTCTGTTCAGACCCTTTAACGTGGGAGCATACCCAGTTGGCCTTGAACCTGTTCATCATTACCTACGTCACATACCCCTTTAACATGGAAGCATACCCACTAGGACTCAAATGCACCACAAAATCCTTGAACACCTTGGGTTTAGAAGCCACATATGAGATGTTTCTATTCAGCCCTTTTTAACAAGGGAGCATGTACAGTTGGGCTTGAACATCGTCATTGTCATCTATATCAATCTGCATTTCAGATAGACCATAGCCAGCTGGACATAATTGTGTTGTTGTCTTTGACTACGGTGTGTTTTGTTTTGCTGCATAGCTTATGTGAGTAACACAATTCTTGTAATCTGCCCCTGTGCTCTCAGTGACAAGGATTAAGAAAAATTGCTGCCCATGTTTATACCTCTCTTGGTTTTTGGGGTTTCATTTATCATAGATATATGATGATCTATGTTTCTGTGTTTTTTTTCCCTTTTTTTGGACCATGGAGGTGTTAATTTTGCATATGCCTCTTATTTTTCTTGATAGGTAAATTGTAACTTAACCTCTTCCTTAAATTTATGTGAACAATTTTGCCTTAGAAGCCACCCGTATGGAGTTTTTATTCAATCACGGTTTCCTTCTGACTTGCACCCAACCATGCCTGCCTATACACACCATCAAGCTTGGAATAACTTTAATTTGGTAGCTAAATTGTAATTGTCATCCTGTTATCAACTAAACACGGGGGATGTACCATCAAGTGTATAAAACTTTTCCGCTTATAAGCCAGTCCAAAGGATTGGTATTTCACCAAAATTCGCTTAGGACTTGCACCAACCTGTCCCAAAATGCACCATCAAAGCATATAACACTTTTTCCTTGATAGGTAAATAGTGATTTTTACCTCTCCACCAGATAAACACGGGGAACACACACTCAATCAGATACCTTTCTGCTTAGCAGCCATGTCCAAAACATCTTTTGACTTTGTGAACATTTGCTTGGTACTTGCTCCCAGCCTTGCCTGATTGTGGCCGGCATTAACATGGCTGCTTTCATAATGGCATTGGGATCATGTTAAACAATGCGTCTAACCATCTCATCATGGTGACGATTGCTTCACCTTGCCACTAGACCATGGCTTTCTGGACTAAATGTGTTTTCGAATCAGCGTTAAGACTTCATTTGAATTAGGAAATTAGTGCCATTTTGTACTATGGAAGTACCGAGCAACTGTCCAGTGCCATGTCTTTTTCTAATTCCTGCATTTGAACGGTGTATTACAGTACCTCTGATGTCAGAGGTTGGCTTGTTGTGGGTGCTTAGTTTGGTCATGGACTGCAAAACTGATTATGACTATTGTTGTTATGTGCATCCAGGTGGCAAGCGATTGAGTATGCAACACTTCAACAAAATACAGAATCATTTTTTGAGGTCGAAAAACCACAAACAGCTATTGCACGATGGTCACGTGCAAGAGTGAAGGCTTCAAAAGTAATGTTCAGATTATTATTATTATTTTTAGTTCCATGTCTTGCCTTTTTGTCTCTCAACTATGAATCTTGTAAACTGGCCAAAAAAGTTAATTCAAAATTGTCTAGAAATGTGTTTTTGGATGAATGGTATTAGTTAGAGCCTTAAATCAGGACATGTAAAACATTTTACTTCATCTTTAATCTATATTCTTTCCCGGCCATCATATGCAAAATTTTATTTTTTTGGAGTAATCACTTGGGGATTGTTCTACAGGTGGGCAAAGGGTTATCCAAGGATGAAAAAGCTCGGCAACTAGCTTTCCAGCACTGGCTTGAGGCTGTAAGATTTTGCAATACATGATTGTAGTTTTTTCTGAGCATAGGTTGTTTGTGATTTGTTTTTCTCTAGTGGTAGATTGAAATAGATTTTAATGTTATTCTACATGTATGCAGATTGATGCACGCCATCGTTATGGGCATAATCTCCATTACTATTATGATCGCTGGTTTGAAAAGAAAACGTCAGAGCCATTTTTTTACTGGTAGCTTCTTTACGTCTTTTGTCAGAAGAAATGTTTTGTAAGCAACAACCATGTTGTATGAAAAGTGGAATTCTCAATTTGACTATGTCTCATTTCATGTAATGAATAATGTTTACAACCACACATGCTCTAACTTCATGGTCCACTGTCTCATTCTTTCTAATATTTTTATCTCTGTAAACATAGTGACCTACCCTTGTAAGTAAAATAATTTGAAAAGTTTCTGATTAAGATGTTATAAACAAAGTTCATATTTCCGCCTTGCATTATTGTTTCTGATAATTTATGTGTATTTTTGATCTAGAGAATTATAATCTCTCTCACTGCCTCTGGCCTGAGGACAAACAACACCAAAATCCAGGACTAAATGTATTAGAGAGAGTGTTTGTTAATGGGTGCATTTTGATTCAATTAAAAACTTCATTGCAGGCTTGATGTTGGAGATGGCAGGAACCTCAGTCTTGAGGACTGTCCAAGGGTAAAGTTGCAAAAGGAACGGATAAAATACCTTGGCCCGGTGAGATTTTTTTATTGGACCATTGCTTCCTTTCTTGCCTTACTTAAAAGCAACAGTGTGGGATAGAATCCTGCTTCTGGCCCATTGTTACATTAGAAATTTAAAAGATTTTGGTATTTTGTTTGCAAATTGCATATGGGCCAACAATCTTGTTACAAGAAGAAGCACATCTCCAGTTTTTTTGGTTTGAATTTTCCTTTTTTCTTTTCTTTTCTTTTCAATACTGAACTGCAGAAAGAGAGGGAGCAATACGAAATCATAATACAAAACGGTAAACTTGTTTACAAGAATAGCGAGCTGCTGGTTGACACCCCTAAAGGACCTAAGTGGATATTTGTGATGAGCCCATCAAACAACATCTATATTTCTAAGGTATTTGAAGCACTGTTGAGCCTATGTTCTAATCCATGGATGTGGCCCTTAAGAAATTTCTGCTTTCAATATTATGCATGATTGAACCTGTTTCTCTAATTCTGAGATGGCATGAGTTAGAATACAAATATGCATTGAATCCGAGTGAGCTCCTTATGGACAATTATTCTTAACTTTACTTGTGTTTATGGCATTTTCAGAAGATGAAAGGAACATTTCAACATTCTAGCTTCTTAGCAGGTGGAGCTATTTCAGCAGCTGGCAGATTGATTGTCAATAATGGCATTCTTAAGGTGACATGAAGAGCTTTCTGATTCGATAAATTTGAGTGGTACATATATTTTTATTATTGCTCAATTTCCTAAACATCGATTCTTTCAAAATTTGTTCTACTTTCTTTATTTCTATTTGTAACAAGTAGAATAAGGTGATTTATACTAAAAATGAAAAGGAAACTACAAGACACAAATGCCTCACGGAGTTGATGAACTCTTTGCATTAGAACATCTTAAAGTATGAAAGCCTATTAGGATTGTTTTTAAGGGAATTCACATACTTATAGCTTGATGAATGCTATCTTCCTCTTTGTGCTGAAGTCAGGATCCTTTGCAGAACCATCTGTCAACTATTTCTTCTGCTACCGTTCTCTTTATCAGCCTTGGGCAGAGCACTTGCATGCCTCCTTTTTTCATAGCGTGAGATTCTTGGGAATCAACTGTAGGGGCTTCACCTTGTTCGAAATTGAAGGGTACATTTTGAAGCGAGCATGAAAAAGTATCACTAAAAAGATATCTCACACCAGAAGCTTAGTTTCCATTGATGAGAATAATTGTAAAATACACTAAGCTCTCATGAAAAGAGAGATGACTTCAAAACACAATTCTTGTGACTCCTCAACATACCATAGATGAAGAATGCTCCATCTATTTATAAGGATATGAAAGATTCTCATGTAGGAAATTTAGAATTAATCATTACAAGGGAGTTGTAAGGGAGAAGATACATAAATTAGATTATTCCTATGACATACAATGACACTATAACTTATAGTTATGACTCTATGATACAATATGACATTTACAGAAGGTGACACATGAAAGGAGCCATATGAGCGTAAATACTAAAAACAAATTAAAAATGAAAAATAGTTCTAATCTAAATGTAACCTCGAGACCCACTTACAAGTAATAGAGCCTCTCACAAAATCTAGGACATTAAAAATAATATTCCTAGACTTGGGAATTGAACATGATTTGATCACCCCTCAGTAATGTTTAGTTCATTATCTCACATTAAGAAGTCTTCTGAACTTCTTAAATTTATCCCTGCTTAAAAGGTTTACTGAGAATATCAGCTGCTGAATCCTTAGTTGGAATGTAAACCCACCCGTCCGCTTCAATCTGCACTTGCTTGCGAATGAAATGGTAATGTACCTTCACATCATTTCTCATAGCATGGAACATAAGGTTCTTTGAAACTGCATGACACCTTGGTTGTTGCAGAACAGTGTTGTAGAATCATCTTGCAGAAGCTCAAAGTGGTTAAGAATTCTTCTTAAACAAATTGCCTCGCATGTAGCTGAAATTGCTGCCTTATATTTTGCTTTCGTTGATGGCAAAAAATCCTTTCCTGTTTCTTACTACACCAAGAAATAACACCAAAACCAAAAGTAAATGCATAGACCAATGTAGACCTCTTGTCATGAATGCACCATCTCAATCTGAATCTATGTAGCCCTGAAGTTTAAGCTTATCACATCTAGTGAAGAGGGGTTACAATCTGAGAGTTCCTTTCACATATCGCAGAATTCTTTTTGCAGCTTTCCAGTGAGTCATGGATGGAGCACTCATAAACTGTGACACACAACCAGGAGCAAAGCTGATATCAGACCTAGTGGTAGTGAGATACATGAGATTGCCTACAAGTTGCCTATACCATTGAGCATCAACGGGTCTATCAAAATCATGCCTATGTCAACTTAGCACCAACTTGCATAGGAACAGACATGGATTCACATTCTTCCATATGAAAGTGTTGCAATAGACTGTGCATAATGAGACTAACATACAAATATTCCCTTTCCTCAGCCATACTTTCATCCCCAAGTAGTAATGCAAGTGCCGTATATAGTAGTTTTGCATAGTTTTGTTGTGGTTAGGAGCTGGTCCTTTTGAAGCTCTGTATTGAAAGTGTAAAATCTTGTGAATGACAATATTTCAGCCCTGTGATTTTGTCTCTGTCAGGGGCTGAAGTTGATGTACCACTCCTTTTTAATATAATATATGCAACCTTTATCTAAAAAAAATGCTGGCTTTCACCTTGGCATTTCTGATCTGTAATAATTTCCTAGGAATTCCATATTGATTATCATCATATACATCACTTTTACTCCTCCTGGGGTTCATTTCTGGTTATTTATTAATATTAGTTTTTTTGCTTCCTGATACCCACTGCACGAGAAACCATGTGCGCCATAGTATGGTCATCTCCAAATTGTGTAGGCATTTCAAACTCTTATACTGCCCCTGGATTCAATTGTTTCAATAATGTCTTGAGAGGTTCATTGAACTAATTGCAGTTTTACATTTAATACCATTGCAGTTCCTTTTGTTATTCACTTATTTTAATCTTAATTGCTTTTGTTCATATCACTCCATGTTCTTGGACAAGGCAGTGAATTTACATTAATTTCTTTGTGATGCAGTCTGTATCGCCTTACAGTGGACACTACCTCCCAACTGAAGAAAATTTAGACAAATTCACTAGTTTCCTTCATGGAAATGGTGTTGACATGACTAATGTGGAGGTTTGTGTTAAGATCAAACAATTTCTATTTTTATCTTGATTCTTTATGTTTTTTTATCAATTTGGCATGAGTGCAAGTTTGGATGGCATGATCTTTGTTAGTTTAATGCTTTTAACAAGCATTTTTGGTCACTTAAACATACAAAGCTGCTTTCAACCCATTTTAGTTTTCTGTCATCTGAAGTTCTTGAATTGGAGCTTTCAAAACCTCTTCCTCTTTGGTAGGCTTCGTATATGTAAACAAATCATTTACCTCCCCAAATTCTCGTGGGCTATAAATGAAATTGCAGCAGTGGTGGTTACAAATTGAAATATGACAAATAAATAGCTAGCAGTTAAAATTGCTTTGGTTGTTTTGGCGATGCCTTTCAGGACCAACTTTTAATATTTATGCTTGTAATCTTTAACTGCCCCTTTTTAATACAGAAACTAGAACACATTGATTTTTGATTGGAAAAATATCAAACTTGTCGAAAGTTTACTTCAATTTTATCACATCTGATGTACATATCTTTTTTGTAGGATTAACTTTTTCTGTAATAGTTAATTTTACATCCCAATTTTTCGTTGGTGATAAATAAGTTGTAAGGAGGCTATGTATTGAAGAAAGACAAAACAAAATCCCAAACTTATGTTTCCTATTATTGTTTATTATAGTTTTGGCAACTGAAATTGCAGCAGTATTATAGTTTTGGCAACTGAAATTGCAGCAGTGGTGGTTACAAATTGAAATATGACAAATATATAGCTAGCAGTTAAAATTTGCTTTGGTTGTTTTGGCGATGCCTTTCAGGACCAACTTTTAATATTTATGCTTGTAATCTTTAACTGCCCCTTTTTAATACAGAAACTAGAACACATTGATTTTTGATTGGAAAAATATCAAACTTGTCCAAAGTTTACTGCAATTTTATCACATCTGATGTACATATCTTTTTTGTAGGATTAACTTTTTCTGTAATAGTTAATTTTACATCCCAATTTTTCGTTGGTGATAAATAAAGTTGTAAGGAGGCTATGTATTGAAGAAAGACAAAAACAAAATCCAAACTTATGTTTCCTATTATTGTTTATTTATAGTTTTGGCAACTGATCTTGCTGTGTTTTTAAATTCTAGCAGAAAAAAACTACCAATCTAAATAAGCAGAAAATGTTGAATATATATAATGAACCTGTACGGTTCTAAACAGTTAGGAGGTTGTAAATCAGTTGTAACTGAAGATCATATAACTACTTCCCCTAATGATAAATACACCCTGCCTGAGTCATTCGAATCAGTGCAGTTTTGTGCATCTCTATGTTCTTGCTGTTTTTTCCTTTATGCTTCTTGATCTAATAGTGGTATCAGAGCATAAGCATCAATGAAAGGAGGGGTCAACAGTGTGGTTGACGCAAGCAGAAGATAAACATGTTTTTTGAGTGTCTGAAAAACGTCCAGTGAAAAGGAGACTCGTGACTGCTCAAGAGACTCAGTCGTTTGCAAAAATACAAGTATAATCATTGCCCAGTTTGCTGTTGAACGTGATCGGTGTTCGGTGCCCAGTTCGTGGCTAAAAATGAGCCCATCATTGCCCAGTTCGCTGTTGAACATGACCAGTGTTCAGTGCCCAGTTTGTGGATAAAAAACGTGCCCAGTTTGCTGTACCGACCAGAAGTTTTACCTTCGTGGCTAAAAACCTGCCCAGTCTGCTGTAATAATCATGGAGGGCAGTCGCAAATACCAGAGCCAGACTCATGTGGGCAACGCAAAGGAAAAGGTGAAGTCGTGAGGGGAGATTAAAGTCTGGGAACAAATATTTGAACTGTTTGCATAAATTCTACCTCCATGTATTTGCTTTACTGCCACGTATTTGCATAAATTGCTGTTTGATTACTTTCTACCACGTACTGGCATAAAGTGGTTTTGTTTTATTTGGTGGGCAAAAGACTTTATTTCTATTTTTATTATTTTCATAATAAAATGGTGAATATTTCAAATCTTATTCTTCCTGACTCGCAAAAATTAACGGGCACTAATTTCAATGTTTGGAGTCATAAGATTTTAACGCTTGCGGAGTTTCGTGACTGTGATAAAATAATCGAAGGTGATGAAAGTCGACCAACGACGAACTTCGAGGATTATGACAAATGTCACAGGGAAGCGCTATTGCTTCTCAAGTTGTCAGTATCGGATGATATGACACCGAAGTGCGGAATGCCACTGTGGCAAACACGTTGTGGGCCAGTTTGAAGGGTAAATGTCAGACGTCCGAAAAGAGTCGGGTTTTATACCTGAAAAATATGCTCTTTTCCGTAAAATTACAAGAAGGTGGATCGCTATCTGAGCACCTACTTCGGATGAAAGATCTCTGAGACCAGTTGTCTTCCATAAATAAAAAGGTGGACGATGATGATATGGTGGCTTTGGTTCTAAATAGTTTGCCTTTTTCGTATGATTCATTTGTGGAGGCACTTCATTTAAGGGCGGAGAGTCAAACTCTTACGTTTGACAAGGTGAGTTCCTACCTGTTGCGAAAGGAACGAAGACAGACACAGGTTCAGGAGTCCACTTCTGGACAATCTGAGAGCGCTTTTGCTACTCAATCTAAAGGAAAGTATAAACGACAGGCTGAGACATCCTCTTCCTCTCCTAAATATCAAGTGAAATGTTACCATTGTCATAAACTTGGTCATGTGAAGAAAGACTGTCGGAAAAGACTCAATGCCCTGAAGAAGCAGAAGGGGCAGACACATGTGGCTACAGTGGAACACGAGTCAGAAGAAGAATATGCTCTCATGACATCTTGCACAGGTAATGGCAGCCCTACTCGATGTTGGTTCTTTGATTCTGGAGCATCACGACATTTCACATGTCAAAAAGACTGGTATGTCAATTTTAATTCTTGTTCTTCTGATTCAGTTACTTTAGGAGATGAAAGATCACATGCTGTAGAGGGTATTGGGGATGTTCGTATTATGCTAAATAATAATACCAGATTGCTTGTAAAAAATGTTAGATACGTGCCTAACATGAATAAGAACTTGTTATCTATCAGTCAACTAACTGATAATCCCAATATCTCTGTAAACTAATGTATTGTGTCAGACATCAAGCAAAATAAGGTTGTTCCCTTGGGAATTGGGCATGGTGGTCTATATAGACTTGTTGATCCCGCCACGGTTGACTTGCATGCATTAGTTGTGGAAGGCAATACCAGTGTTTTATGGTACAAAAGATATGGCCATCTCAACCTTAAGTATTTAGCCCGCCTTCATAGAGCCAACATGGTTGTTGGTTTGTCTCCTATTCAGGAGAAACATGACATGTGTGCTGGTTGTTTTGCAGGAAAACAAAAGCGGAAGCCTTTTCCCTCTGAAGTTGCTTGGCGTGCAAAGGGGCTCTTGGATCTTGTACATGCAGATCTATGTGAGCCATCGTGGAAGACTCCCACAGTGCTTGGTATACGTTATTTTCTCTTGCTGGTGGATGATTATTCTCGGAAGATGTGGGTCTATCTTTTGAAGAAGAAGTCTGATGGCTTTGTTTCTTTTGTCAAGTTCAAGGCCTTGGTGGAGAATCAAACTAGTCGGCGGATCAAGACTTTGAGATTTGATAACGGGGGTGAGTTTACCTCTAAACAATTTGCAAATTTCTGCAGTAAAGAAGAGATTCAATGCCAGTTGACAACCCCTTATACCCCGCAGCAAATTGGGGTGGTAGAACAGAGGAACATAACCATCATGGAGATGACTCAATGCATGATGCACAGTCTAGGAGTGCCCTATAAATATTGGGGAGAAGCTGTTAACACAATTGTTTATATACTCAATCGGAGTCCTTATAAAGCTTTGCAGGACATCACACCGGAAGAAACTTGGTCCACCATCAAACCAGAGGTATCAACATTTCGTGTTTTTGGTTCAGTTGCTTATACTTTGGTTCCTGAAAATAAGAGGAGTAAATTAGATTCCAAATGTTCTAGATATTTTTTTGTTGGTTATAGTGATCAATCTAAAGCCTATAGGTTGTTTGATACTTCCACTAATAAGATCATTATTAGTTGAGATGTTGATGTAAAAGAAACAAAGTCTTTCTTTGGTTGTAATCAGCAAGGGGACCAGCCAAGAGGTAACGATCAACAAGGGGTCATAACAGAGTTTGGTACTCTTTCCTTGCTTGATCATGAATCCGGTTCTTTTCATACTCCACAGACTCCAGGACAGTCTGGCCAATCTCCCACTGAGATTGTTGAGTCTCCAGGAAATCAACTTGTGTTGGTTTCTCCTCCAGAAATTCCATTGGCTTCTCTTCTAGAAACACCACAACTAGCCACCACATCTTCAGTTCAGCAAGGCCTAAGTGGTTTTACTCCATTATTCAGGATTTGAGGAAGGAAGAATTGTCTCCTCTCATAGATGGAAGGTCTCGACGAACTGGTAAGCAAATTGATTATTCTGAGCACACTCATTTTGCTCTTGCATCTAATCTTCTTCATGAAGCACGAGGCATACCAGAATGGGAAACTACCATGCAACTAGAGTATGATGCCTTGATGAAGAATAATACCTGGAAGTTGGTGCCATTACCTTTAGGGGAACACACCATTGGCTGTAAATGGGTGTATAAAATCAAGTGCAAAGCAGATCGTACTTTGGATAAGTACAAGGCTCGACTCGTTGTGAAAGGTTTTTCGCAACAGGAGGGGATAGATTATGAAGAAACATTTGCTCCTACTATAAAGATGGTCACTTTTCGACTTCTTTCTTTTGCAACTTAGTTTGGTTTGAAAGTATAGCAAATGGATGTCAAAAGTGCTTTCCTGAATGGGGATTTGGAGGAAGAGGTGTATATGACACAGTTTGAGGGTTTTCGAGCTCGTGGTAGTGAGCATCTGATATGCAGATTGATTAAGTCTTTGTATAGACTTAAGCAGGCTCCTCGAGCCTGGTACATAAAAATAGATAAACATCTCAGAGATTCAAGTTTCACACGGAGTCATTCTGATCCGAATCTCTATGTCAAAAGCAATGATGATGACATTGTGATTCTTATTGTGTATGTTGATGACCTTGCCATCACCGACAGTGGAGATGCTGCAATTCTTAAGGTAAAATCATATTTATGTGCTGCTTTTGACATGACTGATTTAGGCCTCCTTCATTATTTTCTGTGTAGAATTCTGGCAACTTGATCACTTGATTTTCATACCTCAAGTTAAGTATGCCACAACCTGCTACAAAAATTTCAAATGTATGATTGTATTTCTTCTTCTACACCTATAGAGGTAAGGCTGAAACTCTCAGCTCATGATGATTCACCACCGGTTGATGAATCATTATACAGACAGTTGGTGGGTAGTTTGATCTATCTAACAACTACATGACCGGATCTATGTTTTGATGTCAGCTACCTCTCTCGGTTTTTATCTAAACCGTAACTCATTCACTGGGGAGTAGCAAAATGAGTTCTACGATATGTCTAAGGAACTCTTGACTTTGGCATTCTATATCAAAAAGTTGCTTTGGCATTCTATATTAGAAAGTTGCAAATTTCAGGTTGATTGGCTATACTGACTCTTATTGGGGAGGATCTGTAGATACTCGACGATCTACCATAGGATATATCTTCTCTTTTGGTTCAGGAGTTGTTTCTTGGCAATGTAAACTCTAGCCTACTGTTGCCATCTCTTCTACGACAGCAGAATACAAGGCTGTTGTTAGTGCCAGTTGCGAAACAATATGGTGTTGCCAAATTCTGACTGACTTTCAGTTTCCCTAGGTTGCTGCAACACCTCTTTCACTCTTTTGTGATAATCAAGGTGTTTTAAAAATGGGGAAAAAATCATATCTATCATGCCCGCACTAAACATATTGAGATTCATTATCATTATATTCGCCAGTTGGTTGATTCTGGTGTAATCTCTCTACATTTTTGTCCGTCTGTAGATCAACCTGCTGATGTAATGACTAAACCTTTTGGTCTTTTGTTGTTTGTCAAGTTTAGAGATAAACTTGGTGTTGTTTCGAGGTTTGTCATTAAGGGGGTGTGTTGAATATATATAATAAACTTGTACGGTTCTAAACAGTTAGGAGGTTGTAAATCAGTCGTAACTGAAGATCATATAACTACTTCCCCTAATGATAAATACACCCTGCCTGAGTCATTCGAATCAGTGCAGTTTTGTGCATCTCTATCTTCTTGCTGTTTTTTCCTTTATGCTTCTTAATCTAACAGAAAAATGGGGATGACCCTTATTTATAAGCTTCCCCCACAAAAAATGGGGATGACCCTAATTTATAAGCTTCCCCCTGAAAAATGGGGATGACCCTTACTTATAACAAGCGGAGCCGTGACCCAGGGTTGTACAAGAAGCCCCTAGATTCCCTAGGCTGATCACCTCTTTCTTTCATTCTATCATGTAGGTTGACAACATTTAGTGCCCTTTGGATACTACTACTTAATATATTGAGGAGGTTAGGTTCGTGAAGCGGCGCTCATCTTTGCACAACACTACTACTAAGGTGCTTCGACACACTATCTCTTGGCGTCGTGGATCTACTTCTTCTCAGCATTGTGGATCTTGTCCTTCTCGATGTCGTGGATGTACTCGACTCTTTCCTAGGCTGTGGGGACAAGCACACATCACGATTTCTTTGCTGCCACGGGAGTTTATTCTTTAGCCTTGGATAATAGGAGGGATTCTACAACGAGTGCTTTGATTCCTCCTAGAATTGCCCAACCTAGCCCCCTAGCCTTAGACACTCCCTAATGAGCATTATCAGATCCTACATTGACCCTTTCACAATGATAAATGATGACGCAAATGATTCCTGTGTCCCGAGCACAATCAAAGATGTTTGATCGGACTATCATATAGCCTTTCCAACTTTCATTAGCCCATACTCTTTTGGGGGTTCTTGCTCTCCCCACATTGCTATTTGTAGTGGTACCTTAACCACATGGGTTGGGGCTTTTCTACTATGGGTTTACACTTTTAGTCACTCTTTGATCCTAGGGTCCTTTTACCCACACTTTCTTTTATAATTGGATGTATTCTTGAGTCCCATTGACCAACTTTGGCCATTCATGGGCATTAATATAATTGCTTTCTTTCTTTTTAATTACATTCCAAATTAAACCACTTTATTGATCCAATTGGATACACCTCTATAATCTATTTGATACTGAAGGTATCTTCTCTTAAAAAGACAATTTTTTTGCGCTTTTGGTTTCGGCTTCTTTATCAGTTAGGAAAGTTCTTGCTTGGATTTGGACCATTATCCATATCTCATGAGGCCTTCGTTATTATGCTGTAATTGAAGAGGAAATAGTGAGTTGTCAATGTATATATTGAGTCTGCATGAGTTCATTGTCTAGCTTATTATGAGGTTTCGAAGTTTCGAGAGGAGAGTCTTGATTCAACTCTTTCTCATCTTTTTCTTGAATGTTTGGGGCTAGGTTAAACCAACTAGTGTTCGTTGGTGACATTCTTCCACTATGTGGCCTTTTGCTTTCAACTTTTTACCTAATTGAAGTCATCGTTCAATTGTAAGAAATTACTACCTGAAGTACTATGGTGTGGTTGTGTTGGTCAAGGACATTTCAAAGACACGTTTACTCTTTATCTTAAGAAACTGTATTATTTATTAATTATTTTATAGTACAACTCTCTATCTAGTAAGATATACTGCAAAATATTCTATTAAATTGCAGAAGTTTATGTTTGCATCAGTATTAATTCAAATATTTAATTAAATTAAATTTAAGAGGATTTAAAAATTTAAGACAATTTCAGCATCTAAATGCTATGTTCTCATAATCCACCTTTTGGGTCCTATCAATCCTTGACATTCCAAGACTAATTCTTTGGTATGCCCTTTGATTATGTTGATGTCCACCATTTTGAAATTTCTCACCATCACAATTTTAGCTCCTTAGGTTGTGATTGCACCAATACTTTTCTATTGTAAGTGGAAGTACTTTTGAGTCCTATTTATGTACTTTGGTCACTCGTGCATTTTAATATATTTTTTTTCTTCTTTGTTTCCTCCAATGTTACGTGGGGATGTGCACCCCCCATCCCCAAGCCGTCCCTGACGTCGGGGACTTGGGGACGGGGACGGGGATGGGGACGAGACACCCCACCGCCATGTTTTGACAAATGCAAAAAATGAAGGGCACGCACCAGGGACGTCCCATGTGCTTTATGAATTAGGGGACGTCGTTAAGGACGTCGTGACATCCCCAGAATGTTTGAGGGATATCCCAGTGTTCCCTATGGCCCAACACCTGTTTTTTAATAAAAAATGTCTCTCTTTTTTCTTTTACAATTATGTTGATTAATGAAGACTTGTTTTTTATTGTCATATCGATATTGCTGATGAATCATTGTATCTTTATCTAGTATGATCTATGAAGTATCAATGTATCTCGGATTCTCAGTTCCTATTTCTGTGTTAATGTCAATGACTCAATATGAAACATTGAAATATGAACATCGAATATTAAATATAGAATTTTGGGCCTTGGCTTATGTGACGAGTGATTGGATTAATGGTTTCAATCTTCAAACTTTCAGTTTTAAGTCTTAGTTTATTGAAGTATTCATGTTATATTTGTAACATATATAAATTTAATATTTTTTTATTAGTCGTCCCCAAAATTTGAAAACAATTGCCGTCTCGGAAACCCCGTCCCACTGTCTTGGAGTCTTAGGTAAATATGGTTTCTTCTTGAAGGCATTGTTTGAGCGATTAATTTCCCAATGAAATCATGTAATTGTTCAAGAGTTTTTAGCCGCTCAAAATGGAGAGGGATGCTTGGTAGCCTCACCCTAATTGGCATTGAAGTTAAGGTTTTGTTGTCCAATCAAATCTAGGGTACCATGGTTTTAAAAGTAACCGAAAACTTTACAATACCAAGGACCTTCTTGGATAATAGCTTCCTCTTTTGCGCGTGTTCTAAATATGTCAATGAAAAACCCTTTGGGTAGAAGGGCAAGATAATGGAAATCTCAGTTTTCTACTCATGTAGAGCTGGTTGACCCTTTCAAATCCCAATGACCATTAAGCCTACAGAAAACCTAAATCTGCGAAATCCACTGCCCAAAATGTAATCTCATCATCCTATAATTAAATAGCAGGGTTTGCAATGCCTTTATCAATCATGAAAACCTATTTTACAAGATAATCATTACTTGCATTCATAGAGTTTTTTAAATTACCATATTAGCCATTATGAACACCAACTTGAATCGTATGGTAGATGTCAATGTCCTAAAATGAGATTTCACTGGAGCGCCCTAGGGCTTTTTGATCTAACGCCATGCTTGGTGGACATTATGACTACATTCTTGAAGGAATCCATGGTCTTCTCCTTAGCTTCTTAAGACTGAGCTTTGAGGGTGTTATCAACTTCTGCTCCATTGTTAGATCCATGAGGAGAAAATGGGAAAAACCCTCAAATATTTTTGCCATCTTTGGAATTTTGCTCTGCCTATACTGTTGTAGCCCACAGAATTCGGCCAGCTTCATCTCATTCCATTGGTCTGATTCATCGTTCCATTCGTTCACATTGTTATTTGTACCTGAATCCTTGTCTTGGGTTTACCTCCTCTAGTTTTTCTATTTCATTGTTTCTGTTGTTTGCTGTTTTAGCCCATGATTTCCTTTACACTCTTGTTCACTATTGTAGATGCACTTTCGAGCAATGTTTTAAAAAATGGAAACCGACTTGGAACCGGTCTGGGGTCTGATGGGAACTGAACCGGACGCATACTGGAATTGGATTGGTTTAAAATTTATGAACCAGTTTACTAAAAAATACATAAAATATTACAAGTCAATGAAAACAATATATTTTAAAGATTCTAAACCATGATTACAAACAATTAGAGACAAATTATGCAAAGTTTGCTCGTTACCATGTAAGGGTAAATATAGCAAAATGACACCAAATGCAATACATATCCGAAACGAAATACATAAACAATGAGGCTCTAAATGACCTCGAGACTCCTAGAGTCGAAAAAACAATATGCTACAAGCTACTATATGTGAAAAAAACTAGAAAGTTGGATTTAAGAAAAAAAGTGTTTTAAATGTCAATTTTTTGTTTATTTTGGCACAGACTAATTCAAAACCGGTTCAGGTCGGTTTCGACTGATTTAGACCGGTTCGGTACTGGTTCAGTATGGAACCGGTCATCGATCCGATTTTTCTACTGGTTCCTTCCCTTTGCTATTGAACCGGCCAGTTCCGGTTCGGCTGGTTTCTAAAACACTGCTTTCGATTACCCTTCACTTTGGTAATTTGTGAAAATTATTATATTTTCTTTCTTATATTTTGTAGCTAATAGTAAGCCTCTGCTTTGGGTTGTATTATGT
Source organism: Taxus chinensis (assembly GCA_019776745.2). Lineage (NCBI taxonomy): Eukaryota > Viridiplantae > Streptophyta > Pinopsida > Cupressales > Taxaceae > Taxus > Taxus chinensis. Next base: position 3,187,114 of record CM034149.1, read on the forward strand.
TTGAGGAGTTCTAATATCATATATTTATTTCCAAGTTTAAACATAATAGTTAAACTCAAACATCACAAAATTGAAAGTAGAGGCTTACTGGCAAGTAACATCTAGCTTTTTTGGGATTTCCCTCTTATTTTAGCATGAGATGCTCTTTCCCTACGAGTCCAACATGTTTACTTTTTGCCCTTATGTAAAATTCTTCACCTTTAGCTATGGTGGCACCCCCTTTGTCACAGATCCTTTGCCTAGATCAATGTTGTTCTCCACATCATCTTTGCGGAGGCAGGAACCCTCTTCTTCAATGCAACCTACTAAATTGAGAGTTCTTTCTAAGAATTGTAATCAAAATCCACTATTGTTTGGGAAGACAGTTAGTTGCTTGCTTATCACCGCATTCCAAATTTGGTTTCTATCCAAAGCTATCTCAATTCCCTTCAAACGAGGATGCACCGCTAATAGGAGTTTCAAATATGATAACAAAATGTGCAGCTTTGCTCGCTCACTTCTCACTTATGTATTTATGATCTACTCCCAAGGGAACTTTCATATGTGATATTAACCAAAACAAACACATCTTATGCCAAATGCTCTGCCTTTGTTAGAGGATTTGTGATCCAAAACAAGATTTCTGAAAAACTATTTTTGGAAAGTCCTGAAAATATATTTTTAGCAGTTTTTTGCAGCTTTAGTATTTTGCATTTTTGAGGATCTTTAGCTTTAGAGCATTTTTGGGCTTCAGATTGTATAACAATAGCCAAAGTGTTATGGTTGTAATGATTTTTTTCTAGTTCGCTCCATCATCTTTCCAACTGCTCCTACGGTTTGCAAATCTGGTCAACGAGCTAGGAGATATGACCCCAATAAGGAGCACTAAAAAAAGAATAGGATAGGTTTTGGATTTTTCCACTTCTGCCTTTTCAAATCCACCCTTAAGGTGGATATGAATGGTCTCCATGTAGGACGATCTTTCGGTTCCCCCTCTGGAACCCTTCATATTCTATTTTTAGCAGTTTTTCATATTCTCTATTGTATAGTTATAAAGTAGCTTGTTTTGAATAAAGAGACAGATCTCTGAGCATACGTATCTCTTATGGAGTTTGCCTATTTGTAAACATTTCGAATTGCAATAAAATTAGTTTGTTTTTAAGCTATTTCAGTGTGAATTGATTGCTATAACACATTAAGCATCATCGTTAGTTTTGTTGTTCATCGGGTTATAGCTCAATCTGGATCAATGGTATCAAAGCAAGTTCGTTCCACTCTTGCATGTCAAAACATATGCGGTCAAAATATTGGAAGTATGGTGTTGAGACTCGCGATCCTTTAGATTATGTTCTTTGTTGCTTCAAACGACCTCAAACAATGCAAGAGTAAATGGGAGATCCCATCAAAGAATTACTTGATGAAGCCCTTGAGAGGTAGAGGAGGGAGATGTGGTACATTTTGTCGATGTCCTCTCATGGTTCCTCCCTGTAACTGGCCCCACCTCCACAATTGCACCAACATCAAGTAAACCCTTCGGGTGTCCAACACCGTTCAAAGTACAAGTGAGTTTTGACATTCCCCACTTTGAAGAAAAAATTGATTTTGAAGAATTAAATAAATGGCTCGACCAACTAGAATCATATTTCTTTGTCAATAATTTCTCTGATAATGAAAAGATAACATTTTCACTCCTGAAAGCTTATCTGCATGTCAAAAAATGGTGGGAATCATACGATTTGCAAGATGATGATAATGATTTTGAATTATCAATAAAAAACCTCCATAAAATAAATATGGGACTGTTTTGTAGAGGTTGTTAGAGGAATATTATCTTGTGAAGAATTATGACGACTAGTTCAAGAAATTACACCAATTACGTCAAGGTCACGATAAGATAGTACAGGACTACATTATTGAGTTTCATATGCTATCAACAAAAGTGGGTACACGGGACATTGAGAAGCATTGAATTCTCAAATAATGTAGTGGGTTACAATATTTCATCTAGGAAGAGATGGAGTTTGCAGATATCAACACTCTCTAGGAAGCGTACTGATATGCGATCAAGGTTGTAGAAAGGTCAAAATGTAGGGGAAACATAGATACTTCATATTCGAAGAAAGAGAAGGATGACATCAAGCAACAAGGCCACGAAAAGACACAAGAATGTGGTGTGAGAGCAAAAGAGTAGGTACTGTGACACAAAGGACCATAAAACCATCAACAAACTTTGTTAACAGAGTTGTGGGACCCAGATGGAGGAGAAGTCTTTACAAAGAACCCATGTGCACATGAAGAAGGGGAGGCGATTGTAGATGTAGATCCGCATACCACTGTTGCCTCCACAAGAACAATGTCTCCACCAAAAGAGGATGCAAAATTACTATTTCACTCGTGTTGGTGAGAAAATTTGTTAGGTAGACAAGTTGATGGGTATCCGCCAACGCTCTGGGAATATAAGTCTCTCTACATGAATGGTGCAGATACATATTATTATGCGTGCGTGAAATTAAATTATGTGGTCGACTTATGGTCAGGGATCCAATAGGGACACTCCATTGAACCTGCGGCAAAAGCTTGCAATTGCTTACAAGGGAGGAATTTGCTGAGAGAGTAGGAAAGGGAGTGGGAAAAAGAGAGGGGGGATTAATATTGTAGGTAGAAAATCAGATGCCTACAACCATTAATCAAAATACTTCAACACACATAGATTTAGAAGAAAAACAATTTTGCAATTGGCAACAAGACAAGCTAAGATTAGGAACACAAAGTTTCAATAATCTCCTCATCATAAAAGGCAACAAACTGCTTCCTTCTTCCTTCTTCATTGATGCTTTGGCAAAATTATACAGAGTGAGGAATACAAGAACATAGAGAGCAAAAAGAGAAAATAGCTCTCTTTTGTTTCTTCGCAAGTAGTAATCTCTCATGAGCATACAAAATTGACAACCCCTTTGGAATGAGGGTGCCAATACAATTTATAGATTTGAGAACGACTCTTCGCCTACCCCCCACGTGACCTTTCACTCGTCCTTTGAAACATATGACTTTTCAAATTCTTAGGGATGAAATTGAGTCCCCTTTTATTAATTAAGGGCGACTTCTTACAATGTTTGACTATAGTCACATTTAAGTGAATAGGACGAACGTCATGATTGCTCACAAGGAAGAATTAGCAAAAGGGGGGAGAGAGAATGAGAGAGGAGAAGAAAGAAGGAATGCTCCAAAGCATGGATGAAGATGTCTCCGTCTTCGATGAAGATCCGACATCGGTGAAGACCTTCCTTAAAGATGGAAATTGGCCTCTGATGAACCTCTGCAATATTGCTATACTAATTGGAAAGCTCTGATGAAATTTAGCTTGATCACTTTGCCCTTGTTGATGATGCTCACAATCTACCCCCTGTACATGATACACAAACACCTCGGACCGCCAAATGAGTGTTTAAAAACAGTATTGAGGGTTTCCTGATGTGAATTCAAGATGATTTTGTGGACAATGCTCGTGATGATATTTTGCGACAGCTGCCATGCTTTGTTGGCAAAGATCGCTCCTGGAATGATGCACTTGCTCTTACACACCGAGAAGATAAGTGACGAGCACTAATGAGTACATCGTTGAAAACAATGAAGATTGCTCATTCCATAACATGAAACACCACCGTTCCCTTGAAGCAATTGCTCAGACAATTTGACGATGATAATTCTGCCACTTAGAATATGCTGATGCCCGAAATTAGGAATCCACCCATATGAGTCACAATCCAACTTTCACTCCTCTGTAAACATGAACTTCTCATCACCAATCTCATGAAGAGATCTCTAGAGAGATGATCACTACTTACACGACAGGTGGAGATTCACATGTGCTTGAATTGGCATTTTCCCTCTGAACAATTATGCTTCTGAATCCTCGAAGGCTGGAATTTGCTTGCAATTTGAGTATTTGACCTCCGTGAAGGCTTGAATTAGCAAGCCATAAAAAGGAGGAGCAAATTTGAACTTCATTCCTGCTGATGGCACCTTTTTGTACTTGAAATTGGAGATTTACTATTTTTAGTAAATTACCATTTTCACCCGTTTTCACCTTCGGTCACCTTGTTCGTTCCTTTGGATGTCCTCTGTGCACACTGCCTTTGAAGATTTTGCTCACTGTGGAAGTTTACTAAAAATAGTAAGTGCTCATGTAGAGACTTACTATTTTGGAAAGTGGCTTTCCCGACCTCGGATTTTGATGAAATCAACTTTTTTGATATGGGTTTTTCTTTCTCATCTCACATATGAATTTTCATCGCAAACCGGTCTCTAGAGCAACGGGAAATAAAAATTTAAATTTTGGTGCAAGGAAACGAGGGTTTTTCATTGCAAAAAATACGTTGTTGTGCATGAAAAATTCACCACTTGGGTTTTTATGGCCTTTGAAAATGGTGAAAGAAGCAAAAAATTTCACATTAAATCTGTGCCCTAGTTTTTTTAGATATGAGTTTTTCTTATTCTTGTGGGCAACGGAGTCATTTTGGTGCAAATCTGAGCCTGGAGCATGGAAAACCTTGGAGATTTTCTCATGAGAAATATTTGTGCCATGATCATGGAGGGATGGGAAATTAATTAAGGGGAAAAAACTGGCAATGGAGGAATTTGGAAAAAAAAATCCAGAGTTCCGGGGAGAAATGGAGAAAAGTGGGGGGAGAATGCAAAAAATGACTAAGTTTGATATATATACACTCAACTACCTTGAGGGAGGGGAGGGCACCTTTTTTTGTCCCCCATGTCCCTTTGGAAAGGAAGAATGGGGGCACAAAAGTGCGCCTTAACGCCTTCTTGCCACTTGTCACTCATGTACAGGCGGAGAGGATGGAGAAAGGGGCCGAGTTTTAGCACCTGGGGGCAACTTTCTGGTCATATGGAGAACCTGGTGGAAGCATGGAAGGGGGGGCACATTTTTCTACCCCCCTTGTCCCTTTGGAATGGGATGACGGGGAACACAAAAAATGCACCTCAGCCCTTGGTGACAAGCTTGTGCACACATGCAGAGTTGGAGCTGGGGGCTAGAAATTTGAGCCAAAAGGTGCTTATCGGAGGCTCCCTAGAGTCATGTTGAGTGTCCACGAGGCTTAAGGTGGGGGAGCACATTTTTTTGCCCTTCTTCTTCCCTTGGAGAGGGACACCAAAAGTGCGCTTCAACCTCATGCTGCCACGTGGCACTGCAAAATTTGGCTAAGAACGGAGTTTGTACCTTGGGTGACAACTTGAAAATGACATATCTTGAGCTCTAGGATGAATTTTTTGAAACTTATTTATATGAAAGTGAATGAAAATGACCTTTTGAGAGGTGATGGGATGGATCTCATGCCTTGATTCTGCTTGCAACCCTTTCCAAAATGCCCATTTTTCTTGGGATCACCAATTGTGCCAGCGAAGAATGAGATGTATAGAAAAATGCATGGGGCTTTAGAAGAATATGAAATTACCACCATGTAGAGGATTGAAATAAATTTCCATTGATATTTTGTTTGACCTCCAACTCATTACGGATCTCCCATAATCATACCTCCCGAAGCTCAGGTGTTTTTTTGCAGTGCAAGCTCCTTTGGCCTCAAAAACCTGCTTTTGTCAAACCTACTCCTGAACCTCCAAATCTTTCCAAAATCTTCCTAAATAAATTGCACAACATTCCTGACTTATGAATACGTATCCTTAATGAATTTTGGACTTTAACTCAGTTTCGGAGAATATGAACCCGCTTGAGAAAGGCTAAAAATAGCCATTTCTAAGCCTGTTGAAAGATCCATGTTTAAAGACATTGTTTTGAAAAACTCCTTTCAACTTGTTTTCTTCTTTTCCACACATGGGTGAGGGTGAGATCATAGACATTGATATTAAATGGATGGGGGATAAGCCTGACACAGGGGATAGACTTACCTGGAGAGGTGTCGCGGAAGGGTTTCAATGAAAATTTTCGACACTAGGGTAAAGTTGTCCTATTTTCAATTGAATTTTTCCCTTGCAAAAACACAGGACAACAACTGGCTCTCACTTGGGGACTTATTTTGGATCGAATGAAGCGAGGAAAAGATGAGAACTGAGAAGGAATTCCAGAATCTAAGTTTACAAATTGGACCAGTGCATTATCCATTGGGCTTCACAGAGTCATTTAAAACATATAGCTTGAAAGGAGCACACACACACACAAAAGGAAACACACAACACACGAAAGGGAAAAACACACACAACGGGAAAGGGAAACACACACCTAAATCACCTATGGTACAATGCAGGGAATAACTCGCTTTCACGTAAGCACTTTTCTTTTTCAGAGGTTACTTCTGAAAAGGTAACACTGAATGATGATGTTCTGTGAAGCCAATTTGTTGACTAGTTCAAGAAATTAGCCTCCTTTCCTTAACTAATTATGAAATCCAGGTGATTTCATGACTACCTGTATACTTGGGAGGACTGAGCCTACATGAGCTTCTTGATGCTCAGAGCTTCATTTGGAAAGTCCATTACTCTTGTTATCTTTGAAATTTGTTTCAAAGTGTGCATTGCCTTCCCTTCTCACCCACATTGTTGATTTCTCATTTACCATCTTATCATTGCCCCAGGGCTGATTTTTGTTTGAATAGCTTGAAAATCTTGAGTTTCCTTCTTTCCCCCATTCATGATTATTGAAAACGTTTTCTTCAGAGGCCTTAAATTCATCTATCTCATTATGAGGTATTTGGAAATCGAGTGAAGAGTTAGGCACTTAACCTCATACCTATCTTGCATGGCCATGACTTGAGTCAAGAGGTCAAGACATAACTCGGGATCTTCCGTACCTTTTGCGGCTTCCAAGATTTCTTGCACAAAATCCTTCTTTGGGATTACCAAAAGGCAAAAGCTCACCTTTATGTTCATTTGAAGCATTCACAATTTAAGGAAACCATTTGGAGGAATTGCTTCATCATCCCGAAGCTCATGGCATTCCACTACTTCTTTTTCAAGGGGAGCCTCGACTTCAAATTAGTCTCAAATTTTTCATCCAAAAAGAATCCTCTTCATTTTGAATGGAAAAGAGAAAACTTCAATCTCATCATCACATCCACCAGTCATCGTCATAAGAGGTACATCGGATTTTTCACCCTTTTTTATTTATTCATGATTAAATTTCAAATTGGTGGAGAATTCGGAATTAGCTTCACACTTGTCTTGCAAATCCATGACTAGCATCGATAGTTCAAGACCGAGCTAAGGATCTTCCGTTTCTTCTGCAGCTCTTAGGAGTTCTTGCACAGAGTCTTCTTTTAATCCTTTCAAAGATTCATCACGAGCTGGCTCTTCTTCTTCATGGGTGACATGATTAAGAGAATCTTCATCTTTAAATGGGAATGAGAACACCTCCTCATCGTGAGGAAATATGTCAACTGATTTCCCACTTGGAATTCATCGAGAACCATTTCCACTTCTAGGATCGCATCATCTGGCAACTCGGGGCTATCCTCTTGCCACTCAAATTTTCTCAATACTTCTTCAAGATCAATACCTCCTCGGAAAGGGATGCTTGGTCCTATCAAGATGGGAATCTCATCCTCGGTTGTTACAAAAATGGTTCATCCTCCTACTATTTTGGTGTAAAATATTAGCTTCTAGATTTCCTGACGTTTGCACTGTGTATCTCATCTTTTTCACAAGGAACAACTTCTCCATCTCTCCTTTGATTGGGATGGTTGCGGAAGACCAATTCATCTGGATTTTTTCCCCAAGTCTCGGCAGAAGCTTCTACTCAACAAAATTCCAAATGTAGCCGGGATGTTTACTACCAAGATAGTCATTGACACCTTCTTATTCGGAAATTCAGCTAGAGTCATTTGTGCATCCTTGACCTTCCCTACATGTGGGACTTCCTTTGACTCCATGGAGTAACAAGAACCACCGGCCTTCGTCAAGGTGAGTTTGAGGGCATTGGAGACCTTCACAGACATTACATTGTCAGAGGCACCTGAATCTATTATGCAATTATTTAATCTGTATTCTCCGATGAGAAGGGAGACATAGAAAGGATCGACCTTATCAGTCTTTGATGCACTCAAAGCAAACATGTTTTGTGATGGGGATATAGGAGGGGTTGGTAGTAGTCTTTTAGAATTAGGAGTCACAATATTGGGCTTAGGGCTACCACTTTTGACAACATTGACAAGCCTCTTGAATTGCTCCGGGTGTGTTTGCAAATATTCAATTTCAGTAATCTGAACTTACTGGCATGTTTGACGTAATTGAATGGAGTAGGTGTGGACAAGGGGGATGAAAGCAATGTTTTTGAATTCAAGATAGGTTCGGAAGCGGGAGTGGATGTTTGGGAAAAGGAAGCTGATTTTGAAAGTACCTTGGAGATTCTTGAAGGACTAGTTTTAGTAGAAGTAGGACTGGAATTAGAGGGAGCGTTGCAAGACTTACTTGGAATAGTAGGTGACCTCTTGTTTGCCACGGGATCAGGTTTCAACAATGCGGACTCCATGGAAGGTGGGAGTGGAGATCCTTGACTGATTATTTTGTATAGTTGCCATAGGAGGTTCTTCACTCTTCTTCTTCTTTGCAGCAACAGAGGGCGAAAGTCCCTTTTAAGGCTGAGAACGGGTGCATAATGCACATCAGAAACTGGGTGCATCTTTGTCATCATCACCTCCAGAATACTCACAAAATCTGATTTGTGCATTATTCTCTACTTCTTCAATCTCTACGTAATCATCGTCTTCATTTTCTTGTTCAAATCCCTCTTCGTATTCTTGAGCCGTGCACATTGCATTGATAGGTGGAGCCTCTAAGGCAAGCCTTTGCAGTGCTCTTGCAATCTGATTTCTGTTAAGCCTTTGATGGGATTCCCGTTGGTAAAATTCTCTCTTCAACAATGTCACTTCGTTTACTAGCTTCTGCAATAACAGACCTATTCTCTCGTGATGCAGAGCTCCATAACCCATTTCATTCCTTCATCACCTCTAGACAAGCTATTTCAGTCATTCATCCAAATGCTCTATTTTGGATCACTTAAATCTAGGTTCAAGAACAACTCCAAATTGCAAATTTTGATCTTTCAAGCAATACTCCACTCTACCAACACCCTACTCTGTTCTAATGACCTCATGCAACTCAAATACACCTATGAGGATGACCCACATTTGTGAAACTATGCATGTCAGTTACCATACCCCCTATTTTTCCACTAGTCTTCTTGTAGTCTCAGTCCAACTCAGCAATCCTCATACCTTTAGCACTCCTTATCTCCTTAACATCCTCGAAGTCTTCTTGTCCTGTTCATACATCTCAGTCAAGCTTGAATTAATCATAAAAAAATAGCTCAAGACAGTCCGCAACACTAAGAATCTCTCTCTCTTGTCAAATCTGCCCTCCTATCCTTCAAACAAGGAATTTTGGTCCCACTATGCTTGAAACAACCTAAAGGTCCCCATAATGAGCTAGTGCCATTTCTAGTTGCTCTCCATCATGCGTAAGATGTACCCAAAATCTTAAGACTCTACTCTTTGTGCTATTCTTACTTCTTCCCTTGTTGCATTCTTTCTTACAACTCTTACTAGGTCTGTTTGCACACACTGCCATGAATATATCCACCTGACAGGGGTATCAAGACACAAGAAATAGGTTTTTGAGTACCCTTTAAGGGTTGCTTAAAGTGTTCCAAATTTCAGACTCTGGCTCCAAGCTTAACCCCTAGTCTCTTCACAAAGTGACCCTCCTACCTAGGCTTCCAACTGAGCACTCAGGCATTTGAGAGGAATGGTAAGAAAATAGTAAGATTGCACCAATGAAATTCAAAATTTCTTCTCTTAACAGTTGAAGGACTCTCTCAAGATGACTTCTTTCAGTTTCTGAGGCAAGGCTCCATTCCTACAGATTTTTAGTTCATGATTTCTCTCAAAACCCTAGCTAATGGTACAGTGAGCCCGTGGAGCTTATTTTGGCAATAACTGTCTTTAATGGTGGGTTCAAAACATAAGATCTGGGGTCAAGGTCTGTTTCTAGGTTCTTCATATATATTCCTTACCAGCAGGGTCTGAGGCATCATTAAATTTCATGTTCCCTTTCAAATGTGACTGCCTCCTAGTTGAGGGTTCCTTAGTTCTCAGGGTTTCTAACACCAAACCCTCGTGCTTTCTATCACTGTTGAGGCTTAGAAAAAGGTTTCAATAGCTCAGATACCTGGAAGCACCTTTCAAAATCCTTCCTTCTCTATGATAGATACTCCCAAGCCCTACATACAAGAGTTCCAAAAGGTGGCTACAGGTTTGTATTGTTTGCTTCAGTCTGTGGGTATTCATACCACCAATACAAGATTCTCAATAATCCTTGCTACTCTTCCTCGCTCTTCTATACTGCCTAGACTTATTCTCCTTACTCCCTTCTCCCTTGACTAAGAGGAATGCAACACAGTCACAGAGCCACACTAGTTATCAAGCATACATTTACATGCAAACAATAAACCTCCCAAAACTTACTATAAGAACTCATCACAAATCTTCTTACCTGTTATAAAGATCCTTGCAAATGCTAAATCTGTTGTCTCTGCACAGAGCTTGCTTAGCTAAAAGACATACACCACTGCTACAGACTTACACCTCTTTCACCAACATGTATTGATACTCAAACACTGAAATCTTGCAAAACTTACTCAGGCTGCTTAACACAGATCAGTATAACCTCTTCTCAATCCAAACATGCATAAGTCCCCATTAGCATTCAATATGCAAAAAATGCTACAAACACAGCTACAAGAATACGCCAAAAACATTACCATATCCTTCCTTGAAGCTTCATAATGATTTCCATTTGAATGGGAATGAGGTGAGTTAGTTACATGCCCACATTTTAAATGACTTCCATTAGTGCCTAACCTAATGCACACTCTTAACTCATTGGTCCTATGAATGACCTTAGCCTTAGCACCAAGTTGCTTAGCTCAAGGACCAAGTGCTAGACTTCTTGAGTAATGTTAGGATTTCTATATCCTATGAGGACTTAAAAACACTTATGTACACCTCATTTTATTCTCTTACAAGCTTGTAAACTTCAAGATTCCATTAAAACAACCATAACAAGTCAAAAATGGCCTCCAAGACTCATCTTGCACTTTAGGAGGGAAAATGAACAATTTGGATTTTGAAAGGCCTAGAACCCAACCGACACATCTAAATGACTTCTAAAGTCCTCTAGGACCCCACTAACATACCTTCAAGCCAAAATTTGGATGTTTCCACCCTATACACATCCTAGAGTTGATGCTCTTGCATTATCTCGTCTTTGGGATGCTGGGCCTTACCCTTTGAAGGGTTCTTGATCTTTCCGGATAGGATGAGATCGTCTACTTCAATGGCAAAATCTTGAGCCTCCTTCATAGTTCTAGGCTGAGACCTTCTGAGAATGAACCCAACTTCAGGTAGTTGAGCACTTATAAAGAATCTTTTTAAATTATTGTCCGAGGGCATGGCTTCAAGAGGTATCCTCTTGAGCACCTTGTTTCATCTAGCTATGAAATCCCTCATGCCTTTGTTTGATTCTTTCTTCATATGCACCAATTGAACCAAGAGATCTTGACAGTCTTCGGTAGACTTGAATCTATCTTCAAAGCAAGTTCTTATATCATCCCAACAAGTGATTGATCTTGCGGGTAGAAGGTAAAACCATTATGCTGCTTTGTTTTGCAAGGACTCAACAAACAATTTGATAGATACATCTTCGTGTTCATAGATACATCTTCGTGTTCAACACCCAACACACCACAGGCGGTGATGAAGGCTGCTACATGTTCTTCTGGGAATTGTGAGCCATCTCCCTTGAACTTTGGAAAGATTTTTCTTGAACTCATGAAGGGGTTGTGGGAGTGCAAGTGCATTTGTGTTTCTACCCCATGGCATAATAGGTTGGGGTTTTTCTCCTTCTTTTTCCGCCATTATTTCTTCTGTCTTAACTCCCGCTTCTGCAAATTCTTCTCCCAATTCTTCTTCTTATTCTTGTTCTCCTTCACTAGGGAATTCAATGTTCAATGGTGGGTGGAAGGCAGGAGAAACAAGAGGATTTGCAGGAGTATCAATAGGGGTTTGGATAGGATTAGCAAGTGAACCACTTGAAGAATCAGATGGGGATGAAGCTTGAGAGAAATAGTATAGGTTATCTTTGACCTTTTCTTGTGGGTATTACAAAGCCTCGAAAACGGGATCAACCCCTCTCAGCCTATTCAACCTGGTATATATCCTTTTAGCCAGCTTTGGGAAAATCTTGCAATGGGAATACGAAAGGACACTGTGGAATATGAAGGGTCATTCACAGGGATCGATAGTGGGTTTTGTAGTAATGGATTTCAATCATCTTTTTTTTTGTTTTTTTTTTGGATATTTGAATTTTTGATTGAAATCTATTGTAGATTAGTTGGGTATTCATTATTCTCTACAAAGTAATGGCTTCTTTCTCCTGCAACTGCAATGTTCCCTCCCGTGACTGTAATGGCTTCTTCCCTCGACGGTAGTTCCCTCAGCAACCTCCTGCAACGGTTCTTGCGACTGTGTTTTTGCCATCTCTTGACCGCTAAAGCGCTTCTGCGCCCTGCCTTGTGGTTTCGTCCTATGGGTCTGGGTTTTGCCCTTGGAGAGCTTGAAACCTTGGACTTGGTGTCTCGCTGAGCCTCGCTGTGCCTCTGCGACCACAATTTTCCCCGACCCCACCCGCAAACCTGTGCTTGACTATTGGCCTTCCTCTCTTCTGTGATTCGTGGTCTTCCTTTGTGAATCTGTGGCTTAATCCTAGCTTCTTCTAGAAACTCGTGGCTTCCCTCTTCGATTCGTGGGTTCCTGTCTGAACCGTGGGCTGCTTACTTTGAACCGTGGACTGTGCACAACGCTCATCTCTAAACCTCCGGATTCTAAACTTATTGGTTTTCTCAGGAGCAGTGAACTGCTTGGCTTTATGCTCACACCCATGCTCCAACAATTAGATCATCTGGGGGGCTCCCCTTGCGTTCCCTTCTCTAACCCCACTCCAGGCAATCTGTCCCCCAACAATGTCTCCTTCCACCTGAGCTGTGCAAGTAGGATCTATCACAGGGAGAACTAAACAAGGACAACGCAAGGGGGGGCTACCCAACATTATTGGGGAATTACCTCATAGGTTGGAAATCGTTGAACCCTCCAACAGGGCTCTCCGAACAAAGGTCTTCAAGCTCACTTCACGGATGGAGAAAGTGGAAGCAGAGAATATTTCCCTTCGGAGATCACTGGCAGATGCCACATCACATTCTTCTCGCAACATAGTTAACGACCAACTGCAAGCGGAGATTTTGGACCTTAACACAAACAGGAAGAGTTCAAAACCCAACATGAAAATCTCAAACAAACAGACTCTTGGGCCCAAGTGGTAAAGGGTAAGGGCACAGTTCCTCCTCCTCTGACAGTAGTACAAGTAGTGTAGGAAAACCCGATAAAAGAACGAACCAGGCGGGCTAGGGAACTCAATCTCAAAGTGAGAGGGCTGCTCACACCCCCCCTTCATCAGACCTGATGGCCATTGGTTTTGACTTTCTCATGAAAAAAATGCAGCTTCCAGATGTGCAGATTGATAGGGCATGGCTTGGACTGGACTCAACGCTTTTTCTTCGCTTTAAATCAGCGGAAGACATGCTTAGAGCACTTAGGGCTAAGCGTAAGCTATTCTCCCTTCCCAATAAGGTCTTCCTTGATGAAGACCTCACCAAAGCACAAGTTGCCGAACTCAAACAATCTCGTGAAGCGGTAATGACAACTAGGAAAGCAAGCAAGTGCGTTGTTATATGTAATCTTAGACCTGTTATCCGGAATTCCTTGCCCCCCAGTTGGTCTCCCGGGTCTGGTCCCAAATGATGGTCTTGTTGGGAAAGGCGGTGGAACAGGGGCATTTCCATCGCATGTTGGAATGGTAACGGGTTATTCTGGTCTTCTTCGGGGGTGCTATATGACGCTCTGGGTTTCTCTGACCTCATTTTTGTCACTGAAACTCATGAGAGCCCTGTTCGCCTTCTCCCGGAAATTAGGGGGTACCACTGGCTTTCAATTTGTAGGTAGGATACTAGGAGTTCTGGTGGTATCAGGGGTTCAGGTGGGGTTGCTTGTATGGTCAGAGATACTTTCCAAAACAACATTTCAGTGGTTGATGTGGATGAGTTTTCCCCCTTCCTTTGGGTTAGGATCGGTCGGACTTCACCCCACCTCAGAGACTTTTATATAGTGGTTTGCTACTTCCCACCAGCTTCCTCTCCATATGCCATTCAAAATGGCCTTGACTGGGGCCCCTTCTTCGACCTCTACACATGTATTTCTCAGTTTTCAGCGATTGGGGAGGTCTTTCTTTTGGGGGATTTCAATGCGCGGACCAAAAACCTTCAGGTCCCTCTACATGATAGGACGGGTGATGTGCTTTGTACCTCTGAGGTTGATCCTGACTCCATTGGTCTTTAGAGAGAGTCGGAGGATTCTGTAGGACCCTTGACATCGTATGACTCACATCTCTTACAGTTGGGCGAGTCTCATGAGTTGCTGATTGTGAATGGTATTCTGTGCTTTCCCAACTCCAGGTTCTTCACTTGTGCACCTCACTCTGGTGGGGCTAGCGCAGTGGACTATATTTTAACTTCCCCTAACCTGGTTCCTCACATCCACCACCTATCCATCACCCCCATCGCTCTACTGATCATGCTACCCTTTCCTTCTTCCTGCTAGTTAACCCTCCCCAGGTCCCGCGTCCTTTCCGCTGCCCTCCACGTATTGTTCTGAAGTTCGGTGAAGGTGACCCTGTAACCTTCTCATCTCACCTCCATCAACTTCTTCTTCTTGAGACTCAGTTCACCTCACTTCCCACAAACACGAAGTACAACCTCCTCTCTTCCTTTATACACGAGGTTGCCTCTAAATCCTACCCCCACATCACCCTCACACCTTCCAATAACAAAACTTGTCCCATAAACCAATGGTATGATGAGGAGCATAAAGCCCTCCACCGACAACTTCGCCTTGCTTATGTTCATGTTCTCCCATCCTTTCCCTCTCTCAAGTCCGCTTATCACCACCTACTCCGCCACAAGAAACGCATGTTCATCTCTCGATGGAGACGGGAGCTCCGTGAGTCCCTTCTACACTCCCCCAAGCAATCCTGGCGCACCATTCTCCCCTGGCATTCCCCTCTTCCGCAGGACTTGGATCCCAACTCCATGTATGCTCACACCTCCACCCTTTACGACGTCCCTGGCCAGCCCCAGATCCGAGTGACTTCCCCATCTTCTGCTTGTCACATCTTTACCCATACGTATGTTAAAAATGCCATCTCAGCCATGAATAGCAACAAAGAAGCGAACGAGGAAGGCTTCCAGGCTGAACTCTTCAAGCAAGGGCTTGGCATCCTGAGCAACTACTTAGTTGATCTTTTCAACCAAGTGGTTTGTACAGGCTTTCCAGGTACTTAGTCCCACCACATTATTCACCCCATCCACAAATCCGGTCCTACCTCTGATCCCAACAACTACAGAACAATCATGGTGGGTCACACATTCGCCAAGCTTTATGCTACCGTACTCCACATGCGACTTTCAGAGTTTCTGGACTAGAGCCACTGCAAAGCCAGGGGACAAGTGGGGTTTAGACCAACCTACCAGACCACTAACCACATCCTCACTCTTCGAGCCATCATCGAGGAAGCACGCCATCGCTCTTCCAAGGTTTTCTGTTGCTTTGTTGACCTTTAGAAAGCCTTTGATTCTGTTCCACGAGAAGCTCTCTTCCTGAGGCTCAGAGAGATTGGTATTTCCGAGACTCTTTTAGTTGCCATCATGCGCCTATATGAGGAGGTTTTGGGCCGTCTTCGTACTGCTATTGGGTTCTCTGACTTCATCAGGAGTACCATTGGGGTCAAGCAGGGGTGCCCTTTGTCGCCTACATTGTTCAGTATCTATATTGATGAGTTGGAGGAATTTCTCAGGGATCACATCCAGGAGGGTGACAAGTGTCTTCTCCACTAGGTTCTGATGTTTATTCTTCTTTTTGCGGATGATGTGGTCCGTCTGGCCTCCTCAGTAGAAGGCCTACAGAGACAGCTAGATGCTTTAGCTCTCTTTTGCGACCACAGACAACTGATAGTTAATCTTGGTAAAACCAAAGTCATGATCTTCAACGCCCTGAAGACATCTGAGTTTCATTTCTTCTACATGGGGAAAGAGCTTGAGATCACCAGTTCTTACACTTGGGAGTACTCTTCTCTGGACCTCGCTTCAGTCTATGATCGACACTTTAGCCTCGGGTTAATAAGGGCTATGGCTCCTTGGCGATCTTGGAGAGACAGTGCTTCTGCCATCACTTCCAGGACATCCTGTCCAAGTTATCCCTCTCTGACTCTCTTGTCAGGCCCACTGTTCTTTATGGCTCTGAGGTTTGGGGGCCCTCCTTACTTGAGTCTGACTAGGCTGCTGTGGAAAGAGTTCAGATCCTTCTTCTCAGACGTATCATCAGATGTAGGGAAACAGTTCCCCACAGTATTATCCTGGTAGAGTTTGGCGCTCGTCCCTTTAGGTTGGAAGCAATTTTTGGCCTTGTTTCCCTCCTACATCGTATTCGGAAGCTCACTGACTCCTCTATGGGAAGAGACATGTATCCTTACCTCGCTTATTGCTCCTCTGTAGCCATTGCTTTAGCTGAGTGTTCCGGTTGTTCTCATTGTTGGTATGCCGGAGTTTCATGACTTCTTGAGTCCATTGGTATTCGGACATATCACCTCCCATTGTATAGTTTCTCCTTGGACGCTCTTGCCCATCTCTTTTCGAGCAAGTAGGATCTGAATAGAATCATCAGAGATGATATATACAAACAGTTCATTCAGTGTACCTGGACCAACCCCCTTGGGGGGTTATGTACGAAGATGGCCTTTTATGCCATGCATTTCCTTGAGATCAACAATGGTCTTATTTCTCGGCCCCAGTATATTTCCCGCCATTGGACACACGCTCTTTGCATTTCCTTGTGTCAGTTCAGGGTTGGTTCTCATAGACTCCGGGTTGAGAGTGATCATCAGATTGACCGTTCCGAGCGGATTTTCCAGCTCTGTTCCCTCTAGGAGATCGAAACGGAAGAGCACTTCATCTTCCATTGCCCCATCTACTATGAGATCAGAGGGAGATTTCACTGTCTGTTTAGAGAGCGTTCGACATTCACTGACTTCTTCAGATACTATGATCAGAGGTGCCTTGCTCTCTATCTTCATGAGGCTCTTAGGCTTCGGGAGGAGACCCTTCAGCCCCCTTCTAGGCAGATGACTACTCAGCTGATCACTTCCTTTTTCACAATGCTCTCACCTGGGAGGGGCACTAAACGGCAGAGTGATACCAATCATGACTCCCAGACAAGATTTGTCTGTACTTGAGGTATTATTTCACAGACCAGGGACGTCCAGACACGCGCGAGGTCAAGACCTTCCTCCCATAGAGGGCCTTTGAGATCCACTAAACATATGCGGAGAGCTCTTCCCTCCTCCGAACATCAACACTTCAGATCTTCCGTAGCCCCCGGTTTCGGACTTCAGCACATCACCAACTTCTTTCAGTCGACTTCAGTTGTTTGTTGAGGAGGCCTCCTTGCTTGCTCTGCTTTTCCTCCCTTCCTTCGCTTGTTCAGGCCTTGCTGATCTCGACAAGCTTTCTTTGGGGCCCCCTTCTTGCCCGTTCCTCTTTCTCTTCTTTTTTTCTCTTCTCTGGTTGTAATCAGGAACTTTTTGGTCCCTAGGCTGGTTTCTTGTTCGCTTCTTGTATTGGCGTGCATTGACCTACTTTTGTGGTCGTTTGTCGGACATTTAATATATTTATCTTATCTTATCTTATCTTTGTATTTTCTTGTGATTTGTATTTTGGGTGCAAATTGTTGCCAAGTCTGCCACACGGTGGGTGCCAAAAACTGTTGGCGAGAAAATTTGTGAGGTGGACAAAGTGATGGGTATCCGCCAACGCTTTGGGAATCTGAGTCCCTCTACTTGAATGACGCAACTCCATATTATTATGTGTGCGTGAAATTAAATTTTGTTGTGGCCTTACGATCGAGGATCCAACAGGGATACTCCATTGAACCTAGGGCAAAAGCTTGCAATTGCTTGCAAGGGAGGAATTTGCTGAGAGAGTAGGAAATGGAGTGAGTAAAAAGAGATGGGGGATTAATATTGTAGGTAGAAAATGAGATGCCTACAACCATTGACAGGTTCCCCAGGAAGAATACTCTAGTTCGAACACACAGCATTTGAGACACATTAGAATCCGTTGAAAATAATTTTGCAATTGAAGGTAAGCAACATGAGCAAACTAAGATTAGTAACACAAAGTTTCAATAATCCCTTTGGATGTCCTCTGTGCACACTACCTTCGAAGATTTCGCTCCTCAATCAACTGTTTTTTGTTAAGGCAACTAAACTCCTTCCTTCGATTCTGGATGTTTGATTTGCTACTATGCATAAAGGCGTAGGGCTTTGATGCAAAAAATACAATGTAAAACACCAGTGAGAAAGAGAACATAGAGAGAGGAAAAATAGCTATCTATTTTGTTTCTTCGCAAGGAGTAATCTCTCATGAGCAGTGACTTGAAAATGGCATATCTTGAGCTCCCAGATGAAGTTTTTGACACTTTTTTATATGATTTTGACTGCAAATGACCTTTTGAGAAGGATGAGATGGGTCTCATGCCTTGATTTTGCTTGTAGCCCTTTCAAAAACTTCCTTTTTTTTCTCGGGATCACCAACTGTGCTTGCGAAGAATGAGTTCTATAGAAAAATGCCTGGGGCTTAAGAAGAATTTGAAATGATGACCATGGAGAGGAGTAAAATAACTTTCCATTGATATTTTGTTTGACCTCCAACTCATTCTGGAGCTTCTGGAATCACCTCCCGAAGGTCAGGTGCTTTTTTGCAGTGCAAGCTCATTCAGCCTCAAAAACCTGCTTTTGTCAAACCTGCTTTTGAACCTCCAAATCTCTCCAAAAATTTTCTAAATACACAACCATCCTGGCTCATGGATACGCCTCCTTGATGAATTTGGGACTTCAACTCAGTTACAGAGAATATCAACCCGCTTGAGGAAGGCTAGAAATAGCCATTTCTAAGCTCGTTGAAAGATCCACCTCGAAAGACATTGTTTTGAAAAACTCCTTTGAACATGTTTTCTTCTTTTCCGCGCATGGGCTAGGGTGAGGCCGCAAACATTGATATTATATGGATGGGGGATGAGCCTGACACATGGGATAAACTTACCTGGAGAGGTGTCGACGAAGGGTTACAATGAAATTTTTTGACACTAGGGTAAAGTTGTCCTATTTTCAAGTGTATTTTACCCTTGCAAAAACACAGGACAACAACTCGCAAATGGGTAGATGGTGCGGCTCTTCACTTTATCCTAGATAGTGGGAGTCAAAAGAATATGATATCTGCAGATACAGTAAAGATGTTAAATTTGGTAACGCCGCCTCACCCACAACCTTACTCTGTCGATTGGTTTAATCAAGGAAGTGACATTTGTTAGAATTGATAGTGTCGTCTTCCCTATTCAATCAATCCATTCAAGGATGTGGTGGTAATTGATGTTGCACCCTTGGATGTCTGTGATTTGCTTCTTGGACAACCATACATTTGGGATTGTCATAGTATGTACGAGGATAGTTCTAAGAGCGCCATCATTACTTTAGCTCGTAAGTGCTACCACATCCCAGTGGTAGTTGTTGCTAAGTCAATGGCCCTGATTAGTGCAAAATGGTTTCAGAGGTTGATTTCTCAAACTTGGACCTTTGCCCTACTCACGATGAGTCTTGAGGATAAGCAAAAGGTTGTAATGACCACAAGAGTTGTCACACGACTCCAAACAATGCAACAAAAACATTAGATGGATCAAATGACATTCAAATGAAATGTATTTATGCCACCAACATGTGTGCCTTTTCATTGTCAGGTGAAACATCAAATTGACTTGGTCTCTAGGAATTCCACTTCCGAATGGGCCCTTGTAAAACGCTCAATACTTAAGAATGAAGAAATCAAGGTTGAATTTAGGCATTGATTGAGAAGGGGCACATTTGACCAAGTGCATCACCTTGTGGGAGCCTGATTATTTTTTCTTGAAAGAAATATGGGATGTGGCGGCTTTGGATTGACTATCGAGCCTTGAACAAAATTACAATAAAGAACAGATACTTGCTACCACGGATTGATGGCCTCCTAGACCAACTTAGGGGACTAAGATTTTCACAAAAATAAATTTGAAGTCAGGGTATTCCCAAGTTCTCATCAATCTAGTGGATGTTTGGAAAACTACTTTCGAATCTAAACATTTGAAAAACTGGTCATAGCGTTTTGGGATGACAAATGCACCAACAACATTCATGAGGATGCTGAAAGATATTCTTCGACCATTCGTTGATTCATTTGTGGTTGTGTACCTGGATGACATTCTTGCCTTCAGTAAGACATGGGAGGACCACATTCAACACGTTCAGCAGGGTTTTTAGACCTTGCATAAGCGTAAGTTCTATGTGTTGGACCACGATTGCCGTTAGACCAAAACCCATAAGTGTTAGTCTCCGCTACAATCGCCAGAGTTAGGATCTACGAGAGGCGGTTAGTCCATGTCACGAAACTCACGGGGAGTGCTGGACACCACATGCCAACAATCTCCCCCTCAGCGTTACCCGGGTGAGTTTCGAACTCGAGACCTGTCGCTCTGATACCATTTGTTGGACCATGATTGCCGTTAGACCAAAACCCCAGGTGTTAGTCTCCACTACAATCGCCAGAGTTAGGATCTACGAGAGGCGGTTAGTCCATGTCACGAAACTCACGGGGAGCGCTGGACACACATGCCAACACTATGCCAACATAGAGAAGTGTTTTTTGGGCATGGAGAGTATCCAATACTTGGGATGCATCATCTTTAAAGACGGTGTGCACGTGGACCCAAAGAAGATCCAAGTGATTCGAAACTAGTCAGCCCCAAAGACTCTCACAAAACTTCAAATTTTCTTGGGACCAATTTCTATCACAAGTTTGTACTTGGTTTATGTCACATTACACGACTTTTGAATTGGGTAACACATGGAGGAGCGAAAGCAAACTTCGTATGGACAGAGGTGCAACAAAAGACATTTTCATGAATCAAGGAGAGACTTTGTTCAGCTCCAGTTCTAGTATTGCTGGAGCTACAACAATTATTTGAGATATAATTAAATGTTTTAGAATATGCACTCGGTATAGTCCTCACTCAACATTGGCATTCAGTGGCATACCACAACGAGACCTTCTCTGACACAGTGCATAGGTACCTGACATACAACAAGGAGTTGCACGCCATTGTGCAATGTTGCAAACAGTGGAAGTACTACAATATGAGGAAAAAGACTATCATACACACAAATCACAAGCCTTTGCAATTCATGTAGATCCAGGACAACTTATAGAATGATTGGCACCAGAGATGGTCCACCTATTTTTAGTAGTTCTATCTCAACATCTTGCACAAGAAGGGAAATGCCAACTGAGTTGTTGATTGTTTAAGTCGTCCTTTGATTACCGCTTTGACAACAATACTTAACTCATTTAGGCATGAGACATTAGAGTGGCCTCAAATCTATGAACATGACCCCTAAATTTTTTGACATATATCAAGGATAGAGGGGTGGAAAAATGTTCCTGACTATCATTTATAGGAAGGGGTTCCATGCCACATGGGACACCTCTGCGTTCATATAGGGGAGTGCTGAAAGTTGATTTGAGAGGCTCACTGTAGTTGGGTTGTTGGCCATTTTAGAGTAGAGAAAACAATGGCAGTCTTGTAGAATTACTTCTACTAGCCAAAACTCTATCATGATGTTATAGATACATCAAGTCTTGCACAACCTGCACTATTGCCAAGACAACCAATCAAAAGTAGGGCTTTTACACCCCTTTGCCAATTCCAGGAACACCATGGGAGTCTGTCTTAATGGATTTAATGTTAGGTCTCTCTTTCACCAGGTATGACCATGATTGTGTTTTTGTGGTGGTTGATAGGTTCTAAAAAATGGCAATCTTGACACCTTACAAGAAGACAAACTCAATGGAGGAGACTGCAAAACTGTTCTCTAAGCATGTTTGGGTTCATTTGGCCTTTCAAGAAACATTGTGTTAGACAGGGATTCCAGATTTGCGGGGATCTTGTTGTTTGCACTATGGTCCATGATGGACATGAAACTGAACAAGTCCATTGCATTCCACCCCCAGACCGATGGGAAGACAAAGGTAATCAACCACATGATTGTGCATCTTCTTTAGATGTATCATTCCAAACATTCATGCACATGCGATGAAAGTCTTGTGTATGCCCAACATAGCTATAACTGAGCTCTTCATAGCTCCACGGGACAACTCATTTTAGGTATGTCTGAGATTCCAACCATTGGCTCCCATTGATGTAGCATTGCCCATTATGTTGGAAGAAGAGTACCCATACACAAAAAGAAGTGGATAAGGCAACTAAATTTGTGGAACGAATTTGACACATCTAGCAACAAACTCATGAGATTTTGATATGAACCAACCAAGAATACAAGCAATGTCATGATGCCTATCGGGTCCTTCATCAATTTCAAGTGGGGGACAAGGTTTGGGTCCATTTGCAAAAAGAGTGACTCAAGGGTCCATACAAGAAACTTAGACCTCTGCAATATGGGCCATACACAATCACCAAACAAGTTGGTGAGAACGCATTTGAGCTTAATCTTCCACCCTACCTTGGGTTGCATCCATTTTTCAATTTTGAGTTACTCTACCCATACTTTCCACCACTCTTGGATACATCAGACATTAGTGAACAATTGTAGAGTACAAAACTAAACCCAGAGTAGCATTGCCCATTATGTTGGAAGAAGAGTACCCATAAACAAAAAGAAGTGGATAAGGCAACTAAATTTGTGGAACGAATTTGACACATCTAGCAACAAACTCATGAGATTTTGATATGAACCAACCAAGAATACAAGCAATGTCATGATGCCTATCGGGTCCTTCATCAATTTCAAGTGGGGGACAAGGTTTGGGTCCATTTGCAAAAAGAGTGACTCAAGGGTCCATACAAGAAACTTAGACCTCTGCAATATGGGCCATACACAATCACCAAACAAGTTGGTGAGAACGCATTTGAGCTTAATCTTCCACCCTACCTTGGGTTGCATCCATTTTTCAATTTTGAGTTACTCTACCCATACTTTCCACCACTCTTGGATACATCAGACATTAGTGAACAATTGTAGAGTACAAAACTAAACCCAGACTCTACGACACCAGTAAACACTGATCAAATCATTGATAGGGTGGTCAAGGACATGAAGCATCAACAAATCATGCTTTATTGAGTAGTGAAGGTAGGGCAAATGACACCAAAAGAAGTGGTTCACCAAGAGCTCGATTAAGAAGTCATTTCCACCTTTGGGCCAAAATTTAGGTGCAATGAAGCCCATTGCTTAAGGAAGAACTAATGATCTAAAATAGGATTTCTGAAAAATTATGTTTGAAAAGATCTGGAAATCTATTTTTAATATTATGCATTTTTGACAATTTTTGGAGCATTTCTGAGCTTCAGATTGTATGACGATAGCCAAAGTGTTATCGTCATAGTGGCATTTTTCAAGTTCATTTTGTCATCTTTCCAATGTGTCTTGGGGTTCACAAATCGGGTCAATGGGCTAGGAGATATGACCCCAACAAAGAGCACTAAAAATAATAGTAATAACGGTTTCAGATTTTTCCACTTTTGCCTTTTCATATTCACCCCTAAGGTGGATGCAAATGGTCTCCATGTAGGATGACCTTTTGGTTCCCCCTCCAAAACCCTTCATATTCTATTTTTGGCAATTTTTCATATTCTCCATTCTATAGTTGTAAAGTAGCTTGTTTTAAATAAAGAGATAGTTCTCTAGGAATACATCTCTCTTATGGAGTTTGCCAATTTGTATACTTTACAACTTGCAATAAAACTAGTTTGTTTCTACAACTCTTTCATTGTGAATTGATTGCTATCACATGTTAAGCACTATCGTTAGTGTGTTTCCTACTGGGTTGCAGCTCAATCTGGATCAATTTGTATGTTGGAGGATGAATATTGAGGATTCCATAGTGAGAGGTAAATGTTTGTTATTCTGAAATTTTTTCTTCTTAAAGAGTTTCGACTCTTCGCTCAATGGCAGATGACAAGAACCGAAACTAGCAATGATGGGATTCAGACAAGATTTCACTTTGTGATTGAGGGTTTGTCTCCCATGTATTTCAAAATACTGCACAAGATTTTACAATTGCACACACATTGTATGTGTTGTATTTTATTTTATTTATTTTTGATTGGGGAATGAGAAAGGGTGATGATCTGATTATATGTAAGAATATTGCACTAAAAGAAATGTAATCTAGGGTAGTCGTGGCTGAAAGGCTTCCAAGGAAACCAAATGACTCTTTCCCCCACCAAGAGAAAATAACAATGGTATGATATGACATAATGATATTGAAAACATAATAATTAATAATGAGAAACAACTTGAGAGCCCCATTTTTTCCAGTGTATATAATTCACACCGTGATGCCCAAAATAGTGGTACAAAGGACAACGCAACAATGCATGTAGTAAACTATCGAGTTATAAAAAACTTGCAAGAGCAAACAATTTGACAATAAATCATTAAACATTCAAACATAAGGAGAAAACACAATAATGTTATTTTATTCAATGAGAAATGGACAGGTATGTTACATATGCATACAAAGCTTAATAAGGTTGAGAATGAGGATTCCCCTAATTAGATTGGGGGAACACTTCCTAACTGATTTTCCTAGACTAGAATGTGACTTTGCAAGTGCATTGACCATCTCGACTCTTGGGGTCAAATGGTGATATTTATCATTACAAGAAAGTGGTTATAAAAGAATACAATTATGAAATGCTCCAACTTTGGCAATGGATGACGGTTTGCCTTCTTGTAGTTATGATGGTTCAACATCTAGATGCATGCGGTGCTAGTGACTTTGTTGATGTGGCGTGAGACCTACCTTCGTTAGGGCCAATCTAAATTAGCCCTTTTCCCTCCTTCATTGTCCTATTGGGAGTATACATTCTCCCTCTTGATCAAGTGCCTAAATGCCTCAAATCTCCTCACCCTATCGAGCTAATAGATCGAGAGCATAAAATGACCAACCAAAGATAGTTTGGCCTTGACTATAGGTTGTGATGCATCCTAGTGAACAATAATGATGAATTTCATGATATCAATATTGTCTTGCAAGTTAGTGAAGAGGGGGCGTGAAGATCGAGTGCATTAATGCCTTAAATATTTAGGAAGATGAAACTGTCTAGGGAGATAAAATTGACATATATAGTATAGTATAATATCTCTAGTATTGTATAACCAACTAGAAAGAGAGGTATGGGCAAAGCATAGTGAAACACTTTCCTCGACCCATGGAATAATAGGAGGGCTCAACTTGTGTGGTGAGGAAGTCAAAGTTCTCCCTTGTTGGTGTCTTGACCTAGGAAGCCAGGGAAGTTTGTACAAGCTCCGAAAATGAGTACGATCTGCACTTTGTACCGTTATGTGCCCAAATACGTAGGGGAAATGTATTGGGTATGCGAAACAATACTCTAGTACACATCAATTTATGTACGCGGGCATACTTGGGTTCATCAAATGACATGTGGCTATACTCGGGTATTGATTCACGTACCTTGAATAATTTTGCCATGTACTTGTTGTAAAACGATAAAAAACATTTTTTTTCTTTTGCTTTTTGTCAAAAAAGTTGACTTTACAAAATTAAAAAAAGGAAAACTACAACCCTAAAAGACATCCCCAAACTCTTTTTAAATAACAACACATATACCTCATATTGCATACTTATCTGTCATTGCACGTTTTCTCTCTCACCTTCAAATTCTCAATTGCTTAGGACTTATCCTACGCCACAATAAGTGCTAAGTAGTTTAAGGAGCTTGCAACAAAAAGGCTAGGAAAGCTTGTGGTTTGTTTGGTAGTTTTGTGGTACAAGCAAGCGAAAACAAGATGTTGGAATGTACACCTCGTGACTGTGGATTTGGAAGCATCCATTGACCACCATTCATTGGTAGACTCGAAGCTAGAGGTTCCTTCACACGATCAAAGCTAACGGGACCGTCATTACTACTCGTGGTGGTTCTAATGAACTAGATGATGGTTCTAAGATGATCTCATTGAATACACTAGAGAACATTATGATTATGAATATGCCTATTTGTCTTGAGTTTTGTGTATACATTGTAACATTTTCACAATGCACTTGTTCTAATTTCGACCAATGAATATCATGACATTTGACATTGAATTATTAGTATGTTTTGTGGTTATTTAGCTTATCTTGTTTACTCTTTATGCATATTCTACTGTTAATTTTACTTATTTAGCTATTTTTAAAAATGTTTTTAATTTTCTATGTATTTTTTTTACGGCCATACCCGAAACCATACCCAAGCTCCAAAAAAATTGTTGTATTGATGTACCGAGTCCCCATACTTGTATCCATACACAAACTTGTATTGGCTACCTAGTTCTTGACTTGTTTGATTGTATAGTCTAAACCAACCATATATATCTTTATTCACCCAATGATGTATTGATGAGTGGGGTGGTGTATCGACTTGTTTGGGTTGGCTTTGAACCAACCATCTATAGCTATAGTCACCCAATGCCTACTTTATATAGTTGGGGTCATGACCCATTTGGATTTGAACCAATCCAATGTCAGTGGGGCCTTGAGTCCAATCTGGTCATGAACCTAATCTAGTCGGGTCATTAACCTAGTTTGGTTGTGACTTGAACATTGTCTAGTGTCATTGCTTGACTAGTCGTTGACGTGAGCCTCTCCCCATCATCGCTCTATATAAATGACATCAACACCCCCAACCCTAGAAGTTATGGTGTTGTTTGAGTCTTTGAGGGCTCCCCTTTACAATCAAGCCATCGTCCATCTATCATATACGTGGTCCCAATCATCTAGACTATATACTATATATGCGATACACCTGTATATATGAGTCATTTGTATCCTTTAGGTGTTCGTAAACTCTATTAAAGGGTCTCTCCTAGTGTAGGAGGGGAGGCACTTCTCGAATGTTTGAGGGGGTGGATGGTAAGGGAAATGTTCACATTTTTGCTTACAAAAATTAGGGGGCTCAAATGCCCTCGGGCTAGTGTTGCGAGGGCTATTAAGGCTTGTCAATCTCAACAAAGGGCCTTCCTCGAATTGAGTAGGGCCTCCTTGGGAGTGTTGTTTGGCATGGCGTGAAGTCTGCATATGGCATGTGACTATTTGGCATCGATCTTGACCTGCAAGGCATTCCTCAATGCTTTGCGCCATCTTGGGTAAGTCAATTGAATGAAGTGTTGCACAAGGATTAGCGCTGATGTGTTACTGTGACAGTGTGGGTGCTTGGCATTGAAGTGTGTGTTGTTTGGCACTATGTGGTTTAGGATGTGTGGGATTCCACGCAACGTGGGGTCTCGAAGACTCTCAGTTTGAGAGTGCATGCACATAGACCAATATAACTAGCACAAAGTCCAATCAAACCTCGAGAAACATAATCTTCTCAAATGTTTTTCAAATTTGGAATTCTTTATGCTTGAGTTCGACAAGTAGATGATGCATAGTTAAAAAGGGCTCTTACAATACGATGCAACTTCAATTCGAAATGCCCTCTCATCCTTAACCAAGTTAACATGAGACAATTTCTCAAAAGTAAACATGATAATTTTGTATAGTAAAAAAATGCTTGTGGGAACTTTCTTTGAATGGCATAGCTGACTTCAAAGGGTCCTAGTATGTATTCATTCCTTTTCTCTGCAAAATTAATAAATTTCATGTGTCTATACACTACATAGTCACCATATTCGTACTAATATGGTGGACATCTGATTTTGGACCATTCATTTAAGGTAAAACGAATATGTTAGGTGAAGCTCGATATATTTTTAATGTTAATTTTTGACTTTAAAAAACACTTAAAATACTAAAAAGGAAAAAAGGAAAAAAAAAAACAAAAAAAAAACACAGAAGCGAAACCCTTTGGCTATTTGCACTGTTTCGAATGGTCGAGTAAACTGTACCGTGTTGTGCTACAAAAGAACGGAAAAGAAACGCTGTGCTGTGCAGATCCTTCACGCCTTCACGCCATCAAGCTGTTGGGAATATAAATGTTAGTACTCACATTAATAATGTGTGAGAAAATATATTAGCTAGGAAAATATATTTGTGAGTATTTTTATATGAATGTGAGTTGTACGTGAGAGTAAAATGGGGATAGAGATTGAGAGAGATTTTAGGAGAGAGATTGTAGGGATTATTTTGGTTATTAGTGATATGCCTGGACTCCATACTTGTGAGTATTTTTATATGAATGTGAGTTGTACGTCAGAGTAAAATGGGGATAGAGATTGAGAGAGATTGTAGGGATTATTTTGGTTATTAGTGATATGCCTGGTCTCCATACTTGTAGGAGTACAATGGCTATAAATATGTAATCTTCACTATTGAATAATACACAATGAAGAAGCTAAGATTTTATTGTGTTAAATCTGAACCAATCCTTCATTTGGTATCAGAGCAGAGCCAATCCCGATGAGAGTCCTGTGAGAGAAAGAAGAGAATGATTTTTGGAGTGACATTCAAGAGTTAGAACCATGTGTAGATTTATATAGTATTGCATTTGAAAAGCGTGGTACTGCTATAGAAGGCTGTACAACAGGAAATGAAAAGAAAAATTTACCGGCCCCTAACTACAGCAGAAAATGGCACGGTTTGATTTCATGACACATATCTATCGTTTATCTGAGGATCATTTATGAAGTCAGAAACATTCTACAGTCTTCTTGCCTTTGTTCACTCTGAGGATCAGTTATGAGTATGCGTGTTAGTTCTGCTGGTCTATTGCGTGAATTATCCGCCATGTGCTCTGGCAATTGTGTATCTGATACATTCATGCGCTGCAAAGTTATATCTGATCTATTTACAGTGAGAGCTGCAAAGTCTTTGCTAAGCCTGCACATCAGTCACATGCCATTGGAGAAGCCATTGTACAATTAAAATTGAGCAGTGATAGGAAGATCGCAAGAGAAATATCCGTGTGCCATATTTGAACACAGTAAGATTAAAGAGAATAATCCAAAGTTCATTGTCTCCTTGTCATGCTGCGTGAATGTAGAGGTGAATATATTAAATAGAAGTCTCAAATGTAAGAAAAAGGCCTCATGATGCGTGGTTTAAAAAAAAAAAAAACTAAATGTGAAAAATTGTCCTATGGGTTTTTTTATGTTTCAAGTCTTGTTTAGAAAGGAATCATACGAGTCACAATTCAATAAATTTGTTGTTTTTTATTTAGTTATAGATTGTTGTATACGGTGTTTTAAAAGTTTGTTTTTATACTATTTTTAATGTGTAGTTTACGTGTCTTTTATTATGTATAGTTTTATAAATTATTTGTTATCGTGTTGATTAGTTTTTAAGTTTTTTTTATGTGTCATAGTTTTTACTTAGTATTGGGCATTTTATTTTATTTATATTGTTAAGCTTAAGTTATGTTTGGAGTTTTAAGACATTAAGTGTTTGATTAGACTATTTCTTGTATTTGGTAATGGATTATTTATTTTCATTTAAGAGTCTATGGTGAGTTTCTTTATCAATGGCTTGAGAGGATTAAATTTTGTTTAGTCATATGTTTAGAGTCTATTAATGTATTGTCCAAATTAAAAAATAAAAGTAAGTTGAAAGGGGGTGCACTTTCAGTTGAATCTGACACCTTCAAAAATTGTTTTCATTATGGGTGATGGAAAGTGGAGAGAGCACATGATTACAGCCAGTCATCCATTAATGAACAATAGAGGCCAGCAATAATATAATATATTCAAAACATAAATGCTCAAATACAACCATCATTCCAATGCAATATTACAAACTTATAAATAAGCTTTGGGTTGGTTGCCAATCGGACCCGACCAATGGGTCCAACGACATCTCACACAATTAATCAATTAACTATATCCTGTACAACCATTTTTATTCACCCGACATACTAACTTTATATTAATAATGTTTATTTGACTAGTAACCATAAATAATGTTTATTTGACCCAAACATAGTTACCAAAATTTTGGATCAATATGTGCTAACAAACCCCCCTTGATCGAAAGGGGTATAGAAGTGGATGATAAGCCCACTAAGCTGCTAGTTACTGCAACTGATTTGGTCTAGATGTTGTGCTCAAATCTCTGAAGAAGCGGAAATCATGATTAACTCACTGCATGTGATCCATCACCTAAATAAAGAAACACACCCAATCATAGTGCATCCTAATGAACCATGTTCCCGAAGGAGAGCAAAAATTGGATAACTCAAGTTGACACTCACGAGTAACCCAAAGCCCCAAAAGTGTGCTAAAGCTGCATTATAAAGCCCGACTATCTCCATATCTGTCAAGTGAAAAATGTGAACCAATAAAAGTTCACAAAGCTCTCAAACTCAATTAATGTAGGCACATGTCAACACAAAAAAATGCTACTCTGGCAGAAAAATTGTGCCGAAACTCATAATATATTATGAACTAGCTCCATGCATAGTTATCAAAACCCCCATACAATGGCTATAAATATGCAACTTTCACCATTGAATAAGACACAACAAAGAAGCAGAGATTCTATTGTGTTAAATCTGAACCAATCCTTCACGAGCAACGTTGCAACAATTGTGCCTTCATGCCATCAAGCAACATTCATGTTCACGCTGTCACGGGCTTGAATATTGTGGGTTGTTTTCATTGTTTCAGGTGTTTGGATGCTTTATGGCATGGGTTTAGACGGTTTGGAGTTCCATTATAGATTTGATCCCTTCAACAGCCTGTTTCTTTGCTTCTTGCGACAAAGAAGCACAAGCTTTTGGAACGTTAGACTGGATTGGCTTCCCAAAACTACTTTCAGGGTTTCATATGACTGTAAAATTGAAAATACACCGAGAAGAGTTATAATCCTTCATTTCTAACACCTGGACCAATGCTGCCAGTTTTTCATGTGTCATTTACATTGATTTATGTGAGGCCATACTTCATTCGATAATATTTCCTTCTCAAATAAAGATACATGTCTTGCTTTTTATATTTGTTTATAATCAAATCCCGTGCATCTTTGACAACCTTGGACTCCTTCACTTGTAAAATTGTACCATCACTTAAATTCAAGAGGATACTTGCAAGAGCCTTACGGTATTTAATTTTCCATTCAATGATGTCATCTGCTCCCGTGATAGGCTTCATCTCTGTGCTATCCACAATTCCATATAGTTCTTTCTGCAACAACATCATTTTCATACGGGGCTCGACCTGTTTCAGTTGTGGCCATCCTTCAATCTTTCATTCTGAATATTTTTCCACTGTTGTCAAACACTTTCTCAAGTGGAAAACATCCCTTGAAAACTGAACTGAGTTCTCTGATACCATCTAAAAAGGTTGGGAAAAATGGAGTGGGTAGCAGATTTTACACCAGATGACAGATTGCTTTCAACAGAATGCATAGAGAATAGAGAACAAAGGATTAAAAGCACAAAATAAATAGTTGCAAATGCATTACTATTAATGTAACAGCATACAACTGTACATGTGAAACAATATAGCTGACTTCCCCATTTTATATTCTGTCGTCGGGATTTGTCTGCGAGAAATTTGTATTTAATTATTTTGAGCCCCGTATGAGGCTATTTGCGCTCCGTTTTAACTCTATTATGAGCTAGAAGTGCTGGAAAACATCCTGATATGTGCCACTGAGCTGTGCTTCCATCAGATGTTTGACAGTTATGTTTTCAGCAAACTCCAAAAGTCACTTAAGAGTGGGAAAAATAGAGGGACAATAGTTGCTAACTATGGAAGCTATTTATTTATGATCAAGTTGGTGTCTATATGAATGGAACATATGTAATGTCCCTTTCCAGGGCTGAACTAAATAACAATGGCTATGGTCAAAAATAACACTTAAAACCCCAAACTGAAATATTCTCATTTTTATATCAGCAAAGTGCGCCCCCATTAAATGAAGGATTTTGTTCAGACAAAGTGCTAACAAGGCTAAAAGCTTCCAAATTTGGCGCATGCTTTGAAGGAGGTTGATCTTTGTCTGCATAATTGTTTGCACAGGTGTTACAGGAGCTCAGGTGTTGTTGAAAGGATTCATGCTCTCTTTCTGTGCAAATTAAACACCATTTTTTGGGGCAGCAGGCTTGAAAAGTGCAGATTTTTACAATTAAAATTTACTATTCATGCTCCGGTGGCCATTTTTGTCTGAATAAATTGCAGGAATTCATTACAGGTGCTTTACAAAGGAAAATGAGTTTTTATCAATGTCCAATACATTGCATATATCCTCCGAATCTGAAGAATTGTCCAGATTTGCACTAGTATTGAAGAAATCCGGCAAAGTAAGAAGAAAAAGAATTATTTAGACGAAGATAGACAAAGCTAGGGCGAAGAAAGATGAAAAAGAAAGCACAACGGAGTCATGCATCACTTCTAAAGTTACAGATATTGGAGACACGGATCTAGGCTCGGAACCTCTTGCTGAATTGATAGACAGATCCAAAGACTTCACTCATGCGTGCAGGAGAAACTTCACTCGTGCGTGCAGATTAAAAGCAGTGGAATTATTCGAGTTGCAGCTTTTCCATCCATAGCCCTGTTGCCAAAGTTTGTTATGCAGGTGCAGATCCATATCCAGATGCAGATCCAGATCCATATGCAGATCCAGATCCATATGCAGATCCAGATCCAGATCCAGATCTCATAGTTGCAAAAGCTTCCGGCACAAAGGCTGCATCCTCTTGTTTCGAATGCAGCCCGTGAAGAAGTCAGTGCGTGGAAAATTCCTTCCAAGATCCTGTGCATGTGCTCTCATCTTCCAGTTGAAGCCTTCATTGAATTTTCATTCACCCTGAGTGCTTTCCAGAATTTTTAATTGCTCATATGCAATTAAAAATAAGGATGATGAGTTATCTACGGCCAACCTTGCATTGATGCATGTACAAAAGAAGAATTGCAAAAGTTTCAAAGGATAAAAGAGAAGACAATGCGAAGGCAAAATTCCAAGTTGCTTCCAATTCCAACTGCTTGCAATTCCAGCTTGTTTCCAGATCCAGCTGCTTCTAGATTTAGTTTGAATCAGTTGCATGCAGACATGAAAAAGGACAAAGTCAACTTTCCTCTTCCTTCTTTCCTCCGACAAAGTCAGCTTTCCTCTTCCTTCTTCTTTCCTCCGACAAAGTAATTGAGCGATAATTCAATTATACAACTTAAGTGATTGGTTTAAAAGCCATTACTTGAAGAAGTCAACTACTTGGAGATAGGTGGCGGACGTGCAAAATAGAAGCTTCTATTTTCAGTTGCAAATCATACATGTCACGCAAAGAGGAATTCCAGGAGGAAGATTGCCAGTTGTTTCTTTCCGACTTCCACATGTGCCAGTTCAACTAAAGCTTCCAACTTGTAATTGCCCCTCTACATTCTATAAGTAAAGGAAGAACCTTCGGGTTAATGAAAAAATCAGAATTTGTGAGAAGCAATCTTGTGTTCTAGACTTTGTGCTGAACCCCTGAGAGCAACTTAGAGCAAAGGAATACAAAGGAGCAGGTTTCCTGAGAACTTTGTGTCACGGTGTACTGTGTTTCTTGCTTTGAATCTTAGATCTTTTGATAAACTTTGTGTTATTTTAGATCTGGATCTAGAGCTGCCTTTGTTTTATAATTCTGTGTGTTCATATCTATTAAGTTTCTTCTATGTGCATGCAATTAGCTCTGCTATCTACTAATTGGGATGCACATCTTCCCCATTTCTTCTCTGTATTTCCTTTACTTCCTTCTTCTATAACCTTCCTTTCTTAAACAACTGCTTACTTGCTGCAGAACTTCTTAGTTATGGTTCATGAACTAAGTGGTTAAAGTAAAACCCCTGATAGATAATAACACATTTTTATTGACAAATCTGACACGGGAGCCTCACCGGTTAAATGAGGGAGATTTATCTCATGACTGCCTAGGTTTAATGCTATGCAGAAAATCTAGCCAACAATAGCTAACTTCCCCATTTCTAGAAGTGCTGGAAACCATCCTGATATGTGCCACTGAGCTGTGCTTCCATCAGATGTTTGACAGTTATGTTTTCAGCAAACTCCAAAAGAGAGGACAATAGTTGCTAACTATGAAAGCTATTTATTTATGATCAAGTTGGTGTCTATATGAATGGAACATATGTAATGTCCCTTTCCAGGGCTGAACTAAATAACAATGAAATAACACAAACCCCAAACTGAAATATTCTCATTTTTATATCAGCAAACTGGAAAATACAACAGCAGTCTGATTTTTAAAACAGCAGCAAGGAAAAAACAATAATTCATCAAAATATTACCATTCACAATATTTGAAGTATATAGAGGCACTTAAGGAATATTTTATAAAATTATTAACCAAGAAATCAACCTCCAAACACAACTGGAAATTAAATAAATGACAACAAAGTATGCCCTTATGAAATGGCTGGAAATGGACGATTCCAAGTCCTAAAAAATGAAGTAAAAAGTAGATTCTAGCTGCCAAAAATATGGAGAATGCAATGATGGCCGAGTTGAGTGGTGCATTGCCCTATCAACCACCAATCTCTTCCCCGAGGTGGTCGCTCCCCTAGGAGGGGCTGAACTTCACCTTAGAATCTAACCCTCACTGAAAATAGGCTTTATTTGACTCTTTGAAACACTTGGAACAATTAATTGAAGAGTTTTTATTCTCCAATTATCAAGGAAGGGTTTTATCTTCCTTGATAAGCCACACCAAAGGATGTCCGCCCTTTGTTGGAATGGAAATAGAGCAATTAGCCCCAAAACCAAGTAATGTGAAATTATAATAAAGATGCATGCCCAAAATGAGCCTAAGTGACCCCTTTTATATTCTTTAGGTGGTGCCAAACCCCATGAGAGAGTTTCCCACATGACCGACGTCATAAAGAAGCTTGCTGTATCTTTTAATTTGCCTTTTAATTCCTCCAACCCAACTGAGCTGCCTCGTAAAGGAAAACA
This sequence comes from Taxus chinensis, assembly GCA_019776745.2. Lineage (NCBI taxonomy): Eukaryota > Viridiplantae > Streptophyta > Pinopsida > Cupressales > Taxaceae > Taxus > Taxus chinensis. The sequence continues at coordinate 3,222,266 of CM034149.1, forward strand.
CTAAAAGAAAATGTAAATGTTCATGGGAAAGGACTAAAAATATTGACATTCCCTTGTTCACCTTCTTCTAACCCACGGGAAGTGGAATGAGCTAGAAGTCTTTTAAATGGATTAATTTGAAATAAGGGACATTATAGTCCTCCCTTCCCAAAATGGCTTGCCCTCAAGCAATTGCAAACTCATATGCCCAAGTATTCATCATATCACGGTGGAGGAACATGCTGTAGTGCTTCCATAGTCTGGATCCCGTGCCTATAAAATGAAGGAGCTTCAACCAAAACAAAATCATACCTCTGCTGCCCCTCTCTTCATTGAAGTTCTCTTCATCTTCCATTTCAAAATCAACAGTAACAATTTCTTCCCTCGTACACTCAACTGTACAAAACACTTTCCAGCTAGCTACAAGCTTAAACAAAGGCCAAAAAAACTGAAAAATGTTTAGCAACTCAACAAACAAAAACATTTCCCAATGGGGCATCTTCACCTTCCATCTCACCCTTGTCAATTATGGTGGAAGAACACCCTTTAATCACATGCATGAATGCAACTGAAAAATAATGAAGACTGCCAAAAATGATGTCAGCAATGCTAGTGAGTACAAATCTCATATCTGTCATAAGGATGCCTCTTCTAACACTTGGGAGTAACCAAACATTACCCCTTATTTCTTCTATGTTTGGCTGGAGCCTTTTTGCAAAAATAACCAAATTATGAGTCATTATACCCTGCTTTTGCCATGCTACTCTGATTTTCAAGTGGGTTGCCCTTTGAAATTTACCATTCACCAATCTCCAATGGTGCTCTACTGTCCATGACGAACTAGGAAGTAGTGTGCTAGGCTGTTCTAATGTGGACCACACAAGAAAGTCACCTTGCCATAGTGAACTCTTTTGTTGTCCAAAAATGATGATTTGTGGTTGCCAATAAGGGATTTCTGGCTGTGTACTCACTGCTGCCCTTTTCCTCTTCAATGTTTTCAATCTTTTCCGCTTCAACTCACGTATGGAAGAGGCTTCATCTTCTTGCAAGGGGCGATCACATATGACCATAAATTTGACATCCTTCATGGTCATCTTCTGCTACAACTGCAATCTCATTTGCTCCTTCATTTGTATAGAAAAAAAACAAACTTAGTTGCTCCTCCTTCATCACACCTGTACCTACACATGGAACAAACTTAATAGAGAAAACAAGAGTTCTCTTCTTCTTCATTTCATGCCTTGTAGACATGATGGCCAACTCTTTCTTTTTACATGAAAACTTCTCACAAACTTCATACAAGTGATGGCTGTCCAAAAAATCAGTCATGTTGCCCCAAACACCGCTGTAATCATGCATTTTTTCCCTCAAAATTAAGGTAAGCATGTTGCTATTGTTAACACCCTTCACCCAAATGGCTGGAAATTCTTCTATAACTGTCGACAACAACGGAAAGAGGCTGGAAATTGCATGGACAGTAAGTGAAAAACAAGTACAACTGTTGTCATACTGAATATCACTCATGAAATCTTGCAAAAACAACATAGTGGGGGCTGAAAACACTTTGTTGATCTGAAAATACCTCAAAAGTGGGGAAACTATCCCCTCTCATGGCTGTCCTCTTTTGCATTACAACAAATAAGATTATAGATAAGTTGGAAATGTCTATGACAGAATTACAAAATCTTATGACAGTATGCTCAGAAATCCAAAAATCAACATGTTTACAACTCACAAGCATACCTTCCATATCTGGCTGATCTCCCACACTTGGGACAATAAGATAACTTTCATCTTGCTTGCTTTCCAACATGAATTTCATGAGCTTAACGACCATTTTCATTAAAAGACTTTTTCTAGGGGTATGTGAATCAAAGAGGAGCTGAAAAATCCCAGGAGAAGACTGTTGTAATGAAAACAAAAATGTTGGGCTTACCCACCAATGTGTCGTTCAAAACCTGCTCTCTATTTTTTGCAACTCCCGCTACCATAGCTGGCTCCACTTGTTCTAATACCTCAGCTAAAAGCATCTTAATAGCATGATGACTTCTCTCAATACTTTGGGCAACTGTCCATACAATTGCAATGATGGTATGACCAACAATATTGATTCCAAAATTGGAAATTCTTCCCTTGGTGGGACTCAAAATAACATCCGGGTACCACATTATTATGCTCAAACAATGTTGCATTTGGGCAAAAAGACCTATGTGCTCTTTACCACAAGCTATATCTTCCACCCTCTCATCTTCCCTAGCTTGCTGTTCATGATGATAAAAATATTGCAGCGACATAAAAAGGATCAACAAATTTGACATGTGATTATTATTATCATTCCTTTGGATGCCAATGAAAAACTTGTCCTGCTTTGATGAAGTGGGGTTTGTGGAGATACCTCCAACCCATCTATCCTCGTGATTCCCAATATTTTCTTCGATCACATGACTCTTTATAGTGCTGTTATGAAAATCACTCAATGGAAGCTCGAAGGATGGTGCAATTTCCTCTAACTTGAACCTTTAGTACACAACAAGTGATGTCCCTTTTGCTTCAACTTCATCCACATTTTGTTGATGCATGCACAAAACCTTTTCATGGTTCTCTCCAAGGCCATAAACATCAACTACTTGCTTCATGTAGATGGCTGTTCTGAAATTTCCAGCAAGTTGTACTTCAACATTCACATTTGGCAATTGAGTTTCAACTTTCAATTTCTCTTCACCGTCTTGTAATTCTGGTTTTTCTTCTTTCTTGGCCCCATGCTCCATGGTTTCTTCACCAAACACATGCCCCTTGACACCACTGTTTTGAAAATCAGCCAAGGGCTCATCCCTAAGAACAATGATAGGTGCTTCTAGGGCTTCCATGGGCTGCTCCTTCTCAATGCCCAACAAGTTTGAGTGTTTTTCTTTTCTTGATCATATTGGAGGGATTCCTTCTTTCTAGGGCTGGAACATGTTTCCCATTTTCCTTGGGTACAACTTGGGGTTTAGGCCTAGGTCCAATTCCTACTCTACCATTCTTCAACCCTATGAACTCGGCGAGTGACATGGCATCACGAATCTTATTTGGAAGAGCCTTGTACTCCTCATAGATGGTAGCAATGTTGTGGCCCACCGAATGTTGTGTATCAATCTCCGGAATGGATTCTTCTCTAAGGAGGGAAGGTAGGCTTAAATGGCCTAACAACAACTCTAAAGTTTGATCCTAAGGGCTGCCTCATGCTATGAATTCCCGAAGAACTTCCTTCTCCATTGTGGTTTTGCATGGCCTGGATCAACTGTGTCATCCTATCCACCAATCTTTCTTGCCTTAGGGCAAACCTCTCATGTATGTTTGCCAACTATCTATTCCTTTTGAACGAAACCCTTCAGGCTGGGAAGACCGAAGCTCTGATACCACTGTAATGTCCCTTTCTAAGGCTGAACTGAAAAGCAACGAAATAACACAAACTCCAAACTGAAATATTCTGATTTTTTATATCAGCCAATTGGAAAATAGAACAACAGTGAACAATAGTCTGATTTTTAGAACAAGGAAAAAACAATAGTTCATAAAAATACCACCATTCACAATATCTAAAGTATATAAAGGCACTTTAGGAATATTTTAGAAAATTTTCAACCAAGAAATCAACCTCTAAACACAATTGGAAATTGAATAAATGACAACAGAGTATGCCCTTATGAAATGTCTAGAAATGAATGATTCCAAGCCCTAAAAATGAAGTACAAAGTAGATTCCGACTGCCAAAAATATGGAGAATGCAATGAGGCTGAGTTGAGCGGTGCCGTGCCCTAGAAACCACCAATCTCTTCTCCAAGGTGGGTCGCTCTCTTAGGAGAGGGGCTGAATTTCACCTTAGAACCAAACCCTCGCTGAAAATAGGCCTTATCCACCTCTTTAAAACACTTGGTACCTAAGTCACAAGGTCAAGTTCAAGTTCGAGTTTGCTGAGGATACAATTTGTTTCAAGTTCGTCCAATAAACAAAGTTCGGGAAAAAATTTGCCATTAAGTTCGAATAATAGAAAGTATGAATAAATATACACTTCAAAATTAAAAAAAAAATACATTCTTTTATAAAAACAAACTATAAATAATAAATGTAAATAAAATAAATAAAAATAAAAATAAACAAATAATATACATTAAAATCACTAAAATAAACATTAAAACATAAAAAACAATGATAAGTTATAAGTTATAACGATTCGCTTAATTGAAAATTTAAATAAAAAAACATTTAAAAAATTAAGCACAACACAAACATAAAAAAGCCAAATAAAACTTAACAAAAAGAACATAAAAAATAAACTAACACAAAAAATAAACTAACCTATTTCTACACGTTAGGTTTGAACGACAAAGCATGAAGGGCAACGAAAGGGATGGGTTTTGTATCCTCGAACAGATCGTGATAGCGAGCCAATAGGAGGAGAACCAATCGTCATAGGGGAAGCAAGGAAGGCACCATCGATGCGAGCATGTTTGCCTTGAACACAATATCAAACCCTAAAACCAGACCACGCGATTATTGATGCATATTATTGTCGGGTATGTGGTTTAGAGCTGTTGCCGAGCTAACAATTGTGCTGAAAATATAATGAGCACTTTCTCCTGCAATTCTGTTGACGAACCCTAGTGAATTTAAACGAATTTTTTATTGGTGTCACAAATAAGGCGAATTTCGAACTTAAAGCGAAATATTCGCCGAACCTCGTGACTTAGCTTGAAACAATTAATTGAAGAGTTTTTGTTCTCCAATTATCAAGGAAGGGTTTTGTCTTCCTTGTGAAGCCATACCAAAGGATTTCCGCCCTCTAGTGGAATGGAATAGAGTATTCAGCCCCAAAACCAAGTAATGTAAAATTATAGTAAAGATGCATGCCCAAAATGAGCCGAAGTGACCCCTTCTATATCCTTTAGGTGGCACCAAACCCCATGAGGGAGTTTCCCCCATGACCGACCTCATAAAAAAACTTTGCTTTATCTTTTAATTTGCCTTTTAATTCCTCCAACCCAGCCGACCTGCCTCATAAAGGAAAACACTAAAAGAAAAAGTAAATGCTCATGGAAAAGGACTAAAAATATTAACAAATACTTCCCTTGTTCACCTTCTTCTAACGCATGGGAAGTGGAATGAGCTAGAAGTCTTCTAAATGGATTAATTCGAAAAGGCGGACATTACAACATGTTTCTTCCTTTTCACATGTTTGCAAAAGCCAAAAAAAGGGGAAAAAAAGAAAAAGAAAAAACTAAATCCAACTGATGACTAATGTAAACATAGACAGAATTTTTGTGACATTTGAACACAACTCATTTTATTTGACAGAGTTTTTGTCTTTTAACAGAATGCATAGAGAATAGAGAACGGAGGATAAAAAGTGCAAAATAGATAGTTGCAAATGCATTTCTATTGATGTAACAACACATAACTGTACATGGGAAACAATGTGGCAAACTTCCCCATTTTTAGAAATGCTCTAAAATACCCTGGTATGTGCCACTGAGCTGTGCTTCCATCAGATGTTTGACAGTTCTGTTTTCTGCTAATTCCAAAAGAGAGGACAACAGTTGCTAACTATGTAAGCTATTTATTTATGACGGAGTTGGTGTATATATGAATGGAACATATTTCTTCCTTTTCACATGCGTCTGCTAAGAAAAAGGCCAAAAAGAAAAATTAAAATCCAACTGAAATGACAACAATCTACAGAGGATGCTTTTGAAATCTTCATTTGTGCTTGGTGATTTCTTCATCAGATCCTTGGTCTCTAGCTTTGATCTTTATCATCTCCTTGTTTCATTGAAGAGTCCTTTCTTCACGACTATTTGTAATTGTATTTATTTAGTGTTTACCTACTTTTAAGAACATAGAGTTTGTCGTACCCTAGTACTTGTATCGTGTATCTGGTTGTACTATTGAGTTCCATTGACCTACTTTTGTCAATCGCGGACATTAATATAGTTTCTTCAATTTATCATGCTAGTATCTGCGTAAGAGTTGCTAGAAATAAAGAAAATGACTACAAATGTTTCTTTTGCAGCTTTATATTTTATAATATGACCTAGTGCAGACTTGCATCATCTCTAAGTGATCTGAATCACGATTTGCTAATTTATTCAAATACCATCTTTGTATGTATTGATCTATTCTTTAGTTTGTCTTTATAACCGGTGATCTGTATTTTATTGAGGGCAAGATCTATGGAATTGATTTCACATTTATTGCATGGAATGCAAAACAACACTCTTAACCGTGTGCACATCTGCTTGTGTTGTGCAAACTTGTGCACAAGTAACCACCAACAATGTGTTGCACTGCACAAAGGTGGCCTACGCACACATGCACCAAGAAAAGGAACCTTCATCATGCATGGCCAGTGCACAAGAAAGTATAGCCATACATAAATGAACTATCCTTGCAAATGTTCGTGGGAACGCTTTCCCAAATAAATGTAGCATACATTTTATTAAATTCCTAAGAATTCAATCTAAATTCTAGCATGTGGGATTCTTCTTCACAGTTCTTAATAAAGCTGAGTCATATGGGATTCTTCTTCACAGTTCTTAATAAAGCTGAGTCATATGGGATTCTCAATCCTACAACCTTGCTGCTTGTAATCCATGTAACTTCCCATTAATCATTCATGGAAGAGATTATTATGATAGATCTGTGTTATGCTTGAATATGTATCTTGATCTTTTTGGTTGGTTAGGTTTTCTGCACATAATAACCATAGTTACCTAAGACTTCAGGATGACGGAATAGCGGGATGCGGTTTTTGGAATGGCGAAATTTTTCCAAATTTGGGGACAGTGGGGGAACGGTTAATAAAATAATATATAAAATTTAGATATTTACAAATATAACAGAAATAAACTGATGTAAAGCTGAAATCTTGAAGGATGAAACCATTAATCTAATTAAATTATTTATAAAGTAAGCTAAAATGCCATATTTATTATTCATATTTGATAGTCATTGACATTAACATATAATTGAGATACATTGATAGTGATACAATGATACATCAACAATATGACAATGAAAAACGGAAGTCTTTATTAATCAACATGAGAAGAGTACATATGTCATAACCAAAATGGCAAAAACTAAAGTCTAAAATATAGTCTCAATAATCATAGTCCTCTTCGCGAACTGCTTTTGTGATTAGAATGAGTGTGGTTTGTGCTTTTAATAAGTTTTTTGATTTGTTTTAGGGTTAGGCATGTAGTGTGTAACTAAGGTTAGGTTAGTGTTTTAAATTTTAAAAGTGTTATTTTTATATTTAAAACTTACAGGCTATAGAGGATGCTGGGATGTCCTTGGGACGTCCCTTGACTGTCTCAAGGATGTCATAGCTCCTCCCTTTCTGTGAAGCACCCAGATGTCCTGAGTGCATTCATCAAACTCATGGAATATCTGCAGGGCGTTCCCTCCTTTTTTCATTTCTGCAGAATGTGGAGGGGATGTTTCGTCCTGATCCCCAAGCAACCGAACCCTGGGAAGGTCCCTGGAACATTCTCTCCTTTTTTCATTTCTGTGGAACTTTTCATCCCTGTCCCTGTCCCCGTCCCCGACCCAGACAGCTTGGAGAGGGGGTGTGTGTCCCCGCATAACACTGGTAATAACATTGAATCCCCTTGGGTTTGGAGTTGTCCTCTGCATTGTAGGCAGCAAAAGGTGTACTTTGGTGCATTTATTATATAGTTGAGCACTGCGTAGATTATTTTTGATTATGTTGCTAACTTATTCTAATTAAGTTTAGCTATTATTTAAAAAAAACTATTATCTAAGGTTGCACCTTTGATGATAACGTTATATATCAAAGTGGTGGATTATATTCACCGTTCCTTCCCGCTACTAACGAATGTTTAGTGGTGCTTGTTACTTTATGGGTCCCCTTGTCTTGTGATTATTAGAGTATACATGATTACTGATGGGAAACAGTCATCGCGATGATGACTTGAGTATGAAAATACTCTACGTAACGAAATATCCCACAAAAATATACTATCTAAATAATACTAAGCTACGGAAGCTCCCAGTGCTTACAACTAACAAATGTGTCATGGTCCAACAAATACCATCAAGAAGAGGTTAAAGGAACCAAAGAAATTAACAGTCCTCAAGTAATAACAGCGTGGCAATAGAGTAGCGAGAACATCGCTAATGCACGACAAGAAGGGGAAACCCCTTACACATTGTCAAATATGTAATAAATAGGGGCACTTTGCTAATGAAATGCCTAAATGCACGAGTGCAAGTCTTGAAATTATGCACTGAATGTGGTCCACGTGATCATGATCACGAGGTCTGTCCTAAATCAGAAAATATTGTTGAAATAGAAAGAGAGGAAGAAGAAGCAGAAAAGATTAATGAATTAGATATGTTGGTTGAGAAAAAACAAATGCAAGGCGCGGTTCAGGCAATGAAAATAATCAGTAAAATAGTGTTGAGGTGGGTTTATGAAACCGCCCAACACTAGAAATCAAAATGGGATGATCACAGACAAAAAAAGAAAGAAAACACATAGAAATAGAGGGGAATAGTCCAATAGGCTTCATTTTTGTGCTATGCCCAATTAAATATGGTTCTTTCTGTAACAACAACATTTTTATTCGGTGCTTGGCCAACTCAACTGGTAGTCTGCTGTTACAATTGTGACCATCCTTCCAATTTTTGATTCCAAATATTCTTCCACTGTTGTCAAACACTTTGTCAAGCAAAGGGATTAGATAAAGTTCATCAACTAATATATCCTAGTGAGGGAAGTACAAGGGGCACCATGATACAAAACACACCAATCATTTCCATATTAGTGAATTGGTGTGATGTCAGCTTCAAAAGAAGCACTTTAAAGGACCAAATTGAAAGGCCGAGCCTCTAGAATATGGTCATCAAACCATACTCAAAGAAATCCCTTTTCTTGAGTGTTCTTATCAAGTCTCTCCAAGATTCTTAGAGCAACGCAACCTTGCTATGGTACCATATGAGAAGAATCTTGGAGCTAACTCAAAGACATAGTCAACTCTTCATGCAAGTTTCAATTAGTAAGTATGAAAGATCTCAAAATTTCTTGCTACTAAATCAGTTCTTACATTACAAATTAGGCCACTTCAAGGAAAGAGCGATGCTATTTTTCCATGGACTAGTGGACAACTCCTGTTTGCATGTTGGGATGTTCTACCGTTTAGCTTCTGGCCCTTTTTTGGTCGGGTATTTTTGATAGGCTCCTTGTTCAGTCATGGCTCACTTTCTCCAACATCCTCCCTTGAGCCACACTTTGGTGTTGGGGGTTCCTAGTTTTGCTCTAATTAAATGTTATTTTTCCATGGACCAGCTAGGACTTGAACTGAACCTAGGACCTCCCATTTGCATGTCGGGGTGCTTTACTGGCGAATTGCTGACCCCTTTGTAATCGGGATTTTTGGCAGGCTCCTTGTTATGATTCGGTGTGGCCCATTTTCTCCAACAAGGAAAGAAAGAGTGGTCCTCATTGCCCCCAGGGTAATACAAATTAAATTTTGATGGAGTCTCTAAAAGAAACTTGGATACACCTGGAATAGGTGGAATCCTCAAAAACTAGAGGCAAAGCGATCGTAAGCTAATGGAAAGTATAGGTAAATGAATTCTCAAATTTGTCGAGATGCTAGCCTTACACAAGGACTCCAATTGGCAGTGGATAGCCACATTACTGTCTCTATCTAGAAGGTGACTCTTTTTCATTAATGTCATTACCAAGGAATGACAAGAAAGAAAGGAACCGATTTTGAATGCCTAAAATTTCTTCCCCAATAATTGGAAAACGGAACACATAATATCATAGATGATTGAGCTCATGAAATGGTTTCACAATAATCACATCCAACATGAAAAAAGAAATCATAATAGTGTGGTGGATCTTCTGCCCAAGTAGTTAGTAGTTGGTTTAGGCTTGCTCGGTGGCCTCACGACACTCAAAGACAAAGTCACACATTGGTTAAATTTGTGTCATGGTTGACTTATAGAAACTAAGCGTAGAGGCCCTTTCTAATAGTTATTAGGCTCCACCGAGGTCATACTCACAAATAAAGCATGCTGTTTCATTACATGGGCTAGCTAAAATAAAGTCAACTTGGAAAGGGATAAAAATTGCTGGTTAGGGTCCACGTCCCCTAAGCAACTAACATTACTTCCCCATCACATGTTCACCAAACCCCTCACCCCCTTAATAACATTTTAAAGTATTATTGATTCCTTAAGTTCCCTTCCCCCCCCCTTCTTACTATCTACGATGACCCATTTCTTAGTAACTAAGTTGCTGATTCATTTTGGATATGAATTCGGTTACGAAGAATCAGATTTTTTGATACGGTGAATTTTTCTCCTCAGGAGTGACTTGTATAGGGCCGTACACAATACACACACACACAAAAATATATAACTTCTAGCCTAATAAACAAGAATTAACCACAATGTTCATATAAAAAACAAAACGTAAATAGTCATAAAACGTTATTAATAATTTATATAAAGCTAACCAAATGCCAAATGTCATGATAAATATAAATTATTACATCAAAATTAGTATTCATCATAATTATAATATCAAATGAGCAAAGAGAGAGAGGCTAGTATGCAATGAGAGGAATGATTGGTAAGTGTTATGCTTTTGTGTTGTTTCATGTCATGTTTTTGTCTATTTAGGGTTTACATTGTGTTTTTCAAAATGTTTTTTGTCACTCTTTGTTCTAATGTTTAAAAAACAAAACTGTCTTTTTTAACCCAATATGCTGCGGATAAGTCTAGGATACATCATGGGTGGCCCAAATACGCTTGAATTCGTCAACAAATGAATCCGGCTGATCTAGTTTGTCCAAGACATATCTTGGACCAATGTCTGGACAGATTGGATCAGTATCCCATGTGGATACAAACTATATGAACCGAATCCGTATCAAGGGTGCAGGGGAGGTGGGAGATGAATCAATATCCTGGCTTTAATATTATAAAGTCTTTTCCCTATCACTTTATTCTTACGGAAACTTTCCCTAGCATAATGATGCGGTATTCCCCTCACCATTTGATTGTCTTGCCCATCATATTGAATCCCTTGCAGGGTATGTTTTTTAGATGCTATTTTTTTGCTTATTTCCTAATTTTTGATTTGCCAATCAATAATATTTTGAACTCGTCAGACTTTTGTATAAAATGTACACAAAGCTGTTAAATTCACCAAAATATATATGTATTAGTAGAAAATTTCATGTTTTCCTTTGAATTTGCCTACCATAAATATGTTTTCCAATTTTCAATCTTCCATGTTTTCCTTTGAATTCACCTACCACAATATTTTCCATTTTTCAATCTAAAAATATTCGTCGACAATTAGATACTTATAAAAAAGTTCTCAATCGTTAAAAAATACCTTGATCCCTTGGAGCCGAAACCCCCAAACATACCCCCCGGCCCCCACAATTTCACCTCACATCTATTTTCCACTATGCATTTCCCTGTTGTGGGTTATTTTTGTTATTCAGACTATCAACCACTCCTTGATGAACCACACTATTTCCTTATATATATTGTATCCGGGACAAACATTAATGCCTATTTGCTAATAAAAATCAAAGACAACATTTACACTATTCAGATTTTCCCCTTCTCCTAGAGTGCAGTAATAATGGAGCAGGTCAATAAAGATGGTAATTGTACTTTAGGAGTTAGTGAAGATTGGTCTACTATTAAGGATGATCCTGATGAATTATTTGTTTGCAAATATGTGCCACAAGGAATAACACTTTAAGAAAGGAGAAGGGTTTAGCAGTCAGGAAAATAAATATTGGAAACACTCACTCCCTGACAACAAAGAAATTTAAGACCGAGGCAAGCATTAGAAATCCGATTGTGTATAGATTGACATTTGGATCCATTGTTGGTATCTAAAATATATGCAATCATCTTACAAAATGTAATCACCAAAAAACCACTATGGTGCTTCTCTTCAATACTATGGTACCAAGAAGAAGCCCATGACTCCAGGTTTTGGCTATAAAAAGACCATGAGCTATTGCAAATGAATCTGTTCTTACCTAGATATCAAACCCTTGCGTGTAGAAGACATAAGCGAAAGAGCACAATGCGACCCCACAATTTAAACTAGTGTTATGCGGGGATGTGTCCCCTAGTTTTTAGTGACGTCCCAAATGCCCCAAACATTTCGGGGACTTAGGGGGGACCTCCCCTATTTATTTAAAATCTTTCAAAAAAATTCTTTGATGTTTTTACTTCTGAAAACTTGTTCTTTTTATCAAAAGCATTGAATTATAAACTCAAAATGTACCTAAAATACTTCATTGAATAAAATTAAAATATTGAATTTTATATATTATTTTAATGGCCATCCCCAAAATTTGGGATTTTTTTTGCCATCTCGGAAACCTTGTCTCCTATCCCCACATCCTTGAGACTTAGGTAACTGTGATTTAAATCCATAGATTAGGGCAGCGAGGTTGGGTTAGCTTGCAAGCATGGAACAACAACTCATTATTAGGATTCATGATGAGGTGCTTGCAATTGTTCCTCAGGTATGCAAGCGTATGCAACATCTTCATGTTTCAGTGATGCATTTGTTCTACATCTGGCCTCAGTTACCCACTTGGCAATGTCCTTACACTCCCCGACAAAGAAAATCTCATGCCTTTACCTCCCAAATCTCATACACAAGCTTATTTTTTGGCCAGCTCTTGTAATCTCAATTCACTGATGAAAAACTCGTCATCCTCCATACATGTTCCTTCCCATGCCATATCCATCAAGTAGTTCTTTAGTTCCCCCACAAGACTTTGATATCATAGGGCATGCGGCTAACCAAATTTAAAGGGAAATTGCTTTCTTACTAATCAATGTTGATCAAGGGTTTTAGAGCAAACAAACACAAATGACCAGGTGACCAAAGAACATGAGTGAGACACAATTGTGAATCGAGTAGACTTGCAGAAGCACACCAGTGGAACACATGGCAACGCAAGATTCTAGGAATTGCGGATGATCTGAGATTGTAGATGTTCAGTAGTGCTTGCTAGTTGTATACCAGTTGTACTCCACCTAGGAAAATATATTTGCAGAAATATACTGGTGATCTACAATCTATAAATAGTGGGTTGCATTGTAATACATGAGATTTCAGTAGTGCTAGAATTTTATGGATATAGATTTCTGTTGGTTAGTAGGTACATCTGCAGATTGTAAGCTTTTGAGCGTAATTCATGGTTGCATTAAGTTTTGGCGTGCATTATCGTGTACAATTATTTGTAATCTTGCATTAGATACGAATATAATGATGGTTTCTTGTGCGTTTTGATGTGTTATTGGAGTATGTGTTGTTTATATTAATTGTTCACATAATTTAGGTTACAGTTAACATCTAATCCCTACAATTCTCTCTAAAATGAGGTCCATTTCGGTAGGTCGATTGTGCTTAGGGTGAGACTCCCAAGTAGAAGCTTGATTGAATATGTGAGAACAAGCAGAGCACAAATTTGAACGCCAACATTTTGGTTTCGTTATTGGGACCTCATTGTATTGGTTTCGTTACTGTTGTTTGACCCAGAGGATTAGGTTGGACTGCAAGTTTTAATTGGAATTTGGGTGACTTTGCATTGAACCTAGAGATGGTGGGCCAAATATGTGAGGCGCAAGGGCTAGGCGATGGAAGAGTTGAAGGTGGTGCTAGATCTTTGCAGATCATTGGAGAAGTGATGGATCCCCTTGTTGAGAAAGAGTTTCTGCATACGTTTAAGAAAAACGGGCATGTTGAGATTTCTGTTAAGAACTCTTAGATGGCAGAGGGGAATGATCTTGCAGAAGCCTTTGAAACCCTCAGAGAAAGGGGTTGGCGTAAGACAAACCCGCGTTATAGTGGAAAACACTCCTTTGGAAGGAATATTTGTGCAAAGAACTCTTTAAATACTGAGAGAAAGGACAAGAGCTTGGGAGCTGCCATAGAGGAAGATTGCAAGATTAGAAGAAGCACGCACCTCGACTTGACTAGATGCCAAGACCTTTGTGTGTTACGTTTGCGAAGTTAAGGTTGCCTTGTTGAGATAATAGTTACAAAGTAAAGTAGGAAGATGAGTTTTAGTGGAATTAACTCTAGTGGAGCAAGTGCTAGGGTTGTAACTTATTTAGTTCTTGCGAGAGTTGTTTCAGTGAGTCATGCGATGACCCAATCACCAATTTATGTGGGAGACACGAGTCCATAGGAACATCTTTGTGAATGTGAGAGGGTATGGACTTTGAACAAATGCTTCCTACCTCTCTGGCTTTGGGTTCATGCGTTGTAAGGCACATTAATGACGTGGGACAATGCTTGGTATCTACAGAGTGAAACAGTTTGGGAGACTTTGGACTGGATGTTATGTAAGGAGGATTTTGTTAAAATGTTTATTTTTGAGACGAAGGAACAAAGCTTGGCTGCCACTGATGCTGATAAAGTATGCGTAGTTTTTAACAGAGATATTTTGTGGGAAGACACGCTTCACAAGATTTGCTATGATGAGGACTATTTCGTCGATTGGCTTTTTGTGGAAGCTTGAGTAGACGATTTAGTGTGGGGAGGCTTGTCCCCACAACATAAAGTGTCCACTATGTGGAAGAAACAAAAAGGAAACCGAGGAAGTAATGCAAATAGAGGTGATTGAGGGGGAATGAGAGGTGGAGGCTCAACATAAAAGACCTTGCAAAATACTAAAATCATCCTCTATGTATGAAGTAAATATTAGGATAGAGGAAGATCCGCGGATGAAAAGCTTGGGTGATTATTGGGTTGATGCCAACTTCACTAGATTTGTAGAGCTGATTAAGGCCTCCTGAGACATGTTTCCCAAGAGTTATTAGGAGATGGAGGCATTACTTCCGAGTCTGAGTAAAATGCACGTTAAGTTGCTCAAGGGCATAAAACCTGTGAGAAAGCCTTATTGGGTGAACCTGAATTTGCAGGCGAAGGTTAAGAAGGAGATTAATAAGATGTTGAATGCAAGATTGATATTTCCATTTGATAGGGAACACAATTTTTGCGAAAGGAATAAACTCCTTGGATGGAGTTTTTGTGGAGGGAGCTATTTTTTGCAGAGCACTTTTGTGAGGTGTTGTTGCAAGATAGGCTCCTTATTTGTAATAGTCAAGATGAATTAAGATGGAATGCGGCCCCATCAGGATTTTTGTTGAGAGTTTTTGCGGAGAGTAGCACAAAACCTTGTCCAAGGACATTCTTGAGTTTTGCAAAAACAGGGAGCACAAAACCTTGTTTGAGGATGAACAAGTAATTTAGTGCAACATTTGTATTATCTATCACAATGAAAGGGCCAATGCAACATTTGATAGTGCTCCTTGAAGAGTGTTTGGGGCTGAGGGGGCCAGGTTCAATAATCTTAGGTGAAACCAAAACACACCCTCTAGAATCCCTCCTAACATCCAATACTGAAGAAGCTCCCATGGCAGCAAGAAATTCGTAATGTGTGTTTTCCTGTGCACCGTGGGAGGCGGTCTCAAAGAAGCAAATCCACAATGTTGTGGAGTAGATTCATGACACTTAGTATGAGTGGATATAGTTCACCGAGAGCTAGTGTGCTGGGGTACCTTAGGAGTAGTGTTGTGCATAAATGAGTGCCCTCTCATTGACCTACCCACTTTAGTGTGTTAAGCAATAGTATTCAAAGGACGCTTAATGCCACCAACCTTTGTGAGGGGTTAAAGGATTGGAGTGACTGGCCTAGGGATTCTAGGGGCTCCTTGCAAGGACTTGTATCGAACGATGACTAACAACCTCCTAAAGAACATGGGTAGGGCACCATTGATTATGGTACCAAAAGAAAGTGGATAGAGAGTTCTCAGAGTCTTTATAAAGAAAATGGTATCTCCCCGGGATCTTATAATAAGTAGGGCATTTGAAAATGATGTGCTCATTAGTCTCCATTTCCTAGAGAGTGAGCAAAGACAATAGGAATCCAATCCCCATGTGGAATATGATGATTATGAACCCTCAATTGGTGTGAGCACACTCTCAATTGGCTGAGAGGAAATCTCAAGCCGTGAGACCAATGATGCTAGAGATAGTTAGGGCAATGGATGACACCATCCACCACCCACATGAAATGCTCAGTGCAAAAGGCAAGCTTGGGGCTGAGCGCTTGAGGAGGAGATGATCCAAGTGACTATGGATGTACCTCCTATAGATATCCTCTTTGACAGCTCTAATGATGACCTTTTTTAGGGAAGAAGACAATGAGGGGAATCCAAGGAATACCTGAAAGGAGCCAATCGACTAATAGCTATGCGAATAGACAAGAGGAGCAAACTAGTCTTAGAAGTACTACTACAAGCTCGACATCTATTGTTGACCCAAGGATGCAATCCTCAATGAAGCAACATAGGGATTAAGTATGGATACCTCTCATGGCTTAAAGCTGAATCCCCCATGGTTTTGAGTTTGTGAAAGTAGGAAATAAGCCTGAAGACCGTCCCCAAGGTGCAAAGGTTGATCAAGCAAAGTCAACTTGGATGATGGATTGAGGAACAACACGTTCACAACGTTTGTAGCCAATCATATGCTAAATCATGAGAGTCTAGTCCCTCTCAATATCAAGCCCAATTGACGGACCCCAGACTAGGTCCCCAAACCTTCGACCCATACAAAATCTCTAAGCTTGATGATTGTATCTTAGAGGTGCATCTTCAAAGGGATATCTTCGAAGTGGATCTGAAAACATTGGCGCTCCAAGACTGAAAGTGAAGGCATATGCCTTGCAAACGTGCATGACTGCGAAGCAAAGTTTCGTACTAAAATGGCGGTCTAGAAAATTGGATCCCCAAGTAAGTGTATGCCGATTTGATTTCCAAAGGATCCCCTTTGTAGATGGAATTGGAATCCGGGGAAGAGAACATGACCTTAGAGGTGTTGCTAATATCATGACCTTAGTTTTGCTAAAGTTGAAGTTTACAAAAACGAGCAAGGGCAACAAATTTTCTTTATAAACCATCGGTAGAGTAGAGAGAGGAGAATGACGTCATCGGCAAAAAGAAGTATGGCTATCATCACATCTTGTAAAATGCAACAAAGCTCATTTAAAAGCATGGTTTATGCTTTCAAAGACTTCAATCACTATGAGCTCTATTTATTTCACATGCTAGAAGTGCCACTGCTGTGCGTCATTGTTCCAGAAGGCATCCCTACTTGACACCAATGGTATTCTTCACAAAGCTAGGAAGACTGTGAGAAGTACAAGGTTGTCTGTCAAGTGTCTCATAGAGCTTCCAAGTGGTGGCAATGAGAGAATTTGGAATGCTGACATCACTCGATTTTTAGAAGAGCAGATTTCATGGAACCAAGCCAAATGCTCTCCGCAGGTCTACAAAACAACAAAAGACTTTGAAAGACTGATGACGAGCCTCCTCAATGAAAGCATGGAGTGTGAAGATGTAGTCAATTGTATTGTATTCCCTTTTAAAGCCAGACTGCCCCTTGCTCTAAGATTACCCCTCCAAGTGCTTTGAGAGTCACATGTCTATCACCATGGCATAAATTTTGGCAAACATATGCCCGATCGTAATGGTCCTATAGTTGCAAGGATTGGAGCTATCCCCAAACGTAAGAATGGGATGTATTTTGTACTAGGGGACTGAGAATGAAGAAAACCTGAGCAAGAAGCCTTATTAAAAATCTTTGCTAGTGGGAAGGAAAGGGAATCCATACCATATGAGGAACTCAGTCTGAAGGCCCCTGTAATCCTCTACTTTTCTGGTATGTAACTTTTGAATCATCCTCCTAACTGTCCTTGTAGAGAAAATAGTAGAGGATGTAGGTGGGGTGGAGACAATGACAATAGGATTCCTTGTGATGTTGTAGAGAGAGCTAGCATAGGAAACCATGTCTATCGGTTGATGTCAAAAGTGGGGATCTTCTTTGAGAGGAGAGTGCACTAGAAGGTTTTAGGGGAATCATAGAGGGAAGCAAGGAGAGCAAGTCGTCTAGACGTAAGAAACTCATGTATCTTTCCTCAGAGAAGACACTGATAATATCTAAGATTGGCAGGTATGGAGGGAGGGTCACGGGCTAGGGCAAACCGAAGCCTCTGATGTAGTAATTTACACTCGTCATGGTACCAACGGTTGGTAGGGCAGGACCCATGGGAATGAGGTGAGTTAGGGTAGTGCATACTGTAGGGGTAGGAGTCAATGGTTGTGTCCTAGAGGGCATGATGTTAAAACTCATACACAGACTTTGCAATGGAATAGTTTTTGGACATAAGTTGGGAGAGTCGGGCAACATAGTCAATGGTGGACTCATCATCAAAGTGGGTTGTGATGTGGTGAGTTCTGGGGAGCACGGTGGGAGGCGGTGGAGGATACAAGTGAGAAGTGACATGTAGGGTGAAAGTCAAGTCAGCATGGTTGGAAAGTGGGAGATGATACGAAATATGGATGTCCGGGAAGTGGGGGATGAGGGATCTCCAAATGAAAATATAATCCACTATATTGGTTCCCCCCACCTTGCTGCCGCCACCCCCTGCCCCACCCCCTACCCAACTGGGGAAACAAGTGAATCATCTAGAATCAGGAAAGCCATTTGAGAATGTGGAGACTGTGATTCCACCATCCGGAGAAGGTACCTCTCATAGGATGTGACTGGAAGATTCCCATCTGCCAATTATCTCTGTAAACCAATTCCTCAAGATCCAACACCTGAAGGCATAACTCATCTTGTGAAAGATCATGAATATGTGTTTGGTGGGTCTTTGTACATGCATTGAAGTCCCCTAGGAGAATAACATTTCCCCCCGAGGAATAACAGAAAGCCTTTGGATTAGCATCTACAACACATCAGACCAGAGGCTGCTACCTGGTCACCCATATGCAGCAACAAGAGAAGTGGATCGCCCACTTGGTCAACAACACACAGCAACAATGTTGGATTGAAACTATAGAGAAACTTCTCTTTAATTAGCCAGCCAAAAATCGCATGGCTGAAATCGTACAAGAATTTTGGGGCCCTCCATCCCACCCAAAGAGACTTGCAACTGTGGCTGAGAGTTCTAGATCAGCAAGCATTCATGGGTTGGAATGGTTTGTTCCTATATATAGGCCTCAAGCCAGGAAAATAGCCTAAAAGGCAACTCCACGATAACACTGATGAAGGGAACAATCCAATAAAGGCATTCAAGTAGCCCTCGGGATGTCTCATATAATCATCCTTCAGAGGAGGACGGTTATAAGTTTGTGCTACAAAAATATTGGCCAAAATTTGAAATTC
Source organism: Taxus chinensis (assembly GCA_019776745.2). Lineage (NCBI taxonomy): Eukaryota > Viridiplantae > Streptophyta > Pinopsida > Cupressales > Taxaceae > Taxus > Taxus chinensis. The sequence continues at coordinate 3,241,542 of CM034149.1, forward strand.
TCCATTGGCGTCAGTATTTAGTTTGAACATTTTAATGTTTTGTGGTTTATACAGTTTTTATTTATAGGCATGGTAAATGTTGTATTAGGATCAGTTATGCAGCTTTAGGGTACAGAAATGTTGATATTGGTAGTTCTTTTTACACAACGTATTGGTATAGATTTTTAAGATGGAATTTACTCACATGTTAGGCTTGTTGGTGTGTGTTCACATAAGGTTAGAAGTAGGCTTTTATTAAACTAGTCTAGTTTTGTGCTTGTTCAACTATAAATTATAATAAGGTTAAGCTCAATTTAAGGAGATTTATTAGGTTGTTAGATTGACAATTTGCCATATGCATGGACTATTTGTTTTTAGTGCATATTTATTCAGTCATTCTAACTAACAGTTTGTAACTTTGTTCACTCCAACTAATTGGTGGTTGTGAAACAAATTCACCTAATTATTTAGTACTCGGGACTCCCTTTTAGCAGCATGTAATTTTGGATACCTTAATATATCAGCCTTGTGTTTTTTGCTGTGCGTGTATTGGCATAAGCAATCTCTTCTTCTTTTCTCACTTGCAGTTTTGTACTATGGATTGATCCTGTTGATCAAATCTACCCTCCGCCCTCGTATGATATCAATGTGTGTTGACTGTGCCGGTGGGACAGTCTGTACAGGAGCTTGTTCTCCGGATTGAAAATCTACCTTCTCTCTCATATGGCTTATGTAATATCTCCACCACATTTCAATATGAACCTGACTTTTATTATTAAAAAAAGACACACAAGCATAATTAGGACAGAGAACATATGGAGAGCATATATAACTATTAAAATGCTTGAACCCAAGATAGAATTTTGTGCAACTTCTCCCCATCAAAAGATGTCTCTGTTCATTTTACACCCGTTTTTCTTTTATATCATGTATAAATGAGTTACATATTTGAACCTCCCCATCAAAAGATGTCTGTTCATTTTAGACCCGTTTTTCTTTTATATCATGTATAAATAAGTTACATATTTGAACTACGATTCATAGAAAACCTTTAAAAATTGCAACTTAACACTTGATTGTTGGTGTCAATCTGCTCTAATATTTTTTACGCTACTTTCAAACAGTTAGGAGTCCTGTCATTGATATTTCACTAAGTTACCGAAACGTTTTGGATACGGGAGCGGGAGCGGAGTATCCGATACGCGGAAACGGCAAATTTTTTTTTGACCCTGGATACGGCGTAGGATACGGCAGTACAAAAACTATATAAAAATTAAAAAATATATAAATTTCAGCCTTCTAAATAAGAATTAACCACATGTTATGCATATGAAAAACAAAACAAGCTAAATAGCCACAACAAACTATTCATACATTCATAATTTCAATTGTCCCTATCATATCTAGTTGAGGTGTTTATTACATTTATGATTTATCTCATACATGCTATTTTTATCCATGTTTATGATGGCTTGTACTTGGTACTTTATGTAGAATAATGGTGTTGCGAAAACAGTAATTTCTGCTGTAATGATATATTAAATTTAAAATATGCCTTCTGTAGAATAATGGTGCTGTGAAAACTGTAATTTCTGCTGTAATGATATATTAAATTTAAACTATACCTTCTGTAGAATAATACTGCTGTGAAAACTGTAATTTCTGCTGTAATGATATATTAAATTTAAACCAGAATTAAAAAAGAACTTTCAAAAAAAAAAAAAAAAATTCAGTTTTGGGCCAGGAAACGGCAGGAAACGGCTGGGTACGGCTGCAGAAGTATCCAGCCGTATCCAGACCTGCCTGGCCGCTCCCAAGCCGCTCCCGCTCCCGCTCCCGCTCCCGGACGCTCCCGCTCCCGCTCCTGCCGCCTAAACCGGCGTTTCCGGTAACCTAGATATTTCAAAACTAACTCTAAAAGTCTATCAGAGCATGAGGCCTGGTGCTATGAAACTTTTGATTCAATACTCACTTGTCATGGCATATTGTTCAATTGTGTAATACAGTTGCTATTTTTATCAGTGTTCATTATTTGGAAAAGAAATTCGAATATCATCAAATCAAGGAAGAAAGTTGGTATATGTGATAATAGTTCTGCTTGCATGGCAGAAGTTATTTTTGTAATTTTTCTGAAGCTAAAGTGGTGTCTCTTCTTCAGATGTCAAGTTATGAGGAGCAATCAAGTGAACTGGAAAATTATTCCAGAAATCAGGGTGGCACAAGCATAGGAGAACATACAGAAGAGCGGTTTTCTTATGAGAAACAGGAAGAAAGTGCTCTACAAGGGGCATATGTGGGCAGTAATGGCTTGCATGCAGAAAATACAAATTCCTCCCAATTGCATTTTGACGTGGAAAACAATGCAATGAATGCCAACAATGATATTTGTTTTATACTCCATAATTTTGTGGATGCAAGTGCAAAAGCCAATAACAATAAACATAAGCAACTCCAAGGTACTCCAGGGAGCTCAGCAGCTGAGGGTAAGGAAGAAATGGAAAAAACTCAAGATCAACAAGAGGGTAAAGAGAATGTTTATTATAAAAGAAGTCTTTCAAGCAAGGAAATTGAAAATCAACTGACAGAAATCCCTCATAAGACATTGCTTGAAAGGCTTCATTCTAATAAATCATCAAAGTCTTATCAGCTTGGAAAACGGTTATCTTGTAAATGGTCAACTGGAGCTGGTCCTCGAATAGGGTGTATTGCAGATTATCCTTCAGAGCTTCGATTCCAGGCGCTACAGCAAGTAAATTTATCTCCCAGAGCCATGCCTCTAACTTCTCCATAAGATCTGTCCTCAGATTTGTGTTACTGCATTATGTCACCAAAAGGTTCATGAAAAAAACTACTGTCTGGTCATCATTTCAGGAAACTGAGCTTAATAATCAGCTCGGCAACTGCTGCATGCCAATTTTGAGAAGGCTTTACATGCCTGTCTTAATGGATGATTTAAATTTTTTCTATGATATAAACCACTACTTGTGCTATTACTTGAAATGAGGGGTTTGGTAATTTCTTTTTGTACTACAATATGATCTGAACATGATAGTAGCTTCAAATGGGTTGTGGTTTTATTATTCCTTTGGTATAAAATGGCTAACATGCTGTTGATGCAAAAACTAGCATTACTGAATTATAATACACAGTTGTATAATAGTAGAAGCTTGCCTCTGGACTTATGAGAAAACAACTGATTTGGTATGTTTTATAATCTCATCCCTTTGATAAGAATGCTGATCATGTGCAACATGGCATGTTATGTTGTGAATCATGGTTGAATCTACTTTTTGTTAAACCAAAATGGAAGGCTTATGATGTTTGTGAATTCACTCATACACCTAACATAAGATTAAGTTGATTCTGTGCCTGGCCTGTTGTGCAAATTCTTCATAGGATAAGAAAGTGCGTATTGCAATACCAGATCTCTATGTCATCATCTATGATGCTCTACATGGCAGAACAAATAATCTTAACTAAACCATGACTTATGTTTCTACACAGACTTTTATCTCTCTCTTGTTTCAGATGATGAGTTTGAAAAATACAGAACAAAAAATGGTACCTCAAAGCTGTGTTCTTTAGCTACATTATGCTAACAATCATTGATTCAAGAAATGGAAAAGATTCGGAGTTTCAAAAAAGCACAAATTAAAGACCAGGCTGACCTCATTGTTTTGTTTTGGTGGGGGTTGAGGGAAAAGCCTGTGCACTACAAGCATATTGTTCATCTAATTAACATCCAAAAATCCTACAAGGTTACATATCTTCCAATATTTTGATAAGATAAATAAAAAAAGGGACTTCCGGCTTCGAGTCTTTGGTGTTTGAAGCTACATGCACATATATGCTGGGCCTAGTTAATCCCATGCTACTCATCTATCTGTCCCGCATTGGTGGTGTTTCAACTTCCATATAGGAATAAATAGATCTAGGGTGCGTGCCATAACTAAGACCGGCTTCGGGTCTTTGGTGTTTGTAGCTACATGCACATATATGCTGGGCCGAGTTAATCTCATGGTACTCATCTATCTAGCACATAAATAACATGAGTAGATCATGAGAAACACTTAATGGGGGAAATTATAGTATCATAGCTAACTGAGTTTAAAAGACGGCCACACTAGGCATGGTTCCACCAATGAAAACTACCGTAGAAATGTCACCAAACTTTTAGCAGCAATAAAAATCAAAATTTCCGACTTTTTCATGTTTGGAGGAGCCAAAAGCGGCTATCCGCTATCCTAATGAATACTGAACTTCCAGATTATCATCTTAATAAAGTACGCCAAAAAAAAAAGCACCCGACAATTACAGTTTCAGCCATGGAGCACTAGACCAACACACTACCACCTTATTCCTTCTGAGCTTGTTTCCTCACTAGACTTGGAAACATTAATGGGAGAGTTGTCAATGACCTTTTTGCATCTCAATTCCCCCTAGAATCAATTGTGCTACAACTGCAGCATGGTCATCCTCCATCTTGTTTTCAGCTTCCATCTTCTGAGTGCCATTACCCAAGCTTGCACAAATGGCATCTAGCTTCTTCCCTTGCAGGATCTCCTCATTGCCATCCGTGTTCTGCAGTGTACATATATTCTCTGCTCTGTTCATGATCCCAAACCCCATCTGTTGGATATCCTCATAAATTGCCACATTGTTTAAATCGTCTGGGTTTGTGCATGATTAATGAAAACCAGAAATCAGCAGGTACCTTGGTAAATGATTTTACTATTTTTATTGCCAAAAATTATGTGTTAGTTTAAAAGGAAAGTTTATGTTTATTTTTTAAACTTCTGAATCTAGAATCCCAAACTTTCTAGATCTTTTCAAAAAGTATTTTCACTTAAAATGAAGGGCAAAAGGATGTGGGATGGCCAAACATACCCTATCTTGTTGGGGTCAGAATGCCTTAGTTGTAGTCGTGTGCTCAGGTTCTAATGGCTTCTCCTATGGACTCGGAAGGGAAGAGACAAAGCTAATATGGGCGATGGGTTTGGTGCCTGTAAAAAACTGTCTCACACTTAGGGAACCAGTCTGAAAAATTTGAAAGAGCAGAATAGGAGAATGATGCTGTTATTCTTTGGAAGATGTCCATCTTCCTTCATTGGTCCTCCAGAAGATCTGAAGTTGAAACTACTAGTGAATGGAGTGCCCCTGGATAGAGCCACAAAGATGACATGAAGGATCGGAAATTGCTATCAAGAAGAGGCAAAGTAATTTAACTATTCACAACGCATGATTTCAACCACCTCTAAAACACCTAACTTGCTTATTCAAGGTGCATTCTCGAGGAGGCAGAAATGTCCAACAAACCAATTTCAAATGATAGACCAGAGATTCCCAACCAAAATTTGCCAAAATCATACCATAGAGTTCATGGAGGAATTTACAAAGCAATCTTCATCATTGCCCATCATGTTGACCATTTAGGCAAGGGCATGATATTTAGGAGGGTATAGGACAGGGGAACAATATTTATTGAGGAATTTTTCATTCCGTACCCCCTCAAAGGGACAAAACCAGTGAAACTTGGCATACTTGGGTGTATGAAATGTGGCCCAAGTAGATAAATGTGGTTGTGTGGTTACTACTAGTTTCCACATATAAGACATCATTCATGAATAATCACACCCATACATTAGTAACCGTTAAAAACTCAACATATGCACAACCATGATGGTAGGCAAAAACATCCCAAAATACCAACACCCATTTTCCATCACCATAGTTCATATTGAGAGAACTAAACAAACCAACATAAGAGCAAAGAAGAGGGCAAGGAAAAGCCAATAATACCTTCCAGACAAGTTCGTTCTCCACCAAGTTCTGCTCCTCCACGATTAGGCTATTGAATGAGGGAGAAGGGAAGGGTGGTGAGAAGAGCATGCTTGCATGGGGGAGTTAGTATAGTTGTTTTGGTCCAGCAGTGGGGATTTTCCCACTTAATTTAGGTGAAATTAGATTTGGGATGCCCCCAAGGGAAACATGCTTAATATATTATAGATAGGCAAGCATTGGGAATTCACAATTTTGTGCAATTAAAGAGAACCTTTTGTTGTACCCTCTCGACCACAATAGGTGGGTGGAGGACGAGGGGAGGTAGGAAAATGAGTTAGGTATAAGGGAGTTATTCAAATCCACACCTTGATTTGCCATAAACTATGCTACCTTATTGCCTTCTCTCTGAATATGATTGAGTGTTGCAACTTTTAGATCCTTGCCAAGTTGTTTGCATTCAACTGCCAAATCTTTCATTTATTCTTATTGATGATGTCCATGATGAGCTTTGAGTCTCCCTTGACTTCAAGCTTTGAACATTCCTTTTATTTTTCCAACAATAAATTCTAACCACAAAGCTTTTGCTTTAGTGAAATTGTTTGTCACACTCACAAATCCTCTAGAGTATGTCAACATTGGTCCACTCGCCCACCTTTTCTATTTTTGAAAATGCTAGCACTACCTATGACTCAATTTCAAAACCTTCTCTTGAGTAGGAGCTATTAGAATATAAGGCTTATAAATTAGCATTATATTAATATTAGTTAAGTGTTAACTAATAAATGGTTGTAACCACTTCAACCATTTTATAACCATCTCACATAATAAAAGAAGGGACAATGAATAACGTGCGCATTCGAGTTACTTTTCATTCATTCTTTGCACATTCTATTATTTCTTTGTTCTTTTTCTCTCCACATTTTTTAACATTGGTATTAAAGCGGGGCAGGCAAGGAGAAAGAGAAGGAAAAAAGTTTAAACCAGTCCCATTAGGGCATGAAAGAGCAAAAGACCAATTCGAATGCTAGATGCAAGAGCAATATCGTAGGGCAACGAGCAATAATGTAGGGTAAAAAAATGTCATTAAAAAAGGCAGAAAATGACCCAGTTTCAGTTCAAGGGCACTTACAACTAACATAACCACAAAACACAGTTGACACCATTGCAAGGTGCGAGTTTTTTTTCCAAGGGCACAATTTTGGATGTGTTTTTAGACAAATTTTATGGCATTTCTAAGTGTGCGGGCACATAAATAGGAATTTGTCATTTTTTGAAGAATTTTTTGAGGTTGTTCATGTAGTCAAGGCATGAAAATAAGACATTTTTAGAGCAAAACTTGACAGGTAGAATGCAACATAGAAAAATGTGATTTAGGGCACATTTTTTTGCAGAAAACATAATCCAAAATCACAAGCAAGAGAAAAAACATGATTTTCGAAGGTAGCTACGGAAAAACAAAGAAAATATAGGCATGCATTTCCAAATTTGTAATTTTTCAAGGATCATATAATGCTAGGGCACATAGTTTGTCAAATTTTCAGTCACAGCTAGTCGTCTAGGGCACAAACCTACCTGCTATAAGGGCACAAACCTACCTGCTATAGTTTCCTTTCCTTGCTTATAAAAAACATAGTTTTTAAAATCTTGCTATATTAATTTGCGGGTCATTCTATATTTTGGGAAAGGATTATTTTCTAAGGTATTTTGTTTGATAATGGAAATTCCACCAGATAAATATTCTAACGTCAACTTTCATACTTGGAAAGTAAAAATCTAGATGAAAGAAAAATCAAATGAAAATAATGTAGCCATTGTTGAAAATCTACTTGATATTGAAAGCGATGAACTCACAAATAGAGAATAAGTATTTTAAAAGAAGCCCCACACGTTGAAGACAATAAGGGATCGAATTTAGGTAAAACTCGACATGGATGGTTGTCCAAATAGTTCAAGAGACTTTGAATCTTGAGAATTTACCCTTACGAGGTTCATGAGACAGCTTGATGGAGCAATATGGGAGTAGCTTTGTATGGATGGTTGTCCAACAATTCAGGAGATTTTGTAATTCAGGAGTTCGGGTAGGTGGAATCCAGGAACTTGAGAATTCAACTCTAGAACTACACCTTTACGAGGGTCATGGAGACAACTTGATGGAGTTCTACTTGGTCATATAATTTTTTTCAAAGGGAAAAGATTATGAAGAATGTGTGGTCTTGTTTAGTTCTATTACTTTAATGTTCTATATGTATGTTCTATAATGTAAGTCTTAAGAGGGGGTATTAGAATATAAGGCTTATAAATTAGTGTTATGTAAATATTAGTAAAGTGTTAACTAATAAACAATTGTATCCACTTCAACCATTTTGTAACCATCTCTCACATAATAAAAGGATAGACACACAATGAATAACGTGTGCACTGTGGTTACTTTTCATTTGCACATTCTATTATTTCTTTATTCTCTCTCTCTCCACATTTTCTAATAGAAGCCCAAATATAATTATGATTTTCCTTGTCCCTTTATTCAGGATATCATTAAGAGCCCCTTTCCAATTAAGAAGAATTCTCACAACATCATGAGGCCAAAATCGAATCAATTAAGAAGAAACTATGAGGGATTACATCATCCAATGGAACCCCTACCAATCCCTCATGTGGCTTCTCCTCATCAACATATATGGCATCACCAAGATCAACATCAGAACGTGCAACTAGAGTATGATTATGCTCATGTGTTTGTTGATCTTGAAGTCAAAAGGTACTATGCACAATCACTAACTTCTCCACTTGTCGAGAGGTAAGTTTATTCCTCTTAATTGACTAGATGAATTTGTATTTAGACCAATTCCTCTCTACAATAGAGAAACCAAAAACCTATAAAAGGAGGCCAGTGGAAAGAATCATCAAGTTTGGGGGATCCTTCCCATGCCATGTTCACCATCTGATAGGGTTATCTTCATTTAATGTAGCTCTATTTGTCAACACCCCTGATTTCCTAAAAGCTGGCCCACGAAGATTGACAAAGACTAGCCCTTGTGCTTGAAGTAAAGTAAAATTCTCATCAGTATCCATCTTTCAAAGGGTCTTCATGAGCCCTTATTTGACCTCTTCATCATCAGATGGAGGTATTATCCAAGGCCATGCTATATACCATTTGGGATTTTAGAGGATAAGATTCCATATGATGCAAGGTGATCATTGTGTTCCACCACTGTGTCAAAATGAGCCCGATATTCTCCTCATAAAAACCCAAATTAGGACCCCTATTATGAATGGTTTGCTTCATCTGGTCAAGCATGTTGTCAAATGTATGATAAATCTCTCCAAGACTAGGAGAGTCTGTATTAACATATCATATGACCTGCATAATAGGGGAGATCATGCATCGAACATATTTGTTAACAAGTTACAATAGTTTTAGAAAGGATCAAGAATTTAAGACTCAAATGATAGGCTTAGAGTGAACTCTATTATAAATAATGAAAGATAAAAATAATTTACAAGTTAGCAACATTAATGAAATCAACATTTTCTTACCTCATTGTGAACCACCAATCATCATGAAGGATATTTTGCTTCACACTTTTTCCTTTAGTCATATTTGATTTTGGTCATCTACACCACTCTTGATTAACTTAATTTTAGACTCTTCTCCACCTCAAGCATTCTTTCTAACAAAAACATTCGTTCTCATAACTAGTATCCACATGCTTGAGAAATTCCTTTCTCGAAAAAGAGTTGAATAAAGCAAGTGATGTGTGATGGTTGCACATGAACATTTTTATGTCTTTAGCTTCTACCGCCATTGGATTCACCCAATCTATCTTTTCAACGTCTTTAAATGCATTGTTCGACACATGAACACAACACATGTTCCAAAAATTGTGCTTGTAAGCCACCTACACCATCAAGCTAGCTAACTTGGATACACGAGTTGAATCTGTAACCACTTGTACAATATTTGAGGGTCCAACCTCCTCCATGACATCCTTCAAAATTTGAAATTGGAAGTTTGTATCCTTCCTCTTCCCTAAACAACAAATAGTTCTAATAAAATAAGAGCTAACTAGACATGTGGCAATGATGTTGATGAGTGGTTGATGTTTAATATAAATCCATCTATCCATGATGATAGAGAAGCCCACCCTTATCCAATTTTGCCTCATCTTTGCAATCACCGCATTCAACTTAGAATACTCTTTATCTAGGAGGATAATGTGTAGTTTATTTCTCCAGGAGGGACAAGGAAGGAACCAACAACAATTACATCTTTGAAGTTTTGTTTGAAATAGGGAGAATGTGCTACATGAAATGGTATGACACGAGCATCAAAAAGTTTGGCTATAGAAAAATTAACTATTTCTTGTGACGAATGTAGACACAAAATCACGCACTTTGGGTATTATTTAGTCCCGGTCTCATACTACTATTCATATGGTTTTTGAGTGAAGAAATTACTAATTAACCCCCGTCTTTTGGCCATTTTACTTTGCTTTCTGTCGTCACTTCCGACCTCCCGCACATACATGCCCATTCAATTTTGTTGTTTTGCATCATTTTATCCCTGACTGGGGTGCCCTGGTCCCATTCAGGGCACCCCGATCCTTTTCCCACTTCAAAGCTATCTTTTGGCCACTTTCTAGCCGTTTGAGTTTTCTATCTTTTTGGTGGTTGGCCTCTTCAGGATTAATTACAAAATTAGAACAAGAGAATTATATAAATATAAAGTTATGAGACCATAATGAGGGACCAAGAACTAGTCACTACTATCATCACTTAAGGTTGCATCCATCAAAGGCTCCATTTACATCCATCTAGCTCCATCACAAGGGACAAGGTTGGTTCATCTACATCACATTACATAGGAGGGATGTTTAGTCTACTCCATTCACCATTCTATTGCATTTCTATATCTAGTTATAGCTCCCTACTTCAAAAAGTGTGACTGACACAAGAGCACCTGGGGCAAAAATTTTACACACACACACCTAGAACTACATTTGGGTTTGAAATGTAGTGCAACACTCAATTAGTAAGTCGACCATTGTGGCCACTAAGGACAGTCTGACCCATTCATTTGCATCTTTCTTTTTTAGGGTTTTGATGTTAGGCTTGGGGTTTTTGTAGGTCTTTCCTTCATCTTCGATTACCAGCGACATTCGACCCAATGCAACGAAACACATACAAGAAGCAGTGAAGGCTTCAGATCATCTAGCGATCCTTTGATTTTGGCTTCTATACCTCCTGCACAGACCAGGGCACCCATAACTCAGACTAAGGTGCCCCAGGTGCCCCCATCCTTCTCCTGGCATTGCAGTCCAACCAGATATCTCGGTTTTGTACTTGCTAGAGCTCATGAGTGGTCACATCTACATTTTGTTCATTTGGTTTGTTTTGTGACACAATCAAGAAAAACCTTCGAATCAACTAAGCTCTTTCTAACCCTACTTGTTAATTAGGGTTTCACATTTTCATTTACTTAGTTGTTTGGGTCACTTTCCTAATTTAGTTTAGACATTTATTTCACTGTTATACTTCTTAGATTAACTCTTAAACTTTAGATTTTAGTTAATCATTTTGGTGAACCCGACGTCTTTCACGCTTAGGATCCACATTTTCCCTCTATCATGGCTCCCAAAGTTTCTCAAGTTTCTTTATCTGATTTACTTAAGAGATATCCCAATTGCCAAGCTATTTTGCAAAAATCCCTGGACACCAGGTATCTTGATGATAATACATCACCACACAAAATAATTCCTATATTTACTTGTCTATTTGACGACCCTAATGATCCTCCATCTAATCAAACCCTATTGAAATCGATTCAAGCTTTACATTCTTTGTTTCAAGATAAGTTTACGACAATGGAATCCATGATCACATCTCTCAAAACTGAAATTCAACATCTTAAGAATGATTCTCAGGCTCATGTTTTTTCTCCCTCTCCATCTCATTCTCTGACTACTACATGTGCTCATATTAGTGAGCCTCAAGTCATACCTTTATTAGAGCCTCTCATCCTTGATCGCAATACTCAACAACATGACCTTCTTACCGAGCTCCGTAGTCACCAATTGATCACTTTACCGCCTACTCATTACTATCCTCCTTACGAATAGCAAAATACCAAGGGTATCCATATTGCATTTGTCCTTGAATCAATGACAATAACGACAATGATTGTTACACTTTACAATGAAGGATCAAACATCTTGAGCGTTAAGGATTTATCTCATTCGCTGCACAATATTCTATTGCATGCCCATCTACAAATGTTACATATCAGTGGGTTCCTAAATATGATTCATCTACCAAGGAAAGTCAAGAGCCACCTAAGCAACCACCTATGGTATCACCAAGTCAACATAAGCAACATCTTTTAAAAATCAGTTCAACACCTCCTCTTACTAAGTCATCTACAACGATACCTCAACAAACTAAGCAACCTCATCTTAATGTTAGTCTAACTCCTCTTCCATCAAAGGTATCTACGACATTACACGGTCCTGATCAACAACCAACTTCTAAAGTTAAACTTGTAATTCCGCCATCTGCTATAGACCATACCTATGTCGATGACTAGGACCCAGATCAATCTTATTGTGATGACGAACCATTTAATGGTCACACTCCTCTATCACTTCAACGTACCATCACTTTTGTTAAGGTAGTTACTTCTTACATTGATCCACTTAGTGTATTTTGACTAGAATTCCATTTTTTACATACTTTGGGGGCATAACATTCACACCTCCCCCCACCCTATGCTATGTACCTTGGGATATGATAATATAATATATATGGGTTGATGGAGATGCCGACATGTGGCACACATCCCCTTAGTTATATGTAGGGGTTCACATGGGATATAATATTATAATGTATATGGGTTGATGGAGATGCCGACATGTGGCACACATCCCATTAGTTAGTTATATAGGCTCACATAGGAATTAATTATATTGGGTAATGGGTCGGCCTACATTAGGATTAGGTGTTACCCATCCTATTTAAAGGATGTGAGTATCATTATGAGGAGGTGATGTATGGATGAGTTGAGTCTTCTACTTGGCAGAGGTATATTGGAGGTGTCCCCCTTGAAGTGGATTCCCATCTTGGGAGATTGTGGAGTTACTCCTTCCTTAAGGAGCATTGAATGGTGTTGCCCTACCTTAAGGGTATTATTATGAATATATTGCATATTAGGAAATATTGGCCCCCCATATATCTTGTGTTGTTTTATCTTCTGCAATTTATTGATTTATTATATGCAAGGTTCTTATCAAGTGGTATCAGAGCATTGATTTCGGCAAAAAAATTGGGTCTAAACCCTAATTTTATTAATTCGGATATAATTTGGAAACTGCTTCGAATATTTTCTCAAATTTTTTTACCACAGTTGAAAAATGGTTTTATAAAGACACAGTCCAAATTTCAGAATTTTTTGAGGTGTTTTGTGGAAGTTATTGCATTTTTAGGGTTTATCCTAAATTTGCTTTACAGGCTGCAGTTTTTGGAAATAATTTTCGAAATTTTTACCAGAATTGCGAATCCCCTTCAAAAGGCTATGGTAAAAATTTCAGATTTTTTTGATCTATTTTGACAAAGTTATTACAATTTTATGTTTTTTCAATAGTTTGCTCCTTAGGCCGCAATTTGACAAATTTTCCTGAATTTCTTACATTGTCAGAAACCTCTCAAAAATTAAATTGGGCTTTGTGTTCTATGATTTCTGATTTTTGGCCGAATTTTAGTTGAAATGGTTAGAACAAGTATTGATAAAAAAGGTCTATTCCTAAAACCCTAGTTTTGTGGATCATGAGGATGGTAACATTTTTTGGAGATGACAGGATTGATGCTATAGAATGGTGGAACAAATTTAGGCATAAATTCTCTGAACTATCAGATATTTGGTTCTTCAAATTGTGGATTAGTGGCCCTGAACAGATTTGGTTTTTTGAGTTAGAAAAGGAAAAGTCTAATTGGTCCTTGGAGGAACTGGAACAAGTTTTCATGGATATATGGGAAACAAAAGAAGAATTTAATGATAATAGTGAGGAAGAGAAAATAGCAGAAGAAGAAGAAGAAGAAGAAGAAGAAGAAAATGTCGATGATGAAGTTGTTACACATGATAGTGCATCTCCAAAGAAGGAAGCTTCAATATTTCAGTTTGAAGGGTGTATTCAAAGGAAAAAGGTAATTATTTCCATAAACCCTAGCAGCAAATATAACCTCATCAATATGGATGTAGCTCAAAATCTACATGTACAAGCAAAACATATTAAGGAAGCTCAAGTGGATGGTAAGCACATTCAAGTTTTTGAAGATTTAAAGCTCTCTATGGATAAATATGTTTTACATTCAGATTTTTATGCTTTAGATATGGATGGTATGGATATTGTTCTTGGATATCCTTGGTAAGAGAGCTTGGGAACAATTAATCTTAATGTGTAAAATAAATTCATGAAATTATGGTACACAAGAAAGAAAATTACATTGCATGATATCATACTTAGCAAAGAAAAAAGTAATGTAAAATTGGATCATGAAGATGAATTTGAAGATGGTGAAGAAGGGAATAAGGATGAATCAAAAGGAGAGGATGAAGAACATAAAGTCACAAATAATTTCTCTACTCAAGAGAAAAAAGAAGTAATAAACAAGGTGGAAGAGGACAAGAAATTCAAGGAAAAGGTTGATAAGGTTGAATATACGAAGGTGACACCATATCGACACCCACACCATCATGAGAGGAAAAAATCATGGAGACATGTTAGGACACATGAGGATAGAAATCCATATGGATATACATGGAATCACAGGAATACTTTTGGCTATACATGGAATCAATGGAATAATAATTATATGGCATGGAATCACATGAAAAATAATTATGGATATGCATGGATGCCGAGAAGGAACACATATGGACGACCAGTATGGAACCAAATGAGAAAAATGGACTATGGAATCAGGTTTGGAGTAGCATCACCCACTAGGATTTCATATGGGTGGTTGGATGATCGAGCATGGCGACAAGTGTGCAATAATTTAAAGTGCACTCATTATATGGCTTCTTCTTATGTTTCGGGGATGAAACATGTCAAAGAGGGAGGCAATGCTATGTACCTTGGGATATGATAATATAATATATATGGGTTGATGGAGATGCCGACATGTGGCGCACATCCCCTTAGTTATATGTATGTTTTCACATGGGATATAATATTATAATGTATATGGGTTGATGGAGATGCCGACATGTGGCACACATCCCCTTAGTTATATGGGCTCACATAGGAATTAATTATATTAGGTAATGGGTCGGCCTACATTGGGATTAGGTGTTACCCATCCTATTTAAAGGATGTGAGTATCATTATGAGGAGGTGATATATGGATGAGTTGAGTCTTCTACTTGGTAAAGGTATATTGGAGGTGTCCCCCTCAAAGTGGATTCCCATCTTGGGAGATTGTGGAGTTACTCCTTCCTTAAGGAGCATTATATGGTGTTGCCCTACCTTAAGGGTATTATTCTGCATATATTGAATATTTGGGCATCTTGTCCTCCCATATCTTTTGTGTTGTATTATCTTTTACAGATTATTCATTTATTATATGTAAAGTTCTTATCACCCTAGCATCAACACATCTCTCACACTTTCATAGTCATACATCAATCTCCTTGCATAGGCATAATCATCACATGTTTTAGCGTCGACCATTACCCAATGACACACTCTTGTGCTTCAGTTCACACTTGACTATTGATGGCATACTACACATGAACCCCACACACTGCATAGTAGGCACTACACATTGCATCTCTTCACACATCTTACAATACATATGACATTTGGCATACTACATCTTCAAGTTACTCTACACCATTCGTGTTTTGACATTTGCACATCTACACATCATACACCTTCTACACATCATACTAGTATTCATCACATATGTGTCACACTCCTATTGTTTATGAGTCTAGCATCATAAACTACTCATCCTACATACTACATTATTAGGTTATCTACTCATCTTGCATTACATTCTACACATTGCATACTTACACATTTTACTCATCACATGGTCATTTATTATCTTCACACACACTACATCTACGTGCTACACTCATTACCCTATGACACACTCTTATTCCTCGGTCCATGCTCGACTACTGAGGGTTTACTAATCAAATGGACCTTATCAGAATCACATGTTCATCATTGGACCTTCTATCAGGCGACATAACTAGGTTAGTGACATATGCTATAGGCTAAGTGGTTACCTATTCCTTCATCTTGTAGTGGTATATGCTATATGCTACATCACCACTCCCTCTATTCATCTGGTAGTGATATATGATTTAGGTTACATCATCACTCCTACGCTCATCTTGTCGTGATATACGCTTCGGTTATAGGGTCACACACATACTTCATCTCTAGGTCGCATATCATCACTACACATACACATTCATCACAACACATTAGACACAATACACACTTCAACTGTTTCCCTATGACACACTCTCATTTATGGTTCATTCTTGAATTTTGAGGGGGAAAAAAAATTTAACCTCATTGCATACAATTCCATTCTCCCGGGGGGCACGTGGCTCCTATCATGCATCTTGCATTCCATTCCATCCATCCACATCATGTTGCATATCTTGGTTCCATTTAATTTTTCTTGCATTTGCTTGTTCATGTTCACTTTACTACGCATGTTAGATGGATCTCTTGTATGTCATTTATCTTTACCATACACACATGTGCGTTCACACCTTTCTCTAGTTGTGATTGTAGATACAAGTCTCTTACACGCAACATGGATGCTTTCCTTCTACCACTCCTACAACAGTTGTTGGGGGCATCCACATTCGTACACTATAGGTGCTATTGTTTCATGTTGTACCTAACACTTTTCATTTACTTGGTTATACACACTTTTGACATACTGTTTATCTTTATAACATGCTAATGGGTGCTTCATGTGCAACATTTGTTATGCATGGATATTTGCTTCCATACTTGTTTGTTACATTGTCTGCTATTGCTTGTTCTTGTTTGCGGGATTTTCCCTTTGTTTGGTGCATACACTTATTTGTTGTATGCGGCCATTTCAACCTTGAGTGTCTTGCAAAATCGTGAGTGGCGTTCCATGATTGCAACTCGCTTTGGCGGTCTATATTGCTTTATTGTGTGTTTACTTGCATTCTAACTTACTCATTGTCTGCGTAGTTTACACTTGTCTTTTACATGTATGTTTGTTCGTACTAACACTTGTTAGTAGCCACTTGTTTGCACATGCCTTGGTTTCTACCAAGTGCATTTCCTTTACCCTGCAGTGCACAATTAATGCGGTTGGTCCTCTTTTGGGGCCACATTCTCCTATCTACGATGTCACATGCACCCCCAAAGAGGGGGGAATGATTTCTATCGGTACAATTCAGTTCAGTTTTCGTCCTCAACATTGTGGGTTATACAATGAGTGGGTTCAGATCAGTCTACAAACCTCGTACACAACGGATTTTACAGGACATGGTTTTCATTAACATTCTAGGGAGAAGTTACAGGTTAGAGGATACAACAATTTTTCTCTCTACACTACTTCTTCCAGTGGCGTCGGATCGCCCAACAAACCAGGCAGTACAAAGATCTCTTCACACATCTTCAGGGAAGCAGTTACATGTTGGAGAATAATGAAGCTTTCTCCCTACAGTTCTTCGGCCAAGGTGGCATGAGATCACCTAAAAAATTGTAGTACAAGATATCCTTTATATACCCTTTCTCTCATCATGGATCAGGTGCACATGTTGCTTTTACATTTTTTATTTCCATTTCATAATTTTTACTATATACATGCATCTTTACATGTATTTTTCACACATATACATGCGTACTTAACTACTTGATCGTATTCTCCTTGCAGGTATGACCGTATGAGAAGCAAGTAGTCAACAACAAAAATGACAACAACAACATCATTTTGTGGCAACACACACCTCATACTAACATACAAGTACATCACACACCTCAAAAACTACACACATGTTTCCGCCCTAGGTTCACTCTCATCATTTTTTTATCTTTTACATATTTAATGTCCATGCTTCATATTTTTATTACGTCACACTTTGTCTAGTCCTTCAACACGCTTATTGCATCACTCTACATGGACATCAGGTACACATCTCTATCTACTATTCATATAGACACAAAATAAAGTGGGGGAAAAATGTAGACACAAAATCATGCACTTTGGGTATTATTTAGTCCCGATCTCATACTATTCATATGGTATTTGAGTGAAGAAATTTCTAATTAACCCCCATATTTTGGCCATTTTACTTTGCTTTTTGTCGTCACTATCGACCTCCCGCACATACATGCCCAGTTAGTTTTTTCATTTTGCATCATTTTATCCCTGATTGGGGTGGCCGGACCGGTATTGGGGCGCCCCAGGCGCCTTAGTCCCAATCGGGGCACCTTGATCCTTTTATCACTTCACAACCATATTTTGGGCACTTTCTATCCATTTGAGCTTTCTATATTTTTGGTGGTCGACTTCTTTGGGGTTAATTATGAAATTAGAACAAGAGAACCATATAAATATAAAGTTATGAGACCATAATGAGGGACCAAGAACTAATCACTACTATCATCTCCTAAGGTTGAATCCATCCAAGACTCCATTTGCATCCATCTAGCTCCATCACAAGGGACAAGGTTGGTTCATTTCCAACAAACTGCATAAGAGGGAAGTTTATTCTATTCCATCTACCATTCTATTATATTTCTACATCTAGTTATAGCTTGCTACTTCACAAAGTGTGACAGGAACAAGAGCACTTAGGGCACGAATTTCACACACACACACACACACACACACACACACACACACACACACACACACACACACACACACACACACACACACACACCTAGAACTACATTTGGGTCTAAAATATAGTGCAACACTTAGTTATTAAGTCCACCATTGTGGCCATTGAGGATAGTCTGACCCCTTCATTTGCATCTTTCTTTTTGTAAGGTTTTGATGCTTGGCTTGGGGTTTCAGCAGGTCTTTCCTTCATCCTTGATAACTAACGACATCCGACGCAGTGTAACAAAACACACACTACATAAAATGAAGGCTTCAGATCATCTAGCGACCCTATGATTTTGGCTTCTTGACCTCCTGCACAGACTAGGGTGCAAAGAACTTAGACGAGGGCATCCCAGGTGCCATCATCCTTCTCCTGGTGCCCAAGTCCAACCAAATAGTTTGGTTATGTACTTGTTGGAGCTCCTAAGTGGTCACATCTACATTCTGTTCATTTGGTTTATTCTGCGACACAATCCCAAACAACCGTCAAATCAACTAAAATTTTTCTAACCCTACTTGTTAATTAGGGTTTCACATTTTCATTTACTTAGTTGCTTGGGTCACTTTCCTAATTTAGTTTAGACATTTATTTCATTGTTGTACTTCTTAGATTAACTCTTAAACTTTAGATTTTAGTTAATCAATTACTTATTGAACATCCTTGTAACACTATTAACCATTGTTGAAGATTTTTTTGAGGTTGTTCATGTAGTCAAGGCATGAAAATAAGACATTTTCAGGGAAAAACTTGATAGGTAGAATGCAACATAGAAAAATGTGATTTAGGGCACATTTGCTTTGTAGAAAACATAATCCAGAATCACAAGAAAGAGAAAAAAACATGATTTTCGAAGGTAGCTAGTGAAAAACAAATAAAATATAGGCATGTATTTCCAAATTTGTAATTTTTCAAGGATCATTCAATGCTAGGGCACATAGTTTGTCAAATTTGTAATCATAACTAGTCGTCTAGGGCACAACCCTACCTGCTATAGGGGCACAACCCTACCTACTATAGTTTCCTTTCTTTGCTTAAAAAAACTAGTTTTAAAAATCTTGCTACATTAATTTGTGGGTCATTCAATATTTTGGGAAATGGCTATTTTCTAAGGTATTTTGTCTGATAATGGAAATTCCACCGGATAAATATTCTAACGTCAACCTTCATACTTGGAAAGTAAAAATATAGATGAAAGAAAAATCAAATGGAATAAATGTAGCCATTGTTGAAAATCCACTTGATGTTGAAAGCGACGAACTCACAAATACAGAATAAGTATTTTAAAAGAAGCCTCACACGTTGAAGACAATAAGGGATCGAATTTAGGTAAAAATCGACATGGATGGTTGTCCAAATAGTTTAGGAGACTTTGAATATTGGGAATTTACCCTTACGAGGGTCATGCGACAACTTGATGGAGCACTGTGGGAGTAGCTCAGTATGGATGGTTGTCCAATAATTTAGGAGATTTTGTAATTCAGGAGTTCGGGGAGGTGGAATCCAGGAACTCGAGAATTCAACTCTAGAACTACACCTTTATGAGGGTCAGGAAGGCAACTTGATGGAGTTCTAATTGGTCAAATCACTGTTTTCAAAGAGAAAAGATTATGAAGAATGTGTGGTCTTGTTTAGTTCTATTACTTTAATGTTGTATATGTATGTTCTATAATGTAAGTCTTAACAGGGGGTATTAGAATATAAGGCTTATAAATTAGTGTTATGTAAATATTAGTAAACTATTAACTAATAAACAACTGTATCCACTTCAACCATTTTATAACCATCTCTCACATAATAAAAGGATAGATACACAATGAATAACGTGTGCACTGTGGTTACTTTTCATTCATTCTTTGCACATTCTATTATTTCTTTATTCTCTCTCTCTCCACATTTTCTAATAGAAGCCCAAATATAATTATGATTTTCCTTGTCCCTTTATTCAGGATATCATTAAGAGCCCCTTTCCAATTAAGAAGAATTCTCACAACATCATGAGGTCGAAATCGAATCAATTAAGAAGAAACTATGAGGGATTACATCATCCAATGGAACCCATACCAATCCCTCATGTGGTTTCTTCTCATCAACATATATGGCATCACCAAGATCAACATCAAAACGTGCAACTAGAGTATGATTATGCTCATGGTGTTTATTGATCTTGAAGTCAAAAGGTACTATGCACAATCACTAACTTCTCCACTTGTCGAGAGGTAAGTTTATTCCTCTTAATTGACTGGATGAATTTGTATTTAGACCAATTCCTCTCTACAATAGAGAAACCAAGAACCTATAAAAGGAGGCAAGTGGAAATAATCATCAAGTTTGGGGGATCCTTGCCATGCCATGTTCACCATCTGATAGGGTTATCTTCATCTAATGTAGCTCTATTTGTCATCACCCCTAATTTGCTAAATGCTGGCCCATGAAGATTGAAAAAGACTAGCCCTTGTGCTTGAAGTAAAGTAAAATTCTCATCAGTATCCATCTTTCGAAGGGTCTTCATGAGCCCTTATTTGACCTCTTCATCATCAGATGGAGGCATTATCCAAGGCCATGCTATATACCATTTTGGATTTTAGAGCATATGATGCCATATGAGGCGAGGTGATCATTGTATTCCACCATTGTGTCAAAATGACCCCGATATGCTCCTCATAAAAACCCAAATTAGGACCCCTATTATGAATGGTGAGCTTCATCTGGTCAAGCATGTTGTCAAATGTATGATAAATCTCTCCAAGACTAGGAGAGTCTGTATTAACATATCATATGACCTGCATAATAGGGGAGATCATGAAATCGAACATATTTGTAAACAAGTTACAATAGTTTTAGAAAAGATCAAGAATTTAAGACTCAAATGATAGGCTTAGAGTGAACTCTATTATAAAGAATGAAAGATTAAAATAATTTACAAGTTAGCAACATTAATAAAATCAACATTTTCTTATCTTATTGTGGACCACCAATCATCATGAAGGATATTTTGCTTCACATTTTTTCCTTTAGTCATATCTGATTTTGGTCATCTACACCACTCTTGATTAACTTAATTTTAGAGGCTTCTCCCACCTCAAGCATTCTTTCTAACAAAAACATTCGTTGTCATAACTAGTATCCACATGCTTGAGAAATTCCTTTCTCGAAAAAGAGTTGAATAAAGCAAGTGATGTGTGATGGTTGCACATGAACATTTTTATGTCTTTAGCTTCTACCGCCATTGGATTCACCCAATCTATCTTTTCAACATCTTTAAATGCATTGTTCGACATCTGAACACAACACATATTCCAAAAATTATGCTTGTAAGCACCCTACACCACCAAGCTATCTAACTTGGATACACGAGTTGAATCGGTAACCACTTGTACAACATTTGAGGGCCCAACCTCCTCCAGGACATCCTTCAAAATTTGAAATTGGAAGTTTGTATCCTTCCTCTTCCCTAAACAACAAATAGTTCTAATAAAATAAGAGCTAACTAGACATGTGGCAATGATATTGATGAGTGGTTGATGTTTAATATAAATCCATCTATCCATGATGGTAGAGAAGACCACCCTTATCCAAGTTTTCCTCATCTCTGTCATCACCACATTCAACTTAGAATACTCTTTATCAAGGAGGATAGTGTGTAGTTTATGTCCTCCAGGAGGGACAAGGAAGGAACCAACAAAAATTACATCTTTGAAGTTTTGTTTGATTTAGGGATAATGTGCTACATGAAATTGTATGACATGGACATTAAAATTTTTGGCTATAGAAAGCTTAACTATTTATTATCATTACCGTAGACACAAAATCACGCACGTTCGGTATTATTTAGTCCCGGTCTATTACTACTATTCATACGGTTTTTGAGTGAAGAAATTACTAATTAACTCCCGTCTTTTGACCATTTTACTTTTTTTTTTGTCATTTCCGACCTCCCACACATACATGCCCAATCAATTTTGTTGTTTTGCGTCATGTTATCCCTGACTGGGGTGCCCTAGGTGCCATAGTCCCATTTGGGGTGCCGTGATCCTTTTCCCACTTCATAGCCATCTTTTGGCCACTTTCTAGCCATTTGAGGTTTGTATCTTTTTGGTGGTCGGCCTCTTCAGGGTTAATTATGAAATTAGAATAAGAGAACTATATAAATTTAAATTTTTGAGACCATAATGAGGGACCAAGAACTAGTCACTACTATCATCACTTAAGGTTGCATCCATCAAAGGCTCGATTTACATCCATCTAGCTCCATCAAAAAAGGGCAAGGCTGGTTCATCTACATTACATTGCATAGGAGGGGGGTTTATTCTATTACATTCACCATTCTATTACATTTATACATCTAGTTATAACTCGCTACTTAAAAAAAGTGCGACTGACACAAGAGCACCTAGGGCACAACTTTCACACACACACCTAGAACTACATTTGGGTCTGAAATGTAGTGCAACACTTAGTTAGTAAGTCCATCATTGTGGCCGCTAAGGACAGTCTGACCCCTTCATTTGCATCTTTTTTTTTAAAGGTTTTGATGTTTGGCTTGGGCTTTTTGTAGGTTTCTCCTTCATCCTTACTTACCAACGACATTTAGCGTAACAACACTTTCTAGCCATTTGAGGTTTGTATCTTTTTGGTGGTCGGCCTCTTCAGGGTTAATTATGAAATTAGAATAAGAGAACTATATAAATCTAAAGTTTTTATACCATAATGAGGGACCAAGAACTAGTCACTACTATCATCACTTAAGTTTGCACCCATCAAAGGCTCAGATTGACATGCATCTAGCTCCATCAAAAGGTGACAAGGTTAGTTCATCTACATTACATTGCCTAGGAGGGAGGTTTATTCTATTACATTCACCAGTTCCATTACATTTCTACATCTAGTTATAGCTCACTGCTTCAAAAAGTGTGACTGACACAAGAGCACCTAGGGCACAACTTTCACACACACACCTAGAACTACATTTGGGTCTGAAATGTAGTGCAACACTTAATTAGTAAGTCCAACATTGTGGCCTCTAAGGACAGTATGACCCCTTCATTTACATCTTTCTTTTTTTTTAGTGTTTTGATGTTTGACTTGCGGTTTTTTATAGGTTCATCCTTCATCCTTAATTACTAACGACATTCAGCGCAATGCAACAAAACACACACAACAAATAGCGAAGGCTTTAGATCATCTAACGACCCTGTGATTTGGGCTTCTAGACCTCCTGCATAGACCATAGGCACCCATAACTCAGATGAGGGCGCCCCAGGTGTCCCCATCCTTCTCCTGGCACTCTGGTCCAACCAAATAACTCGGTTTTGTACTTTCTAGAGCTCCTGAGTGGTCACACCTGCATTTTGTTCATCTGGTTTATTATGTGACATAGTCCCAAACAACTGTCAAATCAATGAAGATATTTCTAACCCTATTTGTTAATTAGGGTTTCACCTTTTCATTTACTTAGCTGCTTGGGTCACTTTCTTAACTTAGTTTATACATTTATTTCACTGTTGTAATTCTTATATTATCTCTAAAACTTCAGATTTTAGTTAATCATTTTGGTGAATCTGATGTTTTTCACGCTTAGGATCCCTCATTTTTCCTCTATCATGGCTCCCAAAGTTGCTCAAGTTTATTTATCTGATCTACTTAAGAGATATCCCAATTGCCAAGTTACCTTGCAAAAATCCCTAGACACCAAGTATCTTGATGACAATACACTACGCGACACAAAATAATTCCTATATTTACTCGTCTATTTGATGACCTTAATGATCCTCCATCTAATCAACCCCTACTAGAATCGATTCAAGATTTACATTGTTTGTTTTAATATAATTTTACGGCAATGGAATCCATGATGAAATATCTCAAAACTAAAATTCAACATCTTGAGAATGATTCTCAGGCTCATGATTTTTCTCCCTCTCCATCTCATTCCATGACTACTACATGTGCTTATATTAGTGAGCCTCAAGTCATACAATTATCAGAGCCTCTCATCCTTGATCGCAATACTCAACAACATGACCTTCTTACTAAACTCTTTAGTCGTCAATTGATCACTTTACCTTCTAACCTCCTAACTCCTCAAGACTGTGCATACCCAGTCAATACTGTGTTTTATCAAACTTAACATGAATCTCTTATCCCAATTTTTTTAGTACCTATTCCTTATCTTGGAACACTCTAATATCCTTGATCACCCATTTTAGGATAACATTAAGGTTCCTTTTAACATTAAATAGATTATTTCTTATCTTTTCATAATCTTCTCTTGATCTTAAACCCTGAAACAAGGTATCTTTAAAAATGTGAGGATTTTATTATTAGTTTAGGATTTATTTAGTTCCTAAAAGGATTCCAGAGGGTTTAAAACTCCCCTAATGTCATGATATAACTTAATCTCATTTATTTATTTAGATACAATGTGAATTTCACCAAGTATTCATTCAAACCATGTTAGATCGAGTATACAATTTCAAGATGATTTTAATCCTTATTATTTAAGAACATTTGTCATATTTCCGCTCTTAATCATTACATACTTCTAGAAGGCACAAATTAGAACCCTTCACTCAAATTTCATACACTTAACCAATCTGATTACTTCCTTATTCAAATATGCATCCTGCATACATACCTTAAGCACACAGATCTACAAACTTGCGTAGGAAAGTTTCACTCTCAAATTCTCCTTGATGACTATTCTTGTGGTTGTCCCATTCTCACACACATGTGGACACAATCACACAATCCTTTCAATGAGTTTCAATCCCAAATTCATGGAAGTTTATCTCATAATATTACTTAAAACTCTTGGTAAAATAGCAGATAAAACACACAAAATACTCAATTAATTTCATATGGAGAATGTTACAAATATATAGGAAATATAATTCCTAAATAATAGGACGTAGCTATAAAAACTCACTAACTTACGTGAGTTGTTTCTAACACACTAACCAAATATAATTGTTATTGTTGTTTTATATAACAAGTAATAAAATTTTACTAACACATACTTACAACATAATAATTACTTCACGTAATTATTATTTACTAATGGAGCACTAATATATTATATTTCCTAACATTCCCCCCCTTAGTGCGAACATGGGGAAAACCTGCCTTTGTACTTGCACCTGCACATGATGATCACAAACCTCAAGGATGGTTTTGCAAACGGTTTACCAAAAACCGAGAATGGTGGTTTTGCAATTGGTTTACCACAAACCACAAAGTGATGGTTTTGCGAATGGATTACCAAGAACCAAGAATGGAGGTTTTGCTATTGGTTTACCACAAACCACAAATGAAGGTTTTCAAGTGGTTTACCTACAACCACATCATGATATGACAAGTACTATTCTCAGCTCTCATCACATCTCACTACAGGTAATAACATAGGAAATTCTGTTGAAATTTGCTGCTCGTACATACATAGAAAAAATCTGACATAATGGAAATGGAACATTGGATCATGTTCCCCCCCTCAATGTGAAATTTCCACTTAATGAAAATTGCAAACTGTATCGCACTGGAAGCACTAAAATCAAACTACACACACACACATGTCACCAAAGCTGATATGTGGCCCCATTGTTGGCAACTAACGAGAGGTCGTTGAACGACCTCCAACCTCTGATTCCTCTGTCCTCCAGTATATGAGTTGCTAACTCAGCCAGATGTGATCATGAAGCTCAACTACAACTCGGATGTCGGATTCCACTGAAAATGCATCCGTGAGGATTTTTTTTTATAAAATTTTGACACTTACAAATATTGGAAACTTTTTACAATAACT
Organism: Taxus chinensis; assembly: GCA_019776745.2. Taxonomy (NCBI): domain Eukaryota; kingdom Viridiplantae; phylum Streptophyta; class Pinopsida; order Cupressales; family Taxaceae; genus Taxus; species Taxus chinensis. The sequence continues at coordinate 3,267,995 of CM034149.1, forward strand.
CTTACTCACAATATTAACAAACAACACAAAGACTTATAACACCTGGAAAATACAATTTACGATAATCCACAATTAACTGACAAATAGTTCTATAGACAATATTATAACTCACTAACTTTTGGTCCTATGAGGATTAACTTCAAAACATCTTCCACTTATTTGACACCAATATACTATCGACTCATAATTAATATATATTATCTTACTCGAAACATGAAATAACCATGCAACATAAATCATGGAAGGGAAACTAAAAAACTACGATTTCCTATGCAATCTTAAATCACTGCTTGAATTTTACATGAGATCCCGCAACATCAAACTTCTACCTTCCATGTAAAACATTCCTTTCCCATCAAGATTATTTCTGATCACAACAGAAACTGCATACAAGGCCTTGAATGCTTCCTCCAAATGGCTAGGTTTTACCATCTTTATTAGTTTAGGCAAAACACCTATCTCAAGAAGCTATTTCTGAACAATAGGATTATTTGGACTAGCTGTTCCAAAAACCCATGCAACAATTATACGCAATTCATCCTCTGCTATATCAATATCTTTAACAACAGCTGAAAGGCCTTCAAGTTTATTCATGTCAATTGCATTGTCAATAGGTTCTACAAGAACAAGAAGTCCATGTAGAGCTCGATGGTGATCTTCCACATACAAAGAAGAATTATTGAGATCTATGATTGCTATTTTCACTATCTTAGAATCATATGGCATCCGAAAATTTTCCATCAACTCCTTTATTTCTTTTCGACGCCTCTCTAGTTCTTTATAACTTAGTTTCTGAATTTCATGTGCAACTCCCCTTAATTTCTCTGGATCAGAATGGCCAATAGACCACTGCAACATACTATCAAGAGAAGAGAACACATTTTCTAGTGTGACCATCTATTGCTTCGATTTCATTTTCTGCTCCAGAGCTTTTGCTGAGTCGATACAAATTTTGATGAAGAATCAACACTGAGGTCTTTGGTAAGACAGACGTACACAATAGATTAAATTATGAATGGCAATTTAAAACTCCTCCTAACAAAATTTTATGCAGACCCAGTGCGTTGGATATTGGAAAATGATGATTGGAGTCTCGCCACTGTTGTGGTGACATAAAAGAATAAATTTGTGCGGAAACGTAGAAGGATCCTAGATGTTTCACCAAAATAGAATAGTAATATGAGCACAACAAGATAAATCACCACGCCAACAAACTAATTCTTTGGTATAAAAATATTTATGAAGAAACTCATAAATTTGGGGCAATATTGTAGACTATGGCGTTGCCCCTACTACCATTCTATTTATCCATCAAAATAGGATCAATGTCATGCTTTGATACCAAATCTTGGTAAAATAGCATATCAAACACACAAAATACTCAATTAATTTCATATGGGGAATGTTACAAATATATATGAAATATACTTCCTAAATAATAGGAAGTAGCTATAACAACTCACTAACTTACGTCAGTTGTTTCTAACACACTAACCAAATATAATTGTTATTGTTGTTTTATATAACAACTAATAACATTTTACTAACACATACTTACAACATAATAATTACTTCACGTAATTATTATTTACTAATGGAGCACTAATATATTATATTTCCTAACAAAAACTCTTACACACATTTCTATCCTATTTAAAGAAGCTTTTATTAGATCGTCAATGAAATTGCAGAGTTTTAAGATCCATTAGGGCTCTGATCCCGATATTTCTCAACCCCACACACCTACATCACTCTCCATACACTCATCCCTACTTCTTCAATTCGAATACCTCTATAAGAATGAGGTGATGGAAGTTAGTTAGGCTCTAACTAAACTAACCCCTATTATGGTTAGTCTAACCTTGTGTGGTTTATACCATAGTTAGGGTCAAATAGTCATGTTATTAGGTGAGTATTATGTCTCAAGACCAATTTACACCTTTTATTTATCCTAAACTAACACCTGGGATTATAACCTAGTAACAAGACAATTTGAAAATTCAAACTTGTAGTTTTGGAGGGAAACCACTTATTTCAAAGCTAAAGAGTCCAAATAGACTAGTTACATTACATTGAAATCCAAATGGACCTTTCACACACCTAGATAGCTAGGAAAATCCAAAATTTCATGTTTACAATGATGCTCCTGCATCATACTCCCCAAGTGGAGATAATTGAGCCCAATTTTATCTTTCTTTCTTCCTCTTTTTCCAATTCATTTGCTTCATTAAAATTCTTCCTCTTATGTTGTGTTTGAGCTCATCTTCATGTTCCTTAGTTTTATTTTGTCTTCTATTTGATTTATTGGATTCTATCTTGCTTTTCTTGTCATCCTTTTGCTTTATTCTTTCTCCATATTCATCTTTTGCTTTCTCTTCTTATTTTAGTTCTTCCTTCTCTTCATTTTCATGTTTCATGTCATCTTCCCCATTCATTTCTTGGTCCATGCCTACAAACACAAAGCTAAAAGACACCTTAGTTAAATAGAGAAAAAATAGTCTCCACCTTGTCTTGTTTCCTTATCAAATTGATTTTTTTATCCTTTTGTTGATCAACCCCTACTAATATCATTTTGTTTGTTTATAGATTATTAGATTCTTGCTTTATTTCCTCTTGTATCTTCTTCATGTTTTCCTCTTTATTATATGCTTCATTTACCAAAGTTTCTCTAGTATTTGCTTTAGTTTTGACATTATGTTCTCCACTCAACCAACTATGTTAGGAATTATTCCTAACATGGGTGCATTAGTTAGTTGCTCACATTATTAAATATAAATTAGTGTGTGTGTATATTTAGTATGTGGAGCATATTATTCAAATAATGTAAGCGGGTTGTTAAAATCACGTAAGAATAGCGAGTGATAAATTTTATGGATAGTGGTGCAAAGCCTTATTAAACTTTAACCATTCACAATGAAAAAATACTCAAAAAATTCAAATTTAAGCCTATAAGGTCTTCTAAAGCAACTTTCTTGAAAAGTTTACAAACACCTCCAATCATACTATTTTAGGATCTTGGACTAAATTCACTTATCCAAAGATTACACCTTTTCTCTATATGTCATACACTGTTATTCCAGTATAAAATTGAATTCAATTCAACCAAGAAGATTTAAAGACTTACCTTACAACAAGAAATGACCTTAAGTATCTTCTTAGTCAACTACTCCCACTAAGCTCAAATTTGGAGAGATCTAGAAGTGTATGAGATAAACCAAAAACATTCTTCAATTCTCATTACCTTATTTGAGGTGAGGGTTAATTTTTATAGTTTCACTCTCCAAGTATTACTCCTTGCTTCAAATTCTCCTTTTGGGCTTCTCAACTCCTTACCAATCCTTCCTCAAGGGAATTTTTCTCTTAGCTTTGATTCTAGAGCCTTACTCCACACAATAAGCTTAATTTAATATACCCATTTGCTTCTCTTATATGTACTTCAATTTTCACTAGGACGTTTTTGTAATATTTCCTTCTAAAACACCTATCTAGTCTCTAAATTAGGTCCTTTGAACTATCCAAGGGCTGGAAGTACAAATGTTATCAATTATAGACATTAGAGAACCAGTTAGGTATTCAAAATCTCTATTTCACTTATAGGAGGTTTCCAAGATTCTATCTTCAACTTTTCACTCCTTGACTCATCCTATATACCCTTCTATAACAACCTTGATCACAATGTTAAGCCTTCTTGTACTGTACAGTCCTTCAAATCACAATTGTTATCTCAATCAACAAGTGGAGTTCCTTTATACCTCAAACTATCATTGCATGATGAAAGGGAAGACTTTTAAAATATACTCCACAAGTTTAGTCTCGTTCTTACTCCCAAGGCATCTTTTGGCATGAAGCTTTCTAACTCCTTGCTTTGTTTTGTCTCAGTCTTATTTGAAAGGAATAACAAGAAAATATCAACCAAATGATAAACGTAGGATCCTCAAGTCATTTCATTCATTTTGACTAAGTGTACTAAGATATTCCTGATGAGTTCTCATCCTATAATCCACTTTCATAGTCATTTTTGTTTCTTAACTATCTTTTTTTTGTAAAAGAATGATCACCTATGAGTTTTAAAGATAGTTGTTACGTTTTTCTCATTTTCTGAGTTGATTCATAAGTTCCCACTCTTCAAATTTCATCAAAAATTCTTAACTACAACTTACTAGAAGGTCTTGGCACTTCTCCTAGTTTTCTATCTCTTCCAAATCACATTTACATACAAACCCTAGGTCAATGCAACCACTCATAGCCTTGTAGATAACTGGTAAAGATTCCTTGCATCTAGAAGCCTTTCAAAACTCAATATTTTAATACTACCTTTAGGAGACTCTTCCCAAGATATCTTCCAAGTTAGAGATTTGTTATCTCTATAGGATTTAGAAACGACAAAATTCTTTAAACCGCTAAAGAGGGTTTTCTCACAGTCCTTAGAAGGTGATAATTGATCTCCAGTGAAAAATAGTTTATTTTTCAAGATTTGAAATCTTTCTTGATGTTTTATAAAAAATCTCTCCACCTTTTTGACTTATCAGTGAAGTTCAATTTACTCCTCAGTTTCAAAGATGACCTCAATTTTCTCTACACTACCTCCTTGAACAAAATTAACTCAATCTTGTATCAATTTTCAAAAACCCTGATTCTCAATTCTATTTAGCAAGATCTTAATGGACATGAAATGAGTCCTATGAATACCCTAAGTCCCTTCCTTTTTAATACAACATTCTTCAAATTAAGATACATTCACATTTTGATCCAACTTGATCAAACATTTCTTCAAGTAAACTGTGAAAGTCTTAATACATTCAAATCCAACTTGGTTCCACATGAAAACACTAAGATATCATTCCTTGATCAATATAAATACACAAAACAAGATTTTCCTTTCTAGATTAACTTCAAACAACCTGTATAAGACTTCAAGGATCACTAAAATGTACAAAAACCTTTAAACCTCATCTTCCAAAACTGTGTATACACAAATTTATTCTTCCAAACACTCTTGGAATCATATAATATCATATGACCATTCAAATGATGAATGGAAATTAGTTACAAATATTTATTTATACCTCCCAAAGTTGGTTTCCCACCGAATAGGGCATTTTTAGACCTTAAAATCATACAAATTTACCTTTATTTCAACACTTTTAGGCCTAATGCTAGACTAAAACTTAATAACTTCATGTTCTAAGTCATAAATTAAAATTTAGCCATTCATAAAATTTTCCACCACTTAACATTGCTTAAATGAACTCAAGAGAAGACTAACAACTTCTAAACAACCCAAAAATGGACTCCAAATTTGAATTTCTTCCTTTTGAAGGGAAAGTACCATTTTCAAAATTTGAAGAGTCTAAACACAAACTAGCTCACCTAAATGACATTTAATGACATCTAGAACTCATTATTATACCTACAAGACAAAAATTGGATGTTTCCATCCTTTATACACATCATAGAGTGGATGCTCCTGCATCAGATAAGCAAGAATATAGGTTGTAAGAACAACCTATCTAAAATAAAGCTAGTTGTTATAGGAGTTAGAATAATATGGGCCTCTATATTTGTAATGTATCCTATTATTTAATTAATTGAAGATGATTAATTAATTCATGATTCTACACATTTGAGCCTTTGGATATTACCATAAATGGGGTTCTATTTTCATGTGGTATCAGAGCAGGATTTGAACCTCTTCGTTTTCCCTCTATTCAAGTGTTTTTGCCTCAAAATGGTTTAATGGTTATGCAGTGTTGCCCACATGCAAATGCCATTTTTTCCATTCACCCTTTCTTGCATATTGCCAATAGTTTTGTAGTGTAGACCACATACAAACTTTTGGCATTCATCATTCACTCGCATGCTTCTCACTCTCCATCCTTTCCATTCTATTCAAAATTTATTCACTCCATCTTGTTCCTTTTTCATTCAAAAATCAGAATATATATAGATATATTGTAGTATATACTTCTGTTGATGTTTTTGGGTGTTGGTTGTTGTGCATGCTTCAGATTTATATGAAATAAATTTTTTATATGAGAGCACTGAGATTAAATTCCATAATTGTTTAAATGCAACGGGTTCAACCATTTATTTGGTTGTATTAGATGGTCCAGTCTTCAATCCTCAACTTGTTTGGTAGATCAACAACATGACTCACTCCATCTCCTGTCAACATCAAATTGATCTTGGTGTTGAATATCTCTATGCCGTATTATAATGAGTCCTCCACTTGTGAGATCTATAGCAAGTTGTTTCAAGTCTCTAGTGCGGCTCCAAAGAAATTTATTTGTCTTTTGATTAGCTCATAGATCTGGCCCCAACCGTGGCCTTGCTGGATTCAAACCCCATATCGGTGAGATTTTTTGGTGAACAAGACAATTTCACTTGCTCCCTCGAATCACAGTCACGATTTTATCATCGACATCGACATTGAGATATGGATCCTAATATTCTCATGATGAGTCCCAACTCAGTACATCTACACTGAAATCTTGTGCAATACATGGTCAAAAGATATTCCTCATATCTGGTTTAGCCCCTTCCACATGACACTACCCAATTCATGGCTCAAGCAAGCATTCAAGACCCCTAAAGGATTTCAAATCCCACAACGAGCATCAATAGATCCAATTACTCAGCCTCGATGCTTAAACTCCCTCCATAAGCATCACTTAGCTCCATCCATTACATCCTATCTTCATCGAGGAATTCTCTCCAATGGTGGACAACAAACCCACATTTGGCAGTGAAAGCATGGTGGACAACAAACTCCCATAAATCTTGTGTTTAACATCAAAATACTCCAAATAAATGTATTAATTTTTGTATTGGATTATTCCCACGTTGGATGGTTTGAGTAACAACTCTAGAAGCATGTATTATTGGTGGTTAACTATCCTTTTCACAAAGGCATAAGAGGAGAAAGTGGTAGAAGGTTTGAACCATTTCGAGCACCTTTAATTATTTATAAAGGAAAAATTTTTATTGGTATTTTTTTGAAAAGGGGGGAAGAAATTTAACTCAGTTTGATTAACTAAAATTAACTAAAATGTGGTATAATAGTAGTTAATCTAATCTAGAACAACATGTAAATACAATAGGCAAATGCAATAAATAAATGTGGAAAATGACCTAAGGAACTAAGTTGATGTAAATAGAAACCCTAATTTACAAGAAGAGTGAGGATGTGACTCAACTAGTAAGAGGAGCTCGCTAGACTATGTCAAAAAATAAACAAAATAATCTAGAAGCAGGAATGACTGTGTAGAGGTTCTAAAGAGGACAAATATGGACTGATTCTTTAGACTAGGGCACCTAAAGAAGGATTGGGGCACCTATGGGCACCTTGGTCTGCAATATGGGTGCTCTGGTTTGTGTAGGAGGTCCAAAAATGAGTTTCACAATTCTGACATGTAGTCTAAAACTCTCGGTATGTGTCACATCAGATTCATTGCATTGTGTCAAGTGTCGTTAATAATCCAAGATGAAAGAAATATTTGTAATAAACCACAAGAAGTATTGAAACCCTAAAAAAATAAGAATACAAATGAATGGGTATGACTGACCTTAGCTGCCATAATATTGGGCTTACTAACTGAGCGATGCACTACATTTTGGACCCAAATGTAGTTATGGTGTGTGTGTGTGTGTGTGCATCATGTGTCATATGTGCTTTTGTGCTAGGCGCACTTTTTGAAGTAGCAAACAATAATTAGATGTAAAAATGTAGTAGAATGGTGGATGGAATAAAATAGAATCCCCTCCTATGTTTGTGTGATGCAGATGTACCAGCGTTGTCATTTTTGATGGAACTAAATGTATGTAAATGACCTCCAAATGAATTAGATGAATGCAACCCTAGGTGGATGATTGTAGTGACTAGTGTTTGGTCCCTCATTATGGTCTCATAACTTTATAATTATAGGGTTCTCTTGATCTAATTTCGTAATTAACCCCGAAATGGTTTACCACCAAAAAGATAAGAAGCTAAAATGGCTAGAAGGTGACCAAAAAGTGGCGAGAAAGTTAAAAAAGGATCAGGGCACCGTTGGTGGGACTACGGCACCCCAGTACTAGCCTGGGCACCTAGTCAAAGCTAAAATAATGTGAAATGACAAAATATGACTGGGCATGCAGGTGCAAGAGGTTGGGAATGACAAAAGAAAAGAAAGTAAGATGGCCAAAAGACATGGGTTAATTAGTACTTTCTTCACTAAAAAACCTTCTAAATAGTAGTATGAGACTGGGACTAAATAGTGTCTAAAGTGCATGATTTTGTGTCTACACAGTTTAAAAAAATTATAAGGAGGATTAAATTGTACTTGGATGCATTTTCAATTACAACTGACATCTAACAATTATTTACATTAAGGAGAGTTTTGAAAATTAGGTCAATGAATGTTGCAGCTCCAGACTATTGTGTCCTCTCCCCATGTTAGCACTAAGGGGGGGAATGTTAGGAATTAGTCCTAATATGGGTGCATTAGTTAGTTGCCCACATTATTAAATATTAATGTGTGTGTGTGTGTGTGTGTGTGTGTGTGTGTGTGTGTGTGTGTGTGTGTGTGTGTGTGTGTGTATTTAATATGTGGAGCATATTATTAAAATAATGTAAGCGAGTTGTTAAACTCATGTAAGAATAGTGAGTGATAGATTTTAGGGATATGTGAGAATATAGGTTGTTAGAACAACCTATCTAAAATAAAACTAGTTGTTATAGGAGTTAGAATACTATGTCCCTATATATTTGTAAATTATCCTATTATTTAATTAATTAAATATGATTGATTAATTCGTGCTGCTGCACATTTGATCCTTTGGCTCTTCCCAGAAGTGAGGTTCCATTTTCACTTTCATTATACTAACAGTTGTATTTTCACCTTTGACTGATTCAAATTGAGTTTGAGTTTGTTCACAATCTTCTTGTCCTTGCATTTCTTCATTTTTGATCTCTAGCTCTTCATTCAAGACATTGTTTCTTGCCTTCTCTTCTTTATCTTGTGTACTTGCATTCATGCATAAAATAACACTATCAACTTGAAAAATTGGAGGCCATTTAGCCTCTTGAGAAGCTCTTTGCAAGATCTCTTTCCCATCTTATTCAAACTACTCTTCTTCTTCACTAGTTTCTTCTTCTTCACCAAACATCACCTATCTTTAAATAACACAAACTAACATCCATAAATCTTCCCTTCCTTTCTTTTCTCTCTTTTCCATGCTATCATTTGCTTCCTTATTATTTCTACAAGCCATTGTATAGGCCATTACACTCTCTTCTTCATATTCCATACCAAAATTTTGTTTTCCTTCTTTCTTCTTTCTATTATCCACTTCATGTCTTCCTTTATCTTACCAATATTTGTCATCATCTCCTCATTTGTACATGTTATCTTCCTTTCAATATTTTTCACTTTCTTGTAGTAGCCACTTCTCAAGAAACCTCTCATTTCACTCTCTTTTTCTCTTCTTTCTCAAGTAAGTCTATTTCACCTTGCTTCTTCTCAACACCTCACCCTAGGTTTACCTAGTATTTTAGTGCTTCTTCACTCTTCTTTTCACCCCCAAGTTTCTTTCACCTTGGAGCACTCTTCTCTTTTTTCTACTTCTCTTTCAATCCTTCTCAAGGCAAAGGTTTCCTTGCTTATTATACCTTCACTTTGCACTTCTTCTTCTTTTAAAATTTTCTTTCCTTTTTCCAAGAGCACCAACCTCACTCTGATACCAAATTATGCAAAGAACAATGAAAAACTCAACAAACTCAACCAATTAAATTGTTAGAATGATATCTTCTAAAAAACACCAAAAATTAAGTAATTTCAACGTACTCAAGAAGCCAAATTCTTTCTCAACGACACAAAAATGCTTATGCAACCGAAAACAAAATCAACAACACTTTCAACAAGCTTAACTACACCCGATAAAAATAATATGGCCTTTACAAAAGTTTCATATCATTAATTCCACTCATTTACCTTGAAGACCTCTCGTATTGCTTGTAGCCCTGAAAAATGTGAAATTTTGATGAAAAAAAAAATACACTGAGTCAAGATCCACTGTCAAGTTGTTTTGAGACCCATTATGCCCATTTAAGAGGTTACAAAGTTTCATAACGTGCTTCCAAGTTTGTGAAATGTTATTGTTAAATTACCATTCTAAGAAAGGCTTAATTACTAGCCCTAAATGCATATGAACCTTATAGTTTTGAACAATCTAGAAAATTTCAGGAAAAAGTAAATTGCTTTCCATATACCCTTTAAGACATTTTTACTTTGTAGTCAATTTCATGGTCTGATCCCAAATAGATCACTTCCAACTCAATTTTCTCCTTTTCCTTTGTTAAGCAATAAGGTCTCTTAAGGGTTTTGATGAGATTCCTATGGTTTTATCTCTTCTCATTGTTATCAACCTTACCAACCTCTTGAATCACCTAAATACCCCTTGTTCATGCCTTTTCAATGTCTCATTGCTCTTTCATCTCCCAAACATACCATCTCTCTATGCTTTCCTTTCAAGATACCTTGTTCTTCTCAAACCCTAACAGTCCTTTCAATTCTATTTTAGAATTTTATTTGGTATTTTCATAACTTCTTATCACTCTCCATCTAACACCACTTATCCTTCTCAATATATTCTCTCATGACACTCATTGATGCTTATCTTCAAGACACTTCCTATCACATGATTATTTGGTTCTCTAGACTTCTCAAGAATACTATAAATGACAATATGAATAGCTTCAAGTTTTGATGACTTTAAAATATGTTTCCACCTCTAAAGGATTCAAATACACCCTAATAACATCCTACAACTTTCTACAATATATTTTTTGCCAAATCACCCCTCAAATCACTATCTCACTCCAAAATAGGACTGTCAGGAGTTCATGTTTAAAATTGTACATACATTTCTAGCATTTATCCCATTCTTTACATTTTAAACTCTTATAGAATTCATCTCAACTCCTCTCAAACCTTCCTTCAATTGTCAATACTCCACGAGGCTCTCAAAACTTGGAAAAAATCTTATTACTCAAATTCCTTACCTTCTAACTCCTCAAGAATGTGCATACCAAGTCAATAATGTGCTTTATCAAACTTAGCATGAAGCTCTTCTCCCAGTTGTTTCAATACCTATTCCTTAACTTGGAACACTCTAATTTCCTTTATCACCCCTTATATGATAACATTAAGGTTCCTTTTAACATTAAATAGATTCCTTCTTATCTTTTCACAATCTTCTCTTGATCTTAAACCTTGTAACAGAGTATCTTCAAAACTCTGAGGAGTTTCTTATTAGTTTAGGATTTATTTGGTCCCTACAAGGATTTCCAAGGGTTTATAACTCCCCTAATGTCATGAAATAAATTAGCATTATTTATTCTTTTAAGATACAATGTCATATCGAGTATGCAGTTTCAAGATGACTTTAATCCTTCTTATTCAATAAAATTGTTCATATGACTACCCTTAATAATTGCATAAATATAAAAGGAAAAAATTGGAATCCTTCACCAAATTTTGATACACTCACCTAGTATAATTACTTCCTTATTCAAATACTCATCTTGCATACATATCTTAAGCAGACCAATATACAAACTTGCTTAGGATTGTTTCACTCCCAAAGTATCCTTTATGACTATTCTTGTGGTCGTTCCATTCTCACACACTTGCAAACACGTTAATACAATCCTTTCAATGAGTTTCAATCAAAAATTCATAGACATTTATTGTATAATATTACTTAAAACTCTTACACACAGTTATATCCTTTATAAAGAAGATTTAATTAGATCATCAATGAAATTACAGAGCTTCAAGAAACATTAGGGATCTGATCTAGAGATTTCTCAACCCCACACACCTCCTTCACTCTCCACACACTCATCACTGCTTCTTCAATTTGAATACCTCTATAAGAATGAGATGATGGGAGGTAGTTAGGCTCTAACTCAACTAACCCCTACTATGGATAGTCTAATTATGCGTGGTTTATACCCAATTAGGGTGAAGTAGTCATGTTATTAGGTGAAGAGTATGTCTCAAGATCAATTACACCTTTTATTTATCCTAAAATAACGCATAGGCTTATAACGTATTAACAAGACAATTTGAAAATTCAATCTTGTAGTTTTGGAGGGAAACCACTTATTTCAAAGCTAAAGAGTCCAAATGGACTAATTACATTACATACAGGTCTCCAAATGGACCTTTCACACACCTAGATAACTAGGAAAATCCAAAATGGACTATTTACAATGATGCTCCTACATCACATTTTAGCATATTTTCGGGGCCAAATTCCTTCGTCTAGTGGTCCAAAATTGGCTCCAAGCCTTTTTTTTGTTTTGCCTAAAATGTAGAGTTTTAATATATTTTGATCTATTTTATGTGATGATCCAAGATTTAGCATACGCCTTAATTTAAAAAGGCATATTTTTTACGCAACAATTGGGGTCCATCCATGGTTTTTTACTTTTTAGGGTTTTTTGAGGTTTATGGTTTTCTTAGAGATAATGGGAAATAAAAAAGAAAATTGTAATGTTGTAAAATATTAGTGTGGATTCAGGAATGAGAAGAAAACTATTTTGAAGCTTCTGGATTTTTGTAAAATCATGCGTGCGCGTGCGTGTTTTGGAGGCATTTTGATCTCTTACAACTGGATCCACATTAGTTTTGTTTTCATTTTATATATGTTGTAATTAAGTAAGCCATGGAAATTGGTTTCTAAATGAGAAGTTTACTCCCAATTATATTATAGTTATTGTTGATCTTTGTTTTCAAAGTTGCAAAATAGTGTTGTTGAGGGATTGGTCTTGTACATAGTGTATAATCTATTGAGATGTTTTTATTTTGTTATGGATCAATATAATCTTGTTTTAATATATTCTCTCTATAAACTGTAAAGATGGCCAACAAGACTTAGGATGGTAAGCTACATTCACTTACATATTGGTGAATTCAATTTGTGGTTGAGAATGTTAGTGAACTTATGTTTGAGTTCTTAATTATATAAAATATTGATCAATTAGGGTTTACAAAAATGGTGTCACCCTAGAATATATTAGACCTTAGTAATATGTTGTTATATTTATCTTCTTAATCCAAAGATAGATATCCATGTTATGTGACTTCATAGTCTATTAGGCTTCTGTATGGATTAAGAGAGAGATATATATGGTATTGATTCCTGCTTTTTTGATATATCAATGAAGTATGCTATCTTATACATGAAATGTGAACACAAAATTCATGATCATTATTGAATGGGTTAAGTTGTGGGACCACTTGATTTTATTTTGAATTAAAGTATTCTATCTTATTCTTAGAAGTGAAGTACTTAAAAAATTAGGTTGTAATTTTTAGGGGATTTACACATGTCAATGTTTTTACATAGTAGTCCATTTAAAACAATTATTATGAAAAAGATAGATTTTAATAAATAGTATTCAATTTTCAATCACAATACATATTTCAAGCTTATTGAAGTCTTGACTTTATATTTAGGAAGAATTTGATAAGATATATCATTATTCTACATATAATGATTCTCCCTTACTTGTTGTATGCTTTGAAACCTGTGCTTGTTCAATTGCAATTTGGCTTGTTGTTGGGCCACTATTTTCCATAGCCACGATCCCTATTTCTATAACAACGGTGTTGAAAAAAGCTACAAGTCCTTCATTTTATTTTGTTTAACCAATTTCCCTCATGTCATTTTATAAATATGACAAGAAGGAGTTAGTTAACTAAAATAATATAGCTTCTCAAAACATTAATTCAAATAATAAACATTATTACTAGCTTACCAATAATTACACATTTTGGCGAACTACTATCATGTTTCAATGTTCCTTATCCTCTTGATTTTTATCTTCTTTACGGTCTACTCCAAGTCGGGCCTCTTCACCAATTTTTCTTATGAGCCTTGCTCTTGGAAGATACTCAATTTTTTTGGTATACTCAACAGTGATTTCTTAGTCTATTTTTGTCATGAGTTAGAGACTTGTTTCACTTCTTGTTGGTGAGAAAATTTGTTGATGGGACAAATTAGGTGCTTCCACCAACGTTCATGGGGATACACCCCTCTGCATTGAATGGTGTAGCTCCCATTATTGAATGAAAACTAATCTATTTCTATCTAAATGTTGTAGGTTGGCAAAATAGGCCAGGGATCACATAGGAACACTCCATTGAACCTATGGCAAAGTGCTTGTATGGGGTACAAGGGAAGAAATTACAATGATGAGGGGTGAAGGAGAGAAGTTAGGGAAGGATGGTTATTGCTGTGAGTAGGCCAATTGCAGAGTTCACACCCAATAATCGGAGTAGTTCATCATTCAATATAGAAGAAGGAAATAATGAAGTCACCAGTGGCACTAATGAATTAAAGACACATCGTTCCTTAGATTAATATATCAAGGATGTAAGGTTCCTTTCCAACACTATTGCTTACAAAAAGCATAAAAGAGAGAAGTAGAAGAATACACAGGAAAAGGGAATGGAAGAAATGTAGCTTTATTTCATGTGTTTTTGATATAAAGCTCAACACCCAAATCACAATCCACAATTGCTGCAACATAGATGCTATCAAAATCTAGCATTTTTAGGATCCCTTTGGAATGGAGAAGCCATCCCAATTTATAATTTTAAAAATATAGAAATTTGTAAAACCTCAATATTGTAGAGTCATGTATGATAAACAAATGATAAATTATATTTTTGGTGATCAACTATTTCGGGGTTAATTACAAAATTAGATCAACATAACCCTATAAATATAAAGTTATGAGACCATAATGAGGGACCAAGCAGTAGTCACTACTATGATCCACCTAGAGTTGCATCTATATATTACATTGGAAATCACTTGCATCCATATAGCTCCATCACAAGGCATAAGGCTAGGACATCTGCATCACACACAATATAGGGGGATGATTCTATTCTATTTCATGCACACATTCTTTTACATTTTCTACATTTATTTATTGCTTAAAAATCACTTAAGGTGTTGATTAATTAATTCCTGACAGTGTTCTCAAAGAAGCAAGAAGATCACTTAAGAGATTAGAGAAAATTTTGCAAAGGTGTAAACTTCATAAGATTTCTCTGAATCCAAAAAAATCTATGTTTGGAGTTACAAAAGGTAAGTCTTAGGTCATATTGTTTCTAAGGAAGGAACTAAGATCGATCCTGAACGCGTTCAAGCTATAAAGAATCTTTCCTTGCCTACAAGTGAACCTAGAGTCCACTCCTTCTTTGGAAAGGTGAGCTTTTGAGAAGGTTCGTGCCATATTTCGCCAAGCTGACTAAAGAAATCGCTGATATGATGAAAGGAAAAGAATCTTTCAAATGGTCAAAGGAAGGTAGAGAGGCATTTGAGAAAATCAAGGGTGCTATTGCAAAAGCTCCTACATTGGTGTGTCCCGATTTTAAGAAGGATTTTATAATTTATTGCTATTCTTCACCACACACAATCTCTACCATTTTGACTCAGCACAATCAAGAGAGGATTGAATCTCCTATCGCATTCATGAGTTCGGGATTCAAGAAACATGAACTTAATTACACTCGTCTTGAGAGACATGTGTACGCGGTGGTAAGAGCCCTGAACACTTCAGGTATTACGTGAATTCTCACACCAAATTCTTAGTTCCAGACACCACGGTGAAATCAATGTTGACACAATAGGAAACCATGATCTAAAAGAGGTAATTGGGTCTCCAAGATCCAAGAATATGATCTGGACATCAAGCCTACCAAGTTGGTTCAAGGGAGAGGACTCTGCCAACTCATTGCAGAGAATGAACCATGAGATAACTCTGAGAAGAATTGGTTTGAAGAAAATTTACCAATGGTAGTTTTTGTCAGTACCACGGGATGAATGGTATTCTGATATTGCCTAATTCCTCACATACGGCAAGTGTCCAGAGAATCTTACAGCTAAAGAGAAACGAGCTATCAAACTAAGAGCTTCCAGATACGTTCATTTGGTATAACACGTTGTTCAAGAAAGGAATTGACGGCATGTTCCTCAGATGTGTTGATAAAGAACAACAGCCTAGGTTGTTGGAAGCCTTCCACAATCATGCTTGCGGAGGTCATTTTTCTGGCCCGGTAACAGCCCATAAAATTCTAAGAGCACATTATTACTAGCCCACTATGTTTTCTGATGCTCAGAAATGGGTGACCAAATGTGAGGCTTGTCAACAATTTGTTGGAAGACCAAAGTTGGCAGCACTGCCTTTGAAGCCAATGTCATTGAAGAACCCTTCAACAATGGGGGTTTAGATTTCATCAGGGTATTGAATCCTAATTCTAGCGCTGGTCATACCCACATGCTCACCGCCACTGATTACTTTACTAAGTGGGTAGAAGCTATACCGGTGAAACAAACATCTACTGCAGTAATATGTGATTTCATCAAAGAAAACATATTGGTTCGTTATGGAATTCCTCACAAGATCATGACTGACAATGCCTCAATGTGGTGACGTGTGTCAAGTCACAGTCGATGTTGCTCGGATATGGGATATCATTGTCTCATTAGCATTCAGTTTTTCTTACCCGCAGTGTTACGGTCAGACATGAATGTAAACAACAACCACGCTCATTGGTGTACATGATCTTTTACACCCTAGTTGAATGAAAATCAAATTTGTAACTTTTTACCATTAACAAGTTATAGGATGCATTGATGCCGTCTGACCGCATAACTCCCAAAAGGTGATACTGAGATGGCATCCATTATTGTGTTGTCGTATGGATATCCTGCTTGCTCAAATCAGGGATAATTTTAGCGGCGAATATTCGTAATATGACAAAAATTTCATTTTAGGAAAATTTGAAAAGGTGAATTATTCGGAGTGGGTCGGTGTCCTGTTCGCCTAAAATATATAGTATATTTTTTTTTTGGGGGTCGGCTTCACCTTCATTTGAAAACATCAGACCTATAAAAACCTAGCTGATTCGCCAGGTAGTATACCTCAAGTAGCTTAACAAATTACCAATACTGTGAAATTTGAACTCGCATACCCTTAAGCACCAGAGATTCAGATTACTGTTAGCCTGTGATTGTTGACGCGCGACAAATGCAGTGTTGACGCGCGACAAGGGCTGTACTAACGCGCGACAAGAGCTGTACTAACGCGCGACAAGAGCTGTACTAACGCGTGACAAGAGCTGTACTGACGCGCGACAAGAGCTGTATTGACGCGCGACAAGAGCTTTACTGATGCGCGACTTGGGCTAGGAAGTGACGCGCGATAGAGAAAGGGTTGACACGCGACAGAAAGAAGTGTTGACACGCGACTTGGGCAGAGTTGACGTGCGACCTCAGACAGTTCATGTGCGACAACACCTCAGAGACTGGACAGAGTCGCTTCTTGGTTCTTTTGCTGACGCAGGACTCTTTTCAGAATAATGGAAGGTGCCAGCTCAAAGAATACGAAGAAGTCTCAGAAATCACTCTTCAAGTATTTTGGAAACTCTGCGGATACAGATATTGTAAATACCAATCATATAGATGCCACCAAAAAGAATCAGAATACTGACTGTGTGGAAGGTATTATTGAGGTGGACATGCATTCTGCATAGTATCACAGTCAAACAAATGAAACCTACGATAATATGCCAGATCTTGAAGATAATTGTTCCTGTTGGGGTGCAACCAGAAGTGCAGCTAGATATCACAGATATAAACACTCAGCAAAATGGAAGACAGAAATTCAAAATCAAACTCTGGTCCAAGAAAGAGGAAACCAGGGTGATTGTGATATTGCTCAAAATTCTACTCAAAAAAGTAAAGCATTGAAAACGAACAAGAATATGTGGACCATTGGCAGGACATACAAGTTTGATTGGGCAGCTAATTTCCATTTATTGAGCCTGTACAATAATCTAATTCTGAAGAAATCCCATGTGAATGTACATGTACAATATGTACGTGGAAATTGGGAAAGCAACAAAAAATGCAACTGAAGCTGGACACTATAGAAAAACATTGTGGAAAACAATATTTAACTGTAACGAGGGCAGATGGCCAGAAAATCAAAACACATAGGTGGAAAACTGAAAAGGAGTGCATGCATTTTAGATACGCAGCGGAATATGAGGCAGAGCAGAAAAAACACAGACATCTGTTGGAAAGAGGGAGGAACGATCACATCGCATATTGGTAAGATGAAAGAAACAAATCTACATGCAAAATTCATACATTCTCTACTCTTTTTCAATACTTAAAAAAGGAAGAGCGATGTCGGATTTCCTCGATTTCAAAGTTTTTGTATCAATTTAATGGAATGCTGAATGTACCTCAGTCTCATTGGTTTGAGAGTAGTGGATGGAAATGGCAAAATGCCTCTCGATGGATAGAGAAGGAAAGATTGAAAGAGAATGTAAAAAAGCAAACTTTATCTCTCTTTCAATTGATGAAGTTGACAGCAGTCGACAACACCGCATGGGTATGTATCCACATCTATACATTAAGAAATCATATAAGGACAACCCTCATCTGTTGGGTGTTATGAAAATGGTTGAAAACTGCAATGCTGAAAACCTATATAAAATAGTTGTTTCTCATTTGAAAGATGTTGCTGGTATGACTGATTATGAAATTGCTACGAATTTGGTATGCGTTGGAGCAGATGGTGCATCTGTCATGCAGGGTTACCGAACAGGGCTGTGTGTTAGATTACAAACAACAGTGGCCCCATATATGCTACCAATTCACTGTATGGCTCACAGAATGAATTTAGCATATAAATGGTAAGCAACCACGAAAATGTTGCTAAATTAGAAGACATCATAAGAGAAACTTCATGCCTATATGTCAAGCAGCCCAAAGCGTTTTCTCGAGTTCAAAAATTTGCAATTGGAATTACAGATGGCAAAAAACTTCTGAAGGATGTGTAGACTAGATGGATATCTTTGTATGAACCTGCATGCAGAGTTCGTGAGGAGTATCCTTCATTGGTTGGTTTCATGCACAAATACCGTCATGAAGTTAATAGGGCAAGGGACCTGTTGTTCCGCTTAACTGATTTGGAGACAGCTGCTTTAAATGGTTGGTATTTTCCAATGTTAAAGGAGTCAATACACTGATGAAGCATTGCACAGGGAGATCTAACTCTATAGTTGGATTTTATACGGATGAGGAAAATGGTTTAATGTTATGTCAAAGTCTTGATATATTGTACTGTTCCCAGGATAGGTTTGACTGCACCTGTTTGAAATTGGAGCGATTTATTAGATCTTAAAAATTCTAACAACTTTTGAGATTAATGATCCACGATTCCACTTGCATCTCTGTTAATGGGAGGAAATACCCATGCAATTTTGCCAAAAATGTCAAGATATTACAGGATGGACCGAGAAGATGTCCGTGAACGTTATTTGCTTTGAGTCTGTGGATCGTTGATGAACCAGAATAGAATAAAGCGTATAAAAAAAATTTCAGAAAACCTGTCATCAGATATTAGGGAAAGTTGTAAGATAAAATCTGGAAGCATGGGATTGTGATGAATCCGAATTTTGGGAATACAGAAGGTAGAAGGTGCGCCGGAACTTTGTCAGTAAATCTTTCAATTTAAATCAATGGGTAAGATAATGGAACAATTTACAAAGACGTCAGAGCTCAAGGGTAGAGCTCAAGGGTACGGAAATCAAAGGTATTGAATGCCGCGTTATTTTAAAGTTTCAGTAACAAATTTGCACCACAATGAGGACACACAATATAGGAATTAGATCAACCTTCTGAAAGTCGTGCTATTACAAGGCTTTGTGTGGCGAGGAATCTATCAAAAGTTTCTACTTATAAGGAAGATATCAGTGAAAAATTTCAGGACTATATGAGTTAGCCAGACAATGATTTTGGTGGGTCTGTGAGAATTGAATGAAAGGGTTTTCAGTGCATTGTCATTTATAAAAGCAAAAACTGAGAAAAAGGCTTGGATTAAAAAATCTGGAAATTGACATGAGGTGTTACGTTTTAGATACTCCCTCGAATTCCCTTTGCGAAAGAAGAGGTGTAAATAATACAGCTACAAGTACAAATATTCCCAACCTTGAGAGTGTAATTGGCTCTTCGTCACATTCTACAGAAGACAACATCGACTTTGATGAAGCTATTTGATAATGGATTGTTTCAACTTTAAAGTAGGTATCTTCTTTATCTATCATTTTTATTTTATCATTAAAGATGTTACAACAGGTCTATATACTAAAATGTCAGGCAATTCACCCATCTATCTCTAATCCATTTCCGTGTTGGAATTTTTTAAAACACAGATCTAGCTCATTACCAATTGAATTTCAACTTTAAGCAGGAATTCCCTTAATCTTATTTTTGTTTTCTAGAAGAGCAATTGCTGTGGAATTATGCGAAAGAAGAGGTGTAAATAATACAGCTACAAGTACAAATATTCCCAACCTTGAGAGTGTAATTGGCTCTTCGTCACATTCTACAGAAGACAACATCGACTTTGATGAAGCTATTGATAATGGATTGTTTCAACTTTAAGTAGGTATCTTCTTTTTTCTATCTTTTTTTTTTTATCATTAAAGATGTTTTACAGGTCTATATACTAAAAATGTCAGGCAATTCACCCATCTATCTACTAATCCATTTCTCGTGTTGGAATTTTTTAAAACACAGATCTAGCTCATTACCAGTGGCAGTGATGATTTCAACTTTAAGCAGGTATCTTTTTCCCCTTAATCTTATTGTTTGTTTCTATTCATTTTTTGACAGAGCAATTGCTCACTGGAATTCCCTTTGCGAAAGAAGAGGTGTAAATAATACAGCTACAAGTACAAATATTCCCAACCTTGAGAGTGTAATTGGCTCTTCGTCACATTCTACAGAAGACAACATCGACTTTGATGAAGCTATTGATAATGGATTGTTTCAACTTTAAGTAGGTATCTTCTTTATCTATCTTTTATCTTTATCATTAAAGATGTTACAGGTCTATATACTAAAAATTCAGGCAATTAACCCATCTATCTACTAATCCATTTCTCGTGTTGGATTTTTTAAAAACAAAGATCTAGCTCATTACCAGTGCAGTGCAGTGATGATTTCAACTTTAAGCAGGTATCTTTTTCCCCTTAATCTTATTGTTTGTTACTATTCATTTTTTTTTTCAGCTATGGTTATAATTAAAGATGTTACAGGTGTATGTATTTACATTTAGTTAAATACAATCTTTTTATTTTTTGAAAACGTGGGTTGACATCCGTCCGAGGAAGCTGTTACTTCTCGGGACTGACAATGTCAGGCAACTCACCCATCTATCTACTAATCAATTTTTTTGTGTTGAATTTTTTAAGACAAAGATATAGCACATTACCGGTGATGATTTCAATTTTAAATAGGTATCTTCTTCAACATAATCTTATTGTTTGTTACTTTACATTTTTTCAGCTCTTGTTATCATTAAAGACGTTACAGGTCTAATTCTTTATATTTACATTTATTTAAAGATATTGTTGGTCTATATATTTAAAGATGTTGCTGGCACTTCTCAGGACTGACAATGTCAGGCAACTCACCCCTCCATCTACAATGTCATGTTACCCTTGATGATTGCAATACGCAAGAGGTAAGCTAAACCCTAGCATATTTGCAATTATGTTTAATTTCTTACCAGTGATGATTCTTTCTTGATTTCTTAGAATTATATTTAATTTATTTTTAAATACAAGTCCACATAAAATTCCTAATAAAATTCACATAAAATTCGGGATAAACAATACATTATACGATTTTAAATATAAGTCCACATAAAATTCCTCATCATCCATATATATCATATCATCACCATATCATTATCATATCCTCATTATCATCATCTATCATTAATTATCAATTATCATCATTCATCATCTACGTCCACATACAATTCATGACAATGCAAGTAAACAAGAAACATACATATAATTCATGATAATAATCAACATCTAATGCAATTAAAATTAAAGATTGTATGTAAATCCATATAATTAAATTCAAATACCATAGTACATACACAATAGACATAGTAGAAGTTTTCAAATTCATTATTTAAAGTTTCCACAATAATAAAAGTTTCTAGTTTTCAAAACCCTCTTTTTCTTTATCCAATTCTACTCCTCTGCACTATTCCCCAACGGCTTCTTCCAGTGTGGCTGTACCTCTTTCCCAAACACCAGAAATCTCCATGCGACAGCCTTTTGGATCAGCTGCAGCGTATAAACTATCCCGTTGCCAATAATTTTCGTAACGACTAATAATCTCATTGATAAGAACCTTAGCCCTTCTGTCCCATTCTATAAGCTATGATTGATATGAGGAAGCATCTCCATCTTTCTCTCATCAACCCACACAAAATTTTTTGTGCTTGTCCAGATCTATGAAATACTCCTTTGCCCTCTTTAGAAGTACTTGTGCCCAAACCGGGAACCTGTATGGTCCAAGCAACAAGTGATACCTAATCAGCAAGTGAACAAAACCAGAACTTGAAACATATAAAGAGAAACAAACTAGCATTACTTTGTTGCACTATATGGTCCAGCCGGTTATCGATCCACTCAATGATTCTCTCCAAGCTTCATACTCAGGAATTGTGTAGAAAGATAACACATTTCCATTTTTGTGAGTTGCCTACATCAACATGTGCCGACATTAGACATGGAGATACATAACATCTGGAGGCTTAGAAAACAAAAATATAAAAAGTCTCGAAACACAACCAAATATACAGGGGGAACATTTACAGAAACTAAACAGCGCTATACAAAGATCATGTACCTGGTCTTGTCATTATCATCAGATGGCCATATCTTAAAGATTTAATGCTGTCATATATTTTATCTTCCTGTAGACCAAGGATTTTTTTTTTCTATTTACTATCTCTTTATTCTCCATTTGTTGGTGAGTGGTAGCTTCCCAAAAAATAGATATTCCTGCCACCTGATAGGATAAAGATAACTAAAATAACAAAAAATTAAATTGGAAAGTGATGTCGAAAACATGTCACAATACTACCAAATTCAGTATTCACATTTCCCTGATTCAAGGCACAAACACTTACAGCGACTGCAAGAGCCTTGGCTGAGTCACCCTCCATTAATATTAAAGTACATTGATCAGAATTCTTCCCCCCTGCTTGATTTGCATCATCAGGTTTGGGAACATCAATTAATTTCCCCTTCTTGGTTCCATCAGTTTTCTTAAGATCTTTTTTTTTGTTTAAACTTTTCCACTGCACTCATCAGGTAAAACAAAGTTACAAAGCTCATCTTAGACACTAGCATTGCAAAAATTACATGTACTCAGAAATGCTAC
This sequence comes from Taxus chinensis, assembly GCA_019776745.2. Taxonomy (NCBI): domain Eukaryota; kingdom Viridiplantae; phylum Streptophyta; class Pinopsida; order Cupressales; family Taxaceae; genus Taxus; species Taxus chinensis. The sequence goes on from CM034149.1 coordinate 3,291,323, forward strand.
ATATTAGACACCACGCCTGGATATATGGACATGGGCTAAAAATGTGAAACAGAATAAAAAATATGAATTAAAAAGATTTATACTTACAATCAACATGGAAACCAAACGTTGATTCGAGAAAATTCTTTTCTTCCACAAGTGTTGCCTTGGTTGTAACAATTGGTAAATTTTTGAACGGAAGGCCCGTAAAACGATGGATGTCATTTGCTTCGATACTGAATTGAAAAATTCGGCAATCGTTCAGAGTCACATAAAAAAAAAATGCCGTCCTCTGAATTGTAGGATGACAGAAAGTAATTCAAAATATCCGGATCTGTTTTCGAAATGGGGCATATTAACGATATGGATGTGAGGGCATAAGGGACATCGATTGAATTGGATTCTCTTGATTTTTGTTACTGAACTTGCAGTTGGGAAGCATTGAGACCTGCAAAAATTCAAGAGCCGGAAGATGAAAATGAGAAAATGACCGGTTGAAGGGTATTTATAGGCTAAATCGGGCGTCAATGGCTTCACTTGACGCGCGTCAATAGATGCCAGTGACGCGCGTCAATAGATGCCAGTGACGCGCGTCAATAGATGCCAGTGACACGCGTCAATAGATGCCAGTGACGCGCGTCATAGATGCCAGTGTCGCGCGTCGTCAATACGGTGTCATGACGCGCGTCAATAGATGCTGTCACAGTGTGCGCGTCATCAAAGATGCCATGACCGCATCAATAGATGCCAATAGATGATGCGTCAATAGATGCAGTGACGCGCGTCAATAGATGCAGTGACGCGCATCTAGATGACAGTGACGCGCTTTCAATAGGGGCCATGTTGCATCAGTCAAAATAATGGATTCCATTTTATCCCTTTTGCAACTAGAGGAAATTCCCTTCATGTTTGCAATGCAGCCAATTGAGATGGAAGAGTTTTCAAATTTATGAGGAAATCCCCAGACCAAAGAAACAAACATGATTGGTGTGTAGCCATTGATGATGAGACTTCTTTTTCCCCATAAGTTCAAAGAAACTTCATGAGCCTCCCACTTTCTAATCCACAATTATTCTTCACCCTTATCAAATATAAAAAAATGATCTATACACACAAATCTTCATGATAAAAACCTTGTATGTTTTACATTAAACTTCAAAGTTCTATATCGAGCTTGACCTATCTTTTAATCACATGGTTATTCCAACTTTGGTTAATCTAGCCTCCATAGCCTCCATTATCTACTCTACACAAAACAATATCCATGATAAAAAAACCATATCTTTTAAACCATGGTCTTGATTATTTCCCAAGCTCTAATTCTTATGGCCTGGAATTTAACTATTTCATAATTGGCTAATCTAGCCTCTACATCAATGATTTTTTCCAGCAAAACGTTATTTTCTGACAATGGTCTTGACTATTTTGGATGTCAAACAAGCACTGTAATGAGAGATTATGCACTAATATAGAGGTGAATCTCTTTAAAATAGAATTTTACGACACCATAAGTCTATTAAGAGAAATCCTAAATAGTAAAGATCTGTAAACAACCTTATTGAGCTATGATCATATGCACCCACCTTAAAAATTTGAAAAAAAAGAGATTTTTTAATTCAACCACTCCAAGAATCAGTCCCAAAGAGAGAATCTCAATATGTGAATCCTATACAACATATTTTACTATGATCATGTTTGCAAAATTCAATATTTTCTTATACACTCAAAATTATTCCAACTTATAGCCTCCCAGTTCTAATCCACAATTATTCTTCACCCTTATCAAATATAAAAAAAATGATCTATACACACAAATCTTCATGATAAAAACCTTGTATGTTTTACATTAAACTTCAAAGTTCTATATCGAGCTTGACCTATCTTTTAATCACATGGTTATTTCAACTTTGGTTAATCTAGCCTCCATAGCCTCCATTATCTACTCTACACAAAACAATATCCATGATAAAAAAACCATATCTTTTAAACCATGGTCTTGATTATTTCCCAAGCTCTAATTCTTATGGCCTGGGATTTAACTATTTCATAATTGGCTAATCTAGCCTCTACATCAATGATTGTTTCCAACAAAACGTTATTTTCTGACAAATGGTCTTGACTATTTTGGATGTCAAACAAGCACTGTAATGAGAGATTATGCACTAATATAGAGGTGAATCTCTTTAAAATAGAATTTTCCGACACCATAAGTCTATTAAGGAGAAATCCTAAATAGTAAAGATCTGTTTCAAATCTTAGTTTCTATTTTTTTCCCCAAAGACAATTTTCAAGATAATTAAAGTCCCACAAGATATTTAGGCACTAAATTTGACATTATACACATTAAATTTATCATCGTCTTTTATCATCATCTATCATTGATTATCAATTGTCATCATTCATCATCTACGTCCACATACAATACATGACAATGCAAGTAAACAAGAAACATACATATAATTCATGATAATCACCATCTAATCACCATATAATTAAATTCAAATACCATAGTACATACTCAATAGTAGAAGTTTTCAAATTCAATATTTAAAGTTTCCTCAATAATAAAAGTTTCTAATTTTCAAAACCCTCTTTTTCTTTAGACAATTCTATTCTGCTCTCTTCCCCAACGGCTTCTTCCATTGTGGCTGTACCTCTTTCCCCAACACCAGAAATAACCCCTGAACTTACAAGATCTTCAGCAGCCCTGCCCAGATTTTTTTAAAATTCTTTCTTCTTGATTTGTTGCATCTCCATGCGACAGCAAATTTGGATCAGCAGCTGCTTTGGCTTTGAACAATATGTCAGGGTCGAGACCATGCTCTTTAATTATCCGCTTTAGTGTATTGTTTTGTTTGTTAACCAAAACAATATTTTGCTTCAAATTTTTTGCTGCGGATAAGCTATTCTTTGCTGTTTCCAAGTGAACTTGCAAAACCTTCGCCTGACTCTTCAAATTTTCATATTTCAACTGCACAAAAAGAGTAATGTCAATTCAAAATATTAATGTAAATTCAAAATTTCAAATTAACAAAAATGATTGTTTGAATGTAATAGTACTTACAACCGCTCTATCTCTTTAGGCATTTGCGATTGATACCAAATCCTTGTCCTTGGACCATTTGTTAAAATATGCCTGGGCCTCGGCACTAATATTTTCCAATTTGTTTAGTGCCTTATCTAAAATGACGTCTTTATAGTTGTTGTTAAACGTGACAGTCCCACATTTTACTTGGGTAAGTAAGGAATCCATCTTCGCAGGTTGATTCTGGACTGCAGCGTATAAACTATCCCGTTGCCAATAATTTTCATAACGACTAATAATCTCATTGATAAGAACTTTAGCCCTTCTCTCCCATTCTATCAGCTGTTGGATATGAGGAATAATAAACTCACTGACATGGGATTGACAATCATTACCTATTAAGTTCTCCAAAGGAAAAGGTGGGAACTCTTCACTATCTGAATCTGATGCAGACGATCTTGCTGGAGAAGAATGGGGGCTTTCACAAAGATCAACTGCTCCTTGTTTCTGCCTTTGGGTAGGTTGATCTTGTTTTTGAAAAAATAAATCAAGATTTAGATAAATAAATTTAAATCAGAATGTAATTCAAAATTGTAAAGCATATTAAAATTGAAATTTGAAGTATACCTTCTGGCCTTGAATCATCTCGTGGGTATCAAAAAAACCAGTTGGGTCATTGCTATCAATGCCCAAATAATCTTCATCTAAATTTATATTGTTCAAAACAGATATGCCCGTTGCACTGGGCAAGCCACCAAGTGAGAGAGTTGGAATTCGAAACGAGGTGTCAAGGTTTAGTGTCCCACTAGGGGCCGGAGCAAAAGGCATGCGTTTACCAATGTTCTTTTTCACTGTTCCTCTGGTTGGCATTTTAAAAATTAATTGTTAAGTGGGTGTCGGTGCCGTGGTTTGATCATGACTGACATGTGCTGAAAAGTACAAGAAAAAAATGAAAAATATTAAAACAATTCATAAAGTGAAAACTACGAAATTAAACGTACTATAGAAAAGTTGTACCTTGTTGTCGAGGGGTTGTTTTTTTCGGTGCCACGGGTGGCCTTGTAGGAGTTGAACTCAGTGGCTGTTCAGAAGATATGAATGCATGCGACTGTATGGAGTGAGTTGGGGAAGAAGGTTCCATATTCCCTGCAATTCATCAATATCAAATGTTGTCAATTCATTTGGTTAAAATTTAAATTGAAAAATAAATATGCAACTTTGGAATTTGTAAATAATATATGAGAATGTATTACTTCTCTGGCGTTTAACGAGTTCAAACGCTTAAGGGTTTGGAGAGTGAGCTTCCATTTCAGATTGGGAGTCCCCCGAAGCCTCCGCGTGTTGTTGGCCTCTTCCTCTCGACATCTTTTTTTTTCTTGGAATGGCTTCAAGATATCTTCTCTGCAAAACATTAAAATTTAAGTTTTAATAACTGTGCACTGTAATGACGAAAATTGTAATACAATTACAAACTAAATAGTTTATGCCTGTTGTTCATCAAATGGAATTGAGAATTTCTTCAAAGCCTCATCAGAGCAAGTAGGAATTTCTTTATGTTTTAAATTTAAAAGTGCCTCATAGTAGAAGCCGAGGAGATAGTTTGTTGAATAAATGAAAGGTTTATCTGAGAGTTTTGAATTTGTTATTTTAGTTCTTATTTTTTTGGATAGATATGTGCACCAATCGAATTTATGTTTTGAGATAGTGGCACAAATATATGCAATGGCCCAATTTGGTATATCCGTTTGGCGACCCTACAAAACAATTCTGGCTTGAAAAAACGAAATAAGTGCAGCAAGAAAGTGGTGTGCAATTGATTGTGTATCTACACCACGCCTGGATTTATTGACATGGGCTGCAAATGTGAAACAGTGAAAATTACATTAAATCTATAACAACAAATTGTATCAGAATTAGAAACAGATTAAAAAATTTGAATTAAAAGGAATTATACTTACAATCAACATGGAAACCGTATGTTGATTCGAGAAATTTCTTGTCTTCTTCCACTAGTGTCGCCTTGGTTGTAACAATTGGTAAATTTCTGATGGGAAGGCCAGTAAACCGATGTATGTCATTTGCTTCAATAGTGAATTGGAACATTTGGCCATCGTTCAGAGTCACATAAAATATACTGTCCTCTGAATTGTAGCATGACAGAAGGTAATTCAAAATATTCGGATCTGTTTCGAAATGGGGCATATTAACGAGCCCTGTAAATTCACACTCTTCCATTATAGCTTGATATTCTGAAGACATCTTTAAGGCCGTATGGATGTGAGGGCATAAGGGATTCCTGTAGTTGATCTTGGAAATCGATTGAGTTGGATTCTCTTGATTTTCTTGCTGAACTTGCAATTGGGAAGCATGTGAAGTCGACATTATAGTTGTTATTGCGTCTTTGTCAAAGATTTAGACCTGCAAAAATTCAAGAACGGGAAAACGAAGACGAGAAAATGAGCGGCACAAGGGTATTTATAACCTAAATAGGGCGTCACTGGCCCCTATTGATGCGCGTCAACAGCTTACAGTGACGCGCGTCATTTGATTACAATGTCGCGCGTCAATACAAGATAGTGTCGCGCGTCAATAGAAGATGGTGTCGCGCATCAATAGAAGATGGTGTCGTGCGTCAATAGAAGATAGTGTCACGCGTCAATAGGAGATAGTGTCGGGCGTCAATAGAAGATGGTGTCGCGCGTCAATAGAAGATTGTGTCGCGCGTCAATAGAAGATGGTGTCGCGCGTCAATAGAAGCAAATGACGCGCGTCATCAGGGGCTAGTGACGTCATTACGAGCTAGTGTCGTGCGTCATTTTGAGCTAGTGTCGCGCCTGTGTCGCGCGTCATTACTATCTAGTGTCACTCCAGTGTCGCGCGTCATTACAAAACAAATGTCGCACCAGTGACGTGCGTCATTACGAACTAGTGTTGTCAGACGTCACTGATGGAGCCTTGAAAAACTAGGTGAAAATTTTGTTTTTTAATACTGTCAAATTCGCCTTTCGCTAAAACTGGTTACGGGGATATTCGCCAGGTATTTTCCACCTTCAATTTTATAGGGTGTCTTAAAATGAACCCTGGCTCAAATTCCTGTCACATTGGAGCTACCATCGTTAAAATTAGCTCAGGCAGTTGATGATGAATAATTCACCAATGCATTAGATAAAAGGGTCATGTTCCTAAGCAAGCTCAAGGAACAAAGAAGTCAAGTGGCCAACAGGATCACAGAACATCAATCCAAGGTAAAGAAGTTGTTTGATAGGAAACACTAGAGAGAGATAGTTTCAAATCAATGACTTAGTTCTTCTCTAGGATAAAAGACATGAGCCGAAGGGAAAGCATGGGAAGTTTGACTCACTGTGGCTGGGACCATTCAAAATAAGACATTTCTATGGAGATAGTACCTACTACTTGGCATATCCTGATGGAACTCATTTTCCTTTGCCCTATAGTGGGAAGTATCTCAGGTATTACCTGAATTGAAAACGGGTTGTTCCCCATAGTGTACATAGGTAATTAGGATTTTGGTTTGTTTGTTCCCCTATTTTTTGGTCTCCTCTCTTGTGTCGCCCCCATTTTTGTGCCCCATCATTATGTGATCATGTTCATGACTATTTTGGTATGGGTCCATTGTTGCGTCCATCAAGTCCTTATCCCCAATTAGAGTCAGCTGTTATCAGCCAATTTTGACTTCGCTAAATTGTTAAAAAATAATTAAAAATTGAAAAATTAGAAAATTTTGAAAAGTGTTACTTTGCGTGGTTCATTGGAATCATTCATGCGACCGTCTTATTTTTGTGATCATTTCGGTCTTCGTTTCATGATTTTTGGGTGAGAACTCTTCCCGCCAGGCTTTAAAATGTGTTAAAATACATTAAAATAATTAATTAATATTTAATTAATTAATTGCTCCTTGTTTGATTAAATTATTTTTTTTTAAAAATCACTTAAGGAGTATTTAATTAAATAAATATAAATTAAAGTTCATTCGACAAGTTTTAGTTCCGGGGAAGTAAGCTTTCGTTTCCAACTACCGGGAAGCCAAATTGGCTTCCTGAGCCCGGATTTCCACTTTCCTGGCAATTTCCTTCAAATTTCCCACACGTGGGTTTTCATTTTTGCCAATTGCCAAATCATGGATTGGCAAACGGGTATAAAATTCCCCAATTTCCCACATGGGGAAATTGGACGGGGATTGCCAACCCATTTTCCATTCTCGTTGGTAATTGCCCGTTGCTTTCCCCATTTCCCCCCTGGCACTTAAGCCACTACCCAGGAAGAGAGGAAGTTAGATTAATTCCCGTAACTTCCTCCATCAAACCCATTGGAAAAATTCCTGTCGAATGCTTTCAATTGCTTCTTATTTCTTCAAGAAGACATAATATTTTGTCAGCATCATGCAAGAGAAAACTAACACCATTGTGAAGAAGAAATACAAGAAAGTTTTTGGTTTTGTTTCAAAAGCTCCACGCATTGCATTAAAGAAGAAAATACAGAGCAATAGAAAGAAAGGACAACAATCTACCCACGCCTGGGGAGAAAGGAGAGAATCACGCAGTGTGGAGAAGAACAGGCATCACAAAGGCCACAAAGCCTATAGGGAAAAGATTAAACACATTTTACAAAAAGGAATAGAACCATCTCGTCCACGCACTTGTAAGAGGAAGATTTACATGCACAATCTAAAATAGAGAAGAAGTGAAATCGCATTCTATCAAAAGTTTGTCCTAACCACAATGACCATGTGGAAGTGGAAAATAGCTCCCATGCCCTAGGCATACCAAGATCTTCAAAGATTTCCCACACAATTGGTCTGAAAGTGAAGAAGGTTTTCCAACAAAGAAAATTCATATCCACGCCTGAAAAGAGAAAATTTCAGCAGACCACGAGCTAGGTAAAGGAAAAGAAGTTTGAATTGTTGTTTTGCCTTTCATTTAGAAAGAAAAGGAAGAGTTTGAATCATTCCACATGCATGTATTGGGAAGAAGAAAGTTGTAGCTAAGAAGACATTTTCCACGTAGGCCGCTCCAACATCAGGCAAGTGAACAACCAAAGGAAGAAGCAAAAAAAAGCTTCACACATTTTTTGAAAAGAATTCAGTAGATTTCAGCCAAGGAAAATTAAACAGAAAAGGAAACATTTTTTTAGAACAAGAACAGTTTTTAAAGAAGATCCCCATGCATTGGATTAAAGGAGATGTTTCAATAGGTTGTTTGTGCAGAAGGGAAAACGAACTGATTTATCTTGGACACCTATGGGCAGGATTGAAATGGTTAACAAATAATAGAGCAAATAAAGTTTTTCAAAAATTATAGTCCACACATTGCACAAGGAAAAGAAGCTAGTTTTGACGGTTTTTTTTGAAGCACAAAAATTACAAAATCCCACGTGTCCAAAGACAACGCATTTGGAGAGAAGGCACCCAATTTTTCAACAAGAGAACACAGTTGAGAAGTAAGAATTCTTACTCCATGCACCTAGAAGCAAAGGAAGGAACAGTCCAAACAAACCAACTAGATTAAAAAGGAGGTATTAGAAAAAGAAACAAGGATTGAATTCATTTCACACGCGTGATAAACGAAAAATTCACAGCCTGAAGAACAGCTTTCCAAATGCAGTGCAGGAGAAATAACATGAGCAGTTTCCAATAAAATACGGCCAGGAAAGTCCACGGAAACTTCATTCACGCAAAATATTAAAATCGGGAGATTTTAATTGTTATTAATCAGAATTAGAATTTGAGCTTGGTCTCGATTTGCAAAATATTAACATATCTGGGAGATTTTAAGTTGTTTTTGTAATTAGAATTCGAAATTGGTCTCCATTTGTTTTTATTAACATACTAAAAGGTTGTAATTCAAGATTATTATTATTATTTTAATAATAATATATAATGGGAATATTTTTCTTGCATCGACGGGGTGTTGGAGACTGAGACCCAGCCCCATTTGCATTGTTTGGCGTGCCTGAGTCACTTTTTTGTTAAATTCATAATGGCCGAAAGATCCAAATCTGTAGGGAGATCGAGGAAGCCAGTGGAAAAAATCTAATAAATCTGCCCTGAAATATGAATTCCAAGGAATTATTCCTCCCAGCTCCATTAAGTTGGCATATGACAACATCACCGATACAAATCTCGAGTCACATCAATGTGCAACAGTTTTGTGAGCGAGTGAAAACTGAAGGCAAAAACCATTTTCTCTGATAGGCTTTACCACAGTGGCCTACCCCAAGTAGCAGCATTCCCTATCTCGGTGCAGTGTCCGGAATTAGTGATTGCTTGAGCAGAGCATTATGACCCTGAGAGATGAGGAATTTATAAAGATAACCGCGAGCCTTTCCTCTTAATCACACTTGAACACATTGAGGAGTTGCTTGGGATACCTGACTTTCCTGAGAATGCAGATATCACTTGCCAATCAACACAAGAGTTCTAGGACGAAGAACCCCTAAGATGGAGCAAAATGGTTAACAACAACTGACTGGTCACCAAGAGACCTCGGATTGACAGGATCCCCAAAGAACTATACCACATTGAGTTTGTGGAAGAAATTAGAGACGTGATCACTCTCCTAAGTCGAGTTTTTGGTTTACCTTCTGCAAGGGTTTTCCACCCATGGGTGTACCAATTTATCTGTATCATCCAAGCCAAGAAAGAGTTTGTGGATTGGGCCACCATCATCAGTAACACCATTCACAAGCAATTGATAGAAGTCAAGATGACTGGATGCTTCTACATGACCTCATATTTGACCTATGCAGTAGCACGAAGAAAGCTATTTTCAGGACTTGAAACAAGAGGGATCATGGGGTCATCAAATAGTGTTTTTCACTATTACCCTCAGCTCAGCTTCAAAAATAGTTCTCACCATTTTAGAAGAGTCAACGATGCATTCACCTTCTGCGTGATCTAGAACCTGAATCGAAATACTGAGGAAAGGTTTTCCAAAGAAGCCATGAGTGTCATTTCCCAATGGGGAACCTGGTTTATTCAATTTTCATCTTTTTCCTACATTCGCGTGAGTGGCTTTGTTGGTACCCTGTGGAAACTTCCCAAGTACGTCAGTGATAGAGTGGGCATTAATGGAGCTGGCACGACAATTGTTCCAAGCTCACTGCCTACTTAGTGACAAGCACCGTCCAGGAATTCATTTCCTGATCCAAATCGGGGAATACCAATGCCCAAATTTATTCAGTGCACAACTAATGGAAAAGGAGTTTACTCTCATAACCATCCATCCATATGTGAAGAGAGCCCAGTTTGATATCAATGGTTATATGCAAATGATTCTGGGAGTGAAGTACCAACATAACCCTACCATGGAGGATTTCTGGGCTGCTTGTTCGGATGAACATGAGGTAAGGAGATGGGAGTACTCTCGCCTAACACTTGCTCAGATCAAGGCCTTCCACATCAGGAGTCCTCCCAATTCATTCATAAATGATGATGAGGATGTCGTCGATCCCTCATATGATGCCAGTTTCCTTTACACCATTGCCTCGAATCAACTGGACCAAAAGAGATGAATTTTCTCTCAATGGCAAGAACCAACCAATTATCGAAAGAAGCATATCTTGGTATGACAGGGAACTTGCCAAATTTCAATCAATTCCAGATCACGTTTCAGGATCACAAAAATTGCCTATATCAGGGGGTCTCCATTCGACCAAGGTTTCTTCTCGATCAACTTCGTTACCATCCAATCATACACAACATGCAAGAAAAGAATGGTTTCCAAAATCCACTTCGCCAAGCAACGTGTCATGAGGAGGGAGATCCAAACATCCAAACCCCGAAGAAGGAAAGGAGCGTGTGTCTGGATTTTCTACCTTGAGTAGAGATTCTTCCACTCACATCATTAATAGCACTCAGACGCTGGTAGAAAATGATCCTCAGCCATGCTTCGAATCAACGCCCACTCAAGTGCAAGTAATTCAAATATCAAATACTTCGGAGCACGTAGTTCATGAAGGGATTTCCCAAAATCTCCCGAATGATCAGGAAGTGGACATTGAGGTTGTGTCTCCTCAAATCGAGGTCGTTGATAGGATTCAAGAAGGATCTCATGATGTCAGGAATAATGAGAATATTGATTCGAGCTCCAGGATTCTATATGTTGAAGATAGTAAATGAAACTCCTTCTTGGGTTGATTCTAAAGTGAAGAAAAGGAAGAGAGTTGTCAAGCCAATTGACATTGATTTTGATGCCCTTTCCAAACTTTCAAATGATGTCATTCCTAAGAAGCCTAATGTGCTTTCTTGAATAATGGTGGATAATGATGGAAACAAATTTGTAGACCTTGCCATTCCACAAGTAGATAAGGAGTGCAATGCTATGACGCCAGCTAATTATGAAGTTTCCAGACTAGGACTTGGGAGATCTACGTTAGAAAGTGACATGGCGATGGCTTGAGATTCAATTGATATCATGCTAAAAAGACTGGAGAAATACAAGTCACAAAATTCTCGGCTCAAGGCCAAAAAGAGTCAATTGGTGGAGTATGTTCAGCATTTGATAAATCCCATATCATCCACCTTCCCAGTACCTGATGCAGTGGCTGCCCCAGATGAAGAGACTCTTAATTTGTCAAAGGAAATAAACACGTTGGGCCATGTCACTAAAACTTGGCTTTCAGAGATTCTCGTTTTAGGCCAGGGAGTGATCAAGACTGCAGTTAAGCTTCATGAAGATATCAGTGTATATCTGGATCCAATTCTTTCTTTCAAAGAAACTTTTGTTTCTACTATATCAAATTTGGATGAGATATTGCCCAGTCTGCAGGAGATGACGAGTATGGAATCTTCAGTTTTGGCTATTGAAGGGATTCTCGAATTTGAACATCGAGGGACACATTTTCTTTGGTGTCTACATCTCAAATCAAGAAAGATGCTTCTCGAGGATTCTATGATCCATTATGACAACATGTGTAATGAAGTTTTCAATTCACTCTCCTTGATCCAGGAATTCATGGCTGAGATTCCTTGTAACCTAGTAAATGAGCATAATCAAAGGTGTTCATCAGAGCAGGTGGAAGAACAATTTTCACGATTGTTTAAGGACATGTACACTCCCGCCAACAATTTCTCGTCAGTTTCCATGGAGCGGTGTATCAAATTGAAGAACTTGTTTGAGAATGCTCAGTCTAAAATTGTTAATTTAAATGATATGCCAAGTAGAATTCTTGAATACAGGTATTTTGTGAGGCTATTCTTCGGCCAAGTGAACCTCCAGAAGAAGAAAAGATGTTTGAAACTTTGGGAAGGTTTAGATCCTTTCAACTGGCAAAAGCAGCAGATCCTAATTTCACCGGCGGTGCAGGGAGTTGATTTTCTTGATATTTAGCGAAGTGGGAGAGTCCATTTCTCATACGTTTGAGATAGGTGGACCCCGTTTCAATGGATAAGGCACTGGTTATTATTGTATATTTTAAAAGGTGTTGTTATTTGGGAAACATTGGATATTTTAAGTAATTTCTATTTTTGGGTTGTCTTTAATAAAGTTGGTTGAAAAAGTCAAAGGTCACTTAAGTGCCTTATTTAATGATCATGTAAAACCCTAACTACTTTGTAACCAACTTTTGGGTTATAAAAGGAAGTGAGGGGCTCATTTGTAAAGGTGAATTTGAGAGAGGAGAAGAAAATATTTTTGTGCAAGCTTTGTTTCAAGAAGAAACTTTTTGTTCTTTTGTGAAAAACATTTTGGAGTTAATGAGAATACAGAACTTTGTGTCTCATTCATTGTCTCTTGTAACATTTGATGTTCTTATGTTCATTAGATGTTAGGTGTTTGAATCTTGCATGAAAATATTATCTTTGATCTTATTGTCAACATTATTAATCAGTTGTTCTAGTTCACAGTGATCAAGCTCTGACTATCTACTTGCTCATGTGTGTTCCCTTTTACATGTTCTTGTTTGGCTAACTCAAACTCCGTTTTATTTGTGTTGGTTATTCATCTTTCCTCTTCATGCAATATTAGGCTCTGTTTTTACCTAACTCTTGCATGTTATTTCAGTTCATTCCATTCCACTCCTTTCCTTCATTTCATTCCATCTCCCTCATTCACTTTTCTTTCCATTGATGTTCCAAAACACCCCCCACATACAATTTTGAATGTACAGATGTAAATACAGTTTTGGTTTTCAATAAAGGCAGCCTCACCTTCATTGAGGAGGGACTTCGTTCCCACACTGTTGCATGTCATTTGCATGCATGCAAATCCATATGCTAGCAGGCCTATCACTACACTAGGAGTATACACTCATTGGTAAATATACAAATTCCAGAGAGAGCAGAGTTTTATTGATGAGGGAGGAGGGAGGTCCACTTTCGACTATATTTTTAATCTTGCTTCTTATCCAGATTGCTTGGGCGTGTAGAAGAGTAACAAACTCTTCCCACCTTCATCTTCAGAGGATGAGTACAGGGAAGCATTTAACATCGATCCCTCAACTATTCTTTAGCTTCGATCCCTCTCTTATCTGGAAGAGTTTCAGATTCCCTTAGAGCATGATTCTCTCCCAACTGTACTTTGGTGTGACAACCAGAGTGCAATTCACATTTCTCGCAACCCCTTGAGCTCAGTGGACTCAAGCATCTTCGATATCCACATACACTTCATTCTCAACACATTATGGGAGGGATGGAGACGTGCTGATCTTGCTCTCTACTCCAACTCAACAGCAGAGAGCAGACATATCTTCTGAAGTCTCTTTGCATCACCTCTACCTTGAGTTACTGGAATGCTCTGGGGTTTTGGATCTTTGTTCCCCCTTGGGGGGTGTTTGTGAGAACATATTCCTTCTTCTGTCTCCCTTCTCTTTCCTCTCTAACATAATCTCCCTCTTTCCCTCTTCATCTCCCTCCCAAAATCTCTTCTGGGAGGGATATTGTACCATGAGATCATCAGGCTCTGAGTTACCGGGACCATACTTTAGACATGCCAGCTTATCGCTCTCTGTGCCCCTCATTCACTTGAGGGGGAGAGAGAGAATTTATTCCTGATGTCAGGATTGTGTAGATTGGAGGAACTGATAAACAGAAAGGGCATACTATCGCAACTAAGCACGGTAAATTCTGGAACTGTCAGATAATCCTGGACTGAAGCAAGGGCACCTAGGCACCATAGACATCTACTAAGCACCTACGACCACCCAGGAGCTTGGGACCTGGTTTTTTTGGTGTCACAAGATGGTCATCATTGTCTCCTGTGTGTTGTACTATGATTGAAAATTTTACCTGTGACATGCAAAGAGAATATGACCTCCAAAACCCTCAAAATACATCAAATCCCAAAAAGAAAAGATGAAATATGGGGAGTCGTATTGACCTCAACATTCACCTGACTGAGGAAACTTACGACCAAACGTTGCACTACATCTCAGACTCCATGTAGTTCTTGTGCGTGTTAGTGGGTGATATCTAGATGTACCAATGTAAATATAGCCTATGTGGATGACAAAATGAACTACCCTCCTATGATTGTATGCAGAAAATGCACTCCCTTGTCCCTTGTATGAGTGCTAGATGGATGCCTTTGATGTTCTTAGATGCCTTTGGATGTAACCTTAGGTGATGATAACAAATGCTTAGAGTTTGGTCCTTTATTTTGGTCACATATATTTGTATTTATATGATCCCTTGTTTTATTTTCGTAATTGACAACTAAAAGGCTAACCCATAAGAAAATGAGATGCCCAAAAGATAAAAGAGACCCAAACAAAGTGAGTAAGATAGAAAAGGGGTCAGGGGCGCCCAAAGGGGATGAGGGCGTTTGGGCACTTGTGTCCGAAGTCATGAAAGATCAAAAAGTGAAGTCTTGACTGGGTTGTAGGGTGTAAAAGACCATAAAAAAGACAAGATACAAAGCAAAGGGGACAAAGATAGTTGTCAATTACTAGTTTTATCACTTAGGAATCATATGAATGCAAGTATGTGTTTATGGACCTAGAAATGTACCCAAGTGTGGGATTTTGTGTCTATATTTGCCCCCACTTTATGTTTTTGAGTGAATACTCGATAACATAAAGTAGATAAGAGATACGTACCTGATAACCATGCAGAGTGTGATGGCGATAGTGTGCCGAAGAGATAAGTGAAAGCATAGAGTGATAACAGTGAAGCGTGGAAGCTAAGAAAGAGGAAGTGACCCTAGGGGTGAAGCATATTTTGTTGTAGCTTGTTGTACTTGTTGTTGTGCTCAATGTAGGGCTGCTTATTGTTGCGTATTAAGGAAAAACATGTAAAAGAAGAGTGAAAGAGTATTCAAAGTCATGCATTATGAAAACTCTTGCAAAAGTATGTAAATGTGAAAAATTAGTAAAAGGAAAGTGTGCCCCTGATGATCATGAGTGTAAAAATGATAGAAAGATGTCCTGAAAATTCTATAGCAGAGTGATTTTTTTGGGTGATCTCACGCCAAGAGCGAGTTACTTGGGAAATCTCACACCAAGAATGAGTTTTTTGGGCGATCTCATACCACGGTAGAAAAGTGTTGGGGAGAGAGGTCTAGTGTTACTCTCCTTCCATGACTACTTCCCAAATTATACACCATTGCAGATGTTGTGATCCATTTTTAGTTCTGCATTGTTCCGTGTTGAAAAGGAGATAGTAGGAGATCGCACGCATTTTGTATTCTGAGGCCATCGCCTGATCCTGTGAAACTACTCTGTGAACTACTATGAAATGTGTTGATATGAGAAAGTAATTGTAACTACCTCTGGTCATAGGTGTCCAGGAAAGGTAAGGAGCACCCAAGCGCTAGTGTTTATATTTGGGCACTGGTGTTTGTGTTGAACTGAGGACCCAAGTCAGATTCTAGGCCATTTCTGTAACTATAAACTATTCTATTCATGTATTGAACTGTATTGTGTTTTAGATTTGAGCTGTCGTATGGGGTGATTGATTCATCCAATGTATTCCTCCCCTCGTTTGGGGTGCATGTGATGTCGCTAGGAGAATACAACCCAAAAATAGGACTTGATGTTGATTTGAAACTGATACCCTACAGAGGGGAGGGGATGTGCATTGTAGGAACCAAGGCACATGCAAACAAGATGGCTAGAAACATGTGTTAGTACAAAAAAGTGACAAGCATGTTATAGAATACTATGTAAACAAGCAATAGTGCAGACAAAGTAGACTGTGAAAAGTGAGTTTCAAACATGGAACATCGTTCAAAATGTTACAAGACAATCAGGGCCGAAGCAGAAAAAAAACATACAAGAAAGGATCAAACAAGACAAAGGGCATAGCCCGCAAACAATAACATACAATGACAAACAATGTCAAACAAGATGTAACAAAAAACCATGGTGGAAAATAGTTCCTGCAAGGAAAATTCTACACATGAAGCAACCATTAGCATGTTAGAAAGATAAATAACATGTCAAAGCATGTATAGACCAATGGAAAGTAGTGTGCTAGGAAGTAGTATTAAATAATGAAATAATAGCACATGTGATGTGTAAGAGAAGCAAATGTAGATCCCCCTAGGAACCTTGGTGGGAATGGTAAGAGGTAAAGTGCCAAGCATCATTGTTGCGTGTAAAGATCTATAGAAATTTTGTATTCACAACTAGAGAACAAGTGAACGCGCATGTGTATATGATAAAGATAATGACATACTGAGTATCTAACTAGCATGGAAAATAAAGTGTACATCTAAGTATAAGCAAAGCAAGAGTAAGTGCAACCAAGATATGAGATATGTTGTGAATGGGTGAAATGGAATGATATGCAATGTGACCATGATAGGAGCAACGTGCCCCCTGAGCGGATGTGGATGAGTATGAGATGAGGCTCATTTATAAAGACCCCTCAACAATCAATAATTAACCATAGAATAAACACGTGTCATCAAGAAATGGTTTGATAATGTGTGCTAGAAATATGTAACATGAAGCGCATAGCGTAGATTGTAGAATAGGATAGTATGATGTGTGAGGGAAAAAATGCTAGAAAGATGTATCATGAAGTGCAGAGCGTAAAGTGTGTGGTGTGTGAGGTTCATGGATGTGGTATGCCCTCAATGGTCATGTGAACCTTAGCACAAGGGTGTGTCATATGGAAATGGTTTGAAAGAGATGCGAGAAAGATGTATCATGAAGCACAGATGTAACAATCACTTTATTACACTTCTCAACTATGATTTTTTTAAACATTAAATTTATGCTTCACTGATTTAAATACCCAATATTTAAATACCAACATAAATATGAAATTAAATCCATCAGATAACTGTCATAAACCGTGTGCAACTGTATGAGATTATACAGATCCTACTCGATCCCCCTCAAACACTCTTTACGAGTGTGTTTACTCTTTACGAGCGTGTATACAAAATATACTAATGGTTTCTTTTGTCTATCAATGATAGTCAAATATTGCATTCTAAGTGTCTACATAGGTATCCGTCATTGAATCTCATCCGACATCCTACATTTAGATCTGTGGTGACTCAGGGACAATGTAATTAGCAGTTTACACTACTTTGGCCAAAGTTTCAGAAACATGTATGCCATGCTCGGTTCTATGACAAAAAATTCATCATTAGGAACTTGTCCATCACCTAGTTCAGTTATATATATTCTCTTCCATCTTATTATGTTCCTAACTGACAACTTAAGCATTCATTAATATCCATTCCTATTTGCTAGGTCCATGTAGTATACTAATACTGGTAAGTACATTTTTACTAACCAAGTTGTCACAAAGTGCGTAAGTAATTTGTGTTGTACCATCGTGAATTGGTTGTTTCAACGAATGTACTCCTCCACATAAATGGTGCTGCTATTTAGATCACAACAATCTTTGTCAATTTTTTTCATCATTCAACTTAATCTAATCACCCTTCTTAATCACTAGATATACTAAGCCTTAATAAAGTGTAAGCTGATGTTATACATGTGTAGTGGTTGAATCAATTTTTTTCCATACCTATTCACTTATTTTGTACCAACTTGTTTATTCATGTTCAACAAGTCCATCCTTTATACTTAATACCTACAAGTATGCTTTTGCACTTGTAACCCATATTATACCTTCATGTGTATCAACTATTAATAGGTATATCTTTACACAAGACTCTTTTAAGTGCCTTGTTGTACTCCACTATTGATGTATTACTTTCCATCATATTATAGATTTATACATCAATAATACTTAATTCATTTAGGTAATCTCTTAAATTTTCTTGCCTATCTTTTTATCACTGTTTAGTCGAGTTAAATGATATAAAAAACTATTGACATGTACATCATCTCATAGATTATAATTTATTAATAGATACATTGTTAGTACAACAATCCAACTATCTCAAGTACCCATATATAGGTCAAGTCATCTCATTAAATTCTCATTTGAAGTCACATGTGACATATTAGAGAGAGTCTTATTTATATTTATCACAACAAATTACCTGGCCTTCCTTACATTTCATTCTTCCTAATTACAAGGCAAGTAAAAAATATATATTCCCTTAGATAATTAAGAATACATCTTGTTTTAACATCATGCCTTACTAAAATACAATTCTTTTCATCTTTTCACATCAAGAACAACTTTATAGATTTCATTAAGACATAACAATGAAAATGTATAAGACTCATCTTCCTTTATAATCAACCTGCAATGTTAATAACTTGCATGGAAAAGATTCCATTATACATGGTTAGTTCCAACCAATCTGGCATGATAAGATCTATTCCCCTTCTACACGTTTATGTTAGATAGTTGAAATGTTACATTTAATTAAATCAAACATTGATTCATTAAAACACGATACCACATTTGTAGCATCACCAAACAAATACTTGGCATTCATATTTCTGTTAACTTTCTCTATATCTATCTAATTAATGGTAAGTAATAAAATATGATTTAGTCCATTATCAACCTCGATTGTAAGTACCACACTATATTGGTCCTTTTTAATCCCAAGTAACTTATATAACATCGAATTGTACAATCTCCCAATCAATTACTTTCTTCAGTAGTATCTACTTAATGAATTAAATACAAGTATCAAAGTATATTCACTCAATGAGGTAAAAATACCAATTGTATGTTCACTCAAGGAGATATAAGTGTCAAAAGTAATTGATTCTACACCTCAAATCCAAATAATCAATGATCTATATATAGTCAAAAAATTAAATACACGTATCATAGCACTATATCACTCAATGTGATACAAGTATCAATAGCATTTTTAATCAAACCATTTGATGCAAGTAACCGACGATTTATAAATAATACAAGTATCAATAGAATTTTTTATCAATCCATCTGATACAAGTAACCGATGATTTATAAATATCATTGTATTTTACTAAGGAAAGGGTATAAAAATTGTTTTTATGATAAGGCCCTGAGGGCTCAGTCAAAGAACGCAAGAGATCATTCTATATAAACGGCCCAAAGATAAGAAAGACTATAAAAGGATAACATTATAGCCTAATTCAACCCATTCATCAGACAATGGAATGATCTCTACCTCGATGTCAATATTTGAAGATATCTACAACCGTACTACCTAAGCAACTACATACTAGAAGAAAATCGACAACCACCACTGGGTTTGCCCTCGAAAGACCTCCCGCATACCCAGGTAGGTATCGGTCTTAAATACTAGCTCCATGGCAGAGAATGTATAATAATTGATCAAACATTTCATAAGGCCTAACCTTCAGCCACAACCGTGACCATAACACTATTGGGTTTCCACTCTTATAATAGTATTTTGAGCCTCATGTATTTATATACCATATTAACAACCCCTTCTCATCCATTGTAATCGTTAAGGTTTATACCCTAGATGCCGCAGACGTAATCACAATGGTAAAACCCACAAAAACAACATACAAATACGAGGGTTAGAATTAACAATTATATCCAGACACACACACACACACACACACACACACATACATACATACATAACAATTGATACCCATTGATTCTGGGTACTTTTCCTTAAGAAAACAAGCCAGATAAATATTACCCAGTATACTAATACTCAGATCTAAGTATTTGATTTAAAAATATATGTATCAATATCATTCAACACCCATGTAATTTTGGGTATTCCATTCACAAAATACAAGTCTCAAATATATCAATGCATAACAGAAGAATTGTACAAAGGATAACGATAATAACCGGTAAGACCAGTAATTCATACAACCCATTTCCACAAAATAACAACAATAAGTGCAAATATTTTATTTATGTAAATAATAATCAGAATAAGTTGTTAGAAAGGGGTTAGAGCTCATCATTCCTTTGTATGGGAGCTTGATTACTTCTTCTTCTTTTCTTTCCAAGCCCTCTTGCAACCCAACTCAAAGATTGATTCTACAGTCAAACAAAACCTCAACCATCTTCGTAGTATTTATTGAGGCAGATAGGAATGCAACCAAAGATTCTCAAAACTCGTGGAATAACAGTCACAAAAATTTTCATGCATAACTCCAATAATGGTGGCTTGCATTCCAAAAATTACTTCGTAAAACACGTCATGCAAAGATTCATAGTTTTATGAAACCCTCAACAAAATGAAACAACTAAACAATTAACTCGTAGTTTCCAAAACGACTTGGTGCATGCCCCGAGATCGAGGGGTTGTTCCAATGCAATTAATGCATGGAAGAGGTGGTGTTCGTTCCCATTAAACTCCCGCCACCACCTAGTTTTTAATTCAAATTTAGTGGTACCAACTTCCTTTAAAAATAGTTCACTAAATTTATCTTAGCTTCCTACCAACATGTTGGCGGTGAACATTTAATACACCTCCATAATATCAATGGTACAAACTTCGAAGGAATTGGGTGACAGATCACCCTTAGGCAATAGGTCATATATAATTCGAAAGCATAGTTCGAAGTCTAGTTTTTAATTAGGTCCTTCAAAATTTATATCAGTGCCTTATTAATGTAGCCCTTACCTTATTAATTTGGGTCCCATAAATCTTAATTTAATATATATATTTAGGTTCCCTCGACATCATGCCATGGATTTAGGTGTAAGACCTAAGCTTTAACATTTTGAACTATCAATAAGGGTATTCACCATTAAGTAATTTTACTTATAAACCATGGCTTTATTATTATAAGTCTGTATCAATGTAGAACCATTAACCTTAGCTAGTTATATGCTAGGTTCCTTATACAATTTGGGTCTAGGATCATAAACTAAAATAACATTAAAGCCTTATAAACTTAAGCAAAGCCTTGAAAATATGATCAAGCGGACTCTATTAATATTATACCCCTTTGGATAAGAGTTGTAATCTTAAGAAACATTAATTCATATGCCATGCCCAAATTTCACTAAGACCATGTTTGGTTTGATAGAAACAATAGTAATCACTTTAGGGCTTACCTGGAACATATCCTGATCCATTATTTAATGCACCTTAACTATTGTCAAAGAATTTCAGCTATGGTTTCCGGATCATATTGACCAAGTATCCAGAGTCCCAAAATTATCAAAATGATCAAAAAAACCAAAGGTAAGAGACAATAGTAGTGTGATCACAGTCATCATACAAATCTAACAACATATCATCAAGTACATAATATTTTTAACAATGCAAGGCATGTATGCTAGATCAATAGAGTTCAGCCACATTGTGCCGACATGCAACAATAATGCACTCACATACAATCCAAGCAAGAAAACCAAACATAATGTAAGGTTACTGTTGAAGCATGTCAAAAGAAAACACATTTAACACACTAAGATTCATAAGACTACATGGGTGTTACAACAAAGTCTAAAGAGTGAATGGGGTGAGGTTCATTCTAGATTTAGATCCTCAATAGTTGAGTATGAACCATGGAATTAGAGTGCGTCATAGCTTAATGATGATACAAGGGGTGTATCAAGTTGTGTTATATTAATGCTTAGAAATGGGCAATATGAAGCACAAAGTGTAATAGTATAAATGAGAGACACCTGAAAATGCTAGGAGGGGGAAGAATGAGCGTGATGCCTCCCAAGTGTATGATGTAGAAAATAATTCAGTAACGTCGTCAAAAATATCATCATTGTCATGGTCAAAGCCAAACGGAGAAGAGTCGGAGACCTAGTAAGCAATAATATGGGGATGATCATATAAAGAGCCATTGTGGCGTAAATTGTACATGCCCATTGTGTATTCTTCATCAATAAAAGATGGTAGTGGACAACCATGTGCATACCAACAAGTAAGATTTTGTGTATAGCCGAGAAATGAATCATTGTAAATAGAAACATGACTGAAAGACATGGGAAATGTCATATGATTAGGATCCAATGTGCCACCAATGTAGTCAAGCAAAGACCACCCAAGTGTGAGTGCAGAAGTGCGAGAAATGCATGCAACAAAGAATGATAGATGGAAGACACGAAGGCCATAAACATCATTAATGTGAACATATCCATAATAAAGGTGAGGAGAATGGGGTGGAGGGAGGAGATAAACAAGTGTGAATCTATGTCGAGCCAAGCCGTCAAGTGCGCAAATAATATCAAAGCAAGTAGGATCGAATGGAATGCGAGGCCAATAAAAATTATTTATGAAAAGAGTGCATGTGAAAGGAGGAAGCACTGATGTAGGATGTCCATGAGAAGATGAAGTAGATGACATGGTGTTTAATGCACGAAGGAATCCCTGGAGATGAATCATGTTGATGGTAGGGGAAGGAGGTTTCATGAGTTAATATTCATCATTGAGGTATGTAGGAGGATTATGGGGATGACTGACATTATGATAGAGGAATGGAGTAGGGAGACCAGTGAGTGGGTCAAAGTTGCAATATTTGAACGGGTCAAGATCAACAAGAATGGTTTATGCATAGCCACCATGTAGGAATTCAATGCACTAATGAATTATATAAGGTACTGCATGCATATCGTGAAGCCATGGCGTACCAAGTAAGCAATTGTATTGGAGTTCGGCATTGATAAAAAATAATACTATAAGAATGGTTTTAGGCCCAATTGTGAGAGGTAAGGTGATAGTGCCCATGCATGGGAGTGTAGAAGAATCATAGATATGAATAGAAATGGATGTTGGATTAACATGTTCTGAGGAAAGGACAAGCTACTGAAGAAATGTAAGAATACAAAGATTTAGCTCAGATCCATTATCAACTAGTACTCGCCTAATGCCTATGTTATTGATGCAAGCTTGAATATAAAGAGGAGGATCATTGTCATAAATAGAAAGAAAAAAAGCTACATTAGATGGGAAAGTAAGGTGATGAGAAAACACATCAACAAATAAATGATATACATGATCTAGAGGAGTATTAGAAGGAATGTAAGTATTAGCCAGAAGATATTTGATTTTAGCCTTACATTCAGGATTAGCTTGCAAAAAGGCATAGATGGAATTATCCATGGTGGGAGAAGCTTAGGATATTGAAGTAAAAATAAGAGTGAAATCAAAGAGTATTTGAAAGATGGGTTCACCAAATGCTTTAACAAATATATGGAATTTGTAAAACCCTAATATTGTAGAGTCACATATGATAAACAAATGCTAAAGTACAGATTGGACACAAGCAATAAGCAAGATAAATATGAAACCCTAAGTGCAAGAGATAGAGAGAGAAGGACTTCGCTGATTTATGCCTGATGTCGGGACTATGCAGATTGGAGAAATTAATAAACAGAAAGGGCATACTGTCACAACTAAGTAGAGTAAATTATAGAACCATCAGATAAGACTAGACTAGGGTGAGGCACCTAGGCGCCAGAGACCTATGCAAAGAACATGTGATAACATAGGAGTTCAGAACCTATTTTTTTTGGTGTCACAAGATGGTTTCTGATAGTCGTTGTTGGTTACCTGTGTGTCGCACTATGATCACATAATTCTAATGTAACCTGCAAAGAGAAGATGACCTGTTAAACCCTCTAACTACATCAAATCACAAAAAGAAAAGATGCAAAATGAGGAGTCGGAATGACCTCGACAGTCACCCGACTAAATGAACTTATGACTGAGTGTTGCACTACATTTTGGACTCCATGTAGTTCTTGTGCGTGTGTGATAATATCATGCCCTATGAATCCCATATGCAAGTGCGTGATAACGAGCGATAAATAGATGTACCAATGTAAATAGATGTGTGGGTGGAAAAATAAACTTCCCCTCCTATATGTGTAAGTAGAAAATGTAGTCCCTTGTACCTTGTATGAGTGCTAGATGGATGCATTTGATACTCTTAGATGCCTTTAGATGCAACCTTAGGTGATGATAATAGATTCTTACAACTTGGT
Organism: Taxus chinensis; assembly: GCA_019776745.2. Lineage (NCBI taxonomy): Eukaryota > Viridiplantae > Streptophyta > Pinopsida > Cupressales > Taxaceae > Taxus > Taxus chinensis. The sequence goes on from CM034149.1 coordinate 3,315,601, forward strand.
CCTTTATTTTAGTCACATAGTTTTATATTTATATGATTCCCTTGGTTGAATTTTGTAATTGACAACTAAAAGGACGATTCATAAGAAAATAAGATGTCTAAAAGAAATGAGTAAGATATAAAAGGGTTAGGGGCACCCAGAGGAGACGAGGGCACCTGGGTGATGACGTCTTGGCTGGGCGCTACTATCTGAAGTCATGAAAGATAAGCAAGTGAAGTCCTGACTGGGATGTAGGCTGTAAAAAACCAGAAAGAAGACACGTCACAAAGCAAAGAAGCCAAAGATAGTTGTCAATTACTATTTTTCTCACTTAGGAATCATATGAATGAAAATATGTGTTTATGGAGCTAGAAATGTACTCAATTGCATGATTTTGTGTCTACAATTTATAGCAATGTGAATTGAATCTTCGCCTACCCCCAACATGACTCTTCGTGGTCTCATTCAACTTGTGAATTTTCACCTTCCTAGGAAGTGATAAAAGTGTTCCCTTTTTATAAATTAAAGGGAATTTTACAATGTAACTTCATAAAGTCACTTAAGTGAATGAGGAAAAATACAATGATTATGTCTGAAAAAGAATTAGAAAGGGGATAGAAGGAAGAGGGAGAAAGAGAGAAGGGAGAGGTTGTCATATCTTGATGAAGAAGCTCCCTGCGATGAAGAACTTTGTTGCTTCATGGCTCATGATGATGAGCCTCTAGAACGAGCTCATGTTCCTTGAATTCCTTGCTGAATCGAGCTATCACAGTTGTCAACTTATCCTCCTCTACAATCCATACACGACCTAACACCTTGGTCCAGGTCTCGGGGACATCACTGATCCTCTTACATTGATGAATTAATTCTTTGTGATCAATTGAAACTGTATAAATACAACTTATGATGTTGACCAGGGACTCTAAGTTATCTTCAATGAAGGAGAGAGAGCCACTCGCGTCTTTTTTGATTAGCTCTTGGAATGATACAACGAGTTCTTGTGATGATGAGTCCTTAGTGAAAGGAGGGAACTCAAGCCTCTGAATAGAATTGTTGACATCGTTCAATATTTGATTAAGCTAAAATGTAATTTACGAGCCTAATCTGAATGCAAGATTGCAATAAAATAATGAATATTGAAGTAGTGAAACATATCTAAGAAACTAAGTAATGAATAATGAAAACCCTAATTGCAAAGAGAGGGTATAGAGCCTTAGCTGATTTATAGAGTTCTGGAGAGTGCACAGAGCTGAAAAACCAAGAAATGCAAAGCACTGACCGTCGCATTAGAGCCCGTAAAATTACAAATTTGGAGGATTTTACTGGACTGGGGCACCGGGAGATGGACAAGGGCACCCGTGGGTGCTCTAGGCATTTTTTGGGAACTTGTGTCTATGAAAATTCTTAGAAACCCAAATTCTCATGGTCGCAAGTTGTTCGTTGATGCTCACCTTTTGTCACTATGAATTCACATAATGATATTTGAGGTTGCCAGAAACCTGCAATGAAGAATGGATATGAAAAACCATCAAATAGACATTAAATCCCAAAAAGGAAAGATGCAAAATGAGGTTTCGGACTGTCCTTAGCTTCCAAAATGATGAACTTAATATTGAGCATTGCACTACATCTCAGACCCAATGTAGTTCTGTGTGTGTGTGTGGAATTATGCCCTAGGTTGCTCTTGTGTGTGTCACACTTGGAGTAGTGAGCAAATAGCTAGATGTAGAATGTAGTAAATGTGTGCATGGAAAAAAATGAACTTCCTTCCTATGAAGTGTGATGCAAAAAACCAGCCCTTGTGTCCCTTGTGATGGAGCTAGATGGATACAATGGAGCTCTTAGATGCATTGATGGATGTAACCTTAGGTGGTGATAAATAGTGCTTAGTGCTTGGTCTTTTATTATGATCACATAAATTTATATTTATATGATTCCTTCGCTTGAATTTTGTAATTAACCCCGAAAAGGCCTACTACCAAAAAATAAGATGCTTAAACGGCTAGAAAGGACCCAAAAAGTGAGACTAAAGTATAATGGGGACATGAGTGCCCAGAGGGGACGAGGGCACCTGACACTGATGTCCTAGCTAGCTGCTAGTGTATAGGAAGACAAATGACAAAGAGTAAAAGGTAGATTGAGAAAGTAAGGGTGCAAGATTGAAAGAAGCAACAAAAAGAAAAGAAATGTGGCCAAAGACATGGGTTGATTAGTAATTTTCTTGTTTGAGAATCATATGAATAGTAGTATGTAATCATGACTAGATAGTTACTCAAAGTGCGTGATTGTGTGTCTACAATACCTCAAAATCATGTTTTCCACAAAATTCCAACTCGGATATTTCATTCTTGAGCATAGCATATTTCACATCCATGATGTGAATCCAAACTTGAGACAAGTTATCTATAGCAGATGCAGACACATTCTTTCTCACGAGGGTGTGAGAATCGAAGGAGATCATCTCGGATACTAGTGGAAACATCTCATCCAAATGGTTGACCTCTTTTCAAAATTCCTCCTTCGATTTTTTCACTTCTGACAATGCTGCAAGAACATACTTGATGAGAGAAATGATATCTAGAAACAATGCCTTGCCTTGGTAAATAATCTTCTCAATCCACTTCTCGTTGGCCTTCCCCTGCATCATGTATCCTTGGGCCTTCATGACTGCCTCTAGATCAATGTTATTGATTGGAGGAATTTCTTTGATTGGAAGAGAGGATGTTGATTCGGGTTCCGAGAAGGGTTGAATGTAAAAACTGAAAGCTTTTACCCATTCCTCCAATTACACAATTGTTTTCTTGTATTCTTCATTCTGAACAAGAAGGTGAGAAGATGATTCTTTTAACTGATGGGAATCACCCTCATGTGAAGCTTGACCCAATGAGATGCGGGTTAATCCATAGTTCAAAGGAGTCATTTCCTCAATAGGATTTTCAATATTAGGCCTAACAACTTCAACATACTGATTACCTGAGGGGCCATTGAAGAAGCGGGATGTTGTTTGGGCCTTCTTTCTTCATTTGGACTTCAGGGTTCCCTAGATTGCTTCGAGACTAGGAACGACAACAAGTTGTGTTGTCCTTGGCTCATCGTTGATCATTTCTTGAATCCATGGGAATGGCTCATCAGGTGTTGACATGATGTTTTTCACTGGAGCATTCTCAAGATCTTGTTATGGAATTAATTATTGATCACCACGGGGAAGCTCTGACATCTTGGATACTTGGATGCTCTACACTGAATCACTCTTACTTGACTTGTGAGGTTCTATGAGATCTCCAATGAGCATTTTCTGCTTACGAGATCACCTAAAATATGGGATCAATTTGTGCTCTTTGTTCATTAACCTCACTACATTCTTGTTATCTTCTTCTTGCAATGATTTACCTCAACCAAATTACTTTGTACAACTCATTTAGCTTACTTGACCAACTCAACTCTAGCAGCTCATTGAGGAGGTGTGGATGGATTAAACCTAATTGATGAGTTATGATAACCTGATTTTATTGAATCTCAACTGATATATTATATTTTTTCACTTCTTATTTGATTGCACAATGTCCTTGGATCTTTCCTACTATGCCCAGTGATGTTTTGCCTTGCTACTATGGCCAAAATGATGCCTTAGGCCTTCCATGAAGGGTGAATTGAATTTTTTGAACTAGGAAACTATCTTGAAACCCTATGGAGATGTTGAAAAGTAACAAGATGAATGAAAAATGAGTCTGCTATAACTTTTTGCACTCGAAACAGAGACTTTCTATTTTTAGTAGGTAGGAGCCAGGACCTGCTAATTTGGGAAATTTCATTGCTTTTCTCAAATATGAACTTCTTAATCATCTGGAATAATTAGTTCAACTCTAATGACGATGCTTTTTCATTTTTGGTAACTTTCTATTTTTAGCAGGTGTCTTTTTTATTTTTGCTCTATTATGTTTTTTTGTTATTTTTGGAAAGACTACCTAGTTTATCATTTTCAATGTTTTTTGAGTGCATTATTATGAGGGGACTCACTATTTTTAGTAAGTTATTATTTTTAGAAAGTGAGGATGTTAGATACTTACTATTTTTAGAAACTTCATTTTTCCACCTCGGGTTACAATGAAAATGGAATCATTGGATTAAGTTCCTTGTTATGATCTCTTGCTCCGAATTTTAGCCCAATCTTCCTGCCAGAATTCTCGAAAACTGAAAAAAAATACTAGGAAATCAAACTAGGGTTTTCTGCCATTAATGATTCCTATGCTACTATAATGTTCTTGAAGGTTCTTGGATTCTGGAACTAGTGAGAAAATTTCATTCAATTTCAATCACTGGCTTGAAAGATATGAATTTTTCAAAATTTGATGCATACGACAACCATGGATGAATTTTGATAGAGTTTTTGCATATTTTGTAGGTTTAATGGAATGGTTACACAACAATCATAGAGTTATGGAGAATATATTAAGTGGGCAGAATTTAATTTCATGTTTAAAATTTACAGCAACAATTATCATTCATGTGTGAAGGTAGAAAGAGAAGCACTAAGGTAAAGTATTTCATCCAATTTTTGATTTGCAAAGAATGGGGGTGGTGTGCATTTTTATGTCCCAACTATCCCCGCTGTCATGGGACAATAAAATGCGCCCTACTCTTAGAGCCTGACAAGTGGCAGAAAATGAGTGGGTGAGGATGAAGTAGGAGAGAGAAAGGTTTCAACACCTGATGAGAAAGATTTGAGGTTACATGATGAACCAAAGAGGGGATAGGGGTGAGGCACATTTTACTGTCTCGAACAGTCGGGACAATAGGGGCAGAAAAATGTGGTCAAGGCTTAAAAGATCAATACTTAGCCAAATTTGTCTGTTTGATCACTTAACACCTACTGGGAAGGTCCAGGGTCACATGGGATTCTAAGGGATTCAAAAAGGGGGTAGGGTGCATTTTCTTGTCCCTACTGTCCCCACTATACCGAATTGCCCAAACAGCTGGGACAATCTAGACACTAAAATGTGGCAGGCTTCCAACTGCAAATTTGACTAACTCCCAAAATCTTGAAACGAACTATCCCAGAGTTGTATGAACTCTTTTCAGGTAAAATTCTATATCAATTTGAATCTCAAGACAATTTTGAGAACAATGGGATGGTTTTAAAGACTTGATTATGCCTCGTCTAACAAACACTGATTTTTCATTTGGGACCACTAGGTGAGTCTGCACAAATTTCTCTTTCTTGAGAAACGCCTACGCCTTGAGAAGAATATGCTTTTTCCATAATGTAGGGCATTTAAATATATTTTAAATGGTATATTTTTTCCTCTTGAATCATCTCAGAGCTCCCAAAAATTTTCGTTGAATTTCAAGTATTTTTTTACACTACTCACTCCTTGCACCTTAGAAACCTGTAGTCACACAACTTGTTGCTAAATATCTAAAACTTTCCCAAACTTTCCTAAACATATTGAAATACGTTCATAGCTATTGAATATCATTTCCTGATGAATTTGAGCTTTGAAATCTACCTCATATAACACACACGTCTCGAAAAGGCTAAAATAGCCTTTCTATGCCTACCGAAGAATTCTCTCTCAAAAGCACTGTACTGAATGAATTGAATTACCATATTTTGAAATTTCCAACATCACAGAAAGTACACACAAAACATATGAGGAATTTCAAGGATCAGGGATAGGCATGACATTGAGGGCATACTGATCTGAATAGGTGTTTAGAAGGGCTCTTAAGCAAAGTTTTGGACATTTGGATATAGTTGTCATGTTTAAACATTAAATTTTGCCCTTGTAAAATCTCATGACAATAGTTAGCTATAGCTTTAGGACATGTTTTGGATCAAGCGTAGCGAGGACAGAGCATGTAGGAATCCCAGAATAGTGCCTTATCCATTAGGCTTATGGAGTCATTTCTTCCAAACACACACAAACAAATATAATAACGGAAAGGGAAACACACTATGAGAAGGAAACACACACAGCTGAAAGGGAAAATATATATTGGTTAGGTATATTTATAGAGGCGAGGAAAAACTGTACATATACTCAGAGGCGGGTTGAGAGAAGTATACACCATCATGGAACAACAAACTGAAATCCAGCCTTTGAAGCTCGAAAGTCACTATCTGGTCATACCATGCTCCTGTGATGGATCTACACGGCTCGAGAAGAAGGAGACACACCAATATTCCATATTCATACTTGTATTAAACTAAAAATGTTCTTGCATCCAATGAGAATTTTGATATATGTTCGAAGATCTTGTATCCTGAAATTTCCACTTGATGTTTTGTGACTATGAGAAACCATTCCTCCATGTTATCGAAAGTGGAATCATTGCATTTACCTTAGAAATATTATTCATCCTTGAATTGCAACAAGGAAATGTCTCTTGAATCAGTGAGGCACTCAGAATAATTGAGAACAATTTGATTCACTTCCTAATCAACAACTTCTTAAGGCCTTACTCTTTGTTGTTCTAAGCCAGTGCTTTCAAGAATAGAGTTCACGACATTGGCATAGAGGTCCTCATCATCCTTAACGGAATGTTGTAGTATGGAAACATGTTCAAAATCAGCATAGACTATCAAAATGGTGAGTGCAATCTGATTTAGATACCATTCACAAGATCCTTGCAAAGTTTCACTTTGCTCTCCGGGACAATTATTGTCAACACCAGCCGACTCAGAATTGATCTTAACATCTTCTTTGAAACTGCAATTATTTTCATGGAAACGTTTCACTCTGGAGTGAATATTTCAGTATGTATTCTTGTTCTGATTTGGTAGGGTATCTGAAGGTGGTGAGAACAAGTCGACCTTGAATCAACTTGCAAGGCTCTAGTACCTCTTCCTGATGTCTTGAAAAATTATCTTCAATACAAATCATCTCAACATTTTTCTTTACTATCATCCTCCATGGTGGAGATGTTAGCTTCAAGATTGGGAATATTCAAAGAAGATTCAAGAATCTTCTTTTCTTTGCATGTATGATCTTCTTTGCATGGGAATATTCAAATATGTATCTTCACATTCAATCTCACTGACTAAGCCATTAAGGAAGACATCAAGCACATACATCAGCTCTGTGTCAGCATCAAACATTGGTGTATCAAAATGAGAGGCACAAATTGACTCATATCTATCTTGCATTCTCGTAGCCCAAATTAGGATCTCAAGACTGAGTTGAGGGTCTTCAATTGCTTCCGAATTCCTCAAGATGTATTACAAAAATTGTTCATTCAAAACTGCCATATGATCATTCTTATCCTCATTAGAAGAATCATTTCCTTGTGCCTCCATGAGACAGTTGAAAATATGATCTACACTGGCCAAAATTCATCTGAAACTTCTTCGCTCTCATGCTTTGCATTTCTTGTCATCTACGTCTCACCTTCTTGCAAGAATGTGCATACTTGGTTTTTAACATTCTTTGACAAGGAGAAGAGATCCATGTTATGGGGGATGGGCACTCCTTCGAGTTTAAGATCCATTTCATCATCTTCGTGATGGGGAGTGGAGATCCATGTTGGGGCAGCAATATGGGAAGAATTTTCAACACTATTTTGGTCATTCATTATTGAATCTTCTTACTCATATGGAAAATGAAATATTCCATACTCACCACGATGATTGAATAACTAAAAATAGACTAAGTGAAAGGAAATAGTAATCCTAGTTAATCTAATTAGGAGGAATAAAATGTTGTATAAATGAATTAAAACAATATGGAATAATTGTAATTAATTATTCTTAGTGCAATGAAACCCTAAGTATATAAGTAAAGAAATATAAATGACTTAGCTGATTGGAGAAGACTGTCGCATGTCTGCAAATAAAATCTGGAAGTGTAGAAAACCACTTAGAAGGCCTGTAAAGGCTGAATTTGGAAGATCTGAACTAGCTGGGGAACTTGGGAAGGTACTGGGGCACCCTGGTCTACAGATTAGGCACCATGATCTCTGTAAATACTCAAAATTTGAATTTTACAGGGTCGCAATGTATCACCAAACATTATTTGTCTATTGCACTAGATTCACTGAGTTGTGTCGAGTGTGTTGAATAATCAATTGATGATGTGTAAGAGGAAAGGAAGTATCAAACACTAAGAAAAATAAAAAATGCAGATTGAATAGTTCAGACTGACCTCAGCTGCCAAACTAGTGGTATTATCACTGAGCACTATACTACATTTCAGAAATAGATGTAGCTATGGTGAGTGTGCACATTTCGTGCCCTAGGTGCTCTTGTTCTAGTTTCACCTTGTGAAGTAGCAAGCAACAATAAATATAGAAAATGTAATAGCATGTGTTCATGGAATAGAATAGAATCCCTCCCCCTATGTTGTGTGTGTTGATGCAAATCTCCCAACCTTGATGCATGACACTATGTGGATGCAAGTGATGTAATGGATGTAACTCTAGATGGAGTGATAGTAGTATGTGACACTAGGACCCTCATTATGGTCTTATAAATTTATATTTTTAGGGTTCTCAAGTTCTAATTTCGTAGTTAACCCTGACATGGTCAACTAGGAAAAAAATAAGGATGAAAAATGGCTAGAAATACCTCAAAAATAAGAGGGAAAGTGGAACATAGATTAGGGTGCCTCAGGTGGGACCAGGGAACCTCATGGTATAACAGTATAGGCTTGGGCACCCAGTTTTAGGATGAAATGATGGGACAATTACAAAAAAGGTGGATATGTGGGAGGAAATGTGTAGGAATGATGAAATAAAATAAAAATTAAAGATGGCCAAAAGGTGGGATTAATTAGTACTTTATTCACTTGAGAACCTTATAAATAGTAGTATAATACCATGCTAAATAATGCCTAAAGTGCATGATTTTGTGTCAACATTTTTTCCCCACTTTATTTTGTTGAGTGGAATGCTTGGTAACATAAAGTAGATAGAGATGCGTACCTGATATCCATGTAGAGTGTAGAAGAAGACGCGCAGATGGACTAGACTCAAGTGTGGGATGGAAAAAAGAAAAATGTGGAGGAATGTGGATTATAAAGATGAAAAATGCACATAAAAAGTGATGAGAGTGAACCTAGGGTGGAAAATGTGTGTATTTGTTGTTGTGTGTAGTGTATCTGTATGGTTAGTAAATGCAAGTTCTTATAGCGGTGTGTTGTCATTGTCATCGTTTTTGTTGTTGTTTTTTTTTTACCCCCAATTTGACTACTTATTTCTCATATGGTCGGACCTGTAAGGAGAAAATGATCAAGTATTAAATATGTATGTATGTAAAAACATTGTGTAAAATATGCATGTGTAAAGTACACAAATGTAAAATATGTTGAAATAAAAGTGTAAATGGAACATGTACACCTGATCCATGTTGACAAAAATAATGTACAAGGATATCTTGTACTTTCACAAGTTTTTTGGGAAATATCATGCCACCTTGGCTGAATAAGTATAGGGAGGAAATGCTCTATGTCCTCCAACATTTAATCACTTATGCTAAAATGTTTGAAGAGATATTTGTACTGTTCTGGTTTTTTGGGTGATCCAACAACACTGAATGAAATAGTGTAGATAAGCACACCCACTATAACCCCCACACCTGTAATTTCTCCACATAATTTTTGAATAACACCATGTCTTTTAGAGGCCATTGTGTATGGATTTCATAGACTGATCTAAACTCACTCATTGTATGTGAACCAGTGTAAATATGTTGTGTTATAGAAACCCTCAATGATGCCCTCCTCTTTGGGGGCACATCCAACATCGCTGAAAGGATAATGCGGCCCTAAAATAGGACCAAGCACACTCTAACCTATAGAAATCTTCCCTGTAGGGGGAAAGGGAAAACACTTTGTAGATACCAAGGTGTGCACAAAAGGGGATGGCTAGCCAAAACAAGTGTTATTCAGAAAACACATGCATGCAAGAAGAAAAATGTAAAACACAGATAATGTAGAAAACTACCCAGAAAATTAATGTAAATACACAAGAAAACAAGTAGATTGCAAAAAGTGGGTTGCAAACATGGGACAAGGCCATCATGGCCGCTAACAATAGACAAGTGTGCACACAAGCAAAGGGAAAATCCTGCATATAATGAAAAACAATGTAGAAAAGTAGAAATAAACAAGTAGTCATGGAAACATGTAATCCTGAAAAACAAGTGTTGTACATGGAACACCGGTTAGCATGTTAGAGTGATAACCAATATGTCAAAGCACGTATGAACCAATAGTATAAGATGTTAAGTACAAAATGAAACAATAACACTTGGATAAGATGAATGTGGAAGCCCCCAGCGACCAATATAGGAATGGTATAAGGAAAACATCCATGCCACATGTAGATTCTTGTATTTTTATCACAATAAATAAGGGTGTGAATACGCATGTGTGTATGATAATGACATATAAGAAAGCAATCTAACATGTGTAATAAAGTGAGCATGCAAAACACTAGAAAATAAGAGTAAATGCCCCCAAACCAATGCAGTATGTTGTGGATGGATGAAATGGAATGCAAGATGGAATGCTAAGAGCAACGTGCCCCCTGAGTGGATGGAAGTGTATATAGTGAGGTTTATTTTGTTTTCCCCCTTAGTAGTCAAGAATGAACCATAAATGAGAGTGCATCATTGAGAAATGGTCCAGTATAATTTTTTGTTTCTAGCATGTTGTGATGAGTGTGATGTGTAATGGCGATGAAATGCGACATGTGAAGAGATGTGCATGAACCCTATAGCCAAAGCATATAACACAACTTGTTAAATGGAGGAGTGATGATTTATCCCTACACGTATATCACTATATAATAAAGGATGTGGATGGATGATGATTTATCTTAAAGCGTATATCACTACAAGATGAAAATAGGGACTGGTGATGTAACCTAAGGGTGTAGACCACTACAAGATGATAATGGGGGTGGTGATTTAGCCTAAAGCGTATACCACGACAAGATGGTAGAAGAGGTGACATTTTAACCTACCTAAGGTGTATGTCATTAACACTTGAAATGTCATATGAGGAAAATATTGCATGATGAATGTAAGGTCCATTTGATTGGTAAACCATCTGTAGTTGAGGATGGACTGAGGAACTAAAGTTCTTCATAGGGTGGTGAGTGTTCATAGGGTGGTGAGTGCAACACATAGAAGACTACGTAGTATAAACAACTAAGTGATGAATAGGGAATGTAAATGCACAGTGTGGGAAATGCAATGTAGGATGTGTGATGTGTGGATAGAATATGTAGTGTGTGAAGTGAAATAATAGGTGTATATAGAAATGGGATGTGGAAATGATGATAAGTAAAACTAGACTCATAGGTAATGAAATCTAGTGTAGTATGTAGAATGTGTATGATGTATGAATGCACCATGTAAATTACGCAATGTGGGAAATGTAGAGTGTGTATAATATGTAATATCTAAGATTCGGTGATAGGGGTAGATAGAAAATAGAACATGTGGTGATAAAATGTAGAGTTGGGCCCATATATAATGCAACCTAGCGTAAGTGTAGAATGTATGGATGAAATATAAAACTAGAATCATATGTAATGATAACTAGTCTAATATTTATAATATAGGCAATGTATAATTGCCTAATATGTGTATGAGGGGTGTACAGTATACTATAGGATGTAGACTAGATGTAGAATGGATTATGTAAAATATGTGATGTATGTGATAGAATATGCATGTGTGGAACCTATAGTGTAGTGTGTGGGGTCCAATGTAATGGTAATCCCTCAACATTCCAGTGTGAACCAAAGCAAAAGAGTGTGTCATTGGGTAGTGGCAGTGGTGCGCTGATCTAAGTGTAATATTTCTTGAGATGCATGATGTTTAGTGGTTTTTTGAGTGGTTTTCCTAGAAGGGTGGCAAGGTGGTAAACACCACCACCAAGCTTATCTATGACAATGTAATGGTGAAGTCAATTGGGCTTAAATTTTGCTTTGAGGGGTGCTTTGGCTTTCATATTTTTTGGTTTTCTTTTAAGACGATGTCACTGATATTTAAATCTCTAGAGTAATTCTTTTGGTTGTAAGCTTATGTGATGCGAGATTGGTATGTGCAAAGGTTTTTCAATTTTTAGACACGACGTGAGTCCAACATTTCTAGTTCAAGTAAGTGATTTTCATGATATTCATTATCTCCAAGGATGCCTTTAAGAGGTTCATAGGGTTGTCATTTTGAGTTCTAACAGAATAACAACCTCGGCACCATAAACTAAGGAAAAGGGGGGGGGTAGCATTAGTAGGTAGTCGAAAAATAGTGTGATAAGCCCATAATGTGTAGAAAAGTTGATTATGCTAATTAGTGTCACTAGATTCAACAATCCTATGTAGGATTTTAATGATAGTTTTGTTGGTGGCCTCAGCTTGGCCATTGACTTGTTGATAGTAAGGTGTAGAAAATGATTTTTTTATTTTAAATTTTACTTAGAATTTGTTAACATCTTTATTTTTGAATGAGAATCCATTATCGGTGATGATAGTAGATGGCACGCCAAAGCATGTGATAATATTCATGGTGAGAAATTTACAAATGTCAGTACCAGTGGTTGTTCATAAGGGATCTGCTTCAACCCACTTGGTGAAGTAGTGTGTGGCTGTGATAATGAATTTGTGTCCGTCAGGTGATTCAGGGTTGATGAGACTAATTAAGTCAAAGTCAAATCCCCAAAGGGAAAAAGGCCAAGTTTGTGTAATGGGTTGAAGATTGTAATTGGATGCATGATGGAGATTACCATGTTTCTGGAATTTTTCATAGCAAATTCAATCATGTTCCATTGTTGGCCAATAATACCCTTGATATAAGATTTTTTTTGTCAAGGCTTTACACGAGAAATGACCACCACATATGCTAGTATGAATGTTTGAAATTTTTTTAGGGATATCTACGAGGAGAAGGCAATGGAGTAGATGTTCATCAATGACATGTTTTAACAATTCAATCCTAACAATAACGTAACGAGTGGATTCATGATGTAACTGGAAATCTTCGTGAGGTTGTAGGTTATCAGGAATAGTTTATTTATATAGGTAATTATAAATAGGGGTGAACCATTAAGTGGTGTCATAACTACGTGTGATAATACAAGCTGCAATAGGTATGGTAGAGATAGAAGGCTTTCGTAAGTGTGTAATGATGAAAATGGACTAGTCTTCAGTGATATCTTATGGGATAAGTGAGGTGGCACTGGCCATGGCATCGACATGGAAATTATATTTTTTAGGAATGGTGGTGATGGAATAAGACTCAAAGGTGGCTAAAAGGTCTTTTATAAAATAATTATATGGGATAAGAGGTTCCTCCTTGGTATGATATATATCATTGACTTGTTTAATGACCAATGGAGAGTCACCCTGAATGCACAAGTTATGAATGAGGATTTTTTTAGTGGTAATCAAACCTAAAATAAGGGCCTCATACTTGGCAATATTATTTGGGCAAGAAAACCCTAATAGGTATGTGAAAGGGAGTGGGTCAATGTGTGGGGTGATAAAGACCACATCAGCACTGACTCTAGAGTGGCAACGAGTACCATCAAAGTACATTGTCCATATATGTGATTCAATGATATAGGAAGTGAAATCATCACAGAAGGAATTAGAAATATGGGATGCATCCAAGAGAGGTTCGGTGGCTAATTAATCAGAAATGACCTTCCCCTTCATTGATTTTTGAGGGATAAAACTAAATTCAAATTCTATGAGGAGCATGACCCAATGAGCCAAACAACCTAAAGGTGTGTGTGGGATAAAATATACTGTATAGGATCTACTTTGGTGATAATGTGAACCTCATGGTTAAGGAGATAATGGTGTAATTTATACGCAAAGAAGACAAGGCCAAGGCACAACTTTTCGATGTAGCTATAATTACATTCATAAGAGAGGAGTGTGCGACTAATATAATAGATGGCTCACTCATGGTGAACATCATTGGGTTGTGCCAAAAGTGCACCTAAGTCGTGAAATGTAGCAGAAATATACAACAAAAAAGGTCGGTCGGAGATAGGCGGTACGAGGACGGGAGGGTTTAACAAATAAGCTTTAATACGATCAAATGCTAGTTGACATTGTTTATCCCAAATGAACTTAGTATCTTTCTTCATTAGTCATGTGAACGATTGGGTTTTATCAACCAATTGTGCAATAAAACGTCGGATAGCCTGAATTTTACCTTCTAAGGAGTGAAGTTGGTGAAGGTTTTTTGGTGGAGCCATGTCAATAATGGCTTTAATTTTGGTGGGGTCAATTTCTATGCCGCGTCGTGAAATAATGTATCCAAGCAATTTGCCTGTGGTTACCCCAAAAATACATTTTATTGGGTTTAGGCGAACACGATATTAGCGTAACTTCTCGAATAGTATGTGAAGATCCTTTGTGTGAGAAGAATGTTGCCTATATTTTGTTATAATATCATCTACATAATCCTCAATGATCTTGTGAATGTAGTCATGAAAGATATGGGTCATTGTGCATTGATAGGTATCTCCTGTGTTCTTAAGGCTGAAAGACATAACTGTATAGAAAAATGTACCCCATGGTGTGGTAAAAGAGGTTTTTTCTTGGTCAGTAGGATTGATATTGATTTTATTATAACCCGCGAAACCATCCATAAAGGAGAGTATGTCGTAACCAGCGCTAGATTCGAAAATGGCGTCAATGTGTGCGAGAGGAAAACTATCCTTAGGGCAGACTTCATTTAAATCATGGAAATTAGTACAACAACGCACACGACAATCTGGCTTCATTACGGGAACAATATTAGACACCCATTTAGGATAATCAACATAATGGATAAAACCGACGTCTAACAATTTTTGAATTTCTTCCTTGACTAAGAGTGCGACTTTAGGGTGCATCTTACAAATTTTCAGTTGGACCGGTTTGGCACCAGGGTTAAGGACAATATTATGCATTGTGATAGAGATGTCAATACTTGGCATATCACTATAGTCCCAAGGGAAAATATCGGAGAAGTCTTGCAGAACTTTCTTGAGATCGTTTTACTCAATAGGCTAAGAGAGGCGGCCAACAAGACTATGTGCGGATTGTTAGATGTTCTAAAATTATATTGTATGGTTTCTTCATTGATAAGTGCAGAACGATCCTCAATGTATGGCTTAGTTGGAATATTGTCGAGTGGATTGGTAGTATCAGTGAGGTTATCAGTTTCTCCCAAGAAAACCATATCACCAGACGAGAGGGGACGATGTCATTTATTGTGAAAAGAGGGGAGATCATCATAAGCACCCATATGGTCAAGTAAGGCATCATAAGTAGGAAAAGTATCAGAAGTGTCCCAAAAGGAAGGGGCATCATTACTAATAAGCTCGAGGGTAGCAAGGGAAGAGATGCAACATGACATGCGATATATATATCTAAAGCAGGTGAAGAATGAGGTTGGTATCTTATTCGAAACTTATGTGTATGTGAGGGGATGTTCCAAAGTTCTGTGACTTTGTGGTCTTGGTAATGAGAGAAGACAAAGTGATGAAGATAGTCGTATCCTAACCCATATTTGGAGAGATCTGGGTTGATTCTAGGGGAAATAGGTGAATCCAGAGGGTGTTCGACAGAGTTACAATACTGAAAAGGTGAGGGGTCAGTGAGAGTACATCATAGACGGTGTCGTGGGAACAAAACTTGAGTCACAAGTGGAGTGTAGAAGGGACTGCATGCATAGCGTGGATTCAAGGTCTACCGAGGAGGATGTTATAATTGAGGTCATTGGGCATGACATGGCATGGGATGGTAATTGTACATGGGCCAATGGTAATGGGTAAATGAACAATACCCGAGACACGCTTTTGGGATGTTATCAAAACCACGAATAGAAATAGATGAGGGAGCAAGAGATGCTGGAGACATGCTTATATGTTGAAGAAAGTTGATGTTAAAAATATTGAGGCCAGATCCATTGTCTACTAAGGCCCGCTTAACACCTACTTTGTTAACGCAAACTTGGATATATAAGGGAGGATCATGTTCTAGGAACACTGGCGGCGGTAGATCATCAGATGTGAAAGTGATTTGATCTTCATTAAGGGATAAGGCAACAATAAAATTGTGGTATACATATTTCGGTGATGTGTGTAGAGAAATGTAATGTGTGGCTAAGTATTCTTAAAGGTGAATGAGGCAATTTGGCTGATTTTGTAGATACGCGTGAATAGATATGCTCATTGTGAATTGATTGTAGCAATAACTATGGAAAGAAAGAAAGTAGAAATGGTTGTTGATAGGTGAGGTGTAGGAATAAAAAAAGAAATGAAACAGATATGAAAATTCATAATGAGGGAATGGAAATGTGAAACCCTAGAAGGTGCTAGGAAGAAACGTGGGGTTCACCAAAATGATTAACTAAAAATAGACTAAGTGCAAGGAAATAGTAATCCTAGTTAATCTAATTAGGAGGACCAAAACCTTTTATAAATGAACTAAAACAATATGGAATAAATGTAATTAATTATTCTAAGTGCAATAAAACCCTAAATATGCAAGTAAAGAATGATAAATGACTTAGCTAATCGGAGAAGACTATCACAGGTTGTCACAGGTCTGGAAATAAAATTTGGAAGTGCAGACGATCACTCAACAGTCCCGTGAAGACCAGATCTGGAAGATCTGAACTGACTGGGGCACCTAAGAAGGTACTGGGGCGCCTTGGTCTACATATTGGGTAACATGGTCTCTGTAAATGTTCAGAATCTGAATTTTACAGGGTCACAAGGTATCTTCGAACACTATCCATCTGTCACATTGGATTCGTTGGGCTGTGCCGAATGTGGTGAATAATCAAATGATGACTTGGAAAAGGAAAGGAAGTATCAAACCCTTAGAAAAATAAAAATGTGGAATGAATGTGTTACAATGACCTCAACCGCCAAACTAGTGGTCTTATCACTTATTTTGCAACTATCTTTGTTTCATCATTCAACATTTTTACATCTCCTGAAGAATCAAAATTGAAAAAGAGGTCATCCATGACTACCTCGAATCGTCATCTTGAGTCTAGGATGAAGGATTGTTTTCTCGTACATATTCATGATTGATGGAGTCTTTAGAAAGCTTCAAGTCTTTTGTTGTACAACAAGAATCTTACTCTCTTGAATTCATTATTTCTTCAGAAGGTTGTGCCTTGAGCCAGAATGAGTTGATGAGCGGGGGTTAAACTATCATGTATTCTTCATCATCCTCAAAGGTGATGATTTGATTTGATTGAGAAGGTTCGAAGATATGGAACTCATCGGAATTGCACAAGAATCTTCCAGGAATGAACACCTCGTAGTGTGGATAGTCATCAGGATCTTCTTGAGTTTCTTCTTCCTCAAAATTATAAAGTTCTACAAGATGTTCATACCTTCTCTACAAGGCCAATGCATACTCCCAAACTTCATGATAGGCTTCAGGATCAAAATTTCCTTCTTCCGCACTCAGAAACCTTTACACAAATTCTCTTCTCAAAATATCCATTTCTTCATCACCGTATGTGAGGAAATCCTCTAGAGGAGGGGAGAAGAATGACAATGTTCTCAACTTGTTAGTCAGTTGTGAGAAGTTAAAAAAGTTACCTTCAGTTGAGTCTTCACCATCCTGCCCTTCATACAACATTTCACACCTCTCGTGAATTCTCTTCATCCACTTATTTGATTCTTGATCATTGACAGTAACAATCCTTTCCTCTAGTAGCACACTTCTTGAATTGCAACCACCATGACTTGATGACAGGGTCTTCACAACTAGCAATATTCTCCATTCTGGAAAGTTTTTTATGGATATTGCAGAGATGGTATGAACCTTCTTTCCATTAGTGGATTGCGAGTTCATATTTTTGTGAGGGATGTTCCGGAATTATTTCTGATAAAAAACTTGCATTTCCTGGCATTCATCATCATCTTCTTCTTCATTGTGACTTATTGGTACTGCATTCTAAATTGAAAATTTCTTCATTGTGTTGCGGGAAATGAATGTGACACAGATTTGTTCCTTGACGGAGACACCTTCAAAATCCGATTTTCCTTTGAAACCTAATATTTTTTTGTTTTTGTAATATATACTTTTTGTGTTTTGTAGAGATCTATTTGGATGTGCGTGGGCATATCTCTCCCTAGTAGGGTCGCCAAAAACTGTTGGTGAGAAAATTTGTCGATGGGACAAATTAGGTGTTTCCACCAACGTTCACAGGGATATGCCCCTTTGTATTGAATGGTGCAACTCACATTATTGAATGAAAACTAATCTATTCATATCTAAATTTCCATAGGTTGGCCAAATAGGTCGGGGATCACACAAGAACACTCTATTGAACCTGTGGCAACATTTTTTTAGGGTGTACAAGGGAGGAAATTACAACAATGAGGGCTGAATGAGAGAACATAAGGAAGGAAGGTTATTGTTGTGAGTAGTCCAATTGTAGAGTTCACACCCAATAACTAGAGTAGTTCATCATTTAATATAGAAGAAGGAAACAATGAAGTCATCAATGGGACTAATGAATTGAAGACACACAGTTCCTTAGATTCATCTATCAAGGATGCAAGGTTCCTTTCTAACACTATTGCTTACAAAGTGCATAAAAGAGAGAAGTAGAAGAGTACATGGGAAAAAGGGAATGGAAGAATTGTAGCTTTATTTCTTGTGTTGGTGATACAAATCTCAACACCCAAATCACAATCCACAGTCACTCCAACATTTATGCTATCAAAATATAACATCCCAATTTATAGCAATGTGAATTGCCTCTTCGCCTACCCTCCACATGACTCTTTTTGGTCTCATTCAACTTGTGACTTTTCGGCTTCCTAGGAAGTGATAAATAAGTTCCCTTTTTATAAATTAAAGGGGCTTTTACTATGTAACTTCATAAAGTCATTGAAGTGAATGAGACAATATACAATGATTATTCCCAACAAAGAATTAGAAAGGGGAGAGAATGAAGAGGGAGAAAGAGAGAAGAAGGGAGAGGTTGTCATATCTTGATGAAGAAACTCCTTGCGATGAAGAACTTTGTTGATTCATGCATCCTAATGATGAGCCTCTAGAACGGGCTCCTACTCCTTGAATTCCTTGTTGAATTGAGTTATCGTGGTTGTTAACTTATCATCCTCTAGAATGCACACACAACCCAACACCTTGGTCCATGTATCGGGGACATCACTGATCCTCTTACATTGATGAAGAAATTTGTCATGATCCATTGCAATTGCGAAAATGAAACTTTTGATGTTGGTTAAGGACTCTTATTTATCTTCATTGAAAGAGAGAGAATCACCTGCCTCTTTCTTGACCAGCTCTTGGAACAAGACAGTGAGTTCTTCTAATGATGATTCCTCGGTGAGCAGAGGGAACTCAAGCCTCTGAACACAATCATAGACATTGTTCAATATCTTAAAATAATGTTGTCCACAAGAGTCCAACTTAGATATTGCATTTTTGAGCATAGCATATTTCACATCCACGATGCGAATCCAAACTTGAGACAAGTTCTCTGCAGCGGATGCAAACACATTCTTTCTCATGAGGGTGTGAGAGTCGAAGGAGATCATCTTGGATACCAGTGGAAACATCTCATCCAAATGGTTGACCTCTTTTACAAATCCCTCCTTTGTTTTGTTCACTTCAAAAACTGTTGCAAGAACATACTTGATGAAAGAAATGATATCTAGAAACTATGCCTTGCCTTGGTCAATGATCTTCTCAATCCACTTCTCGTTGGCCTTCCCCTGCATCATGTATCCTTAGGCATTTTTGAATGCCTATAGATCAACACTGCTGATTGGAGGAATGTCCTCGATCGGAAGAAAAGATGTTGATTCGAGTTCTGAGAAGGGTTGAATGTAAGCACTAAGAGATTTTACTTGTTCCTCCAAGTGCACAGTTGTTTTCTTGTAGTCTTCATTCTGAGCAAGAAGGTAACAAAATGATTCTTTGAACAAATGTGAATGAACCTGGTGCGAATCTTGACCCAATGAGATGCGGGTAAATTCATTGTCTGACGGAGTCATGTCCTCGATAGGATTTTCAATCTTAAGACTAACAACTTCAACATATTGATTACTTGAGGGGCCACTGAAGAAGCAGGATGTTGTTTGGGCCTTCTTTCTTCACTTGGAATTCATGGTTCTTGAGATTGCTTCGAGACTAGGTATGACAACAAGTTATTTTGTCCTTGGCTCACTGTTGATCATTTCTTGAATTCATGGATGATTCATCAGGTGTTGACATGATGTTTTTCACTAGAGCATTCTCAAGAGCTTGTTGTGGAATAACTTCTTGATCACCATGGGGAAGCTCTGACATCTTGGATACTTGGATGCTCTGCAATGAATCACTCTTGTTTGACTTATGAGGTTTTGTGAGATCTCCAATGAGATTTTTTCGCTTACGAGCTCACCAAGAATATGGGATTAATTTGTGCTCTTTGTTCATTACCCTCACTACATGCTTGTTAGCTTCTTCTTGAAATGATTTACCTCAGCTAACTTACTTTGAGCAACTCATTGAGCTTACTCGACCAACTCAACTCCAACAGCTCACCGAGGAGGTGTGGATGGCTTAAACCCGATTGATAAGTTATGATGACCTGCTTTGCTTGAATCTCAACTGATATCTTGGCTTTTTTCACTTCTTTTATAGCACAATTTCCTTGGTTCTTTCAGGTTGGGCTTAGTGATGTTCTACCTTACTACTATGATCAAAATGATGCCTTAAGCCTTCCGTGAAGGCTAAATTGAATTTTTTGAACTAGGAAACTATCCTGAAAGCGTGTGGAGATGTTGAAAAGTAGAAAGATGAACGAAAAATGAGCATGCTACAAATTTCTGCACTTGAAATGAATAATTATATTTTTAGTAGGTAGGAGCCATGATCTGCTATTTTGGGAAATTTCACGGTTTTGCTCAAATATGAACTTATTGATCATCTGACATACTTAGTTAAACTTCGCTGAAAATTCTTTTCCATTTTCAGGAACTTTCTATTTTTATTAGGTTTTTTTGCTTTTTGTTTTATTCTATTTTTTTGCTATTTTTGGAAAGTCTGCCTAGTTTATCATTTTCAATGTTTTCTGAGTGCATTGTTATGAGGGGACTCATTATTTTTAGTAAGTTACTATTTTTAGAAAGCGAGGATTCTAGATACTTACTATTTTTAGAAACTACATTTTTCCACCTTTGGTTGCAACAAAAATGACATCACTAGATTAGGTTCCTCATTATGATCTCGTGCTCCGAATTTCAGCCCAATTTGCCTGTCGGAATGCTTAGAAAATGAAAAAGTAGATGATAGGGCATCAAACTGGGGTTTGATACCATTAATGATTTAGAGAATCCTCTGGTATTCTGCTACAACATTCTTGAAGGTTCTTAGATTTTGGAACTGCTGAGAAAATTTCACTTGATTTCGATCACTGGATTGAAAGATGCGAGTTTTTCAAAATTTGATGCATACGACAACCATGGATGAATTTTAAGAGAGTTTATATATATTACAGGTTTAATGGAAGGATTACATCGCAATCACATATTTATCGAGAATAAATGAAGTGGGCAAAATTTTATTTCATGTTTAAAACTTTCTGGTAACATTTTTCATTCACGTGCGAAGGCAGAAAGAGAAACAACAAGGTAAAGTACTTAGTTAAATTTTTTATTTGAAAAGCATGGGGGTGAGGTGCATTTTTGTGTCCCAGCTACCCCCACTATCTCGGGACGTTTGGTACATTAAAATGTGCCCTACTCTCAGAGCCTGACAAGTGGTGAGAAATGAGTGGGTGAGGATGGAGGAGGAGAGAGAAAGGTTTCAGCGGCAGATGAGAAAGATTAGAGGTCACATGCTAAAACATAGATGGAGCTAGGGATGGGGCGCATTTTATTATCGTAAATGTTCCGATGTCCTGGACAGTTGGGACAATAGGGGCAGAAAAATGCGCCCGAGGCTAGAAAACTCAATACTTAGCCAAATTTGCATGTTTGAAGGCTTAGCACCTACCCCGAAGGTCCAAGGTCGCATGGGGGTGCAAGGGCTTAAAAAAGGGGTAGGTCACATTTTTTTGTCCCTACTATCCCCATTGTCCCAACTGTCTTGGATAGTTGGGATAGTTGGGACAATCTGGACACCAAAATGTGCTAGGCTTCCAACTGCAAATTTGACTAACTCCCAGAATCTTGAAACAAACTTTTCCAAAGTTGTAGGAGGTATTTTTAGGTGAATTTTATATCAATTTGACTCTTAAGACCATTATGAGAACAAAGAGATGGTTTTAAAGACTTTATTATGCATCATTATTTGAAAAATATGATTTTTAATTCGGAACTTCCATGTGAGTATGCACAAATTGCTTTGCTTTGAGAAGCGCCTATGCCTTGAAAAGAATCTAATTTTTCCATAATGTAGGGAATTGAAATATATTTCCAATGGTATCTTGTTTTCCTCTTTACTCATCCCGGAGCTCTCGAAATCTTCCATTGAAGTTCAAGTGATTTTTTACATTACTCACTCCTTGCACCTTAGAAACTCGTAGTTGCACAAATTGTATATCTAAAACTTCCCCAAAATTTCATAAACCTGTTGTAATATGTTCATAGCTATAGAATATAATTTATCGTTGAATTTGAGCTTTCAACTCTACCACAGAGAACACACACGTCTCAAAAAGGCTAAAAATAGGATTCTATCTCATAAGCACTATAATGAATGAATTGAATGACCATATTTTGACATTTCAAAAATCAGGGAAAGTACACACAACAAATATGAGGACTTTCATGGATCAGGGATAGGCATGACATTGAGGTCAATCTAATCCAGATATGTGTTTAGAAGGGATCCTAAGCAAAGTTTTCAACACTAGGGTATAGTTGTCATGTTTGAACATTGAATTTTGCCCTTGCAAAATCTCATGACAACACTTCTTTAGGTTCAATATCAAGGAAAGGGGATGTCAACTCCATTGCCCTACTGATTGTAATTTTTATGGGGTCTTCTTGTATTCAACCTTATATTGGGATTTAATGTTTGGAAGCAAGAATTTTCCTTGCACTATCACTTACAACATACCTTCTGATCTAATGACCAATTTGAAGGATTGTATTCTCATCTCATTAAGTAGACACATTTTATTATGTTCAAACATGTTTCTAAACTTTGAAGGAGTTCCTCTTCCTCCACCAGAGTTGATATTAAATTTTTTCATCTTTCAGTGTTTGCACTCGATAACCTCATTCCTTAATCAACCCAATGTAAAAGGGTGAACTGACTTAGTCATCTGTAAGGGATGAGCTTCTTGAACAAGCATATAAGGGACCATCTCCTCATGTAGATATGAAGAACACAACCAAAACCACTCACTAGCTACATTTCCAACCCTATGAATGATGAATACTCAATTCAATTCTATGTGGTATACAAGATAGTATAAGTCATCAGAATCCAATAAAACCAAGAGTTTGCATACCTATCCTCATATTCAATTACTGCGGTATCATATGGCCTTCTAGATGGTTGTAGTTGCAATATGTGGAAATATTTGTAACACTGCCACATTCTCACAAGTTTTATATACTTGTATCCATTCAGAAGGCCTTTGATTACCTAGTAAAAAAGAACAAGGAATGAATTCTAAATTGAAGTCACTAAACACTTTTAAAAAATCAAAACAAATTTACTAACATTTAAAACGCTTTCATGGTGAATGAGAATCCTGTCAAAAATTGAAGCATATGATTGTGTCTAGTTAATAACCTTATAGTATTGACCTTTATAATGGTATGGTTTCCCTAACCTACACAAAATCCACATTTTTTCTATTTCATCCCAAATCATAATAAATTTATCTTTCTCGTGTTTCTTGGATGAATGTTTCTTTTCGTAATCTTGTGCTATCTTTTGAACTTCATGAAGCATCTTCACAACAGTTCAAACTCTAGCTTGACGAGCACAATAAATAGGGTTGACCATAATCCTGAGCATAAGCTGTAAATGATAGTTTGCAATAAACAATTCCAATACAAGCTACATGTTATATATATATTATATAAAATTAAAAGTGACAGTGTGACATGTAATGTACCTTTTCATCGTTGATTGTGTTAAAATCATAGGTTTTTATAACTTTTAATTCAAATCCACTTACTGATGGGTCAAAATTTGTAATGCACTCATCAAACAGATCTTCCCATTGTTTAATTACATCTAACTTAGGGTTCAATTCATGTTAGTTATTTTTTGCATTCTCAAGAAAATAATATTAAAAATTGACAATGCATTGTCGAGAAAATAAGATTACAAATTGACAACACTTAGTAATGTAAAAAATAATTTAAAAAGTACTACTCAGGAACTCACCTAGAGCAAGTTTGGTGTCATTGTGTACAATATGGAAAGAGTGTGAAAAGTATCACCATCACTTATAACATGCTTATTTATAACCATATGCATGCCTTTCTTTAGTATTGTGCACCATGGACATAATTCATTTTCCATAATTAAAACTTTATTATTACATACCAAACTTGTGGCCATATAATCATGACATTCATGCAATTTCACTTTGACACCCTACCATCAAACATCTTAATTCCATTTTGGCAACACAACAATAACTAATTCATTATGTTCTTTGGATTTGTAGGATCAACATGGGCCAAAACCTATTTATAGTCCTACTTACCATCAATTTTTCCCAGGCTTATACAAGACATGAGACCATTATCTTGCAGTAGCTCAAGTAATACCTCACACACCTAGCCACCTCTATCATAATGGATATGAGAATACATACCAAGCTTTAAAACAACTTTATCAACTCTAGATCTAATTCTTTTTTCATATTGTTGGCAAGAAAATTTGTTGGGGGACAAATTTGTGGATTTCTTGCTAACGTCTCAAGGACTCTAGGTCCCTCTGCTTGGGTGGTGCAGCTCCACTTATTATGCGTGCATGAAATCAAAATTGTTTGTGGCCTGACGGTCGGGGATCCAATTGGGGCACTTCACTATCCCTAAAACAAAAACTTGTGGATACCTACAAGAGAGTAATTTGCTTGGAGAACGAGAAAGGGAGTGAGAAAAAGAGAGGGGGATTAATGTTGCAGGTATAAAATCATATTCCTACAACCATTAACCAGAAAATTCCAACAAACATATATTTAGAAGAAAACAATTTCGCAAGTGGCAACAAGATGAGTTATGATTGAGAACTCAATTTTTTTAAAACCTTCTCATCAAAAAGGCATGAAAATCGTTTCTTTATTAATGCTTTGACAAAATTGTGCATAATTAGAAGTAGAAGAACATAGAGAAAGGAACTACAAAAAATAGTATCTCCTTTGTTTCTTCACAAGTAGTGATATCTCATGAGTATACAAAATTGACAACCCTTAAGAATGAGGGTGGCATTACATTATATAGAACCAGAATGACTCTTCATCTACCCCCCATGGTGACCTTTCATTTGTTTTTTCCATTTGTAACTTTTGGCATCCTTAGGAAGAACATTAAGTCCACTTTTATAAAATAAGGGCAACTTATTACATTTTAGACTATAGTCACTTTAATGAATAAGACGAATGTCATGATTGATCACAACGAAGAATTAAGAAAAAAAGGGGAGAGAAGAGAAGAAAGGAATCAAGAAGGAGAGAGGAAGAAATGCTTCGAAGCTTGAGTAGGGATACCTCTTCCTTTAATGAAGATCTTGTCAATGACGATCACAAACTCTGCATGATGCACAGACACCCTGGACTACAAAATGAGTGTTCAAAAATATTGTTATGAGATTTCTTGATGCAAGCTTGGGATGAACACATACAATGCCCATGATAGCCCTCCTTGAAACTTTGTTGATGAACTCCTTAACTCATTGAACTCGGTTTGACCAACCCACTTTGAATCACCCAGCTCCTTGAGTGACGAAGATGGATTCACATGTTGCACCTTGCGGTGTCATGTTTTGCCTATGCATATCATTGAACTCAGGATGATGCTTCTAGGACATCTGTGAAGTTCTCGTTCCTCCATTTGAACCATGAAACCATCTTATAACTCTGTGTGGAGTCCAAAAAGTGGAAAGATGAGTGAGAATGAGGCCATCTACAAATTTTTTCCCTCAACACTTAAACATTCTATTTTTAGAATATGAGCCCATGACCTGCCATTTTGGGACATATCACCATATTTTTCTCCAATTTCACCTTATGAACCTTTCTAGAAAAATTCATCCTCTTTCATTACCGAGGCATTGCTATTTTTAGCACATTTCTATTTTTAGTAGGTTGTTTTTTTAGGGACATGCTATTTTGGGAATGTTGTCATTTTTACCTTACTCTCCATTTTGCATCTTTCTTGATTCTCCTCAGTGATCAAACTTGACATTTAGGGTTACTTACTATTCATAGCATGTAGGGAAACATAGAATATGCTATTTTTAGTAAGTGGCGAAAACAACCTTGGTTTGCAACGGGAACAAATTTTTTGGATTCAGCTCTTCATCGTGAACTTGTGCTCCAATTTTCATCTTGATTTGCTCACCCGAAAGCTCAGAAATAAAAAAAGAAAATTTACGCCTAGTAAGAGCTTCGGGCATGGAGCTACCAAGGCAGCCATTAATGGAGTCACCAAGATTTCTTGCAGGTTTTAATTTCATCTCCGATTGCAATAAAAATAATTCCATTGGGATAGGTTTTTTATTTAGAGCTTTTGTGCAAGTTTCTAGCTTAATCCAATTGTCAAATCGATGGGAAATCTTACAAATGGAAGCTAGGGCATAAAATGGAGTTTTTATTGAATTAAATGATCTCGGGCACCGTTTGAAATTTTTTGAATTGTTGCTTGACGACCTCTAAAAATTAGAAAGTCTGCAAAAGGCTTCATCTCAATCCATGCTCTGGGTCATGAGATATGGACACTTCTTTGATTTTGCAAACGAGGGTTTCTAGCAACACACGGGCATGGTTTTGGCTTGAAATCTTCTCTTCTCTTGCCATAGCAGAGAGGAATGGTAAATAAATTATGGCGAGGATGCCATGGAAGGTCGGGATGCAGCAGGGTAAGGATTTCTGACAGTTGAAAATTTCCTGTGCGTGCGTGAAGGGAAAAGAGAAACAACCATGGCAACACAACAATTAGAAAATTTTCACAAATTTCATGATTTGGAATGTGTCACACTTTCTTGCCCCTGTTGCACCAAATCTTTGGTGCACTTGGTGCAAAAGAGTGCGCCTCATCCCCATTGGGCCACTTGGCGGATTCTGATTGGACGAAGTGGGGGCTAGGAAAGTGTGCACACAAGCTTAGATTGCGAAAAGGGGCTTAGAGAAGGTCATATTGAGGTTCAGGGGCTTAAATGGAAGGGTGGCATATTTTATTGCACCTATTGGACCAAGCCTTTGGTACACTTGGTGCACAAAAGTGCGCCACTCTCCCATTAGTCCAAAATTTCACCAAAAAATGACTAACTTATTCACCTTGTGGAACAACTTGTCAAGCACATAACTTGAGCTCCCAGACGTCTTTTTGCACATTTCTTTATATGAAATTGCATGGAAAATTTATTTTGAACACAATGATAATTTCCTCATACCTTGATTCTGCCTGAAAATACCTTAAATTACCCCATTTTGATCAGGACCGCCAGTTATCCCCGCAAATAATGAGCTCCCATGAAAAGCGCCAAGGGTTTATGAAAAACGCTGATGATTTAACCTTCTAGAGGATTCTCTTAGCTTTCAAATGAGTTATTTTTTTCCTCGTAACTCCTTACAGAGATCCCGAAATCTTCCGCCGAAGATCAAGTACTTGTTTTGATTGCCTTCTCCCTGGGGGCTGAGATTGGGTCACATGGGAGACCAAGGGACAAAATGGGAGGGCTGGGGAGTTTTTTGCACCAATTGCACCAAGGATTTGGTGCACATGGGACACAAAAATGTGCCCTTACCCTGGCTTGAGAAGTGGCGACATGCAATTGCATGGAGTGAAGGCTGGGAAATGGAGCTTGGGGGGCTTAACCTTGCGAAAAGCACTGAATTACGGTCATGTGGAGGGTCCAGGGATCCAAATGAGGTAGGGGAGAATTTTATTACACCTATTGCACCAAATATTTGGTGCACTTGGTGCCAAAAAATTGCACCACTCTCCCATTGGTTGAATTTCCAACCCGAAAAATGGTTAACTATTGGAGTTTGTGCATTGGAGAGCGACTTGTCAGGACCATAACTTGAGTTCCAGGAGGAATATTTTGATGAAATGTTATATGATATTGACTAAAAATGGCCTTCTGAATCCAATGGTTGGACTTTTAGACCTTGATTCTATCATTTAGCCCCTGAAATTCAGGATTTTTGATCTGGCTCCAAGGTTGTGCATGAGGAAAAATGGATGGAGACATACTTCTCTAAGGTTTTGGGAGGAATTTGATTCCACCATCTTGTAGATATTTAAATTACCTTTCCAACGATATCTTGTTTGACTCTTAAATCCTTCTAAAGCTCTCATAATCACTTTCCAAAGCTCAGGGGCTATTTTTACACTATGCACTACCCAGGCCTTCAAGACTCACTTTTGTTGAACTTGCTCCAAAACTTGTCAGACCTTCCAAAAATGATTTCAATATGTTCCTATCTTTCTGATACGCCTCTATGATGGGCTTTGGCTCCTCGTTTTGTTTTGAGGAGTGTGCACCGACCTTGCGAAGTCTTTAGAACAACCCTTCGCAAGCTTGTTGAGAAGCTTGTCATGGTAGATCTGACTTGGGAAGAACATGGAATGACTAGATACCCATAGATCAGCTAAGGACACATTGAAAGTAAACTTCGAATTGCTTCAGAGAGAAGGGATAGGATTGACTTGAGGATTAGGGTGATAGGAATGAGGGCTCATAATGACCTTTGGGCAAAATTTTCAAATAGGGTATGGTTGTCATATTTGAAAATTCTGATTTTTTTTGTTTCACATTTGCATGACAACACATATGAATCAACCATAAAAAATACATATGCATTTATTTCCTTAACTTTAATACCCATAATAGTTTGTTGTGTCCCAACCCATATTCATTTCCTCAGCCTCTTTGGCCCACAACTTCATCTTCTTACAAACTGAGATCACATTAACCCCTTAAAGCACTACATGAGTGTAAATGTGTTTTAAATATGTCAAGGCCTTATGGGAGATGCTTGATTCAACAAACACCAATGCTAACTTATGAGGCTTAAAGTCACTGCGGATCTCATCCATAACAACTGATTGAAGTTTTTTTTCCCAACAATTTATTGAAGTGCACAATCACATCTTTTGTTGCAGAGTTTTCATCATAACTCTTACTTATGTAGTACCCAATTGCACCAATAATTTCATTTTCATCTACATCATCAGTGGATTTTCCAAAGAACCATGAACCTATGTCCCTTTATAATTCCTTTCCCTCTAACATTTTTTGATAATACCATCTTGAGCCTTTCCTTAAGTTCATAAAGCCTTTCCTTGATCGTCCATTTTTTGACCTTCTATTCTCTTGAGTCCTATTTCTTTGAGTCACATCAAGTGAATTTTTGTTCATCACTTTCGACATTGGATTCACCATTTTCAATTGTTGCACCAATTGTATCCCTGTCCTCATCTTGTCTAAAAAGATTTGACAACCAAGTTTTCATAGAGGAACACCTATGTTTGTAGTTAGAAGACTTATGCGAAGGAAGTTTTATGGCATGCCATGTTCAATGGAGTTTGATGGCTCATCATGTTAAATGAGGTTTAATGTCCCATCATGGAGAGAGTTTGATGGCTTTCCATATTGAATAGAGTTTTATGTCCTACCATGAAGTGAGATTGATGGCTTGCCATGTTGAATGGAGTTTGATGTCCTGCCATGGAGGGAGGCTAATGACATGCCATGTTGACTGGAGTTTGATGTCCTGCCATGGAGGGAGGCTAATGACATGCCATGTTGACTGGAGTTTGATGTCCATCCATGAAGGGAGGTTGATGGCATGCCATGTTGAGTGGATTTTGATGGCATACCATGTTGAATAGAGTTTGATGACCTGTCATAAAGTGATTTTGATGGCCTACCATGTTGAATACAATATGACTCCCCGCCATGAAAGGAGATTGAAGTAGAGTTTAATGTAGGTTGTTCCTTAGTATGCATTTTTTTACCTTTGTTAATACTTTCACTGCAGGGAAGAGGTCATAGTGTTTTTTCTCGGAAGGGTTGAGTGCAATTCATATCAATTTTATTTACATGTTTCCTACTATTGGAGTGTTGAGAATCATTTTCAACCATTATATTGGCATTTGTTGATGCAAGTGTAGTTATTTTTTTTGTATGTTTAGTTTATAGTTGAATATGTGGTAATAAGGGAAAATGAACAATTTCATTTGCCTTTTTAGGTCGCCCTCTTCTTTGCAAAGGAATATGTGATGCATGTTGGTTTGTAGAATTTTCCATTGTAGAGAAACTCTAAAAAAAGAAATTAAACTCAACAGTAAGGGAACTTTAATTAAAAAATTATGGTGGCGGGTTAACTCAATTGTATAATACATAATTTTTGTTGTATTAGAATTGTAAAATTCATTTCGTAGATCCTTTTACACTAATATAGAAAAAAAATCAATTAAAACATACACAAATCTATTAGAACTCATATCGACAACTTTTCCTATATGGAACTTATGATTTACATGAACAACCTTTACGCTAGAGAGGCTACTAGAGAAAATGTGGCAGCACATCTAGAACAAGACTACCAACCAATAACCTCACTCATTCAACTCCTTTCGATAGTGATGGAGAAGATGATGACCTAAAGTGGGGATAGTAATAGTCCATAGAGGCAACTTCTTCATGCTTCATAAGTAGATATTTTTACCAAAACCTCCCATTACACAAAATTGAACTATATAAGACACAAAGAGAATATCTCTCTCATTCTCTAGGCCACGTAATAAGGACATGAACAACCTCTACACTAGAGAAAATGCGAGAGCAGATAAAACAAGACCAAAAATCAATAACGTCACTTGATCAACCATAGTATTGGAGAAGATGAAGAACCAAGGTGGGTACAATGAAGATGCAGAGGCAAGTTCTTCATACTTCAGGGGTAAATATTTTTACCAATACCTCCCATTCCACAAAATTAAACTATGTAAGACATGCATAGAACATTTTTCTCTTTCTCCTGGCCATGCAATCAAGACATTTTTGTCACTGTGAGGGCTTTCTTTCCATATTTGATGGTAATCCAAAAATTACATTCACATACATATATAAATAACAATTTTTGAAACAAATTGAAATAACTATTTTGTTATCTGCCTCTAACCAACCAAATTTTGGATTATTCTCAATGTGGCTATATTCGTCTTTATGAGAACATAAAACGAGGATGTAATCGCCAACTGAAAAGCACTCATTATTTATTATCCTACCTCGTAAAACACATTAATGCATACGTATTCACCTACAGACTAACATTTATGTCCGCATATGTATTCACCTATTCGAAAACATAATTTTTCTTCAAGGAACATACATGACTATGTATGTATTCGCCTACCGGCTAACATTTATGTTTGCACATGTATTCGTCTGCCGGCAAACATACTTTTTTTCTGTCAGGGTTGACCGTCAATCATATAATTCAACACAAAAGGAAAAAATAAAGATGATAAGTGTAATATTTTAAAAAAAGAGAGTTTCCCAACATTTACTAGACAAGATCTGATGCATGCAAAGAAATTAGGGGCACTTTCAATTGATCGAAGATCTTCGTGATTTGTGTAAAGTGACCCGGTGAAACATAAGCTAAACAACATGAAATGAAATTATACTAATTATAAATATACTTATTGTGAAAAAATAGTGAAATTCGTAATTTACCCACCATATGTTCAATTTAATTTATGTGAGGAACTAATATCATGAACCCATCGGGTAAATGTCGTGTAAGTATCATGTAAATATCGGGTAAATCAATATCATCTAACTATTGGGTGTTGGTGAGTGTATATCAAAAATAATGAATTGAGAGCTACATTCACAATTCCGATTTAAGTATATTACAAACTCAACGAGTGTTTGCCAAGTGGCTATTATGATTTATGAAAAAGTTTTTTTAATATTAAGATTTATGATTTCGAAGTAACATTATATAGGTTTTGGCTAGTAAACTCAACCTTAACTCCCCTCTAACCCAAAATTTTAAAATTTTCCAGTAGAGTGGGGATTATTCAAGACGGAAAAAGCCTTGCCAATAAAAAAAAGTGACATGGAAAATGAATCGACCAATAAAAAGATAAATGGAAAAGGAATTGACCAATAAAAAAAGTAATATTTCTAATTTGAGAATACAATAGGAGAGGTGTTACTCTTGGCTAGTTTGTTATGCAAGGTAAATGCACTTGTTGATAAAAGGTCTCAATCCAATCTGATTTCCGAAGTGTTAGACAACTTGGTTTACAATCATATGATCATCTTCATCCACATCCATTGAATTGAGTGAAGGAGGGTGTTGAAATTCAAGGAACACAAAAATGTTGATTTAGATTTCAGATTAATGCACAATACATCAATGAGGTAGAATCAAATTTTAATTCCCCTTGATGCATTTGATGTGGTTTTCAAAAGTTTGTACGTATATCTTATGAATGCTATCTTTGTGTAATAAACACATATGGGTCAAGGATGAAATCCACTACAACATTGAGGCATATCAAAGAAAACCCAAGCTTGCCCTAAGTGTCACCAACACAAAATGACTCATTCATGCTAATAATCATTTTTGTTTTACTTTTTTAAAAGGATAAACAAGATGGGTTAGAATTTTTCAATATTTCTAACCAATGATTGAAAGATTTGCATAATATGTTGTTGTCATTTCATGAAACATTCCTAACTCCTAAGGGTTTTCCTTCAAAACAAGAAGTACAACATGAGATTCAAATGTTGCTTGTGTTTTGATACCTAACATTGGTTTGTACAGTAAATCAATCTTAGAGAGTAATGGAATGAAGAAGCAACTTTAGGAGTTGTTTGAACAATGGATTATTCACCAAAGTACCTTGCCACGTGGGACATTTATTGTGATGGTACGCAAGAAAGACGGCTCTTGGAGAATGTGCATAGACTAGAGAGCCTTGAACAAGACCACCATATAGAACCACTACCCACTTCAACAAATTTATGACTCATTGGACCTATGTCAACATGATAAGTATTTCACTTTAGTTTGATCTCAAGTCCGGATTTCAAGTTTGAATGACGGAGCATATATGGAAGACAACCTTCAAGTCAAAATAGGGTTTGCATGAATGATTAGTACTTCCTTTTGGTTTATGTAATGCACCCGCTACATTTATGAAATTAACGAATGATATATAGCAGCCATTCATAGATACACTTGTCATAACATATCTATATGGTATTATGATCTTCAATGCTACATGGGATCATCTGACACATTTAAGTCAAGTCTAGTTAGTGCTGAAAGAAAAACAACTATTGTGCAATATGAAGAAATGTGAGTTTGTAAAACAATCACTAGTTTCCTTGGGCATGTGGTTGAAGGAGGAAAACTAAGAGTGGCCATCATGAATTGACCTATACTAAGGAGTGCCACCAAGATTAGAAGTTTTGTTGGAGTAGTACAATACATAAGGATGGTTATTCTTTCTCCACTATTGTAGCACTTCTATATACAATTGTAGCAAATATTAGGAGTTTTCATTGGGGTAAGGAACATGATAGTGTTTTACAATCACTAAAATATTAAAAACTTCGACGCTTGCTCTTTCTAACTTGCAACAACCATTCAAAATGTAAATAGATGTTAGTGAGTATGCTATTGGACAATTTTGTTGTTAGGAGGTAAGCCAATTTGTTATCAATCAAATGTATTTACTTGACTAGCAAACGAATATCATGTTTATGATAAAAAAAAATGTTCAAGCAATACAAATATATAAATATTATTTACTAGGTAAAGAAGTTATTATGCACGATGACCACAACCTTCTTCAATATTTGCAAGCACAAAGTAGGTTGTAACAGGAAATACACTACCAATGAATAATATTTCCTTAATAATTCCATTTGATGATGAAGTTAAAGAAAGGAAGCACAAATGTTGTGGCAAATATGCTATATAGGCCACTAATGACAAAGCAAATTTGAACTTTGGCTATAATCTCATAGCTGGAGTCCTATGCTAAGGAAGCTTACAAAGAAGCTTATGAACAAGACACATACTTTGGGGAGAAATCCCAACAATTGTCAGTCAAGAAGATTGAAAATGAAAAC
Organism: Taxus chinensis; assembly: GCA_019776745.2. Taxonomy (NCBI): domain Eukaryota; kingdom Viridiplantae; phylum Streptophyta; class Pinopsida; order Cupressales; family Taxaceae; genus Taxus; species Taxus chinensis. Next base: position 3,349,867 of record CM034149.1, read on the forward strand.
AAAGATGATTGTTACCTTAAGGATGTGTTACTCTACAAGTGGGACAAAATTTGCATGGCAAAGGGATAAATATTTCTATTGATGAGGGAAACATATACTTCCAAAAGTATAAGGTCATTTGGTTGTTAACAAGACCATTGTCCACTTGAAAAGGCACATATATCGGCCCAATATACAAGGTAAAGTATTTACATTGAAAAGAGGATATAAAATTTGTTGTGCAAACAAGCCTAAGATTAGAAAGGATTGTACATGCCTCCATCAATACCCACTAGACCATCGGAGAGCATCTCTATTGAATTTGTAGCTGGACTACTTATGGTTAAACATGGCATTACTTATCTATATGTTGATGTAGATAGATTAAACAAAATTTGCATTCTCATTGCATGTAAAAAGACAATAAAAGGGCTTCAAGTAGTTAGACTATTCTTTTCTAACATTTTGGGTGCATTTTAGAACACCTAAATCTATTGTTTCAAATGGAGATTCAAGATTCTTAGGGAAGTTTTGGACCATGCTATTATACAAAGCTCTAATGAAGCACCACATTCCATCCCATACGTATGGGAAAATAAAGGTTGTGAATAGGACTTTGGTACAACTGATAAAAGAGAATAACAAATATCCTAGGACTTAGGAGTCTTTGGCATATATCCAACAATCATACAACATGGCAATATACATGTCCACCAATTAGTCACCTTTTGAAGCATCTTTGGGATTATTGCCTACCAATCCTCTTGATGTTGTGGTAGGATAGTGAGATGTAAAAGAAGCGCAAGATTCATAAGTGACTAGAGCAACACAATTCGTTGTAAGGATTAGACAAATCAGTCTCAAGGTGAAAGAACAATTAGAGAAGTCTCAACCAAGTACAAAGTTATGCATGACCAACATGCAAGGAGCATGTGCTTTAAGTGGGAGACAAGGTATACTTGTACTTAAACAAGGAAAGACTTCAAGGACAAGCAAGAAAGCTCAAACCTTTGAGGTATGGACTAGTCACTATCTTGGAGCATTTTGGAGAAAGTGTTTTCAAGCTTGACATCCCACAAGTCATGAGGGTGTACTCAATTTGCACATATACGAACCATCCATGCTAGATGAGGAAGAAGAATATCAGTTGCTACCTTCCATTGAAGGCTTTGACTTGGATTCACAAGGGCAGTTGGAGGACATAATGCTGCAATGGAAAGTCAAAGAGACATGCAAAATATTATACGAGTCCTCCCAACTCTTCCAAGGAGAAGGTGGAAGAGTTGTTCCCATGTCTCCTCCCACGCTAAGTTGTTGGGGGACCAAATGCCTCTAAAAAAGGGAGGTATAATCCATAAGGATCCAAGACATAGTCTTCATCAACAAAATACAAGAATGAACATTTCTAAAGTCAGCAAGGCTCCTGAAGGAGAAAATCTAAGGTTGGTTGCGAAACTACCGCTTTATGCAACGTTGTGGTTGTACAAATGCTAGTTTCTACAAGTGCGGTTGTGTAGCCACTACAAATATCTACAATTCACCCGTATTAAAGAAACATGCCGATAACAACCACAAAATGTTGTCTCTTCCGATTCACCCAACTTTTGGGATTCTCCAATGCATGGGAGGACATCTCAACGTGATAAATATGGGTCTTGAGATCTGAGGAAGACATCGGTGTTCAAAAGAAGAAATTGCAAAGTGTAACTTGTTGTAGAAGGATGATAGTAACTGGAGATCAAAAAGGATAAGCTTAAGAGCAGGATAGTTGTGTTTGTACTTAATTAAGATATCTGTGTATCTTTGGCCATAAGGAAAGTGTGAAATTAGGTAGTTGCCATTCCCATTTGTCTTTTTCTCCACATTGTGGTTTTCCAAGATAAACATCTTGTGTTGTAGTTATTTCCTTCCCATGCTTATTGTAAATACCGTAATTTCATTAACATCATTAACATCTTGCATTGCATGTTTCCAGTGACTTAATTACACTAGTTCTCAATTCACTAAGACACTTTTCCATCATTTCAATCAAAGAATTGAAGTGGAAAAGCAGTTTGTGATTTTATAAATTTGATAGTAATTAACCTAGAGAGTTTATAGATCAGAATTAACACAATATCAAGAAACTTTTTCATGTAAATAGGTAACTCTATTACTCATTTTGAAATGTTGACGAGCAGAGCCTTGCTCATGTACTTTATTGTCCTTCAATACAATTATTTTGACCTTTGCCTAGTCATATCTTCAATTGGAATCGGGTCCATTCTTTTGCATCATTCATTTTTGGCTATCACATGCGCATAAAAGGAAGTTAAATTTAAGCATCATGTGTTAGCATATGCAAAGAGAAGAAAGAATTCAGAGAAGGCCGAATGCACACTCAAACAAGTGTGACAACGTTTATTATATAGGAAGAGATGGTTACAGATTGGTTGAGTAGTTACCTACTGAATGACAACTACATAATTGCATTACATTCTATATAATGCTCTATATTTTAACACCCCCTCTTAATGACTAAATCGGAAACAATACCAAGTTTGTCCCTAAATTTTACAAATGTCCTAAAGCCCATATGTTTAGTCATTAGATCCTCAGACTGTGTCATAGGCTGTACTTTGAAATCACCAGTCCATTGTTATGTTGCAGTTGTCGAATGGAGAAGAACCGCAAAACAAAAATCTGGTTGTGTAAACAAAAGATATGGCAAGTGGTCCACTAGTTCTTTGTTACGCGATTCATTGATCAGTGATGAATCATCAATGGCTGAGAGTGTCAACCCCACCTCCAGAGTGTTGGAATCAGAAACTATGAGAGGTGGATTAAAAAATTTGTTCCAGGCTTGTGTAGCCTGTTGGAGTCTATACAAAGACTCAATTATCCTGCAATCAAAGTCACCTCGATCATGTCCTTGCAACACCATGTAGTGCTCATCCAACCTTTTCAAGAAGAGAAATGTGACCATCTGTGCAGTAGGAGTTAGAACCAACTCCGCAATAGTAGGAGAAATAACCATCTCCATCTCATTTGTCTCAGCAGTGGGAGAAATAACCATCTTTGCAATAGTAGTAGTTAGAACCAACTCCTCCTTATCTATTTACTCATTTAACCCCCTCTGTTGGGAAAGTTCTTTCACATCACAATGAGCAAATTGTTCATGCTCTATTGTCCTTCGAGCAAGTACCTCTGAGTGAGTGGCTTGGCATGCCATCTCACCATGCACTGTCAGTGCATCTAGAATAGTGGAGTCTCCATCCACAACAAATTGTTCTTCAAAATGAGGAAATCCATTCTCCCAAGGCATGTCTGCCTCCCATATATCTAGTATAGTGGATACTCCCTCCACAATAGGTACATGTAGGTTGATTGTATCCAAGTCAACAAATCTACGAGAAATGGCTTCCTCCCAATGCATTGCAACCTCATCACATCCTATATGGTGGAGTTGTCCTCCACATGTGCACTCATGTTGATTGTAGCAGGATCAACAAGCCGATATTGGCCATCTTCCCCAATACCAAGGGCAATCATCCGTCTCTGTTTTATATCAGAAACAATGCACTTTTTCCCACATAAATCCATAGAAATATTGGGATTTTCAGTTAATTGACAAATAGATAGAAGATTCTTTTGTAAAGAAGGTACATATCTACCATTCCGTACCAACAATTTATAAGTTCAATACAATGCATATATCTCCTATCCCTTCTACTGCAAGTGATTTTCCATTAGCTAGTACTACTGATTCAAAACAAATATTTGCATTAAATGAAACATATCATTCCTTGTGACATGAAAAGTGTGTGGACGCACCAGAGTCAATGATACAACTAGTAGTACCACTATCATGTGAGTATGATGTCGTAAGACAATAAAGAGCATGCATGTCATCTAAATCCCGTTCTTCTGCAACCGCTGCCACATGTTCCTCATCACATGGCTTTTTGTTCTGTTGCAAAAGATCATACTTCCGCTTCCAACAATCCTTCTTAAAGTACCCAACCTTGTGATAGTAATAACATGTGACTTGATACCGAGTGGAAGACTCACTAGAATGACATCTCCACTTTCCTTTTGACTGTGTGACAAGAGCACTCTCTAATTGGTCACAACTAGATTTTGCCTGAATTTGTCTCCGCTCCTTTTGCAACAGGTAGGAACTCACCTTGTCAAACGTGAGAGTTTGACTTTCAACCATTAAATGGAGTGCCTCCACAAATGACTCATATGAAGAAGGTAAGTTGTTCAAAACTAGAGCCACCATATCATCATCGTCCACCTTTTTGTTGATGGAAGATAACTGGTCTCGGAGGTCTTTCATCCAAAGTAGGTGCTCAGACAGCGATCCACCTTCTTGTAACTTTACGGAAAAGAGCATATTCTTCAAGTATAAAACCCGACTCTTTTCCGACGTCTGATATTTATCCCTCAGACTGGCCCACAACGTGCTTGCCACAATAGCATTCCGCACTTCTGGTATCATATCATCCGACACCGATAACTTGAGAAGCAATAAAGCTTCCTTATGACGTTTGTCATAATCCGCAAAGTTTGTCGTTGGTCGACCTTCACTACCTGTGATTATTTTATCGCAATCACGAAATTCTGCAAGCATTAAAATCTTATGGCTCCATACATTGAAATTAGTGCCCGTTAATTTTTGTGTCCAACAGAGTAAAGTGTGAAATATTTGCCATTTTATTATTCCAAAGTAACGGAAATGATAAAATAAAACAATATATTACTTATTCCTCCGAAATTGATTATTCAAATGCAAGGTGAATACCTTTGTTGAAAAAATGAATATTAATTTGCCCTCCAACTATATTGGCGTATATTAAAAAATATTAATTAGACCCTCTTTTACGACTTTGTCGTCGTTTTCCCTCCCGACGACTATACAGTCTTCGAACTGCCCACGTTTCTCTCCCCACGATGTCTTGGCAGACCAACAAATACGACTAATGCTTATTATGTTTTCCTTGTTTTGCCTTCCTCGAATGTTAGATTTGTGACTGGTTATTGACCGAGGGTTTTCACGACTCTGCACATACACGAGTCACAATTTTTCCTTCAGGATTTGCAACTAGACCTCGTTTCTAGAGAATGCCCTCGTTTTTCTTTCTCCACGACTCTACCGCCGTTGACTATGGATTTGTGACTATAACCCTGCCCGTGAATGCTCAATGACTCCTCACAATGGCATGAACCAACAAACACGATTCACACCCTTCGTGAAACAAACTTTCTTTGTCCTCGCGACTGGTTCGACTTTGCCCGCAGCAAACATGATTCAAACCCTTCCCGTGAATCTTCTACAATAAGCGGTGAAATGACATCTTCAGTTTGTGCCCTACCAGGGCTTCCCCAAACTTCCAGTTTGTGCCTCTTGAAAAGGCTTCCTCGAACTGTGAACCAAATGCTCTGATACCAATGTTAGCATATGCAAAGAGAAGAAAGAATTCAGAGAAGGCTGAATGCACACTCAAACAAGTGTGACAGTGTTTATTATATAGGAAGAGGTGGTTACAGATTGGTTGAACAGTTACCAACCGAATGACAACTATGTAACTGCATTACATGCTATATAATGCTCTATATTATAACATCATGTCCATTTGATCTTTGCATATTCTCCTTTTCTTGCATTGCATGCTACTCTTCTTTCTCCATATACATATAAATCTGAGTAGCAGATCAATCTTTACTTTGGCAATGTTCCACAGGCAAGTTAACACCCCTGGTCTCCTAGGCGAGCAGGGCTCAATCTCCACAAGCTGCATAAGTCCAACCCTAGACACAACCTGCATAGTACAACAATTTGAGTAATGCCTCGACTCTATGCTATACAAAGCAAGAAGTGAAATGGTGATGTGCCAATACAAAAAGAGGGCATGAACATTGTTGGAAGGAGATTCCTTCCACTTTTCAAGAAATAGCACGTCCAATCTAAACTGCAAAATTCTGATCACAATAATAGTTGACTGCAGGGAGCTAGTAGCATATTCTAAAAAGGCCAAAGGCAGCAGACATAATTTTCAGCATGGTTCATTGAAAAAATGATTAAACATGAAAATGCCAGAATAATATTTCTAAAGCAGTAACTAGCAACCTTTCGTTTGCCAACCATGGAATATTTACCAAGAAGAAATACATATAATGGGCCAGCATCTCATCTGTTTGCTTAAGCATTTTATTGTCTATCAAGCATGAACCTACTGATTCTATGAACAGAAAAATGCAGACATAAAAGCACATGTATCTATGCTTGGTAAGAAAAATACGTCTAAAATTCATTTAAGACAAACATATAATAAGCTTGTAATATGTACCTCTGAATGAGAAAGAATCATCCTCTTAATCGAGCTAGCATATTGCTTTGGCTGCCAATAAGTTTTCTTCCTCCATTTTAAGAGTGTTAATTTTTGCTCTGTAATCACATTATTTAAAAATTAAAATCCAAAGCATCTTTGCCTCAAATCTGTTCAAAATTTCAAAAATCAGCAAGTTCAGCATGAAAATCTGATCATTTTACAGGTTGAATCTCTATAGAGGATTTTGGTTCTAAGCACGAACAATCCCAATAATGGCCATTCATACCATTACATGGCATAAAATATTCCTGAAGATAATTGAAGTTGAGTGGAGGTTTCACGCATTGGTGAACATGTTTCCACATCAAACATGATTTTGTTGCAAGTATAACAGCTCTACCACAAAGTTGCAATAGAAATCAGATGAGGACTAACTCCAGCAACAAGAAGGCCTCAAGCACAGGATTTACCTGTGAGGTATATGTCTGGACAGCAAAACTAAAATATTTAAATATTAGATCATCCACGATGTTTGCCTTTTGAGGACTGTACTAATATATGTAACCATTTCTTTCATGCTTCTAAAAAACAGTTACACAGATACCTAGTACAATAATTTCTCTCTTTTCAATCCTGGAAATAAATTTTATGGCTGTGTGACAATCACCACACACCCGAAGATTCTTCATTATTCTGATGGGCACTTCAGGAGGGGTGCTAATAAGCCCAAAAGCAATAGCTAGCTTTTCACTGTGATAAAACAGGCTTTTTTCCTTGTGTTCCGCCTCCACATCATGTAAAACAAAGTCCATGTCAGGCAGGTACCCAGCAGCCTTCATCTTCCCAAATAGCTCATTCAACTTTGCATAAATATCATCTGTTTGTGGGTGTGATCTGTCTTCTCTGACAAAGGTGTGCACCTTGTTACCTGCTTCAATCCAGCTGTATCCTGGCTCCTTTAGTACTCCTTTGTCTTTCATCTCATTTCTCACTTTTGCAACATCATCCCACCTGCCAACCGAAGCATAGATGTTTGAAAGCAGTTTATAAGGTCCCGCACGTTTTGGTTCAAGTTTGAAAAGGTGTTCTGCTGCACGCTTTCCTAACTCCAAATTCCCATGAATTCTACAGGCACCAAGCAGTGCCCCCCAAACAACGCCATCAGTTTCAAATGGCGTTGATCAACTTCTCTGCTTCATTCAAGCAGCCAGCCCGGCCATAAAGATCAACCATACAAGCATAGTGATCTGCTCTTGGTTGGATGCGGTGATCACTGATCATTGAATTAAAGTAAGAGCACCCTTCATCCACTAGGCCTGCATGGCAACAAGCTGATAAAACACCAATAAATGTTACATAGTTTGGATTTGTCCCTGCTCGTATCATTTGATCATAGAGTTGGAGGGCCTCCTTGGCATGCCCATTCTGTGCATATCCTGAAATCATAGTATTCCATGACACCACATTCCTTTCATTCATGTTACCAAAAACTTTGCTTGCATCCATGGTGCAGCCACATTTGGAATACATGTTAACAAGTGCACTGCCAACAAAGACATTTGATTCAATTCCGCTCCTGATAATATAACCATGAACCTGCTTACCATGTCCCAAAGCTGCTAGATTAGCAGAAGCACTGAGAACAATTGGAAAGACAACAACATCTGGTCTCATGGCCTCACTGCGCATTCTGCAAAATAACTTCAAAGCCTCCTCAGCATGCCCACTCTGAGCATATCCTGCAATCATCGCAGTCCATGAGATCACATCTCGTTGACGAATATTGTCAAACAGTTGCCTTGCACTCTCCATGTTTCTGCATTTTGAATACATATCAACCATTGCATTCAGCAGGATGGAATTGAACTCAAATCCAGTTTTAACAATGTAAGCATGTACCTGTCAGGGAATCTTTTTAAGGCAAGGGAAATTTCTTAAAAGAATAGAATAATTGGAGAATCTTTAGATTTTAAGAAATAAGAAACATATGTACTATAAGTAATTCTGTGAGCAAGAACATAGAATCCATGTTCTTAAAAAATGAAATAGGATGGTTCAAAAGATCCTCAAATACATTTGGAAAAAAAATGACAAAACATAGAATCCATGTTCTTAAAAAATGAAATAGGATGGTTCAAAAGATCCTCAAATACATTTGGAAAAAAAATGACAGAGAATTCTTTCGAAACAAATATCCCAAAGCATGTAGAAATTCCTCCATACAGAATTTTGAACTAGGGTCAAATAGGGCTACAAAAGAAAGCAGGTCATTGACCCACTTGCCAAAAAGTGAAGTTTTAATATGCACTGCTGATAAAAAGGGGTTCCCTTTTTTTTTCCCAATTTGAAGGTTTTTAGCTACAATGGTATTTACTATTAACTGTCTACCTTTGTAAGTTTTGGCTAACCTAAAACTTTTATGGTCTTTAAGTCTTTTCAAAAAAGGTTGAGGTGTAATGGTAATGGACGCTCATTAGAACCTGATCCAAATCAGAAATCGCTGTTATAGTATTAAGGTAATCCATAATCATAATCTAGTGAACTTGTGGGGTAGGTTGCGGCGTAACCAAAATGGGTACATTTAACAATATAACCCAAAGTTAAAGTGAAGCCTAAGCTTGCCCAGCACAAAATTCAAGCTACTCATAGCCTCACAAGATTGATGAAAATAAAATATATATATATATATATATCAGGCAAAAGGTCATGTATATTTCATATAGAAATTATTTCATATAGAAAGTTTTGTTTTAGATAATTTGTTAAATGACAAAATTTGTAAACAGTTACATAAGAAACTTATGACAACTGTGTAAAAAGCTTTAAAATCCCCAACTTTGGGATCTCCTTCAAAATCTTTCAAAACCCATTATCAAGTTGAAAATAATGATGCAGGATAAATTAAAATCTAATTTTCCAAATTTACGAAAAAAAAAAAAAAAAACTGTAGTCAATTTGCCAAAAATAACCCATAGAAACTACCTGCTTCCCCTCGTGAGCAGCTGCCAAATCTCCACAGCTACTCAGTACACTAGCAAACGAAAACTCGTTCGCCTTTTCACCTCCATGCTGCATGTCTCCAAACAGCTCCAGGGACTCTTTGCTATATCCATTTTGCGCATACCCTGCAATCATTGCATTCCATGATATAGCATCTCGTTCAGGCATTTTGTCAAACAGTTCGTGTGCATCCACAATTCTCCCAGACCTCGTATAACCACTGATGATAACATTCCAAGAACATGTATTCCGTTGAGGCATTTTGTCAAACACTTTAGTTAAAAAACACACAAAAAACCATAATCCTAATCGCATATGTATATAATGGACTTGGAGATTTGGTGGGAGTTTGTTGAGTGCCATAGAGAGGCCATAATGGTATCTTAATGAATCAGTAGGCTTCTAGACATTCATTCTAGATTTATTTAGACCATTAATCTATTAGATCTAGATTCACTGATATAGATTGTGAACGCAACATTAATAAAGTTCTTGTTATGATCAACTATATTTTCGGGCACCGCTTTTATGTGTGTTTATCTGAGATGCTCTATGAAGCTCCACACATCTCAAACTAGAGGTGAATTTTAAAGCAAAAGATTAACCTCACTATTAAATTAACCAATCTAATGGTTTTTACTATTAGCATTAAGTTTAAATGCTTGGAGATTTCCCTTCATCAAATGTTTTCTCCGGTTTTTCGCAACATATTCATTATGCCTCTTACTATTTTTTTAAGACAGATTCTAAAGTGTCGTTACTTCATCTTTTCTTTTTCATTTTTAAAATTTATTTTTATTTTTATACAGTTAATTGTCAATTTAAAATATATATATATAAATAAGTTTTGAACTTTATAAAAATATATATTATTAAAAATATGGTTTATGAAATTGTAACATTCATTTCTATAAAAAATAAATAAAATAAAATCGATTATTTGATGATTTAAAAATGAAAGAAGTGTTTTCTAGTAGGGTTTCATGAATGTTTTAGATTTGTTTATCTTTTCGAAATCGAAGCAAGCCCTGCTTTCACATTGGGGAAATACCCCATGCATTGTCAGCAGGGTGCCTTCGAACTCATTGCATCATCGTTCTCCATCCCAAGGTTGTGGTTGAATTTTTCATAGGCACCACTCAAGTAGTCAGTGGAGCTCCTCTCCCTATCGTTGTTGCTCTCCTCCTAGATCTCGGTGTCCTTCTCCTACCCGTAATGGTAGTGTTTTTGACCGGCTCAATAGGGATGATGGCAGTGGTGACAATGGGTAGAGCACCCCCACTCAAGGGAAATTTCTATAGTTGGCACTTTCCATCCCCCCACCACCAGTCACATCAAATTAATGATGGAGAAGAATAGCAATAGTAACAAAATGATGGGTGGGATCCCATCTTGGACATGGCCCACCCCTCTGCCACTAGTGCTCGGGGGACTTGCAAGATAGTCCTTCGCCTTTTACTCCTCTGACCACCATGTTTTTTGTTACGTCATAATTTTTTTGGGCCTAAGGTTTCTTTTATTTCCCATACCTATTTTTTTCGTAAAAACACACTTTTATTATGTATACCTATATTTTGATGCCCTCATGAGACGAGTTGAGCTTTTCTTGAGGCCTTCTTGGCTTGATGTGACTTGCATTCTCGGGTGTGACTTTTCCCATCCATTTTTTGTATGATTATTGGTGTATTGTATCTTTTCTTAATAATAAAAGTGCACTTTTCAATAAAAAAAAATCGAAGCAAATCTAGTGCTAATTTTGTGGGGTTTTTAGGCTACTAGCATTTAATAGTGCATTAACTCAACCCTTTGGGTAGACTAATAACCTTAAATATGGCCCTTGCCTTGCTAAATGCAATTTTTGATGCACACGATAGTGAGAATGACATCCAAATGAGCCTATAAGTTTGTTCCAAAAGTATATGTCGAGATAACAACTTTAATATTCCTTAGTATCTTAATATGATTTTAATAATGTTTGTCAATAATATGAATCACATAGTCTCATTGTTTACTATGTTGGTCACAACCCATTTGAGCAAACTCTCTAGATTGATTAACAACCATTGGAAAACCAATGGTATTAAAATTTTGGGGGTTTAAAACCTTACTTGGGAATTTTTTTGTTTTCCTTTGTGGACTTGCAACATGTTCTTGCTTTTCTTTCTATGTCATGTTGTTAGTTCATACACAACACTCATGATTTTGTCACATGGATCCTAAGATTTCAAGGTTTTTGAGCAAGTCTCCCTCAAAGTTCCCATAGATGGGTTGAACTTCCAGGGTTTCTAGTCCAGTTATGGTCATTTCTCAAATAGATCAACCAATCAGTTAGGCTTATTATTTTCCATGAACAAGATTTTTTCTACTCGGAAATGATAAACAAGTGTGGTTGTGTCAATGGACCAACCTCTTGAAATAACTGAAAGATTTAGTCAAAATTCAAGTTAGTTTGGAACATTTTATGTAGAAATTGATTTACATCAATCTTGCAAACACTTGCTTTTGTTGTCAAGCCCCCAACTATAAAATCTACGATTGTTCGTTTATGCCTTGAGTGGACCCAAAACCACCACTCAAAGAAATGACATTTGCAGATAATGACGACTGGACTACTATCAAAGTAAGAAAGCAACATGTGGGATCCAAAACCCTAACATTGTTAGTTACTTGTATTGTGATTGTGATTGTAAACCCACAACTCATAGAAAACTCCAATATGTCAAAATGTTGATTCCAACCCTCCATTGACTCCAATATCATAGAATCAAACTTTTTTGATCCCTATGGATCATGTTCTTAATTTTCTTATTGGGAAAGTTGTTTCTAACCCTCCGCTCTCCAATAGTTCGTGTAACCTATCTCGAGGCAGTGGCGACTCACTCAAACCTAAAAATGGGGCTAAGCGCTACTCCATTTTGTTGGATGACTTCATTAGTTCACACTAACCTATAGACGCCTAAATTTGGCAATTTATGAGTTGACAATGACAACATTGGCTTTATCCCTAAAGCATGACTTACATACACACCTTGAGCCAAATTACATATCCTTTGTCACATACATGATTTTATATCCTCAATATTATTTCTTAGTTGCTTAAAGTATCGCTTGCATTAGTCAACAGCAATTTCTTCCTCTCAGACATCATTCCCAACTCTTATTTGTATGAGACTACCAAATAGATTGATCCAAAACTAGTAGTTTCATCCCTAGCCACCCAACAATAATTTTCTTAATTTGATATCTTTTATGGGTAATACTTTCCTCATGGGTCAGCCTTAATGTGAAATTACACCTATGAACACCTATATAAGCAATTCAAATGCACTCATTTACTCACTTGACACTTTTAAGAGCACTTATTGCAGATATCATTTTTAAAGGACCCCAATCTATCCTAATTTCCTAAAGATAAAAAACACACTCTAGGAGCCCATACATAGATCTAAAGCACACACAACTAGGATATAGAGTCATGTTTCCCAAGCTAGAGACCATCTAATTCAAGTAAAGCTAAACATGTCAAGCCATTTTTATACTATCAAGTGATCAAATTGTCGAAGCTAGTTGCATCCATGTAGATATCACATGCTAGGTGGAAAGCTTCATGTAGTTTGAGGCCTATTTTAAGTAATACCAATGTCGGCAGTGTACGAATTACACTTCAACCCAACCACTACATTTTTGAAGGGTTCCTACCCATGGTTAGGGTTTGAAGCCATTTCACATCATATAAAGGGTTTCACATGTGTGTGATACCTAAGGTTTCATAGCAAAGCATATTTATGAGGTTTGCACAAGCATAGGAAGTTACAAAGTGCCACCACATAATCATACGAAGACACCAAATAGGTATGAAATCACCAAATGGTTCAGTACACATCTAATGGTTCCATACCTGCTCAATTTTACACTCTAGATCCAAAGACAAAAGCACTTGCAAATAATTTCCATCCTCTATAGTCATACAACACTACCAAATCATCTTCATGAGTTTGTAATATGCTAAATGTGCCTTCTTTGTTGTGTTTTCACATTCTTAACAATCATTCCTAATATTTTATATTACAAATTGATAATTGAATAGTATATTTTGATTTATGCATTGATGGTTATTAATTAATCTGAATATGTTACCTGTAGTTAACCCTTAATCCTATTATAAAATAAAGACCATATCCTAATCCAAGACTTATCTAGTTATTTAAGGTAAATAATTTAGTAAATTCACTTGTTGATCGAATCCTTTTCCTTGCTTAATCCATAGGTGTCCTAGGTTTCCTTTTCTACCTTGGTGCATGATTTATTTTCTAAAGCTTTAAGATTTTCTTCTTCTTTATGCTTCCATTTCTTGTTTTGTTATGCCTTATACTTACACCTATGAGCCATATTGTGTGTCTTTAGCCACATCTACTTTGGACACATCTACTATGCCTATATCTTTGTGAGCATCCCAAATTCCTCCTTAGCTTGGTATTAGTTATCCACCTAGAAGGAAATCCATGAGTTTTCCTTATTCAATACATGTGATATTATAAAATTTTCATGAGCATAATATTATATGTCCCCATCCCACTATTAAGGATGATACAAGCAAGTCTCTTAGAAAATCCTTTGACACAAATATCTATTGTGCCTACCATCGATGTATCTGTCATGCCGCTAATAAATTTTTTAAAGCTTCGACATGTTATACAAGATTTTCTTGATAATAATTTTATCTCATTTGAGTGCTCCTTAGCACACCATGACATTCTTAATACTTGAACATATTATGTTTCTCCTATTGTTGATTCTTCTAGCATGGATGAGACTACTATTCCTATAGATTTTCCTCTTAAACATCTACCAAATCACTATCCACCATTTTTTATTGTTGTACGGATTCATCAATTTCTAATTATATATGTATTGCTTGATAGTGGGTCCAGATTGAATGTTGTCCCTATCTCTTTGCTCCAAGAAATGGGCATCTCCATGAGCTCAATTGATAAAAATGTTATTGGTGTTAGAGACTTTAATAATATCATCCCATTAACATGATTATCTTGTATGTTTATGTTGGCCCTAAAATTCCCACCACTAAATTTTCTGTTATGGATAATACTCTTGTTTATAATCTCCTCCTGGGATGAATTTTATTTATGCTTACGTAGTCATGCCATCTACTTCTTATCAATGTTACACCTTTTCACACAATGGCTATAAATACATGCTTGCTATAGACAAGGAACCCTATAAATACCACACTATTGTAGATGCTACTTTTAATGAGCTCTTCTTCACATATGTGGTTGGTACGCTAATAAATAATTATTATACTACACCAGCTATCACCCTTTTGACAATATTTATAACTTTTAATACATTATACACATATGGATTAGATAATCAATCACTATCAGTAACAATGAGTTGCTTATACTACCATCATTTGAGCCTTCGCAAGAATATATCACTATGGATGAAGTTCCTATGATGATAAAGGCACTTGCACAAAAAGCTACCAAATAATTATTTGTACTAGAACTCGTTGTTTTGGAAACTACTTGTGATCATGGTGGTAACAATGCTATAATTATTGATGATACTATTTCTTAAATGGGATTTATATTCATTCTTATATGTCTCAACTATCTATCCCGGGTGACATCATTGATCACACTTCTATATATATCTTATGATTTTACGCATTACTTACTCTTTAGGGATACATTAAGAAAAACATATGTCGCATTACACACATACACTATCATCCTTTTGTACAAATTATCCTCTATATTACATTGGATTTCCCCACCATGGCTACACTTTTCTTGATCACTAATATTCTTAAGACATTCAACCTATTTCTTTGATACACATGGTTGCATAAGCTTAAAATTACTACCTCTACTCTTTTTCAAAATATTAAGAGTAAGACTGCCTTTTTTAATCAAGTTGTTCTAATTTAGGACATTCCTTTTGAGGCCCTTTTATTTACTACTCTCGATGAGAACACGCTAACTTATAAACTTATCACTCATTACATTTATAAGATCTATGTCCCATAGATCTCCTCCTCGTACCCCTTCCGTGGACAATGCATTTCCCACACATATTTTACAACATTGGCTTTAAGTAATACTTCCCAATCCTATCCTATGTGATGTAATATTAAGCCCCGTATCTCCTTCGCACCCTAATAAATGGTAGCTCTTATTTTATCTCTTGCTTTTACACACATATTATAAAAATATAAAATAATCAAATAATCAAATAAGCACAAAAACATTCAAATATTGTCAAAATACAAAATCAAGACTGACATATGACTTGATTTACTAGTTCTTTACTTTGTACATGTTGTTTTGTCATACTAGTTTGATAGATAATATATTCTACATATTATTTATACACATTTTTCATGAGTTATTTGAGCATGATACATGACATCCACTATCAGTCAATATTGTTTCATTACACAATGTTGTTTCACATTCCCATCATGCTCATTTTCCATATTATGCTCTATGTTATTTATTCGAAATAATGTGGATAACACATGTTTTGTCTAGCTCTATCATCTATTGCTCTATGTGCCTCTAGGATAGTATCTACTATTTTATTCACTTGCTTTCTTGTTTGCATATATGTAACCTTGGGCCTTTGTTATGATTGTGTTTATGAAACTTTGACGTCCCTTGTTTGCAGCCTTTGTTGCCTTTTATCATGTTTGTTTGTTTGTGTGACCCTCTCGTGTCTTTTGTATGCAAATATTTTTCTTTTCTATGACTAACATATGTGGCATTGTTGATGTACTTTTTTTTCCATGCTTCTATTCTTATATGCTTGTTTACCTCTGCACTTGTTTACTTGTATGTTTTTCTACCTTTATGTTTGTTTACTTATATGCTTGTTTGCCTCTGCCTTTGTTTTCTAATATGTTTTTTTGCTATCTTTGTGTGCCATGGTTTCTATTGTGCACTCTTTTGTATGAACAAGATCTTCACAGTGGCCACCTATAACAAACCCTCAATCTAAGCCAACGTTGACTATCTGTTACATATGACATGGACACACAAAATTTATTTTTAACCAAGAAAATCTATTTTCACATCTCACTCGCCTCAAAAGTGGGGGAGTTCAATGAGCTTATCACATGAAAACATACACAATATAGGAATGAGACAACATATATAAACCAAAAAAAATTGAACATTGTACATACACATAGGGAACAAGAGAAAATAAAAAATAGATTCAAAATTTACATAGGTATAAAACAGTTCAACATGGGACAAAACCGATAGATGTTTCTACCCAATATAGACAATTTTATCATGGGAACTTTTTTAGTAATAAATTTAACGTTTTCTGGAGCATACAAAAAATTACAGGTTTCTAATACAAATTTAGGGATAATTGGCATAGTTCAAAACAAGGTTTACTATATTTCAGTAGAGAATGTCGGGTCATGAGTATTTCATTCCTTTTCAACTTTATGAATCTTAAGCACCTTTATACTAGGGTATGGGGCATGGACCTCTTTATTTTATATTTCAATATTGCATACGTAATACACATGAGGTATCACATGGCGGGGCATGAGTATACTTCATTCCCTTTTGACTTTGCGCTATTTTACATAGTTTGGGCCAAGATCCATTTGCAATGTTGTGATATGTTGAAAGAATATTTTGGGGTGACCATAAACCCTTGTGACACCCTTTTTATCACTCTTTCAAGAATATTTTTTGGGGTGAATAGAAATCCCTTTGACACCCCTCCTTATTTTAAAAGGTTCTTGGGGTGACTAGAAAGCCCCGTGACACACTTATTTGGTGTTGGGACACCAAATTCCTTTGCACATTTGACATCTCCATTAACACATTGGGGACTAATCACCTCCAATCATCCATTGGATAAGTTCCAATCTATCTCTCCAAGCATAACATCAAATAATTTATCCTTTGGAAAGACAAACAAGTGTAATCCCTTGTCTTGTTTACTTTGTAAACTTACAAGTTGTAATTTCAAATTACAATGTTTCAATTACATTTTCAAATCTGAGTTAAATTTCAATTCTTTTTATGGACATTGACTATACTTTGTGTTGTAATTTTTACTTCAGAGATTGCGTCAACACTCAAGTAGAATCAATAACCTCAAGAAAATAAAAAGTGTGTTTACACACTCAAATATTTTCCTTTAAGCATGCAATTTTGTTTTATATGTAAAGAGGTGAAAAATGTAGACACCTAAATTTAACAATGAAAACATTGATTTTTATCCCTAAATCATGACTCGTGGCACACCTTAAGCATAATTGTTTATCCATAGTCCCATACATGATCGGTAATCCTCAATAACATTGGTCAATCACTCATAGTATTTATTACATTGGTTTGGATAAAAAATAATTCCTTCCAAACTTCATTCCTAGAACTTTATAGAATCCTACCACCTGTCCAGGGACCAAACCAGTTTGAAAATGGTGGTTTCATTCCCAACCACCCAATATCCACTTCCTTAATTTGATATCTATTTATGGTTTAGTAATTTCCTCATCGGATGACATTAATGTGAAATTATACCTATGAACTCTTATATAAGCATGACAAATGCACTCATTTACTCATGTGTACTTTTAAGAGCACATATTACAAATATCATTCCTAAAGCACTACAAGCTCTCATAAATTCCTAAATTATAGCATAACACTCTAGAAGTAGCCCCTACATAGGTATGAAGCACACTCAACCAGGTTATAGAGTTCCACTTCTTAAGCTAGAGACCATCCAAGACAAGTCAGGCTAAGAAGCCAAGCCATTATTGCACTATAAAGTGATCAAATTTCATAAGTTAGTTGCATCCATATAGATATCAAATGTTAGGTGGAGAACTATCTGTGTTTTGAGGCCTCTTTGGAGTATTTCCAATGTAGGTGGTGTATAAAATTCACTTCAACCTAGCCACTAAATATTTTATAGGGTCTTCTATACATGCTTAGGGTTTGAAGCTATTTTGCATCATAAAAAGGGTTTGACATATGTGCAACACCTATGTTTTCATATAGAAACATATTTCTAAGGTTCACATAGGCACATGAAGTTACAAATTGCCAACACACAACTGTACGAAAACACATACAAGTATAGATCTGTCAAATAGTTGTGTTCACATTTGATGGTTCCATACCTACTTAGTTTTACACTCCAAATTCAAAGGTGAAGCAATTTCAGATCATTTCCAACATGTACAATCATACAAAACTACAAAATAAGCTTTATAAGTCTATAATCAACTAAATGCACTTTTTTTTGGTGTGTTTTCACCTTCTTAGCAATCGTTTCCAATATTATATCTTGCAAATTGCTAATAATAGTTTATTTTAATTTATGTATTAATGTTTATTAATTTATCTCAACATATTACCTACATCTAACCCATACTCCTATGAATAAATAGAGACCATATCCTAATCCAAAACTTATTTATTTATCTAGGGTAAATCACAACCTTTTTTAGTAGCATGTTTACAACTTTAAATTATGAGGAAGGGTTTGAAGATGGACAAGGATAATTACACATGGATGATTCCTCCTCATGAATATTAGCCATTGGAATATATGTGTGGTCTCATATAATCCTCGCAAAAGTTATTTTTGAGATATACTTGCTAGTCATTTGGTGACTTAGATATTATTTTCTACAAAAGTTAAGGTTTTCATGTTTTTTCTACAAACTGCATTGAAAAATATTTGGTATGAAACTACATCTCTTTCCATTTGACATGAGGATGGTTGGGGTGGCAATTTTTTCTATTTCTTCTAAATTTGTAGCCTCCTGAGCTTCAGGGAGGATTCAATGCACCACATTATCTAGGATATGTTTGACATTGGTGGTCATTTTTGCAGGCTTCTTAATGTTCGCACCCCTGAAGGTGTTTCAGAACGAGTGAAACTTTTTTTTTTGGAGGATCTCGATTACATAGATATCGACATCTATGCCTATGGATTACATATAGCTGATTTACACTTTATGAGTAAGCGTACATCTACATGGTAGACTACTTTCATTTTTATGTGTCTCATTTATTGACTAGGTTTACATGGTCCGGGGGTTAAATTTGACGGCCACCTATGCTTGTCAAACAATTTTTAGGTGACGGTAAATTTCAAAATTTTCCCTTCAAAAATGTAAAATAGTGTTATTTTTATGTTGTTAATAAGAATTATAAAAGGTTATATTCTATATATATTTAACTATATCTAAAATATATTGGTGTAATTTACCAATAAATTTGTATAAAAAATGACGGTCATACTTAAATTTGAAA
The DNA here is from genome assembly GCA_019776745.2 of Taxus chinensis. NCBI lineage: Eukaryota > Viridiplantae > Streptophyta > Pinopsida > Cupressales > Taxaceae > Taxus > Taxus chinensis. The sequence continues at coordinate 3,369,482 of CM034149.1, forward strand.
ATCACATGTGACGGATTTTCCCAATATTTGCAAGTATTTTATGGCTAAAATCATTTTTAAAAAACGTCTAAATGGCCGTCAAATTTAACCCATGACGCGGTCTAATTTTTAAAGTGAGTCGTGATTAGTTCTTTACATTACATAATTAAATCATGAGAGTCCACTCAGAATTATTTTCTCCAGTAGACTACTTTTCATTTAATATTGTTGGCATGCCTCAAAACATGTCAAGCATGCAATTCTTTTTTAATACATGTCAAACAAGCATTAAGGTATGATTTGACTTATTGCCCAATTATGGAGATTGGTAGCACATCCTCTCAAAAATTTGAGCTCATTTGAGTATTTAAATAATGATTGCACTCACACCACCTCTTTCATATATCAATTCATAAAACACGCACTAAAAATTGGCTAAAAAATAATAGAGAGCCATGGAAAAACTTGAGAAAGGATCATTTAATTCTTGTTTACAAGTTATAACTATTTGGCTTAAGCACGACCTCAAAATTTTGGAATGTCATGTTACCTAAGTCACATATATTAGTAACCAAATGCATTAATGTAAAGTGGGAGATTGAGTTTCAAAGGATTTTTCTCAAATCCTTTTATTCCAAGCAATCAATGGAGAATATTAAAGCCATCAAGACCTCCTTGAATCACATTATGGAGCTTCCTAAATTTTCTTTAGCCTTTCTCAAGCATTATGAACTTATTTTTCCAATCCCAATTCAAAGACTCACATGAACATGAGCAAGACTTATAGGAAGTACATATGTAGTTCTATGCAAGCTTGAATCCTCTGTGAATAAATTATATGATGTTTCACTCTCTATTGATGATATTATTATTACAGTTTAATATATGTCCAATGAAAAGGTTATAGGGTTTCCTGGGTTCCCTTGTGAATTATACAAATCTCCTTGGCATATCACCATGATACATATTTTTTAAGTCTATAGAGAAGCACCAAAAGAAATCCTTAGAAAATAGTATTAATCAACGATACATAAAATTCATTCCTAAGGATGGTGATTATACATGTCAAAAAGCTTCAATGCCTTTCGTGTACATTCAAATCTTCGTGAATCCAACCAAGGTAATAGACATAGGGGATGATAAGATGTCAGTGGGAGAATGGTATAGATCGTATGACAATAATGTGGGGATTGTAAAAAAGAAAAGAAAATGTTTTTATCTGTGCACTCAAGAGAGCAAGACCTTCTCATCAAGGGTAGAGAACCTCCAACAAAATTATTCTTGATGGATGGTGTGATCAAGAATTATAGCAGTGTGGAGCTCTGGATTAAATGTCTTGGTATATAAAAGGAGGAATTTTGGGTTGTGCAACTTGGATTAAGTGATTTTTGAAGATGGTTGGACCTAATCTGGAAAGGTCATGTGGAAGAATGTGATAGAAGATGCTAAACAAACTAAGAACACTCAAATATCCAATGGGAGTAGTTATTTGATGAGATGGTAGATGTGAATGTTGTCTTATGGGGCTTCATTTTCAAGGACGTCGAGTTGGGGAATGATGTTTGCTGGGGATGGTGAAGAATGAAATACCTCTCACCCGAGTTCACACAAAATGTCAACGTGGATATTTTGTTACTCAAATGGAGTAAGAAAATGAGGGAAATTTCTAACTCTTCCCGGGAATATTTGGCTATCTAGAGTCATTCACGGTGGAGAAGAGACAATCACTGTGTGGTGTTTGCTATGATTTGGAGCAAAACATGGTAAGATCCTATGGTGAAGGTTGTTTTAGGATGATCTTAAGCTAGAACTAGATCTATGGAGATGCCTTATGATAATGCTTTATCAAAATTATATATTGATATTGTAGGGATTAATGAGTGTAATTATATTGTTTTAGCATGTTCTTACACCTTAAATAGTGTAGCTATATATTATGGTTGTTACAATATTGTTGTTCAATATTTTTGGGCTTGTGTGGATATAAAAGTCGTGTGTTTTGTTGTGTTTAAATCAAATGTTAGGCCTACTATCCATTTTTTTCTTGTCTAATTATTGTATGAACTATTTTAACATAATTCAAAACAACAAATTAAATTTAAATGATCACTGGAAAAAGAAGTTACAATAGCTCAATTTCACAATGCATTCAAAGTAGATCTGACAATTGATGCTTCTTTTTCATTGCTCTAGTTAATGAAGATATAATCAACTATGCATTTGGTGCGTTTATGTATTTATAGGATGAAATGGATGTGCAAATAAGAATAAATGCACATCAACAAACTAAAGGTTGTTTTACTAAATTGAAATATGTACAAACTAAGAATTGATAACAACAATTATTATTAGATAACCATTGTTCTTAGATCCTAAGTTTGTAGGTTGTTTGGATGCAATCTTCTAAACTATGTGTAGGTTTTTGAAGATAAATGTTGCGTGGAATGAGATATAAAAATCAAACTGTGTTTTATATATCCAAAAACTGAATGTATATGATCTGTAGGTAAATTTCACAAATAGATCTAACAATTGAAACTATTTTTGTTTTGTTTTTGTGTTTTGTAAGAACAATCTCTAAAACGAGACTAACCAAAATTTTAAATGTAAATAATATAACTCTATTTTAAATCTACGGTCTGATCCCAGAGATGGGAGAAGCCTAGAGCATGAAGCTTCCAAACTATTAAACTACAAAATGTAAATTTAATTAAACAAATCCGATTTAATACAACTCTAATATATTATTGAAAATGCTAAATAAAAAGGAATAACATAAATTTGATACTTTTTATACCTCATTGGGTATTGATAGGTCTAATAAGAATGTTCCATCTGCTCCATGGGAATTATGCAAGAAAACATATTTAGATTAATGCATTCTCATGATGAAAGATTTGAACTTATATACATAATATATTTGAAAGAGCTAAGGAAGTAATACACCAAATGGTATGTGAACCAAGCTGCCATTGTAATAAAGTTGCATTGATTTGTTTTATCCTAAAATTTAAAACTAGATAAACGTTTTGGATACCAAAGGTTAAATTGGTCACAATAGATCAATATCAGTCAATTCAAAGTCAAAATTGTTTTTCTAAGTTTGATGAACTTGAAAAAACAAAAAAAAATCCAAGTTTTGGGAAAATGTGCAAAATCAAACTTGTAAAACTTTCAAATAGTTGTGTAACTAAATTTTGAATTGCCCCTCAACCTCCAAGTTCTGATACTCCACCCTTTATTGACTTTTTAAATATTTGGGGTTTCAAAAATCTGATAAGTTGAATAAAAAATAAAAATTATCCTCAACCTCTGAGTTTGGATTCTCCACCCTTCATTTAAATTTCAAAGAACTAGAGAAACTGAGAAATTAAAATACTAATTGCAAATGACCTTTGAATTATGATTCTCTAGCTTAGTCAGAATTTTAAAAATTCAGAGACTTCAACAAAAAGATAAAGTGAATTACAAATTGTAAAACGACCTCTAATTTTTTATTTTCTATGATAAATGTCTCTCCAAAAATACCTCTCACCCATGTGAAGTTTGTGAGAAGTGGTGTGGCTATAAAATTATAAATTTTCTTGTCATTTTTTAAAGATAAGGATAAAGGTTTTTTGATAGGGACCTTGCCCTGGTACATACAAAATAGAGGGTCTCAAAACCCAAATATTACATTTAGGACAATACAAAACACACATGAGAAACAACACGGTAACTACCCAAAAATGTAGTAGAAACATAGTAAAAACACAACAAAACTGCAACAGAAATACAACAAAATCATATAGATGGTGAAGCACAAAGGAAATCCTCTAAAATATTTTTGAAGTGCTTCTAGTTCTAGGAGGAGAGTTCCTCCCCACATTCTAGAATCTTCTTCTCCATACCACTTGTGTCCATAACTCCTCCTTAGGAGTCTCTCTAAGAAATCCCCATTCAAACTCAAAAAAATTATATGATTTTTAAAGCAAGGACCTTCCCAAAAGCTCAAAACCTTCAGCCATTTATCCCTATTATATGAGGAAATAAGATTAGAACCGATAAAAATGATACTTCCACAACAATATCATAACTCCCCATAAAGCATTCCTTCTTAGTATGATTATGCAACCCTAGTTGCTTCTCCTAGAACTATTTATATTTTGAACCATCCTCCTCCTCATCTAGCTGATGGGTGATATCTCTTTTCTCTTCTGAATCTAAGGAATGGATCATTTTTACTTGTTTCTTTTACAATTTGTTTTTTGTGTTTCTGCCCAAGTTTTCTGCCATTATTTTTCTCAATTCTCATCCATTTGTAAAAACATATTTTCCCCTTGGAATTCAAATACTTACACTTCCTTTCTTGGTGTTATAAGAGAAATTACCCCTCTTTGTATTTAAAACACTAGGCCATTTTCTAATAGGGTTGGTTTTGGGTTACAGAAATCCATTTCAACAAAAAAATCACATTAGATATTTTAAGGATTTTAAAAAGGTGGAAGCATTATATATTTCTAAGGTTTAGAAGGTAAAAATTACATCGAGGATTTATAGGGATTTTTGGGCCTCTTCACCTGCAAAAATAGGCCAAGACTACACCTCAAGGTTTTCATTTTCTTTTACAACTCCAATCTTCATTGTGGGTATTCCAACTATTTTTGTAGGGTAGATCTTCAACATGGAACTTCTAACTATTTTTACAAGTTAGATCTTTGTCGAGGTTTTTTAAGTGCAGAAGTAGGTCAAATCTATGTCCAAGTCTTCAATGGGCTATTTTAGGTGTTCAAGAAGGTGATTTTTTCTCGGTCAAATTAATTTGTTTGTTTTCTTCAGTATACATGTCAGATACCTCAAAGAGAAAAAGAGATATGAAGTATTAGTTTCTTTAGTCACTAAATCACGCACTTACTATGTACATCTAGGCTCTAAATATTTCCTTTATATACATGATTCCTAAGCAAGAGAATTTCTCATTAACACCTTTTTACTTTGCTTTGACATTGATTTTATCCTTTTCATTTCTATTGCTTATTGTTTCTTATTGACAACTTACACTTTTGCACACTAGCTGACATCTTACTCATCTATGATTTCACTATTTTATCTTTCTAACACCCTTTATAGGACCATCCATTAGGGACATGAGTTCTTAGGTGTTATTGTCCCCTCTAGGAACCTGTGTCCTCTCTACCTCTTTTTCTGATATGTCGAATGTCATTTCTTTCTTATATTTTTTTTATCACCCTTGGTCGTCCTTTCACTTGTTAATGATGAAAATTAAGCAAAGAAATCATATATATACATGTCTTAGTTAACCTCATTAGGGGGAAAAGCATTCAATAGACACATACATCTACAAGGAGCCAATATTTTCTATCTACTGCATCAAGGACTGCATTTTGGACTGTATCCTTCACTGCATATGAGGGTTTATTTTGAATTCCATACCACACATTTACATTTGGGACAAAGCAATTGTATCTCACTATCTTTTTATGTGACTGAAACTAGAGCACCCTAGCTCAAGGGACAATATTCCAATCACACACACACACACACACACGTGAACTATATAGAGTTTGAAATGTAGTGCATCACTCAATGAAAATCATATTGGGGTGACTGCCGAGGTCAGTCTAACTTAATAATTTACATTATTTTATTCATCTAATGTGTGTTTGAGTATTGCGCAAGTATCTAGGGTTTATTTTGCAAGTTACATGTGTGACACAATGGATATGACATGACACATAGTGACACTAAATGATATAGAAAGAACCAAATTTCGAGCACTTCCACACACACCACACCCAGAATAGACACAACTGCCTAGGCGGCCCTGTCATATTACATGCACTCTTGTACCTTACATTTTCACAATCCAGTTTCAGAATCAGAGCTTATATAGTCCAAAATATGCCTTTCTAGCCTATTCACCAGTCTCGAATCAATCCAGACCTGTAGTGGTAAGCTAAGTCATTCTCCAAATCTTATCTATCAATATTACTTGTATTTCCTTTACATGATATTACTTGAATAATGTTATATCTATCTAGTCAGCAATGTCCTTATCTTAAATTCAAAATTTATTTAATCATTTGGTGAACTTGATCTCTTACATGCCCATTGTGGATCTCTCCTTTCATGTCCATTACATGTAGTGGTCGTTTTGGATCACAAACCTATATTAATCTTTCCCCATCCACTTGGCATCATCCTTCTCCCATGGCTGACCCCATCAACGAAAACATTCTTACTAATTCCAAACAAATCCCTCTCGAAGACATCGAAGTCAATACTATGACGAAGATACCAATGTTGATCAAGCTCAATTATATACCCTTACCAACTTTCACTTTGTAATGCATGATAATCCGACCCATGTTCTGGATATCCTTGATGCTCTATTGGTTTTCTAGTGTTCTCGCGATAATGTTGTTGTTGGTGAAATAATTTGTTGTAGTGTAAATTGTTGGTTTTCACCAATGGTCATGGGGAGAAGGCCCTCCTTCTTGGGTATGGGGAGGATCCCATTATTGAATTTAAACTAACTAAAATATGTGGGGTGGCCATTAGGTTGGGGATCATACACAAATACTCCACTAAACTTGTGACAAAATGTTTGTACAGTGTATAAGGAAGGTAAAGGGGAGTTAGAGAAATAAGGAGAGAGAGAGAGAGAGGGTTAGTGTTGTGAGCAGGCTTATGAAATTCACATACATCAACCAGAGTAAGACCACATTCAATTAGAAGGACACAAAACTGTATGCAATCAACAAGACTAGTAAACTAGAGACACTAAGTTTTGTAGATTCATCAATCAAGGACACAAAGTTCGTTCTTCATTATACAAGATCACCATACTTTCAAAGTTGAGAAGTCGGGAGAGAGTAGAGGAACATAAGAAAAGAAAATAGAAAAAATGTAGCTTTTATTTCTTGATGTAATAGTGATACAAAACTCAACAACATACAACAATCCACAATTTCCAACCTTTTGGAATGGAGAAGCCATCCCAATTTTTAGCATTAAAAACTATCTCTTCATATCCCCCACATGACTTGTCACCTTTCCTCATCACTTGTGATCTTCCATCTTCCTAGGAAATTAAAATGTGTCGTTTTCTTATTGATGAAAAAGGACTCTTACAATGTTAAATTGAAGGTCACTTAAGTGAATTAGACAAAATAGGGAAAAAGTGCATTCTTAATGGAAAATTAGAATATGGAGAGAGAAGAAGGAGGGAGAGAGAGAGAGAGAGAAGGGTTGACCAATCTGATGAAGATGAAACTTATGGGAATGAATAAATTTCTTATTTGAAGCACTGTGATCATAATATCCTTCTTCTATGAGATATGGAAACATTCAATAGCATTGAACAAGTGTTTAAAAACATTTTTGTGAGATCTGCATTGCGATGGGAATATGGTGATCTCATTTGATTACAAGGTAGGAGTGAGTATCATTTCTTACTTCCCTAGGTTATCACAATTCACCTCTATGACCAAGAATCAATTCCATGATGCTCAAACCTTTTGATCTTTATCTTTCACTTACTGAAATAGGTCTTCACTTGGGAGATAGAGGATTGCTTCTTGAATGAGATTCTTGTCCTATCACTGTCCATGGCTGAAATGAGGTGATTGCAAGGTGCTTCCTCCTTAAGGTGTGATGACACTACAAGGTGTTGAATGAGTTTTTAAGAACACTACCAAATGAATGAAATCAAGTGAAACTGATATGATCGCCCATTCTTACGAACATGGTACTTCACATGGAAATCACCCACTTACCCTTCCTGGCTCCAAATTACTTCTTGAATGAAATCAACTTTAAGATGCTCATGCACCTCATGTTCACATGTTTCTCATGGGAGTAGATGGATTTTTTGATCCTTCACACATGATGGTCCTATTGATGTTGAATCGTAGCACCCTTGAATGTCTGCAACATGATGGGTTGAGACTTTCAGTGCGATTGCATAACATGGAGCTTTTCCCAAGTGTGGGACCTTGCGAAATTGGAAAAGCTCTTCGGATGAAGGCCGGTTCCTATTCCTCTATTCAGATGCACACGTAAAATGCAGAGGGTTTACTCAAAACCTAAACTAACTTTCCAAGGAGACAGGGTAAGAAGATGCGTAAAAATAAAACCTAAACTAACAGAGGTGATGCACCGAGGAATGAAGAACATATGTCTTGCCAGTAAACACATATCATTAAAATGCAATGCAAGATCATGCACAGATAGCCAGGTTCACAGTGAAAGATCAGGAGGATGCAAATGAACACAGAGAGGGTTGAGAATCATCCACAGTCATGCATTAATTTTCTCCAAAGATTGATACAACACACTGCAAAATGCCAAGAGGCAAGGTTGCATTACAGTTTCAAATGGGAGGTTTTAACTCCACAAGTTCACCTGCCAAAGAGAAGAAGGGAGGGGCAAAACAAGAATGTCTAACCTTTAGAAAGAAGCCCCTCCTTACAATTTATAGGAAGAATGAGAGAGAAAAGAGAGAGGAATTCCAAAACTACCCCAACCACCTCTAGGTTGCATTTAATTCATCTCATTATGATGGTAGGTGAGAACCCCAGCGAACCCAAAAGTGGCGAACTGTATTTTGCATTTTTAAGAATTTGTTCTCACCCAATTAAAGTATCCAGTTGTAGTTGGATAGAGGACCTTGTAAGATTTCTGAAAAGTCCAACCTTGCATGAATCTGAGCTCCCAGTCAAAAGTTATGGCCATCTGAATATCTGCGCCAGGGGCTACTTCCTGTCAGCGCTCAAAATGTTGTGCCTCCTGGAGGTGCACCATCCGTGTGTGTGTCGCATCCAGGTGTAACTTTTTGTGTGTCGACACTCGTGTCGTCTGTGCGCCAAAGGCGCATCCTTTTCTCTGTCGACACTCTGTGTCCTGCCAAGGCACAAATTTTTCTCTGTCGACACTCCGTGTCGTGTGCCATTTCTGTGCGCCAAAGGGTAAGGGACACTCCGTGTCATCCTTTGTGCCAAAGGGTGTATCCTTTTCTGTCGACACTCCATGTCGTGCGCCATTTCTGTGTGCCAAGGGCACAAATCCTTTTCTGTGTCAACACTCCATGTCGTGTGCCATTTCTGTGCGCATCCTTTTCTCTGTAGACAGTCCATGTTGTGCGCCATTTCTATGCGCCAAGGGCACATCCTTTTCTTTCGACACTCCGTGTCGTGTCTATGTGCCAAGGGCGCATCCTTTTCTCTGTCGACACTCCATGTCGTGTGCCATTTCTATGCGCCAAGGGCACATCCTTTTCTCTGTCGACACTCCGTGTCATGTGCCATTTCTATGTGCCAAGGGCGCATCCTTTTCTCTATCGACACTCCGTGTCATGCGCCATTTCTGTGCGCCAAGGGCGCATCCTTTTCTCTGGACACTTTGTGTCATGCGCCATTTCTATGCGCCAAGGGCGCATCCTTTTCTCTGTCGACACTCCATGTGGTGCGCCATTTCTGTCGACACTCCGTGTCGTGTGCCATTTCTGTGCGCCAAGGCGCATCCTTTTCTCTGTCGACACTCCATGTCAGGGCCATTTTTGCCAAGGGCACATCCTTTTCTCTGTCGACATGTCTTTGATCCTTTTCTTTCGACATAATTTCTATGTCTGCTTGTCTATATCTACTCCTGGGGGAAGATATATACAACAATTTGGCGACTCAATGGGATCACCTGCCTGCTAGGTAGAAGATCAGTGGCCTTTTAGCAATCCATTGGGCATGGAGTCATAAGCAATAACCTGAAACCAACTTGATATCTGATCCCTGCCTGATATCGCAACCCCTTCTTCGAGAGCACGCTGAACTATAGAAATCCAACCTAGGAGCAACAAAACCTGTGCCAAAGCACTTAGGGAAACAGAAACCTAACTACAACAAGACAATGTGCATACGCACTTAGAGGAATTGAAATCTAGGCTAATATTTACAAGGGTAAACCTTTTCCTTTTAGTAGCAATGTTTAAGATAGATTCCGTTAACCGGAATCGGGAGTTCTTCTCCATCCAATGTAGACAATTGGAAGGCATTACTACTTTTACATCCCGTGACCATGTAGGGGCCACTCCAAATGGCATCAAACTTGGAATGCCTTCCTGGTTTTGCCCGATCTGCATCCCATTTCAGAACTAAGTCCCCTTCCTTGAAGGTCCTTGCTCTTGCTTTCTTATCAAACCATCTTTTTACTAAGGCCTGATCTTTCTCAATTGTTTGAACTGCATGTTCTCTAATTTCTTCCAATTCCATCAACTCTGCATACCTAGCCTCCATTGGTTCGAACTCAGCCAACTCCAACTGCTTCATGAACTCCAATGTAGGCAGTTCTAATGATATAGGCAATACTGCCTCTTTTCCATAGACCAACTTGTAAGGGGAATTACCTGTAGACCTCTTTGGTGTTATTCTGTCAGCCCATAATGCTGATTTTAGCTTGGTATGCCATGTTCTTTGATTTTCGTCCAGAGTCCTGATGATTCTTAGCAAATTTTTGTTTGTGGACTCTGCCTGTCCATTACCCTGCGGGTAATAATTTGAAGAGGTGCTCAAATAGATTCCATTCTTGACAGCCCATTCTGTAATCTTGGAACCTATAAATGCCAATGCATTGTCTGATATGATAGTGGCCGGCACACCGAACCTGGTCACTATTCCTTCATAAAAGTCTAGTATGTTAGACTCATTTGCTTCTTTGAGCGCTGCTGCTTCGGTCCACTTGGTGAAATAGTCTGTTGCCGTGAGAATCCACTTGTGGCCTTGGCTTGAGTTTGGATTGATGACCCCGACGAAGTCCAATCCCCATTGCATAAATGGTTGGTCAACCAAAATTGGGTGCAATGGGAAGTGCTGCTAGTCTTTCTTTGCCTGTGAAGAGTGCACATTTCTTGCACTTTCTTATCCATGTATAGCAGTCACTGAAGACTGTCGGCCAATAATACCCTGCCTTCATTATCTTGAGAGCTGTTACTCATGGGGCAAAATGTCCTCCAGAATCTCCATCGTGAAAATCTTGTAACACCCTCTCAATTTGATTTGTCCCAATGCACCTCAATAGAACTCCATTGATGTCTTTCTTAAACAAAACACCATCAACAAGCACATATGGAATGGCTTGTAATCTGAAGTATCTCCTCTTTGCTTTGCTCATTTCTGGGGGGCATAGGCCTATCTGTAGGAAGTGTATCACATATGGATTCCAACATGGAGTGGGCACATCATCATTTTCTTGTTCTTGATCATCCTGTAGTACCAAGGCAGTCTCTTTTTCATCACCTGCTTCAACTTGTTGACTCAAGGCTAGCTGCTCACATAGTCCCTTCCCACGTACTAGTTTGGTGATCTTGATCTCGATGTCATATTCCATGACACGAGTTATCCATCCTGCACGTTTCTCATTCAGATCCTTGTTTAGAAGGAAGTCCCTGACTCCCGCATGAGAGACCAATAATTGGATCTTGTTGTTTGAGACTAGGTGCTTGAATTTCTTTAAGCTCCTGATTACTGCAAGGACATGCTTTTCAATGAAAGAGTACCTAGTTTCATATTCCTCCAAGCCTTGACTGAAGAAAGCAACTGGTTGTTCTAATCCTCCTTTGTTTTGTTGTACCAGGATTGCAGAAATCGTGTCCCCACCACCAAAGGCATATAGCACGAAGTCCTTGGAGAAGTCTGGATTGACGAGAGTCGGAGCTTGAGATATAGCCTCTTTTATTGCCTCAAAACTTGCCTTGCCTTCAGATGTCCACTTAAATGCCATACTCTTCTTTAACATCAGCGTTATTGGCTTCACAAGAGCAACAAAATTTGGAACAAATCTGCAGACAAAATTGATCCTTCCCAAGAAGCTTTGAAGAGCCTTCTTGTGACTTGGCAATGGCAATGCTCGAATTGCTTCAACTCTTTTTGGGTCAATCGTCAACCCCTCCTTTGAAACAATATGGCCTAGAAGTTTTCCCTCGTGAGCCAAGAATATGCATTTTTTGGGATTCAATGATACCCCAAATCTTCTACACCTCTAGAATACTTGCCTCAAATGACAGAGGTGATCCGCTGCATTTTTTGAGAATACAGTGATGTTGTCAAGATATATCAGAACTATTTTATTGATCAACCCCTTAAATGCCATATCCATTGCCCTTTGGAAAGTGGCTCCAGCATTTGATAGCCCAAATGGCATTTTCTTGTAGGCATAGGTCCCCCATTTGGTGGTGAAAGCCATCTTGAATTGGTCATCTTCTTTCACCATCACCTGATTGTACCCTGAGTAGCCATCTAGGAGAGAGAATCTCTCTGAACCGGATACTACTTGCAATATTTGTTCCATTGAAGGAAGTGGGTAATGGTCTTTGAGAGATGCCCTGTTTAGGTCTCAGAAATCCACACACAACCTGATTTCTCCACTCTTCTTCCTGACCGGAACCAAGTTTGCAACCCAGCTTGAGTGCTTGATCGGGAAAATAATGCTTGCCTCTATTAGCTTATTTAGCTCTTTCTTCATTAGAGGTTCAATGTGAGGGTTGACTGGTCTCTGCTTCTGCCTGATGGGCTTAGCATCTGGATCCAATTCTATGGTATGTTGTGCCAAATTTGGATCGAATCCTCTTAAGTCTTCATAGCTCCAAGCGAAGACATCTGGAAATTCTTGGCAAAGCTGTATGAAATCTGATTTCTCCTGCTCAGTGGCCACTTTACCAATTTGAAGTGTTTTGCCTTCCCCAACCGGAATTGGCTCTGAATCTTCTCTCTTGACCTGTATGTTAGCCTTTTCCTTACGGAACTGGTCGTTAGGGTTGAAGATAGACTCCAATGTTACTAAACCCTTAGGAAGCTTGTTTGTCCGCAGCTGCACTACTTGATCCCCATACTGCTGCTCTAATCTGTCCTGATTCCTAGCTGAGAATTCAGCCTCTTCTTGTAAGAAATTGACGATCTGTTGATCGTTCTCAAACACCTGCCAGCTTGTGTTATTATCTGGAACTGCTGGCCTCACAATCACATGGATATGTGGCTGTGTTTTTCCCCTTCTGATGTTGTCAACCACATCAAACATTGCTCCAACTGCTGCGAGCCTATCTGCGACTTCATTTTTCTTCCTGGGTATGGACACAATGTTGAAAGCTTCGAAATCCTCAATGAGGTCCCATACCCTATTCTTGTAGCTCTTCAGCAAGTCGTTCTTTGTAGCATGTTGTCCCCTAACTTGGTTGACGATTAGCTCGCTATCTCCAAACACCTGCAAGTTCTTTATGCCCCTTTTCCTGGCCCAATGAATTCCATGAATCAATGCTTCGTATTCAGCCGTGTTGTTTGAACAGGAAAACTGGAAACGAAAAGCTGAAAAATATTTGATGTCTTGTGGTGAAATCAACATTGCACCACCTCCAGCACCTTGTCTGCTTCTCGAACCATCGAAAAATAATTTCCAAACTTTGTTTTCATCCTTTTGTTCAGGCTGAATGATGTCGGGAATGGGTGAATTTTCTTCGTGTATACAATACACGCCCAATTCAGATTCTTCAATTTCCTTGTATGGGTCAAATTCATGACTCTTGTTTGCCCATTCATCCAAAGTTAAATCAGGAATTCCCTCGACCTTAGTACCTGTTTCTAGATCACTTGAACACTCCTCCTGATCAAAAGCCGAGCAATTTGCATTGATAGGATTTGGTACATGAGGCTCAATATGGAAATTGGCAATTGGTTCTGACCTGATTGTTGCTTTGGCTCCATACCTTGTCCTAAAAATCATGTGTGACCAATCTGCAGATAAATATCCACCGATTTTTGCAGTGAAGTCTCTTGATAGACACAACGCAAAGAGTGGCGGAAGGTCAATCACAGACACATCTTGCAGAACTGTAACATTAGGACAGGAATGTAGTGTTAGGCTTAACCCCTTGATGACTCCAACAGTTCCTACTGCCGTTCCATCTAGCTGTACTACTCCTTTCAGCACTGGCTCATACTTCAAACCCAGTTGATCCGCTATTTGCTTTGGCATCACTGAACTACTTGCTCCTGAATCTATCATGTAGTTGTGTACCAAGTGGTTTCCAACAATCAACGAAACATAGAATGGTGGAGGCTTCAAATTCTTTCTTGTCTGGCACCCATCCTGTTACACTGCATTAGTGAGAACTTTCTCATGTCCCTGGTTTGATACGTTTGTGGCAGACCAATTAGCCATTGCAGCTTGCAATAAATCTCGTTGCCCTGGGATCGCCAGTGATTCCCACATGGAAATGTTCACATGTGTCTTCTTCATTTGATCGATGATGTTGAAGGGGGATGAATTGTCCTTTTGCTGTCCCTTGTTTGGCACAACCTTTTCTGGAGCTTGAACAGGTGCATGTGTTGCTACAACAGGTACCTTAGGTTGATTTTGCACATTTGGAGCTATGTTTGGTCTACTGACCCCTTGTTGTGTAGGAGTGGACTGAGAAACAACTGGATTACACATTTGTCCCTCTCCTATATTTCTCTTCTTTGACCGTGTGTTGGCAGCCACGCCTTGAAAAGGCTGTTGGTTAACTCCACAGAAGTCTTCCGTTTGCCAATTGGCCAATGTGGTTTCTGTTGGAGGTCCTTCTTGTTGCATTTCTTGCTGTTGATTCTCCTCCTGGCTTGGTTCTTGAGGAACACCAATGGTTTGCACCATCAAGGCCTGATTTAGTGCACCATTGAAACATGCTGACTGATTGTGAGGTAGATTGCAAGGGTAACACCAGTCGTACTCCTGTGCCATGTTATTTTGTGTCGGGACCAAGGCTCTTGAGGACGTCGTTGCATTTGGATCATACGGTCGAAATGGCCTGGCAGCTTGAGGTTGTCCTTGGTTTTGGTTTTGATTTGCAGCCTGAGGTGGTGGTCTATTTTGTTGGTATGGGGGCCTAGCTTGGTACTGTGCTTGAGGCTGATACGGTCTAGCACTTTGAGCTTGTTGTCTTTTGATAGTCACTAGCTCATTTCCAAGGTTCTGTAGCTGTTTCATAACCTCCTGCAATTCCTTTGAAGTATTTGAAGAAGTCGATGCCTCATTATTGCTTTGATTTCTAGGAGTTGGAATGGGATTCAACTCTGGTGCTTGACTGGTTGTAGGATTTCCCATATCCGGATAGAGAGGCATTGGTGGCCTTGGTGCAAGCTTGCCAGCTTGGATCAAATAGTTCTCTGCTCTGATAGCTGTGTCGTAGGCCCCTGGCAGCGTTGTTCCTCCCATTGATTGGATCATCATGGCTATGTCTGAATTTATAGCCTTTAAGAAATAAAGGAATGCTCCTTCGGCGGTTGGTCTCACAGCTATTGGAATCCTGTCCCATGTCCGTTGGAATCTGAAGTTGAAATCTATCATTTGTTCATTAGGAGCCCTTTTGATTGTTGTCAGCTGTTCCAATAAAGACAAATTGTCTGCCCTCTCCCCGAATTGGTTGCAAAGAGCTGAACAAAGTTGGTTCCAATTCGTAATAGACCCTGCTGCTAGGCTCCTAAACCATTGTAAGGCCTTACCTTTGAAAGATGAAGCCAACAACTTGACTGCAACATCCATTTCATTTATTTCGTGGATTGCACATGCATTAGCAATATCCTGGATGTGATCAATAGGAGTAGTATGATTTTCTCCTGTAAAATAGGGTATATTCTTTAGTGCTGCAACTGGAATTTGATTCTGAGCATTTAGGGCAAGTGGACTACTGCCCGTGAAATTGACAAAGGGATTCGGTGGTAGATGTGCCATTATGATTGGCCTAAGAACCCTGGTCGATGCGAGAAAAGGCCTACCAGGTGGAGGTGTAGACAAAGTCCTGTTAGGTGGAGATGGTGATCTTTGTGGTCTTCTTCCTCTCCTTCCTCCTCCTGGTGATAGTTGCAAGTGGACAAATAGCCCCTCTTCTCGAGTATTAGACCTGGTTCGAATTCTTCTCATGTGCCTGGGCAACTTGTGCTGCTACACCGCTGAATTCTATCCCTTCGGAGTCGCCAGATGTGTTAGAAAAATGAGCCTCAAAAGGCAGACTTCTGCCAAGTTACACACCAAACCTGACAATATTTAAAAAATAGAATTTTAAAAGACCTGTATTTTTGAGATTTTAGAGTTTGGAATTTGATTTGGAATGACAGTCCCGAAAATCCAAAAATGCCAGACTTCCGAAAACCTGAAATCTGAAAATCAAAAAACCATGAAATTTTGAAAGTCAAAATCTCAAAAATCTAAGAATACCCTTTTGAAGATTATCCCCCGATCTATCAACTGGTGAAATTTTGACTTGTTTTGAGCAAGTTAAGTCCTTGAAAATTGATTTCAAAGTTCAGCCCAGAAGGTGAAAATATGAAATTGTAAAACCTGTAATTTTTTAAGTCCGAATTTCTTGAAAGTTCCTTCAAATCTGTGGAATGACCTCTTGGTCCCACCGTGGTGTGCCAAAACTATTGATGTCGAATCGTAGCACCCCTGAATGTCTGCAACATGATGGGTTGAGACTCTCAGTGCGATTGCATAACATGGAGCTTTTCCCAAGTGTGGGACCTTGCGAAATCAGAAAAGCTCTCCGGATGAAGGCCGGTTCCTATTCCTCTGTTTAGATGCACACGTAGAAAATGCAGAGGGTTTACTAAAAAACCTAATCTAACTTGCCAAGGAGACAGGGTAAGAAGATGCATAAAAATAAAACCTAAACTACAAAGGTGATGCACCGAGGAATGAAGAACACCTGTCTTGCCAATAAACACAGACCATTAAAATGCAATGCAAGATCATGCACAGATAGCCAGATTCACAGTGAAAGATCAGGAGGATGCAAATGAACATAGAGAGGGTTGAGAATCATCCACAGACATGCATTAATTTTCTCCAAAGATTGATACAACACACTGCAAAATGCCAAGAGGCAAGGTTGCATTACAGTTTCAAATGGGAGGTTTTAACTCCACAAGTTCACCTGCCAAAGAGAAGAAGGGAGGGGCAAAACAAGAATGTCCAACCTTTAGAAAGAAGCCCCTCCTTACAATTTATAGGAAGAATGAGAGAGAAAAGAGAGAGGAATTCCAAAACTACCCCAACCACCCCCTAGGTTGCATTTAATTCATCTCATTATGATGGTAGGTGAGAACCCCAGCGAACCCAAAAGTGGCGAACTGTATTTTGCATTTTTAAGAATTTTTTCTCACCCAATTAAAGATATCCAGTCGTAGTTGGACAGAGGACCTTGTAAGCTTTCCGAAAAGTCCAACCTTGCATGAATCCGAGCTCCCAGTCAAAAGTTATGGCCGTCTGAATATCTGCGCCAGGGGCTGCTTCCTGTCAGCGCTCAAAATGTTGCGCCTCCTGGAGGTGCGCCATAGGCGCATCCGTGTGTGTGTCGACATCCTCTTATGTGGCCGCATCCATGTGTACACCATTTCTGTTGACATCCTCTTACTCCGTGTCGTGTGCCATTTCTGCGCCAAGGGCGCATCCTTTCCCTGTCGACACTCCGTGTCGTGCGCCATTTCTGTGTGCCAAGGGCGCATCCTTTTCTCTGTCGACACTCCGTGTCGTGCGCCATTTCTGTGTGCCAAGGGTGCATCCTTTTCTCTGTCGACACTCCATGTCGTGCACCATTTCTATGCGCCAAGGGCGCATCCTTTTCTCTGTTGAGACTCCATGTCGTGCGCCAAGGGTGCATCCTTTTCTCTGTCGACACTCCATTGTCGTGCGCCATTTCTGTGCTAAAGGACGCATCCTTTTCTCTGTCGACACTCCATGTCGTGAGCCATTTCTGGTGCCAAGGGCGCATCCTTTTCTCTGTCGACACTCCGTGTCGTGCGCCATTTCTGTGCGCCCACATCCTTTTCTCTGGGTCATGCGCCATAAATGTCAGGGATTTGAGCTTCTTTGATTTCTATAATCTTCTGCTTGTCTATATCTACCTGGGGGAAGATATATACAACTTGACCTTGAATAAGACTCAAGGATGAGTTAAATGTTCTTGATCTCCAAATTACATTGAAGCACTATGAATGTCACCTCCCCGACTTGTAAGATGTGAGCACATTACAAAGCATGAGATGTGCATTGTTTATGAGCTCGATATGAATGACATCATCACTCATTGTGAGTTTCTCTTATCATGCCCCTAATGACCATTCCCTTGATGACTTGAAATGAAGTTCTTGATGTTTCAGATTCTTCACAGGCCTCGTGATGTTCCCAATTTCACCTGTTGTCCAAGTGACTATCTTTCACACATACTGATTCACTCTAGTTTGTTCCTTTTCGTAATGTGATTCATACAAGATAGATCTCCTTTTCCACAATCGGGATGAGTTGGATCATCTGACTTCTTGCATAAGGTTGTGCCTTGCAAAGATCACCTCAGAACTGATGCTTTAGGAGTCTGCAGAGGGTTTTCTTTCCTTTTTGGACCATGAGACAACTTCTTGGTCTTGTGATGGTGGAAAAAGTAGTGAGACAAGTAGAATAGGAGTTATTGTAACTTTATGATTTCAAATACAAGACTTATTATTGTTAGCAAGTTTTCACAATATGATGTTTCTTGCTCGTTCAGAGTATTGCAAATGCTGAGGAATCACCATTTTAAGAAACTTACTATTTTTAGACATGCCCAACCGTGAACACCTGCTATTTTTAGAAAATTCACCTATAAGTGTCAGATTGATATGAAACTGGTGTCAAAAGTTTCACAGTTTTTTAAGGATGCTCCTCTTTAATTTTTAGATGATTCCCTTGTACGGATTAGCGGGAAACTAAGAATTTCATCAAATATGGAAGAATAGTGATAGAAAAATCAATCCTCTATATCTCAAAAAATCAGCCACCTCATCATGCAAGAAATGGCTTAAATGAAAGAAATTTTTATGAAGAATATTTGCTCCAAATTTTAGGGTTTTTCGCCCCAGGATCTCCGTAGAATCAAAAAGGAAACTTTTTACAATTCAATTTTGTAGCATGTCTGGTCATTAATGGAGGTCAGAGGAAAAACACAACCATCTGAATGTTAAAATTATTAAATTTGTGACGGGAAAAGTTAACTAAGTTGTTGAGTGATTTTTGACCTATTTATGGCCATGACAGCTTGTCCACAGTTAGAAAAATTACACAAGAGAGGAGAGATCACAATTTTGTGTCATCTCTATCCATTGGGGGATAGAGGGGATAAGGGGGACACCTAGGTGTCCAAATTGCGACCTGGGTGAGTGAGGGAGTTGAAAATGAGATTTGGGGGCTAACAAATGGCATCAGAGCAACTAGAGGTGATCACATGGGGTCCAAGAGCTGCATGCATGAGATGGGTCACAATTTTGTCTCCTCATTTTCCCTTGGGGTACAAAGGGCATAGATGGGACACCAATGAAATCAAATTGCAATGTGGGAGGAGGAGGGAGGTCACACGTTGGTGTCCCCCTTGTCCCCCTTGCACCGTGGGGACAAATGGGATAGAGGGGACACTTGGGAGTCCAAGTGCGACTTGGGGAGGAGAGAGGGGTCACACTCTAGTGTCCCCCTTGTCCCCTAAGGGACAAAGGTGACACCTAGGTTTCCAAAGTGCGGCATTTCCATTCTAGGAAAGCAAATTTGCCTTGGATGTCTAAATTTAGACACCAAATTTGATTTTTTCACCACAAAAGCTTAGGAAAATGTTTTGGGGTAAAATATTTTATGATTTTGACTCCAAATAACAGTTTAAGATCAATGGAACAATTATAAAAATCTAATTCTTCCTGAATTTTCAAATTTAGGGTATATTTCATTTTGAGTTGAGAGGGGCAATTGCAGTGTTTTAAAATACCTCAAGAAATATTTGAGCCTTAGAGAAAATTTGATGTTTCCACCTTGTAGAGGGTTCCAATAAACTTTTTATGCTTATTTTTTTGCTTCTTAACTCATTTGGGAACTCATGGAATCATCCGTAGAATTCATCTTTCATTGAGGAACTTTCATTCCTACACCCTAAATTACCCGATATTGAACAAATTGTTCCCGTATAAAAATTTATTTCCTAAACTTTCCTAAAGTAACTTAGAAACCTTCAATATCCTTTGACATCACCCTTATATGCTTCAAAGTTTTCTTGAACGTTTCTAGAGGGTGTTCAAATAGCACTACATCTTCATGTCCCAGATGAAATATTCCAAGACAATGCTCGAGAAGTTTTGGATTATGGAATGCAAGCTTATTGCAACACCCATGGAGGCAAAACTTTAGTTGTCTCATTTGAATCCATCACCACAAGTTAATGCATATCTCTATTGGAAATTGATTGGGAGTCTCATTTACTTGACATATACTAGGCCAAACATCTATGTTGTTAGCTATTTCTCACAATTCATACAATAGTCAAAGACATGCCACTGGAAAACAACAAAATGGGTATTACAATGCATACGAGGAACTATGGACTTTGGCCTATAATACAAGAATAATGATTAGTTATTCTTGATAGGATATTCAAACTCAATTCATGCATGAAATATTGATGACAG
The DNA here is from genome assembly GCA_019776745.2 of Taxus chinensis. Taxonomy (NCBI): domain Eukaryota; kingdom Viridiplantae; phylum Streptophyta; class Pinopsida; order Cupressales; family Taxaceae; genus Taxus; species Taxus chinensis. Next base: position 3,389,956 of record CM034149.1, read on the forward strand.
GAAATTCACCTTTGGATATCTGTTCTGTTTGGGATTTAGTCCAGTATCATGGGGGAGCATGAAACAAAACTTTGTTTCTTGATATTCCACTGAAGTACAATATCGTGATGTAGTAGGAGGAGTTTCCTATGAATCAATATGGTGACGACATATGCTTGAAGGATTAGGAGTACCACAGAAGCAACCAACCATTTTGCATGTTGATAATGAAGGTGTTCTCAAACTTGTACACAATCTAGTTTCATGAGTGTATGAAGCGCATCAACATACAGTTTCATTTCATACATTAACATGTTGAACAACATAATGTATCCAACTCCAATTTAAAAATGCACCTTCACAAAGTCACTTGCATGGATTTTTTTTAGGCATTCAAAAAATTTCTCTTGTTCACATGAGATCATGCTCAATTAAGGGGGGAATGTTAAGTTTAGCCTAGGTTGGTGTTAATTAACTATTGTCAAGTAATTTGAGAGTGGGTAAAAATAACTCATATAGTTTATGTACAAGGTAGTTACATTATTAGTATTATAGTTTTTGAATCTTAAATTCATGTAATGTGATTGGTATTGTTAATCCCATAGCTCATTCTTTAGTCAATTAACAACTATAACTTAAATTGTATTTTGTTAATCCTATTTTCTAGAAATTGATATGACTATACAATACCTATAAATATTGCAGTCATTTCTTGCATATGTAATGACCATATTCACAATAATATAATATTGTTATATTTTTTGCTTAGTCAATACTCTTTGCTTGCGCACCTCAAAATCTACTTTACTTCAATGTGTTTTATGTCATCCTTCCAATGCAAAAAGATGTTAGAGCATGAGTTTGTTTATTTGATTGGTTTTTTCTATTTTTATGTATGACTTGGTTGTCTTAGAAAATAAGGTTCAAATACTTCCAAATATATGCTTTATTACTCAAATTAAATATTCCTCTAAATATATATTTCACTATTTAAATTGAATATTTTAAAAACTAAATCTTGAAATTATATCTATAATTAAAATCCTCCTTTCATTCAATTAAAAGAAAATGCCACCATAAATCATATTGAGATGACTTAAACACAAAGTGACAAAACCCACACAATTTAATAATCTAATATTGTAGATAGTTTCCCTTAATGCTTGGAAGGATCTGCCATAATGTGTGAGATGGGGCATTTTAAGCCTTTAATTATGCATCAAATGGATCTTCAATCATGCAGAATATATTGACACACTCTGCAACCCTGCTTAATTTCAACAACTATGAAGATGCTCAATGAAACTCGAGGCTTAAACTGCTCCACAATAAATCAGAAGAAATCCAAATCTTTTCACATTTTCCCCATCGACTCTGCTAATTCAACGTTTTAGTCAGACATTTCTATTGTTTGTGAAACACCCATATCATAATGCATGTCAATGCTATATACTGCAGTTGGATTTTATTGATATCATCACATTTCTAATTAATATTAAATCCTGGATGGCTTTGAGCTATTTTCTGCTGATAACAATGGCGAGCATGGCCTTTATGTCTGAAGGCAAAAGGAAGCATGAGCCTCTTGTACCAGCATTATTTATCTTTGGAGACTCTCTGGCTGATGCAGGCAATAACAACAATCTTACTACACTGGCCAAAGCCAACTATGTGCCTTATGGGAGGGACTTTCCTGGAAGCATCCCCACTGGAAGATTTTCCAATGGATACAATGCCATGGATTTTCTCAGTAAGCACATCCATTACTGCAATCTAATCAATAATCTTTTTGGCGTGTGTTGGAGTGTGGCCTTCCTTTTGTTATACAGATTTTTTACACATTATAGTTTGTTGTAGGATAGTTTCTTTTCCAATGATATTATAATTTATTGCAGGTTTTTAGAACCAAAAACTATCATACAGTCTTATATAAAATCTATCCTGCAATGTTTCCACACTGCCACCCACCACCCAAAAAAGAAAAAGAAAAAAAGTCTCAAATCTGTAATAACAATTTATGTTTCAGGTTTCAAGCTAGGACTTCCCCTCATACCCATTTATGCTGATCCCAATACCAAGGGAGAAAATCTTCTCAAAGGAGTGAATTATGCTTCTGGAGGTTCAGGCATTGAGAGTTACTCCGGAGGGACATTTGTATGTACTAATATTTCCTTCACTAATGGTCTTTACTACAGGGTTTATAAATCTTCTTGGCTATTTGTAATTAAGAATATTCTACGTATTTCATGTCTTTATCCATTAGGGCTTTCCTAATTAGGGGTTCATCTTTCTTGGCTTTTTATGCTTCAAAATATTTTGGCTTTATTTATTTTAGGCTTTTATCCATTCTCGAATAAAATAATTGTTTTAATACCTATATCCATTGACTACATTGGATATTTGTAGAGATGAATATAATTGTGTTTTCCGTAACTTTTTGAATACTATGTGAAGGGTGAAGTTACTCCGTTGAAAAATCAGGTCCAAAATTTCATAAATACTAAAAAAGAGATCGTCCTCACCATTGGAGAAGAAGGTGCAAATAGATTACTATCAAAGGCAATCTTCTACATTATTACTGCCAACAATGACTGGCTAAATACATATTATTTTCCTCTGTCACCTCTTCCAGAGTTGTACACCAAGGATGAATTCAGAGATAATCTCATAAGAAAACTGGTCAAACAAGTAGAGGTAGTCCCCAATGCTAATGGGTTCACTTTTTTTAGCTATTTGGAAATCCAGATATTGTAATGCTAATGTATTGTAAGGAAATTTATTGGTTATTGTGGTTGTGTGTAACAGAGGCTTTATTGTAATGGGGCAAGAAACATTGTGGTGGCTGGACTGGGTGCTGTGGGATGCATTCCTTCTCAGCTGAATAGATATAACAGCAATGGTTCCTGTATTGGATTTCTTAACAAAATTGCAAGAGACTATAATAGGGTTTTGAGAGTAAAGTTAAGAGAACTCAATAATCAGCTTCCTAACTCCACCATTCTCTTCAACAATATGTATATCCCTCTTAATGAGGCCTTCCATAACCCAGAAACTTTTGGTAAGCACAATAAATTATAATTTTTTTAATATATTGAATTATAGATATTGTGGATTATAACATGTTGAGTAAGCGTACATTTAAATCAGGATCTTCTTCAAATTAAATTATCACGATCATAGATTAGAATATTGTAATTTTATATTTAAAAGATGAATTGTTGAGTTTCAGTGACGTGTGTTGTGCTTATAGGTTTCAAGTATGTGAACAAGGCTTGCTGTGGCATTGGCAAATTTGGTGGGTTTTTTATATGTATGCCAGAATATCCAGTGTGCAGGAAAGAGAAAGATTATTTGTTTTGGGATGCCTATCATCCGACAGATAGAATGTTGAAACAAATGGTTGACCTTTTATGGGAAAATGGCCCTCCCTACAGCTATCCAGTGAGTGGGAAGGAGGCGGTTTCCAGGCTTACACAACAGTGATAAATAGAGATTAACCTAATGATGTTATTAGCATCTTTACCTCTACCCCCAGTCGATTATACAGAGAAATATTTCATTCCTTAAAGATTTACATATTCCACTAGAGAAGACATGAAGGAAAATGAAGAATTTGTATTGTCATATAAAATTTATTCAATTGTGATTAACTTTCTTTCCCAAGCACTGGCTCTTCTTTACATTGCATTATATTTTCCTTGTTTCAGCTTAGTAAATATTAATATCATTATTGTATCTTGATTTATAATGCAGTAATAATGTGCTGCGTTGTGTACACGATTCTTTAGAATTTTTCATAAGTTTGTTCTCTTATCTTAATTTATAAAGTTGGAAAATTGATACAGTTATACTTAGAAAGTTTAATGAAAATATATCTTAACCACACAGCCCAAAGATCAGATCATCCAGAATTTGTAATCTCTACATGCATGCACATATCCTTAATGTATGATCATAGACTTTAAACACTAATACAAAGCACATGTTTATTGATCGTACTAATGATACCTCCAAAGTCTTCAATGGTTTCTGCAAAGTACCTTCCAGTACCGCATAGATCTTGCGGAACTGGAAAGTTGCCACTATAATTTCTGGAGCTTTTGTATCATCTCTATTCAGCTCAATTCTATGAAGAATCTTGCTAATGTTTATCTCCTAACTTAAACTCTAGTCTCGTCCTCAAGATAACTTTGATGAAGAACCCTGCTCTCTGACTGGAAAAGTTTGTGCTGGGCCTCATCTCCTTGTATTGCTTAGCCAGTTCAAGACAACGACAAAACCATCAACTGCACAAAAACTTAAACATCTCGAGTAAGATAATATGAGACTACCTTCCTTCTCAACTGAATAGATATAACAACAATGGTACTTTTATTGGATTTTTAAAATTAATGGTGTTATTAGCACCTTTATCTCTGCCTCCACTCTTTTACAGCAGAGAAATATTCATTACTTAATGAAGGGAGAAGTGACTTTAACATTGAATTTGCACAGTAATTGCACTCAGCACAGAACTTTTTCCCATGTTTGCATTAAATAATGGAGACAGAGGAAAGAGACAATGAGGGCAAACGAGATCACGTAGAGACTAACAAGAAAACGTGGGTGAATCTTCTCAAAGGTGAGTCTGCAAAATTTTCAACCCCTCTGTGCTCTCTGAATCCTACGATTGGATCAAATGGTTTTCAGCTGGAAGTCCCAGATTGGGTTGTGGATAGATCCTCCACCAGATATGCGAATACATTGATGGGGAAATTTGTAGGCTCGCGGCTGAATATTGACAGCTTTAGGAGTTGGGCAGAAGAGAAATGGAAAACCTCAGCCTCAGGCCACCGACGCAGGGTTTTTTCCTTATCTAGGTTTCGAAGAAAAGTGGCGTCTTCTTGAAAAAAATAGAACACGGAATTTGACCCTGAGAAAGAGAAGATTCATTTAATCCCGATCTGGGTCAGATTGTCTGGTCTCCCTTTGGAATACTGGGAGGATGAGGTCCTGCTGGGCATTGCTAAATCTTTTCGAACCCTAATGCCAATGATCTCGTTACAAGATCCAAGAAAGGATTAATGCAAGATAGAAGTAGAGAGGCTATCGGAGAGGGGGAGAATGCAGTTTCTCTGTCTCATGAAATTCATGGGCAGGAGGCCATCGGGGACACTCATACAAATGAAGATCAAAAGGAAGAGGAGGAAGATGAGGATAAGTAGGAAAATGATGGAATCCTGAGGCTTCATTGATAGAAGGGAATAAAGTTTACCAAAATCATTCTAAGAAGTATGACGATATCTTTGGTACCTCCAATGATGGAGGAGGAAGGGACTATGGATCAACATGGAAGACACGGGATGAGAACGGGAGAAAACAAGAATATATGAAAAATCTTGAGAAGAATGGTGAAGTGATAAAGGAGAAGATAGATAGAAACCATGGAGAAAAGTTGTTTTCCTAACTTCAAATTTGTTTTTAGTGCACGTATATGGCAAAGAAAACAAAATGAAAGTGGTAGAAAAGCAGGGAAACATGGAAGATCTAAACTCACGAAGCAGGGCAAACAAGTTTGAGAGTAAGGATGGACTTAAGAAGACAATACAAGAACCAGAGAAGACAAATGCAAATAGTGATGAACGTAAAAGAGCAAGAAGTAAAGCAAGCCAGAGGAAGAAAAGATGCTAGAAGAAAAGAAAGAAATTATTTTGTACATGAGTCGGAAATTTTTTACTTGGGGAGCATCAGAAGCGTTTTGTGCAAGGCATGTAAATATGTTTTCAAGGGATGGAATAAGGTCTTTAAGGATTCACAATTTCTCCATTATTGAGTCAAAACTCATTTTCCCTCCAAAATGAGTAGTTTGAAAATTTGAATTATTTAGCACTAGTCATAAGGATAAAAAGCATTTGTAAAAGATTTCAAATGTGTTGTTATGGTTTATTATTGGCAACTATTATTATATTGTGAAAGGGACTATCACCTCCTTGTACACCATTAGGCTCAGAAGCCTAGAATTGATAGACTTATCACCAATGCACAAGAGATAAAGATCAAGCATATCTCATGTATTTATGAACAATTAAGCTTGATATTGGCTAAGAAAACTAGGTCTGGCTTGAGGTAAAAACGGTCGAATCAACCGACAGAGGAGCAACAAAAAAAAACCGTTGATGCACAACATTACAAACATGCAATGAGCATATCAGGCATGTATAGGTGGAAGCATTTTGCTATCCGGCCAAGAATATAGGTTGTAGACCAAGTGGAACCCAGCCAATAAGACTCCAATTTAGCAGAGATGAGAATCATCAAGGCGATTAGTGTTACCCTTCAGGGTGGTAGATTTTTTCTTTCTAATGTTGATCTTGTAACCCACCCTGAATGGAGCCTGTATGCGGTACAGGCATGAAGATAGACAAATGGAGGAGTATACAATTCCTTAGTCGCATTAAGTCCACATGTATGGAGCAGCCATGTTGCTATCCTGAGCTTTGAGATATTGTGATCAGTGTATTCCATGTTGCTACTCAACAGCATGTGTATTTTTCATGTTGCTAACAGATTTGCAGTTTCTAGATAAAGGGGTTTTCATTGACTCTGGTTCAGCTACTGCTTTAGATTCAAGAGTCCTTTCTGATCCACTAAAAATCAAGTGCTCCAGGAGTGCGTCTTTCCACCAGTTGCGCTTCTCATGACTATGACATTTTTCTATCCCACAAGCATTCTAGAGGTGTAGATCCTAATCCAAAACACCTTCTACATCGTGAAAGGTAAGACCTTTAGTAATCAGGATTTTAGGTGTTGTGACCAAGTTCTATTTTGCACTCTAAGGTCTATGGTAGCAGGAAGATTTTTATCAGTGTCAAGTTCCACCATTGATCTGGTGGCATTGAGGTAGTATGGGTGTAATTAGTTGTTTGTTAGTTGATCTATGCACCGAGTGTAGTAACCCAAGGTATTGCCAATTTGGTTGTCAGACATATCATGACTCCAGAATTGGAGAGGTAAATGGGGCAGCCTGATCCAAACAGGTTTCCATGTAGAATGACTCTGTGTGCGGAGCCTCTCAAAGGATCCTTGAACCAAGGTTATCATGATCAAATATTTTGACTCGCAGGTCCAATAGCTTGGAAGCTAATGTTGTCTTGTATTAGCTCATATGAAGAGTTAATCAACCATAATGAATCTAATTGCTCTTTAGCATTGGATATAAATCTATCTTACCATCTTAAAGATGGAGTCCAATGCTTGGAGATACAAACGCGTGGAGAATAAGAAGGCTGGGCCATAAACCCCCGAATCTACAAATCAGAGTTATGCTCATTATGTACTTTAGATCTTAGATGAAATCTTGATCATTTCTTCCCCAAAGTTGTAATACATGGGGTGATGTCTGCGGGTTTCATGGAGGATTCCTTGCTTTTTAAGACGTCCTACAATGAAGGAGGTTTCAAGAGACCCGCGCCTAATCTCTTTATCCAGCATATGGCAAATAAAACAAAATGGAGGTGGCAGATCTCCCTGTTTCAATTTACCATGGAAGACCTCGCCTTTCACAAAGGATCACAAACCAGATGACAGTGAGGATTGAATTATGAAGACTAGGGTTTGCAGAACCAGTCTGAACACACAGTGCAAATCAGCTATTGAACCTAAAAGAGCAAGAGGTCGATCCACGACCAAAGGAAGAAAAGATCCTGGAAGAAAAGATTCGAGCCCCCACCGTCTGGCTACAAGAGCTCCAGCCTGAACTCGTGGATCTACTAGGGTTCGCAGGCTAATGCGTGTAGCATTATAAGCACTTTGTGCGCGTCATGATACCATATGTCTTCAAGCAGATGGCTGAGCGTCTTAGGGCGCGATCAGAGGGCGCGAGCAGAGGGCAAAATGTGTCAGAGGGCGCGAGGGTGCAAAACTTGGGTGCGAGCTAGAGTAGAGGGCACGCGTTAGAGCAGAGCAGAGATGTGGCTAGAGGTGTGGTCATAAGAATTTGTTGTATTTGTAAAGGATTTCAAATGTGTTGTTATGGTCGAGAGGAACTATTATTATATTGTGAATGTAATTTCACCTCCATGTAAATATTAACTCACCTAGAAAGTCTTATAGACTTATCACCAATGTGGAGGAGATAAAGATAAGCATATCTCATGTATTTATGAAGTTTTTTGATATTTTCTAAGATAAGTAGGTTGGCTTGAGGTTGTTAGGGTCGAATCATCCTTAGAGGAGCCAAAAATAAACTATAAAATTACAAGGATGATGAGAAATCAGGCATGTAGAGGTGGATGCAGGTAGATTAGGAGAATATAGGTTGTAATCAAGTGGAAGAGCCAATAAGACTCCAAAAATACGTTTTAATGAAAATCAAGGAGATTATGTCAATACAGATAATTCTTTGTTTCTAATACGTGATCTTGTCATTTATGAATTACATGTATATACAGGCATGAGCAGATATATAAATGAAATATACAATTGTTATGTTAAGCCACATGTATGAAGAGTTGCAATGCAAGCTTTGGATGTTGTGAAGTGTATTCTAGAGCTACTCTACCTTGTGAAGTTCCAAAGAGCAGAAACTAGATATAGGATATGGAGAAGGGGGTATAATGTTTTTGCCTCAAGAGTAAATGGTGATAACTAATAACAAAGAAGGAGCTTAAACAATAGTCTAAGACTATAACAGGAGTGTCCAAACATTCTAAAGGTATAGATCTTGACAATTACAAGTGAAATAAGGCATTTAGTGTCAAGATTTTAGGTGTTGTGTCAAGTCTACTGCTTCCAAATCTAGATACTCAAATCTAGTTATTACTATTGACTGGTGGTTTGAGGTGCGTTGTTTGTTGTTTGTTAGTTGATCATGCACCGATGTTTAACTGAATTTTTGTAATTTAGTTGTTATCTATCTATCCCATGTAAACGATCACAATTATATATTTTATGTTTGTAGAAGTTTATGGGAGCCTCTCAAAATCCTTGCCATTTATCCTAATTAAAAAAGTGACTTTAATATTAAAAACTAAGTTATTTGTATTGTCATATAAAAGTTAATCAATTATAATCAATCTAATTTCTCTTTACATTAAATATTATACTTTTTGAATCTTATAGGTTAATTTTTATTCGGAATACAAACGGTTTCAATAAAAAATTGTCCCAAAAGAGTCATGGTTATGTTCATTATTACTTTTGATACTGTATAAATCTTGATCATTTCATAAATTTGTTTTCTTATCTTGATTTTTGGTATTGGAATATTAATATAGCCTACAATGAAGGACTATTTTAGCTCATACAACCCATAGATTGGATCACTCACAATCTGTAACTTGTAAATAAAGTCTCATTTGATTGATTTCAACCAAAAAATGAAAAATTTAAAATTTATAAATGCTTATACATACCTCTAAAATATACTCACAAACTTACAACCTAATACAAATTCATGTAGTTCTTAAATGGATGGATCAACCCCTCACACTCTCCCTTCAATCTAGCACAACTTTGTGTTCTCTCTACTTGAATCACTCGCGGTTCAACAACTCCTCTTTGTAATCCCTCTTTTATTCAAATTCCAACCTCCCCAATGCTGACATCAAATCCACATTTATAGGAGAACTTGAAGCAAGCTAATGGTGCCTTTCCTAACCGTTTTCCAACTAGTGGATCACCACTACCTTTCTCCACCAAGGTGCCTATTGGGTAGATGCAAGATAATTGGGGTCGAATTCAGAGTTGCTTGGGATTTTTTTCTTATGGAAGGAGAATAGTGGCCTTAGTTTACTAGGCATCAGGAGGCAAGGCAATTCCCTCCATAACAAATAGATTGTTTAAGCCATTGAGGGACATGAAGCTTGGAAAATTCTTGTGCACAATTGTATTTTAGAAGGAAACCCACATGGCCGCAAGACTCAGAATGGTTTAGATTTATGAAACCTACCCATCATCAAATCCCTGGTGAAAGTGGTGGGTTCCTTCATTATAAAAATAATTTGGAAGGATTGGGAAAACATTAAACCATGAATTCTATGGGATGGCTCGATGGACTTATAAATGGAATTTCCTTCAATTCTCATTAGGTGTGGTGGTCACCGATTATCAACTTCCATAATGTTCCCTTAGCACAGGTCCTATGGGTGCATGCTCTCAAGATTTTCAAATGAGGGATTCACATTGTGCAATACATTTATAACTATAAAATCAAAATATTCATGCCTTGTCTAGAAGCTAAGCTAAAACATTTATTACCAATGGTGACAAAGGTTCTTTTTAGGAAATCGTGGAAATTATTCTAGATGAAATGTCACAAAATATTGGTGTTGTTTCCTTTAGGAATTTGTGGAAGGAATGGAAATGGTTTCTAGATAAGCCTTTTCAAAATTTCTTTCCTAGTGTAGACACAAAATCATGTACTTGGGTACATTTCTAGGTCCTAAAAGCATACTAGCATTTATATGATTCCTAAGAAAGAAAACTAATGGTTGAGAGCTATTTTTGGCCTCTTTTCTTTGTTTCTTTCTTTCTATTTGGTCTTACACATCCTACAACCCAATTATAACTTTACTTATTTATCTTTCATGGATTTGGACAACAACACCTAGCCAGGACAATAGCGCCTAGACGCTCCTATACCTTCTAGGCGCCCCTGACCCTTTCTTACCTCACTCACTCTTTTTGGGTCTCTTTTATCTCTTGGGCATATTTTTCACTTATGGGTTGGAATTTCATTTATCAATTAAAAAATTCAAACAAGGGAATCATATGAATACATAGTTATGTGTTCTAAATGAGGGAACATGCACTAAGCGTCACTATCATCACCTAAGCTTGCATTCCAAAGGCATTAAAGCACTCAAAAGGCATCCATCTAGCATCCATTCAATGGACAAAGGATACATACTTCTGCATACACTGTATAGGAAGGGAAAGTTCACTTTATTCCATCCACACATTCTACTACATTGCTACATTCTATTTATAACCCACTACCAAGTGCATCTCACACAAGGGCATCCTAGGGCATAATTCTTACACACACACACACACACACACACACACACACACAAGAACTACATGGATGATGAGATGTAGTGCAACGCTCGGTCGTAAGTTTACTCTGCTAATTTTATGGCATCAAAAATGAGAGTTGCACATAGTGACTACTGAGCAGAGTGAATAATGTTTCAGTGGTGACCAAGGTTTCTAGCATGGCTGCCACCGCTGCTAATTTTATGCAAGTATATACTTAACATCCTCTTCAATTCATCACTCCCATGTTTGATCCAACCATAAACGTAGTCACCACTCACCGTACTCGTCCTCCTACATCTCCACATGTCTTTTCCCCACTACCTATTACTTCTATAGTTACCACCACCATCTCTTAGGGTTATGAAATCATCGAGCAGATTAAAAATACACCAGCTAAAATATCTCTTTATCATCTCTTACGTAGTACACCCGATTTTCATCATACATTAGAGGCCGCCCTTCGTTCCATCCACATTTAAAGAAATAATTCACCTTTTTCCTTTACTTGTCTCATTTAATCCATCAAAAATATACCAAATGCTATATCTTTCAGTGATGAGGATATGCCTCCCTCTATTGCTGACAATCCCTTTGAATCTTTCCTTATCGCCACTAATATTGGTTCCATCTGTATTAAGTGTGTACTCATTGATAATGGATATGCTATAAATCTATGTGTTCTCTCCCTCCTCGGGTAAATGTGTATTTCTGATGATTTAATTAATAAATCCTCTCAAGTCATTTGTGGCTATGATTCCACTACTAGCACATGCATGGGCACTATCACCCTACCTCTATAAGTTGGGCCTAAAATTGTTCCTACTATATTCTTTATTATTGATGACTTATTCCAGTTCAATTTCTTACTTGGTAGACCATGGATTCATGCAATGTATGATGTTTTCTCCATAGTGGATAGGTGCGTTAAATTCCAACATGGTGACTATGAACATACCATTGTTGTGGACCCTAAACCATTCAAGTTTTTCCGTATAGAACCGTATAGAACCCATTACTGCCATGCCCATTCCTCCATCGCATCCTATTCCATATCGCAATATTAGTACATACGATGTCTGCCAATCTATCGATCCTACTCTTCTGCTGCCCCTACATGCATTTCGTCTATTCCTACTCATACTGTTAATATCTTATCACCTACCATGTCTACCTCTATGGCTACTACTTCTCCACCTGTCATGGATCCTCTCAATTCTACATCTGTCTCCATCCCTACCAATATCCTTGATAATGCTATCCAACAAGATAATGCCAACATCGATGATTCCAATGATGAGGTTGATGTCATAGATCTTAATGATGACACATTACAACATGGGGGGTTCATTAGCTAGGCAATATTCTAGCACGTGCATTCATATTGAGGTAATTAAAATTAATAAAAGCAAAGTCAATATACCGGTAGACATGAGGGGGTGAAAGGGTTTAATTTATTAATTTTTTTAATCAGGTATTGGGGGTAGGCTAGAGAGGTGGTCCAAACGAAAGGGAGGTTTAATTTTAATATAAAACTAAAAAAATTAAACCCTAGTTTTAAAAACTAAATACCTTAAAATTGCAAAAGGAGTGTGGTCATAAAGTTAAATTATAATCTCTTTTTGAATAAAGAAATCTTAATTAAAAGATTCTTAACCAAGAAATAATAAGATGGCAGAAAACTAGGATTGAGTATGCTTTTCAACACAAGTGGTATTATTTCACCATCTTAATTATTTGAAGAACTATTGATAAATTATTAAAGCTTAACGTTTATAAGGTAATTGGTAATAGGTCTTGGATAACTTCAAACTATTTTTCGAGAGAAAATGCATATTAAAATAAATGAGTGAGAAACATGATATATTTTTTGTTTAATATATTAGGGTAGAAATAAAAAAGGGGTAAATAAAATTGTAATGGAAAAATGGGTAAGGTACATGGAAAAAATAAGGAGTGTTTTCATTTTAATAATATAGCGGGAGGGGGTATTATCAATTGAATAATTAGAGGTAAAAAATATAATTAATGGTATTCTTTAATACCCTTCGAACGAACGTGCTATACCATACTTTTACTAAGTGAACCCCTCGTGCATTACACAATATTACCTTTACTCCTATTGAAATAGATGAATCATACTTCCATGATAAGTTTTTTTCTATTGGCCCCGGTGAATATCAATTCAAAAAGTTTCCTCCTTCCAATAATGCCATGATACCTTTCCAGAGGACCGTCCATACATTGGATATCATACCATCTATGGAATTTCCTCAAAATCATTCAGGACCATGCCTTGATCCCTTCACTTGCACTCTCTTCATCTGTAACTATTATTGGCCTCATATTCCATTCCATCCTACTTGCTCTGAGATTGTTTGCATACGTGATGGATTTGCACACCTAGGATTCACACATACCGATCTCCTCCCCCCACCTCACTCTCCTCACTTATATCATGGATGTATATTTGTTACTGTCACCTATGGCCTCCGCATCTTCCATTTATTGGTCTTCCTTGCACACACTACTTTTTCCTCTCCACCCACACTTAGAAAATCTTAGCTTGATTACATTGGTGGCACACTGGATCCCAATCATGCTAACATATCATTTATGATGCCTTTTGGCTGTGTTTCTATATGCAATGACTCATTATAGGGATATAATTGAAATCTAACTCGTTGGTATGCACACGATTGTCCTAAAACTCTTTTTACTGATGAAGAATATGTTATGGGCATGTACAATTTATGTCACACATGATCTTTATATGATCAACCAAACACTATTTCCTACCAAGTATCTAATCTAGATCCTATCGGTTACGACCCTGAAACTGTTGATATTTTAGATGAGTTTTCTTGATCTTTCTCTACCTCATACACTCGGGGGCGCATCAAAATTTATCCCCCCTTCCATTCATGCAAGTTGTCTTTAGTATCTACTATCACACTTAATGCTTTGCGCTTCATGACTCATCTTTCTATGCACTTTTAAACCCTTTGATACACACATTGTATTGTCATTACCCTATGATGCACTCTAGTTCCACGATTCATACTCGACTGTTGAGGGTATAAATCTGAAATTAACCTCACATCATTCACACTTCACGCTCTGTGATTTATGATACATATTTCTAGCATCTATTCGCACACATTACCCAATGACATACTCTTGTTCTATGGTTCATTCTTGACTATAGAGGGTTCCTATAAATGAACCTCATCTCATACACATCCGCTAGGTGGCATGCTGCTCATATCATCTCCACACTTTGCATATCATACCATCACACTCATCCACAACATTATCATATCTTAGTTTCATCTACTCTTGCTAGCTTAGTATACTTACATGTTACTCTCTATTTTCCATGCTAGACGGATTCTTATTATGTCATTATCATTCTATATATACACATGCATGTTCACTTGGTCTCTAGTTGTGAGTGCAAATATCTTACATGTTATTACACGTTGCAATGATGCTTCACACTGTATCTTTTACTAGTCCCATCGAGGATTTTGGGATCATCCACCTTTACTACTCTCACACATTACAAGTGCTATTGTTTCATCATTTACTACTACTTTCTGGCACATTACTTGTCATTGATACATACATGCATTGACATACTATTTATCTTTCTAACACATTAAGGGGTGCTTCATGCGTAGTATTTACTTTGTAGGACTATCTGCCACCATGGTTATCTAACACATTTTGTTTCATCTTGTCTTTCATTGTATGCTATTTTTTGCGGGCTATGCCCTATGTATTGTATGCTTTTGACCACTTTGGGCCTGATTTTCTTGTGACATTGTCAGCGATGACCCGTGTTTGAAACCCAATTTTTGCGCTCCACTTTTTTTGCACACTTTCTTGATTACATTGTCTTCTATTGCATGCTTAATAATTTTTATACTAACAAATGTTACTAGCCACTTTATTTGCATTTTCTTTGGTTTCTACCATGCACATCCCCTCCCCCTTGTAGGGATATAGTTTAGCTCAACATCAGGTCCTCCCCTTTGGGCTGCATTCTCCTTCTATTGTTGCATGCACCCCAAACAAGGGGGGCATACATTGGGTCAACAAATCACCCCTACAGAATCTCAAAGCTACAGAATAGATCTGCATAGTGCAAAAAAGGCACATGAATAAAGTCGTGGAACAAACCAAAATCAGACTTGGGTCTAATACACAGTAAAAACACTAATTCCTAGACTTAGATAGTATCACCTAGGTGTCGGTGTCCTCCCCTGGGCACTAATGCCCTGGGGCACATACAATTATATTCTTAGATCAAAAAATTTCACATAAGTCTTCATAGTAATTATACAGTTACAAGCACAATACTTCAGTCACAAAATACATGTTATCTCCTTCAATCAGTACAATCAAAACTAATTTGGAACAATCGAGACAAAAGGAACAACAAGAACTAAATTGGGACGCACCATCTGTAGTAGTGCTTATCGGGAAGAGTCATGAAAGGAGAATAAAACTAGAACTCTCCTTCCAACACTTGCTCTGTGGCATGAGATCACCCAAAAAACTAACCTTGGCATGAGATCACCCAAAAAACTCACACTTGGAGTGAGATCGCCAAAAAAAATCACTATCGGCATGAAATCGCCCAAAAAATTGCTCTTCACAACATTTTAGGACACATTTATATCCTTTACAATTTTTATATCAAACCCACACTTTCCTTTACTACTACTTTTACACACTTTTACATACTTTGCTAAGATTTTTCATATATAGGACTTTGACTAATCTTTCACTCTTCTTTTGCAGGTCCATCCTTAATATGCAACAAGAAGAAAGCTATAATAGAAAATACAAACACAACAACAGGTACAAGAAACACATACACTTCATCTCTAGGGCCACTTTCCTTTCCTAGTCTCCACGCTTCACTTGTCCACTCGGAACGCATTTCATCACACATTTTACATGATAATAAGGTGCACATCTCTTATCTACTTTATGTTATCAAGTATTCACTCAAAAAAATAAAGTGGGGGGAACTATAGACACAAAATCACATACTTTGGTACAATTATAGGTCCTAATATCATACTAGCATTTATATGATTCCTTAGCAAGAAAACTAGTGGTTGACAACTATCTTTAGCATCTTTTCTTTGTTTCTATTTGGTCTTACACACCCTATAAACTAGTCAAAACTTTACTTGTTTATATTTCATGGCTTCAAACACTAGCACCTAGCCAAGACAACAACACCCAGGTGCTCATGTCTCTCCTGGGTGCCCTTGACCCTTTCTTACCTTAATCACTCTTTTTGGGTATATTTTTATCTTCTGGGAACCTTTTTAACTTATGGGTTGGTCTTCTAGTTTCCACTTACGAAATTCAAATAAGGGAATCATATAAATACATAGTTATGTGTTCAAAATGATGGACCATGCATTGAACATTACTATCATCACCTAAGCTTGCATGCTAAAGGCACTAAAGAACTCAAAAGGAATCCATCTAGCATCCATTCAAGGGATAAAATGATGCATAATTTTGAATACACTACATAGGAAGGGGAAGTTCATTTTATTCCATCCACACATTCTACTACATTGCTACATTCTAGCTACAACATGCTATCGAGTGCAACTTACACAAGGGCATCCTAGGACATCATTATTACACACACAAAAAAATACATGGAGTATGAGATTTAGTGCAATGTTTGGTCATAAGTTAACCTTTGGTGTGACCACCGAGGTCATTCTAAATCCCCATTCTACATTTTCCTTTTTAGGTTTGATGCGGTTTGTGACCTTGTGCATGTGAACTTATATTTTGTAGGTTATAGGTATCATTGGCAATCATAGTGTGAGCATCAAGTGATCAACAAAGAGTAACTGTGAAACCCTTGCGACATATCAAAAATCAGATTTTGAGCTCCTGCACAGTCACTAATGCCCATATCTAGTCATTAGTGCCCATGCACCTTTGTCCTGCTATCGGCGCCCTTGTCCGACATTATTATTAGGCTCCGTATTTTATAGTGAGCATTTACGACGCAATTTTTAGTCCGCCCACTAGTCACACTTTCCCATATTACTTCCTATGTATTTTAAAATCAGCTAAGTACTCTTATATCTCTTCATTGCTTAGGGTTTCATACTTAACATCTTATTCTATTTGTGTCATTATTTTACTCTATCATTTGTACATCATTTATCATATTAGTTACTCTACAATTATATTTAATTCATAATTATTTAAATCACCTAGTAAGGGATATGACTTGTTATCCCACAAGCTTCCCATGGGTGAAAAACTCAATTCTCATTGGTCCCAACATTCTTCTATTTATTGTTGGTAGTGTAGGTTTTCTAATATCTAGTCGGTATTCTTAATCCCATTTTCTTAGTGTATTATTTATTAGGGTTCACCCATTTGTTATAGGATCATTCATTTAGGTGTTATGGATCCTCATTGTCCATTTTTTGGGTGAATTGAAACCCTTATGCACCTTTTCTAGTTTTATCAAAAATATCAAACCATTTGGGCTTGGATTCATCATTTTTTTTAGCCTTTTCAGGTTGAACCTTTCCATTCGAAGCATATCTTGTTATGGGATTATTCAAAAATCCCCATGGCCTTCATCGAAGTCTCGCATGATTTTAGAGTGTAAATCCTTTCTTCATTTGGAAAGAGAGAAACTTAGATATTTTTTTCTCATTCTTCTTTTGATTGCAATGTTTTGGATTTTATAAAAGTGATGATTGTGTCTAATGTTTTCCTATAGATACAAGTTCAAGTTTGGAAGATGGCATTGGAGGTGGCCCACCTCCACCATATTTTAACACTAGGGAAACACCCCTTACAAAAACATTTTGGTTTCACCACCCCTTGTAATAAAAATTCACTCACCAAGGTATATGGGTCGTTGGCAGATCTACTCTTGCAATCGCTCTCTATGGGACTTTTTGCCTCCTCGTTATTAAAATTCAATGCCACCTCCCATGGATGGAAAGTAAACTTGACTGGACTTTTCAATTTTTCCATTTAAGGGCCAAGATATATATTACGAAGAAAATAAGGAAGGCACTCCAGAGCCATTTCCTCTAGATGGGAGCCCATTCTCAATGGGAAGGACATTTTAGGTAGTAAATGGAGAAATCCTGACAACAAAGATCCTCCTCTTTCCTCTCTCTTCATGGATGGTTCATAATTTTTGTTTACTTTTTTTATGATGTGATTTTTAAACTAGGGATTTCTTGCAAGCTTGTTCCTTTTGTTTCCTATGTTTGTGGGTTTGTTTGGACTACGCAGTGTCATTTTATACTACCATTTTTTTGTGAATAGTTATATTATTTTATATTTAGTAATACATCAAATATTTGATTAAAAAATATATCAAATACAACTATATGGAAACTAATTTCTCCAAATTCAACAACCAAGTCAATAACTCTTGACAGATGTGAATCTACCTAAATAAGGATAAGGTAGATCAAGGATTTAAATTAGAAGTATGTGAAACCACACTCAGAGGAATCGTCTAATTTCTAATCATACAAAATATAAATCCATTCAAAAATCTTACTTTTCTCATGGATCTTAAAATAATTTACAATGCACCCTCTTCTCCAATTCCTATTATTGTTTTCCTATCATCCTAGTCAACATGTTCTTTGTCATTTTCCTTAATAAAAACTAAATGTACATAATAACTTGGTTAGAGTTATACCACAAATATAAACGTTACTATTCAAGAAAAAAGTTGCAACATTTATAAATATTGTAAATTTGAATTATAATTATATACACCAATTAAAAACTCTATAACAAGTTTTAGACACCCAAATTCGATATCTCTACCCTTGTCGGCCCGCATGCGCATATTTTTCTATGGTCCTATCTAGGCCCCCCTTTAATTAAATCCATCCCCTTAAATATTTAATAAATTTCCCACTTATTATCATATCATCATATAGTTCACATTAATTAATTAATCTTGGCTTTCCCTAATCAACTTACTATTTAGGTTACTTTTCTCCTAAATATAAATCCTTATGCTTTTTCTACCCATCCCTATCTTCAAAATACCCAATCTTCATCCCTAAACAACCTAATCCCACACATAAAATTTAAAGCAAATTTTCCCATTCTTAAAAACATGAAATCCCAACTCAAAGCACAAAAATCCACCCCATTGGGGAAAGTTTCCCTGTGGTCGGCGACGACTAGCCCAGTTACTATCGACCTTATAAGACTGTGGTATTTCTTTCTAAAACAAGACAGAAAACACATAGGCGTCACTTATCTATGCTTTTCTTACACTCTGTGAATCAACCATCAAACCAAAGCATCCCAACAATCCTCTTGCGGCCCTTGGAGTCTCGTTTTGATCATCTACATAATCACGGGAGGTTTTGCGTTGTATTTTATGATATATATATATATATATATATATATATATATATATATATATATATATATATATATATATATATATCATTCTTCTTGCTATCTTGTTCAATCTAACATTTTGTAGGTTCAAATCATCTTCTGTAACACTCAAAGTTCTGTTATCGACCTTCTTTTCCAACCTTTTAACTTACAGGTTGCCTTTTTCATCCATTTACCCTCAGCCTTATCTAACTCTGCTATAGTCTCCATTGACCCACCCTGGTCACCATCGACCAAGGTCCTGTTTGTCAAATATATCATCCAAATCATTTTTTTTTGTCCTTTCATCTGCCTTTCTATCTTAGAGATCATTCTGCAAGTCATCTCCCAACACCCATAGCCTCTATTACCTTTCATTTTGCACTCAGACCTTTGTATGCCTACATATTTATTTTATTGTTAAGATCTTCTCTTTCAGGTCACCATTAGTATGCCTCTGCACAGTCTAGGTCGTCGTCGACCTAGACCAGGTAACTTTTAATTTTCTTTTAGTCAAATCAGCTTTTAGATAAATTTCATTCATTTCTTAGTTCAATAGTATCTTTGTTTCTGCATGCAATCTGCTTATCCATCCTTTACTTAACTGTTTCTTTAACATGGGGGTTGACATCCGCAAAAGGAAGCTAACACTTCTTAGAGTCGGCATTGTTCGAGAAACCCCCGCATATCCAATCTAATCAATCTCCTTTTCAGTATGTCTTATCTACAGGTCATCATCTACAGTAAGGATCAACTACTTGGCGCCCATTCATCCACATCACGTTGTATATATGAATTAGTTAACAATGCAAAGGAAATCAAATCTAACACCTAATAGCTTCAATACAATGCTAACTATATCAATATACCATCATGCTTAGAGCTTAAACAAAGCTAATCTATTAACATATTTGCATTAGAACATGAAATGAAGATTCAAACTAACATGCTAAACAAATTAACCTATATCTCTAATTGAATGCTAATGAAATGAACCTATTTAGATCCTTAGCAATCAAAAGGGTTGATTATATGCTTGTATCCCAAGGTTTTCAAGAATGGAGTCTTGTCAATCCATGGCTACAAGACCATTTGACATATCTCCATATGACTTCAAAACTTGGATGGATGAATGTAAGAAATGAAGATAGCTAGCTCCTCTAATGGAATAATGCTCTAAGATGATAAAATGGCTATAATATAGGCTCTATGCTCATTTAGGTGTAAGTAGAAAGGTTAGAGGAGGGTTCCTTTTATAACCCAATGGTTTGAAGAAGCTTTGCATCCTATTGTATGTGGGATAATAGCAAAGCTAGGTTAGTTATGGATAAACATGGTTTAGAAGTGGTTGAGTTTACTTTAGGAGAGTTTAGTTTGTCCTCTAGTGACTCATGGGGATTGAGGGGGTTTATTAATTAACCAAAGGGATTAATTAATAGGTGTGCAAGCTTATAGAAGCTTTTTAGAGGAATGGTTAGTATGATTTATGTAATGAGAGGATTTTAATCAAATAAATGACGATTTATTGATTAAATAGAAGAGAGAATTAAATAATTAAGAATAATTAATTAATCTAGATAAAAAGGGGTATTAATTAATTAGAAATAATTAATTAATCTAGATAGAAAGGGGAGCTTAATTAATTATAAATAATAATTAAAGTAGAATGACATGAAAATCCATACTACAAACAATTGTCCATTGTTGAAAACACTAACCCAATGCAACATACAAAATACAATGAAATATGAGAAGGAAACAAACTCATTTAACAGGGAAACAAGTACAAACACACATACTCAAATCAACAACAGTCAAGATAGTTGCACAAATGTTTTTTTATCAAGCTGAAGATCCCCAAACATTCGTGATTGACGAAAAGGGTTAAAAATGATGCCCCTAGCAAGGATAAATACAAGGGATAATGATGAAGGATGCAGGGTCCAATGATAAAGCATTGTGCGCAATGAAACAATATCAGGCAACTGGATGTGCCCCAGAGTACCGACGAAGCAAGAAGGCTAGCTTTGTAAATGGTTGTAAATTTGATGATCTGCGATTCGCTTGATTCGAGAACACGTGAAAATACATACAAGATATGGAAAATCTTTATCTATATTTTTCTCTTTTTCCTTATTTGCTAAAGTTCAGATAAAAAGGAAAATTTTTTCTATATTTTCCTCTTTTTCCTTATTTTCTCTTTCCTACGTCATATTTCCCTTTCCTGTGGGTGTCCTCTTCGAAAGATCACACTTCAATTTGGTTTTAAAAATAATCTTTCTTTTCTATATCCTACTTACTCACATAGTTTAAGTAGGAGGTTAACTTGCTACATTTCACAATTCTCACACACAACCCATAACTCACACATTCCAATCAACACATCTAAACAAAATCCTACCTTGTAGACTGATTGGGATTTCATTTCCCAACAAGAAGCCTCATGAGACTCTCCCAGCCATAAAAATCCTGAAACCAGACATAGACTTCCTTTTCCTAGGTACCTCGTTATGTATCCCCTTTTTATTTTTCACACTTTCTTAAATCCATATAATTAAAACTTTGATGCTTGTCTTGTTTGTTAACACATTTCATAAAGAAATATTTCCTTATATCACAACCAGTACTATTTCCTTTCTTCAAAAGCAAACAATGCAATAGTGTGATATATCTAATGAATTGCTACTGCATCCAATAATCTTGAAACTCCACATTGGATCTCCCAACCTTGTAAAGACCATATCATCCAAATAGATCCTCCTTTCAAAATAGATTCATCTATTTCCCCTCAATCTATATCCCCTCGATCAGTCACACCACAATCTCCTACTCCTTTGGAGACCTCTCGGCCTCCCTCTAGCCCCATCTATGATTTACTACATCGTAAACCCCCTGAAATATCTCAACCCTATCAAACTACTCAGCTAGAGGGTCTTATTCCACCTACATCTTCTCATATTAACACTATCCCTACTTCACCTGGTATTATCGATAGAATGTCCATCCAATTACACCAATCTACTAACATTCATGCTTTTCCACAATCAAATACTCCTATTCAACCCATAACATCCTATTAAACACCCCCTTCAAATTTAACACATCAAGCTTATTTACATCCTTATCCATCCATTTCCCATGTTGTACACCCAAAATCATCCAAAACTTCTTCTACCATAACTATAATCCCCATACCTATCATATCAACTATTACCACTCCTCTAACATCTACCATGAACAATATATCATCTATGTCCTTAGTTACTCCTAAGTCTCCTTCTAGCCCCATCTATGACTACTTTCTACGTAGATCTCTCTCTTGATCATATCAACTAGTAAATCCTATCATTCTTGCTTTATCTACCATGCTTATCCAACCAACACAATCTATTGGAATTCATGTTCCTTACATGCCTCAACAATCAAACCTTCCCATCCAATCCCATCCACCCTATTACGATCCTTCTTTCCAACATTAAAAAATACCACAACCAATTCAATTTCCAATTTTGGGTATCTTCAAACAACCCTTCCCAAATCCACCATCGACCAATGTATATCTACCTTTCACATCTTATGCATTCAATCCTCATGTGATCAATATGATACATCAAACACCTTCATCCTTACCTATCTCATCTACCTCTTCATATTCCCCTGTCACAGACATTGTGCATATGACTCCTTTAATGCCTACCTACACATCAATATCAACCATGTCTACAATCACCACACCTATCCCACTAACCTCTACCCCTACCTTTACCACATCCACATCAACTTTAATTATACCTACTACTTCATTTATACCCCAACCAATCACATCCAACACACCTACTACTACATCATTTACATTCCTAAATGATCCAATTATACCCACCTTTTTATCGATCTTAACTACATCGACAACCCCACTTACATCTACCTTGGCGTCTTCGTCACATAAACCTACATCTTTTCCTATGGCCACATAACCTATCTCATCCCAATATCCTAAAATTAATATTTCAACATCTACCATTTCCACATCTATACCTGTTATCATACCAATCACATCTTCTCGATTTACAAATATCTAAATGATACCCCTCACAAAATTTATGAAACAAGCACCTCCACCAAAAATAAACATAAAGGGGATTCGTTCTCCCTCTACAAAATTAACTATTCCCACATCAACCAATCCAAACCTTACATGAAAATATTCAAATCCACCGGTTGAGATTGTTGCCATCCCTGTCAAGGATAAATCTTCTCGAACAAAATATAAGACTCGCATATATCCTCATAAGAATTCAGGTCATCCCTCTTCTCAACAATCCAAGATCACAAAATCCATCCTAGGATCATCCACATCTATTTTAGGGTTAGTACCTCCTTCTAAGACAACTCTCAATGATCAATCCACATCCAAAAAATCTAATCATCCTCATAAATTTGGTCCATCTGTTAAGACACCTAATTCACCCATCCAATCTACATCTATTCCTTCTTCTAAATCCAAGTAAACATCTCCTACCAAGCCTTACATGATTTTTACTACTTCTATCGAATCTTACACAAATATCCTTAGACATTTAACTTGAATATATGCCATCATGTTTCCTCCCATCAAAGCCTTTAATCCACATAGTCCAAATCCATTGTGGTTTAACTGCAATTGTATTTGCACCTATCATCACACCGCAAGTCACGACATTGAGCATTGTAAGGAGTTTCAGACAATCGTCCGCAATCTTATTGATAAGAATGAATTTCTCTTTTAGAGAAACCATCCTTCCTCACCTACCACAACCAATCCAATTCATATCCCATCCATCAGGTTTCCTAAGATTAATTCATCCACATCATTCCTTATCATCTCTCCTACACATGACATTCCTCCTAAGGAAGGTCCTCCCTTGTTCATCGACATTGCTTTTCCTCCCGATCACCCTTGCGATCCTCAACCATCCATCCAATCCAAATCCAAAATGATCTTATCTAAACTCCTTCGACATCCACTAACTCAATCACATTTAGTTTTTCCACAGTAATATAATCTCCCTCGCTGAGGGGACATATCCTCCCCTCATCCTTGAGCATCCCTTCGGTATCAATTCATTTCTTATCCATTTATATAACTCCCTTGATGATGGGGGACTTCCCTTTTGACATTTCTTTATTTAATCTCATCCAATCTTAAATCGAAATTAATCTTGTCCAAATTTTCATCTCATTTTAAATTCCACCTTTGTGGCCATACCCATCCCTCTCTTGGGGGACCATTTATTTTCATCTTAAGTCCACATTCTTGGCCATACTTGTCCTGCCTTTAGGGAACCATTCATGCTTATTCCAAAGCCCACTTTAGCGGCCATACTTGTTTCTCCATCGAGAAACATTTTTTTCATTCCAAAGTCTACTTTTGTGGTCATACTTGTTTCTCCGTTAAGAGACCATTTATTCCCATCACAATTCCACCTTTTTGGCCATATTATTCCTCCCCTAGGGGGGCATTTATTCCCATTCTAAGAACACTTTGTGACCATTTCCGTCTCGTTAGGGATGCATACATTTTATTGCTTCCTCACTTTTTAAAAGGTAGTGCATAATTTACATATCCTCTCATCTTATATCTCACCTTACCCCATACATTCGTCTTCGCTTCCTTAAGGGTAGCGCATAGTTTTTTTTCTTCGCTCAAACTACCTCATCCCATTCTCAAACGCAAATTTAATCAGGACATTGTGTGGAAATTTTTCCCTCCCTTGATGGTAAACAGGAAATGGAACCTCTTAATGCATTGTACTTGTGACCATTCTACTATTAGCATGTATTCCAATGAGATCTTAGTCATATCCTTAGATCATCCATCCATCATTAGCCTCATCCATATTTCATTATAGTGATTTGGAATTATGTGGTCATCTGTCACTTTCCTAGATATGACCTTAAATATGAGCACCACGGCTCTTCTCGTAGCATATTCCTTATGGATAGGTTCTCCCATCTCAGTGAGAACTCCACGATCATTACGTCCATCACCCTCCCATTCACCTATTGGAACCATGCAAAGTGTCAAGGGGTGTCTCTTGTACATTCCTTGTCCCCTCCTAAGTGGCCTACATAGCTATTCCCAACTTTTCCCCATGTTAAAATAAAAATCAAAGGATGCTCCAATTAAAAGTCAAAACACTCAAAAAATAGATTTCTCCCTAAAAGGGCAATTGTTCAGTCAAAAGAGAAAAAAGAGAAAGAAAACAAGTCAAATAAAAAATAAAGAAATATATTGATTCCTTGAAGGAAGACTATCATATATATTATCTTTATCCATCCATATTACATATGTATAAAGTAGACCATACCCTCGAAGGATGGATACCCATTTCTATCATGGAGTTGAAGGCTTCTCACATTGACCAACCTTCCATTTTATTTGCATCCTAAGAAAGCTTCTTGCATTGATTAACTTTCTTCTATCTTTTCTCTTCCTCATTTCCCAGAGCTGGGGAAAAGATTTAGGGAACACCACTAACGGAGAACCCTCTTCCCACATACAATTTACATCTCAAACCCCTTTGTCGTGTCAACATCATGTCTATGAGTTCATTCCATCCATTGTCTCTTTATGATCTTTGAGATAACTAACTAACGTTGGTTACATTCTAACACATGTTTTGATTGCATGTGCCTTGCTTTAATCATATTCTCTCTTGTTTACCTATGATGCAATTAGAGGCATCTTTTATTTGTGCATTCATTGATACGACGTAGTGTCGTTCATACCTATAGGTCGCCATCGCTTGGTTGCATTCTATCTTTAACCCCTTTCAAATCTATCTCTTATCTCATCCAAATCCAATCTGACATATCATCTAATATTATTGATCTATATTATCTTATCTATTTAGTGTTGATCAATATATTACCATACCCATCTCATCCAATCTTATCCAATCTATCTCATCTTAAGTCCACTATTGTGGCAATCTTTGTGTTCCCTCTCGAGGCACCATATCTCACATTTTTTTTATCTCACCTTTTGTGCCACCTTTGTGTCCTTCGCTGGGGCACCATCTCATCATCATTTTATCTCATCACTTTTTAATATTTTGCCTCTTTGGCCATATTTATTTCCTTTGTTGGGGTACCATTACTTTCATCGATCCTATCCTTCTGCGATCTCAAATTCTACCTTCGTGGCCATACTTACTCCCTCTTTGGGCATTTTATTTTTCAATCTTATCCAATTTGTGCACAAATTCCACCTTCATTTCCTTACTTATCTTCCCCTTGGGGCATATTATTTCAGTACTCACCTTTCCGGCCTTTTCTCATGTCATGTGTTGGGGCACCATTATTTTCATCCTCATCCTTTACGGAAGTATAGTTTTTTCCTCGATTCCTCATGTACAAAGGATTTCACATAATTTTTTCATAATTTTCATATTTAGTTGCACATACTTTGATGCTCACATATTTTGCAATGATCTTCACCCACTCGTTGGCCTATAGAGCATTGTCATCCGTCTCCATTGAGACCACAATTGTCCCTTTACCGATATGATATCGGAGTCACCGCCATGGTTTTCATTTTTATTGCAATCCTTTTTGCTTGGGGCATCTTGCCTTACACTATCCTTTTACCCATATTTCTTCACCCATCTGCCCTTCACCATCTACCTTTTTCAAACGTGTCATCAATTTCCCCTAGCGTCATCGATCCCTCATTTGAGGGGGAGCTCATCATTAACCTTCCGTCAATATACATCATACTTTTATTCTTATTATTTTTGTCTCATGGCTTGCTAGTGCAAACCACTCAATAAAAATGGGCAAATGTAGACACCTAAATTCAGTATCTCTACCCTTGTCGGCCTGCGTGTGCATATTTTTCTATGGTCCTATCTAAGTCACCCTTTAATTAAATCAATACCCATCAATATTTAATAAATTTCCCACTTATTATCCTATCATCATATAGTTCACATTAATAAATTAATTCCTATTAATTAATTAATCTTGGCTTGCCCTAATCAACTTGCTATTTAGGACATTTTTATCCTAAATATAAATCCTTATGCTTTTTCTACCCATCCCTATCTTCCAACTACCCAATCTTCATCCCTAAACAATCTAATCCCGCACATAAGCTTTAAAGTGACTTTTCCCATTCTTAAAAAAAAATCATGACTCAAAGCACAAAAATGCACCCCATTGGGGAAAGTTTCCTTGTGATCGGCAGTGACCCAGCCCAGTCATCGTCGACCCTATAAAAATGAGGTCTTTCTTTCCAAAAACAAGATAGAAAACACACAAGTGTCACTCATCCCTGATTTTCTTGCAATCTGGAAACCAACCATCGAACCAGAGCATCCCAATAATCCTTTTGCATCCCTTGGTGTCTCATTTTGATCATCTGTATAACCATGGGAGGTTTTGCATTTATTTTTATGCTATCTATATCATTCCTATTGCTATCTTGTTCAATCTAACATTTTGCAGGTTCATATCAGCTTCTGCAACACTAAGAGTTCTGTTATTGACCTTCTTTTCTAGCCTCTTCACTTGCAGGTTACCTTTTTCACTCCTTTACCCTCAGCGTTATCTAACTCTATTACATTCATCCCACCCTAGCCTCCATCGACCAGAGTCCTATTTGTCAAATATCTCAGCCAAATCACTATTTTCTATCCTTTTTCTTTTCCTTTCTATCCCAAAGATCATTTAGCAAGTCATCTCCCAGCACCCACAAGACTCTGTTACCTTTCAATTTGCACTCAGATATTTGTAGGCCTGCATATTTCTTTTACTGTACAAATATTCTCTCCCAGGTCACCTTCGACCTGCCTCTACACAGTATGGGTCGTCGTTGACCTAGACCAGGTAAATTTTAATTTACATTTCTTTCAGTCAAATAATCTTTTAGATCAATTTCAATCATTTCTCAAATTCAGTAGTATCTATATTTTTGCATGCAATCTGTTTATCTATCCTTTACTTCATTGTTTCTTTAATATGGGGGTTGACATTCGTGAATGGAATCTAACACTTCTTAGATCCAAAATTGTTCGGGAAACCCCCACATATCCAATCTAATCAATCTCCTTTCCAGTCTATCTTATCTGCAGTTTATCAGCTACAAGAGGGATCAACTATTTGGCGCCCGTTCATCCACATCACACATATGAGGTACTATAAACCCTTCATGTTTTGAGTTGTGTAATTTCTTTAGTAGCTAACTCATTAACTTGAATTGAATGATAAATTACATTAACACAAGTGTCAAAATCCACTCAAAATAGAGTGACATGAATTGCAAGTACAATGACCCATTCAACTTTAATAAGATGATACAACATCCTTACATACAACGCTACTACTAATGAAACCTAATCAAAACACTAAACACATATATAATTTATTGAGACTAATGATGAATTAAACAATAGTAAATATATAAATTATTCTAATTATTTCATTCCTCCCCTTAACTCAGCATGATCTCAAGTGAATAAGTGTGAGGCTCTCTAAATTCCCCAAAATTTTCACACGCAAGAGATTCAGTGAAGATATTTTCTTGTATTTCTTATGTCGGGCGAATGTGTTATTATTCCTATGTGCCAGAAGGGTTTTAACTTATTTTAAGTTTTGGGCTTTATTTAAAATGTTAGTTCTATGTTGCAAGACTCCTTCTTTTGAAGGTTATAAGAAGTTTGTAGTCTGGAATGAGGCAACGAGAAACATGAAATGTTTTGGAGGTATAATGGTTTTAGTTAGAGAAGTGTATGAAAATGGTTTTAGTTAGAGAAGTGGAGGGTAAAAAGATTCAACAGGTAAGAGAGGACACAAAAAGCTATTCATTTGGTTTAGAATATCAGAAGACAAGAGTAACATTAGAATAATAGCTTCCTTAAACATGCTATTTTTAAAAGAGAAAAACATGATTTTTAATTAATTAATTGCCTTTAATTGTTACTTTGCACCTCAGGTCTCAAAAACATACAAAAAGGTGGGCTAGATGGGAAAGATCCCTATACAACCCTAAAGAAAGATATTTTAGAGTTTTCACAACAAGGGGAAGTTCTTATTTTAGTCGATTTCAATGCGAGGCTGCAAATGAACAAGCTAACACTTGGAATAGTAAGGAGAACCATAATCTGTTATGGCTCATGGAAGAAGATAATCAGTAGTGGGAAAGGCAATCAGACGACAATAGTGACATTAATCATTTTGGTGAAGAATTATTATCTCTTTTTGGTATGTTTGATTTGATCATTTGTAATGGTATGGAAAGATGACCCAAATCTGGAAATTTCACTTGTAAAACTTACAATGGGGCAAGTTTTTTTGATTGTGTGATTTGATTGCAAAGTTTAATCGACGGGATAAAGGAAGTGGAGATTGATGATTCTATCAAGGAACTAAAGTTGGAAAATAATCTAATTTCCATAGTGGTAGTTTTCTCGAGCAAGAATTGACTCACAAGGAAAGAACAATCTCAACATCTTCCGAGAAAGGGAAGGATTCTTACAACACAAGAAAATCATGATATCTTCAAAGTAGCGTTGAGTCGCTTAATGCAAGAGAGGAAAGCAAGATCAAAAGGCCTTAAAATCTATGAGTTAACTAACATAATTAAGAAGGCCCTTACAAATTGTAAAAGAAAAAAGAAGAAGAAACAAACAAATTATTTTCCGGTAAATAGATGGTTTGACGAGGATTGTAAAGCATTAAGGAGATCAAATGTCATCTTTACTTGTTCATACTTTAGTTCAGTTTGAGTCTTCTAGTAAGGAGATCTATTAAAGAAAAAGGCAAATAGAAGTTGAACACAAAGTTGTAAAAACATATCATAAAGAAAAAAAAGTGGAGTTCATGACCATAAGGAGGGAATAACTTATCCTTTTAGGGAAACATAACCCAAAAGAATTTTGGAAGGAGCTTCAATCAAAGAAAAAACATACAAATGAAAAAAACATCACAACCAATTAGTGGTTTGAGTTTGCAAAACAACTTTATGAACAGGATCCAAAAGTTGAAGGCCCCCCTCTGGTCAACATAACAACAAAGCTTTTTACTGTGAAAGACGTTGAAGAGGGTATTATGAAATTGGGGGTTGGAAAATCCAATATTTGGATGAATTTTGGAAAAAATATTTAAATATATTTGGATGAATTTTGGAAAAAATATTTAAAATGGGGGAAATAATTCTTCACTCCTCACATTGCTGACATATTCAACAACACCTTATAATAGGGTTTTCTTAGAGATTGGGCTACTAGTCTTGCGATACTTCTTTTCAAGAGTGGAGATGTTAACAATCCTTCTAACTA
Organism: Taxus chinensis; assembly: GCA_019776745.2. Lineage (NCBI taxonomy): Eukaryota > Viridiplantae > Streptophyta > Pinopsida > Cupressales > Taxaceae > Taxus > Taxus chinensis. The sequence goes on from CM034149.1 coordinate 3,420,702, forward strand.
TAGAACCATCATGATCAACCCATTGTTTGAAAATTTGTTTGGTAGCATGATGGAATGCAAAATCAGCAAGTGGACATAAGAAAAAGGTAAGATAGCAAAAGGGAAAGCAAGGTTCAAACCTAAGTATTCAACAATAGATCATGGTATCACTTTGAGGCACATTATTAAAAACGTTTGGAGTGATAAAGAGGAAGCATACTGTTGTTTTTTTACTTCAAGAAAGATTTTGACACAATTCCTAGGAAGAAGCTAGGGGATAAAATGAAGGAGCTTGGTATTCCATGGCATCATAGAGTAGCTATTCATAGACTTAATGAAAAGGTACAAGTCAAAATTAGAAATCAAACTGGTATCTCAGAAAGTTTTAGGAGTGATATTGGGGTTAAACAAGGATGCCCATTATCACCTACTTTATTTGGCATGTATATCGACAAAGTAGATGAATGGTTAAATATGCATAGTGAAGATGGTGTTCGCATATGAGAGTATGTTGTAAGAATTCTCCTCTATGATGATGATCTTGTCTTGATTGCTAGGTTTTCTCAAGGCCTTCAAAAGCACTTATGTGTGCTTGAAAACTTTTGCAAAGAAGTGGGGATGCAAGTCAACACTAATAAGACCAAGATTATGATCTTCTCCAATAGACAAAAAAAAACGTGGTATGATTTCTATTTCAATGGAAATTTTTTAGAGGAAGTAATAAAGTATAAATATCTTGGGTTTGAATTTAATAACAAACTCAATTGGGATATCAATAGCAAAAAGATAACTTTAGGGGGGTGGAGAGATTTTTATGCTTTCCAAAAAAAATGTAGAGAGGTGGAATTATGGGATTGGAAAACTATGCAGATTTTTTTTGGGCTTTTAGTAACTCCAATGGTGCTTTATGGATGTCATATTTGGGCTAGCAACACTTCAGATTCCACGTGGAAAAAAATTGAGAGGATTAAAAAAAGCATGATTACTAGCAAGTTCAAATTAAAGATCTCTATCCCATGTGAGATTTTTCTAGTGGAAACAAGGGATTTACCTCTTCAAGTTATTGCTATGGTTCATCTCATAACATATTTAAAAAGATCGAGCAAATGGAAGGTATTAGATGGTCAATGGTTGTCTTCAATGAGATTTTGGAGAAAATAAATAACGCATGGATGAATCAAAACAACAAATGGCTTAAAAATGGAATATTACCTGAATGCATGTCCTAATAGTAGCAAAGAGATAATTTTTTTAGTTATATATAAATTCCGCCAAGTTATATGGGGAAATTTGTTAAGGAGAAAGAAGAGATATTATTTGGAGGAATTTAAATCTACACATGTAGTCACAAAATCCCACACTTTCTATTACATTCATACCACCAAATATGTTATTTTATATATGGATCTTACATAAGAAAAGTATTCACTAATGTCTCATCCCCCAGTATTGTCGCCAGTTAGTTGCTCGTCGTCATCATTTGTTTTGCACAATTTTCAGTTATTTGCATAGTTCTAGTCACCTCTCAAGGAGTCTCAGGTGTCGTTATTTGGTCATTCGTCATCTCTAGTCTTTGACTAGGGTGCTTAGGGTAGTACTAGGGTGCCCATGGGTGCCCCGATCCTTAATTTTAGGCACCCAGGTCTTGACAACACTTAGATTTAATTTATATGTTTGAGGTTAGTCTTTGTCATTTCCCCTTTCATTCCCCTAGGTACTAGTCGGCATGTCAGGTCATTAGTGTCAAAATTTGAGCAAGATATCCCTATATAAACATAACATACTCCCTATTTTATGGGGAAAATATCTACCATCAAGGGCTAGCTATATACTAAGGAAATGGATTGCATTTGGGCATCATTGCATCGCACACACTGCATATGAAGGGTTGTATTCATTTTATTCTATCCACCATTTACATTTTACATCTACCTATTGCCCCCTATCTCTATGTCATTGGCATTAGGGCACCCTAGGCACACAATTGCACACACAAGCACACAAAACTACATTGGGTATGGAATTTAGTGTCTTACTTAGTTGAAAGTCCACCATTGTGGTAGTTAAGGTCAGTTCGACCCCTTCATATGCATCTTTATTTTTTTAAGGGATTTGATGCTTTGTATGGGGTTTTATAGGTAAATATTCATTGCAAGTTTTACAGTGTTATCAACAAGGATATTATGACACTCATGTGATAAGGGTTAAGATATTGTGAAGATCTAGTGACACAGTCAAATTAAAATCCTAATCTATTCAACAAACCAGAGCACCCATATTGCAGACCAAGGTGCCCACAAGTGCCCCATTCCTCCTTTAGGTGTCTCAATCTGTGCAAATCACCATATACTGCAATTTTCTAGGTTGTTTTGTCACACTTTCCTTCATCTGCACATCATTTTGTTTGGTCCCAACACACAACGAGATAAGTTATTTCTAGGTTACTATCTTACCCATTTTATTTCATTTCATTTAAATATAAAAATAAAATATTTGGCATCAAAATTTTGGCTTATATCATTTATTGCATTGTTGTACCTACTTAGATTAACGTAGAATATATATATTAATTTCATATTTTAGTTAATCAACATGTGATCGTCAACAAAAGGATTTTATAGGGGCTAATATCCAGTGGAAAGAAAATATCTTCATATCCCAATTGAGAACTAATTCACATCGTCTTCGGTGTGAAACAGGAAGATGGAAAAGACCTAAAGAGACATGGGAAGAGAGAGTCTATCTTTTGTGCATCTGGTGCAGGGTATTCAAAGAAACATTTCATGTTGGAGTGTAATGCTTATAAGGAAATTAGGGCCCAATTTTCTAGCAAAATGGCTACTGCATCCTTTTAAGATATTTTCAGCAAGAATACAGTAGAAAAAATAGGGGATCTAATTATCAAGCTCACCAACAGGAGATCTAAATGTCAGAAAGATCTTTAGGAAGATATTGTGTCCCATAGGTTGTCTTTGGTAGCCTCATGGACATTAAAATTTCTTCTACTTATTATTATATGTAAAAATAAGTAAAGGTGGTAGGGTACCCCTCCTCATAAAAAGTGGACTCCACCGATTAATGGGCCCCAACTGACAAATAGTGTGGTCCCACATCCAACTGTCAAAGACCAGAGGCTAAAAACTAAACCAACCCATTTGTATATTTATTCCACATGTGACTATCTGATTGGTCCACATGTCAAGCCTAAATCGGTCCAGTTCTACAAGTCCAGTCAACATGATGATGTTATCATTGTACCTATGCACATTTTTTCTTGTTTGGATTTTGCTTCGATGGGCCATAAATTTTGCATACAAATTCAGTTTGGCCCCATTCAAAATGCATTAGAAATATCTCGATGAAATATTTGTTATGTGTGTAGGTTCAGATAGATTGTAGAACATATGACCTAATATTATCTAGATATCCTCTAGATCAAACAATCACCAACTTCTCCCTTGTTCTTTGAGATAGAGATTGGAATCATATGGATTCCTTTCAAATATAATTTGAATTTGATGCACATCAATCATGATGTACCTTTTACTGAGTGAATGTTTTGAACCATATTCTACAAACTTATTTTTCCTAATTTGGAATGAAAAAACCTTCTAGATGTGTCATATAGACTTATTCTTGAAGATTACCATTGATAAAATTACTCTTCACATACATTTGTGTACTTTCCATCCAAATTTTAGAGCTAGAAAAAACATCATCATGATTATTTTAATCTTAGTCATGGGAGAAAGTATCTACTCATAATCAATGCAATATCTTTGTGCATACCCCTTTGAAATAGTGTTTCCTTTTTCTTTTCAAAACTATCATCTACCTTTTGCTTGGTTTCAAAAACCCATTTGCAACCGTCTGGATTCTTTCTCAGTGAAATATCTACAAGCTATCATGTTGTTTTCTTAATAAAGGAATGATATCTAGACTTAATGGATTCTTGTAAAGTTATTGATTCTAATGTTTCTTGAACCTTAACGAGTTCATTTGTTTCAAAAAATGTAATCATTAGGACCATATTAACATATTCTAATGTTTGACTAGGAGTTATTGCTATAGGAGTATATGTGTTTGGCACACCATCTAGTTTAGCATCTTTGATTAAATTTTAGATATATTAGGTGAAAACACCTTTTACCTTAAGAACCTCAACAACGAGGGCATTCCATTTACAGTCAATGGATACTTCCTAAAACATTATTTATAAGCATGATCCATCTCCCATGTCGCACCTCAGTGTGTAGAACTATGAGTAAGCTTGCGCCTTGTATATATTTTATTACTTTCTAGGTTAAATTTCCTTCCTTATTTTCCCTTTGCTTTTGTATTTTTCTTTGGTAGTTATCAATAACATTGTGTTCTCTTGTAAAATTGTTAGCATAGTTTGATCCCCCTCAGCGATCCCTTCACGTCATCATTCCAAATGTTCTTATTTCACCCCAAGACATTATTAGCGCACTATGTTGAGTTGAAAGAATGGTTGAAAATGCTTTGTTATAACAAGCATTTGGTTTTAGTAAATTTGGTGAGATACACAATGATTTTTGGTAAGTGCACTTGTTTTTTTTCATTTTCAGTATAAGTGTTTAATATTTATTTTAAAGTTGTTATGCAGACTTATAAATATCGTAGCACTCTAAGAGATTCATGCACACAATCACACTAATATTTACTTTCAGTAATATGTGAAGCAGAATCTCATTAGTGTATCATTAATCGGTCTTTAGCATCTTTCATATATGATTTATCACATATTTCTATAATTTAAATTACACACACATTTTTATGTAGGCAATCGAAAATATTTTATTTATTTTTGCAGTGTTCGGGCCAATTGTTAGTACCTGACAATTGACGAAAAATTGTATTGCACTGACTGAGTGAACCCTCCATATGTCTTATCATAGATGCAATACAATGTTTTTTTTTAGCTCACTACTAATTTTTATATAGTCGGCTCGTGTTACTCAATACTTATTTCATCGCATCCCACACTTGTTCCATACATCAATATGAATGTCGATGAGGGGAAACCCTAATCACTATCTTATTAGCTAAAAAAGAAACCCTAAACACAAATTTGCAACATATGGAACCCAAAATGCAATGCTTTTAACCTTGTAACCTATTAAGATTTTCCTCTTTTATATTTTGGCCCCTTTAAGGGAAAATTGCATCCATCTAAATAATGCAAGTGAGTTTGAGATGATGCAGTGGAGCACATATAACAAATATTATTTGGGTGGTAACAATCTAAGTTGTGAAATAGGTGTGGGACACACAAGTATTTAATTCCCACATTTATTATTTCCAACTTTGCATTCATGTTTTTCATCTTATCTAAAAAATTAAATGTCATCCAATAAAAAAATTCAACACTGTAAAAAATAAAATAAAATAATAGCAAAGCCCCCTTCCCCATTTTTCTTTCAAAATATTTCATTACATTCATTTTTGTAGGGTCGGTTTTTGGTGCAATACAACTTATGGACAAGTTAATGACATTGACTGAGTGAACCCTCCATGTGGCTTAAAATAAACATAATACACCGTTATTCATAAGCTCGGTAATATTTTTTACTTAGTTGAATCATGTTACTCAATAATTCTTTCATCATGTATCACACCTATTCCACAACTCAATAGGAATGTTGATGAGGGGAAACCTTGTCGCTTTATTAATAGCTAAAGAGAACCCATAATCACAAATGTTCATGAAATCAACAACATAACAAACCCTAACTATAAAATTACAGTTTTTAACATATGTAGACTTCACAATTAAAATAAAACTGCAAGTTTTCCTTTGAAGTATTCACTGATAACACCTTGCTTTCTAATATATCTCTAGACTATGTTTCCATGATAACTTGCACAACGTATCCCTTTTCTCTTTCAAACAATTGACAAAAAAACACATGCTACATATCTACCTTGTCGTAAGAAAGATGAGTTCCACAAAATGGTTCCACCCAATATTGAGTGTAGGATATGCAAAAAATGAGTTTGTTGAAAAGGTTTTAGAAACTTTCAAGAAAATGCAATTTGTGGGTGTACAGCGAAATTCCATAAAAGGTGGAGGAATATTGTCACATGTTGTAGTTGCAATGGCCTAATCCGACATGTATTCAAAATGTGTAAGCATAGATAAGGCACTGACTATTTGACCGACTGCTGACATCTTCCGCTTAAAGACAATTCTGAAGGATTAGCGTCTAAGAAATAAATAAACAAGGGATCCCATACTGGTATGTTCTATACATGATCTTGAATTTTAACATATTTAGTTTTTTCCTTTATCTTATTTATTGTGATAACATTCTTATCCACAAACTGAAAAAATCCAATGGAGGAACGTGTCACTTAAAACTTGCTTCACAAAAGGGCTTGAAATTCGTTTAGTAGTTGGTAATATTAGGATTGTCCAAGATGAACATGGCTTTATAAATGGTAGCTCCTGTCATGTAGTGCTAGATTTTGGCATTCAATGTTACATGTCATAATAAAATTACTTGACAATCTATAAAATTATATGGATGTCATTTGGTGTTCAAAATTTAATATACATGTCAAATTTATTTTTTAAATAACTATTACAAAATACATAAATTGACTTAAATTTTACATCCACAAGATTGAAAATAAACTTAAATGACTTTTTAAATTTAAATATGATATGAATAATTATAAAATTAAATGCATAATATTTATAAATCTTTAACAAAATATAAACATCATGCCAAATAAAACATCACTACAAATTTAATTTAGATAAATTGAGTTTATCAAAGAACAAGAAATTACATTGATCAACCATGCTTTCACAAATTATTTTGTGACCTTCTTTATTTTTCCCCTCTCCAAATGTCATACACTTTCTCCCATTCTATCATAGAAGGGCCAAGTCCATTTAGTGATAATCGCATAAGTGCATCCAATGTTTCTTTTTCTAGCTTTGATCTTCTTATATCTTTAATCATGTTTTGCCTTGAAAATCCTTGTTTGCATGTTTTTGTACTTACAATAATCACAAGTGTTTCCTACCATAGTTTTAACATGTTTGGAAAGTTGGTTTTTCCAACTTTTAGAAATACAAAAACCCCTCCATGATTCTCTAACAGAAAATCCCTCACACTCTAAGTAAAGTGTATCAATAAATTGATGCAACTCTTGTTTACAAGACTCAATGTCAAATGATGGCATGTCCATCCCTTCATTACAAACAGTGCACTATAAATGTTGGAAAAGTTTTTCAAGCCAACACATTGAATTATTTTCTCTAACTGAAACATCATGTGAATAGTGTGAGGGACTAAACAACTTCATTGCACTACAAATAGAAATATTGATAAAAACTTGCATTTAGATAATCTATTAGTCTTTGAACACAATCTTTTGTAAGTTGTATGAAAATTTGTAATGTGTCATTAATATAAGGATTGAATCATTACTTTTATGTATCAGGAGTATCACCATGTGCATTAGGAATAGATGTGTAAAGCAATTTATGCTTGTGAACAATTTGAGAAAGACAGTTTTCTTAATAGCTTACAGACAATTTGCATCAGATATGTTCAATTTTATTATTTGACATTTTTTAAAGTTAATTGGTTCTCAATTTAGAATAATTGTAAACATATTTATGCATCACTCTATATGCCAAGTTGCAACTATAATAATTTTATACGGACTTTGTTTTTCTTTGTAAAATTCTCCCATAGTTGTGTGAATTTAATTTAATTTTGGATAATAGATTGCACTAATCAATTTCATAGTTTTTCACAAATTCAATTTTCCCCATAAATTCAATGTTACACTAATTAATTTGAAGATCCATAAACATAATTAAATTTTATGAGAATTTTAAAAAAATTATTTCAAATTAAAATTTTAAAAAATGAAGAAAATGCTAGAAATGACTCACTCAAAATCTGTAACGTCTTGATTTTTATAAGCTATTATGATAACATCTTTTCATGATGTTGTAACTGTGGAAATGAGGATAATTATGTTAAGATATATCTTTTAATCTTAAAAAGAATGTGTTATTAAGCTAGACCCTTGTTTACTGTAATTTGTTTACTTGGGATGGAGGTTATTATAACTTGTGTTTTGCAAAAGTGAGACTGCAGACTTGCTTGTATGATTGATGAACTCTTATTGTTGATTGACAGCACACCTTGAATCAATTCCATTGATCCAAGGTATGCTGTGACCTTCTTTGAGATCGCTTTGTCGATTTATTTTCTATAAGGAATGAATTCTGAACCAGATTGAAGGTCGTTATAAATTTTACAGAACCTGGTTACAGGTATAAATATTCGGTACCTTGATGCCAATGGAAAAGGTTCGATTTTCAAACTATATACAAATAGTAACGCCAGACAGTGTAAGACTATAAGAGTGTTGGTGCAAGCGAACAAAGTTTAGATATGTTGGGCATGGAGTGAATGTCCTGCATAATCTGAAGGTGAACGTAAGTTGTAAAACTTACTAAGGAACCTATTAACTAAAACACTAAGGGGTTAAGCCCTAACCTATGACCTAACAACTATCCTAGGTGGGTTTGATAAATTAAAACAACCTAAACTAATACTAACCTAAGAAGGGGACCTATGGACCCATGTTGATGAAGCGGATAAGAAGGGAAAGTGGGAAATTTATTAGGACAATAAATGATGTCCTTGCAGTTTAAACGCCAAGTTTGGCGGGAACATGGAAAAGTTGGAGACATCCAACTAGCTATGTAGCTAAGATGGAAATAGCATGCAAAACTTAAAAAAAATGAAACTCGCCAACCCGAGTCAGTGATGGCGTGGAAATAAAAAAAAAGGTAATGCATTCAATGGTCTTGGTCTTAGCGACCAGCTCGCCTTGGAAAGGGGATAGAGGAAATTTTGGTGGTCATTGTGTTCTTTCGAGTTTTGAGACTGCTCTGCATTTCTTTCATGGTTCTTTCAAACCTGTTATTATTCTGGTTATAGTTGTTGTTGTTTTGAGTAGCCACGGCTATTTTTGGAGTCTGTGGAAGTTAGGAGATTGTTGGGAGATCCTTGTTGTTGTCGTCGTGGAGAAGAATAGCTCCTGTGGGCACGGTTTTCTTCAAGCCACGAGAAAAATTACAGGCATGTTGAGCCCTTCTCCTTAAACCATTTTGCTCTTTCTTAAGCATCTTCATTAAAAGAACTCTGCTCTTATGTTGGGTGTTTTTGTAAAATGGAATTGTTGATTCAATTAATGTGATTTTTGTGTTGATATCCCTGTTGGGAATGAACACGAATTGGGTATTTCTTTGCAACGTGAGTAAATGAAATAAATCTATCCTTGTTGTATGAGTTTTGTTGACAGTGTTAGGTATTCGTTCCTATTACCCATTATGGGTTTGAGTTGATGAATGTACTAGCCGTGTGAGTATTGTTTTTTGAGTTTTGTGCATTCTTGTAAAAAAAAAGGAATGATAAAATGATTCAGTGTGACCTCTGGTTTGAGCTGTCATTATAAAATGAACACGATTTGGGTATTCTTGTTGCATTTTGAAGAAAATGAGGGTTTCCTTACTGAAATAATTAATGAAATGAGTTTTCTCTTTCTGTTGTTTTGATTTCTGAAAGTAATGGTAATAGGGTTTCATTGTGCATTATGGGTCGATCTTGTTGAAGGTAACAACAATGTGCAAATTGTTGTCTATGATTTGTGTGCGCTAATGGATATGGAAAGCCGTAAAAATGCTTGACAAGACTTTGTATGACTGTTTCTCTTGTCATATTACAGCGTATGGCGTATGAATCCTTCCAGGGAACAATAAGATCATAGTAGCATCTTTACATTGTTTGTTCTAGTTTGATATGATGCTCTACCTGCTTGTTCTTGGTATTAGTATATGACTGTTTGGAAAGAAGTTATGAACTGAATGGGAACATGGAAGTCAATCTATAGAATGGATTGGGTAGAACATACAATTTATATTTTGTGTCTAGTTGAACTCAATGATATATATATATATATATATATATATATATATATATATATATATATATATATATATAATTTACGGATTGAAAATTCTTCATTGTTTTCATTAAAACAGAATATGAGTGGATTTCTTACTTTGGTGTTTGGAAAGTGAATTCTTTTATTATTACGATGAAAGTATGATTTGTTGTTGTTTTACACTCTTACTTGTTTATATCTAGACGAGAATGTCCGTTGGGTGAAAAAATAAAAAGGAAATGACTTTAATTAGAGGTGTCGTTGATACTGAAACTTACGGACCAGATGCCAATGAATTCTAGAAAACTTTCTGGAATGGTAGATTGTAAGTTGTAATTTCTAAATTATAATTGTTAGAGAAAATCATCCTATGGGGAAACAGGTTGGCACTGAGTAAGTTGATATTCAACTAAGCAAGGAGAAGAGGTAATATGATACCCCTTTTATTTGAATATTGACTTCAATTACTTTCTCTTTTGGTTGTTATCATTGATGGATATCACTTCTGGTTTAAATTATTCAGTACAGTTATGATGAAAAGAAAGAGAACATTGGATGGATAATTTGAAGTAATGATTATTTCTTCTCTTATTCAGTTGAAATTATATATTTGATATTGAAGGAATTTCTTACTGCCTTAGGTGTAAGAATCTGCATTTAATTTTTGTTATCCTTCTTTTCTGATTTGAAAGAAGTGTTATGCTGTTTGATAAATTTTGAGAAACGACACCAGTGTTTTCATGGTGAATGACTACTTTTCTCTTCTGCATTTGATTGTTTTAATTTAAATGAGTAGTACGAAAGGGAAGAAATTTTGTTTGAGTTCTTAGTTAATATTCATCTCTCGAAATTTCAACTATTACAAGGGAATGGAATTGATAGCAATTACATTGGAACAACATTATATACATATGTGTATTAAGTTCTTACAGATGTTTTATTCTGGAACTATTTAGAGGAAAGTACTTTTTGTAGTAATTATTTGTGAGAAAGTTAGTAAATCTTTTTGTCTGATTGTGATGGTAATTAGATGATTGGGTTGTTAAGTTGCTCATCCTTATCAGTACTTAATTCGTAGATGATGTCCATCTCAATTTATTAATGTTTCATAAAAGAAGAGTTCTTTTATTGAGATAGTTAATTAAGAGCACCTCATTTTAATGATAAGTGCTTAATATGCTCTGTTCGATGAACTGACCCATGCAAGTAAATTTTGCAGATGGTTCCTTGAGTAAAAACGAATACATGTTGTTTTCTTATGCTTCCTCTGAGTAGCTAAGGATGGATTGTATTTGATAGTTTATTATTCCTCTATGAGGAAATGGGAAAAGAAGAAGTTGCATTCTTCTTCCCTTATGTGTTGTAATGTTGTTGATATAAATAAAGTTCAGTTGTACGGAATGGTAAATTGTATAGATTTTAAATCTCAAGGATTGAATACAAGGAAAGGTGTGATATTTTAATGACTGTATCACTTTAAAACTATTTGAATAAGATTGAGAATATAATTTTATTCATTGATTTGGAATTATTCAAATGATAGTTGATAGATTTTAAAAGGACATAATATCTATTCTTTACTTGAATACAAATTTTAAGTTGGAATGTACAATTAATTCATACTTGGGTTAATATGAATCTTAGATTGACATTGAAAAATATTTAAGTGAATATGAATTCTCAAATGAACGATATTTGGAACTGGTGTATAAGCTAGTGAATATAAATAAAAGAGACAATTGAATCTTGTACTCTGATTTCATTAATATCCTCGAAATGTTTAATTCAGAGGATATTCGGTATGAGGAAACATATCTATTCGTAACAAACCTTAATTGAAGTAAGGTTATGGTGATTAAATGAATATATTCATTTGGAATTAGGCCTCATTTAAATGGCGTCTAATAAGATGGAATTCAGAATTTAAATACAGTCGCAGATAAATACTTGGTTAAGTTTAATAGGTTGAACTTACTACGTTAAGCTGTAGTGGATTGTTAGTTTGAAGCTTGAAGTAAAGAACCAATACGGAAATATGCAATCCTTCGGTATGAAGGAGTAAACGTATATTAAGCTATAGACAAATTAAGCCTCTCTCTTAGCTATGCAACTGTAATGAGCAAGAGGTTAAAGGATCAGCACGGTTGCTGAAAATTGATCTTAAATATTTAAGATTATAATCCAATCACACTCAAGCTGGATGTGTATTCCTTGATGAGAGGATTCCGTAGGACCTTGACACACGCCAGCTGCAATCTAGTGTCTTCATGAAGGTGGGGCCTTCCTGATGACACAATGTTGTAGCTGACATGTTACAATGCCCTCCCGAATCAAATCATCAAGTTTACATAATTTTGGACCAAGTTACTTGGATGAGGATAGGAATGTGACCGTGTATACGGGGTGACTCCTGAGGACTAAAGGTAACTAGACACATGCTGTCGTCTAGGGTCGACACGGTATGTCTGCGTACCTTTAGTCACCACGAATGTCTTCCTATACTCTTTCATATTGCTAGTTGGGGTTAGAGCTTAACCTTGGACAGAAGGACTGACAGGGGTCAGAAAAGACCATTCTAGATAACAGACGAAGTGAGGTGAATGACGTATTCCATTGAGGCATATAACGTCTGGGAATATGATCATGCAAAGCATGTGAAAATCTTTGGCCAAAGTATCGCAAGTTGCTGGTTGCATTGTCCTAATCACCCAGTTTAAGAAGCAGGATATCAGATGAATATCAGTAACAGATATTTAGATAGGCCTCTTAAATGGAACACTTCGGTAACCGGAAACGATAAAGAGTACCCTGTATACTTAGTATACAATGCATCGATTAACATGAAGGATCGGTAAGTCACCGAGTCATGAAATGAGAGATCGCTGAAACTCCGAGCCATAAAATGGGAGATCAGTAGTTCTTCGAGTCATTTACAGCAGCATACGATATCTGTTATATGATTGAATGGAAATGAATGTGTGTTCCATATTGTAAATATGCGAACAAAGAACATTGGTTTTAAAAGTAATTGTGTGATCCGAATTACATTAATTGGACAGAGAACAATTATTAAAACTTGGTCATGTGTTTTGAATTACATAATTCAGAACAGAGAACGTTATACATAAAATATAAAATAAAAAAATTTCCCTTGTTCTAGTATCTTAAAATGGGGATGTTACAAAATCACTGGTTCAAACATAGTGAGGATTATGTACAAGAATGTGTACTCCAGAATATTAAGATACTTCCATGGACGTAGTGCCTTATCCATTGCAAGCTACATAGTCTGTCAAATTACAAGCAACATTTCTTGCGAATAGACCAAAACGAGTGCATCACAGTCACACTATCACACACATTTATTTTACACACACACATCACACACACACACACACACTTTACACACACACACATTACACATCACAATAGAACTTAGAAACACAGCCACACTAAGAAAGGGAAAATACACAGCTAACAGGAAAGGGAAATTACACATATGTTTCTATTTTATCCCCTGATGATATGAAGGTGGGGGAAAACCTTCATTAATCAGATACTTAATACAATTTCAAATATTGCCCCCTGCGAGGCACATTCTAGATAGATACCATTCTCAGATATGAAAGATATAAAGTGTTATGAACCTCACAAATTTATAATGTGTCGTGTAATTTGAAATGTTTTATCCGAAGGCCATTTCAATGAGTAACAATATGTTCCCAGTGCTTATGGATTACATGAATTGATATATGATTAAGTATTACATGCACGTTGTGAATAGGTTAAAACAGACACCATATGCACAAAATATAACATGTGCACTATTAACAAGTAGATGGCAGGCACATATACCCATTGTGGTTTATAATGAACAACCAATTGACCTATATGAAAGTCGACCAGTGGAAATGTGCAATCTTATCACATACTAAAGGATCAAGTTCCCAAATTTTAGTGTCTAGTCTTCGACCAGAACATGTGCAATACAACTAGGTTGCAATAGTGGGATCTACTCTTGTTTCGAAAGGAGATTCGATCATCATATTATTATTGGTGGTGTCAATTATCCCATTTGCACTATGTTATTTGGTACATTTTCTAGTTGACACATGATAGGATCAAAGGAGGACAAGTGGCACTTTATAGGTAAAGTCACATTTCACATTCTCCAAGCACCACCTAGCCGAGACACATCAACAAACCGAATGTTCCAAGTCAACAACACGGCCAACTTATTTGACGAGTTTTATGCACTATCCATGCCAACGTGCCAACAAGCCCAACTCATCAACTCGCGATGTTAACCAACTCATAGGCTGATCCAGATAGGCTCACATGTTACTCAAACATCCCAACTGAGCTTGACATGTGGAGTTACCCCCATCATTGGAAAAATAGATGTGGATGTGGACAAAGCCACATTGAAATATATCCACAACAGGGTATTTAAAGCCTTTTCGATAGCCCCACACATATCATGTGGGATATACTCCCATCCATAATAAAAATGGAAGCTACCTTGGGGGGACTAAACTACGAACCTTGTGGAAAAAAGATAAGCCGCCCACCCAACTCACTTGTGACTCACAAGTAGTGTTATGGGGGCAAATTTCTATTTAAATAGGGTCAATTTCTTACTGTGTAAGCTAGTGGATAGCTCCAACTTGATGGCCATGGGGAGATTATCACTCGATTTTATATTTTTTTAGCTTTATTACAAGGATGTATGTGTAATCTTGGAGTACACTTCATGAAGGAGTTTTAGTCTTATGGAGTTCTTCAACACATTTTTCGAGAAATTGGACTCCGTTTTGAGAAAGAAAACCTTGTTGAGCCACATATGTATTTGGAGACGTTTGTTTATAGGGTTCAAAGTCTTCACAATTTTTTTTAAGCTCTATTTACAGGGGACAGGGTCTATTAATCACTTTGTTTGTTGTATGGTACTTGTAAGTTGATATTTTAATAGATCGGATTGTGTTTTTAGTGATCTTAGAGACATAGTCAACTCGTGAACTTTGTTATCACATTGTTGTGTGTTTCAGTTTCGCATATGTATTTTTTTATTTTAATGCATATTTAAATTATTTTGATGCAATAATCACACTTTTACAACTTTCACGGGAAATTGTATTTGATCAACTTGAATTTGTAACTAGAAACAAATGAGTTAAAAGAAATTTTGATTCAGTTTTTAAACACATTTAAATCAGTTTTGGATCATATTTTTTGTCAATTCTTATTCATTAAAATCGGGAAAATGATTATTTAAAGTATCTATTTTTGGTAAACTATTTATACACGGGGTCAATGTTAGTTTACTAGTTATAGGTGTCAATAAAGATTTATGATAGTCAAGAGTTATTTGTGTATAGAAAAATTATAAATTCTTTGATGCTTAAAAAACATATTTACCTGTTGAGTATAACGGACATATTTCACTGGAGGATGGAGGTATTTGGAGGCATCTAAAAGGTCTAATCAACGTATAATCACCGTGCAAAATCCAACACTATTGTCATGTGCCATCTAACCACATTTCGTGACTCCATGGTGACTTGTTTTTGAGTTGTGTAAGATTTCAGTTTTCCGTTATGCGTGGTCGATCAAATGTCCCGATGCTAGAAAAAAATTGCGTAGGAGAGGCAAATGGACTATCAGAGATCCTCTGACTGCGATGATCCTTTGACTATTTGTACTTCATTAGGAAGATGAGTCGTGTCAATGAATACGTTCATTAGCAATGATGATCATGTGCAAAAAAATCTCATAGGACGCTACTAAAAGATTCCAGTCGCCTATTATGCAATATGATATGATTCACTCTTAATTAGTGTCAACCTTGCTTTGATGAACTAAGTGTCCAAGATTTCACATCGATGGGGGGATTCATGATACCACATCATTCCTGCAAACATTCATGTGACCAAATTGGCTAGAGTCAAGGGCACACTTCCAGTTCCAGTGAAATTTACTTGCTATTAGTTGAGTTTGAGATCTGAAAAGTGTGCAGTGATCAACAATAGTGACATATACATTAAGAACATTACGGGAGATTCTACATAAGATGTAATGTGGAATATTTCCAGTGTGAGTTTTCTTGTTTCAATTTTTAATGCAAGTAAGATTGATTTGATTCCTATATACTTCCCTGATTTACAATCATAGTTTGGGTGAATAATTTGCAGCCATGGAATAAGTCAATGTCCTGGATCTTGAAAAAGGTTTGTGGGAGATTTCCACATTTTTAACTCACACGAGGTGGATCAGTTGATGGAGCCTCATCTCACGTCAAGGTTTGTGGTAAACACCATGAAATTTAAAACCATGGACAGGATAAGAATTTTCCCCATTTCTTTTGTGGCAAGGTCATTTGATTTCACATAGTAGGACATGCTTCATAGGGCCAATGATCAGTCCCCTACAGACTGAGAGTGTGAATGTTTATCTAGCATGTAGACATGAAGGGGGGGGGGAATGTTAGGAATTTAGCATTTACATAGTTAGATATTTATTGTTATGGTAAATGCTCGATAATGTTAGTGGGTGATAGTTTGTTAGACGTTACTCAATTGTTTAGTTCATCATGTCCCATACTTGTTCCATAACAACAATAGGAATGTTAATAAAGGTGGAAACCGTCATTAGGATATTTTGAAGGACTATAATATCTAGCATGAATATAGGACATTTATAAACGCTATATATTTGTATGTTTTTGGTCGAATTAATAAGTGAGCACAGAGTTCTTATTATTTTGTATGTAAAACTAGTGTTCTACCTTCATTCCATTTTAGTAAATATTTTATATAATATTTTTCATGTGTCTGGCCTTTCTTATCCATACCTGGCAATGAATTGCATTCTACCTATTCACATTATTTCTTACATCTAAGATTGAGATGCCACTAGTGGATCATTTAATTCAAACCCATATTCTTTGGGTGGGAACAATCCTTAGCTGTGTACTCAGGTGATGGGAAATATAATTCTTCCATATTACCACATATGGATGATCTACATAAACTCGCTATATTACCTTTGTCAACTTATGTGCTCTTCAATTAAATCTCCTCATCATTTTCACAATCTAATAGTTATTCAACTGTCAAATAATATAATATGTTCCTTTAAGCAAAGCCTCTCCTTTCCACAAATGTGCTAAGACTATGTTTCCTACTTGAAATACTTCATTACGTTACAGTTGTGTAGGGCTAATTTTTTCATTTTGTTTATCATGCCATTACAAATTATTTATGATTTATTGTGCACTTGACCGATGTGACATCCCTCCATGTGATTTACAAAATATTCAACATCAATTCACTTCTAGTTTGCATAAGCTCATGATCACTATTTTTTAACTAGTTGAACTCGGAGTATACACAATATGGAGTTTTTTCATCATGTCCTGCACTTGCTCCATGAATCAACTAGGAATGTATTATGATGGAGAAAAATCGCTTTATTACATAGCTAAAGAGATCCCATGTATCATAGATTATGTGCATGAAATCGACAACACTTTAATGAAATTTCCTAGACTTCTATGTAACAACCTATGATCTATCCATCACATTTGTGGACTGGTCGAGTATTAAGTAGATCAAAACCTTGCAAGTTTACTCTAATCCATAATTTTCATTGATAACACCTTCCCTATTAACTTAAATATCTCTAAACTATGTTGCCATGATGACCTACACATTCTTAGAAATTAATGTAATTAGAAAATCTCCTTGACAAAAAAGTTATAAAATATTACATATGTGTCACTTATCTTCCTAAGAAAGATGGATTCTACAAAATGGTTCCACCCAATATTATCCTCTCTCATTTACTTCCCTCCATCTAATCCCCTTTTCTTCCCCACTATTCCTCTTTTTATATTTTGCTCCCAAAAATTCAACCTCATCTTAAAATACCCTGCCATTGCTTGTATATAATTAATGGAAAACCACTCTCCCCATTTACAATCACTACACTTTAAATCAAACATAAATATATTATGTACTTATTTCTAGTTTCACAAGGCAAACACATCTATCATTATATACACATCATCAAATTATTATTGGACCATACAATTATTATTGGACCACACTGACATATATACATTATGAAACTATTTTCATTCCAAACTAGTATATATACATGATGCATGCATTATACGGTCACTCGGGTTCCACGTAGATATGGACATATACACAACCATCACACCATAAAATTATTATTGAACCACACTGACATAATGATACTATTTTCATTCCAAACGGGCATATATACATGATGCATTCATTATGCGGTCACTCCGATTCCACGTAGACACAGACATATACACAACCATCATATATAGAATATATACGTGGAAACAAATATACACACGATTTCAATTCCATTTTCTCTCTCCTCCAACTGATTTCAGTGCTTCTCCATTTGCCTTCACTCCGCAAAACAAGATAACCAAATTCCAGCGATATTTTACAAGTCAAAAATAGAAAATCTTGTTATGTATTATAACCCATCGTGATCTCCAACAAAAACTCAACAAACAAACAGAAACAAAGGCTCACAGACCTTGATTAATGGTGGATGCTCCTAAAGACTTGCCTCTTCTTACTTCTTCATACAACCCTGAAAATTTTCCCAATCTCCTGAATATGCTGTTATTCAGGAACGCCTCAGACTTCCCAAGAACATATTCAGGCTCTTCTACTTCAGGAATCTCTTTCCTCCTCTTTTTGTTCACCATCACATTTGGAGAAGTGAGGAGCTCCCTCATGCCACAGAAGATTCCCACAGAAGTGGACATCAACATGGCTCCAAAGGTCATATAAATAGGAACATAATCCCCTCTCAAATACCTGCAAAATATAAGAATTTTAGAGTTCTAGAAACAATTCCAAGACATTCAAGAAAACCATGCAACGAAACATACTTCTACAACCAACCAAACACTATCGACTGATATAAAGATCATGGTATACTGAATTAACATATACCGAGTTTATATGTTCTCACGGACAAAACCTAATCAATATGCAATTGCATTTATATATATATAAAAGAAAAATTTAGTGTTCTTGAAACGATACATCACTCAATCAATCTTTGTATAATTACAAATTTTCAGTAAAACAGAACAAACAAATATACTCATTCACACCTAATCAACTGTTATATAATCAAAATTCAATAACTATTGATATATAAATCTAAGTGCATGGCTCTTGAAAGCTGAACTAATTTGTAAGAATAACCAACCTTTGATATTTGGTAGAGCTTGCAGCCATATTTGCTTAATTTTCTCTCGAACAATTACTCTGCTCAGCTGTAGATGGGTTCTGTTAAGATTCCAGTTTTTCCTGGAGTCTTCTTGTTCGTTATGTATATATATCACATTTATGAAACTCTCTCGAACTTACTGGAATTCTTTTATATCTGATTTTAAAAATTGCAGGGATTTTATTCAGCTTGATGGAAGATTTTGTAGGAATTTTATTTAGTTTGAGGAAGGTCCTAGAATTCAAAGGAACTTTATTAAAAATAAAATCAATTAAGACGTAAAAGGGAATAAAGTACTTTTATCATCGATGAGTGTGTCTTCGTGTTAACCAAATACTTATATTTCACATCCGTGCTTTAGTGATTTCATTGTGATAGAGGCATATGTGCAATTCTTGAAGCCAAGCAATTTCCTTTTATTGCCAAATGTATACATAGTAAAAACATATATCGTAAATATATTTCACATCCATATTTCATTGATTTTATTTTGAGGGAGCCATGTGTGTAAAAACCAAGCAATTTATTTTTTATTTTTTTTGGAATTATAGAGGAATCATTACATATTACAATTTAGCAGTCTCTATCAGTCTCGTTATTATTAATCCCGGTGTAAGGAGGGGACCACCAGGTGCAAAAGTTTCACATCGCTTTCGTTCAGTTGAAGTTTAGGTTTCGTACTGCCTCCGTACAACTGGGGTACACTTAATACCACCTTCGTACAATCGGTGAACACTCAGGGACGTTGGTCGGACTACTCCAACAACACCTTTGTACTGTTGTCGCACACTCAGGCACAAAGGTCAGACTTAATGTTGCCAAAATTAACACAAACTCATTACACTGCAAATATCTTGAACTCAAAGAAAATAAATCTTCTTCATTATTGAATCATGAATTACAATGCTTCATAAATAGGAAAACAACTCCCAACTTGAGTTGTCAAGCAAACTCTAACTAATTTTGACTAAATCTATTCTAGGTGGCGGAATTTACTAGGCACCGAAATTGCCACACATCTTCTACATGCCTAAATTAGAAGAATTTCCAACTTTCTAACCTACTATGCATTTAAGAAACTAAAATTTACTAATGCCCTAAAATAGGAAAAAACCCAATCACAACTTAAATCCTAATTTTTGGCACGCAAACTAAACTCCCATCTACAAGTTTAGTAGAAAGAGAGGACTTGCATCCGAAGCTCAAAGAAAGAGGTCAAACATTTCTTGTGCTCCACGAGAACCCATGTTTGGTCTGGGAAATCTCCAGTTCCAGCTGTCATCATTTAATGCTCTTTGACTTTGTGGAAATACAGTGACATTCTCTATGAAATTCATGATTTCTAGGTGAAATTAAATATCAGAGAAGAAAGTGGTTAGCTCATCTTGACCAAATTGGAAATCCTAGAAAGATGAGAAATATATTTTTAGGTATCGACCAATATAAAATTTCTGGTGAATGCATAGAAAAATGTGAAATCAAGCCGAAAATAGCAAGAGAAAATCTGGAGTTAGCTGTATTCATTTAATGAACCATATTTTTAGGAGACCACTCAGGAAAATTACATAGCATGCAAAATGAAGTGTTGGAATGGGTCGATTAACAATATAGAGGAAATTTGATACCAATACGGAAGTTGTTCAAGTAAGAAGATGATGCATTCAAGATAAAGAATCTACAAAAGAAAAGAGAAAAGCAAAAGAGGAGAAAACAGATGAAGTGTTGAAGATACATCAGATGAGAAGAGAACCAGTGCGGTGGATTG
Source organism: Taxus chinensis (assembly GCA_019776745.2). Lineage (NCBI taxonomy): Eukaryota > Viridiplantae > Streptophyta > Pinopsida > Cupressales > Taxaceae > Taxus > Taxus chinensis. The sequence goes on from CM034149.1 coordinate 3,441,736, forward strand.
ATTGAGAAAGAGAGTTTGAATCAGATGAACATAAGAGAGTGACAGAGAAAACATAGATAGATACAAAAAAGTGATCATAATCTATTGTGTAAGCAATTTTGATTCTAAGTGATCAATGTATATATAATAAATTGTATTTTTAAGTGGGTGTTTAGATTATAGGGGTGGGTGCTCCTTGCAAGTGGGTGTTTGCTAAAATTTTCCAAGTGGGTGCTCAGTTTATCTTCAAGTGGGTGCTTGAAGAATCTGAAGTGGGTGCTTCAGGGGTTGAGTGGGTGCTCAACCGAAACCTTTGTAATCTTTGGAATTGGTGTTCCTAATAAAGCCTTGGTTTCAAGTGTGTTTTTCTCCCGAAAGGGTTTCCCACTATAATTTATGTATTATATGTTATCTTGTTTGGCATCTGTTTATTTAAATGCTCGTGGTATATTGTTGAACTCCACTAAAGAACTCTAAATTGAAATTATTTCAAAAAAATTAATCCGCACTTATTCACCCCCCCCTCTTAGTGTTTGTGATCTCTAACAAATGGAAGTGTTTTGTGAGGAGGATGTTATGATGGATGTGGAGATAGATATGGGTGGGGAGTCACATATAATGATGATTGGTGTGGTAGGTGTAGATATGGATGAATAAGTAGATGTGGTTAGAGTGGATGTGGGTGGAATGGTCATGGGTATAGCTGATGTCGATATAATAGATATAGGGATGGGTATGGATGTAGGTAATAATGTAAAAGAGTCTGGAATAGTCATGGATGTGGTGGATGAAGTAATGGTAGGTGCAAGCGATGATGTTAACTCTTGTATTAGAGAGTTGATTGTGTGGGCATTGGGTGCCTAAGATGTAAGAGGAGTATGATTATTTGGTGGATGATTGGTAAAAGGTTGATTGAAAACATAGAGAGGTTGATTGGGAGGTGCATTGGGGTTATCTAATTGAAGGTCAGCATGGTCTATGAGCCATTGTACAAAATCTTTAAAATTGTGGCATTTATTAATGTGTGACCACTGAATTGGTGATATTTGAAGTAGTGCTCCTCATAATACCATGTGGGTTTAAGACGTGAGTTGTCAAGAGGTCGGATAGGGGCAAGTTGGATGAGATGCACAACCATTAACTTGTTGAAAATGGAGCTGTAGGATTCCTCGAGAGGGGTATAGTTATGAGTTGGTCTAGGAACCCTTTGCGGAGGCTCATTGTGGGATGTAGATGCAAAATAATATTTAACCACGATGGCATTGGCTGTGTTTTTGGATTTTTCACCATGGGTAGATGACTTAGCAAATTCAGGTTCTGGTTTATTAGATCAAAGTTTGACTTGATCTTGTTTAAGGGCACGAAGTCCAATTTTATGAGCCATGGTGAATGCCTCTTCAAAAATTTGGAAGGATTAGATCTGAAGAGTGGAGGAAATATGCTTCCCACAAGACCGTGAAAATACTTCGATTAGTTCGGTCCGTGGAAGGGAGAACGATAATCAATTGATTATGTCACGCCATCTAGTGGTGAAGTGTGTAATAGATTCATCATCAACTTGTCTAATGGCGTAGAGGTCTATAATGGTGATTTTATGCATAATGTTGATAGAAAAGTTCTTTAGGAATAGTTGCATTATTTGAGTGAAGGAGAATAAGGAGTGTTGGGGAATGTCGTTATACCAGTCCAAAGATGGTCCGACCAATGACATAGGGAAAGTAGGGAGCATAATATCTTGTTCATGAGCAATAAGGTAACATGTGTGCCTAAAGCCATGGAGATGTTGTTATGGTTCCTCCTTACTGTTAAACTTGCAAAATTTGGGGAGCTTTCAGTGTGGCAAATAGGATTTTATGAGAACTATGGATTGATGGGTTTTTTGTAAATATGTTCATAAGAGAAGGTGGTTTTAGACCCCAACGTAGCGGCTTCAAGATTGGCCATTCTGCTTAGTAAAGCGTGAAGAGGGTTAGTAGATGTGTGATGATTAGAAGTAGATGGATGAGATTGTGGGATATAGGAGGTAGATGGGTGAGGTTGCAGATGAGATTGATATTGTTGTGGATAAGTAGGTGTTTGAGGAGGTGGTTGATAAGGGGGAGATTGTTGAAGGGATATCATTGAATGGGTTGGAAAATAGGACATTGTTGAGAGGTAGGGATGTAATTATATGGATAAGTTTGCATTATTTGTTGTTAAGATATAGGGATGTTGGATTGACCTTGCATGGGATGAGTGGAGATGTAGGTATAGGGTTGTTAAGAGGTTTGAATAGATTGGTTAGGGAAGATGTAGCAAAAGGAATTTCTAGTGGAGGTTGGTGACTTTTGATAGATTCTAATGGATGAGAATGTGAATTGATGACATTCATGTGGACATGGAATATAAAGATGGGGAGTGAAGCGTGATCATGTTGTTTAAGTGGTGGAGGAATAAAATGGGTGTCTTGCAATGTTTGGGTAGGTGCACTAAAGATGATAGTGGTTGAGGAAGTGATGGGGATGGACGGATTGGGTGTGGTGTTGATACAAGGCATGTTAGGAGGAATGGGGACCACCAGTTGAGTGGATTGGTGAGCTTGGGGGATTGTAGAGGAAGATTGATGGGAGACTAGTTCTCGTTGCACCATGTCAAAATCATTCATGGATCTTGGGAAGAAGACAAAAAGTTGTGATGTGAGGACTTGGGTGGATTCATGGTGATACTGATAGGCATAAATTTTTTGAAGAGGGGGTCTGTCGATGAGGAGATTGGCAGACTTACAAATGAGGTAATCACGCAAAGAAATGGGATTGACATCAAGAATCTCTTGGAATTCCACACATCCATGAGGTATGGTATGAGGGTCAAAAGTCTCTAAGGAAACAATAGATGGGGTGTAGCCAGTCTAGAAATAATGGAAACAAAGGGGTTAGTCTCAACATGGGGGTTGTTTTGGAAAACTTGGGATTCATGGAGAGGAGGAATGGAAACTGTAGGTTTGTAAATTATAGAAGAAGTGACCAAGGGGGTGGAAAAGATAATAGAAAGAGATCAAGTTTGTTGGGAAGCAATGTTGGATGTAGGAATGTTTTTGAATGACATGGCTTGTTCCATTCTTCTTGCTCGAGAACGTGTAATAATGGGAATGAAACAATAAAACAAGAAAATTGCTGATTTTTAATATTCCAAACAAGTCATGCAATAGATTTTTAATTATCTTGATTATTAAAATAATTTGAGAAAGAAAATACAATGGAATCAAAGGGGAACCTAGGAAATGGCCAGACTATGGATGGTTTCAGGTTGGTTTGGCTGACGTTCTCGATATACCTAAAGGTACGTGAGGCTTAAATCTGTGATGACTACCAATACGAGGCCTAATATTGGGGCCTACCACTGCACTTCATATACCACAACAATAAGGGAGTCGAGCACTTAGCCAATATTTTGAAGTTTGAATACACTGCAAGGTGTTGGATGAGTGTTTAAAAACACTCTTAAGTGAATTACAACATATGGAATCGAGATGGTTTACCAGTCTTACAAACATGGTACTTCACATGGAAATCACCCATTTACCCTTGTAGGCTAAAAAATCATCCTTGATGGAATTAAATTTAGGATGCTCATACACCTACTTGCTCATATGATTCTTGTGGGAATAGATGACTTATTAATCCTAAAAACATGATGATCTTGGCTACCTTGGTAGCTTGACTAGCTGATCCTGACTTATTCCTTGAAGAGATTTGAACATAATGGCAGAGTCAGGATATGATGATCATCACCTCACCTATTAAGTTTCACATTTCACCTCTCTAACAATGTAACCTGATTGGAAACATTTTTAAGACACCTAACGCCTTGATTTTTGTAAGTTATCATGGTAATTACTTTTCATGATGTTGTAACTGCAGAAATGAAGATTAAATATGTTAAGACACATCTTTTGATCTTAAGGGAATGTGTTGCTAATCTGGACCCTTGTTTGCTGTAATTTGTTTACTTGGGACAGAAGTTATTATTGCTTGTGTGATTGTTGATGAGACAACAGACTTGTCGTATGCTTGATGAACTCTATTCACTGATTGACAGCACACCTTGAATCAATTCCATTGATCCAAGGTATGTTGTGGCCTTCTTGTGATCGCTTTGTCGATTTACTTCTAAACCAGACTGAAGGTTGATATAAAGGTTGCAGCACCTGATTACAGGTATGAATATCTGGTACATAGATGCCAATGAAAAAGGTTTGATTCTCGAACCACACACCATTGTAATGCTAGACAGCGTAAGACGATAAGGGCCTGGATGCAAGTGGCACAGGTATGTGGAACATAGGACGAAACGTCCTGCATTGTGTTGAATATGACTGTCAGGCGGAAAGACTTGATTGGAAACTAATTAATTAAATATTAGGAGATTAAACCCTAACCTACCCCTAAGTTTTATCTTATACCCTAACTACTATCCTATATGGATTTTAGATTTTATAAGGGTGAAAATAGATATAAATTCTATTAATCTACGAACTAGGCGAATGACCTAGATATGGACTATTAAAATCCTAAACTAATCCTAACCTAAGGAAGGGGATGCATGGACCCATGTGGAAGGAAAGGATAAGGAGGGAAGGTTGGAAATTTATTAGGACAATGAATGGATGTCCTTACAGGTTGCAGCGCCAAAATTGGCGGGAACATGGAAAAGTTAGAGGTATCCAACTAGCTATGAGGCTAAACTATGATTACAAGAAAAATTTGAAATTAGAAACTCGCCAACTTGAGTCGGCGGTGGCGTGAGGATAAAGGAAAAAGGAATGCATTCAATGCATTCAATGGCATTGGTCTTAGCGACCAGCTCACCTTGGAAAGAGGTTTGGGAAGGAAGTTTGTTTGTTGTTGTGTGCATTGGGTTTTTAGTTGCTCTGCATTTTGTTCTTCCATGGTTCTGTCGAACCTGCTGTAATTTGGTTATTATCTCTGTTCTTGGAGAAGTGAGGCTATTTTTGGAGCCTGTGGAAGTTAGGGGACTGGTTGGAAAGCCTAGCCGAGGACGCCGTGGAGAGAAACAACTCCAGTGGGCACAGTTTTCTTCAAATCACAAAAAAAAAAACAGGCATGTTAAGCCCTTCTCCTTAAACCGTTTGCTTTTGCTTAATAGTCTCATTAAAACAACCCTGCTCTTATGATGGGGGTTTTGGCTATTGGATTCGATTGTTATGTTGAAGCGATTTTGGTTGAGTCATTTTTCCTTGCTGAGTATGACTTGGATAATTCTTTTGTGAAATAGGTGAATGAAATAAGTCTGTTCTTGAGGGGCGATTTAATTTACTGATGTTGCTGTTTTGAATGGAATGGTTGATTAGTTAATGTGATTTTCGGGTTGAAATGTCTATTGGGAAAGAATTCGAATTGGGTATTTCTTTGCAATGGGTAAATTGAATGAAATTGTTCAAGCTGTGTGAGTTTGTTTTGACAAGTGTTGGACATTCGTTCTATTGCCAATATGGGTTTGAGTGGTGGAATGTATTAGCTATGCGTGCATTATTTCTGAGTGCTATGTGCTTTTTTTTGTAAAAATGGAAGGATGAAATGGTTCGTATGATGTCTGGTTTGAGCTGTCATTATAAAATGAACTCGACTTGAGTATTCTTGTTGTGTTTTGAGGAAAATGAGTGTTTTCTTATTGAAATAATTAATGGAACGAATTTTCTCTTCCTGTTGTTTGAATTCTGGAATAATGGCAGTAGAGCTTCACTGTGCATTACGGGTTGAACTTGCTGTAGGTAACAACAAAGTGCAATTTGTTATTTATGAATTGTGTGCGTTGATGGATATAGAAAGTCTGTGAAAATATTTGACAAGGCGGCTGTATAACTGTTCCTCTGGTTATAATACAGTGTAAGAGGTATGAATTCTTCTAGTAACAGTAAGAGCATAGTAGCATCTTTACATTGTTTTCTCTATGATGGATATGATGTTCTACCTACTTGTTCTTGGTATTCGTATGTGCCTGATTGAAAGGAAGTTTTGATATGGATGGGAATAGGATAGCCAGTCTATAGAATGGACTGGGTAGAACATGCAAGTTATATGCTGCGTCTTGCTGAACTCAATATATATATTTATATATATAATATACAGATGATAAATTCTTTATTGTTTTCATTAAAAGCAGAATATGAATGGATTTATTCCTTGCTGCTGGAAAGTGAATTCTCTCATTATTAGGATGAAAGTGTGACTTGTTGTGATTGCTATACAATCTACATGTTATAAAGACGTAAATGTCTGTAGAGTGAATTATTTTAAAGGGAAATATATTATGCGGAAAGAATCATATTGTTGGATCATGTCTGTGCTAAATAGTGGATATTTGTGTTAAACAGTGCAAATAGGTAATATGATCCTTCTTCCTTGTATCCGATTAATGATTTTATATATTTCACTTGAATTGTTACCATTGATTGGTATCACGCCTGGATTAAATACTCAGTGTAGCTAAGAGAAAAGAAAAAGAGTGTGGATGGATAATTTGAATTAGTGTTCAATTCTTCTTTCATACCGTTGGTAAATCTGTAACTGTTATGAAATGAATTTTGTACTACCTTGCTTTAAACATCTGCATTTAATTGTTGTTTACTTTTCCCTTCAGCGTTTGATTGTTGAAATTAGACGGGTAGCATGAAAGGAAAGGGAATGGTTCTGCTGGAAGTCTTATTTAAAAAATCTAATTGTGAATCTTTCTCTAACTAATGTAAGGGAATGGAAATTACAACATTTATGATTAGAACAGCAGTTTGCATAATTGTATTTTCAGTTCTTACAGATGTTTGTAATTTGGAAATGTTAGAAGGAAATTACTTCTTGTAATAATTATTCGGGAAAGAGGGCAGTAATCCTTTGTCTGATTGGGATGGTAATTAGATGATTGAGTTGTTATGTTGTTCATCCTTTTCGGTACTTAATTTTTGGATGATGTTCATTTTTAACGTTTCATAAAAGTAGGGTTCTTTTATTGAGACAGTTAATTAAAAGCACCTCATTTTAATGACAAGTGCTTAATATGCTCAGTTCAAAGAACTGACCCGTGCAAGTAATTTTGCAGATGGAACTTGATTACAAACGAAGACATGGTTGTTTTCTGATACTTCTTTTGATTAACTGAAGATGGACTGTTTTGATAGCTATTACTTCCTTACGAGGAAATGAGAAAGGAAGAAATTACATCCTTCTATCTTTTTGAGTTGTAATGTTGTTTGATATAAACAAAGTCCAGTCGTTTGGACTGGCAAATGTATAGATTGTAAAACTGGTGGATGAATACAAGTAAAAGTGTGATATTTTTAATGACTATATCAGTTTGATATTGTTGAATAAGTTTGAGAATATAACATTATTCCTTGATTTGGAATTATCCAATGTTAATGGATGAATTTAATAGGAAATAACATCTATTCTTACCTGAATGTTAACCTTTACGTTGAAATGTACAATTAGTTCATACTTGGGTTAAGATGAATTTTAAATTGACATTAAAAAGGATTTAGGTAAGCATGATCTCCTAATTGAAAGGTATTCGGGATTAGCTTGAAAGCTAAGGAATATCAAATAACTTAGGAGCAGCCGAACCTTGTATTCAGACTCCGTTAATAGCCTCGAATGTTTAAATTCAGAAAATATAGATATGGGAAAACATATCTATTGTAACGGACCTTAACTAAGTAGGGTTAAGTAGAACAAATGAATAAGTTCATTTAAAAATTAGACCTCGTTTAAATGACGTCTAATAAGATGGAATTCTGAATTTGTTTACAGTTGTGGAAAAACTTGGTTAAGTTTAATAGGTTAAACTTATTAAGTTTATCGATAATGGACTGATTAGTCCAAAGATTAAGAAAGGAACCAAGAATAGAATATGCAACCCTTCGGTATGAAGGAGGAGATGCGTATTAAGCTAGAAGACAGATTAAGTCTCTCTTAGCTACATACAACTGTAACGAGAACGAGGTTTAAGGATCAGCATGGCTGCTGAAAGTAGATCTTAAATATTAAGATTATAACCAAGTCACACTTGAGCTGGATGTGTACTCTCGATGAGAGGATTCTATAGGACATTGACATACGCCAGCTACAATATGGTGTCTTCATGAAGGCGGGACCTTCATGACGACACAATGTTATAGCTGACATATTACAATGCCCTCCCGAATTAATTCATCAAGTTTACATAAGCTGGATACTAAGTTCTTGGCTGGGGATAGGAATGTGATCACGTATACGGAGTGACTCCGGAGGACTAAAGGTAACTAGACACACGGAGTCGTCTAGGGATGACACCGTATGTCTGCGTATCTTTAGTTACCATGAGTAACTTCCTATACTCGTTCATATTGCTAGTTGGGGTTAGAGCTTGACCTTAAACGGAAGGACTGGAAGAGACCAGGAAAGACCATTCTAGATAACAGACGAAGTGAGGTGAAGGACGTATTCCAATGATGTGTACCACATCTAGGAATATGATCATGCAAAGCATGTGAAAATCTTTGGCCAAAGTATCGCAAGTGTTGGTTGCGTTGTCCTAATCACCTAGTTTAAGATGCAGGATGTCAGACGAATATCAGTAACAAATATTCAGATAGGCTTCTTAAATGGATCACTTCGATAACCGGAAATGGTAAGAGAACCCTGTATATTCATTATACAATGCACAGATTAACATGAAGGATCGGTAAGTCGCCGAGTCATGAAATGAGAGATCGCTGAAACTCCGAGCCATAAAATGGGAGATCGGTAGTTCTTCGAGTCATTTACAGCAGCATATGGTATCTGTTATATGATTGAATGGCATTGAATGTGTGTTCCATATTGCAAGTATGTGAACAGAGAACATTGATTTTAAAAATAAATTGTGTGATCCAAATTGCATTAGTTGGACAGAGAACAATTATTAAAACTTGAACGTGTGTTTGAATTATATAATTCATAACAAGGAACGTTTTATAAAAAAAAAAAACTCCCTTGTTCTAGTATCTTAAAATGGGGATGTTACATCTTGGTATCAGAGCTGAAGGTTGCAGCTCTTGGACCTAATGAGTCCACAATTTAATAGGTTTACATTTTCTTATTGAACAAAAAATGGTCAGAACAAGAGGAAATGCTGCGAACAACCCGTTACCGGGTGGAGAAGCAGCTACTGCTCAAAAGCTGGATGAAATCCTTGCTGCCCTACTAGATACGAGAGATCGTTTGACTATTTTGGAACAGCAGTCAATGGGCAATGAAGAGGAGGAAGAAGAAGCTGATATAAATGATCAGCCACCTCCTGTGGACAACACCAATGGAGGGAATCCGGGTGTTGATAATAGTAATGTGAATGCTCCTAATCATCCTGAAAATAAAAGGGCAAGATTAGCAGCTGAACTTACAAATGACATAAAGAGAATAAGTCCTCCAAAGTTTGATGGAACAACCCTTGGGGACGGAGCTGAAAATTGGCTCAGTGAAATGGAGAAGTACTTTGCAATAAGAAACTTCTCCGAGGAGACCAAAGCGATATGGGGAGCATATCAACTTTCTCATGAAGCATCATCATGGTGGGACAACCGTAAGGTTGAGTTGAATATTGTCGAATCAGACATAACTTGGGATCAATTTAAGGGTTACTTTAGGCAACGGTGGCTGCCTCAACTCTATTTTGATAGGAAAATGACTGAATTTCAGAACTGGTCGCAAGGAAGGCTGACGGTGACAGAATACTGGGAAGGGTTTACTAAACTCCTCAAGTATGTGCCGCAGTACCAAGCTGACGAGAAGTTCAGAATACGAAAGTTCATAATGGGACTAAATCCCATCATTGGTGGTGAAGTGGATGTCCACGGTCCAAACCACCATGGAAGGAGTTGTCGAAAAGGTAATAAGACAGGAACAGAAATTGAGAGCAATTTCTGCTCATAGGGAAGAGATAAGGAAGAATATTCCAAACTCTTCTTCATCTCTCGCACCCAAAAGGGGGCCTTGGAAAAGGTTTGGTGTGAAAAACAAAATTTAATCTGTAATGAACAAACCTATAAATAGTGTGCGGAACAGCTTCGCAAAAGTTAGTGGTAATGGACAAAAGTCCTATGGAAGCCAGAATGATAACTTCAAAGCTGGTAACAAATTTGAGCCTAGGAAAGGGCCAGTTGGAGGATGCTTCAACTGTGGAAAGGACCATTACATGAGTCACTGTCCTCTAAAAAAGGATGATCACGATCAGAAGCATAGGATACACGTTGCGGTGGCTAACAGACAAGCTGAAAAGCAAGTTATGCCTATAGAAGTTCCGGGTAAGTTATTCAGTACACCTGTAGTCATACTTTTTGATACTGGAGCTACTGAATGCTTTATTTCTACTAAAATTGCAATGAAATTAAAAAGGAAAGCTGAACGGATGGATAAGACATGGACAGTGCATTATGGGAATAATGTTGTCCATACAGTCGAAATGTGCCTTTTTGGGGCAATTCTTGACTTGCCCAGTTTCTCCACCGAAGTTGACCTGTATGTCGCTCCTTTAGGATCATATGACATCATTATTGGAGTTAACTGGTTGGCAGAACATAAGGCAAAGGTCGACTGTTATGAAAAATAAATTTTTTGTTTTGATGACCTGCAGAAAGCAGCAGTCATTCAAGGTGTAAAGCGTGAAGTTGCAGCTAGGAAGCTAACAGCTATGGAACTAAAAAGGGCTAAAAACAGTGGCTGCACCTTGTATGCAGTAAAAATGACAGAAAATGCTGAGGAAGATAATGATTTCATGGAAAGATATCCATTATTAAAGGATTTCAGAGATATATTTCCAGAGGAATTACCAGGTCTTCCACCCAAACGAGAGTTTGAATTTGCAATAGAGATTAAGCCATGAACTGAACCCATATCTAAGGAACCTTATAGAATGACCACTCTCAAGTTGGTAGAGCTAAAGGCTCAATTACAGGAACTTTTGACTAAGGGGCTGATAAGACCGAGCGTCTCACCATGGGGAGCGCCGGTAATTTTTGTAAAGAAAAAGGATGGCACATTGAGACTGTGCATTGATTACAGAATGTTAAACAAGGCAACTATTAAGAATCGATACCCACTTCCTAGGATTGATGATCTGTTCGACCAGATGCGTGGAGCATCAGTCTATTCAAAAATAGATCTTCGATCTGGGTATCATCAGCTGAGAATAAAGGAAGAAGATATTCATAAAACAACTTTTAGGACAAGGTACGGGCATTATGAATTCACGGTGTTACCTTTTGGGTTGACAAATGCACCTACCGCCTTCATGAATTTGATGAATAATATTTTTCAAGAATACCTAGACAAGTTTGTGCTTGTATTCTTAGACGACATTCTTATATACTCTAAAAATGTCAAAGAGCACCAAGAACATTTAAGGATAGTGCTGGAAGTTTTAAGAAAGAGGAAGTTGTACGGTAAACTGTCAAAATGTTCCTTTTATGATGCAGAGGTGCATTATTTGGGACACGTTATAAGCAAGAACGGAATAGCTGTAGACCCTTCAAAGATCACAGCTATAACTGAGTGGCCTGCGCCTAAGAACGTGCATGAAGTAAGAAGCTTCATGGGCTTGGTAGGATATTATAGAAAGTTCGTTAAGGATTTTTCAAAAATTGTTGCCCCAATCACTTCACTGCAAAAGAAGGATAAGAAATTTGTCTGGACTAACAAATTTGAATCTACCTTTAAAAATTTAAAGGAACAGTTAACTTCAGCACCTATTTTAACTGTACCAGATCCAAATGGAAATTTTACGGTTGTAACGGATGCGTCGGGAGAAGGCCTTGGAGGCATTCTGTTACAGAATAACCATGTCATAGCTTATGAAAGTAGAAAGCTTAAGTTACATGAACAGAATTATGCTCCACACGACCTAGAGCTCGCTGCCATTGTACATGCACTTCAAATGTGGAGGCATTACCTTTTAGGCAAACCTTTTGAGTTAAAAACTTACCATTTGGGGTTGAAGTATATTTTTACTCAGCCCAATCTGAATGCAAGACAGCGATGATGGTTAGAATTTCTGTCTCAGTATGATTTTGATATAAGCTACATCAAGGGCAAGGAAAATAGAGTGGCAGATGCTCTGAGTCGAAGGAAGCACATCTCTGCTCTTATAACGTTAAGAACTCAGTTTAAGGATGAGGTGAAAGATGCCTTGGAATCAGATCCTTATTTCCAGCAAGTCAAAATAGCACTTGCTGCAGATCCAAAGGATGTGAGGTATAAAGGATTTCGTTTTGATAGCGAAGGAATTTTGAGGTTCGAAAACAGGGTATATATACCCTTGGCAAATGATTTAAGAAGGAAATTGTTAACTGAATTTCATAATTCACCTTTTTCTGGACACCCTGGCATTACGAAAATGCTTGCTGATCTTAAGCAGCAATACTTCTGGAAGGGAATGAAAAAGGATGTGGTGGAATTTGTAACACACTGCTTGGAATGTCAGCGTGTTAAGGCGGAACATATGCATCCCGTTGGATTATTGTATCCCCACAGCGTTCCACAGTACAAATGGCAAGTGATAACGATGGATTTCGTTCAAGGATTGCCTATGTCAAGGAATAAGCATGATATCATCCTGGTTGTCATTGACAAATTAACCAAAGTGGCACACTTCATTGCTAGTAATTTGAAAGACGATGCACCAGTGTTAGCAAGAAGATTTGTACATGAAATTTTTAGATTGCATGGAATACCCGAATTGATCATATCGGACAGAGATCCGAGGATGACATCAAGGTTTTGGCAAACGCTTAATGCGGCCTTGGGAACTAAATTAAACTTCAGCTCTGCATATCATCCGGAGACGGATGGACAGACTGAGAGAGTCAATCAAGTTTTAGAGGATATGTTAAGAATGTATTGCATGGACCAGCAGTATAAATGGGAGGAATACCTTCCGCTGGTTGAATTTGCCTACAATAATACATACCACGCCTCTTTAAAAATGGCACCTTTTGAAGCATTGTATGGAAGAAAATGCAGAACCCCTATTAGCTGGGACAGCGTAGAGGATAGAGAGGTAATTGGGCCAGAAATCCTCACGGAAATGGAACAACAAATCAAAATGATTCGGGAACATCTAAAGGAGGCTGCCAATAGGCAAAAGAGTTATGCAGACTTAAAGCGGGTTGATAGGAATTATAAACTGGGTGAGAAGGTATTTCTTCGGGTTAAGCCAAAAAAGAGCTCAATAACTTTTGGCAAGGCTGCCAAGTTGTCACCACGTTACGTGGGACCTTTTGAAATTGTTGAAATAATCAACCCTGTAGCTTATCGTCTAGCATTACCTCCTGCTTTATCACAAATGCATGATGTTTTTCATATTTATTTACTTAAGAAATACGTAACAGATTTATCACATGTGACTGAATTGGAATTCCTTGCAGGTCCAAGACCCAGGAATAATCGTGGTTAAGCCCATTCGAGTGCTGGGAACTCGCCAGTTGTACTTAAGAAATCGTGAAGTGAATCAATGTAAGGTCCAGTGGGACCAGTTCAGCGAAGAAAGTGCAACTTGGGAAAATCTCGAAGAAATGAGATCTGCTTTTCCATACTTGTTTGATCGAAATTGAAATTCGAAAAACTGATAATTCTACCAAATTTAGACAATTATTGGTCTATTTTACAGTTATCTTAAAACACTGTTTTAAAGAGTGAATCTGTTTTTGGTATGAACTTATGAATGGAAGGACAATAACTGAATTTTGTCCTAGAAACTCCTTGAATTGGTTAATTTGATCATCGGGACGATGATTCTTTAAGAAGGGAGGAATGTAACGCCTTGATTTTTGTAAGTTATCATGGTAATTACTTTTCATGATGTTGTAACTACAGAAATGAAGATAAATATGTTAAGACACATCTTTTGATCTTAGAGGAATGTGTTGCTAATCTGGACCCTTGTTTGCTGTAATTTGTTACTTGGGACAGAGGTTATTATTGCTTGTGTGTTGTTCAATGAGACAACAAACTTGTTGTATGCTTGATGAACTCTATTCGCTGATTGACAGCACACCTTGAATCAATTCCATTGATCCAAGGTATGCTGTGGCCTTCTTGTGATCGCTTTGTCGATTTACTTCTAAACCAGACTGAAGGTTGATATAAAGGTTGCAGCACCTGATTACAGGTATGAATATCTGGTACATAGATGCCAATGAAAAAGGTTTGATTCTCGAACCACACACCATTGTAACGCTAGACAACGTAAGACGATAAGGGCCTGGATGCAAGTGGCACAGGTATGTGGAACATAGGACGAAAAGTCCTGCATTGTGTTGAATACGACTCTCAGGTGGAAGGACTTGATTGGAAACTAATTAATTAAGTATTAGGAGACTAAACCCTAATCCTACCCCTAAGTTTTATCTTATACCCTAACTATTATCCTATATGGATTTTAGATTTCATAAGGGTGAAAATAGATATAAATTCTATTAACCTATGAACTAGGTGAATGACCTAGACATGGACTATTAAAATCCTAAACTAATCCTAACCTAAGGAAGGGGACGCATAGACCCATGTGGATGGAAAGGATAAGGAGGGAAGGTAGGAAATTTAATAGGATAATGAATGGCATCCTTACTGGTTGCAGCGCTAAGTTTGGCGGGAACAGGGAAAAGTTGGAAGTGTCCAACTAGTTGTGAAACTAAACCATGATTGCATGTAAAAATTTGAAATTAGAAACTTGCCAACTTGAGTCAGCGGTGGCGTGAGGAAAAAGGGAAAAGGGATGCATTCAATGCATTCAATGGCATTGGTCTTATCAACCAGCTCGCCCTGGAAAGAGGATTGTGAAGGAAGTTTGTTTGTTGTTGTGTGCATTGGGTTTTTAGTTGCTCTACATTTTGTTCCTCCATGGTTCTGTCAAACCTGTTGTATTTTGGTTATTATCTCTATTCTTGGAGAAGCAAAGCTATATTTGGAGCCTGTGGAAGTTAGGGGACTGGTTGGAAAGCCTAGCCGAGGACGTTGTGGAGAGAAACAACTCCAGTGGGTGCAGTTTTCTTCGAACCACAAAAAAAAAAAATAGGCATGTTAAGCCCTTCTCCTTAAACCGCTTGCTTTTGCTTATTCGTCTCATTAAAACAACTCTGCTCTTATGATGGGGGTTTCGGTTATTTGATTTGGCTGTAATGTTGAAGTGATTTTGGTTGAGTCATTTTTCCTTGCTGAGTACGACTTGGATAATTTATTTTGTGAAATAGGTGAATGAAATAAGTCTGCTCTTGAGGGGCGATTTAATTTACTGATGTTGTTAGTTTTGAATGGAATGGTTGATTTAGTTAATGTGATTTTCAAGTTGAAATTTCTGTTGAGAAATAATTTGAATTGGATATTTCTTTGCAAATGGGTAAATTGAATGAAATTGTTCATGCTGTGTGAGTTTGTTTTGACAGTGTTGGACATTCGCTCTATTGCCAATATGGGTTTGAGTGGTGGAATGTATTAGCTATACGTGTATTATTTCTGAGTGCTGTGCTTTTTTTTATAAAAATGGAAGGATGAAATGATTCGTATGATCTCTGGTTTCAGCTATCATTATAAAATGAACTTGACTTGAGTATTTTTGTTGTGTTTTGAAGAAAATGAGTGTTTTTCTTATTGAAATAATTAATGGAACGAATTTTTCTCTTCCTGTTGTTTTGAATTCTGGAAATAATGGCAATAGAGCTTCACTACGCATTACGGGTTGAACTTGCTGTAGGTAACAGCAAAGTGTAAATTGTTATTTATGAATTGTGTGTGCTAATGGATATAGAAAGCCGTAAAAAAAATTTGACAAGGCTGCTGTATAACTGTTCCTCTAGTTATAATACATTGCATGAGGTATGAATCCTCCTAGTAACAGTAAGAGCATAGTAGCATCTTTACATTGTTTGTTCTAAGATGGATACGATGTTCTATCTACTTGTTCTTGGTATTCGTATGTGCCTGATTGAAAGGAAGTTTTGATATGGATGGGAATAGGATAGTCAGTCTATAGAATGGACTGGGTAGAACATGCAAGTTATATGCTACGTCTTGTTGAACTCTATATATATATATTTATATATATAATATACGGATGATAAATTCTTCATTGATTTCATTAAAACAGTATATGAATAGATTTATTACCTTGCTATTGGAAACAAAATTCTCTCATTATTAGGATGAAAGTGTGACTTGTTATGGTTGCTGTACACTCTACATGTTATAAAGACATAAATGTCTATAGAGTGAATCATTTTAAATGGAAATATATCATGCGGAAAGAATCATATTGTTGGATCATGTCTGTGCTAAATAGCGGATATTTGGTTAAACAGTGCAAAGAGGTAATATGATCCTTTTTCCTTGTATCCGATTAATGATTTTATTTATTTCAATTTGAAGTGTTACCATTTATTGGTATCACGCCTGGATTAAATTCTCAGTGCAGCTAAGAGAAAAGAAAAACAGTGTGGATGGATAATTTGAATTAGTGTTCAATTCTTCTCTCATACATTTGGTAATTTTGTAATTGTTATGGAATGAATTTGTACTACCTTGGTTTGAGCATCTATATTTAATTGCTGTCTACTTTTCTCTTCAAGTGTTTGATTTTTGAAATTATATGAGTAGTATGAAAGAAAAGGAAAAGTGATTCTACTGGAAGTCTTATTTAAAAATATAATTATGAATCTTTCTCTAACTAATGTAAGGGAATGGAAATTATAGCATTTATGATTAGAACAGCACAGTTTGCATAATTGTGTTTTTAGTTCTTACAAATGTTTGTAATCTGGAAATGTTTGAAGGAAATTACTTCTTGTAATAATTATTCAAGAAAGAGGGCAGTAATCCTTTGTCTGATTGGGATGGTAATTAGATGATTGAGTTGTTATGCTGTTCATTCTTTTCGGTACTTAATTCTTGGATGATGTTCATTTTAACATTTCATAAAAGTAGGGTTCTTTTATTGAAACAATTAATTAAAAACACCTCATTTTAATGACAAGTGATTAATATGCTCAGTTCAACAAACTGACCCGTGCAAGTAATTTTACAGATGGAACTTGGTTATAAATTAAGACATGGTTGTTTTATGATACTTATTTTGATTAACTAAAGATGGATTGTATTGATAGCTATTACTCCTCTATGAGGAAATGAGAAAGGAAGAAATTAGATTCTTCTATCTTTATGAGTTGTAATGTTGTTTGATATAAACAAGTCTAGTCGTTTTGGACTGGGAAATGTATAGATTGTAAGACCGATGGATGAATACAAGTAAAAGTGTGATATTTTAATGACTGTATCAGTTTGATATTGTTGAATAAGTTTGAGAATATAACATTATTCCTTGATTTGGAATTATCCAATGTTGATGGATGAATTTAAAAGAAAACAACATCTATTCTTTACCTTATTGCAACTTCTACGTTGAAATGTGCAATTAGTTCATACTTGGGTTAAGATGAATTTTAAATTGACATTAAAAAGGATTTAGGTAAACATGATCTCTTAATTGAAAGTTATTCAAGATTAGCTTGAAAGCTAAGGAATATCAAATAACTTGAGAACATCCGAACCTTGTATTTGGACTCCGTTAATAGCCTCAAATATTTAAATTCAAAAAGTATAGATATGTGAAAACATATATATTGTTAGCATACCTTAACTGAAGTAGGGTTAAGAAGAACAAATGAATAAGTTCATTTAAAAATTATACCTCATTTAAATGACATCTAATAAGATGGAATTTTGAATTTGTTTACAGTTGTGGAAAAACTTGGTTAAGTTTAATAGGTTAAACTTATTAAGTTTATCGGTAATGGATTGATTAGTCCAAAGATTAAAGAAAGGAACCAAGAAGAGAATATGCAACCCTTCAGTATGAAGGAGAGGATGTATATTACGCTGGAAGACAAATTAATTCTTTCTTAGCTACATACAACTATACCGAGAACAAGGTTTAAGGATCAACGTGGTTGCTAAAAGTTGATCTTAAATATTAAGATCATAACCAAATCACACTTGAGTTGGATGTGTACTCTCGATGAGAGGATTCCATAGGACATTGACATACGCCAACTACAATATGGTGTCTTCATGAACGTGGAACCTTCATGATGACACAATGTTCTAGCTAACATATTACAATGCCCTCCCGAATTAATTCATCAAGTTTACATAAGCTGGATACTAAGTTCTTCGCTGGGGATAGGAATGTGATCACGTATACGGAGTGACTATGGAGGACTAAAGGTAACTAGACACACGGAGTCCTCTAGGGACGACACCCTATGTTTGCATATCTTTAGTTACCATGAGTAACTTCCTATACTCGTTCATATTGCTAGTTGGGGTTAGAGCTTGACCTTAAACGGTAGGACTGGAAGAGACTAGAAAAGACCATTCTAGATAATAGATGAAGTGAGTTGAAGGACGTATTCCACTGATGTGTACCACATCTAGGAATATGATCATGCAAAGCATGTGAAAATATTTGGCCAAAGTATCATAAGTGCTGGTTGTGTTGTCCTAATCACCTAGTTTAAGATGCAGGATGTCAGACGAATATCGGTAACAGATATTTAGATAAGCTTCTTAAATGTATCACTTCGATAACCGGAAATGGTAAGAGAACCCTGTATATTCATTATACAATGCACAGATTAACATGAAGGATTGGTAAGTTGCCGAGTCATGAAATGAGAGATCGCTGAAACTCCAAGCCATAAAATGTGAGATCGGTAGTTCTTCGAGTCATTTACAGTAGCATATGGTATCTGTTATATGATCGAATGGAATTGAATGTGTGTTCCATATTGCAAGTATGTGAAAATAGAACATTTTTTTTAAAAATAAATTGTGTGATCCAAATTGCATTAGTTGGACAAAGAACAATTATTAAAACTTGAACGTGTGTTTGAACTATATAATTCATAACAGGGAACGTTGTGTATTAAAAAAAAAATATTCCCTTGTTCTAGTATCTTAAAATGGGGATGTTACAAAAACAATAAAAGAACTCACCAAAGAAGGGTGGGTCCGAAGTGTGCCAGAATTTTGATCGAATTTTATCGTTCCTATTTCAGATAAGTGAAATGGTAACAAAGAAAACAAGAAACTCCAATAATGAGAGGGTTTAAGGCTACCTCTGGATGAGATGATGATGGATTTGGGCGTAAAATGGTCCTCCTCATGGAAAACTTGATTACCTGCACAACAAAGGGAAACTCGACATGAAAAAGGATTAGTAGATAGGACGGTGGGTTGCCCAACAATGCTAGTCCCGAGAAGTGAAAACTTCCTAGGATGGATGTCAACCCACTTTTTGATAAAAGATAAATAAAATATGATAGTGGTTGAATGATAAGATGTAGCAGAATTTGAACTAAAACATGGAATTTGAAATGAGCTAGATAAAATGAAATTCAGATCTGATGGCAGTAATTGATAAATGCTAAACCAAACCTGATTGGGTTGACGGCAACTCAAGACTGTAGGGCATAGTCAATAATGGTTGGGACAAAGTACAAAAGAAAATGCAGAAAAATAGATCTAAAAGATTATTCTAAAGTTGATTTAGAACTAAAGATGATTTCAAGATGATGTAGAGAGTCTGGATCTGATTAAAACATAAAGGATGCAAGAAAATTCATAGATCTGATGAGAACGAAAACTTTTGATCAAGTCAATAGCGACTAGGGCAGATCAATGGTGACTATTAGTGATGCAAGTGAGATTTGAAGCAACATTTATGCATAATGACAAGATTGAGGTATCTAGGGGATTGTGGGATTAGAAGACAAATAACTAGCATAATGGATGAAAAAAAACCAAAAAAATGTAGACTAATTCAAAGGTGATTGGGTAGGATCGACGATGACCAAGGAGTGATCTAGGGTTTAATAGATAAAAATAGATGGGAGCTACGATTTGTAGAAAGAGATAGAAGATTACTGATGCAAGAATAGAGCTATGAGATTACAAATGAAACTGTAAGACAGATGGGGAATAATGATAGGATGGTAACGGGTAATCCAAGCATACAACAGAATGATGCCAAGAAAATAGAGAACTTCAAATCTCCAAAGATGAGACACAAGATCTCCAAAGTATCTCCAAGGTGGTGATAAAATTTGCAAAGAAGAGTAAGAAACAAAGCCAATAACATAAGAAAGCCAGATGTCCCAAAAATTACATCTTCATAAGAGGATGACTATGGTCATATTTATAGGATCGACGACGACCTGGATGGGTCAACGGCAACTGCAGTAGTCCGCTGATTTTGGCAGTGGAAATGTGATTAGATTAATGTTATGAGCCCTTGTGAGGCAGGATTAGGGTTTCGGGTGGTAAATACAGGTTGTGAAGATAAAAGGTGGTTGGGAGATAAGAAATTATTAAATAAAGGTAGATGGCAACGTAGGGATGATAAAAATGAGGTTTAGGGAGGATGAAATGGTTAATAAATAGGTTTTGGAATAATTAAGGATGATTAGGACTTAATTAAATGGGAATAGGGATGAATTAGGGAAAATAAAATATATGATAGGGTAAGATAGGAAAGTGGGAAATTCGAATAAATGGGACTTAGGAGGGAAAGGGGAACTATGAATGTGTAGAGTGGTATTTATGTGGAAAATGATGATGAAGGGGAGTGAACGTAGGCTGAGGGACAAGGGATACTAAAAATTGGTGTCCACACACACACACACCATGTTCTACCAAGTTTCCTAGATGTGGATGGTAGAGGATGGGGAAACGTGTTTCTAGAATAGATGTTTTTGGTGGCCATTTTTTAGGGGATGGCAGGGGTAAAACGTAAGGGGACATTAAAAAAATATTAGGAACTTTCAAATGTTGATATGAGAACATTGATAAGGTATTCATCATATACATTATAAAACCTTAAAAGTTAGACTTAATACATATCATTAGAGGTAAAGTGAGATTTCACATGATATTCAATGTGGATATATCATATATATAACAATTACAACAAAATATCCAAGTCTTGCAAGTTTCAACTACAAAAATGACTAAAACATAGAACATCTATTGTTTCCCCTGATCATTTTTTTTAAAATTGCATTAAAGTCGAAGCCCAAGTATGGGCCATTGATACTATGAGGGATTACATCATCCAATGGAACCCCTACCAATCCCTCATATGGCTTCCCCTCATCAACATATATGGCATCTCCAAGATCAACATCCAAACATGCAGCTAGAGTATGATTATGCTCATGTGTTTGTTGATATTAAATTCAAAAGGTACTATGCACAACCACTAACTTCTCCACTTGTCGAGAGGTAACTTTATTCCTCTTAATTGACTGGATGAATTTGTATTTAGACCAATTCCTCTCTACAATAGAGAAACCAAAAACCTATAAAAGGAGGCAAGTGGAAAGAATCATCAAGTTTGGGGGATCCTTGTCATGTCCTTTCCACCATCTGATAGGGTTATCTTGAGCTAATGTAGCTCTATTTGTCATCACCCATGGTTTGCTAAATGCTAGTCCACAAAGATTGACAAAGACTAGCCCTTGTGCTTGAGGTAAAGTAGACTTCTCATTAGTAGCCATCTTTCGAAGGGTTCATGATCCCTTATTTGACCTCTTCATCATCAGATGAAGGCATTATCAAAGGCCATGTTACATACCATTTGGGATTTTAGAGCATAGGATGCTAGATGAAGCAAGGCGATCATTATGTTCCACCACTATGTGACAATGATCCCGATATGATCCTCATAAAAACCCAAATTAGGACCCCTACTATGAATGGTTTTCTTCATTTGCTCAAGCATGTTGTCAAATGTATGATAAATCTCTCCAAGACTAGGAGAGTTTGTATTAACATATCGTATGACCCACACAATAGGGGAGATGATGGAGCGATCATATTTGTAAACAAGTTACAATAGTTTTAGAAAAGATCAATAATTTAAGACTCAAATGACAAGCTTAGAGTGAATTCTATTATAAAGAATGAAAGATTAAAATAATTTACAAGTTGTCAACATTAATAAAATAAACAATTTCTTACCTCATTATGGACCACAAATCATCATTAAGGATATTTTGCTTCACACTTTTTCCTTTAGTAATATTTGTATTTGGTCATCTACACCACTCTTGATTAACTTAATTTTAGAGGATACTCCACCTCAAGCATTATTTCTAACAAAAAAATCATTGTCATATCTAGTATTCACATTATTGATAAATTCCATTCTCGAAAAAGACTTGAATAAAGCAAGTGATGTGTGATGGTTGCACGTGAATTTTTTTAGTCTTTAGCTTCTACCATCATTGGATTCACCCAATATATCTTTTCAATGTCTTTAAATGCATTTGACACATGAACAGAACACATGTCTCAAAAAATATGTTTGTTAGCACCCTACACCATCAAGCTAGCTATCTTAGATACACGGGTTGAATCGGTAACCACTTATACAACATTTGAGGGCCTAACCTCCTCCATGACATCCTTCAACTTTGAAATTGAAAGTTTGTATCCTTCCTCTTTCCCTAAACCATAGACCATTCTAATAAAATAAGAGCCACCTATACATGTGGAAATTATATTGATGAGTGTTTCATGTTTAATATCAATCCATCTATCCATGATGATAAAGAATCCCACCCTTATCCAATTTTTCCTCATCTCCATCATCACCACACTCAACTTAGAATACTTTTTATCAAGGAGGATAGTGTGTAGTTTATGTTTTCCAGGAGTGATAAGGAAGTAACTAAAAACAATTTTGTGTCCTCTTTATCCATTAGGGGATAGAGGGGATAAACAGGACACCTAGGTGTCCAAATTGAGACCTGGGTGAGTGAGGGAGTTGAAAATGAGATCTGGGGGCTAAGAAATGGCATCAGAGCAGTTAGAGGTGGTCACATGGGGTCCAAGAGTTGCATGCATGAGATGGGTCACAATTTTTTGTCCCCATTTTCCATTGGGGTACAAAGGGCATAGATGGGACACCAAGGAAACCAAATTGCAACGTGGGAGAAGGAGGGAGGTCGCACATTGGTGTTCCCCTTGCACCATGGGGACAAAGGGGATAGAGGGGACACTTGGGAGTCCAAAGTGTGACTTGGGGAGGAGAGAAGGATCACACTCTAGTGTCCCCCTTGTTCCCCTTGTCCCCTAAGGGACAGAGGTGACACCTAGGTTTCCAAAGTGCAACATTTCCATTTTGGGAAAACATATTTTGCCTTGGATGTCCAAATTTAGACATCAAATTTGATTTTTTCACCACGAAAGTTTAGGAAAATGTTTTGGGGTAAAATATTATATGATTTTTACTCCAAATCACATTTTAAGATCAACAAAACAATTATAAAAATATAATTCTTCCTGAATTTTCAAATTTAGGGCATATTTCATTTTGAGCAAACAGGGTTAGCTGCAGTGTTTTAAAATACCTCAGGAAATATTTTAGCCTTGGAGAAAATTTGATGTTTCCACCTTTTAGATGGTTCCAATCGATTTTTTATGCCTATTTTTTTTTCTTAACTCATATGGGAACTTCTAGAATCATCCACGTAGATTTCATCTTTCACTGAGGAACTTTCATTTCCTACACCCTAAATTACCCGATATTGAACAAATTGTTCCTGTATCAAAATTTATTTCCTAAACTTTCCTAAATTAACTTAGAAACCTTCAATGTCCTTTGAAATCACACTTATATGCTTTAAATTTTTCTTGAACCCTTCCGGAGGGTGTTCAAATAGCACTACATCTTTATGTCCCAGATAAAATATTCCAAGACAATGCTCGAGAAGTTTTGGATGATGGAATGCAAACTTATGGCAACAACCATGGAGGTGAATATTTAGTTGTCTCATTTGAATCCATCACCACGAGTTTATGCATATCTCTATTGGAAATTGATTGGGAGTCTCATTTACTTGACATATACTAGGCCAAACATCTATGTTGTTAGTTATCTCTTACAATTCATACAATATTCGAATTCATGCCACTAGAAAACAACAAAGCAGATATTACAATACATACGAGGAACTATGGAATTCGGCCTAGAATACGAGAATAATGATTAGTTATTCTTGATAGGATATTCAAACTCAATTCATGCATGAAATATTGATGACATGAAATTCACCTCTGGATATTTGTTTTCTTTGGGATTTAGTCCAGTATCATGGTGGAGTATAAAACAAAACTTTGTTTCTCGATATTCCACTGAAGTACAATATAATGATGTAGTAGGAGGAGTTACCTATGAATAAATATGGTGACAACACATGTTTGAAGGATTAGGAGTACCACATAAGCAACCAACCATTTTGCATGTTGATAATGAAGGTGTTCTCAAACTTGTACATAATCTAGTTTCATGAGTACATGAAGCGCATCAATGTATAGTTTCATTTCATACGTTAACATGGTGAATAACACAGTGTACCCAACTCCAATTTTTCCTGACACAATAAAAATGCACCTTTGCAAAGTCACTTGTATGGATTTTTTTAAGGCATTCAGAAAATTTCTCTTGTTCACATGAGATCATGCTCAATTAAGGGGGGAATGTTAAGTTTATCCTAGGTTGGTGTTAATTGACTATTCTCAAGTAATTTGTGAATGGGCAAAAGTAACTCATATATTTTATGTATAAGGTAGTTACATTATTAGTATTATAGTTTTTGAATCTTCAATTCTTGTAATGTGATTAGTATTGTTAATCCCATAGCTCATTCTTTAGTCAATTAGCAACCATAACTATAATTGTATTTTGTTAATCCTATTTTCTAGAAATTGATATGAGTATACAATACCTATAAATATTGCAGTCATTTCTTGCATATGTAATGACCATATTCGCAATAATACAATATCACTATATTTTTTGCTTAGTCAATACTCTTTGCTTGCGCACCTTTAACTTTCGTGAATCAAAATCTACTTCACTTCGATGTGTTTTATGTCATCCTTCCAATGAAAAAAAAAGTTAGAGCATGAGTTTGTTTATTTGATTGGTTTTTTCTATTTTTATGTATGACTTGGTTGTCTTAGAAAATAGAGGTTCAAATACTTCCAAATATATGCATTATTATTCAAATTAAACATACCTTTAAACGTATATTTCACTATTTAAATTGAACATTTTTAAAAATAAATATTGAAATTATATCTATAATTAAAATCCTCCTTTCATTCAATTAAAATAAAATGTCACCATAAATCATATTGAGATGACTTAAACACAAAACCCACACAATTTAATAATCTAATATTGTAGATAGTTTAATTTAATGCTTGAAAGGATCTATCATAATGTGTGAGATGGGGCATTGTAAGCATTAAATTATGCATCAAATGGATCTTCAATCATGTAGAATATATTGGCACACTCTGCAACCCTGCTTAATTTCAACAACTATGAAGATGCTCAATGAAACTCAAGGCTTAAACTGCTCCACAATAAATCATAAGAAATCCAAATCTTTTCACATTTTTCCCATCGACTCTACTAATTCAACGTTTTAGTCTGACATTTCTATTGTTTGTGAAACACCCATATCATAATGCATGTCAATTCCATATACTGCATTTGGATTTTATTGATATCATCACATTTCTAAATAATATTAAATCTTGGATGGCTTTGAGCTATTTTCTGTTGATAACAATGGCAAGCGTGGCCTTTATGTCTGAAGGAAAAAGGAAGCATGAGCCCCTTTTACTAGCATTATTTATCTTTGGAGACTCTCTGGCTGATGCAGGCAATAACAACAATCTTACTACACTGACCAAAGCCAACTATGTGCCTTATGGGAGGGACTTTCCTGGAAGCATCCCCACTGGAATATTTTCTAATGGATACAATGCCATGGATTTTTTCAATAAGAACATCCATCACTGCAATCTAATCAATAGTCTTTTTGGTGTGTGTTAGAGTGTGACCTACCTTTTGTTATACAGTTTTTTTAACACATTATAATTTTTTGTAGGATAGCTTCTTTTCCAATGATATTATGATTTATTGCAGGATATTTAGAACCAAAAACTATCATACATTATTATATAGAAACTATCCTGCAATGGTTCCACACTGCCACCCACCACCACCGCCACCCAAAAAAAAGGACAAATTTCTCAAATTTGTAATAACAATTTATGTTTTAGGTTTCAAGCTAGGACTTCCCCTCATACCCATTTATAATGATCACAATACCAAGGGAGAAAATTTTCTCAAAGGAGTGAATTATGCATATGGAGGTTCAAGCATTGAGAATTACTCCGGAGGGACATTTGTATGTGCTAATAGTTCCTTCACTAATGGGCTTTACTTCAAGGTTTATAAATCTTCTTGGCTATTTACAATTCAAACTATTCTAACTATTTCATGTCTGTATCCATTAGGGATTTCCTAATTAGGGGTTCATCTTTCTTGGCTATCTATTCTTCAAAATATTTTGGATTTATTTATTTTTGGCTTTTATCCATTCTTGAATATTTATTTTTTTTAGTACCTATATCCATTGACTACATTGGGTATTTGTGGAGATGAATATAATTGTATTTTCTGTAACTTTTTGAATGCTATGTGAAGGGTGAAGTTACTCCATTAGAAAATCAGGTCCAAAATTTCATAAATACTAAACAAGAGATCGTCCTTACCATTAGAGAAAAAGGTCCAAATCAATTACTATCAAAGGCATTCTTCTACATTATTACTGCCAACAATGACTGGCTAAATACATATTATTTTCCTATGTCACCTCTTCCAGAGTTGTACAAGTATGAATTCAAAGATAATCTTGTAAGAAAACTGATCAAACAAGTAGAGGTAGTCCCCAATGGTGATGGGTTCATTTTATTTAGGTATTTGGAAAACCAGATTTTATAATGCTAATGTATTGTAAGGAAACTTATTAGTTATTGTGGTTGTGTGTAACATAGGCTTTATTGTAATGGGGCAAGAAACATTGTGGTGGTTGGATTTGGTGTTGTGGGATGCATTCCTTCTCAGCTGAATAGATATAATAACAATGGTTCCTATATTGGATTTCTTGACAAAATTTTCTAGAGACTATAATAGGGTTTTGAGAGTAAAGTTAAGAGAACTCAATAATTAGCTTCCTAACTATTAGGAAATAACGGATCAAATATGTGGAACAAACCCTCACAAAATCGCAACAGTAGAAACTAATATGCAGAAAATATTACATATCTGAAATAAAAGTGCAGAATAAAAAGAATACAACACAAAGAAACAATATTTGACATGGTTCACCCAATTTGGGCTACGTCCACCAAGAATCACTTTCTCATATTTTATTACAAGCCACCACTCTCTCAATACAATACCTAGATCTGTTTGGAGCTATGCTCAAAAAACTCTACAAAATTCACACCCGAATTCACACACATCTGCAATGTTACATCAACCCTACCATATGCACAAAACCACATAAATAGTCAACTACTTAAGCAGTTTTACAATACCATGGGTACCAAAACCATGGACCAAAATCATCCTATAAACCTATGGGTCAAAAATCCCGCCCATATGAGAAGAACACATTTCCTGAAATATCAGGCACGTTTTACAACTATGGAAAGTGTACAGTCTTCAACACTTTCACACATAAAAAACATGCTCCATAACATAACAATCTCCCACTTGGAGACTAGTTTTCCTCTAAGCAAGCTTCTCAACCCTTCACTATTGTCCGTGAAGACCAACCAAAGCTGAACAAAACTTCAGTTTCTCCCTTGTGACCACCTTGGTTATCATGTCTGCAGGATTCTAATTGGTATGAATCTTCTCCAACTTCAAATTCACTTCCTCCAAATTTTTGTTGATTAAATGGTACCTAAGTTGTATATGCTTTGTCCTAGAGTGCAAAGCAGATTTCTTAGCTAGGTGTATAGTACTTTGACTATCACTATGCAACTTCCCTTCCTCCTATTTATGCCCCAACTCCTCAAGAAATTGTTGTAGCCAAATCATCTCTTTGCTTACCTCTGTGGCAGCAACATACTCAGCCTCTGTGGTTGACAAAGCCACAAGCTTATGTAGTCATGAAATCTAGCTCACTGTTGTCCCACCTACAATGAAAATATAACTTGTCTCTTGTTGTCTACATCTCCATCCATATTTGAATCGACATAACCACGCAAAGTGGTGTTTGATCCACTGTAACACAAAATTTTCCCCATGGTCCCTCTCAAGAACCGAAGGATCCACTTTACTACCTACCAGTGATCTTTATCTGGATCACTCATAAATCTACTCACAACTCCCACTACATGGGAAATATCAGGCTTTGTGCACACCATGGCATACATCAAATTGT
Source organism: Taxus chinensis (assembly GCA_019776745.2). Classification (NCBI taxonomy): domain Eukaryota; kingdom Viridiplantae; phylum Streptophyta; class Pinopsida; order Cupressales; family Taxaceae; genus Taxus; species Taxus chinensis. The sequence continues at coordinate 3,470,087 of CM034149.1, forward strand.
CAACCGCTGATGAGCAAGGTACCTTGGACATTTGGTTTCTCTCTTGCTCTGTCTTGGGGCACATCTCCTTTGATAAATTGAAATGGCCTGCCAAAGGAGTCCCAATTGGTTTAACATATTGCATGTTAAACATCTCCAATACCTTCTTAATGTACTCTTCCTGAGATAAAGTCAACTTTCGTTCCTTCATATCCCAATATATCCTCATACCATGGATTTGTTTGGCTGCCCCCAAATCCTTCATAGCAAAGGAGTCACTTAGCTGCTTCTTGAGTAATTTTATTTCTTATATGTTTTTACCTACCACCAAACATGTCATCCACATACAGACACAGGATAATGTAACTGCCATCCTCAAATTTATTTGTATATATGCAATGGTCATAATGAAATCTAATATAACCTTGCTCCATCATGAAGCTATCAAAATTTCTTATACCATTGAAGTGGAGCTTGTTTCATACCATACAAGTTCTTCTTCGGTTTACACACCATCTCCTCTTTACCTTTGACCTCAAAGCCCTCTGGCTGCTACATATATAGATCCTCCTCTAAATCACCATGGAGAAATGCATTGTATGGTCTTCAACACTTTAAGTGTACAGTCTTCAACACTTTCACACATAAAAAAAGGCTCCATAACATAACACTAACTCCACCATTCTTTTCAACAATATGTATATCCCTCTTAATGAGGCCTTCCATAATGCTGCAACTTTTGGTAAGTACAATAAATTATAATTTTTTTAATATATTAAATTATAGATGTTGTGGATTATAATATGTTGAGTAAGCGTACATTTAAATCAAGATCTACTTCAAATTAAATTATCATGATCATAAACTAGAATATTGTAATTTTATATTTTAAAGATGATTGTTGAGTTTCAGTGATGTGTGTTGTGCTTATAGGTTTCAAGTATGTGAACCAGGCTTGTTGTGGCATTGGCAAATTTGGTGGGTTTTTTATATGCATGCCAGAATCTCCAGTGTGTAGGAAAGAGCAATATTATTTGTTTTGGGACGCCTTTCATCCGACAGATAGAATGTTGAAACAAATGGCTGACCTTTTATGGGAAAATGTCCCTCCCTACAACTCTCTGGTGAGTGGGAAGGAAGCAATTTCCAGACTTACACAACAGTGATAAATACAGATTAACTTAATGATGTTATTAGCATCTTTACCTCTATGATATAGAGAAATATTTCATTCTTTAAAATATTTACATATTCCACTAAAGAAGAGATGAAGGGAGACATGCCTTAAGTGTTAGAAAATGAAGAATTTGTATTGTCATATAAAATTTATTCAATTGTGATTAACCTTCTTTCCAAAGGAGTCTCTTCTTTACATTCCATTAGATTTTCCTTATTTCATCTTAGTAAATGTTAATATCATTATTGTATCTTGATTTATAATCTATTGTATGCTTATATTGTTAGTAATAATGTTTTGTATGCTTCATAATTATTTGGAATTTTTTCATTAAAAAAATTATTATGTTGATTTATAATGTTGGGAAATAGATACAATGAAAAATTTGCATTGTCATATAAAATTTATTTTTTTGCGATCAACCTAGTTTTCCAAGTGTTTTCTTTTCTTTACATTATTTTATATTTTCTTAAATTCATCAATTAATTTTGGCCTTTAATAAATAGTAATATCATTATTGTATCTTGATTTATAATACACTAATAATGTTGCGGTCTCTACACAATTCTTTGTATTTTTTCATAAGTTTGTTTTCATATCTTAATTTATAATGTTGGAAAATTGATACACTTATACTTAGAAAGTTTAATGAAAATCTATGTTAAACCTCACAACCCACTGATCAAATCACCCAGAATTTGTAGTTTCCACATGCATACACATATCCTTAATGGATGATCATAGACTTACAACACTAATACAGATTCTCACAATTTAAAAATGGATGTATCATCCCCTTACACATTTTCATCTCAATCTCGCACAACTTTGCGCTCTCTTGACTCAAACCAGTCACGGTCCACGGCTTGTTGAGATAAAATAAGCAACGTGATTGCTAGTTTATAAAGTCTTGTCTAGAGATGACACTATGTAGAGAAAGCTAGATTTGCTTTACTAAGCATTGAACCGAAGTGGTGTTATTACTTTAAATATAACACAGACTTCAAAGTAACAATGATAACAAAGATATTTCCCCAAACTACCTCCGGTTTATTCAAATAAATGACTCGAAGTACACTAGAATGTTATGTTGTAGTGCCCACATTTTACACACACAATGTCAACAGTAAAATACCAGGAATTTTATTTTTTACTTACAATGCATGCTAAACATAACACAGCAAGGGCTCCAAGTACAGAAACTCGACTCGCATATGAAAATGACATAAGTCATCAACTCACATAGACTCAAGAAAACAACATAGGCATGTTGATGCCACACTTCTCGCAATGAACGAATACCTGCAATGACCCAACCAAAAGACAAATGACTCCAGGATTGGCAACCCATAACACATCATTCCTTTAATTACATCTTAGTTACGATTTACATTACAAGGACATTATGAGCAAGGATAAGCTTCTCGTTTGTTCACCTACAAGATCTTAAGTTCATTCCACTTTTAAATTACAGTTCGACCAATTTAGGTTGGCTTCCTTTATGCCTCACGGAAATTTCCACAACTTACTTGCTTATTTGGCACAATTCAAATCACATATACAGTACTTAATTATCTTATTCTTTTGTTAAGAATATGCTTCTTAAGTGTTTATTTAATGTTTGAAATTTACCCTTACTACACAAGAGAATCTAATGTAATGTCAAGATGAAATCTTGGGATTAAGAAAGATATAGATTCGAGATAACTTTTTCCCAAAAACATCCTTCGATCATGGAACAGTTATTTCGCTACCCAAGGTTAATAAAGTTCACTAACTTATGGACTTCCATTTATATTTATATATCTTTTGTTTTCTCAAATATTGGTCGCACCAGGGTGACTTATATTCTTTGCAACGCATAAAAAAAAACGTAATTAAGTTAAAAGGACTCCAAGAGTGCCCTTAATCCTAACCTCAAATTTTGGTTTTACTCTCATATGATTTACTTTTGCGTCGCACTAGGGTCTCATTATTACCATTGTTTAAAACATAAGAGTTACGAAAGTACTTGTCTGACATATTAAAGAAGCACATGGTTAAGCTTAATTCCAATTTCACCCAGGGCTTCAATCTCTATTATAGGTGTGATTAAGGTTAAAATGTATTTACCCTATATTCCTTTCGTGAAAGATCAAGGCACTAAAATTTTGACAAGCCCAAGACAAGACATTTATCTACAAGGGACAAAAGGGTTCACTAACAAGAATGCAAGACATAGAACAACTATATCACGACCTTCATTTAGGTCGTTTGGATCCAACAGGGATTCCATTCACTGATGAAGTTAATTTCTACATCTAATTTTGTAAGGCCTGGAAATCCAATAGGATACAAGGGAGTAATATCTCTACCTACTCCACAGAAGGGAAGGTTACACCGCTTAGTCATTCCTTCTAACAATGACTCATGAGGTGACTTTTAAGGCAGTCTTCACCACTCAGCCTGGTGTCGGACCTGAAGAGAGTACATTCTTCTTACCAAAACTGGAAGGAAACCGCATACTCTGGATAAAGTTGGACCATAACATTCCTAAAATATGGGTTCACGACAATGTCGTTAAACCTAATGACTATGACGGTAAACTCCAGTTAGGGGTTTTATTTACCTAACCTATGAGGTCTCATTGAGTGCAAGCTTAAGGTCGTTCTGCGATTTAATTTCTTATATGGTAAGAAAAGAATCACACATGCAGGCAAGTTATGCACAAATAATTTATTAATGTTGAGTGTTCCCATTAAAACTCTTTATTATGTTTGCAAGGTAAGAAGATAACCAATAATAAATTTAATCGTTTATTGAATACTGAGAAAGTACTACAAGATATTAACTTCAATTTTTTCAATTTACTATGTATAAATCAAACCCTTTTTCCATGCACAACTAAGAAACAAATTGAAATGGTGATTAGATGCACATTTCCTAAGTATCCCTAAAACTAGCATATCATGCATATTAACAAATTTCATTTATAAATTTTCGGTAACAAGAGACTGCATTAGACAGTTATTCATTTTACAATGACCTATAAAAATTACACTAATAGTAATTAAATCACACATCACCCTTTTGCGTCGTCGTTCTTCCATCCTGCAAAACCCACGTGAGCATGATATCAGCGATAAATCGATGGCATGGCATCCACCCTAAGCAATCATAAGTATCATATTTCATATTCCCATTTACATATAACAATAATTACAATTTGCAATCAAAATAAAAAGGTTTAGGAACATGTATCCATTGCATTTCATTTTTCTTCATTTTGTAACCCAGGAGAGAGAAAGAGAGGGAAGAGAGATAAAACATCGTTTTGCCAAAAGTTCTAATACACACAACAAGTTTCATTATAGTGTTTTAAACAATTATTTAAGTGTGTTTAAATGTTTTCAGGGTGATTTGGCAACCTTACGAGGTCCCGCAGCTTATTATTCTTACATTTTCTCACTAGCTACAAAACATTCAAAAAGGGCTCGGAGGCTAAGAAACTGCTTCCAAAGGTTATCTTCCGATGAGCATGCACTCCATGATTAACTTTCTATGTGTCCCCAGATATACCAAGAATTCATAGCAACTGACAGAATTGAAAAAGAGCGAACGGTTTGCGTTTGGCGGTTAGTTCTCCGGGGCCACTAGTCGTAGTTCACCCAGTTGTAAAATGCCAAAAGTTAACTTGAGGGCCTAGAAAACCGCGTCCATAACGGACGTTCGATGAAGGAGCACGCAACGAGACATCTCCTACTAGTTCCCCTATATAAGGAGAGTTCATCAGAGTCGACGGGACAGAGAACTAGTAAACTATTTTCAAAAGGCGACAAGTTTGTTGGAGCGACAAGGAGAAATTGGTTCAGTTTGACCTTGTCAAACTGCGATCGGAGGCTTAAAAAATGGCTTTACCAAACTATCCCGACAAGTGCTCTTTCCTATGCTGAATGTTCCATGCATTTGTCTAGTATAAATGCTAGAGGTTTGCGGAGACGGAACGTGATTTCTCTTTCCGGGTTTCAAATGGTGGTCCCAAACGAAAGCCAACTTTCTAGTTTTTACAACTCTCTACTGTTGTAAACCGGTGTAACAGGGCTCCTAGAAGAGCATCAAAAGGATGTCATGTGATCGTTTCGGGTCAAACCAAAAATCAAGGCGACTCCTCGTATACCAAGGTACACGAATGAAACTTCACATCTCGTTTCAAGAGTTGCAAAGGGTACTTGGTGAGTCTCCAAAAATTGCAAAAATTTAACTATTTAAAAACCAAGAGAAGGTCAACTTTATCAATGGGGAGTCAAATTCGTCTGGTCAATAGAACGATATTGGAGTGATTAAAAGGGTAAGATTTTTCTAGATCATCTCGAAGCGAGGGTGGTAGTTCATGGTTTAAAGTAGGCGAGTTACAATGGCTTCGAGAGTTGCGACACGACACTTTATTGTTTTGCAATGAGTTGAAGGAACATTTAACTGTATTAAAAGAATTCCATAATTTTAAAATTCTATTTAGTTGCAAAAGAGAACTAAAACATGAAAATTATGAGAGGTAAGGGAAGAAGAACCATGCCTGGAGAACTAAGTCGATCGAAGCCGTAGGCTTGGGTTCAGTCTCTTGCTTGGGCACTTTGTCAACCAGTCCACGAGCGTCCTCAGCTCCATCATTTTGCATACACGTCATCAATCTAATCTTTTCCTGAAAGAGCCTCATCCATAACTGGTAATGAAACAAACAAATTGGTTGAAATATTTCTGAGGATTGTTGCAAAAAGGAGTGCCTATTCCACTGCTCCGACCAGCACACCAGTCATTCCAACTTCCCATCACCGTTGATGACCATATCCTTGGCAGCTCTTAGAGCAACATGGAGCATAACAAGGTTCTTTGTACTAATTAAATGCTCTCCATTGTACATTCTGTAAATCATGGCACTCCAAGAGACCACATTTCTTTGAGGCATTCAATCAAACAATTCACGTGCCTTGAATACACTTCCACATTTTCACACATATCCACTATGTCGCTTGCAAGAACAAAATCCTACAAATGAAAACCAATTTCTATTGCTCATACCCTGCTCCCAAGCTTCCATCTTGGCACACGTTGGAAGCATGCTGGCATACGCAACTGATTTTGTTGGTGCCCTACTGCAAATGAAGAAACATTGTGACTGCCTCACGAGGAGGTCCATGTCTTCTGTACGCTGCAATAATACTATTCCATTAGAAGTTGTCTCGTTCTTTCATTGGACAAATACAAAAACCAGCGCCCAAGGCACATTGAAACTACCACATCTGACAAAAAAAAAATCTCTTTTCTGCAAAATGGAAGTCCATGCGCTGTTCTAAAGCTCCCATTTTGACACAGGCTGGGAAGATATCAGCAAAGGTTGTGGATTCTGGATTTACACATACCAAATGCATTTGCTTGAAAGTTTCCAAGGCCTTTTCAACAACCTCATTTTTTTTTGCACATCCTGCCATCATTACAGTCCATAAAACACATTTCTTTCAGGCATTTTTGAACAGTTCGCATGCTTTCACGTTTTGCATATTCTTCTTGTCCATCTTTTCTGCTAGGAGACGAAAATAATGTGCAGAGCCTACAAATCAAATAATATGTGGGCAGAATGAGGAAACCCATCGTCACCCAATGGGCACCATTAATATCCACGCAAATAACTCATCTGACAAAATTTTCTGTCTTTTTATGCGCTGAAGGAAGCCGCATCGGTCTGGGCGCGTTTTTTTTTACATAGGCTGGGGGGAAGTGCTAGCACAGGCCGCAGAAAAGGGAAACATGGCACTCCAGGGATGACAGTTGGTGATGCATTTCTTTGGAAAGGTAAAAAGCGCCCAAAGCACACTGGTTGGGTGGAAAAAGTCACGGCCAAGACTGGTTCTGAGCTTCCATGGCGGCAGTTGCTGTCTCTTTTCAGCAAAAGACAAAAAAAATGAGACCATAAGGCGTCTCCTTGCCCTAATCCGCCCTAAAACCACCCCCAGCAAGAAGTCACGTTTTTTTTTCTTTTAAATTTGAATTCTTTTATTTTATTTTATTTTATTATTTATTTATTTATTTATTTAAAAATGGAGGCATTACATTCTCCTCCCCTTAAGAAAGCATCGTCCTCGATGTGACATACAATGAAGAAGGAGAAATGGTAAGCAACAAGGAACGAATAAGGTGAAGGCACACGCTAAGGTTAAGATTTCAGACCCAAAAGCACGGTCACGGGGTGGCCCTAGGAACAATTGGTAGAAATTTTAATTTTCAAGGTTCTGTGAAGATTGGCAGTTCTCTCTTATTCGTTATTTCATTAATCTCTCTTCCATTAACATTATTCTTATTTCAAGTCCTTTAAAATTTCATTTTTATCGAATTTTAGTTTATTCATTCCTGTGGATTCCCATCATGAACTGCAGTCACAACACCCTACCAGGGTCATACACAACACTAAAATTTCATAAGCATACTTTCACGACCGTATCACATTACAAAGGTTTTCACCAAACCAAGGAATGACAACAAGTAGACCATATAGCAATTAATTTCCAATAATTATGTCCTAGACATAGATCTAGTACACACATATGAATGACAAACAGAATCAACACGCTGATACATATACAACGGTTATCACATGACTCGCAATGACAAAACCATCAACTGCACAAAAACTTAGACCTTTGGATAGGAGAGTACCTTCCTTCTCAACTGAATAGATATAACAACAATGTTATTTTTATTGGATTTCTTTATAAAATTACCAAAGACTATAATAAAGTTTTTTTCAGTAAACTTAACAAAACTATTTATTGTAGTGAAGATAGTTTGAAGAAAGAATCACAACAAGAATTTGTAAGGATGACTTACATAAATGTGTACACGTGGTAGTGAGGATCTTGGAAGGAATGTTTTAATATTAAACCTTGTTTGAATGTCTATTTATTGCTTGCCAAGATTATGAGGTGTAAAGAGGTAAGGATGTTAAGAATCAGGGTATTGGTTGGCATATAGGGTTTGAAACTCAGTTACAGTCTTGGAAAGAATGAAACTCAGGTTGAACGGTTAGTAGAGTTGTCATGAGAGTGGTACATCTAAATGAGTTCCTAGAAAACTGAGAAAGTTTTGAGATTAGTTGTAAGAGGTGTATGGAGTGTCTAGAGAACTCAAAAAACTCTTGAGAGCAAGAAATAACGTATAATGCTCAGGGTCAAGTGATAGGAGTAAGGTAAAAATAGTTATGAGCATCTTGGTGAAAGTGTATAGGAGAGGAAAGAGACATCAGGTTCTAGAAGGGTGAATGAGTTGAGTAGCATACAGTGGGTGTCATGAACAATAAAGAAGTGATATAAAGGACTTTGAGAAGTAAATTAAAAGATCAAAGAGCTTGTAACCTTAAGAGACCAATCTAAAGTCATATACAGTCCTCTTAAGATAGAGAGACCAAGCTAGTGAGCAGTCATCTTTAGGGTAGACAAGGGAAAATTGTTGGTTATTAAGAGTGGAGAGTATTAACCTTGTTTCAACCATTGGAAGAGAGGAAATGTCCTTGGAGAATCATTTGGAAAGGATCTTTGTCCCACTTTTCTGTCACAGAGTAAAGGTTTAGTGAGAAGCATATAAGGAGTTCACAAACTTTGAAAAGTAGAACGATAATACTGAGAATAAGCGGAGGATTGGAATGAGTAGCATGAGGAGAATAGAGTAAGGGAAGTGGATAAGGTGAAGGTAGGAAACTTAGCATACCAAGAGATGAGGAAAATAGGGTTGACGACTATTAAGAAGAGTAAGAAGCCTAAAATGGGCGTAAACATGAAAAATTGAGGAGATGATGCCAAGAGGGTCAAAGAATGGTGGAGATAGCTTGAGTAAGTGGTGTTGAGGTGGGCAAGGGCGTTCATAAGGATTAAGAGGAGTGGAAACCATAAAACCCTAGTAAAAGTGCTTTAAACCCTAAGGAGGCCTAATTGGCTAGACAAGTAAAGGAGGAAATTGGAGCTGGTCTACTAGAGTTAAACCCCTTTAGAACTCTAGTAGCCATATTTGAGGTCTAAAGGGGTGAAATAGTGAAATTGATGGTGTGAAGTTCTGGTAAGGTTTGGATCATGTTCATTAGGTGAATTTAAGCATGTTCAAAGCATTTGTAGCCTATAAAATAGTTGTAGATGCATTTTAGTGGATTTTAGCAAGTTCAAGGTATCTTGACAAGGTCTTAATTCATGGTGTTTAATGAGTTTGTTGAGTATTGTATATAATGGCGTGTTGTTGAGTTGTGTGAGTTGATGATTTGTGAAGATTGATTGCATTAGGCTCTCCATCAATGCACCATCACCATCAATACCAACCACAAAACATTATCAATCCTACTGACAATAATGGTTAACATCCTTTATAAACTTGTCTTTTTTAGAGGTGGAAGTATTCATTGTCATTTTGGTGTCAAGCAGATCAAATAATAATGCACATTTTCAATGCTTCAATTATAATCATATAATGCCAATGTCATCCATGATTAATACAAATATTAACTTCATGGTATCATGTTGCTCGAGTCACAAGTTTGAATCTTCATCTAAGCCATATTTGTTGGATGCATCATTGGTCCATTTCCTCCGCAAAATTCACCCCGCTCGATTTCAGAATTTAAATAAAATCCACTTTGTCATCACTTACAAGGGATTTGCTTTTTAAATGAGGTTATCAACGTGCATGTCAAATACACTAATTTAGTGGATGCTTGTACAGTTTTTGACAACATAGACAATGAGAACTCCTTTTTGTCTCAGAAAATGGATCATTGCTTTGCCCGTATGAGGTCTAGAATAACCATTCACTTAAATCACTTTCATACTTGATGTCAAAATTACTCATCTAATGAGATTTTTTCTTCTCCAAGAGTGTTCTACTAGAGAATTCCATGTTTTGAACCTCATGTTCTTTAGTCAAAATGAGGTTCAACACATGGAATTTCCAATGAGCAAGCTAGCAAGTTGATCCACTATTTTTCATGTTTAACAAATAAAAGGTGATAATAAAAGCAAGCAAAGTTATTACATGTCTTGACAAGAAAACAACTACGCTCGACTAGATGAGATCATTGAAGCTCTTGGCTTTAAGTTCTGCTCTTTGGAGATCTTATAGGTGCTGAGCAATTTCTTCAATGACCTTCATTCCTTCATCACTCCTCATTGATTTACTAGTGTGTTTCAGGAATTCATTGTCAACTTCAAGAGCCTGCAAGCTCTCATATAAACTGTACGCTACTTTGATAACAAACCTATTGGTGTCTGTCACAACCATATAAATAGTATGCCAGACATTAGATGTATCTACTAAGAAGAACTCATCTATATGATGTAGTGAATCCTTCCGGACACTTGTGGTATTAAACAAAGGAAGAAGTGTTTTACCCTCACCCCATGCCACTCTCTTAGCGTCGGAGTGCCAATATATATGTATGTATGTATGTATGTATGTATGTATGTATGTATGTATGTATACATACATACATACATATATATATGTATACATACATACATACATACATAGATAGATATATACATACTACATACATACATATATATATACATATATACATATATATATATACATATATATATATATATATAGATATAATAGTATATTATATATATATATATATCTATATATATATATATATATATATCTACATATTCTATATGCATATATATGTATGTATGTATGTAGTCATCTCTCCTAAGTAGTAGACTGGTCACTACAACATGTTGAATAAGGATACATTTAAATTTTCGTGTTCTTCGAACTAAACTACCACAATCATAAATTGATATATTAGAATTTGTAATTTAGGGATGGATTATTGTTGAGATTGAGTGACGTGTCTTGTGCTTACAGGTTTCAAGTATGTGAAGAAGGCTTCTTATGGCATTGGAAAATTTGGTGGTGGATTTTTTATGTGCATACCAGAATATTTAGTGTGCAGGAACGAGTGATATTATTTGTTTTGGGATGCCTATTATCAAGTGGGAATTACCCCTAGGCATTCTTGACAATTGTCTATGGCACTAATAGTCAAGTGCCTAAATCTAAATATTTTTCTTATTGTTGGTTGTTTTTAAAACTTGGAATTTAAACAATTTAATTGAAGATTCGATATTAAATGAACAAGTTATTGATATTATTATATAGTAACATAAATTTCATGCGTACACATAAAAACTTACTATAATATTTTTGCAAATAAAAAACAAATATGGCATATTTTTTAGTTCATATGATTTTTTAATTTTTACCTGTTCTCCGATATAGTTCCAAATTATGTATGTGTGTATTTTTTTCTAAGAAAAGGTTCATCTATTTTTGCCAATGTCACCAGTGTAGGAAATAAATGTGAGTATAATTGAGGGAAATAAGTATATATTTCTCTTTTTTTTTTGGAAAATGTTTATTACTTTTATGAAGGAATTGGTAACCATTATTTGAAATAGCTCAAAGCTTTAAGTCCATTAGGGAAAACATAAATCGAATGTGGTTAAACCATAACATGGTATGGGAGATGAATGCTTTCCCTCACAGAAAAATGACACCATTGTATTTGAACCAAACACAATTAGAAAACTATGACCAAGCCACCAAAATATTTCATGATCATACATACTTCTTATAATATAGTACTAATTTTTTATTAGCTTGAGATCTAAGAATGACGAAAATAATAACTTCATGTTAAATTTACTTTTATCTTATAAGAGAAAAAATCCTAACTAAAATAATGTTATAGTAAGGGTGCGTTTGGTGCTCAAGCGGAGGATAATGTGAACTTATTGTTATATTGCCAGATAAAATCATCAAACTTAATTTGGAACTTTTCTTTTTCACATACAATCTTTATATTGCTCTACAAGCTTTACCTAAAGTTGCAATGTAAAATAACCTACCCATCAGAACATCAACAAAAATAAACTTATGAGAGTGCATCTCTTATCTGGTATTTCATTACGTTCAATTCTGCTCATTTTTTGGAATATATTTGGATTGAATCTCATCAACCAACATGAAAAAACCATTTGTCTCTTATGGATACATGTATTTACTTATTTTTAGTTTTTTCAACTTTTATTGTAGCAAGTATAGTGGAATCACCATTACAAAGAATGATTTCCGAAACCAACATGTTTGTGGAAAATTTTAGAGATTTAATTAAAATAATAAAAAAAAATTGTTTAAAAGCATTGTTTGTACATTCATTATTGAGTTGGGTGTCACTCCTATGAAGTTTTTCTTAAATAGAGACATTACAAATTTAGTGGGAAATAGGGCGAGGTCTTGTAAACATTCCATCATGTGAGCACAATGTATTATGACCTGAATTCCTTTCTTTGCTTTGTGTAACAAGGCTATGTTGATTTAGTCTATGAAGAGGAAGTTGAATATGCCCCGCTCACTAGGTATAATGTTTATACATTGTAAATGTAGATTGAACCATACACATAATTAACTAAGACTCCATGACGGGAGTTTCTAGGACGGCAAAAAAATTCCAAAATTTTGAGACGGCAGACGTACAGTTACTAAAATAATATATAAACATTAAAAAATATGAAATAATTTTTTAAAATTTTATGAGGAGCAATTTGTGAGTCCACCATGTACATGTGTGCTCGAATTTTTTTGTATTTAAATATCACTCTTGATTCTTAGTATTGTCTTTGCAATACAATACACTCGGTTATGGTTAACCAATAAATATTTTGATCTATGCCTTTACTGCTTTTATCAACTACGCGACCTTTCTCTTTATATAGAACTATACATAGAGGCTTTGTAAGTTTGTCAAGTGATTGGAGCTTCCAAAATGAATTTTAGTTAGATTTATGCACAAAACCTTTTTAATAGAGATGAGTGGCTTCTGAAAAAAATCTTACACTACAAGAGTACAATTAAAAAAAGTCAGTTTTAAAGAGAAAACAACAAAGACATTTTTTATTTCTTAATTGTTAATTTTAAAAAGTCATACGTACTAGGAAAGAGGGACGTCCTCAAGATGTTTCCTATGCTTTTTGCTATTAGGAAATGTGGGGAATGTTTCCCCGCTGTCCCGGGGACATCCTAGACATCCCGAACACGTTGGTTTGTGGGGGGGCGTGTCCCCATGCAACAATATTTGTTTTATAGTTTGCTAAATGTACATGAATTGTTTGATAAAATGCCTCAAAAGAAACTTAATTACAAAATACTTGCAGTATCTAAGGACATTGAGGTGACAACCAGAAAAGGGCACATGGAAGGAAGTTTCAATGAAAAGTCTATCCAAAATATAGATAAGAATGACTCTAAGACTAGTCATCAAAGTGTGCGATGAAGCTGAGAAAATGGATGAAGACAAAGCCTTTGAAACACCAAGATCCATAGAAGATATTCACTTTTGAAATAAGAGGATGATGATTGATAGGAAACACACTAGTACAAAGTCTCTGGATGGAAGCGTGTTAACTGTTGAGTGAAATCGATGGAGAGTTTAAAGTTGATCGCTTCAAGCATGCACTAGAGGCAAAGTGGAAGACTAACAATACTTTGTATTCAGTTGGAAGAAGAGAGATGCGATAGTAATTGCTACAAATCAAACTATGGCTATGGTCAAAAGGCTACAAGAGGAAAAAGCACCGTTACAAATAGAGGCTGGAGGCTTTGCGATACCAAAGAATGATGGAGGAGCAATCCAAATTTGATCAAGAAGCTTTACAATTTTTGAATGAGATTCTTGTAAAGAGAGAAAGAAAAACAAAAGTTGGAGAAGAACTTGAGTTTTGCAGGAGACTGTTGTATTATGAAGCAAAAGAGAGGAGAATGGGGACAAAAACAAAGATTAATGAAAGTGAAAGACCAACTTCTGCTGAGAATGGGGAAGAAATGTGTGACAAACAATCTTATAAAAATAGGATGATATTCCGTTGATCCCAATAATGTAGGAAAACAATTTGAACCATAGGAGAGCAACAAAAATACCCCATGTGCTTTGATCATGAGCATTGTGACAAGGTAAGGTGATACATAACAGAGGAATAGTTTGGATGAGTCACTGGTTGATTTTGAGAAAAGGATATCAATTTTGGAGCAATTAAAGGTTTTGGAGGAGAAGCTTCACACATTTGCAAATGATGACGAGGCTAGTATGGCTCATTTAGATACAAAGGGACTGACATTGTAATATAGGATGACATGAAAGGGACTGATGTAAACATAGAAACTCTAGTAAAATTATTAGCACTCCTACGCTAAGAGAGTGGCATGGGGTGAGGGTAAAAAGCTTCTTCCTTTGTTTAATACCACAAGTGTCCAGAAGGATTCACTACATCATATAGATGAGTTCTTCTTAGTAGATACATCTAACATCTGGCATATTATTTATATGGTTGTGACAGACACCAATAGGTTTTGTTATCAAAGAAGCGTATAGTTTATATGAGAGGTTGCAGGCTCTTGAAGTTGACAATGAATTCCTGAAAACACACTAGTAAATCAATGAGGAGTGATGAAGGAATGAAGGTCATTGAAGAAATTGCTCAGCACCTATAAGATCTCCAAAGAGTAGAACTTAAAGCCAAGAGCTTCAATGATCTCATGTAGTCGAGCGTAGTTGTTCTCTTGTCAAGACAGGTAACATCTTTGCCTGCTTTTATTATCACCTTCTATTTGTTAAACGTGAAAAATAGTGGATCAACTTGCTAGCTTGCTCACTGGAAATTCCATGTGTTGAACCTCATTTTGACTAAAGAACATGAGGTTCAAAACCTGGAATTCTCTAGTAGAACACTCTTGGAGAAGAAAAAAATCTCATTAGATGAGTTAATTTTGACATCAAGTATGAAAGTGATTTAAGTGAATGGTTATTCTAGACCTCATACGGGCAAAGCAATGATCCATTTTCCGAGACAAAAAGGAGTTCTCATTGTCTATGTTGTCAAAAATTGTACAAGCATCCACTAAATTAGTGTACTTGACATGCACGTTGATAACCTCATTTAAAAAGCAAATCCCTTGTAAGTGATGACAAAGTGGATTTCATTTAAATTCTGAAATCGGAGTGGGGTGAATTTTGTGGAGGAAATGGACTAATGATGCATCCAACAGATATGGCTTAGATGAATATTCAAACTTGTGACTTGAGCAACCATGATACCGTGAAGTTAATATTTGTATTAATCATGGATGACATTGGCATTATATGATTATAATTGAAGCATTGAAAAATGTGCATTATTATTTGATCTACTTGACACCAAAAATGACAATGATATACTTCCACCTCTAAAAAAGACAAGTTTATAAAGGATGTTAACCATTATTGTCAGTAGGATTGATAATGTTTTGTGGTTGGTATTGATGGTGATGGGTGCATTGATGGAGAGACTAATGCAATCAATCTTCACAAATCATCAACTCACACAACTCAACAACAAGCCATTATATACAATACTCAACAAACTCATTAAACACCATGAATTAAGACCTTGTCAAGATACCTTGAACTTGCTAAAATCCACTAAAATGCATCTACAACTATTTTATAGGCTACAAATGCTTTGAACATGCTTAAATTCACCTAATGAACATGATCCAAACCTTACCAGAACTTCACACCATCAATTTCACTATTTCACCCCTTTAGACCTCAAATATGGCTACTAGACCTACAAACAAGTAAAAACTGATGAAAAACGCACATTCCAAGGAGTTTAACTCTTACCGGTAAGATATTTGAATACCCATTACGCCCAATCAAGTTTCTACAAAGCTTCAGAACATATCTCTTTACCCACAAAAAATTATTGTCGTTTCAGCTCCAAAATTAGCCTTTTCCCTACTAGCCCTCCTAACACACAAACCGTTGTCACTGGAACAATCCACAAACAATCAAGGAAAATTAATTATAGTTTTGGATACCCATTAAGCTCTTCTTGCTTCAAGTTCAATTTCAAATTCTAGCTCCTTGTATAATTTGACCAGCTCCAATTTCCTCCTTTCCTTGTCTAGCCAATTAGGCCTCCTTAGGGTTTAATGCATTTTTACTAGGGTTTTATGGTTTCCACTCCTCTTAATCCTTATGAACGCCCTTGCCCACCTCAACACCACTTACTCAAGCTATCTCCACCATTCGTTGACCCTCTTGGTATCATCTCCTCAATTTTTCATGTTTAGGCCCATTTTAGGCTTCTAACTCTTCTTAATAGTCGTCAACCCTGTTTTCCCTCGTCTCTTGGTATGCTAAGTTTCCTACCTTCACCTTATCCACTTCCCTTACTCTATTTCTCCTCATGCTACTCATTCCAATCCTCCACTTATTCTCAATATTATCGTTCTACTTTTTCAAAGTTTGTGAACTCCTTATATGCTTCTCACTAAACCCTTACTCTGTGACAGAAAAGTGGGACAGAGCTCCTTGCCAAATGATTCTCCAAGGACATTTCCTCTCTTCCAATGGTTGAAACAAGGTTAATACTCTCCACTCTTAATAACCAACAATTTTCCCTTGTCTACCCTAAAGATGACTGCTCACTAGCTTGGTCTCTCTATCTTAAGAGGACTGTATATGACTTTAGATTGGTCTCTTAAGGTTACAAGCTCTTTGATCTTTTAATTTACTTCTCAAAGGCCTTTATATCACTTCTTTATTGTTCATGACACCCACTGTATGCTACTCAACTCATTCACCCTTCTAGAACCTGATGTCTCTTTCCTCTCCTATACACTTTCACCAAGATGCTCGTAACTATATTTACCTTACTCCTATCACTTGACCCCTGAGCATTATAAGCTTATTTTCTTGCTCTCAAGAGTTTTTCTGAGTTTCTCTAGACACTCCATACACCTCTTACAACTAATCTCAAAAATTTCTCAGTTTTCTAGGAACTCATTTAGATGTACCACTCTCATGACAACTCTACTAACCGTTCAACCTGAGTTTCATTCTTTCCAAGACTGTAAACTGAGTTTCAAAACCCTATATGGCCAACCAATACCCTGATTCTTAACATCCTTACCTCTTTACACCTCGTAATCTTGGCAAGCAATAAATAGACATTCAAACAAGGTTTAATATTAAAACATTCCTTCCAAGATCCTCACTGCCACGTGTACACAGTTATGTAAGTCATCCTTACAAATTCTTGTTGTGATTCTTTCTTCAAACTATCTTAACACTTTGTTGTATGCCTCCCTCACACTACAATCTTCTTGAACACTCTCCCTTCTCTTATGGGCAAGATTCTATACAAGATCATAATCAAATACTTCTTCTTGCTTCTTAGAACAGAGCTCTCTGACTGAGAGTGTTTCATTTACTTGTTTGACTATTGGTAAATTTTTTAAGGCCTGATTACACCATCAACTCTATGTTTAACTCCAACCACAATTGCATAGTAAATGGAACAAAGATCATTCTCAGATCACAATACACAACTAGAAGTTCTCAAATCAACAAGAAATGCAGTTCATTTCACAGAATTTTAGAGACAACCTCCAATTCCTTTAATCAATGCATGTGACTAGTACCAAAGGTTTTAATCATTCAATAACTCATGTTCATTTCATCATACAAATATGGTTTATTGGGAAGTAAACCTTTTAAATACAGATTACCAACTCGATCCACCCTCATGCATAATAGATTCTTGCAAACCTTCAAGCTTCCACTGTCACTTACACTCAGTCATAACAATCAACCTGTAAATACAATCACCCCACAAGTATGATAAGATTCATGCACAAATTTCATATACTTGAACACAATATCATAGAAAACCAATAACACAATCTTGTTCAAAGAATCTCTATTTGATGGTAATCATGACTGTTACAAGTTTCTTGAGCCCTTGTCTTGGCTCCTCCAAACGTATCACCTCCTCCACTCTCCTCTCCAAAAACTCCCTTACTTACTTATCATAAGGTGATGAATAACTAACTTTTCAACCCTAACTAAGGTTGATAACTAACAATACATGATTAAACTTTAACAAGAGGTGTTGTAACTACCCTAAGGTCCTCTTTTGACCCATTACATTATTACATGACCTTATTTTGCTTCATTATACCCTTCTCAAATAGTTTTACCTTTCAAATATTCAAATTCTCCATTTTTGGAGGGAAAAGCTCTTGATTTCACATTTACATTGTAAATGAGGTCCTCAAGGACTCAAAACACACTTAGACATCTAAATGACTCTCTGACACCTATATCAACCCAAAACATGCTATATTCCTCTATACAACTGATGCTCCTGCATCATGAATCAAGCTATGAAGATAGGCTTTCATTATAAAAGATGTCATCCATGCTATTAGGCTTACATTTGTAGGAAACAATTGGGTTCACTCTAGAGTTTCTTTTATTGCCCAGAAATCTGATGCAATGTTTGTAGCCTTCACTGTGAGAATCTATCTAGGAAAGTATGTTTTACATACATTTATGTAGCAGAAAGTAGACATTAATCTGGACCATGTACAAAAAAATCCATCTATGAGTAGCACATATTTTTGCAAACATAACGAATGGCTTGTTAGTTATCAGTTTAGGAAGCTTAATAATCATTCTGTTGACAAACTCATCCTCTGCTGGCATAATTTAAGGCTTAAGCCCACCCCGAATTTATATTTGTATTCAAAACCTCTGAACATGCTACTATAAAACTGCAAAATATCTGCATATGAATTATATTGTTGTTGCTTGTACAGCTGGACAATAATTCTTTATAACTCCTGAAAATCGCTCCATGAGAGAGGAATCTGTTGGTCTTCTTTAAGAGTCCAGAGTTAGTGCTACTTAATTGTGCAAGTTTGATGTTTTTACCCATCCTAGTGAGTGGATGGGTAAAGGATGGACTTAGTAATTGGCTAGAAGAAATAATTATAAGCCAATACGCCAAAATTAAATCTATAGGAGAGCTCATGTTCAATAAGATCCAAACCTGTTCAGTACCAGTTCTACTATCACTATCCGAAGCATTTACTATATCAATCTGATGCACAATTTAATTATTTCCCGAATCAATCTAATTATAAGCCAATATGTCAAAATTAAATCTATAGGAGAGCTCATGTTCAATAAGATCCAGACCTGTTCAGTAACAGTTCTTCTATCATTATCCTAAGCATTTACTATCTCAATCTAATGCACAATTTAATTATTTCCCGAATCAATCTAGTTCATAGATGAGGATTGTCTTAGTACTTAGTAGCCATTTTCAGGGCCGTGTGTAAAGAGAATGATAGCTTTTAAACATTTGGGACATTTTGAGTGACAGACTGTTCATTGGTATTCCATTTTAAGAATGGGGTTTCAGATTATAAATGGGGACTCTGCTAATAGCCATTTTCAACTGTATATATAGATTGATATCTTCTAAGGATTTAACCAATTATTTGGAAGACGTTGAGTGACTGATTGATTAAAAAACTGAACATACAGCTGGCAGCATGTCAGTAACGTGGCAGGTGGGTGTGGGAGTTCTTTCTGATACTCTATATCATTTGTTGCCAAAAAAGGCTCTTCTTTCTTGTTGAAATTTCTATTTTAGGTTCTACGCTGGTCTGGTATAAGAAAAACATTATCTTTATCTAAGACACGCACATTTTGGAGTCATTCAGGTTCTGGAACGTCAAGAAGGCACAAGGTATTTATAGTGTCAGCTGCTATAAAATCTCTGACCACATCGCATCATTGACAAATAGGGAAGAATTCAACCAAATGAAAGTTATACCCAGACAGATATGAAGATAGTCATAGTGCGATTGATCCCATTGATGTGGAGGATGGTGATGTTCTCGGATTTTCTTTTGCTTTGATACAAACATGTGCTGTTATAGCTAGTCAGAAGCAACAGCAAATGAATGTAGAGAAGACAGGCATGCATAGTGAAAAGCAATATCGTCATGAAGAACTGTAATCAGAATAAATAATATTTATATGAGAATTACATAACCACGGGAAATACCCATGTTAAATAATACGGATTGAATCAATAAGAAAACTAAAAACCTGTTTCAAAACCAACCTCTGCTCTTTAAGTTATGCCCTGCAAATCCTCAATATGAAAAGCCCCGTTAAGGAGAGACCGCTTCAAGCTTTAAAAACAGGTAGTAATTCTCAGGGGTGCAGAAAATGCCCTCCTTGGGTTGGTATCAATCATGTCTTCAGGTGGGCAGCCCGGTAATACACTCCACTCCTCGGAATTCGCATTAAAGCTCAACATAGTCGTGCTTCCTCTGAGCATAAGCCAAATCAGATCAGCTTGCTCTGATGCTTCTACTTGAAAATCCATTCCATCTGATGACTTGACTGTGCCTTCTAACAAATCCCTGGGAGTCAGTGAAATGAGAGACCACCTCTTATTCTCTGCACTTATATCCAACTCCCACAGTCCCACCAAAGTGTGCTTGATCAGAGGCAAACGGCCCAAGAGGGACCCTTCCCCGGACCTCCTCTGTAACCTACCCACCAAAATCAGCTTCCCACTACACACCACTAAGGAAGGGAGACTGGCATGACGATTCTTATCATTATCATGACAATCCACCTGCGGAGGCGACCCTCCTTCAATCTCCACAAACTTGAACTCGCCAGAGGCAATGTCATAACAGCCGAGATGCTGACCAAAGGAATTCGTGCAGTAGACCTTGCCGTTGTGAAGTGTGCTGCTCCAGGGGTGTGAGTCTGACCAGTAAATGCCGGTGCTAGGGTTGTTGCCAGTGACGGGGATAGACGTCCATTTATCTGTACTCGAGTTGTAAAGCAGAGGATCCACATCCCAGTTAACTGTTTCGTGGACAGGAATAGTAATAACCTTAAAGTGGTCCGTCTCCACAATCAGTTCCACCGCCACTCCTGGTCTCCAACCGTGCTTCAGTGGAAAATCAGGCAAAACCCTGTGTTTTTTGGTTAAAGGATTGAATACTACAGGGATATCAAGGCCGGAATACCAGTCTACAAATAAATAAAGTCCCCCCGCTGCAGCGCAGAGAACTATATCCGGCGAGGAAGAGGGTTCATAGCAGTCCCATGTCCATCGCCGTGTCCACTGTAGAGGGATTCGAAACCAGCGGTTTAGAGGGGAACTGAAGAAGGCAATACCGTGGTAGCCGTGGGATATGTGATGCGTCACGAAATGGCAATCGATCTCAACCTTCACTTTTAGGGCACCTATTGCCCTGTTCCATGCTTTGCATACAATCTTTGCCCTCATCAAAGAGGGCAAAGGAAGCCTGCTCAGAATCTCCTCCATTGAATTACAATCAAGATGGGGGGGGGTTACAACGTATTCCGTCATCATCATCATGATTCCATGTTAGGGCATCATCATCTCCTCCTTTGCCATTGCACATATGGGCCCCTGAAATTTCTTCAACCTGGACTCTTCCATATCTTTCACAGACGGCATTTACCAAAGTGAGAAAGGGAAGGCCCATACACGCATCACCAAATGCCCAGCGCCAGCAGCGGGGGAATTTCCCGGGCGTCTTCGAATAGATTTCTGCACTGGAATCTGCACGATATAAAATGTTTTCAATCCTCTTCTTTACTTCCTCACCACTCCATCCATTCTCATTTTTCACTTCATTAACACTCAATCCATTCTCATCTTTATTCTGCTTCTTCCTTCGCTTCGAATTTTTATTCCTCTTCCTCCTCTGCTTCCCTCCTCTCCTTCCCATGTTTCTTGCAACACGGGCGGGAGGAAAAAATCGCCAACTGAATCATTCCAAAATTGCACACGCTTCCCGTTTTAACATAACAGTGTAGATCTCCTCTAATTATAAAAAATATCCCTCTCAAATTTGACTACCAACCAGTGATCAAATTTGAAGGGCACCCCATATTTTAATTTGGCAAGCTAGTTTAAGCTTTACCCTTCGTAAATGACAGATAAAATAACACATTACCATTCAATAAAAAAAAGAGAAGTTAGTTTCCTTTCAATATATATCTGATTAATTTAAATAAAATAAATATAAAAAATGTCAAAATTATTAAATATATAACATCTAATAATAATTTTAAAATTCATTTAAATTAAAAATCAAGATAAATAATTTAAATGACTAATTTACAAAATAAATAAGGGAATTCCAAACATGGTTTACAAGCTAGCAAAAGCCAAAACAAAACATAGCTATTTTGAAAATAGAAAGAGCAAAATAATTGTTTATTTTCTAGATATTTATCCTTTTTCCTAGTGATTTTTTTGAAGTGAGTGAAGATTTTTTTTAATATAGAAAATAGAAAGCTAACAAGCATGAAGTTTGTTGCTCTAATTATTATTTAATATTTTATTTATTAAAATCAATTTAACAAATTATAAAAATTAACTTAGCATACAATTTACATGAAAAGTTATTTTTTTAATAAGCCCCTTCTAATGAAAATTTATAATATTTAATGCCTTTTAGTATTGAAGTGTAATTTTAAATTTCAATTTTTTTTTGAAGTGTAAAATTTTAATCACCCTTCTATGACAAGCTAAAAGACGTTTGAAGGGCATTGACGACTTCAAATTTGGCCCCTGCTACCCAACACTCTCTAAATATAATTAGAAACAGTTACAGTTAGGTATGTATTTTCGAAAACGTAAATTTATTAGCTAGTTTTAGACGCTAATTATAAAAAAGCTTGAACCCTATATAACTTTTTTTATTTTTAAAAAATTCAAAATACAATTAAAAAATTAAAACAAGTCAAAGTGTAAACAAGAACAAGAATAAACAAGGAGTAGGCCATACTATACTTTTCACTATATTTATTAGTTAAATCTTCTCGACCAATTAAATTTTTTTATTTTTGAATTGTTCATTTTTCTAATATTTAGTTCTGAATTTAATAATTTTTTAAATAAAATAAAATCAAAGAAAAAATAAATGATTTGTTTACTTTTTAATAACTTCGCAATTTTTGGACCTTATTCCACTTCAAATATTTTTGTAAATTTTTAATTCAAATATTTTTAGAGTGACACATATACTACATAACATTAACTCAAAATCACATCAAACCTATTTGAAATTGCTCTATTTTTTTTTCCATAATCTAAATGTTTTTTTAGAATTTTCCAAAAATAAATACCTTGTGCCAGCAAGAAGACGACTGCAGCAGTTTTCCCAGCCAATGAAATCAGCTACGAGGCCTTGGCGTCCTTAAGAGAGGTGCCCACTTCGGAAAGACAGAATCTTTTCATCAGCAACTTAAATCACTGGTGCGTTGTCTTTGATTTCAGAGACCCTAATCAAAATGTTAGAGAAAAGGACTACATAACATCTGGCAGACCCTGCCTGGAATTCACTGGACTACATAACATCTGGCAGTGCTAAATTGATGGTGACTACAAATTTGTTCAGAAGCCCAGCCCCTTCCTCCCACGAAAATTTAGGCATGGAGGGCTTTGATCCAAAAGAGGAAGAATCGAGCATGGAGCCTGCATGGCCCCACTTGCACATTGTCTAAGAATTCCTATTGAGATTTGTGGCTTCCGCTGGCCAAGAGATACATCGATCACTCCTTTATTCTCAGACCGTTTGGTTCTCTTTGATTCAGAGGATCCGGGGGAAAGGGAATACCTCAAGACTATTCTGCACCAGATATATGGGAAGTTCACGGTGCACAGGCCATTCATCAGGAAAGCTATCAATAACATCTTTTACGGGTTTATATTTGAGACTGTAAGGCATAATGGGATAGCAGAGCTGCTGGAGATTCTAGGTAGTATTATCAATGGTTTTGCATTGTCGTTGAAGGAAGAGTGTAAGCTCTTCCTTGTGAGGGCACTCATTCCCCTTCATAAACCCAAGTGTGTTTTTATGTACCATCAGCAGTTGTCTTATTGTATCACCCAGTTTGTTGAGAAAGACTTTGAATTGGCAGATATTGTCATCAGCGGATTGCTCAAGTATTGGCCTGTTACAAACAGGCAGAAGGAAGTGATGTTTTTGGGAGAATTGGAGGAAGTTCTAGAAGCTACCCTTGCGAATGAATTTTAGAGGTGTATGGTACCATTATTTCGACAAATTGGGCGTTGCCTCAACAGTTCTCACTTCCAGGTAATATATTCAACATTACAGAGACAAATTCTTATGTGTACAATCCTTCTAATTTTAGCTTTTATCGAATTTCTATGGACCTCCATTTTTTTCTGAGAATCTTTATAACTGATGGATGTATGGAGATATTTACATGATTTTTTCTAATTTTTCTTTGTATAGAGTAACCAGTTCTTATCTACAGTTGTGGGTGGATCTGAAAAAGACATACAACTGATTTTTTTATTTCAAAAAAAAAAGTCATCATTTCCCTGCATCTAAATGGTACGGGAATCCTTTGGTGAATACAATTGGCTGTCCATTTTAGCTGCTGAGAAGCCATTGTTCAGTAAGCAGTTTTGACATCCTACAATACCGAGAGGGATGGAGTTTAGGATGCAATTCACTTCTATGAGCGTGGCACCCTCTTTAAAGATGATCGGTAGAACTAGTGTGTCACACTCTCTAAAGATGATCAGTAGAACCAATTTTTGATGTCTCTTACTTAAATCTTTGAAGTTACTGTATACCTATCACTAAAATTCCAATCTCAAGTCATGGAGGTATAATTATTCTCCTTATTTTTACCTGTTATAATATTACTTTGGTCATTAACTAGGTCTAGAAAGTTCACCTCCCTGGTATACTCAAGTAACTATTGACAGGGTTTATGGTGCATATGTCGAGCGAAATAGTAGTACATGCTTGAATTTTCATTTAAACTGTCAGACTTAAGCAGTTCGAAGAACCTGAACATGACATGGGTGTTATTAGGAGGTGAAACAACTAATGCATAAATGGAAATAGATTTACATCGTTGATGAGAGGCATGTCAAGTTGAATGCCTATTATATTCATTGGATGCCCAATCAGATTTGTGTAGAAATAGTCAATAGTGATACATTTCAGTTGTGTGTGTGTGTTTATCATATCAAGAGTCGATGAAGTGGGTACAAAGAATGTTCTTCCTCTAGCCAAATGATATCTATTATTGTTTTAGGAAGGTCGGGCGCAGAGGTTACATTTTTTTCGATTTCTTTTTGTGCAAAGTGAGATTTTGTTGTAGAGTGCAGATTCAACATATTATGAAGCATTCAGAAACATACCAAAGACAGTTTTAATTGCACATGGTTTTTTATTTACTTTTTAGTCTCCATCACTTGGCTCAATGTATAAAGTTTACATCTACATAATCAATCCAATTGTGTGTGGATGAAATTTCTTATTTACCTCCGCATTAACTGAAAGTGTTTTGTCCTCTTTAATTGAACAACTTACTTTCAAGGTAGAGTTATTTGCCACATGTTGTTATATCTTGTTCTTTGTTCCGAATCTTTTTTGCAGTTTATTTTCAATATCATTCTCCTAGATATTTTCTATAATCTCTCTCTTAAACTAGTCTGTTTCATTTTCCAAATCAATGCATATTAATGCGTCTGTAATATGAATTTATTCCATGTTTAGCAGTTGAGAAGACAATCGTATGGTTTGAACCAAAGTTGCACGAAGCATGTCTGCAAGTGCAGCAAAGGACCCAAAATTTAGGATTTGAGGATTTGGCTACATATTTTTATGTATCATGTGTTATTTCTTTAATTAATTTAAACCCTAGGGCAAAAAATGATTGCTAAACATGGAATAAATTCATATTACAGAATAAGATCATTTATGTACAATAATCTGAATTGTTAAAAGTAAGTAGATGTTATAATTGATATAACACTAAAGCAAAGTTTGTTTATTTTGCTTGGTAGTACCGACCCAACCTCGTATATGTTCATATTTGGCTTGGTTTCGCAGAGGCTCGACTGTGTTTTGAACAATGTTTTCACTATCCTTGTATCATTGATAGGCCGAGTTTAAAGATCAGCCTGCCATTCTTCCCTCTTTCCACTTGACTCAGATGTTACATTTCCTCTGCCATTGGACACTATTTCAAACCACCCTTGAGCTGCACCGAACCTCCCACAAGAGCTCGTGATCCAGTTCCCTCCATAGTTTGATCCATCTCTGTTGAATTCGACCTCCCAACATGATGAAAGCACTCTATTTACATCCCCAAATTGTCAGCAATAAAAAGTGGCATTTTATAATTCCCTCCCAATTCTTCCTACGAAATAGAGGATCTACGTTCCAAACTGTTCAACAACACACTATGCAGCAACCTTTGGCTAATTACTCTACGAAATTTGTTCTTGCATAGATCCATGTTCAACTCTTACTGTATTTAATGAAGATCTGTGAGAATGATCAACGCAACTCGACAAAAAATTTACTATTATTAGTGGCATATACATTACACTTCTTCTGTCATTATTTATTTCTCCATTCAAATAAATGTGCGAGTGTTGGCATATATTGCCCATCCAGGACTATGTAGCTCTCTTACAACTCAAAAGCATTATATTATTATAAGCAAAACAATTTTAAATTACAAGTAGAGCTTTAATTCCTGCATATTATGTTGCACAAGTACTTAGATGTTCTATGTGATTAAAAAAAATACACACATTTAAGATTATATTCTAAAACTAAGCATTACTTCTCAACTTTTCACATTTTGTTTTGTTATCTGGAAACTAAGAATGTCAATCTTGATCATTATTGTAGAGCATTGTTTGGCAACACAACTTGAAGGTGATACTTTATCCTCTGGAGTGTGTCACATGTGTCTAGATTTTCAATGTTGAATTGGTACATCTATAAACATAAAGAGGAAAAAATCTGAGTTTGTTGAACAGCTAAAATAGATTCATTCCCAACATACAATTGTAGCCAATATTCTTGCAAATATGAAAGAGAATAATGAACTAACAAGATGACAACGAGGGTGGATGGGGAGAGAATGTCAAACAAGACGTTTTTTAATTGAAATTGTTGGGAAAGAGTTCTAGAAGAGAGGAGTGAATGGAAGACCGAAGTTGGAATGAAGATGAGCAATGCCAAAAGATATGGGAAATATCTTCAAGAGCATAACAGAAGGTGCATGCACTTGCAACAAGACCAAGTTTTGATAAAGTAAGGCCAACTAAAAGTTTCATATACAAACACGCCATTCCAATAGTTGACATTTGGCCTCACTAGGAAACTAGCAAATTCTATAAGCCATTGAGAATCAAAGAAGGGCATAGACCACTTGGTATAAAAAGAGTCTTTTAGTGGGAATGAGTACTGAATCATTTGATACAAAATCCTTGGTGCGGTTGTGTGTGATGCCAAATTAGTTAGGCCAACGCCAATCTTTCTAAGGAATTGAAGGGTTATCTTTAATTTTAAGGAGAACCTAAGGTGGAATCAACTGTAAAATTAAAGTATATACGTGTGGGTAAGTGCACCAATCTGGGGGGGCAAAAAGTGGAAAAAAAATTGAAAATGAACAAAACGCATACGTGTTTTGTAATAATGCAGTTGCGTTCTATTTTCCTTGGTTCGGTAATTCACAAACCTATAACACATACGCGGTATGCTAAACTATAAACAAAAAAAACCCGAGCCTTATTCATTTTCATTTCCCCCAAATGAAAGTTTTACAGCAAAACCCTGCCTTCGCATTTCAAATTCAACTAGATCTTGCTCAAACGATTGTTTGAGCATCGCCACGAAGATCAAAATCGACAATGGTGCCATGGAGAAGGGATAGGCACAATTCTTTTCTTGAAATTGCATTGAAATATGGTAATTATAGAGTATAATTTGAATTAGATACATATTGTTTTATTGTTACAGCTCCACGTCAACCTGATCAACTACAACCAAACCCTACAATTCATGTGATCACTCTTTGCCCTCCTACAGTTGCTCAACATCCCTCGGGCAGTCAAGAAGATTTAGCAGCCCATATAGTGGAAACCAAGATTGAAATTGAGGATTTAATCAAAACAATGAGGGATTTACATTCTACAAACCCCCACTGCGCCTCTCTTGCAAATAAATTGGAGGCATTGGTGGCTCAAGTTTATGTGGCAATGACTCAAATTGATCGTTGGACATCCTACAGAGAACATTGTAGGCTTTATTATGCAACAAATTCTCATATGCGGATGTAAAGAAAAACAAATTACAAAAGACCGCATATGTGCCTTATTCATGGACCCCCGAACCTTTGTTTGTTCAGTTGTCATGCAAATGGTTTCCCATCCATTGGTGCAATAATGATTTAATTACAAATAATTTTTGGTACTGATGGTGGATGGTGTTTGATTTTCCACCTTCCAATAACAACGAGGTGCCACTATACTTGTTGAGGAAACTTGTTGGCGAGAAAAAATTTCGAGGGACAAATTTGTGGGTTTCTTGCCAACGCTCTGGGAAATTAAGTCCCTCTACTTAAATAGTACAACTTTTGTATATACATGCGTGAATATAGTGAGTTTTATCTACGGTGGACTTGCGGCCGAAGATCCAATAGGGGCACTCCACTGACCCTGCAGCAAAAACTTACGGATACCTACAAGAGAGGAATTTGTTAGGAGAGTGGGAAAGGGAGTGAGAATGTTAGATAGGAGGACTACTGTTGTAAGTAGAAAATCAAAGTTTTGTATACATTAGTTAGAAGTTTCATCACATGCACTAAAATTGAGAAGAAACAACTCTACAAATAGCAACAAGACCGATTAGAATTTATGAGCACAAAGTATCAATAAATTCCTCAATCAAAAGAGGGCTAGAAACTCCTTCTTCTTGTACTGATGCTTAAAATAAAAGCTGTGCACAGTGTTGGAATGAAGGAAAAATAGTGGGGGGGGCGGGGGGGGATGGAAGAAAATGGCTATCTCCTTTGTTCTCTCTAAGTACAATGCAATCTTGAGTTTACAAAATCAATCACCAACCCTTTGAAATGGGAATGGCTTTACAATTTATAGGAAGAGAAAAGACTCTTCATATAACCCCCAATAACTCTTCGTATGTCTCAACATGACTTAAGACTCTTCGCCTTCTTAGGAAAACATTAAGTCCCTTTTTATAACATCAAGGTGACTTATTAGATTAAGAACATTAAGACACACAAAAAGTGCAACCCCCAATGCAAAATTAGAACATTAAGAAGAGAGAGAAAGTTGGGGGAGAGGAGAGAGAGAGAGAGCATAAAGAAGAAGAAGGAAGAATGATGTTGACGATGAAAGATTCTGCCTCCGATAAAGTATGTCGATCCTTCCAGATGACCCAATGGAATGCTCCAATGTGATGAACTCTAAATCTCCAAACTCTTTGCACTCTGAGAAACTCCTTCATCTTGGCTCATGGACGCTTGCCAAGTTGAATGAACTTTTCCACCTATGACCGCAACTCCCACCCTACGCATGATATACCTGTGACCCAAACCATGTAGTGAGTGTCGAAAGACACTGTCGGGTTCCTTGGGATGGATCTTGAATGCCATGTGATAAATGCCCATGGATGATCCTGAATGATGATCCCCTTATGTTCCATTATGCCAAAATTGCCTTCAAAGTGTAACTTACTATTAATAGCAAGTGCCCAGATGGAAGACTTACTATTTTTAGTAAGAGGTGATTTTTGCCTCTTCTTAACCATCCTGATGCGATGAACTCCCCCATTCACTTCTTTGCACATTGCCTTCCCCTTAACCACTTCTTGGGGTGACTTACTATTTTTAGTAAGCACCCATATAGGGGCTTATTATTTTTAATAAGTGTTCATTTTTGTTGTTTTCTTCTCTAGACAATCATTTTGGCTTCATGGTGATCTTTGTTGCACATTGTGTTCGCCACAGCCACTTTTGATGATGACTTTCCAAACATAGCGAGTCTCTATAAGAAACCTTACTATTTTTGGAAAGTGGATTTCCAGTGCTCGATTTGCAACAAAACATATTTTTTCATAATCGTCTCATCATCACGATCACATACTCCGAATTTCACTTGATTTCGCCCACTAGAATGCTTGGAAATAAAATTTAAAATTTTCTCCTGACAGTGGCTTTTGGCACAGCGCTACCATGGCGGCCTTTAATGGAGCTCAAAATTTGCAGGTATGGTTTTTGTCTCCAATCATGATGAAATCAACTCCGTTGTGATAGGGTTTTCATTTGGAGTTTGTGTGCAAATTTTTAGCTCATTTCCATTGTCAGATTGATGGTAAATCTAACAAATGCGAGCTAGGGCACGAGATGGAGTTTTCATTGGAAAAAATTATTCAGGGCCCCATTTGACCTCCCATTTGTTACATCTTTCTCATCTTGAGAAATGAGGAAGTCTGCAAAAAAAGGCATTTCAATCCGACTTGTATTTTGCAAGATATGAAGATTTTTCAATTGGGAGACTTTGTGGTTATCTTGCGAAAAATCTTCATTTTCTCTCCATTTTTCATTCTTTCAATCCATTTTTCCTCTAAGATTTTTGTGATTTCATGGTGTGGAGGATTTTATGAAGCTGGTTCAAAGTGTAGTAATGGTGGATTGAGATTTTTCTACAACCTTAATTCGGCAGTGAGCTTCACGGACAACAATAGAGAAACAGTAAAGAGTTAGAATTTTTTCAAATTTTGAAGTTGGGGTTGGGAGTAATTTTGTGTCCCTTATGTCTCTTTAGCTAAAGTGATGAAAGGGACATCAATTTGCACATTGCGCCTACTCGCAACACTTGGCGAAAATCCAACGGTTGTGCATTTGGCTCCAACTAGCTCTTGGGGGCTGAAAATTTGCACTGAAGAGGGTCACATTGATGACCTGAGGGCTTCAAGGGGTTGGGCACATTTTTATGTCCATCACGTCCCTTTAGAAAATGGGAAAAAATGGACATCAATTTGTACACCATGCCTCCATGCGACACTTGTCACAATTTGAGCGAGTGAGGGGATAGGCATTGGCAAGCACCTGAGGGCTGAACTGAGTTCCATGTGTGACCAGAGGGTGAAATAGGGATGGGAGAATTTTATTGTCCTATATGTCCCTTTTATAAATGGATGAAAGGGACATCAAAATGCGCTAGGCTCCTGCAACTGACACGTGTCTTCTTCGAAAATTGACTAACTCTCGAACTCTTGCCTTGAGGACAACTTGAAACGACGATAACTTGAGCTCCCGATGGAATATTTTGGCAACATTTTATATGAATTTGACTTAAAATGGAATTCTGAATTTAATGGTGGGGGTCTCATCTCTTGATTCCTTCATTTAATTCCTTTAAAAATCATATTTTTGTAAAAATCAAATTTTTGTTATAGCTCCCTAGCTGAGCATGAAAAAACCATATATAAACCTATTGCACCGAAGTGTTGTGAAAAAATTGATTCCACCATATTGTAGAGATATGAATTCCCTTTTTTAATACATCTTGTTTAGCTCCTAACTCCATCCATAACTCCTAGAATCACTTCACGAAGCTTAATAGCTTTTTTGGGCCTGTGCACTGCCTAGGCCTCATAACCCTTTTTTTGATGAATCCACCCCAAATCATCCAAATATTTCCTAAATCTTCCAAAATAAATTCCTTGATGTTATTAGACCTTCGGTTCACCTCCATGTTGGATTTTTCTCCTTTGTTTCACTCCAGGGGGTTGCATCATTCCCGAGAAGACCAGTGGTAGCCCTTCCCACAACTACCGAAAAATAACATCTTCAAGAACTCCTAGAATCACCTAGGGGGATTGACTTGAATTTCCTAATTCACCTAGAGGACTGAGTTAACATCTACAGGGGGGTCATCAGACTGAGTGGGTAAGGTCGGTGTTGAGGATGGGTGGCCCTAGGGTGTCTCGGAAAGGTAAAACTTCAAAAATTTGACATAAGGGTATTGTTGTCATGCTCGAAAATTATAAATTTTCCTGTTACACATTTGCAAGACAAAAAAATTATATTGCATTTTTATCCTCAACGATATCTCAAACTATTTTAATTTTTGGGATTTCCAGGGCCGAGGAAAAGGCTCTACACATGATCGACCGGGTGAACAATGTGCACATATTCATTAGGCTAGAGTCCCCGCACAAAGGCCCCCTCACCCTGAGACTGTCCCTCCAGCAGTGAAGGAGACAATAGAGATTAATACACTCCATGCGCTTTAGGGGCTATCTAATACCCTTGTCCGACATGTGAGGGAGATTTCTGATCTAGATGTTTATAGAGGTACACAGAGTATTCCCTCAAGCAGTACTATCATAAGGCCACATATTTGCTCGGCATGTGGTAGCATATGTTTGGGGCTCGAGGATGATGATAATTTCATGAATATTGGTTTTGGTGGAGTTTTCACCGGTGGTGCACACGATAATACCACTATGTTAGATGCCTTTTTGAGAGAGACATTTGGATTATAGTCATCGACGTCACCTTCGCAGGTATTTGTTATGTTTTATTATGTGTGTTACAAAAAGATCGAAGTACTTGATTTACTTATATATGTTAAATTTTTGAAATAATTGTATTTGTACATGTATGCATTGATATTACAGTGCGCAGGAGGAGCGTCATCATCCCGACCACAGACTGCAAGCACCATGCCTACACATACAGTCATAGAGGTAATTTAGAATGTTAATTGTATAAAATTTTCACGTATAAATATATATATATATATATATATATATATATATATATATATTGAACTCAAATATATGTATGTTCTTGTATGTTCAACTAACTTGATGTGATATATGTTTGATAAAGTTGATGACCTCACAGACACCCCACCATCTTTGTTATTTTTTAACATGCTCTCTGCTCTAATAGTATCTTTTGTGGGGTTAATAGCATGTTAAAAGTTAACTAAGTTATGCATGCCCCTCCTTCTAGCTCAGGTCTAACGGCTCAGGTCAAGCAACATGCTGAGGTCCTTAAAGGAATTGAAGAAAATGTGGACCTACTGACCAAGGAAGGTATTAAAGCCAGTGTGGATCTCTCCATTCTCTCTAACTTGGGGAAGAATCTAGACAACCTTTCAACTCGCTTGTTGGAACTGGAGGAAAAAGTCACATAGATGGAAGAAATGCAACCTAACCATATTGCTATATAAATGGTAGTGTTGGATTATATTCATGTTAATGTTAAACAAGTTTGTGATGCTTCAGGCATTCCAGAGTCCACCTGGAAGAAAGGTAAACTTAAGAAGGCACTCATGGAAAGCAGTCATGGCCCAGTCATGCAGATTAAAACTAATCTCTACAAAATCCTGAAGAATAGTTTTAAATTTTATGACAAAACCCTAAGTTAGTTTTGTCTATTGTTCTATTGCTATATTAGTGTTTATGTTTTGTTGTTCCAGTGCTTCTATTTCGCTATTTTGTATTGGTTTTGGGTTTCTTGTAGGCAGTTGGCCCTTGCCTTTGTTTATTTTCTTTCTATCTTGCTTTTAGGCTGCATGCATAACTTAGTTAACTTTTAACATGCTCTCTGCTCTAATAGTATCTTTTCCCTTTGAGCTACTGCGGAGAACGTGTTTAGCAGGGGGGTCAGAAATGGGTTCCTGAACATTAAGGTTCTTGGGCCTAATTTTTAGTTGTTGGGGAGTGGGGGGGGGGTTAAGGGGGGTCAATAGTGGTGACATCAAGAAAATAGTGATGCAACAGGAAGATACCACCTTGGTACAGGGGAAGGACACATATGTGAGCTTGAACCTCCTTAATAGACTTTTTAAGTGAGTGAAGAATATAAAAGGGGAGACTCACCTTGTATGCATGTCGAAAGTGATTCAGCATGACTAAATGGTGCAAGGGTAGTGTAGATAATCTTCCCTCCAAGGTGATGTAGCGGACCACCATGTTTGTTACCTCATTGTAAGGTTGAGGAATGGAAGAGCAGAGGATCCCAGATTTGTCAGTCTGAAGAGTCTCTTCACCCATCAAAAAACATTGTTCTTCAACATCTTTGTCAAAATTATTTTGAAAAAACTTCACCCCCTCCATGCTCATGCCTATGATAAAAGAAATCAACTCTTCTATAATGATAAATTCCTTGTCCTTGAAATGTATAACTATGTCTTTCCATTTCCTCGCAAAAGTAAGGGAGATGTGGACGTTATGTCCATTAACTCTCTGCATAAAATCAGTGAAACCATCAAGGCTTCAAATATTTCACAACTTTGCATTATTTTGCCAAGAGGGATCACAGATGGGTTCTACTTTACACGGCGGACCCCTCATAATGCAGTCGGATTTAGTAAACAAAATAATTTTTACCCAAACACAACTATGAAAAAGCCCAGTAGCAAAATCGATAGCACTTGTAAATGGTGGAGATTTCAAACTTAGATCTCTATGTTGTAAAATAAAAATGAATACCTTACTATTAACATTCAGGCTCAAAAAACAATATAAAATGAGTTGTTTGGGAGAGTGCATTCACATAAGGCAGGAGTACAAACACTCATTTCCCCACACATGCTATGCCCGCTGACTTAACATGATTAAAGTGTTAAGTGTCTTTAGCCTTATTAATAATGATGGATTTGGGTGCAAAGGGTATCTCCTCAAAATCATACCAAAATTTGAAATTATCAATGATGACCCCATTATCAACAAGTGCATCCACTGCCATATTCCCTTCTCTATAAACATGACAAATTTTTATGTTTGAAAAACCTTTGCATAAAACATTTGATTCAATAATGAAGTCTTTGATGGTCCAA
Organism: Taxus chinensis; assembly: GCA_019776745.2. Taxonomy (NCBI): domain Eukaryota; kingdom Viridiplantae; phylum Streptophyta; class Pinopsida; order Cupressales; family Taxaceae; genus Taxus; species Taxus chinensis. The sequence goes on from CM034149.1 coordinate 3,504,875, forward strand.
CTTGGGGGTTGAGAGCCAATAAGATTATTGATACCATTCAAGGAATCACCTTCAATGATTAAATTAGTGACCTTGAGATCCCTAGTAGTTATGATTCCCCATAGAGCTACAAGGGCCTCCACATAGTGGTTAGATATTTTGCCCATAGGTCTTGTATAGACTGTAATAGGGTGTCTTTGTTGGTTTTTGATAAGTCTCCCACCATCAACAACACCAGGGTTTTCCTTAGAGGCCCCATCAAAGTTCAATTTATGCAAACCTTCATGAGGGGGAATCCACTGAACAAGATTCCTGTCAATGCTGGGAGAAGGCAATTGACCTTACTAAAAATCAATATTCCAGGCCTTTGGAAATCTTTCCTCCTCATTGGGGCATTTAACATTTTTAGGAGGCTTGAAACTTGCAATGTTTTCCTTTGTTATGACTGTAATTTCATTGAGTATCCTTTTCATTGATTAATTTACATTCCTGAAGATGAGAGAATTTTGAGCCTTCCAAATTCTCCATATAGTGTGTGGGAATAAAAGCTTCCAAAACCTCCTGAGCAAGCCATGTTTGAAGGGTGGCTACCATTGTTCCCAGACTTGAACAATATCCTCTGGGAACTTCCAGGAAATTCCAAATCTGGAAAAAATGAGCTTCCATAAAGCAACAATAGTGGGACAATGCAAGAGCAAATGATGAATGGTCTCATTATCTTTTTTGCAAAGATAACACCTGTTAGGCATGGTGGAGCCCCTCTTGATAATATTTTCAATTGTAAGGATGTTCTTGTTTAAGACCTACCAAAAGAACTGATTGATCTTAGGGGTGAGTTCTTTGAACCAACTTTTGCTCCAAGGAAAGACACTGGGGGTTTCGTCAACAAGCATTTGATAACTAGTTCTAACTAAATAATCTCCATTAAAGGAATGGGGCCATATGAACTCATCCTTAACTTGTGTGACACTGATAGGGATGTGACTAAGGGTTTTTTATAATTCCATTAGGAGATCTTTATGATCTGGGATAATAGAGCTTAAGTTTTTCCATTGAGTTCTACCATCGAAACAACAAATGTACTTGAAGATTATTGGGAATATTGCTCATATGAGTATGAAGTGAGAAGAAGGTATTTTGGAAGACTTTCTTTACACAGGTCAGAGATTTTAGAGTACATAAGGTTCCAGAGGACTTGCAAGATGACAATGAAGATCTGTACTCTGTTGAATATATCAATACTATCCAACACATGCCCCTTACTATTAATTGGTCACATAAGGAGAGAGATGATCTTTCTGAAATAATCAACCCTGTGTTGGTAAGGACTAAGGTTTGGTTTAGTAAGAAAATGAAGGCATATAATCTGAATGTGACACAATCTTCTTCTCAAGAAGCATAAAGGGATTTCTATTTCTCTTCAGAGGTATAGACTCAATCAACCCCTTCCTCCTCCCCTTTGGACTCTGCAACCAAGGTTTATGCAAAGAAAGATAAGACCAAGGAGACAAAAGGAAATTGAAAAAAACTCCTAAGAAGGAGGTGAAATGGGAAAATATTCAAAGTTTAACAGGAGAAGTTGCGTCTACTCCTGAACAAGTGTCACAGCTCCTAGGAGAAGAAATGAGAACAATTGAAGAAGAAAAGAATGATACAAAAAAAGTCAACACAAAGTGCTATGTACATTGGGATATCAATGTGCTATGTACATTGGGATATGGTAATATAATATATATGGGTTGATGGAGATGCCAACATGTGGCACACATCCCATTAGTTATATGTATGGGTTCACATGGGATATAATATTATAATGTATATGGGTTGATGGAGATGCCGACATGTGGCACACATCCCCTTAGTTATACGGGCTCACATAGGAATTAATTATATTGGGTAATGGGTCGGCCTACATTGGGATTAGGTGTTACCCATCTATTAAGAGTAATATATTCCTATATAAAGGATACGAGTATTATTATGAGTTTTCATGGATGTATGTGTGGAGTCTTCTACTTGGTAGAGGTATATTGGAGTTGCCCCCTTGGAAGTGGATTCCCATCTTGGGAGATTGTGGAGGTACTCCTTTAAGGAGCATTGTATGGCGTTGCCTTACCTTAAGGGTATTCTTATATTTATGCATATATGGGAATATTTGGGCATCTTAGCTCACCAATATCTCGTGTTGTGTTATTTTTGACATATTATTCAACTTGTTTATTTATTATATGCAAAGATCTTATCAAGTGGTATTAAAGCATTGATCTGGACAATTTGTGGGATGAAACACTAATTTTTTTGATTTGCCTATATGTTGAGATCAACTCAAAGTTTTTTTTTTGTGAAATGGAGAAATCATTCAAATAATATTCCCTCCAAATTTCATATTTTTTGGAGCTATTTTGTGAAAGATATGTCAATTTTAGGGCTGAAACCCTAATTTTCAGGTTTTGCCTATATTTTCCTAATTTTGGCGAATTATCTATTAAATATTTTTGGGTTGAGGTGAATATATTTCAAGGTGTCACCCTGCAAATTTCAAAAATTTTGGATTTGTTTTGAGTGAGTTATTGTAGTTTTATGTCACAGCGAAATTTTCAATTTTTTTTACTTTTTCGAAAAGCTCTCAAAAATATAATTTGGGTCTATGTTTTGTATTTTTTTGATTTTTGGCCAACCTCTAGCCAAAAGAGGCATGGACAAGTTTTGATCAAAAGGGTCCTATTCTTAAAACCTTGGTTGTTGTGGATCATGTGAATGAAAATTTTTTATGGAGATGGCAAGATTGATGTTAGAGAATGGTGGATCTAACTTTAAAAAAATAGTTTTTCACATCCAAGGCCGTGGTTTCCTTTCCAGCTTTGGCGGGGTGGTCTAGCACCAACTTGGTGCTCTAAATTGAAACAAGGGAGTTCAGATTGGTCATGGGAGGAAATAGAACATGTTTTCTTAGATCGATGGGACAAAAATGATGATAAAGAGATATGTCAATAATGAGGATGTTTTAGATAAGAAAGAAAAAGAGGCGGAGGAAGAAGAAGAAGATGAAGAAAAGTTTTATGACGAAAAGGCTACACATGATTTAGAAGGAGCAACTATGGATCAAGATAAGAGTTCAGATAGTGCATCTCCAAAGAAGGAAGCTTTAATATTTCAATTTGAAGGATGCACTCAAAGAACAAAGGTAATTGTTTCCATAAACCCTAGCAACAAGTATAACTTCATCAACATGGGTGTAGCTCAACATCTACATGTTCAGGCAAAGTGGATGGTAAGAAAATTCACGTCTTTGAAGACTTAAAGCTCTCTATGGATAAATATGTTTTGCATTCAAATTTTTATGTGTTAGATATGGATGATATGGATATTGTTCTTGGATGTCCTTGGTTAGAGACCTTGGGAACAATTAATATTAATGTGCAAAAGAAATTCAGGAAGATATGGTACAAGAGAAATAAGGTTACTTTACAGGATATCACACTTAAGAAGGAACATAGTAATGTCCAGATGGAGCATGAGGATGACTTTGAAGATGGTGAAGAAGGGAATAAGGATGATTTAGGGGGAGAACATGATGAAAAAGAAAAATAATTCATCTACTCAAGAGAAAAAAACATCAAACAAAAAGGTGGAAGAGGAAAAGATTAATAAGGTTGAGGATACTAAGGTGGCACCATATAGACACCCACATCATCATGAGAGGCAAAAATCATGGAGGAATGTTAGGACACATGTGGTCAACAATATATATGTATATACAAGAAATTGGAGGAGCAATCACTATGGCTATACATGGAATCAATGGGGCAACAAGTATATGACATGGAATTGCAGGGATAATTATTATGAATATGCATGGATGCCGAGGAGAAACAAATACGGAAAGGGATGGAATAGGAGTAGTGCAGCGGATTATGGAACCATGTTTAGATATGTATCACCCACTAAGATATCATATGGGTGGTTGGATGATCGAGCATGGCAACAAGTGTGCAATGATTTGAAACACACTCACTATATGGCTTCTTCTCATGTTTTGGGGACGAAACATATCAAGGAGGGAGGGAATGTTATGTATCTTGGGATATGATATTATAATGTATATGGGTTGATGGAGATGTCGATATGTGGCACACATCCCCCTTAGTTAGTTATATGTTTATAATATACATGGAATAAATGGAGCAACAATTATATGACATGGAATCACAGGGATAATTATTATTGATATGTGTGGATACCGAGGAGAAACAAATATGGAGATAGGAATGGAATTAGAGTAGTGCAACAAATTATGGAACTAAGTTTAGAGATGTATCACCCATTAAGATATCATATGGGTGGTTGGATGATCGAGCATGACGACAAGTGTGCAATGATTTGAAGCACACTCACTATATGACTTCTTCTCATGTTTCGGGAACGAAACATGTCAAGGAGGGAGGGAATGCTATGTATCTTGGGATATGATATTATAATGTATATGGGTTGATGGAGATGCCGACATGTGGCACATATCCCCCTTAGTTAGTTATATGTTTATAATATATGGGGTCACATAAGAATTAACTATATGGGGTAATGAGTCAGCCTACATTGGGATTATGTATTACCCATCCATTAAGAGTAATATATTCCTATATAAGGATATGAGTATCATTATGAGTTGTCATGGATGTATGTGTGGAGTCTTCCCCTTGGTAGAGGTATATTGGAGGTGTACCCCTCGAAGTGGATTCCCATCTTGGGAGATTGTGGAGTTACTCCTTCCTTGAGGAGCATTGTATGGTGTTGCCCTACCTTAAGGGTATTCTTATATCTTTGCATATATTAAATATTAGGGCATCTTTGCCCCCACCACTATCTCTTGTGTTGTGTTATCTTTGACATATTATTCAGCTTGTTCATTTATTATATGCAAAGATCTTATCATGACGAGTTCAAAGTTTTAAAACTATGGCGGGTGTAATCTAGTAATGTTGTTGACAACTGTTCTAGAGAGTGTTTGGCACTCATGTTTTGCTCTACTGATAGGAATTAACAAACCATAGTTGGTAAAGTGATTATTTAGGTAGGTAGAAAGGTTTAAATAACTATTTAAACCTATTAGATACTGATAAGTTGGGATAATGGCTAGCGTTTAGGGTGGTTATAACGCCCTACACATAAAATAGAAATAGGTTTAAAGAATAGAGGAAGATGATAAGCTGGTATCCTAGAGCATAGGATCACAAATATGTATAAATGTGTGCTGAAGTTCTGAACAAAATATCCTAATCCAAGGTAATTGGAAATTCACTTTGATATTAGAGCAGAGTTAGAGCCAATATGGTGAGAGCAGAGAGCGTATGAAACCTAGGCGAGTGCAACAAGCAGAGAGACTTGTGGTGAAAAAAGAAAAGAATTGTCATGTTTGGTTAGATTAAAATCAATATGAGATAGATTCAATTTGCTCTCTAATAGAATGGCGAAAATAAAGATGTGTCGTGTTTGGTTAGTATTAAATCAATGTCAGATAGATTCAATTTATTCTCTAATAGAAATAGGTTGAGAGAATAGATGAAGATGATAAGATATATATCCTAAATAATAGCAATACAAATATGTACAAATGTGTGTTGCACTGAAACGCCTCCTCGCTCCCCCTTCCATTACTGCAGAGAAATGTACCCAAAATATGATCCTCGGGTACAAAATGCACCCAAAACGTCTAGGCAAGTGCCAAAAATGGTACGGCAACGTGCTGTTTCGGGCACGTGCTTGGGTGTTTCTGGTAATGCAAGTTTAAATTAACCAAAAAAACAATGATTGCAGTCCTTGACATTACGTCTTGTTTAGGCTTTTCATCTACATTTTCTTTTGCATATCACAACATTTTAATGATTGCAGTCCTTTATCGCATGTCCCGTAAAAGCATTTTGTCTCTTGGAAAAAACATCCCATTCTGGTTTTTCATCTTCTGTTTTTTTTTGTATATTACAACATTTTAGTGATTGCAGTCCTTTACCTTGCATCCTGTAAAGGTATTTTATCTACAATGTTTTTTGTATATTACAACATTTTGTTTATTTTATGTATAATAAGAAAGACTATTGGTTATATTCTTTGTGCTTATATAAAAATAACAACATTCTTTGGCCATTCTTTTTGCGCTTTTATATAAATTTTGCATGTCACATGATTCATGAACACATGAAATTTTAATCATGTTGGATGAGTGTTTTCTCTTTTGTGCGCTAAAATTGAATCTTATGTATTTGTTTATATATATTTTAATATTTAACATTTTAATAATATATTGTATGAATGGTTTCTTGCCGTTTCGTATTGAAGGGTTTTTTGAACATCTGCGTTTCCGCTCTTTAGACCCATTTCTGTTTCTGTTCCTTGGCAACTTAGATAAAATATCTTGATACAGGCTTATTGAAAACCCGCATTTGTTATCAGAGCAAAGTTAGAGCCAATCTGGCGAGAGGAAAGAGCTTGTGAAGCCAAGGTGAGAGCAACTGGAAGAGATGCCTTTGACTAAAGACGAAAATAATTTTTGTGCTTGGTCAGATTTAAATCAATGTGAGGTAGATTTAATTTGCTGTCTATCATGATTTGGCATTTGAAGAAAAGATAATTAAAGTTCTTTAAAGGTATATGGAGGAGGCATAACAGTAGTAGTATTTTTTTTTTTGCTAAGGGTAAGTTTTTTATTAACCAAGTCCCATACATCAAGAGACATGCAATACGTACCGGTACACGAAGGAGAAGTAAGAAAAAACCCCATTAAAGCATGCTTACAAAAGCTTTTGCTTTTTAGTCCTAGGAAAGTATCCTTTCAGGAAAGTTTTTTTTTTCATCATGTTTTTATCTTGCTTGCTTTTCTACCCATTCTACGTTCACTCCACAAGTCAATCTTTTCTAAACAATTGCCTTCCTAAATGGTATGCTATAACAATCGCACTAAATCCTACATTCTATAAAGAACTTGCATGATTTTTGCATGGTCATGCTTTATCCATGTATGTTTATCTACTGAAAAATGTGCATGCATAAAAAGTGGTATGCATGATTTTTGCATGACTCCCACCATAGCCGATGTTCTAAAAAAACATGCATGCTTTTTTGGCATGATCTTGCTTTCTCCATGCATGTTTACTAAGCTACAAGTGTGCGTTAGTGTTACGTGAGGACGCGTCCCTGAGATTTTTGTGACGTCCCAGACGTCCTGAACGTTTTGGGTACTTGGGGACTTAGAGGGGACGTCCCCTATTTTTTAAAAATCTTTTAGAAGTTTTTTGATGTTTATACTTTTAAAATACTGTTATTACCTTGTCCCTCCATAACCGTGCCCCAGGGTCCAATAATTGAGAGTATTTTAGCAGAGTTTTAAACTATTGGTAGAAACTTATTTCCTCAAAGATTAAATGAAAAATGACATAAATATGTCCATATTTTCTTTAGTTATTGTGAACTTTGTTAGTTATTATTATTTCAATATTTAAGTGTAAATACATGTCATTCTCACTGAATAAAGTGCACATCTGTAAGTTAATACATTACATGTTAATATAAAGAGGTTATTTCAACATCAACTATTGGTGCCATTTAAGTTTTTTAAGGCTCCAACATATACAATGTTAAAAAATTATTTGTGCAATAATAAATATATTTTCTTTCAATATTAAATCCACTTGCTTACATCATATTATATTTTTATGTACATACATCTGCCCTATCTAAATTCTATTCATCCAAAATCTCTCAACCTCCAATGTCATCCTCTATATTAAATGCAAGCACCTGCAAACAAGAAAAGTGTTGTAAGGCTCACTATTTACAAGAAAAAATCACAATTAATGAAGGATTGAACAAGATTTCAAAAATATAATTAAAAATTGTACAATCAAAGTGATGTATTTCCCACTCCATCTCCACCTAACTCTCTCCCCCCAATAGAATTTGAGTGCACGGATCAACCAAAGTTTCAAATATAACAAAGAAATTGATTCATTTAAATTACCAATCCATATCAAACTCTCTCAGCCAATAGAAATCAAGCACACAGATCAAACATGGATCCAACTTTTTGAGTAAAATCTATAAATAGTAGAGCTGGGTCATATACTTCTTTCCTATTCAAAAAAAGTTTGAATATAGCTATTGATTCACATCTTGTTGTGCAAACACTAACTTGTTGCTGCTGGATATTTACATTTTCTTGTTGTGCAAAGGCTGCTGACTAGCCAGGTGAAATCTCTTTCATGTTGTTTCAATGTTATAGAAAAGTTTATTTCATATATTTTTTGGTAAAAGAAATTGTATCTCAAAATAGAAAGTTTACCATTAAAATTGGTATGAATAATAATGGCTTATTTAGATAGTTTATAAGCAACACTGGATTTGATTTATGATCAACAATAAATTGTTTTATTGCTAGAAATCCACAGTGTTTATATTCTATCTCCAAATGAGTAGTTCATCATTATTCATAACTATTTTAATGATAAACTCAGTAAATTTACAACAAATCCTATGTTTTTTCAATTAATCATCTGTCATCATTATTCATAACTGCAGTTTTAATGATAACCTGTAGATTCCTGGAAAGAAAAAAATTACAACAGTTTTATTAAAAGATTACTGTAAGTTTTGTTAAAAATATACATGTATTTAAATAGTGTAACCAAATATGCTGACAGAGGTTTAATTGAAAAAACAGAGTTTCTTGCATTTCATAATGGCACGTGCAAAACAGCCTGCCAAAAGACCAGGTAGAAAGACAAGAAGCAACTTGCAGAGGGGAGTGCAGTTTACAAATATTTCGTCTGATGAGGATAACATTGCTGAGAAACAACCTCAAAAATCCACCACAGCCAATCAAAGGAAGAATCAGTCAAGAGCCAAAGCACAAAATTTTTCCTTCATTAATGCAGCTAAGATACGTAAGAAAAGAACATCTTCCAATAAAATGAGGCATCCATCGAGAGGTAAGGAATTTTCTTTTGATGAGAATATCACAGCTGCCCAAGATCCTGAATTCAACATTACTAATCAAACTGTGGAAGTAATTGGAAGTACTGCTACAACAAAGAAAGTATACATAAGAGGGCAATGGACAGAAGCTGACATGAAAAATGCCTTAAGGGATGTAGAGGAAAATGGAATGTCCACGCGAAAAGCAGCAACTAAGTGGGGAATCCCTTGTACAAATGTGACTGATTGGTTGTATGGAAAAAGAACCACTAAGAAGAAGGGACCTCCAACTGTTTTGACAGATGAGGAAGAGAAAGAAATTGTTACCTGGTGCAAAGATATGGCAGAACTTGGCCATGGTCTTGAAGTCATTCACCTAAAGGCCTATGTAGCGCACATGTGCCAATGCAGACCAAATCCATTCAAAGATGGCCTGCCAGGAAAGTCATGGTGGTATGGATTCCGAAGACGTCATCCTGACTTGACAATAAGAACTGCAGAAGGCCTTGACCGAGATAGAGCAGTCATGTTAAGGCCAAGAATTGTTGCTGCTTTTTATGATAACTTACAAAAAATGTATGCTGCAAATCAATATGGGCCAAACAAAATTTGGAACTGTGATGAAACTGGTGTTCAAGCAGGCAGAAATTGTGGCATGTGTTTCATTGCTAAGTTGGGATGCGGAATTGTTCCACACATTATGTGAAAAAATGTAGGGAATAGATTACCATATTATGTTTTATTAATGCAAAAAAACAAAGCATTCCTAGATTTTATCTTTTCAAAGCAAAGAGACAACTGAAGAACTACATAGCTGGATGTGAACCTGGAGCATGCATGGCAGCCCAACCACATGCTTGGATGACAAAAGAGTTGTTTATGAATTGGTTACATCATTTTGCAAGATCAGTTCCAGGTGGAGTTTCACCAAAAAAATAGGCATCTTCTCATATTTGATGGTCATGGAAGCCATGTAGCTTTAGGCACAATCCAAGAGGCTAGAAATTTAGGCATTGACCTTGTGACTCTACCAGCTCATACCAACCATAAGCTTCAGCCATTAGATGTTAGTGTGTTCTCTCCATTCAAGAACTACTTTAAAACAGTGAGGTCTAAATGGATGGCAAGGAACCCAGGTCTTGAAATAAGGAGGACAGAATTGGCAAAACTTGGTAGTCAAGCTTTCCAACTTGCACTTACACCTGAAAATATCAAGGCAGGTTTTCAGAGGACAGGTATATGGCCACTTGATGAGAATGCCCTTTCCAATGATATGAGGCCAAGTGAGGCCTTTGATGTTGAAGAAGATGAGGTGGCAGCTGTTGAAAACATATTGAGGATGGCGGGAGTGGAAGAAGCAGATGTGCAATGTTGTTTAGAAGAACTTGCAAAAAATGTGGTAGGTAATGAGGAATACCAAAAAACAAGGGAAGAACATGTTGAGTCTACGTGTTTTGGCATGCCTACAGATTTTCATCAGTCCCAAACACTTAATGAAGAAGATGGTCACCTTAGTTCAACAACTCATGTGAGCCAAACACAGGAAGCTATAAATATTGATGATAGTTTGAGTTTACCAACACAATTCAGTGCACCTCAATGGATTAAAGAAGGGGCTACTAACCTGGGCATGCAAATTGATTTCAACAATGAGGAAGTTTCAGCTTCGATGCCATCTCCTCCCTCATCTCTTCCAAGCGAGGTGGTGCACTATTATGCTGACACATTGGTGTGGGAAGATCATGATGCAAACCAAATAGATGCCACGAATTCAGATACACATGGTTTAGATAAAGGAAATTTTGAAGATGATGACTTTTTAGCCACTCAAGAGAACCAAGAGGTGAACTGCACCCAAGATGAGAACAACCAAGCATATAAACCAGTAAGCAGATTCTTAAAACTGCCAATTGAGAAGGTTCACACCCGTGTACGGATAAATGATGATGCAATCAGAATTGGAAGGCAATCTCAAATACTTACCTCTGATGACTACTTGCATTTACTTCAAGAACAAGAGACAAGAAAAAGAGAAATTGAAGATTTGAAGGCAAAGAAAAGGGAACAGGCAGATGAAAGGAAAGTGCAAAGGTTAATAGAAAAAGAAAAGAAGGGGCAACTTAAAATTGAAAGAGAATTGAAAAGGCAGAAAAAGGAAGAGGCCCAGTTACAGCGAAAAAAGGAGAATGAGTTGAAAAAGGAGCAGGCCAAACTCTCCAAAGAACATGATAAAAGGATGAAGGAATGGCAACAACGACAAAAGGAGTCTGACAGAAAAAATAGGCGATTGAGTAGTCCTTCAAATCCCCTACCTGATCAACATCAAATTTTGTTAAGCATGTATAACACATTCATGCCTGCTTTTTCTTCCATTTTTAATAACCAATCTAGCTGCCCATCTTCTCCTACAAGCAATGTTACAAATTCTGGAATTTTAGATCAAGCGTTGCTTGATCAGATTGGCCAACTTTCAGAAGCTAATGCAAATGTTCAAGGTACACCTCCTACCATGCTACCTACTGCAGTTCAATCTGTGAATGCTACCACATCAAAGAGTCAAGAGGAAGTGCAACCTCCACCATTCCCAGGATTTTGGCCAAACTATTAAGTGAAAAGTTGTACAAATTTTGTTTTACATTGCCTTTTTAGTAAGCATTAGCAAATTTTGTCGAACTTGTAACAAAATTCCCCAATGGTAGTTGGAATATGTAAAATTCATAATATACCCAAGTCCTCAGGCCTTAAACAATTTTTTTGTAAAAAATGTGATCGAATGCCTTAGCAGCAGGCTTTACTCAGTATCTATAAATGTTATATATGTAAAACTTCAGGAAGTTTTCTTTGCTGTAATTTTTCTGGAAGAATATATCAAAATTTTTGAAATGGAAAACAATATACTGTAATGGTATGTCAAGGGACTCAAATTTATTCCATTCACTCTAACAATTGTAGAGAATATCAACATGTCATTCAATCTAAATTCTTTTAAATAGATCATTGCCTTAGTAAGGTCACACTCAACCTTACCTGCATATGTTTGAATCCAGCAACTCACAAAATTCCTGCAAACAAATTAATGTCAAGAGATTAAATTTTTTTGTTAGAAATGCAGTTTAAAGAAGAAGTATTGAATTTCCCAAAATATAAATGTGTTAAAAAACACAATTTTGCATATTGCGTTTTCTTCAAAGAATTTGCACAACTCTTGCTTTTGAGCTGTTCTTCTCCTGGTCTATTGTCATTGAAAACTGATATCTGTATTTTTCCTCATTAAAAGCAGTCACCTGGACAAACAGCGGATCCTCGTGAGACTCGAACCTGCGATCAAACATCATCTGGTACATAATATAGATTCTAAGTTTGTGACAGTAAAGGATTAATCTCAGCTTTGATGAAAGTAAATCAGAAATTTTAATGAACAACAAAATGAATGTCCTTGGAAAGTGCATATAAAAAAGGAACACAGATCTAAGACTGTGAAAGAAAAAACAGACTATTCTTAGCTTTGAAGGCATGCTTATTGCTTAGAAAATCCTTGACCACAGATCGAGACTTTCAAAAGCAAAATTATGCCACCCATTTTTTTAAAACCAATGAACTGGAGTATGGAAAAGAATCTAAACAAGCTTACCAGATATCAGGGTAGGAGTGAACTGTTTGGCACTTCACCGTCTAAAAAGTCCAACTGCTCAAGGTCTTTGATTTGATTATTGGTGATGAAATCTGTGCAGCCATCTCCTCTATCCATGCCTGGTTATCCATAAGATTAATGCAAATATTCTCATCAGAAAAATCAATGCCAAATACAGAATGAAATTCATTAAGAAAAAATAAGAAAAACTTTGAAACCTACCAACTATGAAATCTAGAACAGATCTATAGTCTTATGCTAACCCAAAAAACAAAAAATGAAATCATTGGCTAACCAGAATGGTTCTCCCTACTAGATTCAATAATAGAATCAGAAACATCAGAGGCAAACATTGTTAACAGTTGAATCCAGAAGAACCTAACTCATTACAAATTTTGTTCAAGAATATAATAAAATCTCAAGTAAATTTTACTTGAAGTTGCTCTTGATAGCCATGTTGCACTTCTGCAGATTCTTTTCCAATTTGGTCCAGAAAAAGCATTTTTCTGAGGCCGTAAGTGCGCAAAAATGCAGAAAGGCAGAGAAAACCAACAACAGAGAGCACTGACTCTGATATTTGCTCTAACTCTTTGAAAGGGTGTTTGTCAGAATTATCACAACTATGCATTTCAGGTCGCATTCATTCAGAGAACATCCTCAGGAGAAGCAACTGCAAGAATTTAAGAGGAATTTTGAAGCCACTCAAAGGTTTCACCACAGAGAACATTTACACTCTGGAAATAAGCACAACGATTTAAAACAGAGATCATATGATGTAGGTGCTGTTAAAAACACTCCTGGCAAAAGACAGAAGATCAAAAGAGTCGAAAGCCTTGGAATACATTCAAAAGAAGGAGAAAATATGCATTTGAGGGCGCATTCGATCCCAACGATCTTTCTTGGACAAGATTCAAGGGCAATATACGCGCAAGACCTCTTAAGAGGAATGGAGTGTAAACAATTGGGGGGTTCTAAGATCTCTTCACCTAGCCTGCCAAATCACAACCACGTAATTCCTTTGCATTCTAAACCTTCCAAGAATTCTGTCAATCAATTGCTGGCTAAAGTAGCCGTTTTGGAGCCAAATTTAGAAAATGCAAGTTTATCAGGTGGGAGAAGACGGGCGAGCAGTCTGAGCGAAGATGGCGACCCTTTTCAGCAGCTCCTCTGTATTTGCTCCCACCATTTTATCCACCACCCGATTTTCCTCTTTCAGAAATAAAAAGGTGAGGCATCGCCTTCACATCCAGTTTTTCTCAATACTCTGCAAAACACCAAACAAATTTTTTTTCTTTTTCAACAAAAAAAAACACCCCCAACACCTTTGACTAGGAAGGATTTTGGAAGCAATTGGGCAGATGTATACTTTGAGTTCATCCATGTCAACTGCCAGAAACATAATTCCACGGGTATTTGGGGGCAAGCTGCTCGAAGAAGCCTGCGATGAATGTTGATGCGCACCAGGCTAACAATGAAATGGACTAATATATGCAACCATTAAAACCCATTAGAAAAACTATAAATATAAATGAGGCGGTGAAATGGACTAATATCTGCAACCATTAAAGCCCATTAGAAAAACTATAAATATAAATGAGGCTTCAAACCTTCCAAGAATTCTGTCAATCAATTGCTGGCTAAAGTAGCCGTTTTGGAGCCAAATTTAGAAAATGCAAAGAAATTGCCAGAGCTCGTCTTTCAGATTGGAAACACTTCTCTTGATATCAAAACTTTCTAAGGCCGTAGTATCACTCTGGCAACAGATAAGCGCAGATACAAGGATAAACTCTGAGCATGAAGACGTCTCACAGGGAGGAACATGGATAAAATCTGTCATCGTGAGTGCGCGGGAGGGAAAACCAGAGTTGGTACTGCTAATATTAATGCAATCCTCATCTATATCAACTACCACTGGCAATATTAATGAAACAGCTGTTGGCGTATTAACTTGCCAAGTGATCAGTAATAGATCCCATTAATCACAACTGGCAAAACATAATGTGCACAATTTACAAACCAAATAAACATTTAATAAGTATAAAATTAATAATAAGTGAGTTTAAAAATTAACAATAATAGGTCAGTAGTTAAAAATGTCACATTTTTTACATTTTGTAAATTTCATTTTCCACATATTATATTAGATGTGAATAAGTTATAAAATGCACATATTTATGTTTAGAAATTCGATATCTATCCGTTGATGGTATTTTAGAGGTTAAATCAAGCTCCTACATGACTATAGACACCCTCGAAGTTACAGTGCGCGGTTATGGGGTCATTATCATAATTTAGGGGTTCGGAGATGAACTCACCTCCAATTGAAATCCCTTCAGTTTTGGCCCTGGAGGTCAATGGTTCGACTCCCCGCAGATAACAGAGGAGGTATCTAAAACTTTTTTCTCAGGAATATTTATGATCTGCGAATATGTCGGGCGGAGTGGCAGGCGACGGTGGGCAAGGTACGATCTTTCACCTAAACCGGTTTAAAACAGGTTTTTGGTACCACCTTTAGCTTAAACAGCGAAACAGAAAACGAAAATGTTTTTGGGTAAATTGCGATCTCAATTGTATTGTTATTCATGAAAAGGTTTGTATTAGAGTGTTTCTGGGCCTTTTAAGGTTTCAATCAGCTTTCTTTTTCCGCCCATAAATGCCCTCTTACAGTTTTGGCTGGCGCCAAAGCGGCGTAAAAATCTAAGGTACGGAATTGTACAAATTTGTTCTAAACAGTTTGGATGAATCGACACCATTCCTGCACCACTTTTTCCCATGAATGGCATAAATCACAACTTTCTATGCAGGTACTGCAACTAAATTTTGGGTGGTGTTTTTTTCTTTCATTTTTGTTTTCAGGGTAGTGGTCCCATGATTTTTAAAATTTTCTTCATTGCTTCTAAATTTTAAGAATTGTAACATAATAATTATTAAATACAATTTAAAAAGTTAACATATTAATGTGCTGTTCATTTGGTTAGAAGAAACCCTACAATCTCTCTGCAGCTGCGGCAAATTCTCAGTCCCCCACAGATTTTCAAGGATGTTATAAGCGGCCTTTAATGGGATTTGGGGCAACTCGGAAGATTTGTGCACCTAGGAGAGGCTCATACAGTATGTGGGTCATCGGATTTATCCATCACCTTGTTTGCAATGAAGTAAATTTGTACACGGGTAACATATTTTATAAATAATGAAATAAGTGTTCTACAAGGTTGTTTTCTGGCCATAAAAGACCAGAATCAGGCCAAACAAAAAACTGGGCCTAGTCCAAAATTCAATTATTTTTATTTTAAAATTCATGTACCAAAGTATCTGTCCATCTGGTGTGGATTGCGCCCAATCCGCTTGCTACTCAGGATTGATAATAAAACACAGGGATAAAAATGAAACTATAAGCTACAGAGAAAACCAAAATACTCACAACCAATCTGGTATACACTTTACTAGTGCCCCTTGTTACGGTTACACCAAAAATATTTGTTCCTTGAACATGAATAAAACTGAATTTTGTATTGACACCCGGTGTATCTTTTCACTACAATTGCGAAACCGCAATTGCTGTGTGGTAATTGCGTCTGGAGATAAACACAAAACTGAAAAATAGTGACAAGTGCAAAGTTGGTAGCATTTATGATTTACCTCATAGGTTGTACTCTGTTTGGTTTGGTAAATCTTCGGTGAGGTTGTATTCATGACTGTTTGGGGAAGGTTCGGACCACATTCTTAAGATGCAAACATGGGTCTATCCATAACTGTCACATCACACTGCCACAGGCCTGTGGTACGTACACCACAATTGCTTGGATTCATGGGTAGTCAAATGTAATATGCAAGAGAGGTTATTTATGTGCCACATTTTTATAATTATTTTTATAGTATAATCATAGAATATTTTTCATGTGAACCCAATGTATAGTCTTGCACTTCCTGGTGCTTGTTTAGCACTTATCAGTCTGTGCAAAGCAGCCTTAATTTACCTTGGTTGATTTTGAGCTGGTGAGGCTCAGGTTCAAATATTAAACTGACCTTGTTTGGATGCCTAAATTCAAATCTGAGCTGCAAAGAAATTCTTTAGCATGGATATACACCCTGTTACCTGGGTATTAAAACAAATTGTACGATGAATCACCTCAAGACCCAAATGGTAAATGATCCATAAGGATCGGGAAAACATCAACCCTTAGCAAACAACTATAAATTCCACAAGTTCAGCAAAAAGGTGAAGTTCTGCCTGTACAAGGGTTTTGTCCCTGCAAACTGGCGGTTCTGTTTGTGACACTGGTGTTTACACTTGTGATAGTGGTGGTTCTGCAGACTGGAGGTTGCATTTTTCACATGGTTGTGACAATGGTAGTTGCATCTTGCAAAGTGACATTTCTTCCTGAATCTGGCAGCAAGTCCGGTAACAGTCAAGAACCTATGTCTCTTCCAATTCCTGACAGTCAGGGATCCTCTAATGCACGAAAGGACACTTCTCACATTAGTTTAAAGCAAAAGGCATATCCAGTTATAGCGTAGGAGGGTAGGTAGTGAGTAGAAGTGAATTCAGCTGTTTGCATGTTGATGAAAGTGAGGTAATAGAGAGTTGAGAGGAGTATACTATAAAAACTGACAAAACGACAGCACTTCAAAATAACTATTTTATGAGCCTTTAAGGCCCTAGAGTAGCCTGACAGAGGTTTTTAGTAGACTGAAAAACTGACAAATTGAAGTCACTAACTGAGGTGAAGCATTGACAAGGACCAATTGGATGGATTAGACCAAATCATGAAGGAGATTGGCTCCAGGACCTCTGCTACGCCTACAAATGAGAGGAGCATCAGCTGCCTGGGAAAACAGAACCATCGATGCATTGTTCTGAACAGAGCTAGCTGGCTGTTGACAAGCATCTGCAACACGGGCACCTTTAGTTCGCCCCAGCTTTACAGTCATATCTAGGGTGCGGGCTTGTATTTCAGGTACATATCCCTATTAGAAAGTTTCTTGATTGATGATTAAAACAGTATGAAAGGTCTAGCTGTCATGTTGGATTTCATTCTTCTGTTTGTAGTAGTTCATAAATTTATTTGACTTTGTGCAATTTCTCTTTGTAACTCCAAATGAAATATTTTTAATGTAATGGGGGGGGGGGGTGCATCTACTTGGGGACCTTCATCCCATTCTAACTGAGAAGCGAATATACAGTTGACAGCTGGCAGTTGGACAGAGACAGAGTGTTGCTGCATGTAACACCCTTCTGGGTCCAGCATAAGATCATAATCCTTGCTTGAAAGGGTTAATTCTAGCTTTAGAAGACTATACCTCTGTTACTACATACTATAATAAATATACTGTGAGCTTTTGATGAAAATATTGGCGAACCTTTAGAATATTGACAGTTTGAGTGTCTTCTGTCCCATAAACCTCATACAGAACGGACTGAAACATAAAAACATGCCGACTAAAACAGGCTACCAGGTCAAGACTGCTAACAAAGAGTAACATGCAAAGATACTGCAAAGCAAGAAAAACAGCAGTAAACATATTCCAGCAGTAGTCATCCTTTCAAATTCTTCTCATCACCCTGAGCTGGCTCTCTTCCCTGTTATTTATCACTGAATTGTTAACCAAATGACCCAAATGCTGTTGTATATTGGCAAGTCAGCTTAAACCTTTCTCAAAGCACCATAGCAGCCTGGATACCACACTGTCAAAGCTCAAAAAACTTATTCCAGTTCGTTGACTGTGACAATAGAGATGCAAACACAGCAAACGCACATAGGGCCAAGATTGTCATGTCTGGCCTATTATGGCCAGTCTAATGGCTGTTGAGACTAAAACAGGCTACCAGGTTAAGACTGCTAACAAAGAGTAACATGCAAAGATACTGCAAAGCAAGAAACAGCAGTAAGGAGTAAACATTTTCCAGCAGTAGACATCCTTTCAAATTCTTCTCATCACCTTGAGCTGGCTCTCCTCCCTGTTATTTATCAATTGTTGATCAAATGGCCCAAATGCTGTTGTATATTGGCACTTCAGCTTAAAGCTTTCTCAAAGCACCGTGGCAGCCTGGATACCACACTGTCAAAGGTCAAAAAACTTCTTCCAGTTCATTGACTGTGACAATAGAGATGCACACACAGTAAATGCAGACAGGACCAAGATTGTCGTGTCTGGCCTATTTTGACCAGTTTATTGGCTGTTGAGATCAACTAGTTTCTTCATATCTACATCACGATCACCCTGTTACCTGTAAGGTCACTTTTAGTTCCTGATATTTTCAAACACCTGATATGAATGTGCATACAGTGCCCCATGTGGTATAAGCATTAGGAATAGCTTTGAAGAGTCCAAATAACAGTTTTCCGATCGAATTATTTGGTCCTACACGTTATCAGTGGGATCAGGGATATTTCCAACAAGAAATAGATTGACGGGTTCGTGCTGGTCTGGCTGAGAATCTAAGTCTATCAGTGATAATGCACTGTGAACTAGTTACAATTGCAGTCTTCAGCAATAATGGATGACAGTTTTGCTGAAAAACAGAGATCAAATCTGGAAAGGGATAGGTATGTATTTTGTACACCCCATATCAGAGTCTTCAGCAATACTTGTGCTTTGGTAAGGGAGGCTCAGGATCAAATCTGGGGTGGGGATAGGGTATATATCCTCCATATCACATATGGTGCCATCCCACAGGGTTGTGTCATATACTTGAGGTCGTGTCATATACTTATATTGGCTAAAGATTGGAACCTGCAGGAAATGGCTGTTGTAATATGGCATAACCTCAGATCTGTATGGTCAATTTTTAATCAATTGAATTCCCCGGTTCTCTTGATAAAACCTCTCTTTGTCAGTCTGAGACTTTCTTGTTAATACATAGACCTATGGAATGCTATACCCGTCTGCAACCTCTTCTCCAATTCCTCCACACTTTGGAAGGAAAATGCGGTATATGTCAGCCTCTGCCATAAAAGTGTTTTTTGTACTTGTTGATGGCTCTATCCAAGCATTAACCCCAGACACAAAATTGCCGCTCATACATGTGGTGCATAACCATGATGCATCTGGAAGCTCCTGCAATAGAGCTTTGTGAACCCCCATACTCTAACGAGAATCTCTCCAACTTCATATTTTGAAGAGAATTGCTCTGCCTACATACTTTGAGGCCATTCTGCCACATAACTACCCATCTGTTCCAAGAGCAATTTAATCGTCTGAATGCCATTGTCATTACACGTGTTGAGCTTTGTTGCAACCTAAAATGAGCATTGCAGTTATCTAAAAGGTCCTTATTTTAGAATCTGAATGTATTTGCCTGGAATGTTTGACTACTTTGTTTATGTATTTCTCCAGGAAATCCTACGTTGTAATTAATGATTTACTATTTTACGACACTAGATGATCTCATGCTTGTAAGGTTTAGGAATGGCTTTTCTTCAATTTATCATTCAAGCTTAACATATTTTAACTAACTGATTGTTAGGTGTGAGGTATGTTCACCAAGAGATGTGGGTATGAGTTAGGGTGTGCATTTTTCAGAATTAGGGTATAGAATGTACATCTGTTACAAATACATAAATTAAAAAAACAAACAAAATGAATACGGGATTATTACAACATTAGATCTTAATGAAAATGGGGTTGTTCCTCTCAGCTGTCGCGACTACTCCATTATGCGACAATTTTACTTTTAAATCTCTGCTGCCAAAACCTGCATCTTTCAAATGTCTTGCTCTCTATCTGTTGTTAATTTCCACTGTTATGTTTTTTGTATATGTCTGTGTGCCTTCTTGCTGTAAGCCTGACACATGGGAATACTCACTTGTTTCCAGAGTACTCTCGTAAACATGCATCAGTGCTAATATAACCTCAAAATTCTAACAGAACTCATTGCTTGCTTCTTGTCCATGCTGAGTGTCATTTTTTATGAGAGTTCTGGCAGCTAACCCACAACCAGCAACATGTTTAGATGCCTTTGCAGATTGCAAAATACACCCCCAAGAAGCCCAAAAGCCAAACCAACTTTGTCTAATTGGCCCATTTAGCTTGGTAGAATCATCTCCAAAATGAAGTATCCCACTAGCAATGCTTCCAAACAACCTAGGTGAATGAAGCCTTAATGTTGGTTGTAAGCAGGATGGAATGTAACATCATTAGCCTACTGGTTATTTAAGGCTCTAATATTACAATTTCAGATAATAGAAACACTGGTAGAATAGCTTGGCTCAACACATATTCATAAAAGCATTTCAATGCATGCAAATAGATTACATTTTTCTTAAACCTTCAAAATTGAAACCTCCTATTCAGAGGGAGCCTACTTGTCATTTAAGGCGCCAATTTCACAATTTCAGGTACTAGAAACACCACTAGAATAGCTTGGTACAACACGTTCATAAAAGCATTGCAATGCAAGCAAATAGATTACTTTTTTCGTAAACCTTCAAAAGTGAAACCTCCTATTCAGAGGGAGCAGATGACATCTGGATGTTGCCAAGTTTGAATTTGATGGTCTTTTCTTGTTGCAGGCTCTCCAGAATAAGCATTGCAATGCATGCAAATAGATTACATTTTTCTTAAACCTTCAAAATTAAAACCTCCTATTCAGAGGGAGCCTACTTGTCATTTAAGGCGCTAATTTCACAATTTCAGGTAATAGAAACACCACTAGAATAGCTTGGTATAACGCAATCATAAAAGCATTGCAATGCAAGCTTTGCAATGCAACTAATTTTGTAACCGTCTTTGCATAATAAATACCCGGACACACAACCCATTTGAACAGTGTGTATTCCGGTTTTCTCTTCAATCATTCTTTACACATTTATTCGGTTTATTCTCTCTCTCCGCAAATTCTAACAGTGGTATCAGAGCGTGGGGCAACCTGGGCAAGCAAAGAGAGGGAGGAAGAAAGATATTTTCGTGAGTCCCATTAGGGCACGCTGCAGTCGGAAATCAAGGGCACGCCATTAGGGCACGAAAAATCACACTATACAGTCGCGAATCAGAAGAATACAGTCACAAAAATCACGTTGTACTCACGTTTTGCAGAAAAAATTACGCTGTACTCGCGTTTTTCAAAAAAAGGAAAAAAAAAAAAAAAAGTCACGAAAATACAGTCGCGAATGCAGTCGCGAATGGCATGTTTTTCAGGAAATAACAGCATTTTCGAGACACAAGGAGGCTTTTGAGAAAAGGAAAGACAAAGACTGCAAAATCGTGAGTTTCATTTAGCCACGATTATATACTAATTCGAGGGACTGCAACAAGTCACATAATATACTAGTCGACATTACAGTCACAACAGTCGAGGTTTTTCGCAGCATTTTCAACTCATTTTCGTGGCATCTTGGTGGCTTTCGTGGGCTTCCTGAAGTATGCTAAAGATTTTGTGCTAGGGCACGAACAATATAACCATGAAAATACAGTCCTTTTGAGCACAAAATAGCCACAAAAACAGACATGAATATAGTCGCGAATTGCAAATAAATACGGTCGTGGCTTGAAAAGAAATCGCGAGGGCTAAAAAAGAAAAAAAAAAAACTAGGGTCGAGGAGCAAGGAAAAATCAAGAGCACCATCATACAATTTATATAGTCGTGAATAACAGTTGCAGTCATAAATTTACAGTCACGTTTTTCAGGAGAAAAACAAAGTTTCAAGTGAATATGAACTAGGGTACATTATTAGTTTGGACAGTTCTATTCTTCCTATATCTAGGGAACGGAAATTCCCATAGAAAAATATTGTGGTCTAAATTTTCATACAAGGAAAATAAAAATACAAGTGCAACTTATGAATAAAAATTCGAGGGGCATAGTAAACGGGAAAGAGAAAGCACCCACTAGATGTAGAAGGTAGTGAGGACAGTGACGGATACGCATTATAAAGATGCTCTAAACTTTGAAGGCAAGAAAGGATACAGGGTAGTTGAAGCTCAGTATGGATGGTTGCTCAGATAGTACGGGAGACTGTGGATCTTGGGAATTATATCCTCACGAGGTCATGAGACAACTTGATGGAGCTTTTGGATGGCTCAGTATGGATGGTTGTCCAATAATTCGGGAGATCTGTGATTCGGGAGTTCGGGGAGGTGGAATCCGAGAACTCGGGAATTCAGCTCGGGAACTACACCTTTATGAAGGTTACGAAGCAGCTTGATGGAGCCCTACCTTATCATAGCATTGCTTTCAAAGTGAAAGTGTTTGAAGATTGCGTAGTTCTGTTTTGTTAGATTGTTTGTTTTTGAGTTATGTAGGGTAAGTCTTAAGAGGGGGTGTAGGAATAAATGAATAAGACTTCCCCTTTTATAATTGTTTTGTATGGTTATGTGGTTGTAACCGCTAACTAATTTTGTAACCGTCTTTGCATAATAAATACCCGGACACACAACCCATTTGAGCAGTGTGTATTCCGGTTTTCTCTTCAATCATTCTTTACACATTTATTCGGTTTATTCTCTCTCTCCGCAAATTCTAACAGTGGTATCAGAGCGTGGGGCAACCTGGGCAAGCAAAGAGAGGGAGGAAGAAAGATATTTTCGTGAGTCCCATTAAGGCACGCTACAGTCGGAAATCAAGGGCACGCCATTAGGGCACGAAAAATCACACTATACAATCACGAATCAGAAGAATATAGTCACAAAAATCATGCTGTACTCACGTTTTTCAGAAAAAATCACGCTGTACTCGCGTTTTTCTAAAAAAGGAAAAAAAAAAAAAGTCACGAAAATACAGTCGCGAATGCAGTCGCGAATGGCATGTTTTTCAGGAAATAACAGCATTTTCGAGACACAAGGAGGCTTTTGAGAAAAGGAAAGACAAAGATTGCAAAATCGTGAGTTTCATTTAGCCACGATTATATACTAATTCGAGGGACTGCAACAAGTCACATAATATACCAGTCGACATTACAGTCACAACAGTCGAGGTTTTTCGCAGCATTTTCAACCCATTTTCGTGGCATCTTGGTGGCTTTCGTGGGCTTCCTGAAGTATGCTAAAGATTTTGTGCTAGGGCACGGACAATATAACCATGAAAATACAGTCCTTTTGAGCACAAAATAGCCACAAAAACAGACATGAATATAGTCGCAAATTGCAAATAAATACGGTCGTGGCTTGAAAAGAAATCGCGAGGGCTAAAAAAGAAAAAAAGAAAACTAGGGTCGAGGAGCAAGGAAAAATCAAGAGCACCATCATACAATTTATATAGTCGTGAATAACAGTTGCAGTCATAAATTTACAGTCACGTTTTTCAGGAGAAAAA
The DNA here is from genome assembly GCA_019776745.2 of Taxus chinensis. Taxonomy (NCBI): domain Eukaryota; kingdom Viridiplantae; phylum Streptophyta; class Pinopsida; order Cupressales; family Taxaceae; genus Taxus; species Taxus chinensis. The sequence goes on from CM034149.1 coordinate 3,528,700, forward strand.
CAAAGTTTCAAGTGAATACGAACTAGGGCACATTATTAGTTTGGATAGTTCTATTCTTCCTATATCTAGGGAACGGAAATTCCCATAGAAAAATATTGTGGTCTAAATTTTCATACAAGGAAAATAAAAATACAAGTGCAACTTATGAATAAAAATTCGAGGGGCATAGTAAACGGGAAAGAGAAAGCACCCACTAGATGTAGAAGGTAGTGAGGACAGTGACGGATACGCATTATAAAGATGCTCTAAACTTTGAAGGCAAGAAAGGATACAGGGTAGTTGAAGCTCAGTATGGATGGTTGCTCAGATAGTACGGGAGACTGTGGATCTTGGGAATTATACCCTCACGAGGTCATGAGACAACTTGATGGAGCTTGTGGATGGCTCAGTATGGATGGTTGTCCAATAATTCGGGAGATCTGTGATTCGGGAGTTCGGGGAGGTGGAATCCGAGAACTCGGGAATTCAGCTCGGGAACTACACCTTTACGAAGGTTACGAAGCAGCTTGATGGAGCCCTACCTTATCATAGCATTGCTTTCAAAGTGAAAGTGTTTGAAGATTGCGTAGTTCTGTTTTGTTAGATTGTTTGTTTTTGAGTTATGTAGGGTAAGTCTTAAGAGGGGGTGTAGGAATAAATGAATAAGACTTCCCCTTTTATAATTGTTTTGTATGGTTATGTGGTTGTAACCGCTAACTAATTTTGTAACCGTCTTTGCATAATAAATACCCGGACACACAACCCATTTGAACAGTGTGTATTCCGGTTTTCTCTTCAATCATTCTTTACACATTTATTCGGTTTATTCTCTCTCTCCGCAAATTCTAACATAGATTACTTTTTTCTTAAACCTTCAAAAGTGAAACCTCCTATTCAGAGGGAGCATATGACATCTGGATGTTGTCAAGTTTGAATTTAATGTTTTTTTCTTGCTGCAGGCTCTCCAGAAATATGTTGCCAATAGCTCTCCCAATTCAATAGTGTCTCTTCACTCTTACATGTTGTCAGTAGATAATTTTATATGTTTTTGATTTGATAAATTCCCGTATGGGGTAACCATTGACTTAGCTTCCATGATCGAGGGGTATTTCTTTTGTCAAATTTCCCTGGGGCTTGCAGCTGTCGTTTTCCATTGGGGTACACACACCCAACGAGTTGGATGCGGTATTTTACTCAATTTCAACACTTCATCATGTCTTCTGGGTACTTGAAACAGGGGCTCTACATGGAATCCCTGGTGCTTTTAACCTCTTTAGCCCATCCTACTCATCCCTGTTACGTGGAGATATTGATGTCTTTAAATTCTTACATTTTTTAATACAACTGAATTGAGAAAATGCTTCTCTCGATCTTTCCTTACGAAAGACAAGTGTGTTATTGGTTGCTGTGATATCTGACATAAAGGCTTTCATTTTTTTTTAATCATTTCCTCGCAGCTCATCAACTTGAGATAATAGAAAGCCTCTAGAAGAACAAGTGAAAACATAAGCAACACCAGAGATGTGGGCCTCTTTATTGGCTATAAAGATTAGAACATGCGGGAAATGCCTGTTGTAAGACGGCAAAACCCCAGATCTGTATAATCACTTGCTTTGAGTTCAAATGTAACACTTCCAGCTTTACTCAATCTGAATTTCCTGGTGCTCTTGATAAGACCTCTACTTGTTAGTCTGACGCCTTCTCGTTAAAATTTGGGCCTACAGACTGCTATACCCATCTGCAACCCCTTCTCCTATTCCTCCACTTTGTTGAAAAAAACTGGGGTATATGTCAGCCTGAAAATTTCTGCCGTCAAAGTCCTTGCGTCATTGACTCTATTCGAGCATTAATCCCACACAAAATCACGGCATAGACACGGTGCGTAACCAAGACATGGTGTGTAATCATGATGCATCTGGAGGCTCCTTTAATATAGGTTTGTGAACCTCATACTTGGAAGGAAATCTCGCCAACTCCATATTGTGAAGAGAATTTCTCTGATTACATACCTTGAGGCCATTCTGTCACATAACTACCCCTCTGTGCCATGAGCGATTTAATCCTCAAAATGCAATAATCATTCCATGTGTTGAGCTTTGTTGCAAGCTAAGCTGAGAATTGCAGTTTTCTATTTTAGAATCTGGATGTATTTGCCTGGAATGTTTGAGTACTATATTTGTGCATTTCTCCAGGAAATCCTTGACTGTAATTAATACTTTATTACTTTAGGACACTAGATGATCCAATGCTTAAAAACACATTTAACACATTTTTATGTGTGCTTAAAAACATTGATTGTTAAGTGTGATGCATTGTTACCAGAAAATGTGGATATGGGTTTGGGTGTGCATTTTTTCAAAATTACTATTAGGTTATGTGGGCAGAGGGTACATCTGATACACCCAAAAAAAAGGAAAAAGTGAAAATAAACTTATTACAAATGTTAGATCTTATATGGAAATGAGGTTGTTCCTCTGAGCTGTCTTCTGCGATGTGACAAATTTCCTTTCAAATTTCTGCTGCCCAAACCTGCTTTTTAAAAAAAGATCTCACTCTCCTTTTATTTTTAAATTCTGCTGATGCTCCTTACGTGCTCTCGTAATATCTTGCTGTTTTTAATCTGAACGAGTGATAAATGGCTTGGGATGGTGTCTTCTGACCTTCTGGGGCTTATGTTATATTGTTTCTTTCTTATGCTTTCCTTCCATTTTTAATTGGTGGAGACATCCACTGAGGCCTTGGGAGATGTCACAATGTTAACATGCAGATCTCCCTTTCTCCCAGTTGTGTTCCAACCTGAGGGTGTTTCAGTGGTATGAAGCTATTTGATGTTGAAGAATCCTACAAATTATGGGGATTATTTGTTTGGGTTACGGAGTATGTCCTCTGTAGCATGTAAGAATGTATTCCAAAGTTATGAACGGGAGTCTATGACCCATCAATTCCCATAAATAGATGAAGGAATCATTCACATGGTTAATCAATATAGCCTCTTCCTCAATTTTAAAGAAGCTGTCATGATTTTTAAGAAAAGATAAGTAGGTGAAAAAATTCATCCAAATAGAATTTGTAAATGGCCCTCTGTGGTAGCGGAATCAGTCCATAATAACCTTCCTTATTTGGATGTTACTAATATAAACTATAAAGTTTACTATGGATAGTTGCCATAAGATATCTGCTCATGGAAGTTGGGCGTAATATAATTTGTTTCTTGGTGTTGCTAAAATGAAACAGGTAATATGCCTCCACCAAAGCCTTGGGAACGTGTTGGAAGCTCATCTGGTCCTTCTCCATTCAACCCTTCTTCCAATGGTCCCACACGTAGTGTTCTAGAGTCAGCCGGTGTTGCAAAAAGTGGAGATAACGATTTGGATACTGAAAGAAATGTGCCTACTGCTAACAGAAGCACTATGGGCAGAACTATGCCACTGCGACCCTGGGAACAAAACCGTGGGGGTAGCTATGGAGGTATAAATGGGTTGCACTAGTTTCTTTTCAACTAATGCATATTTGATGCTTCTGAGTTCAGTTGACCCTATTAATGTTGAACATGTTTGTGCTAATATTCATTGTCTTTACTAGCTAGTAATATTTCATTTTGTTACAATTTTGCATCTAAGCGTGATAGGGCTGCTTTAAAGTTTTTACAGTAATAAAACCATTTCAACTTTCTTTTGTAAATGCAAAGGTTGCACAATGCACTTCATTTGCTGAGTTTGTTTTCTGAATGCAGGATATGGTTCTATGGCAAATTATAATTCAGGCTATGGTGCTATGACAAATTACAATTCAGGATATGGTTCTGGTACATATGGATCGAACAATTTATATGGTGGAGTGGGAGGATATGGAGGTGCAATAGGAGGACCATACCGTGGTGGCCTTTATGGCAACAATATGTACGGAGGATATGGTGGCCCAACTGGATATGGTGGAATGTACAATAATGGGATGGGGGGACCAATGGGTGGATATGGCCCTGGCCCTGGAGGTCCTTATGCCAATGGGAATGGAGATCCAAATGATCCACTTGGTGGACCTCCTTCGCCACCAACTTTTTGGCAGTCAATGCTGCACATGGTGAGACTGTTTTTTTTGTTTACCATGATGCATTTTCCCTTCTGTTCTGTATATTCAGTCTTCGGGTATGAAAATTATAGCTGTTCTTGAAATGAACGTAATGGATGAGTGAACTATAACAGTCTGTTGTCTTTATTCAAGCTATTGTCTATCTAGCTCTCATTTTTGGTTGTATATTTGCGTATGCATCTCATTTTTAACATACTGTACAAACATACATATGTATAAACATATATGATGCATGCAGACAGAGGGAGAGGGTCTTGGATGTTAAGTTATCAGGTCAGGAATTTAGAGGCTGTTCAGAGGTTATGTCTTGCCTTTTCATAAGCAACAGTAGCTACTCTGGTCATGTCCACTGTATGCTTGGTAGCAATATTGACAAACTTTTGTTTTGAGAGGTTGTAATTTTGTTTTTTTACTATGGATTGATTCCCCTATTCTTTCAAAGTCCAATCTGACTATGAACATGCAACATGCCACTACATTTTTAAATTTTTACCATTTGCATCGCCATTCAGATCAAAATTTTGTTGAAAACCAATGTTTTTTGCAGTTTTTTGTTATGGAAAAAATTTGTCGGTTTTTTTGATGCAAAATTAACCCGAAATCAATGGCACTAGGCCATTTTAGTTGCATAAAATTTGTGCACTTTGGCTCGATCTTGTGTTGGTTTTTTCTAATGCGAATTCCTGCTTTAAATGTCAAGGGTTGAGTCACTTTAGCGTCGACTATTTAATAGTGTTACACAGGGACGTTGTTGGAGCAGTAATATTTGTGGGGAATGTTCATGTGGCCACCACATTAAATCTAACTCAAAAACTAAGTATATTTAATAAACTTATAACTTATATTATAAGTTATACGCTAATAAATGACTTGTACACAGTTATAAAGAATTAATGTAGTTGATTTTGATTAAAGAACAAAACAGTTCAACCAAAAGGTTGCAACTGAATCACCCGCCCTTTAAATAAGGGTGATTTCCCATTGGAGATTGATGAGCTAGAAAATAATTTGTTGTGCATTATATTTGGATGTAAATTGTGTGAAGAAGTTTGGAGGGAGATTGTTGTGTTGGGTTAAGTCACAAGGTTCGAGCTCGAGTTCAATGAGGATAAAATTCAGTTCAAGTTTACCAATGGATAAAGTGCCCTACGGGTGCTGTATCTGGTACAGCAAAAAAAAAATTGGCCCCAGATGCGGAATTGGATATGGCCGTACAATATATATATAAATTAAAAAATATATAAATTCCAGCCTGCTAAATAGGAATTAACCACATATTTTGCATATGAAAAACAAAACAAGCTAAATAACCACAACAAACTACTCATAAATTCATAATTTCATTTGTCCCTACCATATCTAGTTGAGGTGTTTATTACATTTATCATTTATCTCATACATGCTATTTTTATCCATGATTATGATGGCTTGTATTTGGTACCTTCCGTAGAATAATGGTGCTGCGAAAACTGTAATTTCTGCTGTAATGATATATTAAATTTAAACTAAGAAAAAATTATTAAAAAAAACAGTTTTGGGCCTTGAAACGCCATGGGAATGGCCAGTATACGGCCAGGCAGGTCTGGGTACATTTGCAGACGTACCCTGCCATACCTGGACCTGCCTGGCCATTTCCGAGCACATATCCGGGCCGTACCCATATCGGGTACATTTTGTACTGGTACCAGGTGCCCTAGGGGTGCCGTATCCACTACTTAGAATTCAAATAATAAATAAAATTAAAAAATTAAAATAATTTAAAATAAATATATAGAATATAAATAAAAAAGATACATATAAAATTTAAAGTAATTAATACTTTCTTAATCAAAGATAAAATATTAATAAATATTATATATTAATTTAAAAAGCTAAATAAAAGAAATCAAATTAAAAAAAAACTTTAGAATATTGTAACTATTTTATAAAATAAAATAAAAATAAATAACTAAACAAAATACGAACATTAAAAATTACACAAAACAAACCTTATTAATAAATAAAAAAACCCTACCTTGATACACAAGGTCACAGATTCTTTGAAATGCAAGGCACTATGCCATGAGTTCCCTACCTAATGAGGAAACAAAATGTAATCCAACAGGGTTTCCACCATTTTACCCCAGAAGGATCGAGTATTAATTATCCATTTGGTTTTAGTCTCAATATTTTGCAGGCTCCTTCAATGGCGAATTTGGGGTTGAGATTTTGACGTTGAGGTTATATAGGGCCATGCAACTCTGTGACCCACCATAGTGCTCAGCTTCATGGCCACGACAAAGCTTAGATGCCACCATTGCAGACCCTAGATGAATCTTCCACTCGGCATGAATTCTGTACAAATTGCGATGGTTTCAACAATTGTTTGGCCGTCGTATCAGATTCACTGAATTTCAATTTTTCCCCAAAAATGTGGCGAATCTTGTGACATGAGATTTGGGTATGCCTGTAAATTGTCTGGCATCTTTGCGTTCTTTGCTCATTATCTAATAAAACTGGAAGTACATTCTACAGTGGTTTTTTTAACCTATAACCAGGTTTTCCCCACTCAAATCTTGTGTACTTGTTCATTGTATTCACTTAATGTACTTTCTTATAATTCTGTAATTTACTAAATTAATGTATAATGAAAATTTGTTATTACAACTTGGCATCTAATATCCAAAACATTTAATTTATCATTAAACTCATCCGACTTTTGATAGACGCGCCCCCCTCCAAATGAGCATGTTTGGGATGCCCCTAGGACAGCAGGACGGAGGGGCAAGGTCCCCCCCACGTTTCCTGCCAGCAGAGAAGTACAGGGGATGCCCCTGAATATTAGGGGACATCTCGGGGACACCCCCCTTTTTTGGGGAACTTGTCCCCAAGACGTTTTAGTAATCTTTTAATTTTTTATTTGTTATTCTCTTTGCTGTTTTCTCTTTAAAAACTGACTTTTAAAATATAAAAATAAGAATAAAAAGCAAAGCTAATATTTTTATTTCAGATGATGATTCGCCTTCTCCACAAATTTTCTGATGTCTGGTAATGGATGGCCTCAATATAGTTGTACCATTATGTTGGGCTCAAATAAACTTGAAAATGAAATAAAATTGGGAAGAAACTATTGTACTCTTGTAGTGTAAGATTGTTTTTGGAAGCCACTCATTTCTATTTGAACAAAAAGTCTGTATGTATAAAACTAATTCAAATTTACTTTGGAAGCTCGAATCATTTAACAAACTTGCAAAGCCTATATGCATATTTCTATATGAAGAGAAAGGTTATGTAGAAGATAAAAGCAGTAAGGCATAGATCAAAACGTTTAGTGATTAACCATAACCTGATTGTATAGAATTAGACATATAAGAATCAAGAGCGATATATGAATACAGAAATTTAAAATTTTCGAGCACAAATGCGGATGGTGGACTGTCACAAACTGCTATTCATAAATTTTTAAAAATTATTTGTATATTTTTAATGTTTATCATTTTATATATTATTTTAATAGCCGTTCCCCTGCCGTCCCAAATTTTTGGAATGTGGAAGCATACTGCAAGGAACTGGAACTGTTTTACAGCAATGCCCCCACATTATTTTTATGGGATTCAATTTGTCGATACCTGTACATTTCCCATTGCATTGCCATCATACTTCCAATCTTAATCTCAATCTGACAGCATCATATTTAGCGGTTGGCTCAATCTCCACTCCTTGACCTGCAGGGCTGCCCCAAAAAAAAAACAAAGATGGCATATGGTGTTAGGCTATACCCTAAAAGGGCAACATTAGTGCACAGGTTTGGAGGCACCCGCGACATATCCGTGTATAAAAAAGCCTGCTCCTATGAGATTTGTGTCGGTTGTGCAGGGATATGCTGCTTCCATATGTCCTTTGATCCCTATAATTCCCTGCCCTTCGATCATGTGGCTCGATCGATATGACAATGTGTGTTGTTTTCAATATTTTGCCACAGATTTTGTCCAACTAGAGTCATTAGATCGGAGCTGTTAGATTACGGCTTATCAATGGCCAATAATTGTGTCTTATCAAGGGCTAGTGATGTTTAATTTCGTAGCTTTTAAAATGAGTTTTTATAGTTTGTTTCAGGGCAGATAGTAATGCAAAGTTGATGTTCATGTCAAATGTGTGTCGCTTATGCCTCAGATTAGCGCCAACTTATTGACCTTTCAAAACAAACTGAAAAAAAGAATAATGTTTACTAGCGTGAATCTGATCTGAAGTCCGATGTGAATGAATAAAATTGTAGCTTACTTATTTGAAATAGCTCACCATTTCAAAGGGATTCTCTAGAAGATAGTTATCTATCCAAAAGGATCTTCTATTAGCAATTGCTGCTTGATGTGGGAAATTGAACAAGTTTGATGTATGTGGCTTGATGGTTAGCTAGTTTATACATTATCATTGGATAACATGGCTATACTTGTTATGGATTGTGCAATACCTTACTGTGCCTTGAGCGGGATCCTCAAAATACACAATTAATAGAAAGGTTCAGGGTAAATAGTGATGCAATTTTGATGCTCGAGTCAAATGTGTGTCACTTGCACCTCAAATTAGCGTCGACTTCGTGCTGGCAAACGAACTGAGAAGAAGCAAAGGAATAACATGTACCAATGCGAATCCGATCCGAAGTCCGATGTCAATGAAGCAAAATGTAGTTTCCTCATTCAAAATAGTTCACATTTCAAAGGGATTCTCTAGAAGAAAGGTATCTATCCAAATGGATCCTCTAGTAGCAATCTCTTGATGTGGGAAGTTTAACAAGTTTTGATGTATGTGGCTTCATGGTTAGCTAGTTAATATCTCATCATAGGGTAACATGACTATACTTGGGTATGGGTTGTGCAATGCCTACTGCGCCATACAAATGATCCCCAAAATGTAATTAATAGAAATACTTTTTGCAAATTCAAATTAATATAATGACATGGTTTGAGATGCCTAACTTGTGCTAAATATTTGAAAATACAGTTGCATGGCGTTGCGACTATCTTTGGTCGAATTGCTACCCTTGTTGACGAGAACACTCAGGCATTTCATATTTTTATAAATGCATTTCTCCAGGTAGTTTTAGACAGATCCAAGCCTATTTTGAAAAATGTAATCAGTTTGTCATGTGAAGAAATAAACCTGACTCTGTTTCTTTGTATTCTAAAACTTCTTGCAGCTGTTTGATCGGTCAGGTCTATTGTATGGGGAAATTGCTCGGTTTGTGCTGAGATTGCTTGGAGTTCGGACAAAACCACGTGGCATGCCTAGGCCTGGACAAAGAGCGATTGCTGGTCAAGAGACACCTGAAAACTACCATGTTGAAGAATCTAAAACGGCAAGTGGTGCCTGGGAAAATGTTTGGGGAGATGAAGGTGGCAGGCCTCAGTAATCAGTTGCCGGATATCCAGTGTTGATCTGATCATGTATTCCCTCTGTTCATCAATAGAATATCAACCAGTAGGAAATCCTCTGCTCTTTTCTTGCATTTAAGTGGCTTTCCTGCTTGAGATATCAATCAAATGTAGATTGCAGAGGTGCGAGAGATTACAATTTAAAGGCAGTGGCAAAAGCAGTGGGCTGCTGAGGTGCACAAGAGGTATTTATAAGGCCATAATGAGAAACTTGGATTAGATTGCAATAACTATAACACAATAAACGTACTCTTTCTTCTGTTACCTTCTTGTGCAAGAGACATTGCTTTATAGGACTGAATCTACGTAACATAACCTCCTATAATTATTCTCACCTCTAGACCATTATGAGAGTGATTACAAATACTCAAGTAACATCCATTATTTATTCTATATAACTAACTCACACTAACACTCTTCACATTCCTATTTCTAACAATGAGTTGTAACTCATTACATTACACTACACTGTACGATTATTTTAACAACTCATTACATTGCACGTACAATTATTTTACCAACAAACTTATTTTCATATGAGTACTAACACTGTATTCCTAACAAGTCCCATGGAGGTGGGCTACCTGAAATTTCTCAGCAGGTGTTGCTGAGAAAATTTAGGAGTGTTTTTTATTTTGGTGGTTCCATGGATTGCAAATTTTTTGAAGAGTATAGCTGAGAAAATTTAGGCGAGAAATTATAAGATTGCAGAATGCAGCAGCGAGCCACAATGCAGAGTCTACATGTTAGGGTGCCACATGATAAAAAAAAATTCCTAAACAGCAGGGGAAACTTCTAGCCCGCCTTCCCAAATAACCTCTTAAAATTAGCGGACAATTTTAGGGAATCCTATTTTATAGGAGTAGATTCATTTGCTTCCTGTTGCATATTGAAATATACGTAAGGGGGCTGCATATTTTTTGCAGCAGAAACCCCTCCATGGGACCGTGCCCTTAGATTCGTTTTGCAAGGCAGCTAGAAGCAGTCTGCCATATGGCAGTTCTCATGATTAATAATTATGAGTGACTGAATTATAGCAAGTTTAGTTGTAGACAGCCAGAAGAAATTTGGCAAGTTTCAAGTTTCGTGTCCGAACATTGATTTGTTTGTAAGAAGGGATTAATGCTATCCTTATCTGCTCATTTCTTTCAACTGCAACTTCTTTTCTTGAAGTTTGGGTCATAAGATTCAGTGACATGTATATATAATTATGACCATTTGAGTGAATAAAATTAAGGCATATGGTCTTTTATAGAGGCAATATTTTTACTGCAATTTCATTCAAGCTTTCAAAACATTTTAGAATTTAATCAAATTAGAAATCTTTTTGGGTAAATTTGTGTTCAGTTTGGTAAATAAGTACTTCGTTTCTAATCTTCTGTATACTTGTTTCAAATAGAATTAAGGCCTATGGCCTTTTGTAGCGGCTTAATCTTTACTGAGTTCATATTCACAAATGATTTTGAAAAATATTATATTTGATTCAAATGGAATCGAGGCCTATGGTCTTTTATAGTGGCTTAATGTTTACTGAATTCATACTCACAAATGATTTTGAAAATATTGAGGTGAAACATTTTACTAGTTAATCAAATTACAAATTCTTGAGGGTAAATGTGTGTTGAGTTTGGTAAATAAGTAGTTTCTTTCTATTATCGTCTCTATGCTTGTTTGGAAGCTAGATGAACTTGTTATACTTGTTATATATAACAAGTGGCCTAGTGATAAGTTGAAACACTTACAATCTCATGGCCTATAATATATCTTTTGTAAGAATTAAGTTTGTCAAGAACAAAAGAATAAATGGCAATATAATCATTTTAATTGGTATGTGAAACAATTATAGTCCCAGCATTAGAGCTCCAATTCACAAAGTTCTACAACAAAAAGAAAATGGCACTACTTGCAAAGTGCGTTGGTTTTAGGTCTGAATCTCAACTTTCTAAACAAGAGTTGCTTGGTTTCTTGGCCATTCTTTTATAATGCAAAATGTGGTGTATCATTTTATAGTGCAAATTGTATTTGGAATATGTATGTATGTACGTATGTTTTAAATTCAAAATATTATTAAGGAATTTAGAATTTAAATGCTCTATTTTAAGGATTTGTTGTTAGGGTGGTAAACAACTAGCACTCCTATATGTTTTAGGTATTATACTACATTTAGGACCAAGAAAAGGAAAAAATAATCCGTTCATGTTTTGGATATCAAAATTTGATTATAGTAGGTTGTGTGAAAGTTGATTTCATATGCATTGGGTTGTGTGCCTAAGTATAAAATTGATTTTCTATTTATATAAAATCAATGTGACCCTTTAGATCTGCAAATAATAATGCAAAATAAAAGGAAAAAAACAGTGTGCCCTGTTAGATCTGAAAATAATATTGCAAAATGAAAGGAAAACACTAATTTTGTTAGTAAAGAGAAAACCTATTGAGTTGCACACGTGTGAAAATGAACAAAAAGAGTAGAAGATTCTCATCAATGTTTACCTTGCAAGCATCCTATTTCACATGGAACTTAATTTTTGGTATTTTTAGATTGAGATTGTGACAAAATGGTGGAATTATGTTTCAAACACTAATTTTGTTAGTAAAGAAAACCTATGGAGTTGCGCACATGTGAAAACGAACAAAAAGAATAGAAGATTCTCATCAATGTTTACCTTGCAATCATCCTATTTCATATGAAACTTAATTTTTGGTACTTTTAGATTGAGATTGTGACAAAATGGTGGAATTATGTTTCTTAACATCAAACACAAATGATAATAAAAGAGCTCAAAAGAGAATAACATCATTACACTATAACTTACAAATTATATAATGGAAACTTAGGCATGGGATCAACTATTTTTGAAGTGTTAACAAATAAATTCTTCCTTTAAACTTGGGCAATTTGCAAAGAGCACAACGTGAAGTGTGTTTACAACAATTCACAATTGCTACACTTTTTAATTCTCTTTGTTATCTCTCATTTCCTTTGCTTACAAACAATTGAATTGACTTAATCATCACTACACTTATGCATAGTAAAGCATCTCCAATTGTGGGGAGTCTCTTGGCCAAGTATGTTCATTTATTTTATCATTTTTGAATAGGATTGTCTCTTTATAAGACATGATTGCCAATTTCACATGTGTGTTTGCCATTGTCAAATGCATAATTGATTGTTTGCATCAGCATTGCTCTTGGGGTGATCATGTCATTGTATAAATTTGTTGGTTGAGGTTGTTTGCTTTAGATCTTATGTGAATTACCTCTTTTTCTTATGAGATATTTGGCCTAACAAAAGCTTGTTTTCCTTGGGAGTTCTTGGAAGAGCCCTCACACTCTCTCATTGGTAAAACATTTGTTTATCTTGGTGTCTTGCCTTTGATCCCAACCTGCCAAGATTCTTGTGGTCCTCTCCTTTTTTCTCTCACCTTCTACAACATATCCTCTAGTGGTGTGTCCAACTACCTGGTTAAAAATTAAATAAAAATAGTTCAACTTCTTATTGTTATTGACTATTAAACAACTAAGTTAATGTTTCATTTTTCAAACACTTGATAGACCAATGGTCCCAAACAATTGAAAATTGAGACATTTTTACGCTTTTATCACCTTGTGCATCAAATACAATTTTCAATGGAAGATAATACCGACTCCTTATCAAACATGGAAGCATTATAGAAATGAAAGTTTTCACAATTGACATTGAATACATGCTCATAAAGAAGGAAAATAAGCTTGAAAGCACTCTCCGACCTTCTCTTAGATGAGAAATGGTCAATATTATAGTAGCTTGTCAATTGTGAAAACTTACATTTTTATAATACTTCCATGTTTGATAAGGAGGAGTCGGTATTATCTTCCATTGAAAACTGTATCTGATGCACAAGGTGATACAAGCGTAAAATAAGCTTGAAAGCACTCTCCAACCTTCTCTTAGATGAAAAATGGTCAATATTATAGTAGCTTACAATTTCCGGTTTGTCCTTGAGACCTTTATTTTACTAAAATAAAGTCATACCCAATTACACACCTTGGAAGTGTGGTGCTAGTCATGTCAAGTATTGTACTAATTGGCTTGACGTTTCTCTAGTTGCTCTTGAACTTATAGATGGACTTGCTTAACCCTCTCAATGAACTTGGTTGTCCTGGTCACCTTTGAGTTTTCTTTTCTTCCTCTCTCTTATAGTCCATATGCAAGGTTAAGTGAATTAGTAGGGAGGTGATATAAACATGATTCAAAAGTGACTTATTTGAGGATGTATAACGTGTTATATGGTTGGAATGTTAAATAAATATTAACTATTTTTGGATATAATATTAAATTCCAAGTTGTGAGAATTACAAACTAGGATGGCCAAGATATAGCCACAAAGCGTCCTACATCTAAGGAAACATATACTTATCACTAACATCTAATGAGATAAACATAACTCAAGAAAACCAACAGACAAGGTTCCCAACTAACAACCAAAATTTTGGCGTTAACATATATCTCGACAACTAAACAACTAACCTAACCAGTCAAACCTTATAACACATAATGTTAGAGTATTATAAATATATCAGCTAAGTATTCTAATATTCTCCCTTAATAATTAGATCAAATATATTAGCCATTATTGTTAGAGTGCTCAACATCGCATGTCATGATCTCTTCATCAATATAACATTACCACAACCTAAAACTTATGCACAATACACAAGAAATGGTTAAAAGTTTTCATATTATTAACTCATCAAATTACAGTCCATATTATTTATACAAGGAGGGAGTACCTATTGAAGTCGTCAGAGAAGTTGTTTCACTATAACCAAATGGTTGTTGTGATCATCTCACAGACAAGAAAACCCACTATATTAGTGCTCTTCACAAATTATATGTGCACAATATAGTGTCAATCTAAACAATAATACAAATGAAATCTCAATTGAGCTTAACCCATTTGTGAGTGTCAATGTGTCTCAAAGCGAGGTGGTTTGTAGATAATCAGAACCACCCACAAGTGTGAACATGATCACTCCAACTATTAGTATCCATACATTTATGAGCACTGTAACAATACATGCAAATATCCCATTTTTGCGAATCCATTTTGTCATAGTACATGAGTAACTAGCCACTAGAACTGTCAAGTTGAGTAGGAAGTGTTGTTGAATACTGGATTATGTTGTACCTTGAAGTGTTGCCTTGTCTTGAATGTGTCTTGCATCACTTTGTTGTTAAAATGATCACTTCCAACAAAGCCTTATAATATATATCAAGACTAAACAACATGGCTTACGCCTTGAGGGATATTCTTGTGTTGAAATGTTGAAGGTCTAATGCCTACTGCTCTCCACTATTGAATAATTTTGGGACATCTATTCTGCACAAAACTTTTTTGATCTCTCTGTATGTCCCTTTCACTTACACCAAGCTTCATGAAAGCATTCCATTCATAATTGAATTTGGTCTTTAAGGCTGTGTGACTTGTGAAACAACAGTGAGCAAAATTTACCTGATCTTCACCTTGCACCCTTTGTTTTCATGACCTTGTAGATTGCCTTTCTATCAACTTAAGCAATTCATCTTTCAACAATTCTTTCACTGTGATGTAGAACCACTTTGGCCTCTTGTGTTGGCTTTCTTGATTTTGTTGCGAAGACTGAGAAACAATTTCTTCATCACTAGAGCCATGCCTAAAACTCAAATCCTTCAGAGTTGCAAAATTTGAATCTTGTTCAACTTTAGTAGAAGAACTTTTTCAATAAATTGTTGCATGAACATGTACATTAGTATTAACGAATTCATTATTTTTAGAAAATGATGATTCTTTCTCATCTACAGTAACATCCGTACTTACTACAATTAAGTTTGTTGATACATTTAGTGACTTCCATGCCTTAGCCCACTCATTAAAACCAACTAATGTATACACTTTGTTCAATATAGAATAAATGCAACCAAAAACAAGAAGATTGCTTGTATATCAAGTGTTTTATCAAATTATGCTTCTTCATGTGTAACATTTTGTAAGGCTTTAGTAGGACTTCCATTGAGAATGAAAAAGCTATATTCATAGCTTCTACCTAGTATTGAATAAGTACATTCTAGTTCTGCAACATACATCATGTCATCTCTATAAGGTTCACATTCCTCCTTGTCATGGCTTCATTTTGCCGTGAAGTAGTATGGTAAGGCAAGCTACTTCAAAATTGTAGCAGTGTTTGTAGGCAAGTTTGAGCTTGAGCACAAACTCTTGCTTTCTTTTCTTGGATCTCCATACAAGGCATAACAACTCAGTCCCTCGAGTTCCTCATTTGGAAAGTTGGAGGTTTTATTGGTGAAGTAGTTATTAGCCTCATAAAGACAGTGACGGTAGTTTTGTTTAATCCTTCAGAATTTACATTGAGATCATTAGCAGAAAACTTCCTTGCAATGACTCAAACGAGGGATCTCCTCACCATTTTACGCATTTGATACTCTGATCCAACACAGGGTGGATTGAATTTAACTCCTTGAGCTCCTCCTTTACCATCCAGCTCGAGTTTGTTCATATTCGGATCCCAAAATTTCTTGCCTACTACAAACACATGTTGCATTGCATTTGAAGGATCACAATCGACCTTGCACTCAATGACACAGATCCCAGGCTCTGTAAATCTTAGATATTGTGGCGTAAATCTCAAGTGGCAATTTGGTCAAAAAAAGGACTTGCAAACATGAGGTGTCTTTCAACACTATGACTCCCCCGATGACAGATCAAAACTCTCAAGCTTGAAAGTGAACACTGCCAACGTTTGAAGCTCCTGTCCATACTGATGGGTCGTTGTAACTTCCAATCATTTAATCAACTTATTCAAATGTTGATGTCATTATAGACCAGGGTTGTGTTCAAGGTTGTATGCAGAGACGTTGATATGCAACACAATCACTATGGTGGTTCTCTTTATGGGGAGGCTTGTTTGGTATTGATTTTCTTGTTCTACATTACTTAACTACCGAAAGCGAATAAAGGTCTAAAATACTGAATATCAAAAGCTTCTAAACTAAACTATCAAATGGAAAACAAAGTATACAAATTACATCTATTCTACTGAAATGAAGTTACTGAATGGAATGCTTGTTAAAGGAAATGACGAGTAAAAGAAATTCGCTAAAATAAAGAGATACAAGATTGCATTTAGATAATCACTAGACCAAGATATTAAAACTGGAACTTAGTAAATGTAAATATTTTGCATGAAATACCAGTCCTTCAATCTCCTCAGTCGAGTTGGCCCTTTCTCTACTTCTGGATTGAGGCTCTTAACACAAACGTATCCTCAAAATCACATATTGTATTGATAAAATAAGTCTATTACATAGTTCAAAGAGCAACTGAAAAAAAATTCTATCTATTAACTGCTATAATAATGGTAAAAAATAACTAAGAAATAGTTCAAGGAGGTGTCTTATAGACACAACTGATTACAACACATGCCACAACTATAGGCAATATATTAACTGATGAAATTTTCATAAAAGTTCCATGATGCCCCATAACTCTGCTGGAAACATGGGTCCCAGTTTGTAGCTTGTTAAGGGCCAACCTCCAAAATGGTGTAGTGGCTGTGGACTCAGTCTCCTTTGATTGTGATTGCACAAAATGGCAGAAAATGCACCTGCATATGTCACCAAATCACTCAACAAAGCAGTTAGTGGAAGTTCGACTAGACATTAGCTCACATAAGACAGAATAAGGGGAAATGCGTCACTTTCTACTTTAGATATAACTATTTAAAACATTTCCATGCATTGATTAATGTTTTTAGGAGTAAAGTTTATTAAATAGATGTTATGATGAGTCAATTTATGGACTCATCACATACCTTGAGGCGGTGACAACAAATCTTACAAAGACAAAATCAAAACAATAAAGACTGAAACCTAATCGTTCCAAAAGAAGGTTGATTCTTGCTCTATGATTATATTACAAAGCATCCAATGGAAAGAATCCCAATAATCAACGATCGTCCTAGTCAAAACAAAACAAGTCTTGGGATAGAAAAGGGAAATTGGAATCATAAGTAACAACAAGAAGGAAATGATGTTGGTGAAGAAGAAAATCTCTATGATGAGGACTTCCTATATGCTACACAATCTTGTGTGGAATCAAATTCATAGATTTTTATATGGTATGTTGACTTGGATGCAACTCGACATAGGATTGGGAGAAAAGATTGGTTCTGTTGGCTCCCAAATCTGTTTCACTTGTTAGATGAGTGAAGAAGGGCGGAATAGTTCGTTGTAGTTGTATGCTTCTTCACCAAGATGAGAAGCTTCAAGGTCGACAAATAAGAAGGTGGTTAACTCCTAACTTTTTATACTGTATGAAACCTAGGGGAGGGACCTTACAACAATCCAAGTGATATCAAACAACATAGATAATACAAATATTGAGCAATAGACCCAAATAAAAAACCTAACCACTATGATCTCCCACCTAATTGGTTTTCACTAGCAAGAGGATCATAATGCTACTTAAAGCCAATCAAAGGCTACAGATAAACAAATCATTGTGATATAGACGAATCCAAAGTTATATTAAAGAGGCCACTAAGAATGTGCAGGATAAATAAAGGTCTAAAGGAGGGAAATACAATAATATTTAATTAAGAGCTAGAGTTTGATCATTTCAACTTCATATGTAACTTGTCCATTTGAAGGAGCCATAGATAACACAAGATTTGCATCAATTTAAACAATTTCTACAACTCCCCATGATTTAAACACTTATTAAACCACATACACTAGGATCTAACAAACCATCATGCCACCATAAAATTAGAATCTAAAATATAACATTAGATGAGTTTATTGAGTGCAAATAAAACCATAATTCCACTAGGATTTTATAACCAAATGCTTTAGTGACTACACAACAAACCTTTGCACCTAAATACCAAATGGAGACTATAACAATTCGAGTGAATATACTCCTACCTCAAATGATAACTTTCATTATAATCCATTATCTTATTCATGACTAAATAAAACAAACATGGCTACTTTCCTAGATCTTTATTATGATATCACTGAATTGATCACAATCATTCCTTCTCCAAACATCTAAAACAAAGCTAAAATGAACACCTACAGACTAGATAACCAAAGGAATTAGAAATCCTGCCAAAATGGCCAAGATGGAAAATGATTTGATGAAGTGACCACTTCATCAATTTATACAATGATATAACATTCCAAAATTGGAAATAGAGGGAAGTACAGAATGTGGAAAACTAATGAGAGAAGAGGAATACACATGCACATATCACTTTAATGGATCTAACATGGATTAACTGACAATTAAAAACAATTAGAAACTCATCAAAGATCCAAGGGCTCCAATTACATTCCTTGAGAATCACACAACACTTGAAGAGCATCCAGGAGGTCCCAGACATGTGTAAGAGTGAGAAAATTGGAGAAAACAACTATGAGATGGTGGCGAAGGCTGGAAAATTATATCAGAACTATGTCACAAAATACACTACAAATATCACATCAGTTCACCCAAAATTTGGGTCTAAAATGTAGCCATTCTAATAATTTTCCAAAGGTACCAATTTTATCTGATTTGGAGCTCTAGATTAAAAGTTATGAGTGAAAAATTGAGCATATGGTCGTTGCCATTGTTTCCAGCCAAGACATCCTTGATCTTATTTCTCTTTATAATTTGGTCATCAAATTTAATCCAATTTATATACTCTGCAAACAATTGCATCATGCCACGTATCTCATCCTCATTGGTGACCCTGTTGAATGATTTTTGCCCACGTTGAAGCCACATGTCCTTCTCGGATTGGATCCAGGTTCTTAGCGTTAATGGTTCATGGGGTTTTGGGTCTCAAGATTCCATACCTTAGCTAATTTGAGCTCATAGTTCAACTAATGGGAATGTGGATAGCCATTATTGGTCCACGTGGACCAATGACGACTTTCCGCATTCTTAGACCTTTCACACTGCTCAGGATCAAACTACCTAACCCTGCAACCAATCACATGCCTGCAAGATTGTCAGAATTCTCGAGGTTTCCATGCCTAAGTAACCTTATCCGCTTTATGATCTCGATTCCCTCGAGAACTTGGAATGTCGTCATTGGTCCACGTGGACCAATCATGTCATTATGTGATTTAGGGCCTTATTCACATCGCCCCTCAATGCCTTCGCCAATTACGGTCTCAGAAAAAAGGTTTAGGATATGGAACCTTTTCTCCACTTATATAAGGTGACCTAAATTCTTATAATCCCGATTGAACTCTCCCTCCTTGTGAATATGGGACTATTCCCTTAGTGAACCAAGTGACTAACAACCACCAAGTGTGCCTCCTTGTGACCCGATTAAATTTGGTAGTTTTCTTAACGAAGGAAGTTAACTGTTTAGCTGTCACTAAACATTTAGAGGCTTAAACACTTAAAGAACGACCAATTTTTTTGGTGAAGCCTATAAAGACATAGAAAAAGGGCATGAAATCATTTTTGGCGAGTTTAAAAACATACAAATGTCAAAGATGATAATTTTTTTAGTGTTCATGCTCCAAACGTTAACTCCAAGGCCCCAAATTGAGGCGGACAATTTTTGGGTGCCAACATTTTCTTCAGTTTGAGAATATTGGGTGATGATAGCTCATATAGTATCTAAGGTATTGACAACATCTTGTAACACCTTGAAACACGTGAATGTAAAATCACATGTCATCTATGTCTCGGGACTTACTAAGAATTTAGTATGTGTCATTCAACGCATAGAGCACAACATGAAGGTTGGTTTTGATAACAGAGGTGATAAAAATATGTTCCTTATTTGAGATAAGAGTAAGAGCTCGAAAAATGTTGCATGAGCATTTAACATTGGGTGCATGTTCCAACTTAATTTTATTCCAAAAATCAATCAAACACTTCTAGAGTAGAATTTAGACTCGGTGCATGTGTGGCAAAAAATATATGGTCTTGTGAGTTTTGGATACCAACCTAATCTCAGTCACTATAATATGATGAGAGGATGGTCTCCACTCAAAAACAATGACAAATTCTTCCGTTGTCTAACAAGCAAACAACATCGAGCACCATTTGAAAGTACTTTTCGAGGTGTTGACCAAGTTATATTTAGTGCAC
Source organism: Taxus chinensis (assembly GCA_019776745.2). Classification (NCBI taxonomy): domain Eukaryota; kingdom Viridiplantae; phylum Streptophyta; class Pinopsida; order Cupressales; family Taxaceae; genus Taxus; species Taxus chinensis. The sequence goes on from CM034149.1 coordinate 3,549,314, forward strand.
AGTGATCTTTATGGATAAAATTTTTATATTCATGTCAGATTTTAATTCTTCATGCTATTTTTAATGACTACTCATGCAAAATGTGAGTATACTACCTCTAGACCAAATACCAAGCCTTGTATACCTTTAAGTAGTTGAAATGTTCTATGTAAACTGATATTAGGGGGGAATACACCAGTAATGAATTCTCAACTTTGGTCAAAACTGATATTCTCATCAATCGAAACCATGTCAAATGCCATAATAGAATGGTGTTGCAAAAATACAGAATCACACTATCATTGAAATGTTGGATTGTATGAAAGATACGACCTTGTGAGTTTTAGATACTTGTTTACCCTTATTCAGTATAATATGATGAGGATTGTCTCCACTCAAAACACACATTGATAAATCCCTATGTTGTCTAATAAGAAAACAATATCGAACACCATTTAGAAGAAGTACTTCTCGAGTTGCTGGCAAGTTAGATTTAGTGCTCATAGATCTTTGTGGATAGATGATACATAGTCATGTTGGGTTTTAATATTTCATGTATTTTTTATGACTACTCATACAAAATGTGAGTATACTACCTCTAGACCAAATACCAAACCTTCTATATCTTCAAGCACTTCAAAGTTTCTATGGAAACTGATACTAGTTGTAAATCAAAATGCTTTGTTTATATTGATGGGGGAATAGACCAATAATTAATTCTCAACATTTTTGGCCAAAAATGGTATTCATCGTCAATTTAGTCTAGCTCGTGTGCCATAGTAAAATGGTGTTACAGAAATAAAGAATCGCACTATCATGGAAATTGTGTGTTGTATGATTGACGATTCAAGTTTGGAGAAAATGTACTCGGAAAAAATAGTCAAAACAATAGTTTATCTACTGAACAAATTTCCCATTGTAGCTCTTGATGGAGTAACTCCACAAGAAGCATGGTCAGGGCACAAACCATTTATAATTCATCAAGTTTTTGGATTTAAGGAAAAATGCATGTTCTCAAAAACAAGAGAAAAAAACTACATATGAAATCAACAAAATGCATATTCTTAAGGTACAATGAAGAAACATAGGTTATAGAATCACATATCCGACAACTAAAAAAACCAAATATGAATAGGGATTTTGAGTTTTATGAGAAGAGTGAGTCAAATCCACCTCCATAAGCTCATTTGGTGTACCCAGATTTCATCCTGAAATCTGGGACAACCCATTTAAAAAAAAATTCGCTCTTTTAAAATAGCGGGTCTTTTTGTGTTTTTATTGTCAGAAGATGTCTGAATTATGTTAGGATATTCCTAGTGTATCATATGAGCTAATTTCGACAAATACCCAGATGCCCAAACTCAATTTATCCCTCCGCCAAGTTTTGTCTACCGGAAATTTTTATTTAATTATTTATTAAATAAATAATGCCCCGTTTGAAGTAAATTGTGCTCCAGTTGAATCCTGTTGCGAATTTGCATGCCATTACTCACTCGTCTCATTAGGGTTTTCACCAGGAATGAATTTAGGGCATTGTCTGCAACTTATGGCAACAATTTTCACTTTTATTTATTTCTTTTGCGTTTTTTTTCGGTCTTCTTCTCAGTTTTTCTTTGAAATTCCCCTAGGTCAATTCTTTCACCAGTATAGTCTGTTTAATTGTCCGAAGCATCTGGAGATCACCTACCAACATAGCGTCAGAAGGAATCAACCTCAAAATGCAAACTGCTAACCAAAAATGATGAAGTCATGCACAAAAAGCCTCTCCTAGGCAAGTCGCACTTTTCTGGAATCAATGAGTGTAAGCTGCAGAGGGATTTTTGGTAGCAGCAGGCGAGTGGGAATTTATTACCTGCCTTGCAGGGTACTTTTTCCCATGAATTCAAAGTCACTTAAGCTGCAGTGGGAAAATTAGAGGCGACAAACAGGGGGGAATTTCTTACCTACCTTATAGGGTGAAAATTCCTATTATAAAATAAAGAAAAAATCACTTAAAGCACCAGGATGAAAATTCCTATTATAAAATAAAGAAAAAATCACTTAAAGCACCGATGGAAATTTTTTGCTGCTTAGCAAGCTAACTTTTCCCATCATAAGGGTTTTATTAATTAATAGTTTTTCTGCCACCCATATAAGTCACACTTTTCTAAAAGAATTTGGGTGAATAAACATCATTGTTTATTAATTAATTGCCAGGAATAGGGTGGAAAAATTTTAGAAACGGAATGCTGAGGGTTATATAAGCATGGGCTTCCATAATGAAGATGTAATTAATTATTTTTGCAAAGTATTGCAGCCCGAACAATTTTTGTTGCCCAAGGAAGGAGGATTTTTGCATCAAAAAGTGTTTTTCATTGCCAGAAAGCTTCAAAGTTTGGCACCTAGGGCTGGAGAACTTATTACTTGTTAATTATCTACATGTTGGTATAAGTGCCCATGTGAAGTTGAAAATATTTATGCTTGCTTTGCATGCAAGAAAAGCCTCAAATTTTACGGCAGCGGGCTTTATATGCAAATTTTTGTGATAAAAATCAAGTGTTCATGCTCTGGGTTCCATCTTTGTCTAAATTAATTGTAGGTATTCATTACAGGTGCTTATGAAAGTGAAAGGAAGTTCAAATCAATGTCAGGTACATTGAATATATCTTCTGAATCTAAGAAATTACTAGATCTGCACCAATTTTAAAGAATTTCGGCAAGATTAAAAGAAACAAGAGTTAAGACAAAGGTTTCTTAGATAAAGATTGCTTCGGCCATGATGAAGTGGGATGAAAGACAAGGATCAGCATGAAATCAGGCATTAATTCCAGATTTTTTGATATCAATGACACAGATCTAGGCCCTGAACCCCTCTCCGAATTGATTGATAGATCCAGGGCTGGAAAGATGTCTCTTATGCAGGGTATAAAAAATAGTGGAATTATTCGAGCTTTAACATTCCTAGTCACAACTCGGTTTCCTGAATTTGTCATGGAATGTGCAAGGGCATACCATCTCCTATCTAAAACAATCGCGAGATACTGTGGGAAAGACGATAATCAGGCTAGATGCACAATTTATCAATTATTGTCTGAAGATTCCAACACAACTAGTGGTGACTACAATTAGCATGTTAGACGTTAGCAATAGATGGGAGAAGCACAAAGCAGACTGTGTGGGCATGATGAATAGTAGATATATGAAGAAGCTCAGGTCTCCATCAAACGTTCCCGAGGACTCTTCCACTGATCCAATTTGGTGCAGGAAGTGGATGATATTACTAAATTGCTATGTATGATAAATGGAGAAGCCAACACTCACAAATTCCACTAATGGATGTATGCCTTCATTAGAACCATTTAGATCAACAAAGTTGATTCAATAATCAATTGGGTGGAGATCATCAATGATAACATCAATGAGCAGCTCCGAAGTGTGAGGTGGACATACATCTTCAAGATGACTTCATACCTGGTATACGCAGCAGCTTCGCAGGGGTATATTTTCCAAGTTGGATAGACGGAGCATACTCTCGAAGGATCCCATTTTTTAGTGCTACCCCACAATTGATAATTCTTGAATGCCATAAATATTATAAGGTGGTCAACAATGGATTCTTCTACGGAGTCATTTACAAATTAAACAGTGATCTGAAGACCAACAGGGTGAGACAAAGAAGCTTGAGAAGTTGTATCCCAGCATGGTTATATTTTCATCCAGTTTGTAGACTTCACATACCTTAAGGTAACTGGATTTTTGGGAGAGCCAGTCAATTTGCCAAGATATCCAAGTGAAAATTGGGTCATCATGGAGTTGTGTAGGCAGCTCGTGGAGATGCATGGCCTATAATCAAAGCATGGAACGATTCTACATGTTCCTTTCCGATCACAGTAGGCTATTACAGTTACTAGAGCATCCACAAGGCTAGATGAATCGAAGCTGAAATGTTTTCTGAGTATGAGCATGAGGTCTTCCCAGCATGGACTAAACTTCAATCCATATGGGGTAGCAAATAAGACAATCTCCCAGGAATACTCACATGTGCCTTCATTAGAATACTTCTGGATGAAGTGTAGAAATGAGTACGAAGTCAGAAAGAAAGACTTCAGCAGGTTATCGGCGTAACAAGTGTTTGATTATGGATTAGCTCGGATACCTACAGATCTCACAGATGATGGGCCTGTGTTACTTGACACTTATCATCAGATGGGAGGGGGATAGAGCTGATCTTCAAGAAAACATTGGTGGTTGTCACACGATCGAGGAAATATCTGTCGTGGTTCTGGTTAACACCTCGAACTGGTTGTTAACAAAGGGGTATTGCCTTGATGAAGCTTTTATGAATCAGATCACAGAAAAACTTAGCGCAAGAGACTCAATCAAAATAAATCACGAAGGTGAAAGCAGTAGAAGGCCTAAAAAGCTTAAATTGCATAAGAAGTCTCAGACACATGAAAAGGTCACTTCTACGGCTATAATGCTAGTTTCAACTTCTCCAGTGTCAACTCACAGCACTTCACCTGCCTTTGAACCTCAGGGAGATCTTTTCGTTCCTCCGTTGAATCCAAAAATGTTTTTGTTTTCCTCCTCAGCCACTCCGATCTTCACCTCTTCGTGAAGAAAAGCTAAAGTTACAAATGGCAGAGTTTGAAAGGGCATTGTCTTTGGACAATTCAAAAGATGGCAATCACGAAACTATAGCAAACTCGGATGGAGAGGAACCAGAGCACGAGATGGTGGCACATTCAATGACTTCTCATACTCTGAAAAGTCAAATTCTCAAAGTAGTTGTCTTCGCAGTCAATCCCATAAGCTAGAGAGGAAATCAACTTGGAGGAACATGACTTACAGGTATGCTCCTAAGTTTGGGTGGAAAAGATAGAAGACCTAAAGTTGCTAAGGTGACTTCTAGGTTGATTATTGAAGAATTGGGGGAAAATTTTCAGCTAAGGGTATCAGTTCCAGCAGAGGGAAAGAAGAAAGGCAAGCTTACGGCAATAGATATATTAGTAACCAAGGTGCTAATAGGTTAAACTACTACCGAAGGATTAAAGCAAGACATGCAGACATTAATAAATGCTTTATTCCTTAAGCTTAACAAAGAGAAGGCAGAAAAATTTAAACTTCAAAAGCAAGTTTCCCAGTTGTGTGAGATCATTGCTAAGGTTTCCAAACCTTTCTCTCAACAAATTTCAGCACATGAGTAGGTGAGTGATCATCTGATGCATGAAGCGGAAAATGTAGGTAACCAAGTTAAAGATATCGACGAATGGAAGAGCCTAATCATTCACTAAGCTTCTGTATAACTCAGGGAGGTGTCAGCTCATGTAAAGGTTATGAAGGCTGCATTAGTTCAGTTGACAGCAACTAGTAACAAGCACAATAGATATGAATACAATGGCTGAAAGTAACCTGGGCACTTTGGTCAAGATAAATAAACTGTCGAAGGAGGCTTTGATTGTAGAACGAATTGTTCCTGATGGATCAGTTGAAAATGGGAAGAAGCTTCAATTCATAATCTCTTTCCACTTAGAGATCTTCATAATTATGCTGAAAAGAATGTGGGTGCTCGAGGGTATGGCATTATCACTATCAAGGAATGTAACTTGCTTTCACCAATTAAGAAGTGGTTTGGAACGTTTCTTCATACAAAAGGACCATTCCCAACAAAGTGTTTGATTTCCTAGAAGGATCTCTTCAGATGATTCAGGAGAGGATTGATGAAGTTATTAGGCCTTTCATGATGAATTCAATCAGTAAGTTTGTAACGCTGCAATCATACATTAAGAAGTTTTGGCCTAGTTTGAAGGAGGTGGAAGTGAGCATCGGAGTTTTGAACGAAGGATTGATGCAATTCAAGACAGAGAAAGAATTTGTGGCTAAATCGTATGGGAAATTGCTGAACTATATGTTCGAAAAGTATATTTAGTATCAAAACAAAAAGAAAATTTAGGACTTACAGCTGGTAGATCTTCCTTCTTCTTTTATTTCTTTTCTTATTTCTTATTTCCTTGGATGTAATTGTAAACTTAAAAGTTATTGGTTTAAAAACCATTACTTTAAGTTATTTGGAATAACACTTTGAGTTAAGTGACAAATGTGAACAATTTTGGCTTGAACTCCTGATGCATGTCACTAAAAGAGGAATTAAAGGAAGATGATTTCCAGATTTTCTCTTTACTTCTTGTTTATGATCTAGTTTAATTATAGTCTCCCATTTGTAATTTCCCCTCTACGTGATATAAGTAGAGGAAGAACCTACGGGTTAAAGGATCAGAATTTGTAATCAGCATTCTTGGGTTCCAGACTTTGAGCTGAAACCCCTGATTTTTGCAAGCAGAGGAATATAGAAGATATTTCCGGAGAACTTTGTGTGTAAACAGTGCATTTTGCTTCTTACTTTCTTTCTAGATCTGTTCATAAACTTTGTGTTACTATAGATCTAGATCTGAAAGTTTCCTTTGCTTTGAATTCTATGTACTTAATTATCTATTTGTTTTAATCTATGTGCATGCAATCAAATCTGTAAACTATTGCTTGGGTTGCACATCCTCTCTACTTTCTTCCATTTCCTATTATTTCCCTCTTCTGCAGATTTTTCCTTTCTTTTACAACTGCTTACTTGCTGCAGAACCGTACAGCTATGGTTCATGAGCTACACGGTTAAATTAATACCAACAGATAGATATTAGGACATATAAACTGACAAAATCTTACACGAGAGCCTCACCGGTAAATGAGGGAAATTTATCTCATGTCTGCCTAGGTTTTCAGTTGTGCAGAAAATATAGCCAACATCATGTAATGAACAAATCAATATTTTTTTTGAAAATAGAAGGTGGCCTAAGCTCTGATGATGAAATTGATGATGGTAATGACGGTGATGATGCAACAAGTGTACCACCCACATGAACAAACCGATGTATGCCGAAATGGTATACCAATATGATACAAGATGCCATGTTAGATGGCGTCCTTGAAATATCCATCATTGGACTAAGGAATCATAGTATGGCTTGATATGAGGTTAATTTGGCCTTAATGAGTATATTTGTTGAATTTATGGAGCCCTTTATGGTTTAGGAAGCCCTAGAGTCAAAACCTTGAAATGAATCCATAAATGTAGCATATTAGTCACTAATGAAAAATAACCAATGGTAACTTGCAGATCTTTCACTAGGGAAGAAACCAATCAGTTACAGAGAGATCTTTAAGACAAAATACCAAAAAATGGCAGTATAGACAAGCACAAAGAAAGGCTAGTAAAAAATGGTATGCATGCTCAAAAAGAGGGCATTAAATATGAGGAGTCTTTTCTCCCATGGCTAAGATTGAGACTATTAAAAGGATATTTGCTCTAGCTGCTCGATTTGGTTGGAAATCCCACCAAATGGATGTAAAAAATAACTTTTTAAATGGATATTTGTAGGAATAAGTCTACATGAGTCAACTAGAAGATTTTTTCATGCCTGGAAAAGAATGAATGGTATGTCGACTCATCAAGTAATTGTATGGTCTCAAATAGGCTCCCTAGGCATGGTATATAAATATTTATGAGCATTTCATTCATCATGGGTTCCAAAGGAATCCATATGCACCCAATCTCAACCTCAAAAAGAAAGGGGAAGATTGTAATTTATGTTTTCTATGTCAATGATCTAGTCATGACTAGTAGTTCAGTGAAGATGATTGATGCAACAAAGAAAGATCTCAATCGATTGTTTGACATGATTGATCTCAAGCTATTGCTACTAGAATTATGGAAAAAGGAGCACCACATTTATATTTCCCAAATGCAATATGCCTAGACAATGCTTGAGAGGTTTTAGATGATAGAGAGTAAACCATATTTCTATACCCATGGAGGAAAATCTTCAGTTGTCTCTCAATGATCCATCACCACAAGTAAATTGCACTCTGTATCATAATTTGCTTGAGAGTCTCATTTACTTGACTTATACTAGGCCGAACATTAGCTATGATGTTAGCTATCTCTCACGGTTCATGCAAGAAATAAAAATAAATAATTAGAAAGTAACAAAGCAGATTTTGAGGCACATCAAAGGAACCATGAATTATGGCCTAAAATATAAGAAGAGCGATCAATTCTTCTTAACAAGTTATTCAAAATCATGTCATGCAAGTAATATTGATGACATAAAATCCACTTTTGAATGTGTTATCTTTGGGACCTGGCCTTATATCTTAGGGGAACAAGAAATTAAAATTGCTTTCTCGATATTCCATTGAAGTGGAATATTTTGTTGTAGGAGTTGTCTACGAAGATATTTGGTTACATCACATACGTAAATGACTTAGAGAACTATAGATGCAACAAACTATTTTGTATGCTGACAATGAAGGTGTTATCAAGTTTGTTCACAATCCAATGTTTCATGAATGAACAAAACACATTAAGGTATAGATTCATTTCATATGTGAACATGTTTTTAAACACAAAATCTAACTTCGCTATTGTCTGACAAAAGAACAACGTGTAAATGTCCTCATAGAGTCACTTGCATGGGAAAAATTTGAGGCATTCCAAGAATATATCTCTTGTTCTATTGAGACCATGATGAATTAAGGGAGGAATGTTATGAATAAACAATTCATTAATTCTTGTTGTAATGTAAAGCCATGTTGTTAACTTTACTTTCTATTTAGGGGTTGTCTTAGTTTAGTATATAACTCATATGAGTGATTGCACTCCCTAACTCATAGGGACTATTATGTGCATTTCTTATGGTTCAATAAACCTCATGTAATCATTTTATTTTGTTGAATACCAATTATATTTGATTCACATTTACATTTCCCTTCCCTTTTCCGTACTTTAGCTTTCCATCGAACAAAGATAAAGAAACACTTAGAATTTATATTCAAAAAATAAATCCACATTTTCCTGGAAAATTCATCAACTATTTATAGGAAATATTTATGTCCAGATATTGTAGGTTTCCTAACTCAACCATGCAAACCTGCATGCACCAAATCCAATGCTCCTTTGGCTCTTCAAGTCTTAGATAAATCTATGTAAAGTATGTTGAGTGATATCAATCTTAAAACGTTCATATATGAATTTTGACATAAGTGAAATAGGTTCCTTGAGAATAATATCTCTAGGTGTCTTTTACATATGTTTATCTAAGATATGCATGCTAGTAACATTTGAGGTTTTGCGGTTTCTTTAAATGAAAATAAATGAAACATTTGAAAATCATTCACATGGATTAAGTTCGATTGTTTATAATGATATCTCTCGGTGTCTTTATATAGAATAGATCCAATATGATATGTTTCTTATGCTCCAATGTTTCTTTCAATAATTGTTTCAGTAAGAAGTGTCTTATATGCTTTTGTTTCTAATTCATTAGGGTTTTCAATGTTTACAAACCACATCAACTTTGATAACATGTTTCAAAATCCCTCTTTTCTTTGGTTGCATATTTGGTAGTATAGACTTTGATTACAACATGTTTGGAAAGAACAATTTTCCAATCAACTTTTGCTTTCCTTAATTATATTATGTAATGAGTGTGTGCGTGTGTTTTACTCTATCATAATTTATTTCATTACTTAAATATTTTAAGTCTTGTTTCTGGGTTTCCATATAATTTTGATCCCTCAAGATTCAATGGTCATGGTACATTATACCTATAAGCAATAATAAACCACTTTTAGTTACCACACACCTATTATGTTTAATTTCTATACAATAATGTTAATGTTTGAACCTATTATCTACAAATCATTCTTCCTCTTTTCTTACATAGGTAGTCACCCTTTCTACACATAGTATGTCATTCTACATAACTGAGTAGCTATTTGAAGTCACGTTACATATCTACCTATGTAATTTTTCTTGTATTTTGAAGACATAGATGTTGCATAAAATTTGGCAATACCTATAATTTATTAAACTTTATCAGTTACATTGATAACATAAAAATATTGTATAAAAACATAGATTTGGTGAGGATTGATTACATGTATGTTTAATTGGTGTGGATCTATTTGAGGATTCTTTGTGTGAAAAATCGAATGGCAGTATTCATCAACATGTTATCATTCATGATCACTTGTCTAATCAATCTTGTCTATATTTGGTCTTTCATCTTACCATATAAAGCCATAAACATGTTGAAAGCGTCTATGATGCCATTCATAACTAGACCAATAGTATTTTACTTTCATTCATGTTTGCAGTATCTCCTTTCATAAAATTGTATGTCATGGGCACACATATTATGCCTTTATACAAGGATAATAAATAATATCGTCTTTGCAAATCTTAAGATTCTCATGTATTTTTTAAGGTGTTCTTGGCAATAGCGCATGTAGATCAAGCCGATACATATTAATTACACTCAAATTGAAGAAAATGGTAGGCGATCCAACTCGATACAACATGCCAATTAATTTATAACAATATTTTACAAAATAGGACCTTCTACCACTCAAAGAGGTTCAAAACCACATCAAATGATCAATTATATGGGAATGTGGAAAACATTGTACATATGCTCATGCAACTTGTTAATGGTGATTGGATATCTTGAAGGTCTATTTTTCATAAACATTACAAGGAAATTTTGTGCATGATGTCACATGATCATGTTCATCATGTAATATCTACATCATAGAAATAAGTCAAAATCGTGATCTCTATATTGAAACATATGTTTAACAAATTTATGCAGATGTACTCATCTCAATTGTGGTTCCAATCACATATTTTATTAGGAAGCAACTTTTGGAATTCCGTATTAAAAACAAACCCTTATGGACAAAGTTCAACTGGCTGAAGATATTTCCAATAGAGTTGGATAGAACTTGTCATGTTCTATTTTGTAAATTAGTGACTTATATCCCCATTCTCTATTCACAGTAAAATTGTAATTTGTCATTAAATTAACCTACAAATGTGTGAGTCACTTTTAGGATTGTGATGACACAAGCTATCAACATTTTCTCAAGTCATTTATGTTTACAAGTTTGGGTCGATGTGGCCCATGATTCATATTAATCGATACTGAAAATTGATTATAACGTTTTTCTTATTGATATACTTTAGATGTATTAAAGATCTTAAATATCATATGGCACTTTGATACATATTCAAATTTATAAGGTTCTATTTTTTAATATTAAATACTTGAGTTGTATTAATAATTATATTGAAGATATCTATAGATAAAAAATTAAAACTATTATCTTTATATATATATATATATATATATATATATATATATATATATATATATATATATATATAAACTATTATTATATGAAACTATACATATACATTTAAAAAACAAATAAAGAAACAAAGCTATCTAAAATTATATATTGTTTTATATTTGTATTAAAGATTAAATATTCATTTTGTTTTTGTCTTTCCTCTCTTTGTTTGATATAAACTTAAAATGTCAAATTAATTTTTTTACACTATTTTCCAAAAAAAAACTTTTTTTTTATTCTACATTATGCATAGGTTACCAAAAATAATAATATTTTTTCATTTTTGAAATGTATGTAGAGACTTTAAAATATGTATTCCATGTACTATATATTTTATGTCATGTGTGAGCTACCAAAAATTAATACTATTTTTCATTTTTTAAATGTATGTAGAAATTCTAATAAACTTTGTGATCTTTAGCGCACTTTAGGAATACATTAGACTCCATTTGATTTTATTAAAAAATAAAGAAAGAAAACAAAACAAATAAATAAAATCAACAATAAATAATTGAATAAAGCTAAGTTTAGAGTAAAAATTGGTTTCATTTAAAGTAAGTACATCCTTAATAATATAATTGATGTTTAGGAAAATATGGAATGGGCTCATTGATCCAATTAGCACATGTTCACCTTGATAGACTTTGAAAAAACCTATGATTAAATTGAAAGTCCTTTCATTTTGACTATTTTAAAAGCCTTTGGATTTGGTCCACATTTTATTGAGGTTATTCAAAAGCTTTTGTAAATGTTTATTCTTATCTCTCAATCAATGGAGGAGCAACTCATAGTAGTTTGGACTATTCCGCTCAATTCGGTAATGCTTCTTTTTAGTACATGTTAAATATTTTAGTTGCTTGGGGATTTGATCATCTTTTGGCGAATGCTAAAATCCAAGGTATTCTCAAAGACATATCCTTACCTGTCTTAGAATCGACACAACTTGTCAATGGTCATTTTGGAGTTGATTCTTTACTCACCCTTATTGTAGAGGAAAGTAACAATTTTTTTATGAAGTGTCTTAATACTCATTACCTCACTTTTGGTTTGAACATACAATGGAGGAAAATTCAATGCTATAAACAATATTTCTTGCATCCATTTCCTTGGTTGAGAAATTATGAATGGAAATGGATCCAATACAGATACACATTTTGCTTCTTAGGTTTTATGTTGTTGAATGGAGAAAAAGCTTGCTTACTAGATTATTAAGCCCCTCTTTATTACCAATAGATTTTAAATTTTCGTACAGGGACTCATGTTTATTATTCATCTTATTGCATACCTTCCCAGACATCTTAAAAAAAGCTTGAAAAGTTAATAAGAGACTTTTTATGGGCTAGTTATCAACGTGGGAAGGGATGTGGGAGAGTTACTTGGGATTGATTTGTCTTGCCTAGGAGGCATGGATACTTAATCTGTTAAACATTAGATGCTATATCACTTCTCTGTGTGTAAATGAAAGAGGGCACAAATATCATCTAGAATGCGTGCATATTGACGGATTTACACTTTAGACGAAAACACAAAGAACTCCAAATACTTATTAAGAACAAAATCTCAAGGAACTTGTGCATACAAAAATGGTCTACTCATGCTCATAGATCAAAACATGAAGAGCATGTACAAGAATGTTGTGTATGTCCCATGCCTGGACTTGTCATATTTAAAATGTGAGAGGGGAGCTACAATTCAAGAATGAAATATAACTCCCATATGACAATGACAGAATGATGCATATGACAAATTCTATGAAAAAATATGTCATTCATCATATGACTTATGTAAGACCTATGAGGTGAGATGAGTCACCATGGGTGATGGTAATTAACCTAATTAATAAATAAAAGATGAATAATACCCCCTCACACCAACACCCCCCTTTAGCAAAACTTAGGATGAGGCAAGGCAAGACAAGACAAAAGAGAAATGGGTCCTAGAAACTATCCCTAATGAGGTACATGTTGGTGAAATAATTTGTTGAAGTGCAAATGATTGGTTTTTACCAACTGTCACAGGGTTAAACCCCTCCTTGTTGTATATGGGGAGGATCCCATTATTGAATGTCAACTACCTAAAACTGTGGGGTGCCCGTTAGGCCGGGGATCACACAGGAATACTCCACTAAACCTCTACTGAAGTGCTTGTACAGAGTACTAGGGAGTACAAGAAAGGAATTTGTTGTGAAAGGAGGTAAAGGTGACTTGGAGAAATAAAGAGAGAGAGTTAATGTTGTGAGTAGGTTTATAAAATTCACATACATCAATCAGAGTAGGTCCAAATTCAATTATAAGAACACAACAATATGAGCAATCAATAAGACTAACAAACTAGAGACATAAAATTCTGCAAATTCATTAATCAAGAATACACTGTTCCTTCTTGGTTATGCAAGATCACTATGCTTACAAAGTTGGAAACTTGAGAGGATAGATGAACATAGACAAAGAAACTAGAGGAATTGTAGCTTTTATTTCTTGATATAGTAGTGATACAAAACAACATACAATAATCCACAATTGCCAACCCTTTGGAATGGAGAAGCCATTCCAATTTATAGCATTACAACGTGTCATTTCACCTCCCCCCACATGGCTTTTCACCTATCTTCATCACTTGACCTTTCATATTCATAGGATACAAAAATGAGACTTTCCTTATTAGTGAAAAAAAAAACTCTTACAATATTAATGTTGAAGGTCCCTTAAGTGAATAAGATAAAATAGGGAAAAAATACATTTTTAGTGAAGAATTTAGATACACATCATACAAATCAGATAGATTAAGATTTACATAATTTGAATAGCTTTATTAGAATCATTGTTAACAAAATACATCATTATTCTGAATTATATCTTCATTTATTATTATTATCATATACCTAACTTTTTATTAGTTTGAAATTTTCTTTGGTTTAGTTGTGGTTATGGTCTGACCAAGTTGGTGCAGAAATAGAGCACTTTACTGTATGACATTAATACATCTGTAAATTTTACAAAACAATTTAGACGGGCATTTCATACTTGTTCAGTATATTATGAGATTCGTAGTGTTTATTTACAATTTCACAGAAAATGAAGATTTATGAAAATCAAATATGTGTAACTACTCATGAAGAAATTACCCAACACACAGATTGGCTTCCACAAAAATCTCCAAAATCATATCACATATTTATACAAAAACATACAAAATATTGAAACTACTCAGTTGAATCCCAAAAACCATATCACCTAACCTTGCTTGCTCCCAAACTCAAAGAAGCATGGGACTTCAAACCTGCCTCACCCTGTATGAATGGAGTTTTGAATGCTTCAATAGTTTTCCAGTACAGTTACATAATCAATTTTATAGAAAACAAAAATCTGAAAAGACTTACTATACATACTGATTCAATCACAAGGCAAAGCTGTTTCTGTGTGGCCTTACTGTTTTCCTCTTAATTATGCCATCATTCTGGTGTTGCAATTCCCCACAAACAACAGGAAAGAAGGGAGACCAGTTTCTTACACCCTCCGAACGTCTTCCAAACTGTTCTTCCCCAAAATCCTGCACACTCACACAACTACTTTTTGCACGCCTAAATCCAGTGCCCTGAGATTTATCCACCATTACAGAAGTAGAAGCAGAATAATCCACATGACCGTCGCTTTCAAAATCCCCTTCAATTCCACGCAGGCTGTGATAATTTCGGCGGGTTTTATGGCGCCTGAGCGCCTTGTACGCCAGAGGAATCAGCCCCTCCATACTCTCTCTGCAATTATTTGGGGAGATTGTTTCCACGTTGGTTGTTAAAAGGGAACTGTTTTCAAAGATTTAGTCGAATTGCTCTGCGTCTGCGAATCAATGTTCACATTGAACGAGTCTCCACACGGAAGGTAGGTGTGGATGCTACGTTTCTTATGGTTGACCAACTTTCCCACCTGTGTTTTTTAAGGGAATTTTTTGTTTTTGGGGGGACAAATGTCGAACTTTTTCCAATCTCAACTCTTACTTTAAAGAGTTCGTTGGGAGGATTGGTCCTGGATTAGCATGTCAAGAAGTGTGTTAGGTTGTTAGGTCATTAATTTGTGTAGAATTTAAATAACAAAATATAAACAAAACATCCAACACATGCATATTTAATATGACTTTTCTAGTTAGAATGATAACTGCCTTAATTTTTTGAATTTTTTTCTAAATGTATGAGTTAAGTGTTCTGGTGCATTTCTAGTATATTTTTAGCACGTGTGGTATTGATGTTCTTGATGTCCTAAATATATTAAGGTGTTTATATATTTATAAACTTTTTAAATTTAGAGCAGGGCTTTATTGGTGTGCCAACTAACACAACAATTACGAGTGAGGAAAGGACAACAAATCAAGACTCAAAACTATGTGAGGATTCCAAAACAACAGTCATAAGGACCCACCCAAAACTGTAAAATATACGATTTGGGACCCATGACCGTACAATCTACATTTATGGGAAAATATTAGAATTCCAAGAAAATAAGAGTGGATAAAAGAGAAAGAGGGGGGCGGGGGGGCAGGAGAGAGAGAGAGAGAGAGAGAGAGAGAGAGAGAGAGAGAGAGAGAGAGAGAGAGAGAGATTAGATCAACCAGAAACATAGGGAAACACAATAATATGAACCTAATTTGACCAATGATTAACACGTATACAAGTACCCTACAATAATAAAATTTTACAACTAATACATACAATCTCACCAAATTAGATTTCCACATAATACCTCTCTTTGATGCATGTGTGCATGCATGGGTGCACATACATATCAAAGTAAAAGAAGTCAAAAGGTGAATAGAAATTTTGTGATATTAAATCTTACAACTCCAATGCTCATGTAAAACCTACAAAGACATGCACATGCAAATGAGTGCTTAATCTATCACAATTATGTTAAAATCTAGGAATGGAAACCGAAACTAATAATCTATGTTAGTTGGCAGTTTAGTATATTGAAATCGTATCAATCCCCAACATCCCTAGATTTGTGTTAGTGTTCATGTGAAGTTAGTAAGATCAAATAAATGCTCACAATAATAACGTGTTAAAAACTAGGAATGAAAAATTAGAATTGATGAACTAATCTTGTTGAAAAATGTGAGGGTGCCCCTATATGAGTTCCTTGTATCTCCAAATTTGTGCCAAATAAGAACTTCCTTGTAGAAGTCTTAACTCTCATAGCCTGTGTTGAATCCTACATGCATTTATGAGTATAATTTTTAGAGGCAAAAACAACAAGAATAATAAATTTGATGTCATATAAAAGAGTAAGGTTTGGAAATGTCCTAAATGTATCATGTGGCGAGAAAAAAGTTTGAGTTGTAGTTTGAGTGGGAAAGTGGGTGGGATCCGTAATATATTGGTTTAAGATTTATTTATGCCAACCCTTTGATTGTTTGTAGGGGGTGCCCAAATGAATTTAGAATTTTGTATATATCGTTTTTTTAGATTTTATTTGTGTAATTAATTTGTCTCAAGACGACTTCAATGAGTGGTCACTACCTTAGTGGCATGTTTCATTGTGTATTTTTTGTAATAATCACAAGACAAGATAACTCGTGGCACAAATTCACTATAAGTATATGTTATTCAAGGGAAGAACAATGAATGCCATCCACCGCTTTGGAATTCTCACCTTTTGATCATCTTTCCCCATTAGAAGGAATGATATTATTTTTGAGATTCTTAGCCTTTGTCATTTTAACCCATTCAACATTCTTCAAAATAGTGGATTCATTTACCATTTCCCATTTATAACACTCATAAGAGTAGTTGATTACATTCACCATTCATCCATTTATACTATTCTTTAGAGTAGTGGATTACAATCGCTATTTCTCGATGAATATAATATAACTTTTTGAGGTTCTTAGCCTTTGTCATTTTTACCCATTCAACATTCCTCAAAACAGTGGATTGCAATCAATGTTATTCAAAATAGTGGATTCATTTACCATTCCCCATTTATAACACTCATAAGAGTAGTTGATTACATTCACTGTTCATCCATTTATACTATTCTTTAGAGTAGTTGATTAGAGTCATTATTTCTCCTTTTGGTATTGTTCCTTAAAAAAAACTACTTAAACTCACTATTCCTACATTCAATATTGTTCCTCCCCTGGGGAAAGAGGTTGGAGGATGAGAAGCCCAAAGGGATGGATTACATTCATCGTTTCTGAAATTTTGGATCAAAATGGACACATAATAAAATTCTAATTTTTTAATTCATTTGAAACATTGTACAATATGAGAGTTATTACATATATAGCTTTTAGTTTCCTAAAGACTATGAGATAAGTGTGATCTCAATCTCAATAAATCTCTCATCCCTAATTTTGATCATGGTTTTTTCAAATTAAACTTTGATGGTGCCTCTAAGGGCAACCCTAAAAATTTTGGGGGTGGGGGGTGTATATATGGGGAAGAGGGTAAATTCGTAGCTACTTTTGCAGGTCTTATGGGGATTAATACCAATCATTACTCAAAAGCCCTGGCTGCTTTATGGGGAATTAAACTTGCCATTTCTCTTAATTTGCAAAACATTATCATTGAGGCAGATTATATGAATATCATAAATTGTCTTAAAGGTTCTACCAAAGCTAGTTGGTCCATCAAAAATTTCATTAAGGATTTTATCCAATTAGCCAACACCTTTTCTAGTTGCTAATTTATTCATACCTTTAGAGAAGGGCACAAACTAGTTGATTCCCTAGCTAACATAGGGGTCCTTGTTAGTAATTACACTACTTCCTTTCAAATTAATTCTCATCCTCCTAATGTCCACTCCATTATTATTTCGGAGCAAGACCATCATTGTGCTTCTTGTGACTAAACTTGGGAATTGGGGAGAGTTTGTGCTGTATATTTGCGTCTATTTTAGCACTCATTCACCCGTCCTTCTTCATTACACGCTCAACAATCTCTACTACTACAAACTAAGGGTTTCTAAAAGCATAATGGGTGGAGATATTTGCAAGGTGGAACCTATTAACAATTCCTAGTGAAAGGATGACATTGAGCTTTGGGAAATTTTGAAGAAGGGGGGCTTTAATCACTTTATAATTCGATTTGTGGACATGATTTCCATCTTTCTCAAGAGTTTGTTAAGAATTGGAAAGGAAGGAAGGTCAACTACAAGAACAAAGATTTTGCAATCATGGAGGAACTAATCTCTAGCATTACGGGTCTTCATTTGAAAGGCATTAAGTTCTACAAAAAAATATGACAGGAAGGAGGAAGCATCAATATTCGTAGAGCCTGGAGAGAGCCTTTTTCATGTCAAGAGTGGCTTTTTGCAGGAATCCTTGCCAAACCCTTATGATAAGGTTAGTCTCATCTTAATGAAATATCTAACCCTAGAAGGGCTTTTTAAAGTTACAATTTATTTTCACTTAGTGCTGCTCAACCATTTTCAAAGGAATGTTTCTATTAGCTTCCCTTTCTATCTATTGCATTCCTTAAAAAATTCTATGAATTTTGTCTCTTAGGGGAAGAGAGCTCAACCCTTCCATCATGTTGTTATCATATTGATTTATAAGCACTTTGACACGATCATTGCGAACTCCACTCTTGCTGCTCCTCCCTCCTCTTCCTCTCTTCCTCCACCCTCTGCCCCTGCTAAGTGACCGCAGTAACTCTATTTACCTCATCATGAACTTGAAATGCCATAAAATTTGGCTCATTCTAAGGACTTCATGTCTTCCAGGAGCCATCTCTCAAAAATATGGCAAAATTCTGCCATGTGTCCACTTTTGGTTCTCATATCATCGTCAAGTGGCACCCTCTGCTTGGTCCACCTGTCTCTGCCTTCCACTGACGTATATTCTCTCTCCTACTTTGGACCTGAAAGCTTTCTTAAACATAGCTGATTTTAGAGGTTTAAGTCCATCAGACCCAAATTTCCTTCATCTTACTCAAAATAATGATAGATAGCATCTTCCTTCACCGTTGAGATTTCACCACCTGTCCTATTGACTTTTCAGTCTTGCTCGGACCCGAAAATCTATAGCATTTGGTTAATTCCATGAACCTCATGTCTGCATGGCGCATATGCTTAGGATCTTATCGAAAATACAACACATGTTAATTTGTTGTCTTTGATTTTTTCCACGTGTCTTATCCATCTTTGGTCGTGTGTCCCTACTTTCAACTATTTCTTCTTGTTGTCATTCATCATGACCTGTAACACTTTGAATGACCATAGCTTCCTCTAGAGAGATCCAAATTGCACATATCTAGACTCGTTGGAAAGGCATCCTTGAGCTCTAAAAAAACCATACCTCTACGACCTCTAAAACTATTGCACATGTTGGAATAAGAATTTCAAACATATAGAGCATTTGAGCCACACATACAACCTTCTCCATACCTTCAATGGACATCAACCTCATTGTTCAATCCTGTATCACTCTGAGACCATTGCATACCATTGATAGAAACCTATCTGCATGAAATTTCACTCCTCCTTTTCCATCAATGCCTTGTACACAACTTCTTCATCCTTCAAAAGCTTTGAATAACATCTCATACCTACAAGGAATCATCCACCATGACATGTCAGCTTGTTTTCCACTTGAACACCTAGATATAACTTAGAGAGCACTAAGAAACACTCCTCACACCTTTTAAACACCTTATATACCATCATATTAAGCTCCTCCAATGCTTGGTTTGCATCATCATGCCTTGTCTCAACCATCTCACCTACCTACTGGCCTTATCTTCATTAAAATGTCACAAATGACTACCTTCATGCCCTATAAATTTGAGTATTAACCTAATACTCCTTCCATGTTATTCCAGCTCATACTTCTCCAAACATGTTCTTCATGCATTTCCTTAAACCATTTCTCATGTTTTTATGCCTTCATTCTTGGTCTGGGACTAGAATTAGCCCTAGAGCTACCTGAGACTTCATGAATTGACCATGGAGACTTGTTACATACTTGTTAACACCTGATACACATATGATTGACCATGTATGATCTTTAGAAGTTTGTATGCCACCTTAGGAGGACTCGCCACATGCCTTTTCCATCAATTTCATTAAACATCAATGACAACATAAATGACTAGGTTTCAACAAGCTTGATTTATCTGACTCACACTTAGCCATATCTTTCGTATGTTGATGGGATCATGTCCATATTTATGTAGGAGCCTCATGAGTTGCATTGGAAAGAAATGAAGTGGACCCTTCACTATATTCATGGAACTCATCCTGATGGAATTCACTACTTAGGAGGGACAAAGATTGACCTAGTTGGGTTTACAGATTCTGATTGGGTTAGTGATCTTGATCATCAGAAGTTTACCTCAAGCTACAATTTTTCTCTTGGTTTGGGTCCTATCAGTTGGTTGAGAAAGAAGTAGAATTCTATTGTGATATCTTCTATAGATGCATAATACAGGTGAGAATTCAACACTTCCATAGAATTTTTTTGGTTGCAAGGGATTCTGATAGAGTTTGGTATTCACTTTCGGCGGCCTACTAACATTTACTGTGACAACATGAGAACCATCTCAATTTTTTGAAATATGGTTCAACATCGACATACGAAGCACATTGAGATCCACATGCACTTCATACAAGATCTTATTCATGGAGACATCATTGAGTTGCAATATTGTCATACTTTTGATCAGGTTGTAAACATATTTACCAAGCCCTTCACTTAAGCCAAGTTCCTTCACTTGCGCTCTCTTCTTGGGGTGAGGAATTATGTATTGTCCCATCTTCTTCAGGGTTTCTATTCCTCTCTCCTCTTCTTTTTTTTGGAATTATGTAGTTTGTACATGGGTAATTTGTCGAGCCTTTAGTTACTAGGACCCATTTGACACATCTTTCTTATTTATCTAGGGGAGTTATCTTTCTTTTATGACTTACCATGACCTTTACCTCAGATTCAATGAAGGAGGGGTACTAACATGTGTGGATTTCCTCATCATCACTCGAATTCTTGTCTACCTCACATGGTGAGTCATATCACTTAGTTGAGATCATAGGTCATAGGAGTTATATTACATATCACAAATTTCTTCACATAATATGTCATTTTCATATGCATCATAAGATCATAGGAATTACATTCTAGATTGGGAATCATAACTCCTCTTTCCCTCATAGAAGGAATGATTATCTAGGCACTTGAGTTACACAACACTCCCATATATAACCTTCTTCTGATCTATGAGAATGAGTAGACTTGTTTATTCTATGCATGATTTTCCTTGTTCGATTACACTTGCTAATTACTTGGAGCTTTCTCGTCACCATTTGAGTGCAACCTTGTTGACGTGCACAAGTTTCCATTTTGATCTTCATATAATAATATAACATCTAGCACACCCCATTACACACACTAACGTCTCACTATATGAGCTAAGCATTCCGTCACTTTGTGTTTCTGACTTCTGTATTTTTCCAACAAGTTAACTTTGTTCTAACCACTGTTTTAAATCTATTTTAATCCTTTTCTTGCAGGTGTGTTATAATTAATTCATTTAAGTATTTTTTTACTCTTAGATTTCATTTAATCTAATCATGAAAAACTCACACGTATTCTCTTTTCTTGCACTTTTAAAAAGTGATCTTGAAATTCAAAAATGTGAGTTTTCCCTTTGTCTTTTCTATTGTGATTTTCACCCAAGGAAAACTACTAACTTTTTGCTTATAGGACCAATCTCTATAAAGATTGTGATCGCATTAAAACTACTAATTGCAGGTTGCCTTTGTTCATGGAATCAAGAAAACATTATCAAATTCCTATTAAAACTTTATAAAACTCTCTTAATTAAATTTCATAGATGGTTTTATTCTCCGGTATGATCTAACTATGGGAAGTGCATGGCTAGGGGTCAAAAAATCATTTTGAGGAGTACCATAGGAACTGAAAAAGTAGTTGGCACATTGAGTGAACTGGACAATGAAACGAGATCCCCACCGACTTAACTAGTATACCTTTTGTGAGGATTAGAGCCAATGTTATCTATAGTGATGGCCCCGGTTTGGTTCTTTAAGCGGAGTAAAATCTCGCTTATCTAATCAAGGGGGTAAAGTAAATTCGGAGACCAGAAATAGTTTACCACACTCATTCAGACAAGTATTTAGTGTTTATGGAGAGAAACATGTCTAGGAAGCTTGACCAACCAAGCCAAGTTACTTGACAAAATCCCCCTTACCACCGTCATTATTGTCCACATTCTCAAATTGGTTTAATATGCACTTCACATCTTCTCGTGAATCACATTTTTTATTCCATTTTCAGTTAAAGTCAATATCTTTTCAAACTGTGCACATTATTTTTGTACACCCCATTCCAAATTAGATTTCTCACATCTAAGTCTTTCACTTAGGGTTCACTTCCCAAAGTTTAATCACACCGCCCAATTTATATCATGTCTAAGTCTTAAGTCTGGGATACCCATACCCTTATTTAAGCTCATCTATTTTCAATACAAGTATTGATCTTTGATATTCACTTTATCAAGGATTAACAACAATCATAATCAATCAATCAATTCACAATTTGAGTCTCAAACTTTTGTATTCACTTCATCAAGATCAAACACAATCACCATCTCAATCTAAATTTTTTTTATTCTAACATTCACTTTGTTAGACTCTAAGAAATTTCTCTATCACTTTCATAAGTCTTCTAGTGTAACATCTATGTTTTTCAATTCTAAGAACTTTCCTATTTTATGTCTAATAGTTTAACATGCAATTTGTTAAGCTTTAGGCACCCTCCTTTCCACGTTCTTCTATATTAGTATTCACTTTGTTAAGGATTGAGTTGTCGATCTCATTTTCTAAACTCTTCCATCATAACATTCACTTTGTTGAGGTTTGAGTAATCAATCTCATTTTTAAATATATTCCATCTTATAATTCACTTTGTTAAGGGTTGAGTACTCTCATTATTACACTCTTCCATCTTAGCATTCACTATGTTAAGGGTTTAGTAATCGATCTCACTGTTACACTCTTCCATCTTAGCATTCAATTTGTTAAGGGCTGAGTAATCAATCTCATGTCTGCTCTCTTCTATCTTAGCATTCACTTTATTAAGAGTCAAGAACTTGATATTCATTGTTAATATCTTCTATCTTAGTATTCAATTTGGTAAGAGTTGAGTAAATCATTTTTATTTTCTAAGTCTCTAAATTTAACATTCACATTGTTGAAGTTTGAGCATGTACTATCATCTCCAAGACTTTTATTTTTGACATTCATTCTATCAAAAATCTAAGAACATTCTTGAGATCGTTATAACATGATAAATCAATTCACTTTCCTAGCCTTATATCTTGGCATTCACTTTGTCAACGTAAAAACACATTAAACAAATTTCCAATCCATGCACCGCGTCTTCACTTTAGGTCTTCTTTTTACTACAATGGTGGGTTCATGCAAGACATCAAATAATGAGTTACTAGAAAAACTTAACAACTCTCTCACATGGCTTAAGTGATCAACCAAAAATACAATCATACAACCTAATGAAGACATTACCCCGCACAAAGTCAAATGTTAGTTTACACCCTTCGAAGAAAGTCTCTCTAGTGTCTTTCATCAATTAGAAAAGGATAAAATGATAAAATATCCAATCACTAGACCTTTCTATAAAGGGGAACCCAAGCCTAAGTGGCATAAAGAAATAGAATATGGTGAATACCACCACATCTAAGGCCACTCTACAGATCATTGTTCAAGTCTCTGCTATTATGTTCAAAACTTAATTGACGACATAATCATCGAAATATAAATATACAACAAAGCTATCAAAAATGAAAATTCATCAACCACTACAACTTCTAGTGAAAAGTTGAATGTTGTCCAAAATTCTTTACATAGTAAAACTCGATGAGATCAAGACAATAAGGTTCAAGGATCTATAAACCAAAACCAATTAATCTCTCCTCCGGATATTCTTTTGTTAATTCAATCAAAAATTGAAAATGTTTTAAACAATTGTCTTCGAATGTCAAAGGGAACTTGAACATGATCCAAGAATCCTTTCTAACCCATGACAAAAATGAATACTTTGAATAAGAGGGCCAACAATCAAGAATAATTGAGCTAGATTATATACTTTCAATGCTAGATCCTACACCCGACATCCCTAATATTATTATAGAGACATAACAACAAGTTTGGACATTTACAACAATGCAACCTTCCATTTCCATAATACCTCAAATAATCAATCTTGAATTTAATAATGTTTCACAATAGTCATCTACTACAAAGTCTTCTTGTGTTTTACATAACATTATTAAATAGTCAATGATGATACTTGCATGTCAAGACATCCATATAAGTGCACGTCATGAGGTGTGTATTCCTAGGGGTATCATCACACAACCATTTCAATATTTAATTGTAAATTTGCCATTAAAAAAATTAATCGAATGCTTGAAAGGAGAAACATTGAATATTTTCTCTCTATAGCCTATAAGACGCCTTAAATGCCCATTTATGGATCAATCACGGATAAAGGTTGTATTGATGTAAAGAACCTTTTTAATGTCAATCATCTAAATATTCTATTTCATCTACATTGGAAATCATGCTCAAAGGTATTGGGGAATATGAATTCCAACATATTCTCCACATCGAAAAATTTCCTCTAACATCACATATGTTTTTCAATTTCATCAAAAACTTATCCAATCACATTCCCATCGACTTGGACCTAGTCCACCCAAGTCTCGTACATCATGACCAATCAAATTATCTTCATGTTGACTTGGACCTTGTCCTTCCAAGTCGTGTAAATTATGACTCATCAAATCAAAGGTTCATCAATAACCTTTCTATTTAGTCCAATGACTTGGACCTAGTCTTCCCAAGTATCATACTTCAGGGTCAATCAATTTTTCTTCCCATTGAATTGGACCTTGTCCACCCAAGTCTCATAAATCAAAACCACTCACATCATAAGTTTATTGAAAATCTTTTGATCCACTCTGTTTACTTGGACCTCGTCCGCCCAAGTCTCATAAATCAGGATCATTCAACTTTCCTAAACATGGACTTCTTTCATGATGATAAGTCCATTGCAACCCGTCGTTCACAAACACTCACAAAAATAAAAAATCATAAAAAATAGAATACAAATCCATATCAAACCCATCATCAATGTACTATATGAAAATAAAAAACGTAGAAGCAAAGACATCTTATCCACTAGTACTCTCCACACTAGGGGAGGCCACTTCCACGGTCAACTCATTTAACAAATAATTTTAATTGCTTCATACATTGGCATATATCTTAATCGTGACATCATCATCTCTCCACATTCTTGACCTATATGACACATGTTAATATTATTCGTCTTAGGCATTGTTTGTCTCATTTGTATTATGGTTTCTACCATTCCAAATATTTTTACCTACGATTTTGTCTAGAAACTTATTGATGGAAAAATCCTCCTTACAAACAAGCTCTCTCATAATCAATAGAAAGAACTAATATTTAAATAATGCAGGGTTTCCCAAATATATGGATTCCTCAAATCAATAGAAATACGGCATATAAAACTTGTGTGCAACTAGTCTTGATGCCAGAAGTTGAAAGCTTGGGGGAAAATAATCCACCAAAATTAGCTAAAATGATCAATTGACAGGTGAAATGCCAAGGTATCTTCTAGAGGAAACTTTATCACTTTTTACAGATAGTAAATCCTTCAATAACTCCTGCAGGTGCTATGGAGTGGCCCACACTTCTTACTAGTACATGTGCCACTGGGAACAAAGGAATGTACTATGTTCCCTCCAAAATTACCCCCCAGGAGTTATTTCAGGAATGGTCAAACAATTTTTATAAATGGACTTAACCATTTTTACAGGTTTGCATGGATTGTCAAACTGCCATCAAATTGCACTTCCTAAATGCAATCTGATTTTTCATTTGAATATGGTCAAAACCCATATGGTTACAAACCATAATTTAGACCAAGGATTACGATCAAGTACTGGTAACAACAACAATCAAATAGAAGTTCTATTACCTTTCAAATTCGAATTTAATCCTCATGCGGGGACACATGGTATAAGTTTAGATTTAATGCCCCTTAAGGTGGCTTATGTAACCGTTAGATATTACCAATCACTATTTTCGGAGTTACATGGATTATATCAACTAAAAAAATGGGCTATAAAAGGTTTACTTTTTCTTTTCGTCTTAGGCCAACACTTGTATATATCGTCAATGCTAAAGAAGTATCTATCAGTCGAATAATACAATTTATTAAAGCAAACAAGTTATGATGGCATCGCATATTGCGATCAATAAGTCTAATCATTCAATAGAACATCATATGAGCTACAATGCGAATGCCCATAAAAAAGTTAATATACATAACAAAAAGTAGCAAACTAAAATGTACTAACATTTCACTGCAATAAATGGAGCCTTTCTATTGGCTCCTTACAGTTACAAGTATTTTGAAACTAGGCTATAAAATCTTACCTTGACGACGCATTAATTTACTGGAGATTCCTAATTGAAGACTAATCTTATCGTTCTACGATCAATTAGCGTTCATCATGTTGAGAAAATTGAGTGACATGTAAAACAAGTGGAACCTTCATCATTGTTTTCACAATAGAAAATTAATACAATCAAGGGGGAACTATGTGATAGATTCATGGTTATTTACAAATTGGATACTTTCCATTTCAACAGGGTGAACTAGAATATAAATAACATGTACAATGAAGGAAACCGAACATCAGTGCAGCCAAAATCATTGGTCCACATGTACACAGAAGGAGCTGAAGACAAAGGTCATACTCTATGGTACATCTTGACCCCAATTGAAGGAACATGGTTAAATATATACTGGCCCGTATTTTCATACAGTCATTATGCCCTCAAAATGTAAATAAAGACAAGGACATATGGCGAGCGGAGAAGTCAAACGCCTTATTATTTTCAACCTAATTATTTGGATTACACTTGGATTGATTATACATCAATATATACATTATTTTCCATGAGGTCGATCCCCGACCTATATCAAAGGTTGCCACAATAGTCACCTCTTAATGCCTCCCAATAATGCCATTTACTTCAAGTAGAGATTTATCTAATCATCAACTGCACCAAATTAGACTTCATTTATAAGATAAGAAAATAGTCATCGAGCCCTAAACAGGTTTAACAACATCAGAATAGGTCGCCGATATTCGTGAATATTTAGTGGGTCAACAAAGTAAAGTAAACCTATACTAATTAGAGTACAAATGAAGAATAAGTTTGAGCACGTAAAAGATTAAATTAGGTAGCTACAACCATTCGATTTGATGAAGCAAGCGATGTCACATTGCTTCTACAGGACGAAATAGACTAACTGATGGCTTTGTAAGTGTGCCCATATCCTTTGTAAAGGATTATACATATAGACTGTATAGCTGCATACTCAAGTCTATGCAACAATACTTATCCACCTGCTCTTTATAAACTCACTATACATACAAAAACTTAACCTTCTCATTGATTCGAAACTATATAATGGAAATGAGGGATGTTAGATACTTCCCCCATAATGACATTCATTTTCCTGTAATGGGACTCTAAATTAATTAATATCCAATCAGTAACTAATCAAACGTCAAACCTCAATATTGTACTTGGCAATGTGATAATAAACAACATTTTCATCCAAAAACTTGCAATTTTTTTGTGCATTACTTGTCTATTTGTATTAAAGATTGTATTGGCTATAGCATCATTTGTTAACTAGAAAAAACTATCACACAGTTTTCAACTAGGACTCTGCCTTTCTTTCACTTATAGACAAACATAATTTGCATGTATTATCTCTTTGATAGTTCATTATGATATATAACAAATAGTAAAAAACAGATGTTACATGAATGCTTTGAAAAAAACTAAGTGAAATTTTTGTTTTTAATTCCTCCAATTCTTCCCATTTATGTTCTCTGTCTCCCTCATTAGAACACTTGTCTTTTATAGACCTTTCCTTGGTGAAATTATTCATTTGTTATTTGAAATGTACTCATCAAATTTGCATTTCCCAATTCATGTATTTATCAAAATAATTATATGGTTTTCATCTTTCAGATATCTTCATCCTTTATTCATCTTCCAATGATAACGCTTGACATTGTTTAAATTATTAGAGTTTCTTTGCCATTTAAGATTATTTTTTTCTACATATCTTCCAGGAGTATTTGTTTGTCTTTCATTAGGAAGATGAAGCCATTCACTTACTTTGAGATATTCAATATTAATCAAGTTGGTCATAAGTCCCTAAATGAACTTACTTATAAATCCAATTTCCATGATGAAGTTAAACAAGGTAGAGTGTTGCATTGGAATATACATCAGGGTGCTACAGTTTATAAAAATTGTATTTTCAGTATCCTTACTCGCCTACGTATTGTCTTCGGTGTTTAACCCTTTCCATCTAATCACTAGCATGGGACAAGGAAATGTAGTTATGCTAATCCAATACTGAATTACACAAAACATGAAGTCTTTTAATTAACTCTACCTGATATCGTGCTTAGGAATCATATTTGTTCCAAGAATGTCCTCATGGTTGTTAGCCACTGCAACATTGTCCTGCTCTATCTTGCTGGAACTTGCCAGTTTTTTTTAGGCTATTTAATTCATCCTAAGTCTAGTCCCACATTTTTCTACCTTAAATTGAATCACCTCTTGGAATCCCTAAAAGTTACAGGTGACTAAAGATGAGTCACATGCTCCCTTATTTTCCCTTGTTTCTCCTTATGAGTTGGAATCCACCTTATAGATTTTTATATCAATATCTTTTTTTTCACACCATGAGTTCTTCCATAATAGACTATTCCACACTAGTTTTCTTCAAATCTACCATGTTTAGTTCAATTGACCCAGATTGAATTTTCAGAATTGAAAACCAAATATCCAATAATAGTGTCAGTGAGTTAGTAGTTTCCCATCAAATGCTGCTAATTGGTCTGATCCAATCTTGATCCATATTAGTTTTTCCTGAATGGGGACTAATAAGGTTGTGTGCTCATTACTTAGAGACTATGGCTCAAATTAGGGTAATAGTTAAACCTATCGTTATAATCTAGTTCGTGTTGCATTTTCCACATTTCATCCAAATCTTACAATTAGTATCAGGGTTAAGATTTTTTCACTTAACTATAATGGTATATGTTCAGTTAGGTTATAGTGTCTGTATTCTTGTATTCATAAGAGTTTGTTTGACCAATCTATGAAAACATTAAATGTAGTCACCATTTGTGTGGGATTTTTGAACTATCCTAAGGTGTTAATTCTAAACATTGTCCAATAATGGTATACCTTTTATGTCATCAATGTATCATACATCATGAAGCAGATAAATTATACATACTAACATAAGAGCTAAAAAATCCACTTGATCTCATTTATGATATCACATTATTAACATGATCTAAATAGATCATAACATCTAATGTAATCCATCATTTATTAATTGTGTCCATAATCCATTTGATAGTATATGAATAGCACTTTGCAACTGCACGGGTTAAATCATACCTTATATCCAATCCCCATTCATACTCTTTATAATCCGATATACTTTTTGTCACCTATTTGGTTAAATTAACTTTATAGGTAAATGATACATGTGTCACCTTGTTCTTAGTGTCATTCATTGATCCAAATAGAAATTATATTATCATGTCTCTAACATTCCGAAACTAAAAAAACATATGCAGTAATCAAATCCAAAGCACATCAAGTTCTTGGCATTTAGGACCATGTAACTTTTTGCATTGTGCTTAAGAAAGGATGTATTTCGTAATGGAGCACATAGAGCCACTCAAAAAGTTTATGAAAATCATCGCACAATCAACATAGTTATAAGGATCATTTTAAGTTGTCTTTGAAAGAGGGTTTACGAAAACTCTCAAGCGAGGATCACGAGGGATGACGTGCACATCAAAGGACATGCGAACGGTAGCAACGTGAAGAGATCTCAGGAGGAGAAAGCATCAACCGAATGTGCATGCAAAGATTCAGTAAACATAGGCAGAACCTGGTTAAGACAATAAAAAATCTCCTCTATCCCATAGATCAAAATATGTGTACATATAGGAGGTGTTGAGTAACCCCCAGTGCTGCAATCATGACAACTCGAGTAGAGAGGGGGAGTTACATTCCCAGAATAGAAGTGTAACTCCCAATGACGTATATGACGCACTGACACACATGTGCTGATGCGCTGATGCAGTAAGAGAATCTCATAATTACCCCTAAATGACACATGGACCTACGATCTCACGTAAGTGAGATGACTCACCTAATGATGTGGAAAATAATACACACCAACACCCCCCTTCATCGTAACTTAGGATGAGGTGACAAGTTAGAAATGAGAAATGGGTCCCGGCACAAAGCCTGATGATGGTACCCATGTACAAGAAAAAATATCCCAAGCAGTGAAGGAAAACCCAGTGGGAAAAAAATCCACCACAAGAGAACAACACACTCTCTAATCTAAGAAAGATTACCAAATATGGGTCCCAGCTATAGATGAGCCTGAAAAGGTACCCATGTACAAAGAGGAAATCTCTCGGAAAGAAGAAGAAGAGAGAAGAAGAGGGAGACGAGAGGAATGCAGAAGATGCCATGGACGGATCTGAACTCTGCACCTCTAGGAGGTCTCCCGGAAGAATGCTGATGACGAGATCCTCTGCCTCTGGATTGAAGAAGAGCCACCCGTAATGAACTATGTGCTTGCCCTTAGGAAGGAAAGAAATGACGTACTGGAAGTTCACCCACTCCACGAAGGAAACTGAAGGAAGAAACACAAAGAACTCTGAGTCTGGTGCACAGAAGTGTGACATAGGTCTAGTGATTGAGTGCCAAGGAACCGAAGGTAAGGCCACGTGCGTAGAACTGTCAGAGTATAAAAAGAGGAACACCCATAGAAAGGATGTCCAAGTGATGTGAAGGGAACAAAACATCCTCCACAACAGAAAAGGGATCCACAACTGAGGGTGGATCAATGAAGGTCTCCATAAAATGTGGAAGTGGTAAGAGTCCTGGAAGGGGCACTCCTAACAATGGAGATGATGAACTCCTCTGAAATACCTGTAGATGGATGAGGAACCTGTAGTGCATCACAAGTAGACTCTGTGAAAAGATGACTAAGGTCAGGTAGATACTCGTCCCAATGAGGGGGCTCAACAAATAGAAGAGCGATGTCAGATAGGTATGAGTCATCCAATGAAGGTAAAGGAGTGAAAGGGGCCTCGCACACTAGAAGTGGAAAGGAGGCTAGGTGTGATGATGGTGTATGAGGTTGAGTAGGAGACTGCTCGATATCTGATGAGATGTGGGATGTGACAACAATGTCTGGAATAGTGAGAGAAAGAGGAGAAAATTCCTCTGTAGTACTCTCGACATCAGAAATGGGTGCACAATCCTCGTCATCATAAGTAGAACCAAGCGAGTCTGTGTTAGTGGAACTGTGTTGGTCGTCAAAAGGACTTCATTGAGAGCAACAGTCAGGGGACAAGAAGTCCCTCCTCTTTAATGGGAGAGGTTCCCTTATTCAGAAGCAAAACTTATTTACATATATACAAGGCATAGTTTTATATGTGGAACTTGGATATCATGAAAGTGTTTTAAAATAAAATAGATCATCAATACAAAAGTATGGAGGAATGACAGGAGTAGAAAGGAACAGAAAGGCACTTTCCAGAATTATAGATAACAAAGTAATTCCTTATGCATGCCAGAATAAAATTTTTTGGAATAAAACCATTTGCATTTGAATCAACAAGATGCTATTGCAAAGACACAAAGTTCCAGAAATAACATCTACAAGAATACAAAGCTTCTTGACATAATGCAAATAAATAGTTCAGCGATATTCAATAGATAGCAATGAAAAACAAGACCAGATGGACAAAGAAAGAAAGTTATTTTGTATTGATTACTTTGCTACTCTTTACACTTTCAAAAATAAGCCAAGTTCTTCCCCTTATATAATTTGACAAATTAGTTACACTTGGTAACTACTTCTTTTTAACTAAAATGATTAGTTAAGGGATGCTTAACGCAAAGCCCCAACTAATTTACAATAAAACCAAAATGAGAGAAAGAAGGAGAGAGAAGCCAGGAGGGGAAGGACAAGTGTTCATGACTAGGAAGGGCCCACTGACTTGAGGATCCGACTGTCTAAACCTTTTCAAAGCCTCTACTATGTTGCTGCCACATGGAACTGATGTGTTGGTAGTAGCCTGGGTTCAAGATCCCAAACATTTCTCCATCTCCTTATCAAACTCAGTATGTGTATGGTACTCTTTATTTGCTTCCTCAATGGCAGAGTGGAGGGAGAATATTTCCTTGATCTTTTCCTTGGTGATGGAGTCCTCTTTGAAAAAATTTTCTTTGACAAAAGCTCTAAATTGAGATTTGATTTCCTGCAGGGAGAAAGGTACACCTGAGGTCTCATCATGTAGATGACAGTGGATATCCTTAAAAGTAGATATCACCAGAGTTTTGGAAAGCTTCTCCCTTTTGCCAGGTGTTCCTCAGTTCTCCCAAAGCCTCCTCCAGCACTCGGATCTTCCATTCTACGTTGAATACCCATGATTGTGACAAATTATCCTTCACATCATCAAAGACCTTGCTCGCCACCAAAATATTTTCATCAGTCTGCCCCATTAGGCGAAGGTATACTATGCAGCTGCTCCAAAGTTTGAGCTCCTTATCCATGTTTCCAATTGTGGAGGAGAGCTTCTGTTGTAGATTATTTACCTTCTCATGGAGCTTGAAGGCTTCACCAATGAAATTTAACCCTGCAACAAGCATGTCATCCACCATGGCCTCCATAGCCCTTCCATAGATGGAATACCTGTGTATATCTTTGATGCTCTGGACTTCATCTTGACTGAGAATCACAGGTGGTGGGAGTGCAGTCAGTGGGGTAGGGTCTAGAACCTTATCTTTAGATAGCAACGACTTGATTAAAATAGAAAGTACTTGAGCTTGCTCCTCCAGCTGCTCTATAGTCTGATGCCCCTTTCTGTACCCTCCCACCATGACCCTGGTGACTGTTTCTTGGAGGTTGTGGATTTCACCCTCAGGAGTAGACTCTCCCATTGAGATCCTTGAAAGTTCCAGATCAGAGGTCTGCAAATCTTGCTCTGGCTTATCAACCTTGGGCTTAGCTATCTCAAGGAATTGCTGACCTTGAGCATCAGATACTATTCTTGAAATGGTCCTAGCTTTCTTGGCAGGAGTAGAAGGAGTAGTGCCCAACAAGGCCGCCACAACATCAAAGTTGGGTCTTGTCAACCGAGAAGAAGGCTTCCTCTTCCTACTATCAACAAAAGGTTGCACCCATGTAAAAGAGGAGGAGGAAGAAGAAGGGGGGGGCAAGAGGACCAAGAGAAAGGGAACTCATGGCACTCAGAGTATGTACCGCTGTTGCCTCCAGTTGAGATGTGAGTGGGGCAGCTGAGGCTTCTGGAACAGAGGAGTCAATGGTGCTTGGAAGCTTAGTGCTTTGAACTTCTTTATCTGTATCCATTGGGGGTTTCTGAGGCATCTGCAGGAATTGGTATTTCATTATCTTCACTCTCACTGAGAAAAATGATGTTCTCTTGGCCCAGAAGGTGGTTCTGAATGCCTTGGCAGAGGGTTTTCTTCAATAGGATCCTTCTTAACCTCTTTCATCTTCTTTTGATAGACTTGAGTAGAGGAGGAGGGAGTGGAGGATGCAGGGACTTTACTCGATGAGGCAGGAGGAGTCTGTGCAGGTATCTCGGAACTGGGTGTTTGTTCCTCCTTCCTTGGTGTTGAGGTGTCTTTGGAAGAGGATTCTCCTGTGTTCTTCCTCATCTCACGAACCTTTCTATCAATCCAAACTTTAGTCCTTACCAGGACAGGGGCGAGGATTTCAGCCAAATCATCCTTTTCTTTTTTAAACCAATCCATGTCCTCTATGGGAGTATGCTTAATCACAGTTTCATACTCATATGAAAAAAAGTCTGTGTTGTCATCCTGAAGTCCTTCAGGAATTTGATACAAGTTAAGCTCTTGAACTAACTGAAGAGGAAGGCTTCCATAATGCCTCCTTCTGGCCTCCAAGTCATCTATGCAGTCAGCCCAATAATCTTCAGTGTCTGCCCTATGATGGTAATTGATTCTAAGATTTTGTTCAATGAATTTCTTCAAGTCGAAGCAGGTTCTAGGCCTGAAGAAATGGACGGTGATGGCAGCTAGGGCTCTCTCTATGTTTTGGGCATCCAGAGCCGTCTTGCATGTGTAGTTCCCCAAAGATATGGGGAAGTGTAGACCAGTGATTTTCTTATCTCTACAAGTTCTGTGCAGTTTTTCCAACTGTCTGCACACCTCAATCAGGGCCATCTTATCATTACAGAACATGGGGAGCTTGAGAGGGGTGCTCTCATAACCTGCTAGCTTGATATAAGAGAACCTTTTGAACTGAATGAAGTAGGCTCCGTACTTCGCTATCAGGCTCATGGCTTCATCTGAGAACCTCCTAGCAGTGTCACTTTCTAGGAGCCTTAAAATGTACATGGTGAAAGCATTATTCACCCTCCTGAAATTATGATTGCTAGTGTTCAAGGTGAACTGAGGATAGTAATCATATATGGGATCATCTTTCTGAGCATCAATGTAGGTGAAGCCAAACCACTGTCCTGGAAGCTGCAAGGGGTATACATCAAGTAGGAGGTCATGTAGAACTTTTTTGTTTGTTGTACATGGGACAACTGCTCTGTTAGATTCATGCAGATAATTTCTACCCAGTTGATGTTTTGGGTACCTTCACACACTATGTTGATAAGTGGGCACATCTAAAAGTGAAACTCGTTAGTAGAAGGCAAGCCCATGACCTGAGCCAACAAAATTATGAAGTCTGATAACTCCTCATTGAAATCAGACCAAAACATGGCCTTGGATAGTCGTGACGCCCCTTTCTTAGGGTTCTTCAACCAAGAATTTGTAACTTTGGCTTTGTATTTCTCACTGTCCTGATCAAAAAGTGTATGTGCTTGATTCTGGGAGATTACCATGGAGTTGTCCATTTCTAGGATTCTTAGGTTAGCAATGATGGCGATAGCGTCAAGTTTGGCGATGAGCTCCCCATGTACATTTGTTAATTCACACGAAGCCGGGGTTGAAGTGAGCCCCGCAGGTGAGTACCGTGTCTGCACATTGCACCGAAATAGGAAAACCAGAAGCAAATGCCAAGCCGCTATCATTAATCATTTGTGTCATTGGAGAGGGGTTCAGGTCTGTCAACCTGGTCCAAAAATTGGCAAAGTCTAGGTGACGAACTTCACTGTCCCGATATCGGGAACGGCAGACTCGAGTGGAGAAACCTGCTCCTGACCTTGGAATTTAATCTTCATGTTGATAGGACTTAGAAAAACAAATGCACAGCTTGAATTTGTGATGAAATTGCAGGGGAAATGGGGACACGAGCAAATGGTTTCAATCGCAAGGGTATGAGCAGATGTTAATGAGAAGCAGTGTGTAGAAATGCGTAGAGGGGTAGTCTATTAAATTGCCATTTAGGAGAGAGAGTATTATAAATGCGCATTAAATTCATATCTACCAACTCAAAAAGTGAGCATCGGGAAGAGTGGGAAAAATTAGCCCGGATGGCCTTTGGTACATTTGGGACACGCGGGACGCGAAAACGTGATTCGGCCGATGCGGGCGACGCGGGTGATGCAGGGAAAGACTGCACAAATGTATTAGGGACATGAGGGACAAAAGTATGTGAAGTGCGCGAGGCGGCCAAGGCATGGGTGAATGGGGAACAGGGAGCCAGGGTGAACTTGGGACAGTTGGAACAAAAAGTTCTAACGGGCCCGCAAGTTAACAAATTCTGGAAAAAGTGGTCGATCGTGCGAACAGAGAGCTCGATGAACTTGGGACAGTTGGAACAAAAATGTTCTGACAGGCCCATGCAAATCACACAAATGAATCAAAAAACGCAAAATTTTCCAAATTTTCAACTTCCCTCTCTAACAAAACATCAACAAAAATGTGCCAAGCTCAAAAATTTCAATATTTAACTTTCGAAAGGAGGGGAAAATTTTGAGAGGACAACAGCTGGCTTCTTCTGGGGATGACTTGGGCTAGATTCAAAGAATGATTCAAGGCAAGAACTCTCATAAAACCTAAGGGAAATAGACCAATGCCTTATCCATTGGGCCGCGGAGTCAAAAGTAACCAACATAAAAAACAAAACCCCAAAACAAAGAAGGAAAACACACAAAAAAGCAAGGAAAGGAACACACACACAAGCAAGAAAGGAGACACCTATACATGATATATAGAGGACTTCCTATTAACCTAGTACTTAAACAATTTCAGGTACTACCCCACTATAAGGTAGTGGGAGATAAGAACCATCCATGTAATCAAGGTAGAAAGAATTCTCACTAGCAAAGTGCCCGATCTTAAAAGGTCCGAGCCAAAGAGAATCGAACTTGCCATGGCTGCCATGACGGCTCATGTATTTTATCCCACAGTAAAACAATATCTCTGACTTTGAAATCCTTGGGCCTAGCCCTCTTGTCAAACAAGCCTTTCACCTTCTGTTGGTGAGTGGATATTCTATCAGCAACCTTCAATATGTCTTTATTAAATTTTTAGAGATACATGATCCTCTTATCTAAAGAATCATTAAAGCTAGTGTCTTCAATGGCCTTCATTAAATGCAAGGCCGGTAGTTCCATTGTTACTCGGTAATTAAGCTTCCACTCCATATACCACCTAAAAAGGGAACATCTCAATAGCTCTTTTACATGTAATCCTGTCTGCCCAAAGAGCATCATAGAGCTTCTTATGACAATTCCTCTGAGATTCATTAACCAATTTCCTTATTATGGCCACCAAATTTTTGTTCGTTGATTCATCTTGCCCATTCCCCTGAGGATAATAATCTGAAGAGTGAGGTAGAGAGATGCTATATCCATAACAAAAATCCATCATCTCAGTTGAAGAAAAATTTGAAGCATTATCCGTTACAATCTTGTTTGGTACCCCAAACCTTACCAAGATGTTTTCTTTAATAAAATGGCATACTACTTTAGAAGTAGTACTCTTTACTGGAATGGCTTCTACCCACTTAGTAAAATAATATGTGGCTATCAACACATGGGTGTGTCCAGACTGTTGAAGAAGGAATAAGTGTTCTAATAAAATCTAAACCCCATTATTGAAAAGGCTCTTCAATCATGATTAGATTAAGAAGCAAAGCAACCAACTTAAGGTCTACCTACATGAAGGTTTGATAAGCATCACATTTATCAATCCACTTAGATGCGTATTTGAACAAGGTAGGCCAATAGTATCCTACACAGAGAATCTTATGAGCAGTAACAATTGATGAGTAATGGCCTCCACACGCTTGATCATGAAAATTTGAAAGAAGCTTCCTCTGTTGCTCTTTATCCATGCATTTTAGAAATCTTCCATCCATCCCACATTTGACCAAAGCATTCTCCCGCAATACATATTGGGCTGATCTTAACTTAATAGCTCTTCTCTCCTTGGTAGTCAAATGGGAGTGAAATTCCCCATAGGTGAGAAAATATGTGATATTAGCATACCAATCATTAATTGAGCCGAGAAACAAAACAGTAGGAACATCAACTTCATCTTTAGGTAACTCATGTCCAGCTCCCTCGGCGATGAGTTCACACAAGCCCTTTCCGCGGACTAGTTTGGTTGGTTTGATGTCAATATCATATTCTTGTACCTTGGCCACCCAGTTCCCTCTCTTGGACCCAAACTCTTGTTGCGTGAGAATAGACTTGATGGTTGTGTCAAGCACAAGTACTGTGGAGTGAGAGTTAAGAATATAAAAACGAAACTGCTTGACAACTTTAACCACTGCAAAAGCATGTTTCTCCATCATTGTGTATTTCAACTCATGATTTTTAAGAATGTAGCTCATAAATGCAATTGGGAGATCATGATCATTAGAGTCTTCCTGAGTCAAAACAACAGCTAGGGTGTTATCTGTGGCATAGCAATAGATAATAAAATCTTTGCTAAAATCTGGACATGCTAGGATAGGAGTTCTAGCAATAGCCTTTTTAATACCCTCAAAGGCTTCTTTCCCTTCAGAAGACTAGCCAAATGTTTGTCTTTCTCTTCATCATTTGAGAGATGTTCAAAGTTAGTTCTGCAAAATCAGGAATAAATCTTCTTAGAAAGTTGATCTTACCGAAGAAAGAATGCACTCCCTTCTTACTGATTGGAAGAGGAATCTGCTGAATAGCTTGAACTCGTTCAGGATCAATTTTAATTCCATCTTTAGAGACAACATGCCCTAACAATTTTCCCTCTGTGACACAAAAGACAAATTTTTTAGGATTCAAAGAGATCCCATGCTCTCTGCACTTCAAGAGGACTGTTTCCAGATGTTGAAAATGATCTGCTCTAGTTTTGGAAAACACAGTTAAGTCATCTAGATATATAACAATACATTTCCCTTTCAAATTTCCAAAGGCCAAGTCCATAGCTCTTTGGAAAGTGGCACCAGCATTAATGAGCCCAAAAGGCATCCTCTTGTAGGCAAAAGTACCCCAAGGAGTAGTGAAAGTCGTCTTGTGTTGATCTACGGTATTGACTTCTACCTGATTATACCCTGAGAAGCCATCAAGCATGGACAACATTTCAGATCCCGTAACTGCTTTCAAGACTTGATCCATCATGGGCAAAGGATAGTTGTCCTTCAAAGAAGCTTGATTCAGATTTCTGAAGTCAACACAGATACGGATCTCACCATTCTTCTTCCTGACAGGCACAATGTTGGCAATCCATGTTGAATGGTGGATGGGAAAAATGATTTTGGCCTTCAGCATCTTTTGTATTTCCTGAAAAATAGTGTCAGCTATCTTAGGATTGTATTGCCTTTGTTTCTGCTTGAAAGGTTTAATCCCAGGTTTGAGAGGAATGAAATGTTGCATCTCCTTTGGTTGAAAAGCTCTGAGATCCTCATAGGAATATGCGATAACATCCTTATACTTCCTTAAAAGTTTGATTACTTTCTTCTTCTCTTTTGGTGTACAACATTTTCCAATGTTTACAAGTTTGGGATCGACAGAACTTCCAATATTAGTTTTTTCATACTTAGCAGATTGTTTTGGCCCACTGGAAGCCTTAGAACTTCACATATCTATCATGCCTTATCAAAAAATTCTTCTAAGCTCACCAGTCCTTTTGGAATCTTGTTTCCTTTGAGTCTAATACACCCATCTTGATCCATTTCTTCTTCCTTGACATCCTCTTCATTGGAAGACACATTTTCGTGAGGCAAATTGTCACTTACTTCATAATACAACTACTCAAAATTTTCTCTGAGCTCTAAGAAAGAAAGAAAATGTTGATCATCATTGAAAACCTGCCAACTACTCACGTTATCAGGTACACTAGGTCTATGAATCATCTTAATGGTAAACTTATCTTGAGAAAAGCCAGGATGAGGTATTAACAACGTTCCTGAGACAGCTAGTGAATCAGCCATAGTGTTCTTTTCCCTAGGCATTTCTTCAATGGAGAAGGTGTTAAGAAACTTGATAAAATCCCAAGCATGATTCCTGTAATGCTTCAACCTTCTATTCTTAACCTGAAAAATATTTCTGACTTGTTTAACAACAAGTTCTGTATCTCCACGAGCTAGAAGATTCCTTACACCTTTTTCTTTCGCTACATTAAGGCCAAGAATGAGAGCTTCATATTCTGCTGTATTATTGGTATTTTCAAATTGTAGTTTAAATGAGAAAGGATGAACCTCTCCTTTAGGGGACACCAATACTACACCAACTCCAGAACCAGCCGAGGAACAACTTCCATCAAATTCTAAGATCCAAATCTCATTAGAATCATAAAGTAATGCTCTAGGAAACTGAGTCTCCTCTGGAGACATAATCATATAGTTACCATGCCCCATATCTTCATAAAGTATTTGTGCTTTGGGATCATCTGTTTTTTGCACAATATACTTAGATTTCTTCTCGGGCAACAACTTCTTCATTTTCCCATTAACTGGTATGAGGGCATGTGACCAATCCATTTGAATTTCTCCTCCCACATCTTTATAGAAGTTCTTACTTAACAACATACCATATGAAGATGGAATGTCTGCCATGAGAATAGTAGCCAAGACCTTTTTCTCAGGTAAAGTAGCAAAAGCTACTTGTGCATCTTTAATCCTCCCAACTAGAGGTACTTCCTTACTTTCCATGGAATAACAAGACCCATAAGTGCGTGTGAGAGTCAGGCCCAAAGCATGAGCTACTTTGGCAGGCATTAAATTGTCTGATGCTCCTGAATCTATGACACAGTTGTTGAGTTTATGGCCTGCTATAAGGAGGGTCACATAGAATGGTTTGATCTTTTCATTAGGTGAGGTGACAACATCTACCAGATTGGGTTGAGGTGCAGAGGATGGAGTAGGTAAAAGTCCTTTGGTGGAAGCTTTGGATTGAGAATTAACAAAGTGAACAATTTTGGCAAAAGCTTTGGGATGAGTTTGATATTACTCAGCCTCTGAAATTTGAACCTTTGTATTTTTGAGGTGAGCGATGATATCAAAAGACCTAGAGGTGGATGGACCATCATCACCTGGAACCTTAGGTTTGTCAGATTTAGGATTCATGGAAGCTAAAACCTTAGTAGAAGGATTATGAAAAGGAGAATGGGCAGAACTCACCTTCTGTGTGGACATGGTGGGGATAGGAGACCCTCTTTTTGCAATCATAGGGATAGTCGTAGGATGCTCTTTGGATCTTCTAGTGGGCTACATCACTTTCTTCCTTTTATTGGTCTACTCTCAAGTCATGAGAGCATATGATTCACTATTCATGTCTGCTACTATCTCATCATAATCATCTTCCTCATCAATGCCTTCAGTAGTGAAGAAATTAACTCGAGATCCCTCAAGTTCCTCTATCTCCTCATTGGCTTCTTCAACAAGTTCTTCATGATCTTCACCAACCTCCTCATCTTCAGGTTCTTCTACTTCACAGGTTGCATTAACAGGAACATTGATAGGTGGCCCTTCAAGTGATAGCCTTGTCTGAGAAGTAGGCAAACGATTTCTTGGCTGAAAATTCCTCCTCGGAACATTTACATAGGGAGCATGCTGAGCCAGTTGTTTCTTGATGGCAATGAGATCATTGGCAAGCTTTTGCACCAATGGATCAATATTAGGTCCAGGAGTTGAAGAGGAAGAAGACGAAGATCTAGATTTAGTAGGGTCTCTTTTTAGATTTCCAGACATAATCAAATCATCTTCGACACTAACAACAAGAATTTGATACTTGGCCAATGTAGCAAGGTTGGCTCTCCTTAATGCATAACTAACTTTAGGCAATTGAGCATTTAGGAAAAAATATTTTTGAATTTGATCTGACAAGTTGAGTTTCTGGTGGGATTTTGTTAATCAACTTGTTAAATCTAGCCACAAATTCTCTCATGGGTTCTTGTG
This sequence comes from Taxus chinensis, assembly GCA_019776745.2. Taxonomy (NCBI): domain Eukaryota; kingdom Viridiplantae; phylum Streptophyta; class Pinopsida; order Cupressales; family Taxaceae; genus Taxus; species Taxus chinensis. Next base: position 3,591,032 of record CM034149.1, read on the forward strand.
AATATTTCTTTATTTGCAAAATTCGGTCCAAAAAAGCATGTACATCTTCTGCATGCTTGAAACGGTTCTCAAATCTTGTTCTCATTGTATTCCAGCTGGTAATAGCCCCGGCTGGGATGTGATAGAACTAATTTGTTGCATTATCTTATAGAGTTTCCATGAAAATCCTCACTAAGAAATCTTCATGTTCAACTCCGAGAACTCCACATGCAACTATGAAGGCTGCAATGTGTTCATCAAGATGTACTTTTCCATCACCTCTGAACTTGGGGAAGTTCTTCCTGTTGCCTCTAGGTAACTCATGCAAAGGCTGAGGAAGGGCAAGAGGCCCAACCCAATGGCCCCAGGGTAATGGTGCTGTCATCCTTGGAAAGATGGTTTGAAAAGGAACTGAAACACCAATGAGGATCAGAGCATAGAGATTAGGGCTGAGTTGCTCTAAGGTAATAACACCTATAGAGGTTCTATCTTCAATGGGAGGAGTGCTTGCCGAACGAGATATTCTATTTCTTCTTGTTGAAGGGAAAGGGAAGCCTTGCTGTTCCAAAATTTGAAAATGACAATCTTCAATACCAAGGGCTCTACTTCCACGAGTAAAATGTGGAGTCGCCAGATCAAAGGATGATCAAGAATTTATTCAAAGAACTGGAATATGTTTTAAAAATGAATACCCAACGGAGTCACCAAAAAATGTTGGTCGTCAAAAGGACTTCGTTGAGAGCAACAATTAGGGGATAAGAAGTCCCTCCTTTTTAATGGGAGAGGTTCCTATACGTACCCAAAATTTTAGGGTACTGCACCGTCGAAACAACGTCACACGTGCCTCAATGATGAAACAGGTCTCCGCACAAGGTGTTCAGAATCTGGAAAATCTCTCCAAGTATGCGTTAACATCCCACATGTCCCGTTTAGCCCCTGCGTGCTTTGCTTTTCTCTTTCTCCCCTCCTTCTTATTTGAGTTTTGGTCTTCAGTTACGAAACCACCGCCCTGCCTGGGCGGCAGTCTTGTGACTGTCACCCAGGTAGGGCGGAGGTCCTGTAACCACCACCCTGCTCAGGGCAGCGGTCCTTCATGCATTTTCCAGAATGTTCTTTTTAACGTGACTCACGTAAAAATTCAATGTTTACCAGCTTTTTTCACCGCCTTTGCTTGTATTTATGATTCTGGTTCCCTGGAATAGTGTTTTTGCATTGTTTATGGTTAAAGAGTTCAATTTGGTTTTCACCTTTGGGTAAATGGGAATTCTATAAATAGCTAGCTTGTACTCAAGAAAAAAGGCCCCTCAAATTGGCCTCTCATTTTCTCATTTCAATAGCTTAGTCTTTCAGTTTTTCTTAGGAATTCATAATTTTATTTATTGCATGCATAGTTAGTGTTGTCTTAGTTATTAGGGAAGCCACATAATCTTCTTGTGCTAGTGTTGTTACTGTTTCATGCAATCAATTGGAGTAGGATAGTTTAATTTTTAGTAGGAAGCCATTAAAGTTATAGTTTTTGTTCGTCAAAAAGGATAGTTTCAGGTTCTGGACGTTTTATGTTGTATGAATCACAATAAATCCAGCTAGGAATTCCATAAGTCAAGCTTTGTTCTCTTGCACTATCCCTCTCCTACTCGCATTGTATTCAGTCTGCATCCTAAGCTGCCATTATTCTGATACCAAAATCTATTGATGCTAACATCACACGCTTTTATGGATCCACGTGAGCATGAAGTAATGAGGAGATCACACTGAGGGGATAACGCCACACACCATCAGATTCACCTCTGTTCTGTAAAATCCAGGTTCAAGCTTTTAAATTTTCATTTTAGTTAGTTAAAGCATATCAAATAGAGTAGTCAATCATTTCATTTAGAATAATTGAGCTATACTCAATTTCGATATCGCCAGGGAAGTTGTGGGGATTGATAGTTTCTGAGAAACTATGATTCACTCCTCACTTCTAAGGTAGGATCGAGAGTCTTTCAAATAGATTAGATTAGTTATCTAGTTATTTAGAATAGATTCACAACTACACAGGCAAGTAGCTATACTCAGGTTGCTTTGTTTCTTTTATTCTAATTCATTATTAGTTTAGTTGTCAATCCACCAACCATTCTAGATATATTAAATAATTTCTCTTTCAATTATGGAGATTCAATAATTTATAAAAAAAAAAACACAAAAATAGAGAAGTTATATATGTTGTAGATGTACTTTACATAGTTAATTTTGCTTTACTACAGTTAGAGTTCTTCCATTGTTGCTTTTATATGTATTCATATACCCCCCGAATATGTTGGGATTCGACGCATATGGCAGACCTTTCCTAGGTCTTGAAGCATATTACAATCAACTGAATAGACACCCATCACCCTTGCTTTCAGCATGGGGTGAAAACTATTCAACTAACCAATTTTCAACACAAACTCCGCCCCCAAGGACTAGATATAGTTCTTCTTTCCAAATAGAGGAGTTAGATCAGCTCACTCAAACGCAATACCTAGAGCCTTCAGGCTCAAACGCCATGACGTTTATAGGAGAATCTGGTTCGTCTCCTCAGGTATTGCTTAGACCGCAAATTAGTAGACAATCAGATCCATCTGGTTCATCTCCATATCTATTTTTAGATGATGAACATTTAGTGCGTTATGCCAGGAATGAACAACGCTCTCAGAGTATGTACCCACCTGTAGGAAGTTTACAAACACAACCTAGGGTCTCGTTTCAAGAAAACACCTCCATGCCACTACCTATAGGAAATACCCTTGGTGAAACTTGGCAAGATAATGATCAATTCATAGCAGGGTACCACATGCCCATACAACCTCAGGATATACGAAAAATGCCACTAAGGCAAAATACTGTGACTTCACCAAATGAAGTCATCTCAACTTTAGTAGAAAAGGTTAGAGGGTTAGAGCTTGCTCAAGCAAGTCAAAATTCTCAATTCATGCAGGTAGGAAATTCCAATCCTCCACATCATCCTGGCCTAGTAGATATCCTCACAGGAATAGGCACGTTAGGTATGCCTCCTCAGTATTCACAAAAAATGCCAACTAGAACCGCGTTCTCAAACCGCTCCAGTGGAGAATATGATACCTCCCGGTCTAGTACAAAATAATCCATTCCTGGGCAATACTCCCCCATACTTAAACATATATTCCAAGTCACCACAAGGAGATATGTTCTCTTCTCCTGGCATGTTCACTCAACCATAGGGATTTCCTTATGTCCCTGCAAACGCATACGCTACGCCATATCAACAAACCATCCCACCTCCACCCCCTCAGCAGGCACCATTGATGGTCGAAACCTACACGATAGGGACTTATTCAGAATATTTGAAAGAACCCTTAGACTTCACCATACGAAGTGTCATGCTTCCAAGACCTCTTCCTGATTTTCCCAAATACAAAGGGGAGGGAGACCCGAATGCACATATCAAGGCCTATGCCACAACCATTCGAGAACTGCTCCCTTGGGATGGGGTTGTTGCTAAAATATTCCCCAAAAATTTAGAGGGCATCGCCCTCAATTGGTATTACAGAATACCTGAAGCTTCCATCCATTCATTTAAACAACTCGTTTCAGAGTTCATCAAGGCGTTTGACATGAACAAACTATTGAGAACAGGAATCAGGGAGTTCTTGCACATTAAACAAGAACACAATGAATATGTTGCTCACTTTATCCAAAGATGGCGTACAGTCCTTTATTCTTTGGCAAGTGCTCCAAACATGGACCAAATGGAACTATGTGATTTATTCCTTCATTCTCTCAGCAGAGAGGTGAAGGAAGAAGTCCAGAAGTTCCCACTAAGGACTTATGATGAAGTACTTGAGAGCACTCTCCGAATAGATCAAGCGGAAATAGATAGCGGTCGCAAGACGTATGGAACAAATGGGAGGCTAATCACCCCCAGCCAGAATACTACGACTTATCCTACTACCACAAACGTCAATCAAGGACCTAAAATCCTTAACAAAAATCACGACGTAACAACAGATGGAGTAACCGACCAAACAATAAAAATAAATATTGTAAATACTCCACCACTGGTTAACAATCAACGGAACAACTTTACCCCAACAATCAATACAGTGGATGTTAATCATCCACAACAACAACAACAACAGCAGCGGATCCAGACACAGGGTCTAGGTCAAAACCCAACTGGATATCAAAACCAAAACCAAAACCAAAAACAAAAAGTGCAAAACTTCAATCCTAATAGTCAATGGTTTAATCAGAGTTTTGGACCACAATATGCGCCAAACCAGCAACCTAGGAATTACAATCCTAATTCGTATTGTGGTTTCCACAATATTTGAGGCCATGACACTAGAACGTGCCATGATTACAATAAGTTCATGCAACATCTGCTAGAAGAACAGAGACAACTTTTCATAGATATGTTCTTAGCAGATCCTGCATCACCTGCGCCAAATACTTTCACGGGAGTAGTCTCCCCTCAAAATGCACCCCTCAAGATCTTCAACGATCTGCTCCCAAATCAAAATAACAACAAATTAAATCCAAATGGGATGAACAAGAGTGTAATGGCAGGAAACAATGATCATGAAGCCTCAACTTCACTAAATCCACCAGTTGCACCACAATTAGGAAGTCAGCCACGACCCAAGATAGTCGGCTTAGTGGAGTTAGACACTGAGCTACCCGTGGAAGCTGTAACAAGGACACGAGAGTATTCCTCTCAGCCAAGTCCAAGTTACCCGCTAGAGACAGATAACATTCAACAACCGTTAGTAAAACCCATAGGTGCCTATGATTTGATTAATGACCTAACAAAGACCTTCTCTCATATCTCCTTTTTGGATTTATTGAAGAACTCTCCTGCCCACAGGGCTGCTCTTTTAGAAGCATTAGGTTTAGGTCATTTAATTAACATCACTCCACCTCCTGAAACATAGGTAAACCATATAGACTTTGATATCCACCCTCCGGGACAGCCAGATAGGGATATTGAGTTTATATTTGAAATAAACAAAATGCCAACAGACGCTGAGATTGCACGCAGAGGTGATCCTGCCTTACATTTGCAAGTGTGGGTTTATAACAATTACGTTAAACATGCAATGGTTGACGATGGGGCAACACTTAACATAGTCCCCTTCTCTTTCCTTCAAAACTAGGTTATGGAGAGACAAACTGTTCCACGACTTGGAATACGCTAAGAGGCTATGATAGCCTTAAGGCCACTTCGATTGGAACTATAATACTACCAGTCACCTTAGGACCCAAAACAATCCTAACTGAGTTTTATATTATAGATTGGGAAACCAACTATAATATGATCCTCGGCTGACCATGGATACACCGTATGAAGGCAATCCCTTCTACGTTATTTCAAGAAGTAAGATTCTTGCACTTAGGAAAGGTATTCGTAGCAAAAGGTGATCAAAACCATTCGATATACACCTAGGGGACCTAAAGAAAAGGCCAGGTGTTCACTCTGAGTTTGAACTCCCAACAAACCAACTTAATAAACCAACCGATGTAAAACCAGAAGAAAAGTTGGTACCTACAACAGAACTAGAAGTTACAAACCTAATTAAGAATATCCCAGCCCTCAAGGATGAGGCTAACATTGTCGAAACAGTATCATTAGGAACTACTGAAAAGATTGTCGAATTGCTAGAACAGGATCTACTAATTTTCCTACCATTTGATTCTATAGGCATGGGATATACCTTAGGAGTTGGTTCTCTGCCAGCAGAGGATCTCTGCATGGTAGAGGTAACCAAAACCAACGAAATAGATGGAACGAATGTCCCAACGTCCATCTTCCCAACTAAATATTGGACTCTCCATTTCGATGGAGCTAGATGTCATTATGGGGCTGGGGCAGGTGTGATCTTTACTTCTCCCGAGGGAAAAATCCTACCATTCGCCTTTAAATTAAATTTCAAATGTACAAACAACGACGCTGAGTACGAAGCCCTCCTCCTTGGCCTCATCTTAGCTAAGAGGATCGGTGTTAATAACATCAGTGTGTTAGGAGACTCTCAATTAGTAGCAAATCAAGTCTCTGAGGTGTATGAGACTAGAGCCGAACACTTACAGCTCTACAAAACAACAGTATTAGATTTGAGCAAAGAGTTTGACTTCATATCAATTGAAGCAATCCCGCGAGAACAAAATCTTCTCGCAGATTCGATAGCAACCTCAGCTTCATGTTTCACTCCAAGCAGTGAGTTGGAGGACACCCGTTTCATGGTATCCCTTCGTACTGAACCGTTAGTGAAGAGAATGTCAAACCCTCTTTTAACGAACATAGCTGAGAACAAGTCTACTAGCTTAGATCACGTTGATAGTGATAGAGCTACTCTTGATTATTTAAACACCTATGCAGCGTTACATCTCACCCATCACATGGTAGATTTTTCTTTAATCCCACATTCATCTTCTTACTTCGGAAATCCCATGATAGAGCTTCCCCCGCAAAAGGAACTCGACATATACGCGGTAGAGAATGGAGAAGATCTGGAACTACCTCCAGCCCCGCCTGAGTTTGAAGAAGGTAACACTTCTTTAATCGAAGAAACGATTGATATTAACATCGGAACGGAGGAAGAACCGAAGATCTTGAAACTAGGATCTTCGTTAACTCTAGAAGAAATAGAAATACACACGCGAATCCTTAGAGAACATCAAAAGGCTTTCACATTTAATTATAAAGAAATGACGAGGGTTGCACCACACATCGCGGTACATAACCTCATCACCAAATCAGATGCAAAGCCAATTAAACAAAAATCGAGACCAATGAAACCCAAGGTAGCTCTCATGGTGAAGGAAGAAGTAATGAAACTCCTCCAAGTAGGATTCATCAAGCCAGTCGATTATTCTCTCAGTGGGTATCTAACATCATTCCCGTTCTCAAAAAGAATGGGAAGATACGCATTTGCATAGACTTCTGAGACATTAACAAAGCGTGCCCCAAGGATGACTTCCCATTACCATCCATTGACGTCATCGTTGATGCAACAACTGGGTTTGAGCTTTTGTCTCTCATGGATGGATTCTCAGGATACAATCAAATCAGAATATCTGAACAAGACCAAGCCAAAACCACGTTTATAACTCCTTGGGGAACTTATTGCTACGCTGTTATGCCATTCGGTCTCAAGAATGCTGGTGCTACATACCAGCGGGAAATGACATATATATTTCATGATCTTATTCACAAAATCATGGAATCCTATGTAGATGACTTGTTAGCTAAAGCCAAGAAGCAGATGTGATCACCCGGAAGTGCTCCGTATCATTCTTTCACGTTTGATAGAATACGGAGTCACACTAAACCCAGAAAAATGTGTATTTGGTGTGACAGGAGGGAAGCTCCTAGGTTACATTATATCATCACGAGGGATCGATGTAGACCCAGCCAAAATCTGGGTTGTTCTTGAAATGATCCCACCTTCAGATGAATCTGGAATCAGGTCGTTTCTTGGGAAACTCAGTGCAATCCGAAGATTCATCCTAGATTTAAGCTTTTGCCATTCACCCAATCAACAATCTACTCAAGAAGGATTATAGTATCGATTGGACCAAAGACTGCAATGACACTTTCGAAGCAGTTAAGAATTTCTTGTTGTCACCACCTACGCTAATGCCTCCTAAGCCAGACCACCCTTTAATCTTATATTCACGAGCTACCAATGTCTCGCTAGCCTACATGCTAGCCCAAGAAGATGATGACAAATGAGAACGTGTGATCTATTTCATTAGCCGAACGTTGCTCGACTATGAAACACGTTATACACAAGCAGAATGAGAATGCCTTGCCATAGTCTTCGCAACCAAACGCTTAAGACATTACATGCTAAATCAAGAAACAAGGGTCATTGTAAAAATAGACCATTTACGAACTTTCCTCACACAAGGGTCCTTGTCTAAAAAGGCTGGACGCTTTATAACCTTAATGGGTGAATTCGAATTAACTTTTGTAAACCAGAAGTCCGTTAAGGGACAAATCATTGCAGATTGGTTAGCTGACAACCCATTAGACGGAGGCGATCTAGTAGATCTGGACTTTCCCGATGAATGCATATATTACATCGAAACCAGACCTCCCATCTTGGAATGTCCTTGGTATACTGATATTATTAATTATATCATGGACCATACGTATCCAGAAGGTGCTACACCGCAACAAAGAAGGTGTTTACTCATTATCGTAGCTAAATACGTTATTATAGAACAAGTGCTCTATCGTAAGGCTTTCGATGGAATGCTCTTAAGGTGTGTTGACATAGAAGAATCCAATAAGATTCTCCACGAATCTCACAGTGGCATATGTGGAGGCCACTTCGATGGTCATGCCACCACTCACAAAATACTTCGGATGGGCTATTTTTAGCCCACTCTAGAGCACGACGCAGTAGAGTTTGTGCGTAAGTGTCATAAATGTCAAGAATTTTCCCACGAGATTCACATGCCGGCTCAAGCTCTACAACCAATCGCTACTCCATGGCCCTTTTCTACGTGGGGCCTAGATTTGATAGGGAAATTCTCTCCCTCGTCAATAGATGGCCATAACTTCATAATCACGGCCACTGAATATTTTACCAAGTGGGTAGAGGCTATGCCTCTTACCACTGTACCGGGTTCCGTGATTGCCAAGTTCATTTTAAACCAGATCATTTGCAGGTACGGTGTCCCACAAATCATTATCTCAGATAATGGTACTTCCTTTAAGAATGATGAAGTCTGTGAGCTATGCAGTAAATTTAAAATAAATCATCATATGGCCTCCCTGTATTACCCTCAAGCCAACGGGTAGGATGAAGCAACAAACAAGACATTGAAAGCTATTCTCCTCAAAATGGTAAAAGAAAACAAATGAGATTGGCATTTAAATTTATATCCGGCCTTGTGGGCCCACCAAACCTCAATAAGAACACCAACAGGAGCAACTCCTTTCTCACTGGTATTCGGAGCAGAAGCAGTTCTCCCACTTGAGGTTGAAATACCCAGTCTCCGCATCTCATTACAAGGGATTCTGGATGAAGAAGCTTATAGAGAAGCACGTCTCTCTCAATTAGAAAGCATAGATGAGGCCAGGTTAGATGTTGAATAGCGGCATAGAATCTATGCTGACCGGATGTGCCGAAAGTATAACAAAAAGGTCTATGAATGAGATATATATGAAGGAGATCTAGTTCTAAGACTAGACAGTCGGATCGATAAAAAGACCAGCGAAGGAAGGAAATTCCGGCCCAAATGGTTGGGCCCATACCGAGTCACGAAAGACTATGGAAATGGTGCATATCTCTTATGTACGCTGGAAGGTGAGGAATTTGGTGAAACTGTCAATTCCTTGCATCTTAAACGATTCTATGCATAAGCAACCCACACTATTTGTATAATTATATCTACATTGCATCTTCATGTAGTTAGGTTCATTTTGTCCACTTGTTTCGTACAATTTTGTGATCAAGGAACTCATTCTCAAAGCAATTCATTACAAACTTCTGATGATATTGGCATAAGCATTCCAATCATACTTCTTCATTTTCATGACATTATCACCTGTTTCTGAATCATTTCATCAAATAAAGCTAGATATGACAAAGTCTTAACGGTAACCATACCAAGGTCTACATGCTTGTTCTCACTTTTGGTTTCTTCCTAGGATAGGTGTCTTGCCTATGGTCTATTCTAGAAGCTTCATAGTGTCACATCTATCCCGTACGTATATCTCTTTGGAAATAAGAACATACTGACATTTTTCTCAAATAAATATGTCAAATATAGATCAAACAGAAAATTTTTATTTTTACACATTTCCTTGCCCTACCAACCTTCGGTGATGAGCTTGCGTCTCTTACTAGTGACGTAGGGTTGGGAAAGGATGGGAATGCCCTTACTCGCCTGTACCTTGTCCATGGTGATAAGCCCACGCTTCTTACTAGTAGCATGGGGCAAGGTGTAGGGGGTCCTCTTGACAAATAAACGTTGAAGGTCATAAGCAAACAATTCAAATGAACCTTTGAAATCTTAAGTCAAAAACAAATGAATCAGATGTCCAAAATTCCAAGAGAGCTCAAAACCCCGAAAACCAGATTTTGTCTACCATGTGGCCATCTACGGATCTAAGTCTAGATAAACCGCAAAGCAAGTAGCATTCTAAACTATGGAGTCACTTGAGTAGAGTAGGTTTGTAGCATCCTAATTTGGTTCCACCAAAACTTTGTCTATCTCTCATCACTACCATTCAACAAATTTCATAGCTTGTGCCCTTTCTAGCTCTCGGTGATGAGCCCTCGCATCTTACTAGTTGCGTGGAGTTAGGAGCGGGGCAAGTTCATCTGCTCATCATACCGGTTTATCATCTCATTTTGTCACAACAAATATGAAGTACCAAAAAATTGCTTATAGAAACTAAAGTTCAAGATCACATTGTGTCTACATTATCATATATTAGCATCACGAAATACAAAAAGAAAGAAAGCACTTGTATCATTTGTTCTCCACTGCATACATTCTGAAAAGCATATAAAAACAACATTATAGTTTACATGTGGAAACGAATCACAAAACATAGATACCAAGAGTCTGATCCAATATATATATATATATATATAAAATATATATATATATATATATATAAAATCAAGTTTCCTATACAATGCCATCATGCGCTAGGCATGGTCAAAACACTCAAAGAGCTCGGGAAATACAAAATACATCATACAAATAATCTAAGAGAGCCAAGCGGCCTCTCAACCCCTATGAGATCCCTCTGAAGGTGCACGCCCACATCTAGGACTCCGGCTATGCCGGTGCTCTGAGTGCATGGAGGGCTCACGATCTCGAGGAGCAGCTGCGGTCTTGCCATGAGAGTGACTCCTCATCAGGCGCTCTGCTGTCCTGTATCCTACCAACTCGGTACGGAGGGTAGACACCATCCTGGCCACATGCCAGATAGGGGAAAAAATGTCGGTATGCCTACCAGCTGCTGAAGGCTCCCCTGCATCCATAGATAGCTCCGCACGGGTCTTCTCCATAGGGATCATTAGGGTATCAGTGCATACCCGGCAAATCAGGTCTCGCCACTCATCAGTAGTCTCTGCAAGCAAATGAGAAAAATGAATTAGAAATAATCAAAAGATGGAAACAAAAGTAAACAAAAGGAGAGATAGCAACTAAGGCAATCCTAAAAAACATTAAAGAGAAGGATGACAACTCACTCGGATCTCCAGGCCTCCAAGAGGGATCCCTAGGGTCAGCACCTGCCACAGATGCCACTGCTGACTGATGTACTCCTCCCGTAGTTGGAGTGACATAGCATCCCGCTATGGACTCATCCTCTCTGCCCAATCCCTAAGAAAGTGGATCCTCTGAAGCTAGGGTCACCCTCTCCGCACTCTGCTCCATCCTCTCCGCCTGTAAGATATCCTGAGTGTCATGCCACTCAGGATCACTGTCCTCCTCTCTGCCCGACTCACTAACCTCAGCCTTGGTCTCCTCCTCCATCTCTCCCCCTATGAACTCCTCAGACTCAGAGTCTATATCAATGGGGTCATCGCTGCTGTGGGCGGGACCGGCGGTAATCTGAAGTAAGGGTGCCTGAGGAGCACCGGCTCTCCCTCGAGCGCGTACTACCCTCCTAGTTGCAATGGGGACACCAGGAGTAACAACGGTCCAACCCCGGCCTCTAGGACCTCCTCTAGCCTCCCGAACTGATCTGTATACTGGCACCACTGGGGGAAGCATACCCACGTAAGGAAGGCCAAACTACTGAGGCACTCGACCAAAAGGATGTATCTCCACCTTCCCCGTCCTGTCCACAAGCTGCCCTATGGTGGAGCAAGAGATCAAAGTAAGAGCCTCCTCACCCCATAACCCTACCATGGCCTGATAGGGTGTGGCCTCCATATCATCAGTGGTCAAGGAGGCGACTGGCTGGTGGGGTACTCTAAGCACTGACATATCTATCCATCTGGCTGCCCTCACAGCTCCAGGATCCGCCACCTCTACACCTCTCCCATAAGGGATGAAACGCTCGTAGACCCAACTCATATTTAGGGTCAGATAACTCAATGACTACCCCTGTAAATGAACCACTCGGTACAGATCATGATAAGTGGTCCCAAGAATGTCAGCTCCCCAGGCATAAATCTGGCCATGTCCCTCAATCTGTGTAATAATGGGGGACCAACAATAAAGTAAAGTGTCTCCTCCCTTGTCCCCGATCAATCTCGAGGCAAGGATCCCCATAATGGCCTTAACGAATCAAGGGGATAGGCAGGCTAGGAATAGATCGGACCCTCACCCCCTTCTTCGAACCAGTGGAGATAACTGCATCTCCCATATATGAAGCCCACTGTGCTATCTGAGCCCGTGACCCTGCTGTCTCAAGTGTGAGTCGTCTCCTGATGATCGGGACCCCCAAGATGCGGTAAACATCCTCCAAAGTAATGGTCCACTCACCCCTGACTCCTAGAAATCGGAAAGTGTTCCGATCAGCATCCCAATATGAAAATAAGTCACAAAGTATGTGACTGGAAGGTGCAACATGTGGGACCCGTGATATGCGCAATATACCGGCCCTCTGAAGAGTGTCCTGCTCATCCTGAGAAAGGGCATCCAATACTGTTGGAATCCAGTCACACTCCCTCTCTTGGCTCCATTGGATGTACTCCTCCTTCGCCTGCATATACCCAAAAACACACAAAAGGGAGTAAGTTAGTATTCAAAAGACATTACAAAAATCATGAAAGCAGGTAAGAATGCTAGAAATGCAAAAAATAATTTCAAACAAGTATGATTTAAGCATTCTGTAAAGGACCACTGCCCTGAGCAGGGCGGCGGTTTTATAATTACCTCCTTAAAGGTGGTGGTCTTGTAACCGCCTGCCCCTATTCAGGGAGGCGGTCGTGTAACTGCCACCCTACTCAGGGTGGTGGTCGTGTCCCGAATTTCCACGCAGGTCACGTGCCCTAAAAAACGCCTAAAAATGCAAAATAAAGACTATTTTGACCAAAACAAAGCCTACCCATTAGGCGCCCCCCCTAAGTGACCCTATTAAAACTAACATTTTCAAAAATAATCCCCCCATGACAAAGATTTCACCATTTTAACATTTTGGGGATAAAAAGGGTAAATCGAGAAAAACTAACCTATGATCTCGCGGGTCGGTGTTCCGCTCGTGGAGGCATGATCACAATCTCGTCCCGAACGTTTTGACTATACTCTCATCAAAAACCATCACTGTGGGTCCTAGAGCTCAAAATCAACCAAATCAACACGCGTAAATGAATAGGAAAATGGGCCCACTTTTACATATATAGCATCTTGACTTGCTTTGAATGCCCTTTTCATAGGTTTGAGCACCAATGGAGGTAAGTTCTTATCCCCGCACAAATGGTACGTCCTCATTTCATATTATTTTAGTATATATTTTCTGATCTATTTTGTCTATATGCACTTGAGTCCTCTTTTCATCTTGCAGGTAGCGGGAATTATGGAGGGCGTCATTTCGACACACGGGGCGTGTCAGGTATAATTTCTAACTTCCCATTTCGGGACCGCCATACTCAGACCCACCGTTTTACGCCTCTTCATGGCTAAAACACTTCTCCGAGGGGGCAATATGTATGTACCCAAAATTGTAGGGTAATGCACCACCAAAACGACATTACACGTGCCCCAATGATGATACAAGTCTCCTCGCAAGGTGTTAGGGATCCAGAAAATATCTCCAATTATGTGTTAACATCCCACATGCCCCTCTTACCCCCTGCGTGCTTTAATTTTTCTCTTCCCCCCTCTTTTCTTTGTGTTTTTGGTCTTCAGTGACGAAACTGCACTGCCCCGCCTGGGTGGCGGTCTCATGACCACTGCCCAGGCAGGGCGGTTGTCCTGTAACCACCCCCCTACTCAGGGCGGCGGTCCTTCACGCATTTTCCAGAATGTTATTTTTAACGTGACTCACGTAAATTAATATGTTTACCAGCTATTTTTTCACCGCCTTTGCTTGTATTTATGATTCTGGTTCCCTAGAATAGTGTTTTTGCATTGTTTATGGTTAAAGAGATCAATTTGGTTTTCACCTTTGGGTAAATGGGAATTCTATAAATAGCTGGCTTGTGCTCAAGCAAATGGCCCCTCAAATTTTCCTCTCAATTTCTCATTTCAATAGCTTAGTCTTTCAATTTTTGCTTAGGAATTCATAGTTTTCTTTTTTGCATGCATGGTTAGTGTTGTTTAGCTGTTAGGGAAGCCACATAATCTTCTTGTGCTAGTATTGTTACTATTTCATGTAATTCATTGGAATAGGATAGTTTGATTTTTAGTAGGAAGCCATTAAAGTTGCAGGTTTTGTTCATCAAACATGATAGTTTCAGGTTCTGGATGTTTTATGTTGTATGACTCGCAATAAATCCCACTAGGAATTACATAAGCCAAGCTCTGATTCTCTTGCGCTATCCCTCTCCTACTCACATTGTATTCAATCTGCATCCTAAGCTGCCACTGTCCCAATACCAACTTCTGTTGATGCTAACATCACATGCTTTTCTGGATTCACGTGAACACGAAGGAACAAGGAGATCACACTGAGGGGACAAAACCACACACCATCGGATTCACCACTATTCTGCAAAATCCAAGTTCAAGCTTTCAAAATTTCTAGATTAAAGCATATCAAATAGAGTAGTCAATCATTTCATTTTAGTTAATCTCACTTTCGATATTGCCAGGGAAGCTGTGGGGATTGATAGTTTCTAAGAAACTATGATTCACTCCTCACTTCTGAGGTAGGATCGGAGAGTCTTTCAAATAGATTAGAACAGTTATCTGGTTATTTAGAATAGATTCACAACTACACAGGTAAGTAGCTATACTCGGCTACTTTGTTTGTTTTAATTTCTGTTATTAGTTTAGTTGTCAATTTCTAGATATTTTAAATAATTTCTCTTTCAAATTCTGTTCAATAATTCATCAAAAACACAAAAATAGAGAAGTTATATATGTTGTAGATATACTTTACATAGTTAATTTTACTTTACTATAGTTAGATTTACATTGTTTCTTTTGCATGACAATCACAGGACCTAGGGAGCCCAGAGAATACGTATTCGAGCCAATCATGCCTCAACCCAATCTTGTTACAGAAATAGCTGATATAGATCATAATCTTAGAATCCAATTCTTCATGAACAATAGCAGACTTACAACAGATCAGCTCACAGTTAAGAGGGTTTAAACATAGAAGACGACCAAGCACACACGTTTTGGTCAAACTAGCCAAACTACAGATTACCCTAGATAAATATCCGCATGACTGTAGAAGGGCTTGAAAGAGAGAAAACATTCGGTTGTGACCCTTTGGTCCCACAGCCAGACGCAGGAGACATTCTCACCTGACATAGACACTAGCTTAAGAATTCAGGTTGCCAGAATGCCTGTGAGGTACACTGAGAAGATTGCACAACTTGCAAGTTCTAAATATAGAGGCTGAAAAGGCATACGACTACTGGATACTAGGGATTAGAGATTGATTCCTCATATGACCATAGCAGGTCCACAACAACCACGAATCTACGGTTGTGATCCACAAATCCCACAACCCAACGGACCCACGGGGTAATTTGACATTGATGCTGGTTTACGCACATCAGTATTTAGATCCAGTCCACTTCCACCAACCATTATCACACAGTTATCCTTGTTAGATATAAGCAGCTAACAAAGCTAAGGATTTCTCAGACTAGACCAGAGAATCGCACATAGAATCCACTATATACCCATCATCCATCCTATGACCCTATCTGGAGATATACACGAAACAATTCCAGGTCATTTTCCCCGTATCCCACAACCTATAGATTGGATCATGCCAGAGCTCGATATTGATTGGAGCCTTCGAGTAGTCATCCTCGCCAACCGATCTATCATGCCAGTTCAGGTTAGAAGGGCCTTCCTTGCCTTAGATTCGTAGATTCCATTAGTGCGTGTCGAAGATATAAGATTACCTAACTAGTTAGCCTATACCCCACGTATATTCCATCCCCACTGGCTGTCTCGGCACGACCTCGGGAGGTTGGGTGTGAGGAAGAGTTACTTGTAGATTCCCATGCTCACTTGTCACTTTTCCATCGTACAGTTCCCTTATTCAAAAGCAAAACTTATTTACATACATACAAGGCATAGCTTATATGTGGAACTTGGATATCATGAAAGTGTTTTAAAAAAAAATAGATCATCAATACAAAAGTATGGAGGAATGACAGAGTAGAAAGGAACTGAAAGGCATTTTCCAAAATTATAGATAACAAAATAATTCCTTATGCATGCCAGAATAAAATTGTTCGGAATAAAACCATTTGCATTTGAACCAACAAGATGCTATTACAAAGACACAAAGTTCCAGAAATAACATCTACGAGAATATAAAGCTTCTTGACACAATGCAAATAAATAGTTCAGCGATATTCAACAGATAGCAATGAAAAACAGGACCAGATGAACAAGGAAAGAAAGTTCTTTTGTATTGATTACTTTGCTACTCTTTACACTTTCAAAAATAAGCCAAGTCCTTCCCCCCCTTGAAAATGGCGGAGATAGGCCATTATATAATTGAAAAATTAGTTACACTTGGTAACTACTTATTTTTAACTAAAATGATTAGTTAAGGGATGCTTAATGCAAAGCCCCAACTAATTTACAATAAAACAAAAACAAGAGAAAGAAGGGGAGAGAAGCCAGGAGGGGAAGGCAAGTGTTCATGACTAGGAAGGGCCCACTGACTTGAGGATCCGTTGTCTAAACCTTTTCAAAGGTTCTGCTATGTCTCTGCCACGTGGAACTGAGATGTTGGCAGGAGCCTGGGTCTAAGATCCCAAACATTTCTCCATCTCCTTGTCGAACTCAGTATGTGTATGGTACTCTTTATTCGCTTTCTCAATGGCAGACTGGAGGGAGCATATTTCCTTGATCTTTTCCTTGGTGATGGAGTCCTCTTTGAACAAATTTTCTTTGACAAAAGCTTTGAATTGAGCTTTGATTTCCTGCAGGGAGAGAGGTACACCTGAGGTCTCATCATGTAGATGACAGTGGATATCCTTAAAAGTAGATATCACCAGAGTTTTGAAGGCTTCTCCCTTCAGCCAGTTGTTCCTCAGTTCTCCCAAAGCCTCCTCCAACACTCGGATCTTCCATTCTACACTGAATACCTGTGATTGTGACAAATTATCCTTCACATCATCAAAGATATTACTCGCCATCAAAAGGTTTTCATCAGTCTGCCCCATCAGGCGAAGGTCTACTATGCAGCTGCTCCAAAGCTTGAGCTCCTTATCCATGTTTCCAATTGTGGAGGAGAGCTTCTGTTGCAGAATATTTACCTTCTCATTGAGCTTGAAGGCTTCACTAATGAAATTTAACCCTACAACAAGCATGTCATCCACCATGGCCTCCATAGCCCTTCCATAGATGGAATACCTGTGTATATATTTAATGCTCTGGACTTCATCTTGACTGAGAATCACAGGTGGTGGGAGTGCAGTCAGTGGGGTAGGGTCTAGAACCTTATCTTTAGATAACAGCGACTTGATGAAACTTGAAAGTACTTGAGCCTGCTCCTCCAGCTGTTCTATAGTCTGTTGTCCTTTCTCTACCCTCCCAATAACCATGGTGACTATTTCTTGGAGGTTGTGGATTTCACCCTCAGGAGTAGAATCTCCCATTGAGATCCTTGAAAGTTCCAGATCAGAGGTCTGCAAATCCTGCTCTGGTTTATCAACATTGGGCTTAGCTATCTCAAGGAATTTCTGACCTTGAGCATCAGATACTATTCTTGAAGTGGTACTGGCTTTCTTGGCAGGAGCAGAAGGAGAAGTGCCCAACAAGGCCGCCACAACATCAAAGTTGGGTCCTGTCAACCGAGAAGAAGGCTTCCTCTTCCTAATATCAACAAAAAGTTGCACCCATGTAAAAGAGGAGGAGGAAGAAGAAGGGGGGGCAAGAGGACCAAGAGAAAGGGAACTCATGGCACTCAGAGTATGCACTGCTGTTGCTTCTAGTTAATATGTGAGTGGGGCAGCTGAGGCTTCTGGAACCGAGGAGTCAATGGTGCTTGAAAGCTCAGTGCTTTGAACTTCTTTATCTGTATCCATTGGGGTTTCTGAGGCATCTGCAGGAATTGGTGTTTCATTATCTTCGCTCTCACTGAGAATAATGATGTTCTCTATCCCAGAAGATAGTTCTGAATGCCTTGGTAGAGGATTTTCTTCAACAGGATCCTTCTTAACCTCTTTCATCTTCTTTTGATAGATTTGAGTAGAGGAGGAGGGAGTGGAGGATGCAGGGACTTTACTTGATGAGGCAGGAGGAGTCTGTGCTTGTATCTCGGAACTGGGTGTTTGTTCCTCCTTCCTTGGTGTGGAGGTGTCTTTGGAAGAGGATTCTCCTGTGTTCTTCCTCATCTCACGAACCTTTCTATCAATCCAGACTTTAGTCCTTACCAAGACAGGGGCGAGGATTTCAACCGAATCATCCTTTTCTTTTTTGAACCAATCCATGTCCTCTATGGGAGTATGCTTAATCACAGTTTCATACTCATATGACAAAAAGTCTGTGTTGTCATCTTGAAGTCCTTCAGGAATTTGATACAAGTTAAGCTCTTGAACTAACTAAAGAGGAAGCCTGCCATAATGCCTCCTTCTGGCCTCCAAGTCATCTATGCAGTCAACCCAATAATCTTCAGTGTCTGCCATGTGATGGTAATTGATTCTAAGATTTTGCTCAATGAATTTCTTCAAGTCGAAGCAGGTTCTAGGCCTGAAGAAATGGACAGTGATGGCAGCTAGGGCTATCTCTATATTTTGGACAGTGAAACTCAGTAGTAGAAGGCAAGCCCATGACCCAAGCCAACAAAATTATGAAGTCTGATAACTCCTCATTGAAATCAGACCTAAACAGGGCCTTGGAAAGTCATGACGCCCCTTTCTTAGGGTTATTCAGTCAAGACTTCGCAACTCTGGCTTTGTATTTCTCACTGTCCTAATCAAAAAGTGCATGTGCTTGATTCTGGGAGATTACCATGGAGTTGTCCATTTCTGGGATCCTTAGGGCAGCGGTGATGGCTGCAGCATCAAGCTTGGCGATGAGCTCCCCATGTATATTTGTTAATTCACACGAACCGGGGTTAAAGTGAGCCTCGTAGGTGAGTACCATGTCTGGACATTGCACTGAGATAGGAAAACCAACAGCAAATTCCAAGCCGCTATCATTAATCATTTGTGCCATTAGAGAGGGGTTCGGGTCTGTCAACCTGGTCCAAAAATCGGTAAAGTCCAGGTGACGAACTTCACTGTCCCTGATATCGGGAATGACAGACTCGAGTGGAGAAACCTGCTCCTGACCTTGGAATTTAATATTCATGTTGATAGGACTTAGAAAAACAAATGCACAGCTTGAATTCGCGATGAAATTGCAGGGGAAAATGGGGATGCGAGAAAATGGTTTCAATCGCAAGGGTATGAGCAGATGTTAATGGGAAGTACTGTGCAAAAATGTGTAGAGGGGCAGTCTATTAAATAACCGTTTAGGAGAGAGAGGATTATATATGTGCATTAAATTCATATCTACCAACTCAAAAAGTGAGCATCAGGAAGAGCGGGAAAAATTAGCCCGGATGGCCTTTGGTACATCTGGGACACGTGGGACGTGAAAACGTGATTCGGCCAATGTGGGCGATGTAGATGATGTGGGGAAAGACTACACAAATGTATTAGGGACATGAGGGAAAAAAGTACGTGAAATGCTCGAGGCGGCCGATGCGGGCGAACGGGGAACAGGGAGCCAAGGTGAACTTGGGACAGTTGGAACCAAAAGTTCCGATGGGCCTGCAAGTTAACAAATTATGGGAAAAGTGGTCGATCAGTGAATAGAGAGCCCGATGAACTTGGGACAGTTGGAACCAAAAGTTCTGATGGGTCCGCAAATCAAACAAATGAGCCAACAAATGCAAAATTTTCCAAATTTTCAACTTCGCTCTCAACTAGAACATAAGAAAAAGGTGTCAAGCTCAAAATTTTCAATATTTGACTTTTGAAAGAGGGGAAATTTTGAGAAGAAAACAAACTATCACGAAGAAATAGAGGAGACAACTGAATCAACAGCAACAAAAATGAAGACAGTATGTGAAGGGTATCCATAGAGGGACTGAAGAATGCTCTAGACACGATGAGGTGGATCTGAGTCTGCCACGTGAAACCAGAGAGATCAAGAGACATGCATCATCATGTGACCAAAAACATGGTCAAAAGTGTCAAGGAAGTCCTCCAAATGATGATGATTAGTGGGTGCAGGAACTGGCCCTAGTAAGAAGGTGAAATACCCTCGTGAGCAAAGTAACGTTCCATAGAAACACGCCAAACTGAATAGTTCCCTCTACCAGTGAGAAGTGGCGGAGGCTGTAAAGTGATCCTACAATGCTCAAGTCTAGAAAGAGCACTCTCCATGATGCTGAATCAAAGGTGCAAGGTGCACAAAAGCAAGACGTTGGACTCGGCTGATAATGCGTTTGTGTGTGAAAACCCAAGAGTACTAGTGAACCCCCCCAGAATGCGGCACTTTATAAAGTAGTGCGTTTACAAAACTGACAATTCCATCATGTAAAGTGCAAGAAATCACGTAAATTTGACCAAGGAAGCGCTCAAAAATGTGTTGCGAGTCAAAAGTTATGGCATTATTACGATTCCCACAACTGATGGAAAAAGCCAATAAACACGCAAACTGATTAAAAATGCTCGAAATGGGTGCAAAGGGTGTCGTGTGGGTACTCGTTGGAAATGGAATCAAATTTTAGGTAGGGTTTTTTTTGCTTGTGAGGGGTGATTAGCCTCCTGCCAACCCCGGACCTCACCCTCCGTCTTCGACACACGTAGGAAGGGCATACTTAACAAGCAAAATGAAGCCTTAAAATTATTACAATGCCAAAATAAGAATGTTTTTTCCTTAAAACATTAAAAACAGGTTGTTTTGACCACTAAACAAGTTCTAAAAGGGACTGACATCCACTGAGATGAGTCAGGTTTTCTTGAGCCCAGTGAGTTGGGCTGGCTGGGAGGTCTATATGAGTAGAAGATGGTCTCGTCGAGCCAAAGGACAAGTTTGTCGTATTGCAGGTTGAGTTGAAGAAAACACTCCTATTGTCTAAGTTGATAATGCTCTGTTGGAAGGTGGGTTTAATGCTGGTGAGTCATTTTTAAGACCACGTGTCCGAGTCAATGTAGGCGAGCAGGAGCGTCCATGTGTTGGTTGAGTAGAAAAAACTGCCGAAGATGTCAAATTCCCACGTAGGGATCTAATAAATTTTAATTTTGTAAATAACCATTCAACTGTCACCAGTCTCCATGTGGCCGGAGAAACCGTTGATGCAGGATACAACCAGGGAGCATGCCGAGTTAGTGTATCACGCGAAGATTCACACATCAATGAAACCACCTGAGCCAAAGATGAGCTGACCCATTGCTGAGGTTACACGAACTAGTGAGCAATGCATGAGTCGTGATTTTAAAGTAATGTATAGAATGCAAGATCTCAGAACTGATGCAAAACCATCTAGGAAGCAGTAAAAAATGAGTTGGTTTCCACGCAGACCGATCAGTGACAAGTGCAAAAACTCAATGCAGGAGCCCAAATCGATTACTACATGAGCTAAAACACTAGTTGTGTGCACGAGCCCATGAGTGGAGGCAAGAATGGGGTCTTGACTGAGCTGCTGTCTGCAATACCACTGAGTTGAAATGGCCGTTGCATGCAATGCAGGTCGACTTGGCAGGGTGTGTCATTTGAGTGCAAGATGGACGAGTGAGCAACAAAGCTAATGCAATGTAGAACCAACCACAAGTTGATTGCAATACGGTGAAGAGTGTAGATTGATCCAATTCAACAATGATGCATGAGCTTAATGCAAGTTACAAACACGATCCATCGAGCCATTGGCGGTTGAAGATGAACTCATGAGTTACCCAATGCAATGGAATGCTGAGTCATAAGTTATTTGTCGGTGAAGCCAATGCAAAGTAGCACTAAACCATTGATCGAATGTGAGCTCAAGAGTGCAAGAATCGATGTAGGCCGAGTTTCATGGAGCATGCAAAGGAGGATCTAATGCAAGCAGCAAAAAACCCATGCACAAAACCAATGCAGAGAGCTCAAGAACAACCCCGAAGAGGGCAGATCGAATCAATCGCTGAGCAAGGCGAGTTGAAAATCTGAAAAATCGATCGGTCAAGGACACTAATTTCAAAAAACACCATAACTCAAACAACAACCCAAATGGAGGTATAAAGGCCCCGAAATCAATGCAAGAAGAGCACGGTCGAAATTTCCATTACAACACACGCACGAGAATTTGAATATCACGCCCGAAGCTGAAAAACACACGATCAACACCGAAGAGTGCATAGATCCACAAGATCCGCTCTGATACCATGTAGGAGGGTACGAAAACCCGCAAGCAAGGATCACGAGGGACGATGTGCACATCAACGGGCATGCGAACGACAGCATGAAGATATCTCGGGAGGAGTGAGCATCAACCTAATGTGCATGCAAAGATTCGATACAGGGGTAGAACCTCGTTACAATCCACAAACTCTCCTCTATCTCATAGATCCAAAAGGGTGTACATATAGAAGGTGTTGAGTAACCCCCAATGCTGCAGTCATGACAACTTGAGTGGAGAGGGGGAGTTACATTTCTAGAATAGAAGTGTAACTCCCAATGACACATATGACGCACTGACGCGTAAGAGAATCTCATGATGACCCCTAAATGACACGTGGACCTATGATCTCACCTAAGTGAGATGACTCACCTAATGATGTAGAAAATAATACACACCAACAATAATATTCATTGATTCAATAAAATATCCAAAAATATGAAAAAATTAAAATTTTCAAAATAAGCAAAAAAAATCATATATATTGAAAAAAATCATCAAAAACATTCAAATAATTAAAAAATCCTAAAAATTACAAAATCGTCAAAAATTTCAACCATCCAATATAACTTTCTAACAACAAGATTTTAACTTCTACCCTAGTGATCGGTTCAATCATCTTATGACTATCACGACAAATCATCTTTCCCTTGCATGTCAGTATCCTTGCTTGGGGAAAGTCAAATCAATTATTTCCCTTGAGTGTATCCTCGCTTGGGGCAATCTCGGCTCTCATTCCCTCCTATTCATTTCAACGTTATTGCTAGGGGGAAATGACAATTTTCAACTCTTAGATTAATTTTCAATGCAAATCCAACAATAATGTCATGAGGAATAGTTACTTCGTTCTTCAGTCTGATCCTATCCCCTGACATTTCAACGTTATTGCTTGGGGCCATTTCAATATGCTTACTTATCAATATGGCACACATCAAGGGCTTAGTTAACTATTTTCCTTTCAAGTTGTGCTGCATTGTTGATATTGTTTTTGGACCAATTACATGTATTTCATTATCATCTTAGCTTCTTCATAGCCATGGTACATACTTTTACAGGGTATATTGGGTTTGGTTTAATTTTTCTCTTTTCTTTGTTGTGTGTGTTTATTTACACACATAATGGGTTACACATCACGATTCCTTCATAATCACGATGATAACTCTATTGTGTAACAACAAAATAAGGTTGCTCTAAATTTCACCCTCTAAATGAAATCTCATGCTAAGAGAAAAATCCCTCCCTTCCTCCTTCTATTCCTTGCCTTCTTTCTATCAAAAAATTGTCCACTGCTTTTATATTGGTGTGAGGAATTTCATCTGCCTCTTCCTAGGTTTTTCTCTCGCACATGGTAAGTCATCTCACCTTAAGTGAGGTCATAGGTCTTAGGTGTCTTTAGGAGCTATGACAGATTCTGTAATAGAATATGTCATATGCATTAGTGTGTGTTAGTGTGTCATACAAGAGTTACTTCCCATTTCTGGAATGTAACTCCTTTCTCCCTTGTAGAGGTATGATGGGTCTTGCATTGGGAGTTACACAACACTCCTATTTATACCTTCTTTTCTAATCTATGAGAATGATCAAACCTTTTTCTTGCATGCACAATTTCATGGTGGTTGAATGCTTGCTTACAACTTGGAGCTACGTCACGGTTCCGTTTGAGTGTAACTCAATTGATGTGTGCAAAAGAATTCCTTAAACATTAACAACTAACAATAAGCCCTTTCCCTTCTCATTTGCTAATTTCTTCAACATTAGCAAATAAACAAGAAGTCCTTTCTTTCCAAAGCCATAAGAGAATTTCCCCTCTGAAAGCATGCCAAATCTGGGAATACTTGTGAGGTATCAAAGGATTGTCTCTTAGGAGAATCTGTTGCCAAGTGAAACATTTAGGACGAAATGGAATGAAGAAAGAGTGAATCTAATTCCAAGCCTTCTAAGATTTGTGATAGTACTAGAAGAGATGAGAAATAATTTCCAAGTGGCCATGAAAGGGACACTTGGGAGCTGGAACACCAAGGTGAACCAAATAGACACCAATTGGAAGGCCCTGGTGAAGGATGCACCACAGAAAGTGAGCAATTTTGGGTTCCACACATGTGGACAAAACAGTATTGAATCTCCTTCTACAGTTTGATGGAGAGGAATGTAATCCCCACCTTGAATTAAGCTTACCCACCATGGGAAAGTGAGGTGAAATCCATGCATAACCATGGCTAGCTGAGTAATTATGAAAAGGGGTGTCCACATACCACTTCTAGTCTATCCACCAAGGACGAGATGGAAGCATAGAGATCTTATGGATCATGCAGTTTGACACAAAGGAAATGATGTCGTTGATGATAACACGATCACGTAGAGCCAATTTGAATTGAACCTTGAGCTTATATTAGGATGCCAAGACTGAGCACAATTTCAGAAGAGGTCTTGGATAGTGTGAATGCCTCACTTGAAAAGGCGGAGCGCAGGAATCCAAAAAACCTCTACAAGACAACGATCCTGGAATTGAAAAGTGTACACTTTTTAAAAAGGATGGTGTCATTAAATAATTTTCTTGTCGATTGATATTACTAAAAAAATTAGAAATTTTGTAATGACAAGAAGTTTCATATTAAGATAATTTGAAAAGGTAAAGACTACCTGCCATTAAAAGATGTTTCCTATTCTTAACATAATCAGCTGATTTGAGGTACTCGTTATAATAAGCAGTCAACGATGTCTTGGCAGAATGAGAAAATAGTGGGATTCACGACACAGAGAAATAACATTGACCTCGACCTATGAATGAATATGACCCCAAATGATTTGTGATTTATTCAAAATATATATACTAAAATGACATGTGAATGGATGTGAAGCCAATATGGGTGTCTACATGAAGCTCATACAAAAGAAAAAACATAATAGAATACATTCAAATAGACTTGAGATCAATGGGAAGGCAAGGAAATGACGTAGTTGAAGGGTAAGTGGTCCTTGAGCCTCCCTTCAAATGGACAATGTTTGAAATTAATGCCTCTTTCTTAAAACCCACATTCTTCAAAACCCTCACAGATGCAACATGTTAAAGAAGGATGAGTGCCTCAATCCTCTTTGTTCCCTTTAACTCTTTCAATCCCATCTTGAGAGATGTTATCATGGCTCAAGTGGTGACACCCATTTTCCACTAACTTATGGACATTGTGTATGCGAGTTCTACATGATAGTTGTGAATGGCATTTCCTTGCTTGAACATGATGTGCTCAATCGTTCTACAAACATGACATGACAAATTCAACCAGTGGAAGGGTCACTCAGTCAATGCTTATAGCTTGTTTGTCAACTCTACAAACGGAACATGGAACGAAAAACAGGAAGGTAAAAATCTATATTGAAGCATATATTAAAATATATTATATCGTTGATACGGCCATGGGCAAGTTTGTCAAAAAGGCAAGCTAATTCTACTAAGGCAAACACTTTTAGCATAACTATTCTCAAAGTTATTTAACTACTCACATTACGATATACTATTGCCGCACTATAATTTAAAGTTCATACTAATATTTTCAATATTATTCTTTTTTGATAAACAAAGAGGGTAGAGAATAATATGTTCAAATGAGTGGAATTACTACCACCATACTAACAAATACTTACGACACTTCTCATTAAATAGAACCCCTCACCTTACATGCTTATTATGGAATATATACTTAGAAAAATTATCTTTAAGATGATGAATATTTATAAAGATCTATTTCAAATGACTTAAAACTCACTCAAAAGTATCGGAAACGACTAAAATATGCGTACATCAATTACATAAAACAAGAAATAGATACAGGGATCGAATTCTTAGGTTTTGTTCACCTAGATTTGGCATGTTTTCAGAGGGGAGATTTTATTTTGGTTATGGAAAGAAATAAATGCTTTTTTTCTTTGCTAATTCTGTAGTTGATCAATCTTTATCGATTTATAATAAATCTACGGTGATCTCCAATGTACTTTTGCAGATTCAAGTCCAAGCAAACAAGGTGGCGCAGGAGGTGGGACCACCTCCAAACTCTGCTACGATCGTTAGGGGGAAGCCCCGTGCAATGTTTCCCGAGTGCCTCCATCTCCCTCTAGGCACTCCTCGCCTTCAACCTGTGGGAGGCCGACACAACAGATCCCAACACCGTGCTTTCAGCGGCACCCGCTGCTCTCCAAGACTGAGTCATTGACATAGTCATTCTCATGTGCGTCGTCGCTGTCAAGGCCTCACCACCACACTCCTCCGGCTCGCCATCAAGACTCGGGCTCGCCATCAGGGCTGGGGCTCGCCACCTTAGCAACATGGGTGGGGTTCTTTGCCACATTTTTCGGCTCACCAATCAGGGTTGGGGCTTTCCTCTTGCCGCCACTTCACACCATGTCGTTTTGGCAACCGCCACCACCCCTACCATCTTCCGGCAAATTCTCGCGCCTCAACCTCGCCATTCCTATGCACGAGGAAGCAGACCTTGAGGAAGAATTTGCTGCTGGTTGGTAGATTCTAGACACTGGCAAATATCTGCCTAATTTGGGGTGGCCGGATGATTAGGATCCATCCGCATCGGCCATGTTTGCGGCTGCTGCTTGATTTTGCCTTTGTTTTTGTCCGGAACAATGTTTTTTGTTTTGTTGTACTTTTCTAGGCTCAGCGTAGTTTGACTTTTGCTGTTATAGACTTGGCCTGGTTTATTCGTGGTTTTCTGGGTGTGCTCTCATATTGCTCGTTTTTTTGTTGAAAGCTATCTTGTATCTTATTGCATTAATATAATATAAGATCTTTTTCATAAAAAATAAATAAATCTTAGGTTTTTAACGGTGCCTGTTTTAGATCTTTAATTGAGGAAATGGAAAGGTAAAATGTTTTTACTTCATATAGCAACTTAAGTATTTGAAGATTAATAATTTCAATAAAACAAAATATATCTTCAAGGTTCCATGGTCTAGCGGTTAGGACATTGGACTCTGAATCCAGTAACCCGAGTTCAATTCTCGGTGGGACCTTAATTTTCCAGAGAAATCATATTTGGCTTTTTCATGGCTTTTTAGACCTTTGCTCACAGAAATCAATTGTTTTTATAGGTAAGAATTTTTTTGTCGCAGACCTGCTGGAAAAATCAAGAAAATTTTCATGGCATACAAAGATCTAAAGGAAAGCAGCATTCAAAGACATCTCAATGTTGGTTGTGAACTATGAGTAAGCCAAAGAAACAGAAAACCAAACCCTAAATATAGAAAACAGCAAACCCAAGAAGCCCTAATACTCGACTCCTTTCCTTGAAAATGGAAGGGCATACCTTTATATTCTAACATTAATGGCTCAAGATCCAACAATACAAATTTGATTAGAAAAAGTTCATTACAGTGATACAATATGAACCGCCATTAAACAGAAACAAACTGCACCACCATCTAAAAAAGCAAAATTCCATTCACTCACACCTTATGCCATTGTATACATTCAACATCAAACGCTCTTATTTTATTCATGGGCACTGAGAAACAAAACAAACAAACATTTATGGAGGAGAGGGGCAGCTGAAGGAAGGAGAAACAGGAATTTTACATGCTCCAACATATTCATCAACAAGGTGAGCAGCACCTGCAGAAACAAAAATTGAACAAAAACAATCTGCACTCAGTGTTTTCACGCCCTCACAACAAACACCATCAGGGCGGCTCTTCATTGTTCCTTCACTAATACAGGGAGACACCATGCCCAGTGCTTCGTTCTCATCCCTACAGAGCGCAACACCAAGCTGAACATTATACATACTCATCAACACAGCAACACCCATTAACATTGCCGTTGCCTTCATCATATTTGCTCCTGATAATCCCACTAGTTAAGAATTAGAATGATCTGTATCTCTCTATTTATAGATTAGACTGCCATGAATAATCAACATGGTCCAGGGTGACTGTCACGTATCCTTAAAATATCGCAGGAGTCCTGACAATTCCCTGTATACTCTTTGTAATTTTTGTTTTTTCATAATATTCCTTGAATGTCATATTTAAATGAATAATTACTTTTGATTGCAGGAGTTCTTAGTAAGTAACCCTTGGATTAAGGGTTATGAGTGCTTTAGGCAATATTAGAATTAATGCCTTCTACATTAGGTGAGTAAGGGTTGAATTAAGGGCTATGAGTGCTATAGGCAATATTAGAGCTAACATTTTTTCTAAATAAATAAAATTTTCAGTTATTTCTCTAAACATATAGTCTATTATAATCCTCTTTTTCTAATATATTTCTCAACTATTTTTTCCCACATTCTTTACATATTCACCTTTCTTGATCTCTTCTCCGATATAACTTCCAAGACTTCAAAACAAATCTCCCCTCCGATAAAACTTCCAAGACTTCAAAACAATACAAAGTATGAAAAATACACAAATATGAATTAAATTTAAGATTCTTGCAACAAAAACACTCATAATATTTGAGGCCTCCTAAATATCATATTCTTAATTGGCTGATAGGCTTTACTAGAGACAACTTTCTTGTGTAACGGACATTTCATGGTCATAGTTGTCCTCATTTTAAAAATTCAAATAAATTTTAATTGTGAGATTACCAGTAATTCCATCCAAAGTAACCGCTGCATGCGAATTTGACATTGCAACCTATGTTTTAAGGTATTAATTTAATAATGACTCAGAAATGTAATTGTTTGAAAACATGACCTAGAAATCTCAGCGATGAGTAACGGATTCAATTGAATGACACCTCGGTTTTTAAGGCGCATCAGGAGTATTTGTCTCGTTCGTCTGTTCGTGTTGTTGTTGGGAATTCTCTCACAATAGTTCAGATCCCAAATCTCTAATATAATCCCTTTGAATCCACTAATCTCTCTAGATTTTTTATAGGCTTGTTTGAGTCTATCGAATTATGAAGATTGCAATAAAAGTTAGAACTTGTTGATCGATGTTGTGTTGATTTTTGCCTTTTGCAACGTCGGACCTAGTGATGTTTATTGCTAGAGCCCAATCTACTTATGTGTGCTGAATAATTTATTAGCTTGCTTGAGTCTATTGGTGTTGAGAATGCTTTTTGTATGGTCAAGATACCCAGTCATTTTTAGCTCAAGATACAACCTATTTCTTGTATTTCATGGTAGATAACTTATGGAAACTTATATGGCTGAAATCATAGATCATTCTTCTAAGCACATAGTTGATATACATATGCCTATACCTTTTGTTGAAGTTGTTTTTGTGACTAGAACAAATGTTTTCTTTATGTTGTCTTTGACTCTTGTTTAGACAACCTTTAATTGAGTTCAATGATATTAGTAATATGAATAAGTATTTAAATATGGGAATTTAGTGATATTTGAAAAACATTATATATTTAACAAATCTTTTTTGGATGCATACATCTAGATAATTTTTTAAAATATATTATGAAACCACATCATTTATGCAAACGTAAATTATATTTACATCTAACTATTAATTTGCATGTCACTATATAAATTATAACACATGAACATTGGTGGGTACTATCTAACAATAAATTAAAAAATTCATAATTGAAGAATATTTCTACAATTTAGATACACTTTTGTGATCTACCTGAAAATAATAATTAAATAAATCATTTTGGATGTTTGGTGTTTAAATTGCTTGCAGTTCAATATATGCAACTTCTAGGTATGATATGCCCTAACTTAAAAAACATTAGTGTTGTAGTAGCACTTTTAACATTTCCTAGAGAAATATTTATTCATACGTATCACAATTAGTCATTGTCCAAAAATTAATGCACTTTACATTTTCCAAGTTATATCTCTCTTGACCATTACATTTTTTTAGTATGGTTCTCACCTCATTATTTGCAATTTCCCTATGACCCATTGAAGTATGAGATCCAAACAATAAATTATTTTGAGATGGAATGTTGGGATGGGATTTAATTGATTTTGCATTTAATTAATAATGAATGTTAAAAGAGTTGTTGAAGTTCATTAAAATATTGATGAAGAATTTTGTTCAGTAAAAACAGACAGTGGGGTAATTGAATTTTTTTTAAGGGTCTTTCACTTTTTCTATAATTTAGATGAGCTTTCTTAGGTTGTCACCTATTATAATTTCCATTGATGACATGTTTACAAAATTATTATAGTTTTTCAATTCAAACATTTGTTTAGGTGGCTTGGATGAACTCAAAAACCTATGGAAGTCAATGTGGTACCATGTAAATCACACCCAATAGAAGACTTTAATTGAGAGGTTGATTTATCAACCACATATTCTACGTGTTATCTTCCAACCCAAATTGTTGAACTTCCATCACCATTTACTTAACCACCCAAACCAAATTGAGGGCTTTGTTCTAAACCATTGAGGAGGCACAACTAGTTTTAAATATCAATAAATATAATTCTAGAGTAGTACTTGATTTAAAGTGAGCACAATTGTTAGTAGAGAAGGAATAATTACCGTTACATGAAGAGCATGTGCTTCTCCCAAAGGATAAAGTACATGTGTTACCTAAGCCAAACGAGTAATAAGTTGTCACACCAAAACAACAACGTGCAACTAAGACGTGAAGTACTAGCCTTAGATACAACATTCCCCAATCCAAACATAGTACCTAAAGTTAAACTTGATTTCACTTTTTGTGACTTCCTATTTCATTCCCTTTTAATATTTTAGTGTGTTTCTAATTAGCATACATAAAAAGGATATGCAACAGGAGGATATTCCGATTTAATTAACTTCCAACATTAATTAACTATTTTTCCCGCATTCTTTACATATTCACCTTTCTTGATCTCTCCTCCAAAAAAACTTCCAAGACTTCAAAACAATACAAAGTATGAAAAATACACGAATATGAATTAAATTTAAGATTCCTGTGACAAAAGCACTCATAAATATTTGAGGCCTCCTCAATATCATATTCTGAATACAATTATGTAATTTTAATTTTATTTTGAATGAAGTGAATTGAATTGGTATGTAAGGTTGGACACTAACTGTTGTCAGCATATATGGAACTAATAAATTAATCTACTCTTCATAAAAATCATAGTAAAATAAAATAAATTAGCGCCCCCCTAAATGTTAGCGCCCTAAGCAACCGCCTAGTTTGCCTAGGCCTTAATCCCTCTCTGAGTAAACCCCACCACAAACACAACCTCTTCTCCTTTTCAAAAAGAAAGTAGAAGTCGGAAGTGGCTATCTATCTTGCAAAAAAACATATTTTCAAATAAATTTTAGACATATTTATTTGGTTATAACTAGCAATCACATTTTGAAGGTGTAATGTAAATGTTGATGGCATAAGTGAGGCATACAAAATTCATTCATAAACGCAAATGAAGGCAAGAATTGGAGTGGGAAGAATGGAAAAAGAAAAGGAACTCGAGAAATTGTGTATGGTGCAATTAAGTGAATTGAAGTTAAGAAAGTAAAGGTTGTCTTGAAGTGGTCGGATTATGAAGATTGCAATAAAATTTAGAACTTTTTGATCGATGCTGTGTTGATTTTTGCCTTTTGCAACATCGAATCTAGTGATGTATATTGCTAAATCTCATTCTACTAATGTGTTCCAAAAAAATTGTAGGCTTGCTCGAGTCTATTGGTGTCGAGAATGCTTCTTGTTTGTTCTTCCTAATAGACTACTAATGAAGACACCCAATCATTTTTAGCTCAAGATACAACTTGTTTCTTGCATTTTATGGTAGACAACTTAGGAAAACTTATATGGGTGAAATCATAGATAAGTATTCTAAATCATTTTGTTAAGCACGTAGTTGATATACCTCTACCTATACCTTTTGTTGAAGTCATTTTTTGTGATTGGAACAGTTTTTTTCTTTCTTGTCTTCAACTCTTGTTTAGAGAACCTCTAATTGAGTTCAATGATATATTAGTAATATGAATATTTATTCAAATATGAGAATTTAGTGATGTTTGAAAAACACTATATATTTAACAAATCTTTTTTACATCTAGATAAACTTTGAGAAATATACTATGAAACTACATAATTTATGCAAAGGTGAATTGTATTTACATCCAACTATTAATTTGCATGTCACTATATAAATTATACCACACATGAACATTAGTGGGTGTTATCCAACAATAAGCTAAACAATCATAATTGAAGAATACTTATACAGTTTAGATAGACACTTGCGATCGACTTGAAAATAATAATTAAAAAATCTATTAGGATGTTTGTTGTTTAAAACGCTTGCAGTTCAATATATGCAACTTGTAGGTATGATGCCCGAACTTTAAAAACATTAGTGTTTTAGTAGCAATTTTAACACTTTCTAGAGAAATATTCATTCATACGTGTCATAATTAGTCATTGTCTAATAATTAATGCACTTTACATTTTTTAAGTTGTCTTTCTTGACCATTACAATTTTCTGACTATGTTTCTCACCTCCATTATTTGCAACTTCCCTATGACCCGTTGAAGTATGATATCCAAATAATGAATATTTTTGAGAAGGAATGTTCGGATGGAATTCAATTGATTATACATTTAATTGATAATCAATTGTAAAACAGTTGTTGAAGTTCATGAAACTATTGATGAAGAAGTTTGTTTAGTAGAGACAAAGAGTTAGGTTATTGAAAATTTTGAAGGCTCTTTCATTATTTTTAATTTAGATAAGATTTTTTAGGCTATAACCTAATGTACTTTCCATTGATGATATGTTCACAAAATAATTTTAGCTGATCAATTCAAATATTTGTTTATGTGGCTTAAATGAACTTGAAAACCTATGGAAGTCTATGTGTTACTATATAAACCATACCTAATAGATTGACTTTAACCGAGAGGTTGATTTATCAACCACATATTCTACATGGTATTTACCAACCCAAATTGTTGAACTTCTATCACCTTTTATTGAACCACCCAAACCAAATTGAGGCCTTTTTCCTAAACTATTGAAGAGGCACAACTAGTTTTAAATATCCATAAATATAAATCTAGGGTAGTGCATGATTTAAATTGAGCACAACTATTAGTAGAGAAGGAATAACTACTATTACATGAAGAGTATGTGCTTCTCCCAAAGGATAAAGTATAGGTGTTACCTATGCCAAATGAGTAATAATTTTTCACACCAAAACAACAATATGCAACTAAGACATGTGAATTACTAGCCTCAGATAGAACATTCCCTGATCCAAACATAGTAGCTAAAGTTAAACTTGATTTCACTTTTTGCGAGTTCTTATTTCATTCCCTTTTAATATTATAGTGTGTTTCTAATTAACACACATAAAAAGGATATGAAACAAGAAGATATTTCGATTTAATAACTTCCAACATTAATTTCCCGAATCAGAATAACGCTTTACAAAGTGACTATTTACCTAGAAACTATCAAAACACAAAGGAGAAACTACACTCAACTAATTTTGTGTGAATATGAAGAATTTTGAGTGATTTGAGTGTGTAAATAGGTTTGATCTAGGACTGAAATTGCCTTGTTATAGAAACTAGAACCTGAAACTACACTTGGTTAAAACCATATAACTAGGTCCAAAGCATCTATACAGTCCTAAACCTTATGTACGGTCTTCGACATGCTTGGAGTCTTGGTTTGCAATTTCATGAGTGCTTCACCTGCTTAGAAATGAGTGTCGATTTTCACCATTTTTCTTCTCTCACTTTCAGAATGGCTCTGTAAACTTTGTTCAAACCTTTGAACCCTTGTAGTGCAAGGAGTTCATGTAAAAGAAATTGATGCGAGTTGTGGGCACCCCTATGCACCGCCAATGTCACCACTACTATGAAGATGTCTCAAACCACACATCATTCTCCTAGCATGTGATAACTATTGTAGAGAAATTAGAACCTGAAAATTGTGTTTTGACAATGCTTCAACTTGAGTTTCACACTTGCTCAAATACTTGGTAAGGGTTATTTTGTTTGCTTGTGGAGAGAAGATGGAGGTTACTGGACCTGGTAGGAGACTCCATACATGTATAGTGTGTTGTCATAATGGATTTGTATCAGCTACTTTGTTGTTTAGGGAGAAGTAGGTGCCTTTAGTGCTTGTTTTAACATGAGGAGAAAATAAAGTGCCCGAATCTTGAATGAGGTATGATTGACTTACTTATATAGGATTTTGATGGTTATTATGTCTTGAAAGGGTGACCAAGGGGGAATATTATTCCATATGAACATAATGGAATGGAAAATTTTAGTGCATAATGTGTCGGTCCAAAACCACGTATAGGAGGGTCATGATATAGATCTACATCCCAACTGAAATAAAAAAATTTGGACCGAAGGGAGAAAAGACAATTTGATTTTATGGGTGGAAGGATAGATGTTTCTAGATGTGGTTTATGTTATTAAACCTCATATACTGAAGACATGAAAGTGTGCAAAGATAAGAAAATAATTGTAAAACTATCAGGGTGCGCTAAGAAAGAGTGAGGAGAGTGTATTTGTACATGCAAGTGAGAAATGTCAAGATCAATAGTGTCAAAGAATAGATTTCCAATTTAAGATCAACAGTTTCTACATTTCTAAAGGATAGATTTCCAAATTTGGATGTCTACATTTCCCCCCCTTGAAGTATGAAATGAAAATTGCATGCTTAAAGGAAAATATACCGAAGTGTGTAGACACACTTTGTCTTTGCTCAAATAACTTTGTTTTGCAGTATCTTGTTGTGTTGTTGTTGGTGCACTCCAAAATTAAACTTGCAACACAAAGTGTAGTTGATTCCCAACACAGGAAACTAAACTTTAACTCAAAATGTAATGAAAGTATTGTAAATAAATGTGCAACAAAGAAATTCCAAAAGAGATGTAAAACATGAAAGGAATACACTTGTTTGTCTTGCGAAGGGAATGTGCTCGCATTCTTGTGCTTTGGAGATTCTAAAATTTATTGAACTCTAATGAATAATTAGGGGTGATCAGTCCATAATTTTGTTAAGGAGAGGTCAATGTGCTAGGTGTACCAACACAACACACAAATATCGAAGAGAAGAATGAAAAATATAAGCTAAAGCACCCCTGCCAAGGAGGAACACTACGCATCAAAGATATTCAATAACTCTAATATCTTCCCCTTAATTGTAAAGAGGATAGGAAATCATGCCCGTGAAGAAACTTAACTACTTTGTTGCCTTCCATAACCCCGAGAAACATACTGCTATTGACGGATATCACTCCAATTTTATAACTTGAAATAATGTTGTCGCCCTCAAATTTTCCCCTCTTTTGAAGCCAGGTTTCGAAAGTTTTGAGTCGGTACTATTATCCCTAATTTGCTCCACAGGTAAAATACGGTTAGCCACAACCCCACACTGAAGAAACTAGATAAATCACGTTCAAATCCTATGATCAGGCAACATAGGGAGTCTATAATGGAGTGGCAGGGCCTGCGAAAGATCAACCGACCCCGTGTAAGAAGAAATTTGAAAAGCGGCTCCATCGAACAAACCCATGCTTCAAATCCAGCAAACAAGTTATAGGAAGACTCTAAAATGGAATAGCAAGTTCGGGGAAGGAGAAAATAGTGTTAAAGAACCAGAGGCTCGAAGGAGAAGAAGCAAAAAAGGCTCGAAGTCATCGGGCTCTGAAATGATTCAGGACGAGCCCTAAAAAGTGGCCAAGTATAGAGATTCAACAGACACTGCCAAGTGTCCAAATGGCACTCCTTTAAAGGCTAAATCCCAAGCCAGAGATCCAAACAAGTGCTAGGCCTCCACGCATCTAAAACCCCAAAGGTTGCATAAGCTGTTGAAAATTATTTGACTCAGTGGATGTTATCAAGTGTCGACTCTGCACAATTTCAAGACAGGAGCCTAAGGCAGGGACTCAAACTTACGCAATCCTTCCACGTGTCCCCAGGTCCGAAAAAGAAGATAGGGTCAAGGTTGAATATTCAAACCAAAGACGGGCTAGCGGAGGAAGCTAAGTGTCAGCACAATGTTGTTTTGAGAGTGAAATATGGGGAAGGTTTCCAGACAAGCGCCAAGCCTTCATGTGTCTGGGGTCAAATCTTTGGCCTGCCAAGCAAAGAGACTCAGGAAAAATACAAAGGGACCCAAGGAGCTCGCAGAAACCACCACGTGTCATCCTGGTGCTATTTCAAGAATGTGAGGAAGAAGTCAAATCTTCAAGGTGCGCGAGCCTGCCATGTAGACCTAGTACAGACAGACTCTTTCAAATATTGTGCACCCGCAACCCTAATATTCAGATGGGCATATCTTTCGATCCAATGCTTAAAATTCGACAAATTTGGTACCGTTGGAAAGATCTCAACCTCCTCCACACTTTAGAAACCTAAAATATTATGTTTGGCAGGTTTTGATGGGTGAAAATATTAAAAACGTCTTCTACTCTATTAGTATGGGATCTGACTACTTCCAATACTGGTATGATTATGGATTTTCATTGGCCATCTTCTCTAACACAAAAAACAAGCATGGGGAACCATATCTGACAGATTATGGGTGAATTTGTAGGAGCACTGATGGTTAGTGTTTGGATTTCCAATTTGATTTCTCACCTCCTTTTCTTCTTCTCTCGGGGATTGATCTATAAAAGATGAGCTTGGCTCATTGTAAAGCGTTGGACCCTGAGACTCTGAAAATATATAGATTCGAAGTAATCAATACAAAAAAATTTCCCTTTCTTTCTCTATTTTTCTTCTTTCTGTGTCTGAAACTTAAGAATCATCCATCTTTTATAATAGGAAACTTTGTGTTCTTGTTTATATGATTTCTGGAACTTTGCGTCTATGGAATTATACTGGTTATGAAATTAAATGATTCTATCCTGCAACTCCCTAGTTCAATACATGTAGGGTTATACTTTACCATCTATATTACTTGAAATTATTATTGTGATTCTTCCTTCTTCATCCCCTTTATTCTTCCATCCTTTCGTATTGATGATTTTTGGGCATAAAATATTTCAAAGTATCAAGACTCCACGCTTTGAAAGTTGTATGTTTGTATATAAGTTTTGTTGCTTGCTTTCAATAAGGGAACCTCTCCCATTAAAGAGGAAGGACTTGTTGTCCTTTGACTGTGGTTTCATTCCAAGTGCAAATTTGAAACCCAACAAACAAAAATTAGAAAAGAGAAATAAGTACCCCCATACTCTTCCCATGTGCTATAAAACTAATTAGAAACTGAACAAAATTGATTACATGCCAAAAATATGAGTAAGAAAAGGATATTCATGCCCCCAATGTGTCCAAAATCAGAAGTAAAATTGAGTACCATGGAGAAGGAGAGAACGAATTACTTCATGCCTCCTGAAACTATGCTGAAATGAGTCAATATGAAAAAAAAACCATATAATAATGTTTTTAAAATGATGATAAATCTGAAAATGCATAAAAATCTAGAGAAATATCCCCTAGGAAAAACTGTAGGATAGGGTCATGAATGTTCATACGGTCCTGACCAGACTATATGTTCTTGACCATGCATGGTTTTCCCAATTTTCCATGCTAGAATCCAATTTTGAGTAACTTTTGCATGTCTTATCATATGTCTGTGCTCAAAAACATGGTTGTACATGTTGGAAATGTAGAATAAACCCTGAATTATTTCCCCCACTTTTGAGGTATGCACATTAAATAATTTGAGTGCGTAGCTCAAAAGGAAATATGTATACCCCTGTTGGAGGTGTTGATAACCTATAGATAACCTTTGCAAAGCTGGTGTGGTGGCCAACAAGAAGAAATTTCACCTATAAATGGGGATGCACATGGTAGAAACCATGGTGCAAAACAACAAAACAACAAGAAGAAGCATGATGACATGAATAATGTCAATGCAACAAAATATTAATAACAACAATAGAAAATAATGTGTTAGTAGAAAAACAAGTGCATATAATGTAGAAACAAGTGTAAAACATGTCAAACAATGTCACACAAAAGGTAAAAAATCCTACAAACATGGGACACCCATGGTTTTGCAAGACAATCAAGGCTTGTGAGCTTACAAACAAGAGATACCCAACCACACACAAGGCATGATTCCGTAAGCATGGAACACACACAATGTTGCAAGACAATCAAGGCCCTTAGGCCGCAATCAGAGTTTAAAGAAATCATACTCACACACAACTAGCAATCATGGTTGAAAAACAATCAAAGCAAGATGTCATAAAGAGTATATGATATAGGATATTAGAAAGAGATAACAATAATTTTAAGCATTGCACATGACGTGTGTGTTAGTCATGTTATTATGAAAGATAAAAAATACAATATATATATATATATATATATATATATATATATATATATATATATATATATATATATATATATATCATATACTCAAGCTAATGATGAAGGAAAGGAACTATAATGGAAATATAACACCTAGATGTAATATGTAAAAGGAATATGCCTTCAAAGTTTAGCAATATGGGAAAAGGGAAGGCCAACACCTATCATCATGTACAACTCTTTGTATTTCATGTATCATGCTCAATATATTATATGAACGCATGTGTGTAAAGAAGAAATTATATATATCAAAATAAAGGAGTAAACAACATTTATAATGTAAATTTCAAACAATTCATGATATTAAAAAAAGTCTGAATTTTATATTTTATCAAAAAGGTGAATATTTTGTGAATTAGGCCATCCATGAGGGCATAGATGAAAACCTATTCTCCGAAGAGAAGGAAGGGTGATATAATGATTCCCTCATGGAGAGGAATAGACAAAAATGTTGCAACTAAAAGATGGGAAGAAATATTTTCCCCTTGTGTGTGTGTGTGTGTGTGGGAGTGTGCATGCATGTATGTATGCAAGGTGAGGTTCGGGTGTATGATCACTCCCTCAATAGTCAAGTTGAACCTATAAAAAAAAATTCATTAGGAAACAAATTGGGGATAGTACGATAAATAACTGAAGAGAAACTTACGAGGAGGAAAAGTAACTGCTAAATAAGATGAAGGATCAAGCCTCAAATG
This sequence comes from Taxus chinensis, assembly GCA_019776745.2. Classification (NCBI taxonomy): domain Eukaryota; kingdom Viridiplantae; phylum Streptophyta; class Pinopsida; order Cupressales; family Taxaceae; genus Taxus; species Taxus chinensis. Next base: position 3,630,468 of record CM034149.1, read on the forward strand.
TGTCATATAATGTGATTCAAATATAAGTGGAACTATGGTGGTGATATGTGTCAAAAAAGGCTTACGAGGAGAACTAGAAATAGAAGAACACTAAGTAGAATGCAATGTATCATATATGTGGTGTGGAATAGAAGAATGAGAATTCCTAAAAATCAATGAGAAACGGTAGTGTGAGTTGTGAATCTAGAAGATTTGTGTAAGATATGATGAGGCTGCAAGCTACTAAAGATGACATGAACAGAATAAGGCCTAGGGGGAGACTTAGATTCCCTAAAACAATGTGAAAAAACATGTGCAACTAAAGGCATATCAAGATAAGTATAATGATGTGAATTTATGTGTGCAATCAAGGTCCTATGATGAGACCTAAGAGCACTAGTGCTATGTGAGATAGTGTGTAAAGAAGTAGGCATATTTGTAGACACACAAGGAAGTGGGATGGAAAATGCATAAGAGTGGGGCACATGAGGAGATAAATCCTTAAAAGGAACACCATAGATAGTGACAACCTATTGATGACTAATAAACATGATGCACTGATGAAAAATGGATGGGACAGACCTAAGAGAACATAGCCAAGGGAGACCTAAATGTAATACCCCATTAGTGATATATTTTTAGCAATTAATATATAAGTATGTGTAATGGTGGATCCAATATTGATTGGTATTGTAATGCGTTGAAAATGTGGATCAGAAGTAGGCTTAGGACTCTTAAAAGAAATGCCAAGAGACCGAAGCAATGGCCATGCGCAAACACTATTTATACGATGTAGGGTAACCAAAACACCCTGAGTAGGAGTCTGATTAATAAAGACTATAATAGACAATGTATTAGAGATAAGTGTGTCATTTAAATCAGAATCATTGAAAGAAATGACCAACGTACTAGGGGATGTGTGATAAATAGTACCAAGCATACCATCCAATGGGTGATTTTAAGAAGGCGATGGTGGCACCACATAATGTGTCTTATGAAATTCTGAGGCAGATGGATCATTAACATGCTTAGGAAGAGGGTAGTTGAAGAATTTTAACTTAGAATTGTTATTTATAGACTTGGAATATTAAGTGAGTTCATCCCATTTAATTGTATTAGAGTTAATAAGATCATAAATGATGTATCACAACTTAAAACAATGATCTATAGAGTGACCAATGCATCTATGATAATCACAATATGCATTAGCATTAAAGATCTTACTTTGGGGATTCATTAAAGACACTAGAAAATGCACCTTGTGCATAAGCCCCCTTATTTGAAAAAATAAAAAACATCATAAAATACAAACAGACCCAAAAAATCATAAAATCCCACAAAATGGAGCTAAAACACACCTCACCACTCATTTACTAACCTCCACCCACACAAATTTAATTATATTCCATCACACCTACCCATGTGCATGCCCAATTCACATTGCACCCATGTGTATCCCACTCCTCTATGCACTCCAAATATATAAAATCACCCTCACCCCCCCATTCCAACCCCTAACTGGCTCTTAGTGCATAAATATTATAATTGAGTTTCTTACTCTCTTGCTCGCATATCTTGGTTTTGTAGGTTTTGAAGATGGAAAGGAGAAACACAAAGGAACAATACAACCAACTACAACACTATTTTAGTGAAATCTCAACACAGGTGGGAATCATAAATATGATTAGCTTGTGATCTCTGTGCGATTCTCAGCAAAGCACAACTGTAATTTTCTTGCGATCTGAGTCAGGTATAATTGTCATTTCATTTATTATTTTTCATTTTACATCAATAAAATGTATTTTATCTCCTTAAAAGGGTTAGGGATATGAATGAGGCATGTCCCCTAACCACAAAAAAAATTAACATTTTTCAAGTGTGCTTGTGTGCAATATTCAGATCTGAAAGATTTTTTACCCACTTTATTCAATGAAATAAACCACAATCGTCCCTCTCTTCACAATGGCAACACAATCCCATTCTATTTTTAGCCATTGATTTGGGGTTTTCATATTAACTAATCCATCTTGTAGGTAATCTAAATCTTGGCATACACTCATATCAACCTCAAACAGTGGAGGGAGAGACACAAGATTTCATTCAAGTGGTTGCTTTAAAATTATGCACGAAGCACAAGGTAATAGTGTAAATTTCCATCTTATATGTTGTAATTGGATCCTAGTAAGTTGAGAAACAACATTGAAAGTGTCTTGAGAAGTAATCTCGAGCTCATGAGTTTTTCTTTTGAAAGTAGGTTTTCTTTGGAACTTGGCATTGGAAGAATTAGATGTGTTAGTAATATACTTGATTTTATTCATATGTAATAGCTTAGCTTCATGCTCTTTCAATGTATGAAATATATGGTCAGAAAATTGAAACTTTTCAAATATGAATGATTCTTGCAATATATGAAGCAAAATTTTAACAAAAAGGTTTTGTAACTAATTGTTAGCTAATATATTACTTATTTTAGCAAACATTATGTGATAATGCAAGACATAGTCACTAATATTTTCTTTAGATCCTTGTTTAATTTTGGACATTTTTGCATAAGATACCTTATCCCCGATGTTGATTGAAATTGTGTCAGTAATTGATTTTCCAATGTTGTAAAATAATGCACAAAATATGTGGGGAGATTATATAGCCATTGCAACACAAATTCCTTAAGGATCCTAGGGAATAGCTTGGTAAGAAATATATCATTAGATTTATAATGATAATAAGCAATATGAAAATGTTGAAGATGATCTTTTGGACACCCTTTCCATCATAGATATACAACTTAGGTATAACGAAACCAATAGGAAAAGGGTATGAGACAACATCAAGTGAAAGAAGGTTATGCAATAATTGAGAAGAGTCCATAACATTATAAGTATGAGATACACCTTATTGCAATTGTAAAATCTGTGTTTAGAGATAATGAACAAGGGACTCAAAATATTGTGTGCTAGATGAATATGCATGCGAGCCATTATGGTGATAGATAGGAGATGTAGTAGCAATAGTGGATCTATCAGAATAAACATAAAAACATTTTACATAGGGATGTTGGGTGCTCCTAATGAAGTATGAAAAACAGATTTGGGTACAATATATGTTTTGATAGAGGAATGCTTGAGTTGATCTCTGACAACATAGAGGAGAAGATCAATGTGATCAGGATGTTCATGTAAGAAATGTTGCAAATGTTGTTCATCGTCCCCAGATAGGTATTGTGTGTGATTTTCAAAATTAGTATTAGAACCATGACATTAGATAATATCAGTGTGAAGAGTAAGGATTGAATTAGAGAATAGATCAACAAAATAATATTGTGGCTCATAAACATCATCCTCATATCCAAATTGGGAAACCATAGAAAAATCATCAAAATCGTCATATAAGTTTGAGATATAACTACATTTAGATTACTTAGTGGATACATATATAAAAGGAATGACATGATAAGCCAATAATGCCAACAAATCAGATTTAAATAGCATATGAAATCCTAAGGACACTAGGGTTAGAGCTACGATGTTTGATTAGAGGTCTGGTTCACTAAATGATTTCACTATTTTTTGAATTCCTATTTCATTTCCTTTTAATATTTTAGTGTGTTTCTAATTAACATACATATAAAGGATGAAATAATGCAATAGGAGGATATTTTGATTTAAATTACTTCCAACATTAATTGCTCAAATTAGAATAACACTTTACAGAGTGACTATTGACCTAACAACTTTCAAAACAGAAAGGATAAATTACACTTAGTTGATTTTGTGTGAATCTGAAGGATTCTGAGTGATTTGAGTGTGGAAATAGGATAATTTGGGATGGAAATTGCTTCATTATAGAAACTAGAACCTAAAATTGCACCTAGTCAAAACCATACAACTAGGTCCAAAGTGTCTGTATGATCCAAAGCCTTTTCTATAGTCTTGGACCTACTTGGAATCTAGGTCTGCAATTTCTTGAGTGATTTTCTTTCCTATAACTGATTGTTTTTGTGTGTCCATATTCTTCTCTCACCTTCAGAATGGCTTTGTAAACACTATTCGAACCCCATAACCCTTGTATTGTAAGAACGATTTCCTGTAAATAAAATTAGGTGGGTTGTGGGCACCCTTATGCGCTGCTGACATCACCACTATTTTTAAGAGGGCTTAAACCACACATCGTTCTCCTATCATGTGATATCTACCATAGTGCAATCAAAACTTGACAATCGTGCTTTAACAATGTTACAACTTGAGTTTCACACTTGATTAAATACGTGGGAAGGGTTACTTTTCTTGATTTTAGAGAGAAGATGGAGAATCCTAGACCTAGTAAAAGACTTAAGACCTATAAAGGGTTTTTCCCTAATGGATTTACATAAGTTACTTCATTTTTTAGGGATCACTAAGTATCTTTAGTGCTTGTATTGACATGAGGAGAACATAAAGTGCCATGACCTTGAATGAGGTATGATTGACTTGCTTATGTAGGCTTGTGATGATTATTATGTCATGAAAAGCTGACCAAGAGGGAATATTATCCCATATGAATATGATGGAATTGAAATTTTTAGTGCACAATGTGTCAGTTCAAAACCATATGGTAGGGTTAGGATATAGATTTGCATCCTAACCGAAATCAACATTTTTGGATAGGAGGGAGAAAGACAATTTTGATGTTATGGGTCATAGGATATATGTTTCTAGATGTGTTTTATGATGTTAAACCTAAAAAATTGATGTCATGGAGGTGTGAAAAGATAAACAATTAACAAAGAGCTTTCAGAGTGTGCTAAGCAAGAGTGAGGAGAGTGTATTTGTACATGCAAGTGTGAAATCTCAAGATCAGTAGTATCAAATCAAAGGATAGATTTCCAAATTTGAGTGTCTAAAAAACCAAATGAAGTGTCATTTTTGTATTAGTTAAACCAAATGAATTTTTAATGCAAGAATAAAAAAAGGAGAGTTTATAGTACCTTCTTGAGAAATAGTTTTGGTCAAATGGGTAAATGATACAGTCCAGTTGAAGCATATGCACGAAGCTTTGCAAATACAAATGGTCCTAATGAGTGATGAGAGGATGTAATCATAGACACTTGAATTTGGGAATTAATCACTTGATAATTTCAATATTGGCTTAATCCCTAAATCACAACTTATGCACCCATTATGAGCCTAATCACTATATCCATAGTCTTATTGCAATACTTTCTCTCCTTATCGCATTTCTCAATCACCTATAAAAAATATCACATTAGTATAAAGTAATATATCAATTTCAATTAACATGCACATAGCTTAACAACACTTCACATCCCTCTTCGACCAAATCACCAAATAGTTTCATATGAAACTGGTGGTTTTGTCCCTTAGAAAGATAACTAGCACGTCAAAAGTGTGTATAACCAAGTAATATAAAGTGCTCGGTACTAAATGAAACACTAGCACCTGTGAGAGACGAATGTGGATGCCCCCAACAACTAGTATAGGAAGGGTAGAAGTTGAGCATCTGTGTCGCATGCAAAAGATTTAAAAATGTAATCACAACTAGACAAAGGCATGAATGCGCATGTGTCTATGGTATAGATAAATGGCATATAATATATCTAGCTAGCATGTGTAATAAAGTGACCATGAACAAGAAAATTCAAACACAAGTAAAAACAACCATAATATGCAATATGTTGTTGATGGATGAAATGGAATGCAAAATGGAATGATAGGAGCCGTATGCCCCCTGGGTGAATGAAAATTTATGCAATGAATTTAATTTAGTTTTCCCCCTCAAGAGTATAGAATGAACTGTACATGAGAGTGTGTGATCAAGAAATGGTCGAAGTGTGTGTTGTGCCTAATGAGTTGTGATGAACGCGTATTTGTAGTGACGATATGCGACCTATAAATGATGTGTGCGTGACCATTATAGTTGAAGTGTATATCACGACAAGATGAGCGAAGTATTAATGATTTAGCCTAAATTGTATATCACTACTGGATGAATAAATGGAGTGGTGATGTAGCCTGAAGCATATACCACTATAAGATAAAGGAATAGGTGACCATTTAGCCTATAACGTATGTCACTAACCTATGAATGTTGGATGATAAAAGGTCGAATGATGAACGTGTGTGTATGATAAAGTCCATTTGATTTGTAAACCCTCAGCAGTTGAGTATGGACTAAGGAACTAGAATGCATCATAGGGAAGTGAGTGCAGTGTTCAGAAGATGATGTAGTATGTGTGATGATAATAAAGGACCATATGATGTGGAAAATGTTTAATATGCAATGTATATTATGTAATGCAAGATGTGTAGATAGTCGAATAATGTGAGAGTGCGCAAAATGTAATATGTAGGATGAGTAGTATATGATGCTAGACTTGTAAACAATAGGAGTGTGACACATATGTGATGAATACAAGTATGATGTGTAGAATGCATATGATGTGTAGATGCACAAATGCCGAAAAGATATAGATTAAATGTAGAGTGTATGATGTAATATGTAATACATATGACACAAGATGTATGAAGAGTCACAATGTGTAGTATTTTTAATGTAGTGTATGGGGTTTATGTTAGTATGATCTCAACAGTCAAGTGTGAACTGAAGCACAAGAATGTGTCATCGGGTAATGATGACGCTAGAGCGTGTGATGCTTATTCCTTATGCGAGGGGATTGATGTATGATAATGGAAAGATGAGAGAATTATCGATGTTAATATAAGGAAGGGGATGTGTTAGATGTTATGCCCCCCAAGCATGTACATGGTGGAAATATAGTCAAGAGATACTAAGTGGATCAATGTAAGGAGTAGTTGCTTTAACAAAATTTATGGGACGTGATATCGGAGTGTGACCATCAAATGGTTCCTCATCATAGTAAGCGTCATCCAAGTCCCAATCATTAACATATGTAGGGTCTATAACATATGTTGGAATTACAAGTTTAACCATATGAGGTTATTGCTTCATATGACTTTGTGATGTGGAAAATACCTTTAATGGAGGAGGAGGGAGCTTGTTCTTAATAGGAGGTTTATTAGTTTGACTTGGCACTACAATAGACGAATTATTAAGAGGACGTGATTTAGAGAAAACCTTGATAAGTGATAGCTTGTTTTGATTTGGTAATGTTGTAGATGATTAAGTAGGAGGAGGTGGTGAACTAGTGTGGAGAGGTTGCTTATGTTGACTTGGTGATGTCGTAGTTGGTTGCTTAGGTGGATCTTGACTAACCAAAGAAGGCACAAAGGGAACAAATTTAGGAGCCCATGTGGATGTAGTATGTGTTGTAGACACCTAAAATATGCTTACACTTAGCATTTCCTATCATTCAACCAATTGAAGACACTTTGTTAATCAACCCTCCTTCGCTCCACTCTCGGATGCCCATTTACGACACCTTCTCAGTCGTATTCCTCCTATAATCAGCTTATTTGGCTAATATCTCTCTTATTAGCTAAGCATTCCTCCTTTCGACCATTCAGAACCTCCCTAGTTCTCTCTAGACCACTTCTATTGGCTTCGTAGGCTATCTATCAGTCACAATTGGTTATCTAGACCCCTCCCAACTCTCAATGAGTCTCTAATCACTTGTTAATCAAGTTTAACTAGCCTAAACCAAGATTAACTAAGCCTAAAGCATGTTTATCTTAATCTAATCTAAAAGCTTTAGTCCCACATGCACCCAAATTCCAAACTCTTCTATTTGGAAAGCTATAAATAGAAGGGTCACCCCTCCCTCTCAAACTTATAACTTCACTCACAAGTCATTCTCTCTCACATTTGGAGATATTGACATTAGACCTCATTTGCATTAGCTAAGATAATAAGGCATTTGATCTTGGTTATCCTCCATTGAAAGAGCTTCATATTTCACCCATGATAGGTTAGTAATGAAATGGATAAACTTGGCCATGTAGCCATTTAGTGAGATTCATTCACCCTCATGGAGTAAACAACAAAATTGATTGCTTAGATCCTTATTAGGCTCATTTTATTAAGCTTTCAAGAATAGAGTTTAGTTATATTTGCTAGATTTCTTGTTTATTTCAAGTTTGAATACATGCAAAGTAGGTTTCCTTGCTCATTTATTATCTAATGGTCCATTTAGGGGCTTTGCACAAAGCTTTGGGGTCTTACCCCATTTCAATAGCTTTTGCAAAACCTTTCATTGAACACATGTGTAGATGGGTGTGCAATAGAGTGTTGTGAAAGTGACATGCACTTTTAGCAAGTCCCTAAAGCTAAAGATGTTGACTTCTAGGGTGTATAGACTAATTAGCATCTCATTAGGATTAATTAGGTGTCCCAAATAGGCTTAGGAAGCTTATAATGGGAGAACTATGGAGGGGACCTTGGATAGATTTTGGAAGCCGTTGGAAGCCGGAGTTAGCTAATGATTAGGAAGATCCATTAGATCAACTGCAAGACTAAGAAAGCTTAATCAAGAATGTAATGTGTCAATTAAGGGGTTTTGAAGCTCAAATATGAGAGGCTCTAGTAATGACATGAAGTGTCGTTCAATTATATGACCGGAAGCAGACATATATTGAAGTGCAGATGGAGAAGGAAAACAATCATGAGCTTTGATAAAGACTATGGGTGTCTATAAGTTGTTGGTTTATCACATTGATGAGAGTTGTAACTACATATAATTTCAGAGGTAATCCTTCAACATTTGTAAGTGAGAAGGAAATACATGTTGAATTTGAATGAGACCGTCTTTAAGAAGGTTCATAGATTTGTAAGGAGTATGCCATGTGGGACTAAAGACATTGCATCTCAGCAATCGAATAGCGTGACTTCATTGCAATCGTGAGCAGTCCATCACTAGGATGATGAATGGTGTCTAGGGATTATAGGAGATCTACCTAATAATTAGGAATGCATCTATATAGTCTTTAAGTCAGGACACATGTCATCTCATAAGACAATTTGAGGAGCCATTATAAAAGATCTATGGATGATCCTGGAAGGAGAAAACTTGCATATGTCTGATGTTTCTATCCAAAACCATGCCCTCCATCTCATTACCCAATCTGATAATTTTGTCTTATCAGTTCATCTGAAATTTCATTTACTATGTACAAGTGAAATTTGTATTTGTATCCATCTAAAATATGGATGCACCTATAAATTACTTTGAATTTTAAATGAAATTAAATAAATAAAATAGGATGGTTGTGATACTAACTTGTCAAATGACTTAACTTGATGTGATCCATCATTAAATAGAATGAAAAGCGGATGGAATAAAGTATGGTAAAACACCTCAAAGGAAAGTGCAACGAGATCAATTGATATGGAAGCTAGACTGAAATCCTTGAATTTGTAGCATTAGGGAACCTATGGGTGCCCTCCTATGTCCCCATCAACTCCTCTTGCACCTTGAATCTAGGAGGCTTGCTAGATCTTCAACAACTCTAATGTGATTATTTAATAGATCTAGTGTGAAGTGTCACACTAGCTTTGTTGATAATATTTTCATAACCTAGTGATGGTTGAATCACCTGGCAAGATGGTCCCCATAAAAAAACCTGTAAAGCCCTAAAAAGTAAAGATGACATAGGTCGTAAGGTCTCAGATATAGATCCTAAAGAAGAGCCATAATGCTAAAATGACAAGTAAGCATCGCAATAGGTTCTAGGTTTGAAACCCGGTGTAATTTTAAGTGTGTGCGCTGTATTGATTAAGTACCTAGGTTGCTCTTGAACCCTTCAATAAGTGTTGTGAAGAAGTAATGAACTAGCAATGAACTATGTCTAGAATATATGTAATATGTAAAAGTAAATTGTATATGATGAACTTCAACTCCTGATGCTTTGTCACTATATGTCAGATGGTGTCCAACCTTCTTCCCATGTGAACAAAATTATATGGATGCATAATGAAGTGGTTTATGAGATATCTATGTAGCATCAAATGAGGATGACAATTTCCTACAAGTTAGGTCCCTCAATATGAGATGACAAAGATTAAAAAGTTAAATGGAGAAAATGTATCTAATGTTGGGCACTTAACTTTTTCTCGGTAGCCAAAGGGGTTCACACTACTCCTCCACAAGACACAATTATTTCATATGTGGATAGACATGATGACCAAAAGGTGGCGGGATGGTTTACAAAGGGTCAGGTTATTTCCACTACCATCTCAGGCTCTCCATTCAACCGATAAATGACGGAAACTTTTTAATATTCTAACTTTGCATGGGTGTGGTTTAGGTTGGGAATGAAAAAAAAATTGTTTGATTTTGAGAGGTGATAAATTTGGGACAGATATATAGAAGGTTTGATTAGTAATATTCTTCCACTAGCGAATTCAACCATATGGACTAGTTGGATAAGGAAACTGTGACTAAATTAATACCTAACAGTGTCACATCTACTACGTCTACATTTGATCATCACAAGGAACCCACTATGAAGCATTTGATCTCACCTAAAAAGTACGGATTCTGCAACATATTTTAACAAGAAATCCAGGTAACCGAGTGAAGGTTATTTTTTTAGTTGCTACTTTTGTAGTGTACTTTGACACTATAGGAGTCAAGTGAGTCGTGTGTTTCTCGTAGATCGAAACTCTTATCCAAAGGTTTTGATGTGCCTAAGATTGCACAACAAAGGGTAGAAATGACATTTTAGGGTGCATATAAATGCAACGACCAATGCATGTACTACCACATGCAGCAACTTATGAGATGTTGGTCGATCAAATTGCGATGGAAATGCAGTTTGAAAGAAAGAGAGAATCATAACCGTCAGGTTATTTGACATTGATGTAGGGAAAACAAATATGCCATAGTGTCTTGACCGCACCACTCCCCACCCCCATCAACAGATAGTGAGCTATAGTAATCGATCGCATTTGCATCCACTATAACAATGCAACGTAACAAAACATCCTTCAACGTAATTAGTGTACATAATAAACATATGAAGACAACTCAATGAGGATCCCTACAAACACACATGTGATAATTAAACCTAACTCCACCCCTTGAAATAAAATATAACACAAAACACTAACACGATATATATACATTGAGTGGCCAAGCCTACCGAATTGGGTGTCACTCAAATAGTTCAATTAAATAGAATGTTGCAAATGTACACCGGAGAATATGCTAAATTTTTCCCCACTACCTTAGGTCGATCAAATAGTTGGAATGAGCTCGGTATATATCTGAAATGCAGCAGATTGTGGACTAGTAGAAATCACATTTTTGTGTGATGTTAATGTGCAGATCGTTCATGACCGTCCATTTGTCTTGACGCAAAAAATATATATTTTTGAAACTGCCAAAATTTTCACTCACGATAGTGCATATGCAACAACAGAACAAATTTTTTAAAATTTGTTATTCCCTTGTTTCAATTGATTTGGTTGGTCTCTGTAAATAGCATATTTTTGAAATTACATGTCAGTTATTCATTATAGATGGTACAATTGTCCCTACAAGCAGTGAGTAATTTGGTAGACTAATAGGATATTATTTACACTAGTGAGGAAATACTTATTCTCATCTTCAATATGATATAGTTCCTCCATTCAATTAAACATACCCTCTCCCAGAAATTACTCTATTATGTAGAGACTCTTCGTCACTCCAATTGTATAGTGGACATGTCATATGATTCCAAGGAAGTGAACATGTGTGAAGATTAGCCATATGATATGCATGCATCTCGAACCAATAACCCATTTAGGTCTGTGAATACAATATTAACAACAAGGGCTAACTCCTCTATTTTTTCTCCTTTCCTAATGCGTTTCTCTCGTCACTTTTCTGCCTCCATTTTCATTTGTAACCCAGGATTCATGTGGTCCCCACGATGTCAAGATGGTTAATGCATAAAATAGTCACTTTAGCAGGTAACACCTAAATGTTAATCTAGGGCCATAAGCAAGATGTGTGACATTAAAGGTAGTCAACATGTTTAGGTCAAACATGTTTCTGTTCATCATGTTTGTATTTTGCAATACCCACGTTTAGATCTGAATTTTTCTTGCACTTAGACACTATTGATCGAGCAATTGATAACATAGAGTTTGACTAATCTGGGTGGTGTTAAATCTTTCTTTCTGGCACGATTCAAGAGCATTGTTAAATGTTTCTATTTAAAATTTTGAAGCCTAAAAATGTACATGCCTCACAAGTGTGAAATGAGCATGCGGTTTATGTGTTACTTTTATACACCCATTTTATATTATAAATACATATTCAAAATTTCCGAGTTAGATATCTTATATAACAAAATCATCAAAATAGGGCAGGGTAAGTGCAGGAAGTTGATGGACAAATATAGGGATCATCCGTGGACATCATATTGCAAAAAACAGCAAAATCTCAACTTGTAGAGACTATTAGCTATACATGAACTCTAAATTAGAAAAATTTATATAAATATGAATCGTAGCATCTGGAATCTAGTTTCTAAAATACTAATTTTTTGTAAAAAACGGAACAAGTTTAGCTATATTAAACATTTAAAATTATATGACTTAGTTTTGTTTTTTTTTTTTTAAACTTATAAGATTGTAGTCCGTTTGCCCGCATTGTGGATGACCAAATCTTGTTATTTTTTTTTTCCTTTGGTAAAAATTTAGATGTACTTGTCTATTTTGGGATGGATTTTATTTTGTATTTTTTTTAGCAATATTTCTTTTACTTATGATTTTTTCCGTGAAAGTGGTCTGAAAATATTTAGAAAACGGAGCGCTTTCCGTTTTCCCGTTATAACTATATCAAAATATATCGAAATCATATATATATATTTTTTAACGTGTATAGAATTTCCCCACACTTGGGATGGTATAAGTTTTATCATATTTTGATAAGCAAAACAAAAGTTACAGTCTTAAACGTAGACATGAAGATTCATAGGAAAAAATGTCGTAAAGACCTATTGTTAGTAAAAAATTATAAAATGATATTTATCTTATTTTATTCACTTTAAAAACAATATTTATACGAAGCTAAGAGTCTCCCCTATGCGATGAAACCATTTTTGTGAAATTTTTTCAGTTTTTTAGCACGGTTCAAGTCTTTGGAAGAGCAGATTTGAGGTTTTTTGATCTTTTACACTTCATAATGACCTTCCATAGCTTTGGTTGGGAAAAGACAAAGATTTCCTGAGCCTTGGGGTCGAATTTGATGATACAGCTAGAACCACGATCGCAGTTTATAAACCACGATAGTGGCTTTTATAACAAGAATCGTGATCGCGCTTTATAAACTGCGAGTGCGATTTGTAAAGCGCGATCACGGTTCTTAGATCATATTTACACACATCCCAATGTTATGATTACCATGTGATTTTTACTCTCTGACCTTACCGTACGAATTACTGCGAAATTCTATCTTTTTCTGCATGTTTTTCTTATCACCGGAAGTAAAACATCATGGGAGACAAAAAACGAAGTCAAAAAAGAAAGTCATTAAGTAAAAAAACACCAAATGAATTAGAGGCCAACACATATTTCAAAATGCTGAGTGAATGCGGAAATCTTCGTGAATCTAGAAGAGGTTCATCTTCAATCCCTGCTATTGTAAGCAATGAAGAACTAGGTAATGTTTCTACTGTCAATGTTGAATTTGAATTAAATACTCGTGATGAAGAAGTTTTATACTGTCAATGTTGAAGAAGAATTAAATACTCATGATGTAGTAAATGTTGAAATTGAAGGAGAGAATGAAAATGTGAATAAGGAAATTCATGTTGAAACTATAGACAAGAAAAATTTGACAAAAACACCTCCTAGGATTTTACTATAAGAAACCTAATTTTTTTATTGAAATTGATGAAAACATTTTAAAACCAATGTCTAACAAACTTTCTAAATGACAAATCAGAAGGAAAGCCACTGGAATTTGGGATAATCATTTTAAAATTTAAAATGATTCCCAAAGATGTCCAGTTGTTGGTTAGTTTGATGAAATTGATTAAAATGAGACCTACATTAAACACCTTAGGATTGACAACATCTAACATACGTGGTCAAACCTCTACAATTCTTGAAAACCTTCATGATACATATCACATTGTTGGTGTCAAGAGACACACTAGGGATAGTAATATTGTGCATCGTGTACTTGCTACTAGTGTTGTAAGTGAATCAATAAAAAAAACAACGTTTGATTACGTAAACAATTCGAATGTTGCAAGTTAATCAAAAAAACTCTAATGAAAGCAATTGAAAGACGTAATATCCTTCAATCACTCAGTAATGCCGATTTTTGGGTATTTTCTGCTAGAGCACCACGTAAGGACAAAAATAATTCTGATGCTATAAGAGAAGTTGTTATTAAATTTTGACATGATGACACTAAAGTTTCACCTAATACAAGAGATGTTATAAAATGGAGAGTTGGTTCTACTAATCGTGAACCACATCCAAAGCATTTCTTAGATATGACTCAAACTCAATTTTTTCGTAAGTTTGAACAAGAGAATTTAGAAATTAAAATTAGTCAATGTTTTTTTGAAATGTTGAAACCATTCTATCTAAAAATCAACCATGCTCGCACCACTTGTTGTTGTAGGCAACATGTTGAATTTGCGATACATTATGCTAAATTTTTATGTATTCCTTCTAATTTTCATTCTGAAACTATGTTATCTGAATGTGGTGTTCAAGTTCCACCAATATCATCCAGGGATTTCATTCCTACTATATTTTGTGAAAAAGAAGTTGGACAATTTTTTTATAGTTAGGATTGTTTAGATGGAAGTTGTAGTACATGCGGCGGATTATCTAAATTGGAAAGTTGCATCCATGAGAAAATTGAAGGTACAATAGGACATAATTTACTTGAGTTTGATAAATATAAATCAATTGCATACCAGTTGAAAGATGGAAAAGAGTCGAAATAGTGTGAGCTAGTTACAGAACAAATACCCATTTTTCAATTTATGAGAAAATTTAAGGATGAAATTGTTTATGAGTATGTGAGGCATACACATAGAGCTCGATGGTTGGATGAACAATTCAAGCTATGCAAAGACACATTTCCTATTGGTACTATTGTTTCATTGGTTGATTTTGCAGAGAATTACACATTGTAACCACAAATGAAGGTTCAATCGCAATATTACAAATCAGTACAAGTTGCCATTTTTGTGCATATAGCATTTCTACATTCTCCTAACAGTACAGAGAATGATCGAAAAATCTTAAGAGAGTACCACTTTTATATTAGTGATGATCGTACTCATTCTACTAAATTTGTGCAAAGGTTTTTCCAGTTATTTTATGGAAACTTGTCTGATAGGGACATCCACTTCAAACAACATTATATATGGTCAGATAATTACACGTCTCAGTTTAAGATTGCAAAAATGTTTTATTGTATGAGCAGGATACACGTCAAGATGGGTGTGCAACATATTTGGAGTTTCACTGAGGCTGGACATGGAAAATGAAAGAATTACGGTGTAGGGGCATGTGTGAAAAGAGCTCTTGCAAGAGAAGAGTTAAAGTACAAAGATGGTGATAAATTGAAAGATGAAAAGAGCATAGTGGAATGGTGTATTGACAACATGGCCCGAGGCTCTCAAGAAAATTCCACAGTTCGTAGATATTTTTGGTTGATAGAGGAACAATAAATTGCTAACTACAAGGATTATATGACACTCACTGGGTCCAGTGATATGCACTCATTTTGTAGCTCAAACACTACTTCGTGGGCCACATGGACAATAAATTTGACATGTTTTTGTGCATCTTGTATCGCATTTGTCACTGCTAAGTGTGATTCACAAGAATGGGTGGATGGATGGATTTATAGGCCTCTAACTCTGCTTCCTAGTTATCAACCTCCACAAGCATTACAACTTGTTTCTGCAGATGAAGTTGCAACATCTAAGGACTTTGATGAAATTTTGATTTTGGTACGACAAGGTATTTATGGTTATTTACAATTTTTGTATTGATTTATGTCCATTGAAATGTTAAAATATACAATTTAAATTTGAGTTGAAACCTTTATTTTTTGTAGGACATGTGTTTGCAGTTATTGCGACAAAAGACACTTAAGAAGGAATAGACTATTTCTTATGTCATTGCATCGAGGAAAGAAAGAAATTGACTTCTCCTGTTATAGATGGTGAAGATATTGAGTACCCTACAGTGTCAGTGGTAGTTACTGAAATTTGGCTTCAACGGTATCCATTAAAAAAAACCTTTGTTTGGGTGTTTGAAGACTTTGAGACACACAGGAAAATAATCTTATATTCGCATCTAGTTCTAGTGACAAATATTCACCTATATAGATATCAAGGAAGGCCTAATAACAAGATTCTTTGGAAGGTTCGAGAGTCAGATCATGAAGCAATCATGTCTACTATTCAGAGTAGATTTAATCCTGATGGTTCATTGGAATGAATTTACAATGCTCATGTCTGGTATATATAATTTCTTTGTTATATATAAATTTGTTAGATAAATTTAAGTTCATATATTTTATTAAATTTGTGTATTTTGTATATATCTAGTATGGTTTTGATTTGAAACTTAAATTTATTTTACTAACATTTTTATGTGCAAGTTAGTGGTGCTAGAAAAGCTTCCATCTTCACGTGGTTGGCACTATTAGTAGAGAATTGTAAATTTTTGAAGCTAAGAGAAGCTTTCATTATTTACAAGAAAAGAGAAGCAATTAACAACGATTTATGTACCTGTGGAGGGGGTTCTTGGCTCCAGAGGAGGTAGCCTAGAAGCACCTGGAGCTTAGAGAACGGAAACAACACCTCCCTAAGTGTTTACAAGACCATCCCTACATGTGTGCACAGTCGGTTCAGTGCCACGACCCACCATTTGCAAAATATAGTGTTTGACAGTCTTACACTAGCTCAAACTGCACTACTTCACGCGTTTCCAAACAATAGGGTAGCGAGAGAACCGATTAGAGAAGGATAAAACCAAGACACAATATTGTAGAGGGTCCCTACGTCGAGGTGTAGGATCAAACGAGATGTCTCTAGGTGCCACAAAGTCCACGTAGTCACTCGTCGAAGTTGAACGATTTTATGGTCTCAGGGCTCTTAAGGGACTACGCCCGAACGAAGTATCCCAGAAGCAACGATGTTGTCAGGCACTTAAATGAAACCTCCCCAAGTGTTTACAAGACCATCCCTATGTGTGTGCACAGTCGATTTGGTGCCACGACCCACCATTTGCAAAATATAACGTTTGACAGTCTTACACTAGCTAAAACTACACTATTTCACATGTTTACAAACAATAGGGCACCGAGAGCACTGATTAGAGAAGGTAAAAAATAGGACATGAATCACATGATATTGTAGAGGGTCCCTACACCGAGGTGTAGGCTTAGATGAGACATCCTTAGGTGGCACGGAGTCCGCATAGTCACCCGTCGAAGTTGAACGATTTTTTGGTCTCAGGGCTCTTAAGGGACTACGCCTGAACGAAGTAGCCTAGAAGCAACGATGTTGTTGCACACCAAAATGAAACCTTCTCTAGCATTCACATAGCCACCAAGATGTGTCGGCGCAGTTGGTTTGATGCCACGACCCACCGTTTGCAAAATATATTGTTTGACAACCTTACACTGTCTCAAACTACACTATTTTACGCGTTTGCAAACAATAGGGCAGCGAGAGCACCAATTGTAGAAGGAAAAAACTGAGACAGGCTATTGTAGAGGGTCCCTACGCCAAGGTGTAGGATTAGATGAGACATCTCTAGGTTCCATAGAGTGCGCGTAGTCACACATCAAAGTTGAATGATTTTTTGGTCTCAGGGCTCTTAAGGGACTAAGCCCAAACGAAGTAGCCCAGAAGCAACGATGTGGTCACACACCAAAATGATGCCTCTTATAGCATTCACCTAGCCACCCAGATGTGTCGGCGCAGTTAGTTTGGTGCCACGATCCACCGTTTGCAAAATATAGCGTTTGACAACCTTAAACTGTCTCAAACTATATTATTTTGCGCGTTTGCAAACAATACGGCAGTGACATCACCGATTGGAGAAGGAAAAATCTGAGACATGCTATTATAGAGGGTCCCTATGCCGAGGTGTAGGATTAGACGAGACATCTTTATGTGCCACGGAGTCCACGTAGTCACCCGTCAAAGTTGAACGATATTTTGGTCTCAGGGCTCTTAAGGGACTATGCCCAAATGAAGTAGCCCAGAAGCAACGACGTTTTCATGCACCGAAATGACACCTCCTCTAGCATTCACCTAGCCACCTAAACATTTCGGCGTATTCGGTTTGGTGCCACGACATCCCGAGGAATGACTTATCACTGCTCGCCTCCGTTCATTTCCTAGGACTGCCTATATAAGGTAGTTTGTGAACATTTATCCCACGAAGGCTCAAGGAATGCCAGAAAGGCTTTGGATCAGGTGGTCTGACACCAATTTGGGCCTCCCTAGAGCCCACCATAGCACCTGAAGGCATATACCCCCTAATCGAACACATTGACAGTGACAGTTTGTTGGACCACGACATCCCGGGGCATGACTTCTCGTGCTACTTGGCTAACATCAATCAGATTGCAACAAGGTTAACACATTACCATGTAAATACTCTAATGATGTTAAATGATCTCTTTTTATGCATGTTAATACACAATAGAACTTGTTAAGAATATTGTTTGCATATCTTTTTCCAACTAAGTTAAGAACCTTCAATTTACCATTATATAACATATAACATCATATATGATATGTGTCGATTGTTATATCTTAGTTTCAAAATTAAATGTTAAACAAATAGATTTTTATTAGATGTTAGGGTTTCAAATAAATATGACAAGGATACCTAATAGCATTTGAAATGCCTAAAAATTGTCAGTGTATCATCTTTAAAATGCAAGGATGTGAATTATTTGACAATATACATTACAAACTATTGTCGCCCTCAAAATCCCCCTCTTTTTGAAGTCAAGTTTTGTAAATTTTGATTTGGTTCCTTTGAGAGATGTCTGAGCAAAGTGAGAAGTATGGAGATATAGAAAAATTCGTGTTTTGAAGTCGTTGGTGCTCAGTTTTAATCTCACCCTTTTCACTTGAAAATTCTTCAGTCTTCGCAGTTTAAAGTATTTTCTATTTCCCAGTCTAAATGCTTGAAAATATTTATCCTTCATTCAAATGTCATTGTCAATCCTTCTCTTTGGTTGTGGATCGTGTTGAGCCTGATATTGTTTGCAGATTCTCATTCCATGGAGGACAATTTGAAATTCAGGCGTAAACAATGGGGCTTTTCCCTTCCATTTTTATTTTTCCACAGTCGTGAATGATGGGCGTCAAATTCTTTCCCAGGGTCCATGGGTACGTGGACATCTCTAATTGGATGCGGTAGGACGAGTTATTTTTGTGAACTTTTCATTTTTGGTTATTTTTGCAAAGCATCAAATTGGCCCCGCAGCCCCGAAAGATCTTGATTGGCTATTTAGCGAAAGCAGAAAGGTATGCCCTTTTTGTGTTTTGATTCTTTGAGAATTCAAAGCGGAGAGGCAAGTTGTCGGGACAGTTTAGGAATTTTACCTTTGTTTCCAAAAGGGCGTAAAGTTATAAAGTGACCCGCGGCCCTGCTCGTGCCAATGGATAAAGTCAAAGGTTAAGCCCGCATCGAAAGTCAAAGCACGAAGGCGTGTCGTCGGAGCAATTTGGGAATTTTGGTTTTATTTCCAAAATGAGAGTTTAAAGTTATAAAATAATCCATGAATCCGCTGGCGTCTTGAGCCCGCATTGAAAATTCAAAGTGGAGAGGCGGGTCGGCGGAGAACTTTGAATTTTTGAGATTTTCTTTAAAAAGAGTTAAAAATGTAAAAGTGAGTCGCGACTCCGTCCCCACTCAAGTAAAGCCATGTGTTAAGCCTGTATCAAAAGTGGATGGGCGGGCTGAAATGTTCCAAAGTACCAAATCTCTACAAAGTCACAAAATAAAAAAGGTGCCCTCATGCTCGGTTCAGCTAAATCTCTCCCACGTGGACGGCTCAAATTCAAAGTTTGCAAAAATAGGATGAACGGTTGTGATATGATGCATCTGGTTTTTACACCAAGCATGGAAATGGCTGAGGCATTAGAGAAGTTCATACGTCGGTTTCTTGAATCAGTCTCATCATTTTTTGTAACCAAATGTAACCAATTTTTAGGATTATTTAATGGATTATCCATGTCATTGTTTAGGCTTGGATCCTGGTACTCTGTAGATGTAATAGATTCGAAAGTAATCAATATAGAAGTTTTTTCCTTTCTTCCTCTGCTTTTCCTTCTTTCCTTGTTTGAATTTGTGAATCATCCATCTTTGCATGCTAAGAAACTTTGTGTTCTTGTTAATATGATTTCGTGAACTTTGTGTCTGTGAAATTATATTTGTTATAAACATGAATGATTCCATTATGCATCTCCTTTGCTCAATACACATAAGGATATACTTTGCTATCTATATTACCTGAAAGTATTGTTATGTTATTCCTCTCTCATCTCCTTAGTACATCCATTCTTTCGTATTGATGATATTTGGGCATAAAACGTTTCAAAATATCAGGAATCCACACTTTGAAAGTTGTACATTTGTATATAAGTTTTTTTGCTTCAACCATCAGACATCATAGGGATTCTTTTACATTAAAGAGGAATTTAGACTTGTTGGTCCCCTAAGTGTGGCATGTTGCATGAACGCAATACCATGTTGCAATGTAGTGTCAACAATTTGTTGCACGTTGTTCGAGATTGGTACTCGTCACATAAAAAACTTTGCATCCAATGCTTAATGAACAACTTCAAGATCAAATTAGGTTTGGCAACCTATATGGTATGACATTTAAGAGAAGAAATATTCTCGTAGGGAAAACATATAAACACGTGCAAAATTTAGGAGCAACATCTTATACTGGTGACTCTATTCTCTCACAGCAACATATTTGATTTTTAGTCAATATATGTCGTTCTGAGGTCATATTACACTTCCTGTTAATTGCGCTCCATTCCATTGGATACCAAACACAATCTCTTTAGAAAATACTCAATCCTTGTTTTCAATGTCTTTGATACTTGTAAGTGTAGTCACAAAATCTTACACTTTAGACATTTTACTTTATCTCAAAGATGGCATACTACTATTTAGAATATTCTTGAGTATAAGAAAGTTGGGCCTAATTAACACTTCGTCAACCATTGCATGAGTTACCTAGGGGTAACTTGTTTAAAGTATTTCGTAAATTGTGAGGTGACGGGATTGCACACACAGCTGGACCCATTCCAGCCTTCATTATTGACATCCTACGTAATTCTTAGCCTCGAACATGAAGATGTGCTCTATTAGGATTTAATACTGGGGCGCCCATTGTAGCACCCTAGTCCTGATTGGGGGCACCCTAATCCTTCTTAGCACTTGGGTGCAATCACTGATTGGGCCTACTTCATGACACCGTCAGTTTGAGCATACGTTATCAAATTTCTTGGGGGTCGTGCATGTTTTATCTAGGTCAAATCTACTCAAATTAGAGCAAGAGAGCCCTATCGAGCCCATGAAAGAGTATGTGACCGTAAATTTAGGGACCCGACATCATACACTACTATCACTCTATCTAGATTTGCACTCCATCTTGTTGATCCAGAAGATCCGCACTGAGAATGCTTCTTCCTCAATGCTATAATCTTCTTAGAAGTCAGTTATGCCCTAAGCAGTTGCTAACCTTGCAACTCTAGATGTTGATCAAAATTAGAGCTATCAGTGTTGAGGATGACCTGATCTTGTCTTGTAAATTGAAAACAGAACCTTCTAAGTGTAATGAATCTTCTTCTTCCTGGTCCACTAGAGCCATTTTTGATCAACTGGTACATAAGCTTGCAACTGATCGCATTAGGTGATCATGAAACAATGTGGCATCAGTCATACTAAGTGGACCAATGAAATAGTGACACATGGCACAACTATCTTAGCCACACAAAACTGATCTACCTTATCTCCTCAAACTAGATGGGTCACATTGAAGGCCCACCCAAGCTCAAGGTTCCATTTATATATGCATTACAAAGCGCTAGCATTTATGATACCCGATGACTGAGGCCACCCCAATGATACATGTGGGATAGATCCCACTTGCAGAGGTTAATTACATAAGCTGGAAGAGCTACTGGTGCATTTTTAAATACAAAACAAAAAGCCACTTGCATTTTTAAATGATGAAGATGCACATGATGAAAGAGTGCCACTTGCATTTTTAAATAGTAAGTTACATTTTAAATACAAAGCACATCAGGAGAAGATGTCACTTGCATTTTTAAAGTGGTACAAAGCCTACTTGCATCTTTAAATGCAAATCAAACGGGGAAGTGGTGGGGGTTGATCAGCTGGGCCACTTGTGATAGGAAGTGATTAAGCTACCTTAAACCAGTGTGTCTCATGCAAATGTTAAGACACTATCAAAGAAGAGATGGATCACGTTGTATTTGAATGCAAACAGGTTGCAGGCTTTAAGGAAAGAAAGGCTCATAACCGGAAGCTGAGTATGAGAGGATCTTTTGAGATAAACATGATAGATAAAGTGACTAGGCCTAAAGTTTTTCAAGGAGCCCGGAAATCCATTGGTGAGTATTGATTGTAAATGTGAATTTATTTTCAATGTCTAATAGATCGATCCCTTTAAATTGGTAAACATTGGAAGATGTAGGTCACTTCAAGAAGTCAAACTCCGTTATCACATGGCGTCGTTTCTCTTGAAGAGGTTTTTCCTAGCATGTTCTAGCTTACTCTTATGATGATCTTAAGGATTTTCAGCCTAAAGAAATGTAACATTTCATTCCTCTTAAGCCTAGGATCAAACCCTTCAAACAAAAGCAAAGGCAATATAATCTAAAGATAGCTGATACAATTTTCCAAGAAATGCAAAAGCTTCTGGAAGGCATAGGATCATCTTCCCCATCCACCATTCAACTATGGATTACTAATAAAGTGCCTATCAGGAAGAAGAATGGTGAGATCTAGATCTATATGGACTTCAGAAATCTAAACCAGGGTTCTTTGAAGGACAACTACCCTCTCCCCATGATGGACCCAAGTATTGCAAGTTGTCACAGGCTCAAGATGATATCTATGTTATATGGATTCTGCAGGGTACAATCAAGTAGAGGTGAATACTACAGATCAACATAAGACTGCCTTTAGTAACTCCTTTGGGCACCTTTGCATACAAGAGGGTGCCATTTAGTCTCATCAATGATGGTGCCACTTTCCAGAGGGCCATGGACTTGGCTTTTGACAGTTTAAAAGGGAAATGAATTGTTGTGTATTTGGATGACTTGACAGTGTTTTCTAAAGAAAGAACAAATCACTTCCAACACCTTGAAATAGTATTGCAGAAGTGTAGAGAGCATGTAATTTCTGTAAACCCTAAGAAGGTCTATGTTTTGTGTCACAGAAGGACCCAAGTTGTTGGGACACATTGTTTCAAAGGAAGGGATCAAGATTAATCCGGAGAGATATTTTAGGCCATCCAAACAGTCGTTCCTCTTTCATTCAAGTAAGAAAGGTATCCATTCTTTCTTTGGTAAGATCAATTTCCTAAGGAGATTCATCCCCAATTTTGTAGAGTTTACTATGAGCATTGCTCACATGATGCAAGGGGAGAAAACTTTTGGTTGGTCTCTAAAGAGAATAAATCATTTGAGGACATTAAACAGGCTATTGCAAAGAATCCAATCTTGGCGTGCCCTGATCTTTTAGCAAAGATTTCATTATCTATTAGTTATGCCACTAAAAATATACCCTAGCTGTTGTAGTTAGCCAAGAAGAATGCTGAAGATCATGAGCTCCCAATTGCATTCATGAGTTATGTCTTGAAAACTCATAAAGCATAAAGTACACCATGATGGAGAAACATGTTTTTACAGTTGTCAAAGATGTCAAGTAGTTTAGGTTTTATATTATTAATTCTCATTTTGTGGTGTTGTTACCTGATACAACAATCAAATTCATTCTTACTCAGTAAGAATTTGGAACCAAGAGAGGTAATTAGGTAGAAAAGGCGCAAGAGTATGATCTTGATATTAGGCCAACAAAGTTAGTTCGGGGTAAGGGCCTGTGTGAATTCATTGCTGAGGGAGATGCCAAGGAGTTGTCCAAAGATGGAGTTGATGTCCCTGTTGCTCTGTTCCTCAGCTCCGAGATAGGATGTATGGTATGTTGACATTGCTCACTTTCTGACCTATAGAGAGTGTCCATCTCACTTAAGTGCCAAAGAGAAGAGAGCCATCAAATTGAGGTCTACACAATATGTGTTATGGAGAATGCTTTGTTCAAATGAGGCACAGATGGAAGGTTTTTTGAAGTGTGTAGACAAGGAGCCCCAGTAAAAGAAGTTGTTCTCTATTTTTCATGACCAGGCTTGTGGAGGGATCATTTCTCCTTTCCTGTAACAGCTCATAAAATACTTCATGATTGTTATTATTGGCCCACTCTTTTCAAAGATGCATCAAAATGGTTTGGTAAATGTGAATCATGCCAAACATTTGTTGGGAGACCTAAGTTGGTTGTTTTGCCACTAAATCCAATAGTGATTGATGAGCCCTTTCAACAGTGGGGATTGGATTTCATTAGAACTCTTAACCCACCTATCCAGTGTTGGACATACTCCTGTGTTGACTTCCACGGATTACTTCACAAAGTGGGTGGAAGTCCATCCTAGTTAAGAGCACTACTTCTAAGGTAGTTTGCAACTTCATTAAGGAGAACATATTGATCAAGTTTGGGACCCCAAACAAAATTGTTACTGACAATGCTTCTAACTTTTCTTCTGCTGAGATGATGGACTTATGCTATTAGTATAGGATCTCCCTTACCATTATTCAGATTACTACCCCCAAGGTAATGGACAGGTAGAATCCACAAACAAGAACTTAGTGAACATAGTTAGAATATTGTAAATGATTCTCTAGAGGAATTGACATAAAAAGCTATATGATGCACTTTGGACTGATAGAATTACACCCAAGAGAGCAATCAGAATGTCTCCTTTCCAAGTGGTGTATGGTGTGGAATCTCAACTACCATTCACGATGGAATTGCCAGCCTTGCATCTAATGAAAACCATTGAAGATTCAAGTTTCAATAGCTCTTTGGACAAAGAGAATTTTGTACCTTCAAAAGCTTGATGAGGACAAATTGCAAGTGGTTGACAGGATAACAGCACATCAGTTGAAAGTTAAGGCTTTGTTTGAAAAAAAATCCAAACCCAAAGTTTTCCAAGTGGGAGACATTATGCTGTTTTGGGACAAAAGACATGAGCCACAAGGAAGTCATGGTAAGTTTTGTTCTCTTTGGCTTGGTCCTTTTAGAATTAGACATTTTTCTAGAGAGAACTCTTTTTATTTGGATTACATGGATGGTTCTCCTCTCCCACTTCCTTATAGTGGGTAGTTGTACGCCGGAAAAGCGACAGGCGAGCGTATCTACAAGTGACTCTTCCAACCCGACCTGTCGTGCCGAGAAGCCGGTGGGGGTGGAATATGCGTGGGATAGACAAACTAGTTAGGCACTAATGTCTTCGACATGCTAGTGGTGTGAATCTGCAAAGAAGGCCCTTCTAACTTGGATTTTGTATCGGCAAGGAATGTTTTGGTTTTGGGTCGTTCCTTTGTGTTTCGTTTCTGTTCTTCCCTTTTGGTTTAGTTTTGTTTATTTTCATTGTCGATGATGTGTGTGTTGCCTTGTATAGGCCAGGTTTTGCTTTTGACTCCTTTTCTCAATGGATAAGGCATCGAGTAATCTCTTTCAACTCTAGAGTTATCTCAGAATATCTAGTTCTTGATCTTGCCTTGTGTCTTTGTTCCAAAGCCAAGTCATCCCCAGAAAGTAATCCAGTTTGGTTGTTGACGTCCTCAAAATTCCCCTCTTTTGAAGTCAAGTTTCGTAAAATTTTGAGTCTGTTCCTTGGAGTATTGGATCATGTCGATCCTGGCATTGTTTGCAGTTTTCCCATTCATGGAGAACAATTTGAAAGTCAGGCGTAATGGTGAAGTTTCTTTCCTTCTTTTTATTTTTCTTCCCTCAGTCGGGAATGACAGGCGTATCTTCCCCATTATTTTTTTCCCTAGAATCCACTTTAGGGGTAGTACGTGGGCATCTCTGATTAGCAGGATGCGGTTTGGCCATGTTTCAAGCATCAATGGATTGGAAAGCCTCCACGCATCCAAATGGTGAACAACTCTAGGGGTAGGGTCCAAGGGACAGTCCTCAAATAAGCGCAAGCTAGGCTTTCCGCGTGTCCCAGGTTCAAAATGAAGGTAAAACAAGCTCAAATCGGCTAAGTATGGAAGGTTCAGTGGATAGTGCCACGTGCCTCATCGACGCAGCTTCAAGAGTCAAAGCCGGGGGCAGTTCTCAAGCTTTCGCCAGTCCTCCACCTGTCCCAGGTCCAAAAAGAGAGAGAGTCGATCGTTAAAATTGACTAAGTATGGGTGGGTTGGCGGAAGTCTCCACGTGCTTGTGTCTTAATGATCCCCAGAAAGAGCCAATTTTGGAATTCCCCTCTTTTGAAATCAAAGGGTCAGTCTCTAAGTAGTGCCAGCTCACCACGTGTTTAAAGTCAATGGGGAGACAAAGTTGGCCATTTAAAAGTCCAAGACTGGCGAAAGGAGACACGTGTCAGCTCGGTGTAATTTTAAGAGGCATTTCAAAAATGAAAACTCAAATGAGATTGCCATGGCCCTCCACGTGCCTAGGGGTCAACATAATTCAAGCAAGAAATAGACCCGAATCAGATAAGTATAAAGGAACCGGCGGAGCTCTCCATGTGTTAGCCTGGCACAATTTCAAAGGAAAAAAAATGCAAAAGGCGTCTGCAAGCCCGCTCCAATCAATTCCTTCCACATGGGTGGCCAAAATTTAAAGTTGTAGAAACAAATCGAATGGACCATGTTTTAACTGGCGTAATAATGTAATGGCCGTATATTTAAAAAATAGGTTTTTCCACCATTAACGTTTCTTTGCAAATAAAGAATTCAAAAGGGTGCGAATGATTGGAATAAGTTGTAACTGTTTCTTGCTTGCTCGAGGAAGTTGTAACCATCTATGACGAGCTATATCATGGGATTTCAAAGCCAATGTATAGGTTGTAATTTTGATATTCTGGAACTGTAATTTTTGATTGGAAGAAATCAATACAAAGGTTTTCCCATTTTTCCTCTGCTTTCTTTTTCCTTCTTGCTCTGATCTATGAATAATTTAATCCTTGCATGCTTATAAACTTTGTGTTCTAGTTTATACAATCTCAAGAACTTTGGGTCTGCGGATTGTGCCCGTTATAAATGTGAATGGTTCTACTCTATATCTCATTTGCTCAATACATATAAGGGTTTTCTCTGCCATCTCTTTTCCCTGAAAGTATTGTCTTCTTCTGCCTCCCTCCTCTCTTCAAGTCTTTTATCCTCATGTATTGATAAATTTCTATGCATAAAACACATTTCAAGATATCAGAACACCACCATTAAATGAAATATTGTGTATTTGTACATAGGTTTTGCCCCTGCTTTCAATAAGGGAACCTTTCCGATTAAAGAGGAGGGACTTGCTTGTCCCCTAATTGTGGTTTCATTCCAAGTGCAAATTTGAAGCCCAACAGAGCTTAAGGACAGCTTCAACCAATTATATTTTGAAGGAAGTGAGACTTTTCCTAGAGAGTGTGTATCCTCTAATGAAGGAGATATCAAGGAAGAGATGGATCAGGATGGTTGTATCAAATTGAAAAGTAACAAGATACCTAAAGGGCTAGTGAGTTTGGAAGATCTATTTGGTAAGCATGATAGGTACACTAAGTCTAAATCTTCCCAAGGAGTTTGGTAGTCTACTGAATGTGAAAAGGTTAATATTGGAAGTCGTGAGGAACCCAAGATTGTGAACATTAGGAAATGTTGCACTCAAGAAGAGAAGAAAAAAGAAGTAAATCTATTTAAAAAGTATGTTGATTTTCTTGCCTATTCATATGATGATCTCAAGTCTTTTCAACCAAAGGAGATGCAACACTTTATCCCTCTGAAACATGGGATCAAACCTTTCAAGCAGAAACAAAGGCAATGCAATCCCAAGGTTGCTGGCACTATTTTTCAATAGATCCAGAAGTTACTAAAGGCAAAGATTATTTTCCCTATACATCATTCAACATGGATTGCCAACATTGTGTCTGTCAAGAAAAAGAATGGTGAGATCCGCATCTATGTAGATTTCAGGAATTTGAATCAGGCCTCTCTAAAAGACAACTATCCTCTCCCCATTATGGATCAAGTTTTGCAAGCTATCACAGGCTCTGAGATTTTTTCTATGCTAGATGGATTCTCTGGATACAATCAAGTGGAAGTCAGTACCCCAGATCAACACAAAAATTCTTTTACTACTCCTTGGGGAACCTTTTCCTACAAGAGAATGCATTTTGGTCTTATCAATGTTGGTGCCACCTTTCAGAGGGCAATGGACTTCGCTTTTGGCAGTCTGAAGGGAAAGTGTGTTGTTGTGTAACTTGATGATTTGACTATTTTCTCCAAAACAAGGGCACATCACTTTCAGCATCTTGAAGCAGTCCTCCAGAAATGTAGAGAACATGGAGTTTCTCTCAATCCTAAGAAGTTTGTCTTTTGTGTTACTGAAGGCAAGTTGCTGGGGAATATTGTCTCCAAATAAGGAATCAAGATAGATCTAGAAAGAGTTCAAGAAATCCAGTAGATTCCTCTTCCCACAAGCAAAAAGGGTGTTCACTCTTTCTTTGGTAAGATAAACTTCCTAAGGAGATTCATTCTTGATTTTGCAGAACTGACTATGAGCATTGCTCACATGATGAAAGGAAAGCAAAACTTTGGTTGGAATTCCAAAGGTAAAGAAGCATTTGAAGATATCAAGAAAGCCATTGCTAAAACTCCCATCTTAGCATGTCCTGATTTCAACAAGGATTTTATCATCTATTGCTATGCTACAGAGAGTACCTTGGCTACTGTGCTAACTCAGAGAAATTCTAAGGATCATGAACTTCTAATTGCATTCATGAGCTATGTTCTGAAATCTTGTGAATTGAAATATACTATGATGGAGAAACATTCTTTTGCAGTGGTCAAAGTTGTCAAGCAGTTTCGTTTTTACATTCTTAATTCTCACTCTGTTGTGCTTGTACCTAACACAACCATCAAGTCTATTCTTACAAAATAGGATTTTGGAACTAAGAGAGGTAATTGGGTAGCAAAATTCCAAGAATATGACCTTGATATCAAGCCAACTAAGCTAGTCTGAGGTAAAGGCTTATGTGAGCTTATTGCTGAAGGAGCTGATGCAGAATTGTTCAAAGAAGCAGTTGATGTTCCTGTTGTCCTCTTCCTCAGTTCAACAGATGAATGGTATGTTGATATTACACATTTTCTTACTTATGGAGAGTTTCCATCCCACTTGAGTGACAAGGAAAAGATAGTTATTAAGTTAAGGTCTGCATAGTATGTATTATGGGAGAATGTGTTGTTCAAGCGAGGCATAGATGGAAGATTCTTGAAGTGTGTGGACAAAGAGAAACAGAAGAAGTTGTTCTCATCTTTTCATGATCAGGCTTGTGGAGGGAATTTCTCTTCTACTGTCACTACCCATAAAGTCCTTCATGTTGGGTACTATTGGCCTACATTGTTCAGAGATGCATCAAAATGGGTAGGTAAGTGTGAAGCCTGTCAGACTTTTGTTGGGAGACCTAAGTTGGTTGCTTTACCACTAAAACCAGTAGTGATTGATGAGCCTTTTCAATAGTGGGGATTGGATTTCATTAGAACTCTTAATCTACCTTCCAGTGTTGGGCATACTCACGTGCTAACTGCTACAGATTACTTCACAAAGTGGGTAGAGGCTATTCCAGTCAAAATCACTACTTCTGAGGTGGTGTGTAATTTCATCAAAGAGAACATCTTGATAAGGTTTGGGGTACCAAACAAGATTGTGACTGATAATGCTTCAAATTTTTCTTCTTCTGAGATGATGGATTTCTGCTATGGTTATGGAATTTCCCTTGCTCATTCTTCAGACTACTACCCCTAAGGGAATGGACAAGCATAATCAATAAATAAGAATATGGTAACCATCACTCTGAAGCTTGTTAATGAATCTCAGAGGAATTGTCACAAGAAGCTCTATGATGCTCTCTGGGCAAATAGAATTACACCCAAAAGAGCAATTGGGATGTCTCCATTTCAAGTGGTGTATGGTGTTGAAGCTCAGCTGCCTGTAATAGTGGAATTACCAGCCTTGCACTTAATGAAGGCTATTGAAGATTCAAGCTTTATCATTTCCTTCGACAAGAGGATCATCTATCTCTAGAAGCTAGATGAAGACAGGATGCAAGTTTTTGATAGAATCTCAGCTCATCAACTTAAGGTGAAATATTTGTTTGATAAGAAAGCTAGACCTAGAGATTTTAAAGTGGGAGACATTGTTCTTCTGTGGTACAAAAGACATAAACCTCAAGAAAGCCATGGTAAGTTTGATTCTCTTTGACTTGGTCCTTTCAAAATCAGGCACTTTGCTGGAGAAAACTCTTTCTATTTGGATTATATGGATGGACCTCCTCTCCCACTTCCTTATAGTGGGCAATATTTAAATTTTTCAAGTCCTATGTGACTAGGCAGTCCTTCTATATATTATGTACAATGTTTTGTTTTTTGTTTTTGGCTTTCCCTGTTTTGGTTTGTTTCCCTTCCGTGTGTGTTGTCTTCTGTATTGGTTTTGCCTTTGACTCTATTTTCCCAATGGATAAGGCACTGGTCTACTTTCCTAGAGTTTTTCTATGGTTCTTGATCTTGCCTCGTTCCTCTGTCAAGTCATCCCCAGAAAGAGCCAGTTGTTGTCACCCTCAAAATCCCCCTCTTTTTGAAGTCAAGTTTTGTGAATTTTGACTTGGTGCCTTCAAGAGATGTCTGAGAAAAGTGAGAAGTCTTGAGATATAGAAAAATTTGTGTTTTGAAGTTGGTGGTGCTCGGTTTTAATCTCACCCTTTTCATTTGAAAATTCTTTAGTCTTCACATTTTGAACTATTTTCTATTTCCCCGTTTGGATGCTTGAAATTTTTTTCCTTCATTCGAATGTCATTGTCAATCCTTCTCTTTGGATGTGGATCGCATCGAGCCTAGTATTGTTTGTAGTTTCTCATTCCATGGAGAACAATTTGAAATTCAGGCATAAACGGTGGGGTTTTTCCCTTCCATTTTTATTTTTCCACAGTCGTGAATGACGGGCATCAAATTCTTTCCCAGGGTCCATGGGTACATGGACATCTCTAATTGGATGTGGCAAGACAGGTTCTTTTTGTGAACTTGTCATTTTTGGTTATTTTTGCAAAGTGTCAAATTGGCCCCACAGCCCCGAAAGATCCTGATTGGCTATTTAGCGAAAGGCAGAAAGGCGGGCACTTTTTGTGTTTTGATGCTTTGAGAAGTCAAAGCAGAGAGGCGGGTTGTAGGGACACTTTAGGAATTTTAATTTTGTTTCCACAAGGGCGTAAAGTTATAAAGTGACCCGCGGCCCCGCTCATGCCAAGGGATAAAGTCAAAGGTTGAGCCCGCATCGAAAGTCAAAGCGCGAAGGCAGGCCGTCGGAGCAATTTGGGAATTTTGGTTTTATTTCCAAAAAGAGAGTTAAAAGTTATAAAATGATCCATGACTCTGCTGGGGTCTTGATCCCGCGTTGAAAAGTCAAAGTGGAGAGGCGAGTCGGTGGAGAACTTTGAGTTTTTGAGCTTTTCTTTGAAAAGAGTTAAAAATGTAAAAGTGAGCCATGACTCCGTCCCCACTCAAGTAAAGCCATGTGTCAAGCCCGTATCAAAAGTGAATGGGCGGGCTGAAATTTTCTGAAGTGCCAAATCTCTACAAAGTCACAAAATACAAAAGGCACCCTTAAGCCCGCTTCAACTAAATCTCTCCCACGTGGATGACTCAAATTAAAAGTTTGCGAAAGCAGGATGAACGGTTGTGATATGATGCATCTAGTTTTTCCGCCAGGCATGGAAACGGCTAAGGCGTTAGAGAAGTTTAGACATCGGTTTCTTGAATTAGTTTCATCATTTTTTGTAACCGAATGTAACCGTGTTGAGGATTATTTAATGGCTTCTCCATGCCATTGTTCAGGGTTGGATCCTAGTAATCTGTAGATGTAATATATTCGAAAGTAATCAATATAGAAGTTGTTTCCTTTCTTCCTCTGCTTTTCCTTCTTTCCTTGTTGGAATTTGTGAATCATCCATCTTTGCATGCTAAGAAACTTTGTGTTCTTGTTAATATGATTTCGTGAACTTTGTGTCTGTGAAATTATATTTGTTATAAACATGAATGATTCCATTCTGCATCTCCTTTGCTCAATACACATAAGGTTATACTTTGCTATCTATATTACCCGAAAGTATTGTTATGTTCTTCCTCTCTCATCTCCTTAGGTCTTCCATTCTTTCATACTGATGATCTTTGGGCATAAAACGTTTCAAAAGTATCAGGAATCCACACTTTGAAAGTTGTACATTTGTATATAATTTTTGTTTCTTGATTTTAATAAGGCAACCTCTCCCATTAAAGAGGAGGGACTTGTTGTCCCCTGACTGTGGTTTGTTAAAGTACCATTTAAAAACTTAACACATACATATTTATGTGTTCTTATCTAGATTGATATGTTGTAACATATGTGCAAACATCCTAAATAAAGAATGGGAACAAATTCCGTTGATAATATCATTTTAAAATTCATTGAAGAACCTTGAATTTTTTTTTCAAATACCTTGGAATGGTAAGGATGTGAATTATTTGACAGGTAAAGCCCCCCTCACAAAAATGTGTATTTTGGACTAGAAGGATTGTAGGGTATACAAAAAATGGGGTTTTTAAAGTGTGCAAAATGCTTAAATACAAAAACATATAGTCACTTAATAGGGAAGTGAATCTACTTACGATAATCAAATCATCTTGTAACTTCTTAGTAGGGATTGGCATAACACCAAATTATAAAGAGATATTAAGCTTTATCTATTGATCAAGCCTGGGCTTGCATCATAAGGCCTATTAATGGGATAATCTCTAATCAACAAGTACATAAATTGCTTCCCTTAAGATTCCCCCATAGTTAACAATCTTGTTCTTCCATGTAATGCATTCACCCCATGTCTAATAACGTGATCTGCATATTGCTCTCAAAGTGAGTCATATTTGATCCGATCTTTATCCTTCACTTATTTCTAACATGGCTTCTAGACATTAGTTGATAACCAACTGAGATGAATTTTGTATCTTTGGAGCATAAAATATGGATTGTAGAAATGGTCTAGTTCACAACCATTGAGTTCCAGGATGTGATTGCTTCAAGGAAGCCATGATGCATAATCATAGATTGCCATCTTTCATGAGAGAGGTGGAATTCAGAATGCCATAAAAATGGAAGGGGAATGGTACTGTAATTTGAGGATGGGCTAGTTAGACTAGCATGGATTCTCATAGGTGTTGCATTCCAATGGAATAGGTTGTTGAGCTCTAAACAATAACTTCCATCTCTTGCTGTCTGAGATGAAGATGCTAAATCCTCTTCAATCTTCTAAATGAGCGTGCCAAAACTGTTATGCAAACTCACATGTACATTGAACTACAACTACGATAGTTGAGACTATCATGTGCATTGAAATTATAATCAATATAGAAGTGTGGGATCCCCTTTTGAATCAATCAGAGCTCTCCATTTTATGAAGGTTGTTCATATTCCTGAAATTCATGGATGCACATGTTCATCTGTAGAGGATAAGTCTAAAACTGTGTGTACTTATCTTGAGACAGGGTTAAGATAGACTGTTGTGTCTCTGGAAATATGTTATGTTCATACACCAATGTTACATGATTCTAATTCTGTATACACTCTGCTCAGAAAGTATAGGGGGTTCAGGGCCATAACACTGTGTACATTTCCTAACTAAGTGTGTTATTACATATATGGGACCACATGTGGTTTCAAAAGGCTATCCATTCAGTACCCATTGTATTGAATAATCATGATTTTTGGACCAGATGGCCCATGATACCCATAATATTTGATGAGTTGTCTATCAAACTGCTTAAGCAAATGACTATTTATATGTACATCCATATGTACACTATACAAGCTAATCATGAAACATCTTCCCTTTCTTCGCCCTGAATTCTAGAAGTCTTGAGCATAGCTCCACGGACCTGGGGATGTATTGGAGGGATTGCTTGCCACTATGGATTTTGTGTAAGTACCTAGGTGTCTCTAAGCATTGCCTGCAACCTAACCTGCACATTCATAAACAACAAGTTTTTATTCACCTTGAATTTTGTAAAATACATTCAAAATTTAGAACTGTACAATTTAGTTAAAATGCATATTTTATCTCTTCTTACCACAATGTATCATGATTGCTATTAAGTTTCTGAAGTGTTGACCGCGTCGCATGGACAACAAGAAGAATCACGAGGGGTAAGCTACATAGAAAATGATTAAATTTCAAATTAAATATTTCACATGATAAATTTCACAAAATTATGATATTGGAGAATTTAAGTTTAATAAGAAATAATTATCCGAAAATTTAACAAATTTGAAAAATGAACATACCTCAAGTTAGTGGATCTACAGATGCTATGGGAGTTTCTACAGATCAGCCTCCACACTGTTGCATATATGGAGGAGTCTCTCTAGCAGTCATAAGTCTATACAAAAAACATGTACAAATCAATATTAGGGAAATCTACATTACTGCCACATAACAAACCTGTTGAGATGAAGCATGTAAATATCCTACGTCGATCACCTCATAGAAACAAAGTGTAATGATGTAAAGGAACCTCATCAACACCCCTAAATGTCTATAAATGAATCATTTAGACTTTCAGTTCATTGCAAGATGAAGATCTCCACCAGTGGGTCTTTACGTATGAATGCAAACATTTCTCTCTAATATGTCCACATGTAGGAGGTGAAACATTATAATGCTAAAAATCAGGTGCACTATTCAATTGCAGAGGAAATTAACATTTTCCCGTCCCTGAAACTTGGGTACAAGGACAAGGGTTAAGAAGATTATTGGTGTTTTAATAGAGAGGTATGATTCTTGCTAGAAATGTGGTAACCATCTATGTGATTACATGTATGGTTAGAATTTTACAATGGCATGTCCCGCTTGAATTGTAAAATTATCCTAGGTAAGCCCCCATAAGGTGGAAGATGGTTTATAAGACTCATGGGTCAATGGGAAGAAAACGTTATGGTCTGATTTCATCAACAGAGAATGGCATGTGGTTTTTCAGTACGCATGTTTCAATCCGTCATGATTTAAATTTCCATGGTGGAGCATTTTAGATAACAATTTTATCATCATTCGGGGGAGATACCCTCGGTGTAAAATCAAATGCTTAAGCAAATGTAACTGATTTATAGCAGTCATAGTTTCATATGATACATTAGATGAAAATGTATTGTAGATGTGCTTTCCATTCGGGTGTGAATTCTAAAGCTATCTTGAGCATAGCTCCAAATCCCTGGATATCGTGTATTGATAGAATTCAGGCTTGTAAAAAATATTCATAATAATGATCTAGTGGTAGACGTAGCCCAAATTGTGAAGCCAGATTAAATCTAAAAATCTCTTTCGTTGTGTTACATTCTACACTTGAAACTTGACGATCTGAAATCATTTTCTACAATTAGCAGTTCTAGCTGGTAGTGCATTCTGAAGGGATTAGTTCCGCATATTTTGATCTCTCATTACCGAACTCGGTATCAGATCTTGCTTTTTATGCTGAAATCTCCTCCGAATAGAAGGGAAATTAGTTTGTCTTGAGTGGGAGTATAGAAGATGATGGAATATCTAGGGTTGATATCTCAATAGTAACATATATGAGTACTTTAATTATGCAAACATGTGAAAACTAAACTTCTTATCAGCAAGGTATATATATACTACACTATCTGAGAAGGTGAAAAAACCCTAGTATAACAATCTGTAACCTGTGTTAGATTAGAGGCAATGATCAGTGGCTGTGTCTTGCATCTTCGGTATCCATTTAATGTTTCAAACTCCCAAGCTATCTCAAACTGAATAGATGCATTAGGGAAGTTCTACAATAACACAGCAAAACCTGTTGTGAAGATGTAAATATCTGGAGTGCATCCCATGGAGCAGGCCAATACTGTTGATGTAGAATCTACAACACCCCTAAGTCTATAATCCTACGGTGCACTAGAAGTCATTATGTGATTGTATAACATCCATCTCCAAATCATCAGATGCAATCTGGAATCAAGAGAATCTCTAAATGAAGGTTGTTCCTATGTCTGTTCAGGTGCAGCATGTTCATATTGCAACCATCTATCTAAAACCTGTATCTAACTTTCCACAACCTCCTTCACTGTAGACAGGGTGTAACTCAAGATGTTATGTTTGTGGAGCCTATTTGGGGCATGTTAGAATGTGGTACACCTTCTATGTGTTACACTAGGGTATTTTTTCGTGTAGTCCCACCTCCTCGACCAAAAAAGTGAGTGGGTCAAGGGGATTCGGGGCCAAAGCCCCCCCGATTGAGAAGGGGGTTCGAGGGCAAAGCCCCCGAACTCAAATTTTCATGGTTGGTTTATTAACCCATGGGTAATGGGTAACCATTATGGTCTATTTTTGGGCCCATGGTTTTTCAGTCATTGTTTTAATACACCATCCACCATCAGTGCCCAAAAATTGTTTTGATACCCACAATTTTTGCCCATGGTTTTGATACCCACTGTTTTCTATCAAACTGCTTAAGAAAATGTCTATTTATATGGTCTTATGCATATGATATATGCACAAGTGAAATGTATTGCATATGTGTTTTGAATTCGGGTGTGAATTCTGTAGAGTTTGTTGAGCATAGCTCCAAACGGATCTAGGTATTGTATTGAGAGAGTGAAGGCTTGTAATAAAATCTGAGAAAGTGATTCTTGGTGCAGACGTAGCCCAAATTGGGTGAACCACATTAAATCTTATCTCAATATGTTGTGTTATATATTCTGCACTTTTATTTGAGATTTGTAATATTTTCTACATATTATTTTCTATTGTTGTGATTCTATAAGGGATTATTCCACATATTTTATCTCTTATTTCCTAATTAATTGGTATCAGATCCTGGCTTAGTTTGCTGAAGTGTTGAATCACAGGGAAAGTTTTATAGCTTGAGTGGGAGCTATGGCAGATGAAGGAAGATCGGAGGGTTGATAAATTCAATGGGCAGAATTTCAGTCTTTGGAAGATGCAGATGGAAGATTACCTTTATCAGAAGGATCTGTATACTCC
The DNA here is from genome assembly GCA_019776745.2 of Taxus chinensis. Lineage (NCBI taxonomy): Eukaryota > Viridiplantae > Streptophyta > Pinopsida > Cupressales > Taxaceae > Taxus > Taxus chinensis. Next base: position 3,667,750 of record CM034149.1, read on the forward strand.
GCTATCTGAGAAGGTGAACAAACCCTCGAGTATGACAGATGTGGAATTGGATTTGCTGGATAGGAAGGAACTTGGAACAATCCAGCTGTGTCTTGCATCTTTGGTATTATTTAATGTTTCAAAGGAAAAGACTACAAAAGATCTAATGGATGCATTAGGGAAGTTGTATGAAAAACCCTCTGCCTCTAATAAGATATTTTTAATGAAAAATCTGTTTAATATGAAGATGTCTGAGAATAGTTCAATAGTAGATCATTTAAATGATTTCAATACGGTTGTGAATATGCTAGCTTCGGTTACAATAGAATTTGATGAAGAAGTTAGGGCTTTATTAATTTTGTGCTCTTTACCTAAAGAGTTGGAATAGCCTGGTAATGGCGGTAAGCAACTCGGTTCCAGCTAACTCAAAGTTGAAGTTTGAGGATGTTGTAGGGGTGATTCTAAGCAAGGAAATGCGAAGAAAAATCTCTGGGGAATCTTCTACTTTAGGGAATGCTTTGACAGTGGAAACTAGAGGGAGACAGAAGAATAGAGGAAACCGTGGAAAATCAAAAGATCGGGCAAGGTCAAAATCCAAGAGCAAGATTGTATGTTGGAACTATGGAAAGTCTGGGCATGCAAAGAAGGACTGTTGGGAGCTTCGGGACAAGAAGAAACAACAAGAAGAAAACAAGGAGGTAAATGTGGCATCGGGTAATGTATGTCAGGATGCTTTGATTCTTTCTTTGCATAATATTACTTAATCTTGGGTTTTAGATTCAGGGGCTTCTTTTCATGCTACTCCACATAGGCATTATTTTGTTGATTATGTTCAAGGGGATTTTGGGCATGTTTTTCTTGGTGATGATGAGCCTTGTAGTATAGTTGGAAAAGGTTCTGTTTAGGTTAAGATGCAGAATGGGAATACATGGCTATTGAAGGATGTCAGACATGTGCCTACATTAAGGAGAAATTTGATATCGGCGGGGCAATTGGGAAGTGATGGTTGTACTGTGATATTTACAGCTGACTCTTGGAAGGTTACCAAGGGTACTCTTGTGGTGGCAAGAGGTAAGAAGGTTGGAACCTTGTATTTATCCACTGATAGTACTAATGATTGTAATCTTGTGGCTTCAGATGCAGATACAACATTATGGCACTATAGGCTCGGTCATATGAGCCATAAGGGCATGGACATCATAAAGAAGAATTTGCCTGGATATACAGAAATAGGTTTGGAGTTCTGTGAGAACTGCATATATGGGAAACAGAAGTGAGTAAGGTTTCTCAAGGTTGGACCTACGAAGAAAGAGAGTAAGTTAGAGCTGGTGCATTCTGATGTGTGGGGGCCAGCTCAGGTATCATCTCTTGAGGGTTCAAGTTATTATGTTACTTTTATTGATGATGCAACAAGGAAAGTTTGGGTTTATTGTATTAGAAACAAATCTGATGTATTTGACACTTTTGTTAAATGGAAAGCCTTGGTAGAGAATGAAACAAGTCTTAAGCTAAAATGTCTCAGGTCAGATAATGGAGGGGAGTATTGCAGCAATGAATTTGATGATTACTGTTCTAAGAATGGAATCCGCAGGAAAAAGACGGTTCCAGGAACTCCGCAGCAGAATGGGGTATCAGAAAGGATGAAGAGAACAATAATGGAATGTGCTAGGAGCATGAGGTTACATGCAGGACTGCCTCTTTCTTTTTGGGTAGAAGCGGTGAGCACAACTGTGTACTTGATAAATAGAGGACCCTCAAGTGCCTTGGATGGAGGCATACCTAAGGAGGCTTGGTATGGTAAGAAAGTTCAATTATTCATTTCTTAGAGTCTTTGGATGTGAGGTGTTTGTTCATAATAGACAAGGATGATAGGACCAAGCTAGAGGCTAAATCAGAAAAATGTACTTTCATTGGTTATGGTGGTGATGACTTTGGATTTAAATGTTGGAGTATTAAGGACAATAAAATCATTCGGTCTAGGGATGTGGTATTTAATGAGAAAGTCATGTATAAGCAACAGTTGCAGAAAAATAAGGAAGAATCCAAGAAAGAAAATGCAGTGGTAGAGGATCTTAGGCATGAGTATAATGGGAGAGGAATTCATGACCCATGAATCAGTTTAGGAACCGATAACTCAACAAGAAGTAGTCCAGTTTTACTACTGCCTTGGCTGTAAAGTCTCCTATACTTTTGTGCTTTGAGGAGGTCTTCTAGGGTAAGAAAATTAAAAAAAACCTGAACAGTGGTAGAGAATCTTTGGGAAAGTGACCCTTCTCAGGAACCTACTCAACAGGACCCCCAAACTCCTTGAGGACTCTAGGGTAAGAAAAGAACCTAAACGTTTTTCTCCTTCTCTTTATTATTTATTACTCACTGATAGTGGAGAGCCAGAGAGCTTTGATGAAGCAATGCAGGTAGATGCCAGTAAGAAGTGGGAGCAAGCCATGGATGAGGAGCATAAGTCTCTCATGGAGAACTAGACTTGGGATTTGGTGAAGCTACCGGAAGGCAAAAGAGAATTGCAGAACAAGTGGGTGTATAGAGTTAAAGATGAAGAAGGAGGAAAGAAAATATATAAGGCCTGGTTGGTGGTCAAGGGGTTTGCACAGAAACAAGGTATAGATTTTGATGAGATTTTTTCTCCTGTAGTAAAAATGACTTCTATCATAACTGTTCTTGGAATAGTGGCAGCAAAAGACTTGCACTTAGAACAATTAGATGTAAAGACTGTATTTCTCCATGGTGATTTGGAGGAGGAACTATATATGCAACAACTAGAAGGATATGAAGTCAAAGGTAAAGAGGAGATGGTGTGCAAACTGAAGAAGAGCTTGTATGGCCTGAAACAAGCTCCACGTCAATGGTATAAGAAGTTTGATAGCTTCATGATGGAGCAAGGTTATATTAGATGTCATTCTGACCATTGAGTGTATACAAAAAAATTTGAGGATGGAAGTTATATTATCGTGTGTTTGTATGTTGATGACATGTTGGTTGCAGGTAAAAACATGCAGGAAATAAAAGTACTCAAGAAACAACTAAGTGAATCCTTTGATATGAAGGATTTGGGGGCAGCCAGACAAATCGTTGGTATGAGGATAACTCGGGATAGGAAGGAACAGAAGCTAACTTTATCTCAGGAAGAGTACATTAAGAAGGTATTGGATAGGTTTAACATGCAGGATGCTAAACCGGTTGGGACTCCTTTGGTAGGCCATTTTAAGTTATCAAAGGAGATAGTGTCCCAAGACAGAGCAGGAAAGAAACCAGATGTCCAAGGTACCTTACTCATCAGTAGTTGGCAGTTTGATGTATGCTATGGTGTGCACTAGGCATGATATTGCCCATGCAGTGGGAGTTGTGAGTAGATTTATGAGTGATCCAGGTAAAGAGCATTGGCAAGCATATAAAGTGGATCCTTCGGTATTTGAGAGGGACCATGGGGACAGTTTTGTGCTACAGTGGATCAGACACCACTTTACATGGTTATGTAGATTCAGACATGGCTGGAGATGTAGACAACAGGAGGAGCATGACAGGTTATATTTACACTGTAGGTGGGACAGCAGTGAGATGGATTTCACGACTACAGAAGCTGGTGGCTTTATCAACCACGGAGGCTGAGTATGTTGCTGCCACAGAGGCAAGCAAAGAGATGATTTGGTTACAACAATTTCTTGAGGAGTTGGGGCATAAGCAGGAGGAATGTAAGCTACATAGTGATAGTCAGAGTGCTATACACCTAGCTAAGAACTCTGCTTTCCACTCCAGGATGAAGCATATACAGTTGAGATATCACTTCATCAAGACATCTTTGGAGGAAGATAAGTTGAAGTTGGAGAAGATTCATGCCAGTCAGAATCCTGCAGACATGATGACCAAGGTGGTCACAAGGGAAAAAATAAAGTTGTGTTCAGCTTTGGTTGGTCTTCACAGATGACTAGTGAAGGGTTGAGAAGCTTGCTCAAAGGAAAACTAGTCTCCAAGTGGGAGATTGTTAGGTTGTGGAGCCTATTTTCATGTGTGAAAGTGTTGAAGACTGTACACTAAGAGTACTATACACTTTTCATGTATCCTCGCCGGGGTTCGGATACATTTTAGGCATAAATTTTTTTGGCCTCAAAAATTGCACCCGACATATCAGGAAATGTGCTCTTCTCATATGGGTGAGTTTTTTGACCCATAGGTTTATGGGACAGGTTTTACCCATGGTTTTGTAAAACTGCTTAAGCAGTTGTCTATTTATATGGTCTTATGCATATGATAGAGGGAAAAGAAAATGTATTGCAGATGTGTTTTGAATTCGGCTGTGAATTCTGTAGAGTTTGTTGAGCATAGCTCCAAACGGATCTGGGTATTGTATTGAGAGAGCAATGGCTTGTAATAAAATCTGAGCAAGTGATTAATCTGAGCAAGTGATTCTTGGTGGACGTAGCCCAAATTGGGTGAACCACATTAAATACTCTCTTTGTGTTGTGTTATTTTATTCTGTAATTTTATTTGAGATCTGTAATAATTTCTGCATATTAGTGTCTACTGTTGCGATTCTGTGAGGGATTATTCCGCATATTTTATCCCTTATTTCCTAACAGCATGCTTTGGTTTGATGGAGACATTTCCTTCTTGGTTGAAGATTTATTCTCAGGACTGATCACTTGAGTCTTCGTCATCTCTTCACACAACCCAACCTCAATGCTCATTAGCGGCATTGGATGGAGTTGTTATGCGAGTATAACATGGAGATAGAAAATTTGAAAGGGAAGGAGAATGTTGTTGTAGATGATTTGAGTAGACGAAGGCATTTGGTTTTGGTGACATCAATGAGTACCGATTTGCGGAGCATGATTTTACGACAACTTCCACATGATAGTTTCTACCTTACAACGAGATCAGAGAATGAGTCTCAGAGACCCCTTGAGGGGAAGTTTGATGGTTTTTTATTGGAGTCGGATGGTATTCTCATACATAGGGGTTGGATTTATGCTCCTAGAGAGGGAGGTTTGAGACATGATATCTTGATAGAGGCTCACCGTGCACCTTATTCACCCCATCCAAGGGTGAAGAAGATGCATGCCACCTTGAGACAGATATATTGTTGGAGAGGTCTTAGGAGAGATGTAGCTCGGTTTGTGTCTTATTGTTTATAATTTTAGAGGGTGAAGGCTGAGCATCAGCATATAGCTGGCCTTCTTTACCCACATGTTATATCGGATTGAAAATGGGACACCATTTCCATGGATTTCATAGTAGGGCTACCAACGTCAAAATACCGCCACAACGCCATCATGGTCACAGTGGATAGATTGACGAAAGTGGCTCATTTTTCTCCAGTGAAGATGACCTATACAGCTAGAGTAGTGGCATGGGTATATCTAGATGATATCATCATACTGCACGGGATTCCGTAAACTATTATTTGTGACCACGACCCTTGTACACTTCACACTTCTGGACTACCATGCAATAGGCCCTTGAGATGAGCATCAACTTCAGCACAACCTACCATCCAGAGACAGATAGACAAATGGAGCGGGTGAACCAGATTTTAGAAGACATGTTACGGATGTACGTCATGGACCATCAATCAAAGTGGGAAGAGTACTTGTATTTGGTAGAGTTTGCCTACAACAACAGTTTTTAGAGTTCGATAGGCATGGCTCCTTTTCAGGCATTGTTTGGTAGAGAGTGCAGGACGTCGTTGAGTTGGGACAAATTGGAGGATAGAGTATCTCTTGGACCGTCTTTGTTGCAGGACATGGAGTAGTAGGTAGTTTTGGTCTGACAGAGGTTGTACAAAGCTCAGGACAGACAAAAGAAGTATGCAGATCAGAGGAGAGTTGACCATAGTTATGAGGTGGACAGGAAGGTGTTTCTTCGTGTCATACCTAATAAGAGTCCTATCCATTACGGAAAAGGCTCTAAGTTGTCTCCTAGATTTGTGGGTCCATTCGAGATCTTGGAGCGGATCGGTCCCTTAGCTTATTGTCTAGCCTTGCCACCCAGCCTATCTCATGTGCATGATGTGTTTCACGTATCTGTTCTTAGGAAATATATCCCAGATCCATCTCATGTGTTGGATTGGACTGTATTGCAGGTGCAGGAGCAGGGGTATATGATGGTGGAGCCCATACATATTTTAGAGCGCAGTACCTTGGGTTTTCGAGGCTGATAGATTGATCAGGTGCGAGTCTAGTGGGACATATATGATGATACTGCAGCCACATGGGAGGATGCTACGTTGCTACGCATCTAGTTTCCACACCTATTTTAGTGACTTCCAAGAGGAATTCGAGTCTAAGGGGAGGGGAATGTAGTGCCCACTTCTCTTCAACACTTATTATATGTTGATTTACAGTTAATGTTGACTATTCACATGGATGTTATTATATCATTTTGATTTAGCATGATGATAGAGGATATAGATACTCTGACTATTGGAGGTTAGTGATTCATAAGTATGATTTTTGTAGTTATGAGAGACATTTTTATATTGATGATGATGATGATGTATTGTTGACATATGTATTACTGACATTCATAAATTTTATTTTGTTGACTAGAACTTAGCATTTGAACTAATCTTGTGATCTTGTTGATATTGATAGAAGATAGAGTTGAGTTGTTATTGGAATTTTATGATAGTAAACATTGTTAGTCTAAATGATGATTTAAATTATATGCAGGTGATTAGTGATTTGTATGCATTTATTTTATCTTTGATGGATTTGATGCGACCACCAGGCCAAAGGGGTATTGTGTTATTTTGCAAGTGATTATATCACAACAATCAAAAGGGGGATTGGAGACCAACCACAACGGAATACTGGATAGATAAAACAAAGGTCACCATGGCAACTCGTTTATTTGTTGAGGATGTTGTTGTTTTTGTGTCTGATGTCATGCCTAGGAGGTCTCCATGGGGGAGCACCTCAAATGTGACCTAGGGGTTATTTTGTGGTCTTCTTGTTGTCTTGTTGATTTGTGAGCATTTTATTTAATTTTTCTTTGGGCATTTTTGGAATTAAATGTGTTTTGTGACTCACCTTTATTGGTGTTAGTAGAGATTCTTAAATTAGTACCTAAACTAGATTAATTGTTGTAATTTTGATGTGGACCTTAAGGGCTAAGTGACCCATGGAATATACTTTATTCCTTTTCCTTTTCATGATTAAATATTAATATTGCTTGTGCATTGGGCCACCCATAACCCAAAACTTGGATTTGGGCCTTGAGCCATGTGCAAAAGGCATGTGGGGAAGGAATAATTTGTTCCCCACTCCTTAAAACACTCCCCCACCCATATCTATGACTTTAGGGGTCATAATTAGACCACTAATCGTGAATTTTATTTAAAATAGGGGTTAGTGGTGTACTTATATTTTATCAAAAATTTAAAATGCGCAAGTGGAGAATGTGTGTTCATTCTATATTATTTCTTAAGGTTAGTGGTTTTTGGTTGGCATGAGAGGGATGGATGTGGAATTTAAAATGGTGAAGTGGCATCCTACATGGAGCCACCTCACCCTCCTCTCATTTTTCTATATAGGCAAGTTTATTGTTTGGTATGGAGGTTACTCTTTTAATTTTTGGAGCTCTTACATTTTGGGACTTAGAGGATTTTGGGATTGCTTGTTGAAGGCTTGACCTTGTTGGATTTGGATTGAGCTTGAAGGAGCTTGGAGGGTGACTCTTTGTTCAAAGTTCTACCATGGAAAGGTAGGAGCTACACCCTTATTTACTTGTTCTTTGATATGTGTTAAATGTATGATAATGAATGGTTTGCATGCTTGTTTTGTGCATGGGTAATATGCCTAGATATGGTGTAGGAGAAGGCTATGGGGATTTTTATGTGGGGAGGCATAAGAGTTTATTTTCATGTTTTGGATGGAGTCGGGTTGGGTGCCCCACCTTGGATAAGTGAATGTTTGCATTCCTTACTTGATTCTTTTGAGGGAGACATAAGAGATTGTATGGAGTCATAAGAGAATGTGGGAGGCATAAGAGTTGTGTAGGGGTTTTGAGATGTTTTTGGAGGTTTTTAAGGTGGGCACCTAGTCCCTTTGGGAGGCATAAGTGATCTCCCTATAGATCCTTGCTCCATTGGCTTACTTTTCAAGCCTTGTGCATTTGGAAGTTGTATTCTTGTGGTGATTTTGTGTTGAATGTGTGTTCCATGGTTGTGAACTTTTGTATTGTAATGTTGAAGCATTGTGTTGTTTCCATGAGTTGGATCCATATTTTATTGCATTATGGTTGGGGCTCGGGGGCCAATGAGGAGGATAGCTTCTTCTCCTCATTGGATTATTGGTTGGGTGGAGAACGTTGCCTCTCCCCCATTTTTGGTGTTGTGATAAAAGTGAAGGTGCAATGGAGCTCTTGCTAGAGATTGGTTGTATGGAACATTTGTTGAAGTCATCTGCTCCTCATTGTGAAATTATTCTTGTAATCCCCACTTAAGGTGGAAGACTTGTAGGTTGTATTTTCAAAAAGAAAGTTGCATTGTAAGCTTCATTTACCAAGTTGTATTATTGTAAGTAAAGGAATTTCATTGAAGAATGTGTATTTTATTTATCTCCAAAATTAGTTGAATGAAAGAGAATGAAGCAAGTGATTACCATGTTTAAATTTTACCTTGTGTTGAAAGAAAAGGAAGTTGCAAACCTCAATTCTTTGGTTATTAATGTAATTGAGAAGTCGTTATAGTTGTATATTGGTTTGAAAAAAATTTAGCACTCTCTGGTTTTGGTGTATTTAAAGTTGGGTTATTTATTGTTATCTATATTTCTTCAAACGTTAATTTTTAGAGCTCTCTAGCCTACACGGTGACCGCCACCAGTCAGGTGTAACCGGCATCGGTTTACTTATTACTGACATCGGTAACTGTTCCATGATTACAGTTTTAAAAATTTAAATCCTAGCTTAGATTTCAACTTAAAAGATATTATGGCTTTCTCAAAAAACCCTCAATTAACGTAGGAGTGTTGGAAATGACATTGAGAAAGGTGTAGATCATAAAATGTAAAAGATATGCTAAAATTTATTAAAAAAGACTTAGTTGACAGTAACTGGTGTCAATCAAGAAGAACCAACGTCGACAGCTCTATGTAGACTGTGGTTCGATCAAGTGACCGTTATCAGATCACCTGTGCATAGACTCTTTTTGTAAAAACGCGTATTTCCTGGTTAAATATTATATTCTTGTGAACCTAAACTCCACTAGATTTTAGATCCATCCTGGGAAGGGAGTGTTTCCATGCGAGAACTCCATTTTCTACCTGTACACATAGACATTAGATACATTCAAACTTATAAATTAATGGAATATGGAATTTCCAGATAGGGAACTAATCAACAATAGATCTCAAACCTAGATCTAGGATAGATGCTTATATTGGAATCACATAACTAAGAATGCATGAATAAATATAATGTTTCAACTACCCTAAAGGAGGAGCCATTGAATGGAACTCCCATCTTCTTGCTCACTGGATCCAAGGGGCCTCCTTTATGGTTCTCCTTCGATCCATGACAACCACACCTATAACCTGCAAATCAAGAAATGAAAGAAAAGAAAATGAAGAGGCTTGGTATGAAAAAGGATTAAATAAACCCCATAAGTAAAGTAGAGTTATGTTAGAATCCTAAGATTTAGTGTCTAAAACTGGTTAGATCTAAGGGTCAAGAAACAACCCTACAACAATTAGGTGAGATTACTTTAAATAAAGTTTGTTATAATCTAAATAATTTGTATGTGAAAATGGGATGAATGGGGCCACATAACACCATTGCATATTGAATTAAATGTATGAATCTAATAATGTGTTAATAAATGTTCCAATAAGCACTTAGGCCTACAATTCAAAGGGTGCTAAGGTAACTTTAGGTAAGGGTTTAATAAATGTCGAATAAATGTTATTTTGGAAAAGAGAATTTTGCATAATCAAGCAAAAAAGGAATTAATGGACGCTTAAATAAGTGATGGTAATTAAATAAACATTAGTACGGAACTAAGAATAATTAATTAATAAGTTGGACTAGATTTATCTTATGAATATACATTGTTGGTAGGAAGTTAAATTGTTAGTGCGTTAGGGATTGACACTCTTGTAGTCTGTAAATGAAAAAATATATTGTCATAACTTTCTTGATAATTAGTGGATTTAAATGCGGTTTTAGGACGTATATTTTTGGGGGCGTTACACAATGTGCTGGCTAAAGTCATGTGGTACGGATTTGTGGCATGATTTTGTCTTATAGTCTAAATAAGGTTCTCAATGACAATTTTATTTTATCAGATTCTTCTAACGATATCAGCTTATGTTCCTGCTGGTTCTGTGGGGACAGAAGGAGCCACAGGAGGCAAATCTATGTTTGGAGGAGGGTTTTGAGGAATGTTTGGAGGGTTTTGCGGAATATTTCAACGGTTTGTAGGATTACGAGCTTTCCGAGCAACTGAAAAAACAAAAAAAATGTATACATAAACAAAAAATTGAAAAAACCCATGAAAATCACAAAAAAAACCTAAAATACAAAAAAATTGATCAAAATCGAGGGCTCACCTCTTTTTCTTGGCGGCATGGTTGAAACTATCGTGATCCAAAAGTCTGAAGAGCAATTTTTAGGGGGTATTCAAAGCGCGAGTACCAAAGGTCTAGGAGAAATCACGGTTGGAAAGGGAAAATGGGGGAAAATTAGGAGTCGCGGGTCTTTTTTTTTGTCTCAGAGGACTGCACTCGCGGTTTCAAACCGTGATCGCAGTTTTAGGTTCGAAAATTACCAAACCTATTAAAAACAATTACGCGATCGCGGTACCTAAATTTTGGGTTTTTATGTCCACTTAATTGTCCACCAACTTGCTGCACTTACCTGTAATGTTATGTACATTTAATTTTGGTTATGATTTTTGTTAATTAACAAGGTGGTATCTCATTTTGATAAAAGAAGATATATTGTAATTTTATAGAAGTAATATCTCACTTTTAAGTATCGCGGTTTGATTGAAGATATGTTCTTCAGTTTACATAGTAATATCTTGATTTTATGGAATAAATATCTCATATTTGGATAGAAGATATACTCCTTCATTTACAAAAAAATATCTTGGGTTGATGAAAGAGATGTTTTCAATTTACGAGGCAGTATCTTGGTTTAGCAAAATAGATGATACTTAGTTTAGAGGCGGTATCTCGATTTGATGAAATATATACCCCTTAGAATAACTATTGATATACCCCTTAGATTAAAAAACTTAATATCCCAATTTGACATAATAGGTGATCCTAAATTTACAACGCATTATCTTATTTTGATAGAAAAGAAACCCCTCAATTTGACATAAGAGATATCCCTCAGCTTACAAGGACACATTGGAGCTTGATGGAAGGGACACTTGGTTGTTTACGAGGCGGTGCATCTCAATTTGATGAGAAACCCTTCCATTGATAGAAGTGATACCCCTAAATCTAATATTCATTATTTCGACTTAACATTAGAGATACTCATTCATAAGGTAACCTCCCAGATTGATGGAAAATATAACCCTCAATTTGATAGAGAAGACACCCCTTAGTTTACAAGGCAATATCATGGTTTAATAGAAAAGATACTCAATTTACAACGTGGTGTATCAGTTTGACAAAAGAGATACCCTTCAATTTACAAGGTGATATCTCAGTTTGATGGAAGAGGCACTCCTTATTTTATGAGGAGGTACCTTGGATTAATAGAAAATAAACCCCTCAATTCAATATAAGAGACATCTTTAAGTCATAATAGCTAAATCATATTAGCCATATGTTATGACTAAGTAACTAACATGTAACGAAATTGAAGTAAAAAAGCTTCAACCTATAACCTTCTTATTCATGTTTTTATACCTTACCAACTACTCTAAACCACACAAAATTATATTGAATATCAGAAAAATATGAGCTAATTTAGGTGTTTCCCATATTGGATTCAGGTTTAGTTTGTTTGCACTGAAGGAACATGGGACAAATAGGATGGAGTTTGAGAAGACACTATTAGTACAACAATATACATGTCATCAACCTAGGTCAATTTCTCTCATTCAACTCATTGGTTTGGGTGTATATTATCATCAGTTTAATATTTCTTTGAGTAAGCTCTGATTCACCACAAGCATCCATGCCTCTGGATCTATTCTATAAACTTGCAAGCCTCTAGGACAATTTTATGCTCTAGATTTGTGGCGGTCAACACTGCTAGAAATTTAATAAAAACTCACAAGAAAATTTATTATGATTTGGTTATAATAATGGAGAACATAACCATCAACAACTATTATGTATGTAAATAATCCAAGTTGGTCTTAAACAATATTTTCAAGGTCGGTTGCACAATGATGATCATGTCAAGTAGGTCGGCAGATTTATCATGGAACTAGATGGAGTTGGTTCAATCACCTTTTGTGATCCATGTTTATGCTCCTGTTCTTTCCAAGACAATAGGGTTTGAAAACAATGTTGCTCTCATGTTTGTAGTGATACTGGGGTCGGTGAATGTCTTATCCACTACTGTCTCCATTTCCATAAATGACAAATATGGATGGATATTTCTATTCATTGAGGGCATTATTCAAATGGGAATCTCTCAATAAACTATAAATTATGTTTCTTAAAAAAATTCCACTTAGGAAAAGAGAGGAAGTGATAGGCTAAATTAAATGGTGACGTGATGTAGGTACCGGTGGCAATTCTATTTGGACCGAAATTGGGAAAAATATGGGAGGGAGAGATGTGGAAGGGATACTCCTTCATGGTGATGTTGTTCGTATGCATATTCATTTTAAAATTTGTCACCTCCTACTGCTTGATTTTCATATTCTTCACTACATTAATTTTTTACTTTGGGCGTATATCCTTAATTGTTTGTCATCTTTCCTCTACACTGTCAATCCACCTCTCCTTTTGGATCTTGGATCTATGCATATGTCTCCTTTGTGTGTGTGTGTGTGTGTGTGTGTGTGTGTGTGTGTGTGTGTGTGTGTGTGTGTGTGTGTGTGTGTGTGTGTGTGTGTGTGTGTGTGTGTGTGTGTGTGTGTGTGTATAAAGTGTTTAAGTCTCTTTAAACTAGAGATATTATTCCCTTTACAAAATTAGATAACCTTCATCTTCTTTATTGGATGGGTCATGGTCATGACGGTGTTCATTTATTTCTCTGTACCTAAAATGAAACAGGCACCCATAGAAGAGATGACAAGAGTGTGGAGTGAACAATGGTTCTAGGGAAGATTTGTACCACTGAAGGAGAAGAATAAGGATTTTGATCTCAAACCCGACAATGTGGAACCCAAGATCAAAATTTCCTTCATATAAGTAATGATTCTACTTTGTGTGTCCACTTCCCACTTCCATTCATTTATACTAATTTGATTTTTTATAATTCTGCAATTCTATTTTTATAACTACATTATTTTTCAACATCCATTCTTTATTGGGGTGGTAATAGATTATTTACTGAAATGTTCCAATTCATGCAGACACAAAATATGTTTTTAAAAATTTAATTATAGAGAGAATATTGAAATATATCGCATCATAAGCATCACATCCTCTCATTAACTGATCAAAAATCCATGTTTGGTCAATAAATGGGCCTGCCAATCAATAACACTAAATACATCATAAACATAAGGACAATGAGAGCTCCTTCCTTCATTGTCATTATTTTTATGCTCATTATCCTCAAACTTCAACACCTTTCCACTAAAAAGATGCCACCATGTAGACACGCACCATATCTGACAAGACAAATCGCACGAGTTCATGGTGAGAAAATAGAATTACACGTGCTTTAGATGTGCCTCATCGTAAAAAAAAGAGAGTTTTACACTATGATTATCCCAACATTTTTAGTCTGTCAATTTAATTTTGTATAATTTTACACTTCTATTTTATAATATTTTCAACATCCATTCTTTATTGGGGTGGTAATAGATTATTTACTGAAATGTTCCAATTCATGCAGACACAAAATATGTTTTTTAAAAATTTAATTATAGAGAGAATATTGAAATATATCGCATCATAAGCATCACATCCTCTCATTAACTGATCAAAAATCCATGTTTGGTCAATAAATGGGCCTGCCAATCAATAACACTAAATACATCATAAACATAAGGACAATGAGAGCTCCTTCCTTCATTGTCATTATTTTTATGCTCATTATCCTCAAACTTCAACACCTTTCCACTAAAAAGATGCCACCATGTAGACACGCACCATATCTGACAAGACAAATCGCACGAGTTCATGGTGAGAAAATAGAATTACACGTGCTTTAGATGTGCCTCATCGTAAAAAAAAGAGAGTTTTACACTATGATTATCCCCAACATTTTTAGTCTGTCAATTTAATTTTGTATAATTTTACACTTCTATTTTTATAACTATATTCTTTTTCAACATCCTTCTTTATTGGGGTGGTAATAGATTATTTACATAAATATTCCGATTCAGGTGGACACAAAATTATTATTTACAAATTATTTTGATAACTCCAAAGGCATTGCCACAACAGATGTACAAGCATCAATTTAGGCTTGTGTAGGCATCTACATATATTTTTGATATGTTTCTAAGAATTTAATTGTGGAGAAAATATTGAAATGTATCAAGGAAAGCATCATGAACATCACATCCTCTCATTAACTGATCGAAATCCATGTCCAATCAATAATTGGGCATGTCGATCAACAACATTAAATACATCATACACAAGGACTATGAGAGCTCCTTCCTTCATTGTCATAATTTTTATGCTTATTATCCTCAAACTTCAACACCTTTCCATTAAAAGGATGCCACTGTGAAGATGTGCACCATATCTGATAAGACAAATCGCATAGGTTCACGGTGAGAAAAATTGTCATGTGTTTCAAATGTGCCTCATCATAAGAAAGAAGAGTTTTACACTATGTTTATCCGCAACATTTTTATACTCTGTCAAACCCCTTCTTCATTTCCCCTTTTCCTCCTCCAATACTTCCCTCCCTCAAGTTTAGTTTTTTTGACACATCCCCTTCGGTGTTTCCATCGCACATTTCAAGTGCAATTGTTAGTTACTTATTTTGACATGGGAGAAAATAATGTTGACGGAAAAAATCTGATTGGAAAATATTGTTGGATTTTGACACTTTCAAGCAAAAACAACTTCAAAGATGGACGCATACGGCAAACGAAATAAATGTGCATTGAAGGGTTAAATTTTAAAAATACGCAATATTTAGGAATGAAATTGTTAAAGGTAACATTTCCATCGCCTTCGACGCAAAAATCTCAAGCGGGTGCCACCTGTGTGTTTCAGTTTTTTACAAGGGGAACAGTAAACTAAGAGATTTTGATTTGTATAACAACTTGACTACTTATCTGTTACCATTCTGAATGACGAAGTCTTCATCGAGGTCCCATGGTCTAGTGGTTAGGACATTGGACTCTGAATCCAGTAACCCGAGTTCAAGTCTCGGTGGGACCTTTTCATCTGGCCGTTAACGCATTTACATTTTTCACCCGGCTCTGTGGTGTCCTGTTAGGCAAGAACATTTTTTGCCTGTGTATGGACTCCTCACCTGCAATGCACTGGTTGATGAAGACAACAGCACTCTTTACTCTTAAAAAAAAAACACACAGAACAGCAAACCTGCAACACTCAAAGACATCTCTCAATGCACTCCAATATTGGTAAGCCAGAGCAACAGAAAACCAATCTCTAAATATACTCCGTCATCTACCCTGGTCATTGCTAGTATATGCCAAAACATCACGGAGAAGGGACGATTCTCGGATCGGATGTTTTCTTCCAAAATGCACAAGCATGTCAACTGCTTGACAAAATGCCTGTAAGGTATGTGGTCTCATGGACTGCAAAGATTGCAGGATATGCAATAAAATAAAAATGTGTATTTTGAGTTCTAGATTTGTTCAGTATAACATTATTGTATTTTAATTAAATTTTGTCGAACAGTTCATGTGCCTTTATCATGCCTGCACAATTTACATACATATGAATCACATTCTTAAGATCTGTAACCATAGGCCCTGCTTATATGCACCCCTAGATGTTACACTTAAACCTCTGCAAATGTCCGCTGGAGTTATGGGCTGCTATATTATTTGAACTAGGGTTGTACATGTTCTTTTGTAATGTTTTTAAAAGTGGTTGAATTTGGTCAAAATTTAGTAATTTTGAATCCAAAAATGTCTTCAGTTTTAACATTAGAAGAAGTTATTGCGGGAATTCAATATTATAAGCTTGTTCTCATGCTTAGTGTTGAATTAAGTTAAAATTCAGTCATTAGAGAGAGTTTAAGAGGTATTTTTGATGGTTTATACAAATAGTTGATTTAAATCGAAGTTCAATAATTTGGGAGTCATTGTTCTTTCTAGGGTATCTAGAGTTTGCTAAATCAGCGCATATCTTTGTAATTAGCAAAGAAATTGCACTTTTTTCTGGGAGAATTCACCGAAAGAAATCATATCTGGTGTTGCCCAAGTGCTTTCATAAATATGCTCAGCAAGCAGTATAAAGGAACTATTGCAGTTGATTTCTTGACCCAGGAGGTGTTTGAGGACAAGGTTTTCACACTACAGGGTCATTGCTATTTACCCCATCAGGTATAAATTTTTAATTTTATTTTTGGTGTTGTGAAAAGGATGTCATATATTTAGTATGACACCAATGATATGGGTTGCAGATTTTATTGTTGTCTATTATTTTTGTAATTTTTGTTGGCTCTCATTATTCATATAGTAGTTGGTCTCAAACTCAATTACTGAATGTGTGTGGCTGATTCATTGGGCTTTAATTTTATAGTGAATTTTGCTTACCAAATTTCTGCATTTGTCGTTGTGGACGATTTATAATCTGGATGTTTAATTCTTAATTAGTTGTTACTGTAACTAGACAAGCTCATTTATTTTAATCCAAAAGACAAGCATCACAATTGTGATATTATTTGAAATTTTATGGTTAACAGACAAATGCTCATTTTAAGATGATAGTTGCAGCTAATTATAGGTATATGGAAGCTATCAACAACAACATACTTGTGATACTCACAAGGAAATTATAAAAAACTTCACAATTAGTTTGAATGAGAAATCAAATCAATTGTACTCAATATATAAGTTGTCACCATTTACCTATGTTATTTTTTCTCTCTTTTTTCAATATCAGTCCTTTAGAGGATGGTTATTGTTCATGTGGGAAGAGTACTATTCTTTTCTCTTACTTTATCTTAGTCATATGACATCATCGTAGAATATGGAAGAAATAAAATAAGGCTCACATGCCAAATAAACTATAATAATAGATGGGCTATCATTCCTAAAATCAAATTTAGAATGATCACATACACCCCTCATCATGTCATCCTTCAACATTTCCATTACACATTTTTGGTGCAATTTCTAGTTTTTAGTTCATGAAATTTGTTTTCAGATGACTATGAATTGTTTTTAACATGACATAGATTTTGAGGGATCTTTTTGGACATGCATGTCTGTTTAAAAGTTATATTGGCCATTACATGAAAGAGGGCGTTGACTAAATAAGTAAACTCCACCACACAAGGCCACCTCTCCCCTTAGAAGAAACAAAAAATCCAAAGTGGTTAATTATCTTGAAAAACATACATTCAAATAGATTTAAACATCATTTATTGGTCTCTCTCTATATAGGGTAGTGGTTGTGACTTGATACTATTCTTTTCTGGTTGGAAGTCCAAAATGTGTATCTACAAAATAATTAACCAATATTTGTGCATTATTATATTTTTTATTACAAGCATATCATCATATTTTTTTTAATAAAAAATAGAGATTAAATTTTTTTACATAGATGGTTTGCAATAAAATAGTCGACATAATTAACATGTCTACTCCATCGATTCATTTTGGAAATGACAAAACTAGTGGTCGGTTGGTAAGGACAACCTAAAATATAAAGTGTCAGGCAAGAATGGATTGCATAGATTGGAAACAAAATTGGTGCAAACCAAAATTGTATTCATCAATTCAAAGTGAAAAATTTGTACAATTATATAACCATGAATATGTTTGTTCAATTCATCTTCTAAAATGATTGTTTGACTTTCACTGCAAGACGAAAGCCTACTCCTAAGATTAATTAATATCACGTAAAATAATTTTACATCCCCCCTTAATCCATAGGAGTTATTATGAGGTCAAACATGCCTATAAATTTTTCTAAAAATTCTCTTCCAAACACCTTTGTTTGAATATTTGTTGGTTGCTTTGTAGTTGGACAATTTAGCAATTCAACATTGTTGTCTTTCACACAATGTCAAATCTAATGAAATTTGGTATTGATGTGCTTGGTTCAGTCATGAAATATTGGATTCTTTTCCATTTGGAATGTTGAAGTGTTATTAACCATGAATGGTATAAAAGAAACATGTTTTACCTATAAATATGCTAGACTCCTTCCGAGCCATAGTATTTCCAAGTAGTTGCCTCTGCAAATACCATATATTTTTCTTATGCTAAAAAAATTATTGGCACTAACAACTTCTTTGACATCCAAGAGACGACTGTTGTTCTTAAGTTCATTTGGAAACTTGAAGTTGATTTCCCATCTTCAAAATCACCTCCAAGTTTGAATATGAATATCCAACTAGCTTAATATATGTTGTCATAAATTATTTGATCCCAAAATTCCATGTTCACTCTAAATATTGAAACACACTCTTTTTGTTACTCAATGACTTTCTTTAGGTTATTGTATGAATATGGAAAGAACACTAATGGAAAAATACATTGTCATGTCGTGCTTACATATATTAGATGCCCAACAAACTCTGAAGTATCATCCCATGTTAGCATTGACGTGTATTAAAGACTAATTTAATTTAAATAATATTAAATTTTTTCATCATCATTAAAGGGTAGAACAAAACCCACATAAATTACACTTTTGTTCCTATCGAGGATAAATCCTCTCACAATGAAATTTGAAGTGCCTACATAAGCCCAAATATCTTGCGTATTAGATATACAAATTCATTCCATTTTTTTTTTCCAAAATTCATTCCAAATTGTTAGAAAGGACTATACACCTTCCCATACACCATATGTTTGTGCCAGTTTAGGAAGTGGTCCTATGGGAGCGGGGCACTTAATTTTTCTCTTGCATAATATTTTTAGGATCAATTTGAGTAAAGTTGACCCTATAATATTAAAAATTTCAAGACTCAACTCCATCTTTTAGAGATGTATTTACAACACTATTTTATTTAAAGATAAAGTTTAAATAAATTAGGACTAGTAAAATAGTTTCCTACAAAACTGATGAGTGAGTGAAACTTCCAACTCACCTCTTTTTTTTATGAAAAAGATCTTATATTATATTAATTTAATATGATACAAGATAACTTTCAACAAAAAAATGGGCAGTATGAGAGCATGCCCCAAAACCACAAACAAAGCTAGGCCGAGCCTAGGAGAACAAGAAACAAACTAGGCCTTCCCCGGCCCCTCTTCACCAAAGAAGTTACTCACCAGCTCACTGGCGTGGCCGAGGGTTGCCACAACCTCACCGACGCAGGAGTCCTTCGCCAACTCGCCATCAGGACTGGGGTCACCGGCCCACCAGCTCGGGTGGGGCTCTCCTGCCCAACTCACCTCTCCAAAGTTTCTTCCTAATAACTTGCCATTTCCCTCTAGAAAAAAATCTAAGATACGATCTCATAGAGGGGACTACAACTATTTATTTTATTTTTGCGATCTCATGAAAAGTTTGGAACTTGAATAAACAAAATATTTTCCCTTAAATATAGAGCGATTATATTTTTAACAGAAAATTGTTGTGGGGCTAGAAATTTGCAACACTTGTTAAGAATTTTTAGAGAGCCAAATTACCAAATCACATAACATGTGATTTTTTCTCTTTGTATGAGTCCATACAAACTGTTAGGATAAATTTTATTATCCTATTATTTAATTATGCATAGGTTAATTATTTAATTAATTTTAAATAGTTATATTGTTATATGGTTAATCAACCATATTTGTCAGTATGCATATTGTTATATTGTTTTCAACAATATATTTGTTTTTTATTTAATTGTTGCTTCTCGGGTAATTTGGAAGCTTGTTTATTCTGGTGTTTGGTTGCACCTGTGCAACTCATTCTCCCAGATGTATTTGGCTGTGCAATATCTATAAATATTTCAGCCCATCCTTCTATAATTGTTTACTTGATTGAGATCAATAAAATCTACACAGGCTTCCGTCCCTATTTCTCAATCAACATTTGGTATCAGAGCAAAATTCTGGCCCTGTGAAGGTGTGGAAGAGAGAGCAGCAGAGAGAGAGGAGATTAGAGACATGTTTGCAGCATTTGAGTTGAGAGCCTGTGCAGCCTCGTGCAAACTCCCAGCCCCATCCCTACCTCCCCCACATCCTCCTATTCCTTCCAGGTAGTTTGGAAGGCAAATTTTTTTTACACTGGTGCACTCAGCACCAGGAAAAAATTAGCTACAGGTATTGGAAATAATATTTTTTTTCCAATAAAGGATTTTTTTCTCTACATTATTTGGTCTTTACTGTATTTGGAATTTGCCTGGCTTGTTTTGGAGGTCTGTATATGCACCTGCAGTGAACAAACAGCCTCCTCAGACTGGATTTGGAACTCTGATCAAATCTGGTAGATGCTAAAAGCTTGGTCCATTCGTGACCTACACAAAAAAATATACAGTGGAAGGAGATAAAAATGTTTTCATAAGTAAATGCGCCCATGGCGCGGTCTGTACAAGGTAAAAAATGTTTTTTTAGCAAAAGTTGCGCCTTTCTCTGTCTCCAGCGACCTGTTGCTGAACAGCAATAACAATTCGGCCAAGGCAAGAACAGTCGGCCAAAGCAATGTAGAAACAGCAAAAAATGCGGCCCAGGCATTGAAATCTACGCGGCCTGCATAAGAAAAAATGTTTTGTTTGAGCTAAAGGAAAAAAATGCGGCCATTCTCCTCATGCCCGCGCCATTCTCCATCTGACAAAAAACGGCCGGCCTGCATAACAAACAAACACAAAAAATTTTTTTTATGCGGCCCAGCTAATTAAAGACACGCAGCTTCATCCTCTAAAAAACACGCGCCATTTGCTGTCCCCCAGCGGCCTGTACAAAGGCAAATATAAGCAAACAAGCAAGCAATGCACCCAGGCAAAAATACAGCGCCCAAGGCAGGAAAATTCATGGCAAAGGCAACCAAATACGCGGCCAGGCACTTGCAACAGTGCGTGGAAAGGAACAAAAAACAGCAGCCCAGGCGATGCAAAAAATGTGCCCAGGACTTGAAAAAAACAATGCGTGGGATGCTAAAAAATGTGACCATAGGAGAATACAAAGGCGTGGAGGTGAAAAAGAAAAGCCTCATATCCGTTTTTTGGGAAAATACAACCCTAAAAACGCCCCTTCACCAACATGCGCCACGTGGCATTCATTTTCCAAGAGGTAAGTCTATTTACTTGTCAATAAATACAATTTTCTTCCTTTCTTAGCCCAAGCGCCCCAAGTGGGCAAGTTGGTTAGTGCATGTGCCTTGCGAGTGAGAGGTTTGAGGGTCAAATCCCACAAAAAACACTCAAAAACTCTCCTTTTGCATCTGGCGGATTTTTTTGGCAGAACTGCTAAATTTAGCAGGCTTTTTTGAATTTAGTTACAAATAACTAAATTTAGCGGAGAAATCCCTATTTTAGGGTAAAAAAAAAATTCTCCTATCTGGTCTGTTTTCTCATTCCAGACATTTTTTGCAAAAGGAGACCCACCTAAAAATTGCATTTTCAGCTATTTTTTTGCAATTTTTAGCATTTAGGGCTCAGGAGGTCACCAGGACCCCAAAACTGAAATTTTTTGCCTGTTATTCAAATTGTACTGCATATTGTACTAATTTGCAGGTTGCCATAGTCAACTGCAAAACTTTGTAACTACTCAGAAACTGGCAGAATTGTAATTAAAAAACAGTAAAATTGGTTCTGTAACACTCACGAGATCCTAG
Source organism: Taxus chinensis (assembly GCA_019776745.2). NCBI lineage: Eukaryota > Viridiplantae > Streptophyta > Pinopsida > Cupressales > Taxaceae > Taxus > Taxus chinensis. The sequence goes on from CM034149.1 coordinate 3,689,763, forward strand.
ATCTCATTCGCAGCGTTCGGTATATACAGTGCCTCTGGGAAGCGCTTACGGGTAAAGCCGTCGCGACTACTACTGCACTTAACGCCTAATATAGCTGTAACAACGTCGTCTGGGCATCGTCCCTATAAATCGACGGGGAGTAATAAGGTCACAGTGCACACACTATGAACCATCCCATCCGTCTGTGAACGATTGCAAGACATAAATCCGGACTGAGAAATTATCCGAGTATATAGCGAAGTTACGCGCGCGTATGAGGATATTTCTTTGAGCCGGTGTCAATAATCGCACAGACCCCATCAGTACTGTCTTGGTACCACGTATCGAATTCTTTCACGTACGTTAACGCCTCTTTCACGTACCGCCGGGTATATAGAAAGGGCGAGCTTCTTCCACGTACCGACGGGTATATCGGAAGGGCGCGTATATAGAAAGGTTCGGTATATCGGACTGACGGTATATAGATTGGGAGACCTTATACCTGGAGTGATAAGAGCCAAACCCTGTCAGTGATCTCTGCAAAATGGGCACCAATGCCCCCAAATTTTTTCTTCCGGATTCACAATTGCTCAGAGGAAGCAACTATGCTGCTTGGAAGACAAAAATAAAAACATAACTTGAGTTTGAAGAAATCTGGCCTGTTGTGACTGGTACTCTAACCAGATCACCAACGGATGCAACACAACAACGACAATTTGATAGAGCAGATCAGAAAGCAAAGCTCATCATCTTGTTTGGAGTATCCGACGATGTGCAAGCCCACATTCGAGATGCCACATCAGCAAAAGAAGCTTGGGATAAGCTGAGCACAATATATGAGGCCAAAAACAAGAATGTCATACTCAATTTGCAGAGTCAGTTACATACATTGAAATTCAAACAGAATGAGAAAATTGAAGCCTTCCTAAGAAGAGTTGCAGAGTTGAGGGCTTCACTTCTAGCCCTAGGAGAAGAGGTCAAAGATGAGTCTCTCGTTCCCATTGTTCTGAGAGCTCTCCCTTCTTCTTACCGAATTTTTGTCACAACTCTAAACTTGTCAGATACGACAATTAGTTTTGACAAGTTAGTAAACCTACTGCAACAAGAGGAAGCAATGTACAACAAGGATGATGAAGAGGAGCAGGCACTGTCTTCACATCAAAAATGGAAAGGAAAAGGTAAAGGAAAACCTAAATCCTATCAGAAGTCCCCACATCAGAATCAGTATCATGGGGACAATCAACAGAAGAAGCGATGTCCCATTTGCAAAAGAGGACATGACTTGCAAGAATGTTGGTTTAACACATATAAGAAAGGTTCATCAAGCAATGCTGGACCTCAACAACAACAAACTTACAAGGGACATTCAAACAACTATCACGGGCAGAAAAAGGGGAACTGGAAAAGAAGACCCCACCAGCAAGGTAATATTGCTGAGCAACAAGATCAGTCAGACAATGAAGACTTCTTGTTCACTGCTCGATCAAGTGAACCATCCACGTCATCTAGTGACGTCTGGTATGTTGATTCGGGAGCCACTCGACACATGACCGGCCACAGAGACTGGTTTATTTCAATGAGGGACACGCCATCGAAAAATCATGTTTCGTTGGGAGATGATTCTTCATATACAGTTCAGGGGATTGGAAACATTTCTCTACCCCTTGGTTCACGCAACTGCAGACTATCAGATGTTCTATATGTCCCTGGGTTGACAAAGAATCTTCTTTCGGTCAGTCAACTCCTAGATCACAACCTGAAAATTGACTTTGATAGTCAATCCGGCAAGAAAATGTGTTTGATTCGAGATAAATCAAGAGGCTCGAAAATAATTGCAAAAGCCTCAAATGTGGGACGAATGTTTCAACTTGATTTCATTCACAAAAATGATCAAGCACTTGTGGCTAAAAACTCCACCTCAGCTCAATTGTGGCATCGGAGATTTGGTCATGTAAGTTTCAAATATCTCGACACACTTCGCCGGTGTAATATGGTACATGGGCTACCATCTCTTCAGAAGGATACAGACAAGTGTCCTCACTGCTTAGCAGGAAAACAACACAGAGTTTCATTCCAAACGAGTACTTTTCAAGCTCATGGTAAACTTGACCTGGTTCATACCGATCTGTGTGGTCCAATGCAGCCAAGTCATTCAGGGTTCCAGTACTTCATGCTCTGTGTTGACGACTATTCACGCAAAATGTGGATTTTTTGTCTTTGCAAGAAAAGTGAAGCCTTTGAAACATTCAAAAAGTTCAAAGTGGCAGTTGAGAAAGAAACTGGTCATCACATCAGAACTCTCCGCTCAGATCGAGGGGGGGAATTCACCAGTGATGAGTTCAGAGACTATCTACAAACTCACGGGATTCGTCGACAAATGCCTCCTCCACACACACCGCAGCAAAATGGTGTTGTCGAGAGAAGAAATCGTACTATCATGGAAATGGTGCGATGCATGATCGATGATTCCGAACTTGCAAAGACATTTTGGGCAGAAGCAGCAAAAACAACAGTGTATTTGTTAAACAGAGCGCCCACAACTGCTCTTGATGGAATTACACCACAAGAAGCATGGTCAAAAAGGAAACCATCCATTGCACACCTCAGAGTATTCGGGTGCAAAGCCAGCATGCACATACCCAAACAGAACAGAAAGAAATTGGACATGAAGTCACAAAATCTCATCTTCATTGGATACAGTGAAGAGACTCTTGGGTACAGACTGATGGATCCTAAGACCAGAAAAGTCTACACAAGCAGAGATGTTGAGTTTTTCGAGAAGAAGGAAGCAGAGACTCCTCCTCCGGACTCGCAAGATGTAGATTTTTCACCAGTTGTAAAAACTGAAGATAATGTTCCCTCAGAAGATGAAAGTGATGATGGGGATGATGGTGTTGATCAGATAGAACCACAACCCATGGGAACAGCTCAACGTATGCCTAAATGGTGTACAAGTACATTACGAGATGCAAGATTGGATGCTCCACCGGATACATCCACCCCTGGACCACGGACTCGCAGTAAAGCAAGAGAAGAAGTTAACTTTGCTTTGATGAGTAGAGTTATTGAAACAGACGAGCCCTCTACAGTCCAGGAAGCCCTACAGTCAAAAGCTTGGAAAGATGCCATGGATTCTGAATATCAATCAGTGATGAAGAATAACACTTGGCAGCTTGTCGATCTTCCACCAGGGAAGAAACCCATTGGTTGCAGATGGATATTCAAAACTAAGTACAAAGCAGATGGGACAGTGGACAAGTGCAAAGCAAGACTTGTAGCAAAGGGGTACGCACAAAAGAAGGCATTGACTATGAGGAGACATTTGCTCCCACAGCTAAGATCAAAACGATCAGGATGATCTTTGCTCTAGCTGCTCAGTTTGGTTGGAAAGTCCATCAAATGGACGTAAAAAGTGCCTTCCTGAATGGAGATTTGCAAGAAGAAGTCTACATGACTCAACCTGAGGGATATGTAGTACCTGGTCAAGAAGAAAAGGTATGCAGACTCAGGAAATCTCTGTATGGCCTCAAACAGGCACCCCGGGCATGGTACATCAAGATTGATGAGCATCTCGTACAACATGGATTTGTCAGAAATCCATACGATCCCAATCTCTACCTCAAAAAGCAAGGGGGGGAGATGGTGATTGTTGTAGTTTATGTCGATGATCTAGTCATCACTGGCAGTTCAGTGAAGATGATTGATGAAACAAAGAAAGATCTTAAGCGATCATTCGACATGACAGATCTCGGGCTTATGCACTACTGTCTTGGACTGGAAGTATGGCAGAAAGAGAATCACATCTTTGTTTCTCAGATGAAATATACCAAGACAACGCTCGAGAAGTTTAGGATGATGGATTGCACACCAATTGCTACACCTATGGAGAACAGATTACAGTTATCTCGTTCAGATCCATCTCCTGAGGTAAGTGCCACTCTCTATCGGCAGCTGATTGGGAGTCTCATTTACCTGACCTACACTAGACCAGATATCAGCTTTGCAGTGAGCTATCTATCCAGGTTCATGCAGGAACCCAAAGTTTGTCATTGGAAAGCAGCAAAGCGCATTTTGAGATATCTCAAAGGATCAGTGGATCTTGGTCTAGAATACAAGAAGAACGAAAACTTCTTCTTGACTGGATATTCGGATTCAGATCATGCAGGTAACATTGATGATAGAAAATCCACTTCTGGATTTGTATTCTTTATGGGATCTGGACCAATATCATGGGGAAGTAAGAAACAACACTTTGTTTCTCGCTCTTCCACAGAAGCCGAGTATCGTTCTGCAGGAGAAGCTGTCTGTGAAGCGATTTGGCTACGTCGCATACTGGAAGGACTTGGAATACCACAGGACAAACCGACCACCATGTATGTTGACAATGAAGGTGTTCTCAAACTTGTTCGCAATCCAGTTTTTCACGAGAGAACAAAGCACATTGAAGTTCAGGTTCATTTCATACGTGAACATGTGTTGAAGCACAACATCCAGCTTCATTTTTGTCCAACAGCTGAACAACGAGCAGATATTTTCACAAAGTCACTTGCACGTGACAAGTTCGAGTTGTTCAGAGCATTTCTCTCCTCATCTCTTCAGACAATGCACAATTAAGGGGGGGAATGTTAGGATAAATTTTATTATCCTATTATTTAATTATGCATAGGTTAATTATTTAATTAATTTTAAATAGTTATATTGTTATATGGTTAATCAACCATATTTGTCAGTATGCATATTGTTATATTGTTTTAAACAAAATATTTGTTTTTTTATGTAATTGTTGCTTCCCGGGTGATTTGGAAGCTTGTTTATTCTGGTTTTTGGTTGCACCTGTGCAACTCATTTTCCCGGATGTATTTGGCTGTGCAATATCTATAAATATTGCAGCCCATCCTCTGTACTTTTTTACTTGATTGAGATTAATAAAATCTACACAGGCTTCCGTCCATGTTTCTCAATCGACACAAACAATGTTGGATTTTGATGTTCAATGTTACATGTCACAGTAAAATTATATGACCGTCTGTAAAATTATAGAGATGTTATTTGGCGTTCAAAATTTAATATGCATGTCAAATTTGTTTTTATAATAACTATTACAAAGTACATAAATTGAGTTAAATTTTGTATGGATGTTGTGTTCTTTATAATTTTCTCCCATTATTATGTGATGTTTATTTAATTATGGATAATATATTGGATTAATCAATTTCAAAGTTTTTCACATATTTATATTTTTCCGATAAAAATTAATGTCGCACTAATTAATTTGAAGATCTATAAATATCATTAAAGTTTTTGAGAATATTAAAACATAATTTCAAATTATAATTTTAAAAAAATTAGTAAAGAAAATGATAGAAATGACTCACTTATATGAGTTCCAACTTCCAACTTACAAATTACAAGTTCAATCTTCAAATTTCACCTTTCTTACAAAAATTCCAAATCCAATGCATCTAGTCACTATCCAATCTTTATTTATAAGATATTAAACAATTTTTTTGAAAAAACCAATCACAAATCAAAATCAATAAAATAAAGCTAAAAAAAATCAAATAAAACTAAAAAAGAAATCAAACAAAACTAATTAAAATCAAAACTAATAATTTTCTATTTTATTAGTGAGATATGAAGATGTTTATATTTACGTCGAAAGGCGTTGCCCCTATGGGAAAGAGGTTGCGGTCGTTCATGACACGAAGTTAAATTTGATGGGCATTTAAACGTTTTTGACGGGCAGTTACATGTGAATGCTTTTCCAGTTTTTAGTCGTTCTCTTTTTAGCAGTTGCATGCTAAATGCGGGGTGCATGATTGTTATTTATGAATTTAAGGGTGTTTTTTGTGAGCATATATCCATCATCTGCAGGGCTCAAGTGATTTGTTGTGCCTTTTTTTCCTCCTCCTGATATGGTGGTCTGGTGGTCTACTTACCTCCTATTTGGTGCTCTGCTTATTTTACAGTGTTTTTTGAACCAAATCTATAAACGTTTTCAGTGAAAGGTTAATATGTTTTCCCCTTTCAGCGTATATTAGACCCATTTTAAGATGGACTTGTACATATGGATATGTGTTAGCACTAGAGGTGAATGAATCTTAGTGTGTCAAATTATTGAGAAGTTTATCAAGTGAAATGTTCTTACAATACTTACCAGCTCTATTTTCTTCAAAACTATGTGATTTTTATTTTTTTATTTGGGTAAAATTATGTCTTCATCAGTAATACCATGTATTTCGGGAATTTTGAGTGTAGGGAAAAGGTTTGGCTGAGTCAATTTAATTTTTTTAGGCTCATTCATGACCGAAACACCAATGTAGATAGTTGCTTAGATAAAGTAGAATCCCTGTCAAGAGTAAAGTGTATAAAAAAATTAGAAAGATGATATTACCTCTGAATTTCATCCTGGTGCAGAGGTCTACCTTCAAAATTTTGTTTTTAATGTTTTAAAGTAAACCATTAACAGTTTCCATAGTGACCTCTTTGAAGCCTTTGTTGTTCCCAACTTCACAATCTCGCAAAGGAAAAATCCCTACCGAAGATACGCATTTCAGGCCAGAAAATGAAGGGTTAGAAATCCCAATTTTCCATCTAGAGGAAACAACAAGAAACCAAGGGTTTTTAGAACAATTATTACTGTTCAAACAAAAATGCAATTCGAAAACCTGACTTTTGCATATACGGTAATGATTGCATTCCATTAAGTTAATAATCATTGAGGCATTTTGTCAATCAATTGGTGTACCTCTTGTAAACTACTATATTATGAATATTCGTCTTTCATGGAAGTTGAATTATATTATGAATCCCACATTAGACTGTTGCAACAGATGTAACTTATTTAACCTAAGAATGCCCAAATGTTCATAGTGTTATTTATGTGCTATTTTACAACTCCTAGAGGTAGATTATCAGTCTTATAGTCATGAAGAAAATTACATATAGCCTATTGATGAAAATCACAATGGAAACCATGGTATTTGTGTGCATAGTTTTGTGCTTTAAGCTAACTTAATGAAAAATAGAGACTAACACCTAGTAGCCATAATTAACAAAGCTTAAAACAAAGTACAAAGCACCATCAAGATAAGAATTAAGCAAGGTTAGACATTAACATTTATCATATTTAAAACTTTGAAACTAACATGCTAAATGTCTAAATCCTCTATTCTCTTAACAGATAAATGAATGAACCTATGTAAGCTCCATGATAATCAAATAGGTTGCTCTTGATATTCCAAGAACCTAGGAATGGGGGCTTATCAAAGTTGGGCTACAAGACCCTTTGATACCTCCCATATGACCTAAGCACTTTTGAAGTTAAAAAAGAGGCTTAACTCTCCAAGTGGTGAACTCCCAAGAAAACAAAGGAAAGCTTTTAGTCTATTTTGCTATATGTTTTGCTTTTGTCTTCTCAAGAAGTTTACGTGTAGGTATAAAGGTAGAAGGAGGGCTCCTTATATAGCCCAATGGATAAAGGAAACACTTCATCCCTTTGCATGTGGGATAAAAGGTAAAACAAGATTAGGAATGGATAAGGTTGCTTTATAAAAGGTAACCTTACTTTAGAAGGGTTTAATTTATATTTAGCAAGTCATGGGAGTTGGGGGTGTTTTAATTAATCAAAGGTGATTAATTAATAGGTAGATGTAAGCTTATAGAAGCTAATTAGAGGAATATTAGTATGATTTAGGCTATTAGAAGGGGATTAAATCAATTAAATATTGATTTATTGGTTAAATGAAGGGGAAAGCTAATTAATTAATAATAATTAATTAGTCTAGATAGAAGGGGTGATTAATTAATGGAAGGTCGTTAATTAGGTTGTTTGTTGGATAGGTGACTTAACTAATTAGCATATTATAATTAATTAACAACGATAAGAGAGAATACGAGCATTTTTTGATGATATGTCGCCAATTTGCAAGAAGGGAGATAATTAGTGCAATTTAAGTATTTAAATTGCTCGGGTGTAATTATGGGTGTCTACATTTGCCCCTCTTTGGGGTGGCGTAAGTGACGCCAAATCAAAGATAGTAGACTGATGAAATTTTGAAAGGATAGAAGAAAAATTAGTAGGAGGGAGAGATGCCCCCTCGTCGATGGGGTGATGAAGGAAGACGATTGACGATCGAAAAAGGTGAGAAATAGATAGAAGAATGGGAAGGGGCAGGATGCCCCAGTAAGACAGAAGATTAGGGGTGAGAGAAAAGTGATGCAGAAGAAATATGGAGGAGTGGAGAGAAGAGCTTAGCCTCTAGCCATTGTTTATTGGAACAATTTTGATGTCATCATATTGCCACAAGAGCTACATCATCGGTCCTTATGAAAAATATAAGCATACGACAAAGGTAGAATGACATGAAAAGCCATACCACGAACAATTGTCCATTGCTGAAAATACCAACTCCATGCAACATACAAAATGCAATGCAATATGAGAAGGAAACAAGCTCATTTAATAGGGAAAACAAGTACGAACGCACATATCCAACCCAACAATGGTCAAGACAGTTATACAAATGTTTTGTTATCAAGTTGAAGAGATCCACATATTCATGATTGACGACAAGGGTTAAAAATGATGCCCCGAGAAAGGATACATGCAAGGGGAAATGATAATGGACATTGGGTCCAAGTAAAAAGTGATGTGCGCAATGAAACAACACTAGGCAACAAACGTGCCCCAGAGTACAGATGAAGCAAGCAACTAGCTTTGTGAATGGTTGTGAATCTGATGATCCGCGAGTCGTATTAATCGGGGAAGATGTGAAACAAACCAGTAGGATATGGAGAGAATACCATGCGCAAGACACAAGTTTCAGCCGCAATAAGTTCATTACCTATTTTTGTAGGTTTTTTACTTTTTAGGATTTTGTGGAAAAATTTGCCCTTCTTTTTTACGCGATATATATATATATAGTTTTTGTTTTCTATTTTCTAAAATGTGGTGGATAGTAGAAGAAAATAGAAGAAATAAAATGACGGGCCTAGGCGCAACAGAAAGTGCCCTAGGTGGAAGAAAGAAGAAACAAGTGACAAATAAGGTCCTTGTGCTGAGGAAAAAATTAATAAAATAATTATTTACGAGAGTGTGAATAAGAAGAAAAATCGCCTAAGAGCAATAAAATTATCTTAGGGAGAAGAAAGGGGTATTGGACAGCAAAAGAAAAAAAATTTAAAAAATGCCCCAACACGGTGAAAAATAAGAGAAAATTAATTATTTAATAAAAATAATTATTCAACAATGAATAGAGGAGAAAACAGTGAGTGAAACGAGCCTCCAGGCATTCACAATGGTGAAAAACAAGTTGATATACCCCACTCGGGGGGGGGGGGGGGGGGGGGGGTAAATCACCGCGACCAATTCATTTTTACCGACCACTATTGAGATTTTACCATGAGGCTTTGACAATGATTAGGATGATGGTGATCGCACGAGATCGATTGAGACGAGCAGACGCAGTCCAAGGGTACCATCGACATGCCGATGATGGCACCTTTGTGAGTACTCGAACCTTGATTGTCAAATTTTGTCATTAATGCCCTAAAATTAGTAATTAGTGTTAGGGGTCGCGTTGGCGCGTAGGCGCAGGTGACACGTTAGTGGCGCAGACGTCTTTCTAGGGGCGCAGGCGTCATAAAGCATACACACGCATGTGTAGACACACACACTACACACCCACATGTACGCGCACACACACGCTCCAGAAGGGGAGCGCACACACCAAAGGGGGAGTGCACACACTAAGGGGGATGCATGCGCGCACGCGCAGGGACACGAGTGATGGTGCAAGCGTCGAAAGAGTGGCGCACACGCCCAAAAGGGCATGCAGGCGCATGAATGATGGCGCAAGTGCCCTAAGACAATTGCGCGCACGTGTACGTGCCAAAAGGGAGGCACACACACCCGAAAGGGTGTGTAGGCATCCTAGGCCAACGGAGGATAGACAAGAAAAATGCCAAAAATATGACACTTAGAAGAAAATTTAGGATTTTTGGGTTAACCCTAAAATGATAGATAGATTTTTAGAAGAAATGTTAGTGACTGACGAGTGGATTGATATTTTACAGAGACGATTGCTAGTGTTGTAGATGCAGGAGCATCATTCCCGGATTGTCGAGCTAGAGGGGTGTATGCGTCATCGAGACCGACGAGCTATGGCCATACTTCTAGAGGTGGTGGGGCTAGGCCCCGTGTCTCGGATGCCATCCATCATTTTGGACCATGGATTACAAACTGCACTAGCCGAGCGATGGCACAACGAGAGTCAGTGTTTTAGACTGCCTACTGGGGAGATGACTGTGACCCTAGAGGATGTATGGAAGATTCTCCACGTGCCGATCATGGGTTCTCTGACTGAGTACACCTCTGATATAGGTCAAATTAGAGCAGTTTGCATCGACCTTTTTGACAGAGATGACATACTGCATGATGGTATGAGTGTTGCATTGCACGAGTGTATCTCCGACCCGACACTGCATCGGGGGCCCCTATACATCATGTCACTTATCAGTGGGTTTTTTCTCACTGATAAGATGGGGACATCTTTCTCGAGAGGGCTACTACCACTAGTACATGGAATTTTTCAGTGGTGAGCGTTATTGCTGAGGGCAGTGCATTTTGGCACACTTGTACTGGGATTTGCATCTGATCACCTACCACTGTTAGAAGATAGTGGGGCCAACCTCATTACTACAGATTTGGTTGTGGGACCACATTACTATCGGACACCTTGTGTGCACTTTGCACGTTTGAGACCCAGAGGATCCATCGTACATGGCATGGGTATCAGTAGGTGGTGATGTATGAGGCCACCTAGGCAGCCTATATAGATACTGGCGAGAGTTTGATGAGTTGCCAGAGATAGACATTATATGGAGACCCTACAGGCACATTCAGTGGCCAGAGGATGCCGTAGAGCTCAGTGTGTCCTCAGTAGAGAACTTTATCCTTGGCGGTCGCAGCTACATCATAGAGTTGTATAGAGTTGACAGGTGTCAGCGACAACTTGGTATAGTACAAGGGGTTCCGCGGCCCGACATATAGTATGCCTGCCGAGACTCAGAGAAGCATATTATGGGTCCATGCATACCAGTGGCCCGAGCCAGGGAAAGTTTCTTATAGGTGGTCCCACAGGCATGGGACCCAGCACGACAGGTCAGGGATCCAGGTACTACAGTGGATTATTGGACCTGGTACGCCACTATTTTACCCCGGCGTCTTACTATCCCGGAGGAGCTAGGTAGCAGGTGCTCGACCGGCTAGAGAGATTTGGCACAATGTTGAGCAGAGAGAGGGTGCAGTAGGTCCTGACCCAGAGGACCCATTCGATGGGATACCCCATGATGAGCAGGGTACCTTCCAGGTATAGGTACCAGGGCCACAATGTCCATGACAGGCACCAACACAGATTCTTAGAGCAGGGCCAGTCATCTAGAGCACCACAGAGACCAGTCCTGGTGGCACAGCCAGTGACACAGACAACCACCTTGCAGCAGTAGTTACAATAGGCTCTAGCTGAGAGAGATCAGGCTAGAGTAGAGAGAGACGAGGCTCGAGCCCTGAGTGTGATAGCGACAACCGAGCGAGATCAGGCGCGGGCTCAGATTTTGACCTTATTAGTAGAGTGAGATTAGGCTCGGGCCCAGGCTGGCCCAGGAGGTGAAAATGTTGTGCACTTCCAGTAGATTCAACATATGGCCTCTCAGATGGCACAGGTGATAGATTTATACTAGTAGACACAGGCCCAGCTGCAACATATGATATTAGAGTGAGATAGGCTCAAGGCATAACGCATAGTGGGGCAGGCCGAGCTTGCCCGAGGCTTAGCAGAGATAGCGTCTTATTGACGCACAGAGGGTACAACGGTGACTGCCCAGACTCATAGATATCTAGCCACAGTAGAGGGCAGAGCCTCCTATTACAAGTCCTTATATTTTGAGGCAGTTCCGGCTGAGCGGCGAGCGCCATCCTATAGACAGCAGTCGAGCAAGGGCACTAGATCTGAGAGGCCTCAGGCCTCAGTGGAGCAGCCACATCCTGGGAGAGCCACCGATGCTCATGTCATGCTGCCACCATGAGATAGGCCGATTACTCCTTTAGAGGGCTCGAGTCAGCCTTGATGTTTTGCATTGCCACATATGCCTCTTGATGAAGGCTATGACAGATTATGCTCTATGTATATCATTTTGTATTTGTATAGCAGTTTTGACACATGCCTCTGATGAAGGCTTTTATATTCAGTGATTCGATGTATCATTTTATTATACACCTCAGATGAAGGCATTTTTGATGTACTGTCGTGATGTATATCCATTTTTGATACAGATATACCACACATGTATTATATGGACATTTTTGACATGACATATGTGTATATGAGATGGACATTTGTTTATTATTTCTCATGGATAGATAGTTGTGTTTATGATGTTAGATGATTTGATTTGACATGTATATCTATCAATGATCTTGTTGATGTATCACATTGTGTTTTGATTTCTAGACAATTGATCTTGTAGAATATATCAAATGTGTTTGTTTATGTGATGTGTCATACTTAGTGGATGGGATGATATGATGATAAGGGTGCGAGGGGGATATATTTTGATATTTACGATCCCTGTTGCCCCCATTTGATGATATGGTATGTGATGATTAGCTTAGCATTCATGTATGATGTATACTTAGCTTTTTCTTGATATATGATGTATAGATGATGTTAGATGTGATGATAATGATGGTAATGTGATGATGTGATAACAAAACAATGCACATGCAATAAACACAATCAAATGCTAACAAAGAACACAATGAATTAACATAATAATGCACCATGATTCACTAGCATGCAAAAACATACCTCAATATGCACAAGTAAGAATAAATCTAATCGAAGCAAGAAAAGATGAATCCTAACAAAGTATGCCCAAGCAAAAAACAACACAAATGCACAGATATGAAACAACTATACAAGCAAACAAGCAAAGTAAGAAATAAGATAATGCAAGTAAACGTAAGTAAATGTTTTTGTAAGATTTGCTTTTCTATTGTTTTTGTGTTTTTCGAAACAATTTTATATTGTTTAAGGTGTTTCGACATTTTGAATGTTTTTGCAGTTTTTGAGAAACAATTTTCTATTGTTTTTGGTTTTTGAAACAATTTTCTATTGTTTTTGCGTCATTTTCTAATGGTTTTCCAAAGTTATGCATAGGTAACCATGAAAGTGTGGATGCCCCCAACGTTAGATGGGGAATATACAAGGGCAGAGGTCACGCGCGTATGAACAAGACGGTGAAGTCGTTGAATTGCCCCCATCGTAAGATGGGGAATAGAGAAAGACCATGCCCCTCACAGATGAATAAAATAAGAAAAAGACGGATTAAGGCTTGACAAGATTGGGCTCACAGGGAATCTCAAAGGAAAAACTAGGGCTAGGCCAAGTAAAAGTACCCTCCAGATGCAAGATACTTGTGAACAACGAATCCTACCAAGGTGCCGAAAACCGGTTTTCACTCAAGGACCTATCCAAAGCACCACAATTGCATGGTTTTCACTTGTGGACGATCTGTTTTCTCTTTTTCTTTTTCTCTTTTTGATTTTTTTTTGTATTTTTGATCATTTTACCATGTTTTTTTGATTTTTTGCTTTTCTAATTTTACGCCATGCTTAAGCATAGAACCGCTTAAGGTGCATGACATTCATGGGCTCACGGAGTTCGTCACCATTGGGGTGAGCAAGTTTGTATGCCCCTATGTTGTACTTGGCTACTATAACATAAGGTCATAACTAATGTGGTTCAAAATTTTCTTTCTTTTCTTGTTCTGCTCTTGTGTTGAAATGATTCACCTTCATGACTAAATCACCAACCTTGAACTGACGAGGTATGGTTCTCTTGTTGTAGTTTCTGGAGACTCTGTTCTGATACACTTTGAGGTGATTAAGGGCATGAATGCGCTTCTCATCTAGGAGCTCTAATTCAGCCAGGCTAGCCACCTGGTAATCTTCATCTTTATCCAGATAGTCCCTAAGAGAGATTCTTAAGGAAGGAAGTTCAATTTCTAGTGGGATGATAGATTCTGCCCCAAATACCAGAGAATATGGTGTCGCACCCGTAGGAGTTCGAATGGAGGTTATGTAAGCCCAAAGATCTGGGTGGATTTGCAAGTGCCAATTATGACATGTTTTACTTATCATTTTCTCCATTATTTGCACCAAAGTCTTGTTTGTGGCTTTGGCCTATCCATTACCTTGGGGGTAATATGGTGTAGACCATTTTAACCAGATTTGGAACCGTTGAAAAAGACCTTTCACCATTTTATTCTTGAATTACTTTCCATTATCAGCAACAATGGCTACAGGAATGCCATACCGGCAAATGATATGATTCATAATAAATTTAGAAATTTGAGCTCCCGTTATATAGGTTAGAGGAACAAACTCCACCCACTTTGTAAAGTATTCAGTAGCCGTGATGATGTGGGTATGACCATCAGATGAGGTGGGGGTTAGTTTCCCTATCAAGTCAAGTCCCCATTTAGAAAATGGCCATGGGGTAGTGATAGGTTGTAATGGTTACGATGGAGCATGGATGAAGTTTCCATACTTCTGGCAAAGTACACACTTCCTGACATAATTGCAACAATCGGTTTCCATGGTAGGCCAATAGTAGCCTACTCTTAACAATTTCTTGGCCAAAACCATTCCATTAGTATGTGCTCCACACACCCCTTCATGTACTTCTTTGATCGCTTGGATCGACTTCGTCATATCAAGACAATGTAATAGATTCCCATCGTAGCCACGACAATAAAACGTACCTCCTAAAAGGGTGTAACGGGATATTTGACGAATCAAGATTTGTTTCTCGGAATGGAAAATGTTGGGAGGGAACATGTTGTCCTTGAGATAGGTAAAGATGGGCTCATACCACAGGGAATCGAGACCAACAACATTACAAGCCAGATAGGACTTTGGCATGTCATACGCAGGCTGGCATAAATTTTCCAAAAAGAATGGCATGTCATTGTTTCCTTTCGGAATACAGAGCATAGAACCCATTGTTGCCATAGCATCTACAGATCCGTTTTAATGCACACAAAGTACTCTTTCAGAGTTTTTACCACCTTTTTGTATAGTATAAGCTTTTCATCTTTAACCTTGTATTCATCATTAACCTGCTTAATAATTAACTGAGAATCACCCACAACCTTGACATGGTGGATGTCCCATTTGATAGCGAGCTTCATCCCTGAGATAAGTGCCTCATACTCTGTGATATTGTTTGTGCAAGGAAAACCTAGGCGAAAAGCCTATGGTATCGGGTCGCCAGAAGGAGTAATGAGGACCACCCTTGCACCTGAACCGTGAAAAGTAAAGGACTCGTCAAAATGTATCTGCCACACGACAGATTCTTCAATGTATAGCAATGAGGCATCTGGCAGATCCAGATTCAAAGGTTCAGTGCCTTGCAAAGGTGCTTCTGCTAATTGATTTATGAGTACTTGTCCCTTAACCGACTTCTGATGTAAAAATTCTATATCAAATTCACTTAGTAGAATGATCCAATTAGCCATTCTACCCGTGAGGATAGGTTTAGACAACAAGTACTTGAGTGGGTCAACTTTGGATATCATCTTGGTTTTGGTATTCAATAGATAATGGTGAAGTTTTTGAAAAGTAAAAACAACAGCCAAGTAAGCTTTTTCAATTTGGGGATAGTTGAGCTCATAAGCAATGAGAGTTCGACTGAGATAATACACCACTTTTTCTTTGTGACCAAGGTTGTATTGGGCAAGCAGCGAACCAATAGCAAATTGCGTAGCAAATATATAAAGCAAGAGTGGTTCACCAGGGGTTGGAGGCATGAGGACATGCGGATTGGCTAAGTATTGTTTAAGCAAAGCGAAGGTCTGTTGTTGCTCTAGTCCCTAGATGAAGGCGACACCCTTCTTAAGCAGGTGGGTGAACGAATGGCACTTATCAGCAAGCTGAGAGATGAAGTGGCGAATAGCTTGCATTTTTACCTGCAAGATATGTAACTGCTTAATGTTCTTAGGGGGAGGCATTTTAGTAATGGCAGACACTTTAGCAGGGTCTACTTCAATTCCCCTTCTTGATACTATGAAACCTAACAATTTTCCTGATAACACGCCAAATACACACTTCTTCGGATTCAGCCGGACCTTGTACTCTTGTAGGCACTCAAAGATACGCCGCAAAATGACAGGGTGATCTTCTCTTGTCTTAGAATTTCTGAGGATTTCATCCACATAGTCCTCCATTATATCATGAATCATATCATGAAAAATTACTGTCATTGCCCACTGATAAGTAGCTCCTGCGTTTTTAAGGCCAAATGGCATTACTTGGTAACAAAAGGTACCCCAAGGAATCGTGAAGGCCATTTTGTGTTGATCTTCATCAACTATCTTGATTTGATTGTATCCTGAAAAGCCATCCATAAGAGATAGCATCTCATATCCTGCTATTGAATCCACAATCATATCAATATTTGGCAGTGGGAAATCATCCTTAGGGCAAGCTTTATTAATGTCTCTAAAATCCGTGTAAATTCTGATACTGACAGGATTTTTATGGAAAAGGATGATGTTAGATATCCATTTAAAGTAATCAATAGGCCAAATGAATCCTACTGCAAGTAATCTTTCTAGTTCCTCTTTAACCAGTAGGGCCACCCTTGGGTGCATCTTTCTGAGCTTTTGTTTAATAGGCTTAGCATCTGCATGCAAAACTAGGTTGTGCATGACAAAAGTTGGATCTAAGCCTAGCATATATTTATAGGACCATGCGAATACTTCTATAAAATCCCGTAGCAGCATGGCGAACATTTTTTGTTCTCTAGCCGAGAGTGAAGCTCCCAATTTTACTATCTTTGGGTCCTTTTCTATACCCATATTCACATCAATAGTCTCCTTGTCTAGTAATTTTGACAAGTCCTCCATATGCGTAGGATCGGGAGGAAGGTTGAGATCTTCGTCCAAGGATGTCTCCACGAGATTTTCATCCTTGGCGTGGTCACTTTTATTGTCCCTTGATTTTTGCACTTGTTTGTCGGCTAGTGCCTCAAAGAGGTGTGACTTAGACTTTGATTTTTGTCGAGGCTTTACATTGGAACTTTTTCCCTCACTTTTTCTTAAGTTTTGCTGACCATGAAGCTCAGCCTCCTCGCTGAAGTAAGCGCAGGTATCCAAGTCAATATAGAAGCCCTTTTTGTGGTCTCCAATGGGAATTGTATCCCTTATGCCCATGAACTCTGCGATAGCTTCGTCATTCTCGAATAGATCTAGTGACATGTGACGTTGTTGTTCCCATTCAACAAGGGAAGGGTAAACAAGGTCAAGGGTAGGTTCCGTAGGGGTTATGGTTAGGACAACGTTGTTCATGAATAGGTTTGGGGAGGCAAGATCCTCATATTGGCTACAATGGGAATCTGTATCGTTGTCTAGATAGTCAGAGCTATCCTCACATTCAGAACAAGTAGCGTCTTGATCATTGGGGTGTGCTCCATAAGGACGAATTCCAATGCCGTATCTTTCTCTTTTAAAATGCAGAAGAGGCACTGGTTCTCTCTGTCCTTGTTCGTTTCTTCCAAATCCTAGGCCCTTGTAGCCCGTGGAGTACATCATTTTACTATATTTTTTATATTCTGGGGTTTGATAATAGGTTGGCTGAGTATCCTCTGGGACCCATGTTGTAGGCGGATCTAACAATTTTTCTTCAGCCAACAAGCCTCTAGGTAAGAATGACCCAATAGTGTGTTCATTTCTAGGTCTTCTGAAGCAATAGTTGGGTCGACCTCTAGTCTTGGGTGACAATGACAGGTCTGAAACCAAGAGGGCTTGCTGCACATTATATTCTCCACAACCATATTCAAGTATTTTCATCTCCCATGAATCAAAAGGAGAGGTAGATGTAAACGCACCATGGACGTAAGAACTGAGAGAATCTGAATCTATTCGTGATTCTATGGCTTCAGATTGGAGAGGGATAGCTATATCAGCGGAGGGACACACATATGTGCTCTTACGTGCAAAACTATTGAGAGCTCTGTAGTGAGTGAAGGGCTCTGAATCTCCTTGTATTGTAATGGTGTGTCCCTCATACTTCAATTTAATGCACTGATGGAATGTCGATGACACAACCTGCATGGCATGAATCCATGGTCAGTCTAGAATCATATTATACAGAAGTTCCAAGTCCAGGACATGAAACTTTATTTGATGGAAAGTGGGACCCACCTCCATGGGAAACGTGATTGTGTCCGCTGACTCCCTTTCCGCATTGTCGTAAGCGGTGATAGTGATGATATTTGAATCAATATCTGCCTCAGTATGTCTCAGCTATTTAACCAACTTTATCGTGCATATGTTCAACCCTGATCCATTGTCCACAAGCACTCGTTTGATCTTTCTGTGGGTAACAATTACCTCAATGTACAAAGGAAGATTATGCATTGGATTTTCAGTAGGGATCTCCCTATGATTGAAGGCAATGTGTTCATTTGGTACGATGTTTGCTACTGCGGCTTGGAGATGTGTAGGATCTACCTCTAATGGCACTCTCGAACCCTAAAGAGTTTGGTATAGAATGTGTTTGTGTACATTGGATATCTTAAGAAGATCTAAGATCGAAATCTTAGTAGACGTCTTCTCAAGTTGCTCTAAGAGGTTGTATTTACCATTTTGTGGGGTTGATGGAGAAGATTCCAGAATCACAAGGCAGGCACACCTTGTTACCGCGGCGCAATCCTTTCCCTTGATTCAGATGGTATTAACATGGTTAGTAGGAGAGCGAATACATCCAATCAGAGAATCATAATGATTGTTGTCTTTTTTGGTGTATAAGTAATTCACTGCTTTATAACCTTGGGATGACTCTCCCCGATCCGGCTTTGAATTTTTTGATTTATCATGTTTGGGGAATGGCTCTTTATATATCCCCATTTTTTCATTGGGTGTCTGGGTTTTCTCAGGGTTATCCACCTCTATGTCCCCATTGTCGATGAGGTCTTGGATATAATGGTGAAGTCGCAAACATTTGTCTGTCTTA
This sequence comes from Taxus chinensis, assembly GCA_019776745.2. Classification (NCBI taxonomy): domain Eukaryota; kingdom Viridiplantae; phylum Streptophyta; class Pinopsida; order Cupressales; family Taxaceae; genus Taxus; species Taxus chinensis. The sequence goes on from CM034149.1 coordinate 3,708,820, forward strand.
TGTCCCTTGACACGATGTACTTCACAATATTCATGCTCCTTGTACCATGAAGGTTTTGGAGCATTGTCATCAAACGGTTGTGTCGTAGGATATGTCACCATGGCAGATTTATGTGGCGCCAAACAACGCTCTAATGATACTTTCGCCTGCTTCCTACAATGGTGGAGAGGGATAGCTAGCCGCTTCCCTTGCGCTTTCCCTGAAAAAAGTTGGTTATTATTTTTGTACCCAATCTAAATCTGGACATAGACTTCCACCTCCAAATGCATTGTGTTCGCACTTTTGAGGAGGTCATTGAAAAAGGGGTTCAGATAGAGAAAGCTCTCATTACTAAAGGAACTCTTAAGTCCCAATCTAGAGATAATCAAAATGTTAAACCCACAGAGAAGCCGAAGGTTTTTAACAAAAACAAAAATGTGGTAGGAGACGGGATCACTAATTCCAAACGTGTACAAACGATCCAAACCGGTCAACCTTTTAAACTGACCAAAGGACCAATTCAACCACCACCAAAACGAAAAATGTTCACCCCTCTTAATGAACCTTTGTCGGTTATATTAAAACAATTGGACGCGGCTCACATGGTGACATATCTTAAAACAAAGTAAAGCTTTTAGTCTATTTTGAATGAACCTATGTAAACTCCATGATAATCAAATAGGTTGCTCTTGATATTCCAAGAACCTAGGAATGGGGGCTTATCAAAGTTGGGCTACAAGACCCTTTTGATACCTCCCATATGACCTAAGCACTTTTGACTAGAAAAGAGGCTTAACTCTCCAAGTGGTGAACTCCCAAGAAAACAAAGGAAAGCTTTTAGTCTATTTTGCTATATGCTTTGCTTTTGTCTTCTCAAGAAGTTTACGTGTAGGTATAAAGGTAGAAGGAGGGCTCCTTATATAGCCCAATGGATAAATGAAACACTTCATCCCTTTGCATGTGGGATAAAAGGTAAAACAAGATTATGAATGGATAAGGTTGCTTTATAAAAGGTAACCTTACTTTAGAAGGGTTTAATTTATATTTAGCAAGTCATGGGAGTTGGGCGGTGTTTTAATTTTAATCAAAGGTGATTAATTAATAGGTAGATGTAAGCTTATAGAAGCTAATTAGAGGAATATTAGTACGATTTTGGCTATTAAAAGGTAATTAAATCAATTAAATATTGATTTATTGGTTAAATGAAGGGGAAAGCTAATTAATTAATAATAATTAATTAGTCTAGATAGAAGGGGTGATTAATTAACGGAGGGTCGTTAATTAGGTTGTTTGTTGGATAGGCAACTTAACTAATTAGCGTATTGTAATTAATTAACGATGATAAGAGAGAATACGAGTGCTTTTTGACGATATGTCACCAATTTGCAAGAAGGGAGATAATTAGCGCAATTTAAGTATTTAAATTGCTCGAGCATAATTATGGGTGTCTACAGTATTATTAATGATCCCTCATCTGGGCCTCCTCTTCCTCCACATGAATCTTTCTGACTATTGTAATATGACATGATTCCTTGGATGACCATCCATGGATACAATCCTTCTAAATTTTTTATTATCCTTATTTATTACTCTCCAACTGGGATATTAAAGTTCTGGTCTGCACTTTTATTTTTGGTTGTAGAAAACAAAGGAGCTTGAACCTGACCCCTTGATGTAAACAATGATCAATTTTTCCTTTAACAACCCAAAAAAATTTCATATCAATTCAGTCCACTAAGAACCCTTAAAACAAATAAAAGTGTGCCTAAATTTATTTTTGGAGGGGCAAAATTGGCTTTTGGGCATTTTGTTCCTTTTCCACTTGCCCAAGAAAAACTTGATTATAGATATAATTACAAATAAATGACAAGAATAATATGCTTATTGGGTTTGTGTTCTCTTTAAATGTTATGTTTGCATGATCCTAGGTCATGTTGACATGGAAAATCATAAATGTAGGTCTAGTGTTAATCTTTTGATGAACTGCCACCTGGTTGGAGGATTGAATTGATATAACAAAAAAAGGATGTATGTCCAATTTTAATCTCGTTGTGAACTTCCACTTGGTTGGAGGATTGAACTAATATAACAAAAAAAGTTTCGTAGTTGATTATTGTATTAATTTTGTGAAGTCAGAATGATAGTAGTTGGGGATTGAAGTGAAATTTGTAACCAATTTTTTAAATTTTTTAGTACTCGAATAAAAGTGCAACTAGCCTTGTGGATATTAAAAGTTATACTTAGTTGCAGGATATTTTCAGAAACTGACTAGTTGATAAAAGAGTATGTGTGAAGATTGCAAGCACTTAATTTCACTTTTTACTGTTTATGACAACTCGTTAACTTCTACTCTTCCATTATATGTCAATTAGCTAAGAATTTGTTCTAAAATCTACTACAATTTATACATGACTTTCATTATGTTCTAGATAATTGTAGTGTAATTCTACCTCCTGATATCTTCTTTTGCTTTTCTACAGGATAAGCTGTGGCTCCTAGTTGGGAAACATTTTGATATTTTTGATTCTTTTTCTCCTGCGGTAAAGAAGAAAGTGTTATCTCTGAAGTAACTTCAGGTGGGAATATTGAGTGACATATTTATTCATTTGTAGATGTTCCAGCTAAAGATTCATCATCCTATGACCTTTTCTATTGGTCAGAACTCCTTTTATACAAGCCTTTAAAAAATATTGTCTCCGAATTTGGCTCAACCCCACATGACATGAATTGCACTTGGGACTTGTTCAAGCACAACTACAAATCGTGGCATGTTTTACACACTACCACAAACAAAAGACATGCTATAGATGTTAGTTTTGACTCTGAGGTCGAATGCACTATTCAACAGGAAACATTGTATGAATGACAGGTTTTGGCACACCTTTGTTCAAGAAACAACACAGGTCTTGATAGTCTTGAAATGCTGGGGAAACGAGAATTTGATATACACAATAATTGGAACATATATGATGTTCTACCTGATTTGCAAATAATTGGTTCATCATTTATCGAGAGAAAAAAGGTAGACATGATTAACACCAACATGCAGGTCACACCACCATCTTCCACATTTCCTTTGTGTACAAAATAAAAACTAGCTCTTGATACCATAATACACCATTCTAAAAACAAATCCCTTCTACCTCCACTAAGATTAATAATTCAAGGAACAACTGGCACTGGAAAATCATTTCTCATAAATAAAATCAGGAATTCTTTCACAACAACATCAATCACATCTCCCTCACCCCTCCTTCTGCTCGCCCTACCAAAGTTTCAACATTCAACATCTTCGCATCCACTATCCATGCAGGCCTCCGTATTCCAATCAAAGAACTAAAACCCCTTGCAGGCCATGCATTATCATCTTTTCAAGAGTCACTACTAATTTTAAAATATATTCTTATTGATGAAATGAGTTTCATTGGCCTAAAGTTGCTAAGCAAAATTGACTACAAGCTACGCAAGGCCTTCCCAAATTCTAAAACAACTACATTTGGGAACAAATCTGTCATCCTCCTCGGCGACCTCAACCAATTACCATCGGTTATGGACAATCCTCTTCATGCAAAAAATTCATATGGAGCTAGCCTTTGGAAGGGATTCCATTCTTCCATTACCTTGCAAACAATATTTCGGCAACAAGGAACCACCACAACACAAGTTTCATTTCGGCATTTACTGCTCCATATGCGAGATTCAACTCCTCTTATTGAGGACTGGGAACTCTTAATGTCTTGCACTGACTCACACCTAACTCAGCAAGAGCTTAACACTTTTAAATACCACATTTATTTGCAATAAACGAATTGGTGGACTCCCACAACCTTAAGATCTTGAAAGCATTAAACGTACCAATTGCACAATCCATTACTGAAAGTAATAGACGGGCTGCAACAAGAGATCCTGATGATGATCAATTAGAACACAAATTTCTTCTATGCAAACAACAAAAAATCATGCTTATTGCTAATTTGTGGGTTAATGCATGCTTGGTAAATGGAACTATATGAACAATCACCGACATTGTTTACGTCACATCAATGCCACCGCCAACATTACCTTTATTATTTGTTGTCGAATTTGATAGATACAACGAACCATGTTAGGATCCCTCCAACCCGTTACATATTCTGATACCCCCTATTTCAAGAGGGAATAGAGGACAATTGCTAATTAAAATGGCTTAGGGATTAACTATCAACAAGTCTTAGGGACTTACTTTGCATAGAGCAACTGCCGACATTGACAACACTGAAAGGCAAGGTCTGACATTCACAACTGTCTCCAGAGTTCCCTCACTTGACAATATGCGCATTTCCCCTCCTTTTTCATTCGAAAGGTTCTGAAAAATAGCGCACGTATCAACACTTGGAGCAAGAAGAAAGGAGTCAAGACTAATATCACTCAACCAAAACAACCCATCGTAAATACTGACCTCAACTTTGATAGCACCTCCACTACTACTTTACTCAACACTTCTTGTATCCAAAGTGGTATCAAATGTATCAAATGAATTCATGTTTAGTGCAAATAAAATTGACCACAAAAGGCTACCACTCATGATATAAAATCTGCAAATGTACAAAAGTCTTCATGTATTCATGTTTAGTTCAAATAAAATAGTCCGCAAAAGGCTACCACTCATGATATAAGATTTGCAAATGTATATGTACGAATTTGTAACAAATTTGAAATGTACAAATAAAACCTTTCCATGTAATGCTTCATCTATATTCCTACACTTACACTATCAATCACACCCCTTATCAACATCAACTACAAAAGTAATTAACTATCCCTCTAAATCAAATAACATATACCGTTCGACGTTCACATTGCACTGTACACATGTGATTGCTAGTTATTAATAAGATATTTTTTTTTTTGTTTATTATTTACATTCTAATATTTTCATTTTTATTTATGTTATATTTATCATTCTCACAAATTTATGTGTAATGTGCAATATTTAATTTATTAACTTTCATAATCATTATTTATATATACACATATATAATGATTAAATGTTGAATATACATGACATTTTGACGTTAAAATTATATATATATTTATTTGTCAATTATGATATCATATTTAAAAAATGGCCGTATTTTGACATAAAAAATAATCTAAATACCTTACTAAATCCTCCTCCGTACGAATGCTAATGGCTCCACCAAATTCTCAATAACACTTGCTAAGCTCTTAAATGAAATATAACCCTCCTTGAAACCACTACCTAAAATTCCATTTTATGTATTTTTGATAATTAAACTACCTATTTTTTAATTTTTTCATTAAATCACCTATCCATGGAAGACAAATGCCATGGAATGAGCAGTTTAAAGCGACACCAACAACATGAAAAAGTACGGATTGATGTCACTGGAGGTTTGATTTCATCATTATTTCTATTATTATTTGTTATTTGCTACAGCTAGGTACGCTGAGCCACAATACTAAGTTGCAGTTGCGTCCATGTGCAAATTATCCCCACGCATTTTTTTATTCGATTCTACCGAATTATTCGAGGGGGGCGCGCACTCATTACAGTAATATAATCCCAGCAAGGATCAGTTATATTTGTACCTGAAATTATTGTCTGTAGAACGCCGAGCAGATCCATGGGCGAGATAACGATGGGGAAGAGCAAGAAAATCATCATCGACACCGACCCTGGAGTAGGTAATTACTGCTTTCATTCATAAATTAGGTTATGATTCTAAACTGATGTGTATAATTAATCGCCTTTAATTTCAATTTTCGAAGAAAATATGCTTATATGAAGAATCTCAATTTATGCTTTTATGTTTTGAACATTATAATTTTTGTTGTGGTTCAGATCATTCTAGGAGTTAGATCACGATTGCAAATTTATGTGTGATGCTTTCTACGTCAAAAGAAAAAATGCTTTTAAGGAAAATATCAATTTATGCTTTGCGTTGATAAATTCAGCGACAGGGTCACATTGTTGTTACGGTTCGGATTATTCCACGATTTGGTTAATGTTGTAAATTTATGTGTGCTGCTTTCTGATGTCAAAAGAAATATATTCCTTTAATCTCAATATATGTTTTTTTGGTAAATTCAGTGACATGCTTCAAGTAATTGTTGCATTTCAGATTATTCCACGAGCTGTGTTATCAGTGTAAATTTATGTGTGTAATGCTTTCTGATGTCAAAATAAAAATAGACTTTTAAGGAAGATCTCATTTTCCGCTATGCCTTGCTAAATTCAGTGACATACATTCAAATTGTTGTTGTGGTCCAGATTATTCCACAAGTTAGGCTATGAGTGTAAATTTATGTGTCTAAACATGTGTAACGGTTTCTAATATAAAAAGAAGAATATGCTTTTTATGGAAAGTCTCAACTAAATTAAGCTACAGGGTAACTGCAATTCATTTTTTTCTACCTTTCACATTTAAGTTGTTGTTGTCGTTCAGATTACTGTCGTCCTTTAAATAAATGTATAGGTAGGTTTGTCTTTTGATCTGTACCACGGGGCCTAGGGTGCTGCTGTGGGAGACAACCCAGTAGCTTGGCTAGCAAACTACGGTTTTGAGAACATGCAATAGAAAAGTGATTACATCAGTAAAATAAAACACATTCAAATGCAAAAGATCCACAGAACACTGCAACTTCTATTAAATGAGAAGGAAAAGGGTAGATTACAATGGTGTACAATGTTCAACAAGGCTGAGAATGAGGATTGCTATGATCAGAAAGGGGGAAACACTTCCTAACATATTATCCTAGACTGGAACTGAGATACCAAAGACCATTCAATGTTAGATACATAGGGCATGCTAACATTTAGAGATGATTCTGCCTATTCACTTAGGGATGAATGCATGTTAATATCTAGATCATTACAAGAAGAACAGACAACATTTATAGAAGAGGACGGTTATGAAATGGTTCATTTTCTGCCTGACTGACGGTTCATCTTCTTGCAAGTGTGGCACTTGGACTTCCAACATCACGGTTTCCTAATAGGTGCTCTAACATGGCACGAGCTTCAAAACTGCCACTTGGCGTGCTGTGGAGCAGCAGGGAACTCATGTGGACGTGGAGTTCAGAGAGCTATTTGTGACAGTGGAGAGCTGCATGGTATGCCACAAGGTGCTGTACATGCGCGCACGGGTACTGCAAAGTGCTCAGAGGCTGAGGAGCTCAAAGTCCTTCAGAAGAGCATGTGGATGTTATGTACCTAGAGATATTATGTTAGGATGTATATGAGTTGATGGAGATGCCGACATGTTGCACATCCCCCCTAGTCATATGGGTCTAACATTTTGGGTCAGATAGATAAGTTGTAGAATTAAGTATATTGAGTAATTAGTGGGCCTACATTGCGATTTGGAGTTTACCCATTCATTACACGTAATAGAAGTCTATATAAAGGAGAGGAATATCATTGTGAAGGATGTCAAGTAATTGGAGAGTCTTCTATTTGGTAGAAGCATATTTGAGGTTGTCCCCCCCAAAGTAGCATTCCCATATTCGGAGACCTTGTGGAAATACTCCTTCCTTAAGGAATATTTTACGGTGTTGCCCTATCTTAAGGTTAATTATTCTGTTTATGAATATTTGCATATTAGGGCACAGTGGCCCACAAATATCTCATGTTGTGTGATCTTCATTATATTCTGCATATTGTTGTGATTATTTCTATTACTATATATGAGACCGACATGGCTATGCGTAGATATTTTTCTGTTTATTCGTTTATCTATATATATGTATATTTATGAGACCATGCTTTTTGAGATCAGACTCCTACAAATTCGTTTGGCATTCTCAGCCCGCCATGATTTGGATCTTCTACCTAGTGATGTTCTATATAGAGAGCTATTTTGAGCAGTCAGATTTGATGACAGTGTTATGCTGTTGCTTTGTATCCAATATGGCAGGTCACATGCATGATATGCTGAATATCAAATAGCAGCTTAATGTCGTCGTCAAATCAAACTATGTTAAAATCACTCCCTATACATCTATTTATATGATAAACTTATGCAATTTAATGGATTGCATGTTTAACTAGGTTTTTGGGTCTATAGTTTAGGAATGGAAGTATGGAGTGTAGGGCAGACATGCTTCCATTTTGTCAAAGCTAAATGAAAATTACAATTATAGACTATAAACTTCCACAGTCTGTAATAATAATTGCATATGAGACAACTTTTGGAAACAACTGGATACGAAGATTAAATGTTGATACCTTTGAATACATACCAGGTGTTAAATAAACTGGGGGAATCACAAAAGGAGTTTGAGTATAGTATTGGATTTGAAATGGAAGGACTGAGCTCACGTTGTTGAGGGTACGGTCATTTTCCAGTGTGAACGGCTGCATAGGATGCAAGTACACTAAAATTGTCAATATTTATCAATCAGACTAAGTTAAAAAGATTTTCCAGATTTTGCCTGTGTTTGTGAGTGAAAGTTTATTCAAGGAAAATATTTTCTAAACCCTTGTACGATAGCAAATTAAGTTTCGAAAGTTCCGAATGAATCTTTGAACTATGTAGCATAGATGATGCACTTAGGTATGGTTACTCGCTTTAGGTTTATTCACTCTAGTTATATTTACATTTTTTTAGTGTTTAGTTTTCAGAACCTAAGATTCTTTTTTGAGTTCCATTGACCTACTTTGGTTTGTGTATATTGATATAATTATTAATTCTGTTCATCTTTCTACTTGCCAATTTTATGTGAAAAGAGCTCTTCCTTTAACATTGATTTTGGACTCGCATAATTTACTAATAAAATTTTGTGAAGGGACTTCCTATAGAAGTTCAGAAAGAATCTCTATTTCAATAAGTTTAACAATTCCATCAACAATTTTTATAGGGTAAAAATACTTGAAATAAAGGTTTGTTTAATAAATAAGCTCTGTTTTAATATCTCAAAAGATCGCCTCAACAATTTATATATAGAAATTTGACTTTAAATATAGGTGTTTATAGCAAAGCTAATGTTTTAATATTCATTACTGTAGCTGATGGATGTTGTTTATTCTTTCCAAATAATCCTTCAACATAGGAGGTCAGTTTTGGTTAGGCATTATTAACCTCAAATTGTCTTAATTTTAAGTGGTTTTTACCTACAAATTGATAAATTAAATTATCATCGATAATCTTCAAGCATGTAGGGGCTTTTGTCAAGGCATCAATAGTCCAATATAACTGAATATGATCTTAAAGCCCGTAGGTGCATTGATCCATATTGACATTGTAGAGAATGGTGTGAGGTCTGCAGGATGTTTTCTTAATGCCTTTTTTAACTTTAATGCTATCATGTGGGATTATGGGATTTTTATTGATGTTTTGGCCTTTTACGTTTAAATTTCTTTAGCCAGGTGGTTTGCCCCTCTCGAAAGCTTTAAGATTCATGGGAATGTTGTTGGGGCACACTTCTATCCCTATGTACAAGGGTCTGTGAGGTGCTGTGCACAGCTGTACATGGACCCTCAAGGATTAGGGCACAATATGTAGAAACTTATTCCCAAAGGGGATGCTAGCTAAGATATAAGAAAACTCAATGAAAACAAGCAGATCTAAGTCTATAACAAGAAAAGTAATTTTCTCCAATCAACCATTCAATATTTCAAATTTGTTTATCTACTTTTAGATTCAATGCTGAAAATAGAAAAAAGTGAAGGCATACCAAGATTAGTATATACACAATTAACTCCTGAAGCAAAATGACGTTATAATTTTAGAAATGTTAGTCTTATACACAATGACGCAGACCTAGTGTATATACTGAGCAGTGAGAACTAATGAAATCTGAGAACTAGTGGCAACTCAACTCCAATGAAGCCATGGCAAAACAATCTACATTCTAATCTGGCACAAGGAAAAGTTAATAGGACTAAGTACTAACCTCAAAGGTACTCAATGCAAGCTAAGAAGTTAGAAATCTAGACTCTAAAGCTTTTCATGGTTGGATTCCAGAAGACCATAAGATAAAGACTCAAATGCTAACTCTTGAATAGATGAATTGATTGGTCGACTACTAGATGGATGTTAAATACCACAAATTTCTACCGCCTCTTAGGCCTAGCCAAAATAGGAAATTGTGACCATGTTGCATAGCTCGTAGCATACCCTCGAGGTAATAACTGTCCACCTATAGGTTTAGCCACATTTGATTGTGGTGAGAACGCCCAAGCAGTGATCATTATATGACCCCTGCATGGCCCCATGGTGAAAGAAAAGTCTTATTTTAGTGTTTTGTGTATGTCCCATTATCATTGTTGCTAGCAAAAAATCTCCTTTTTACATGAAGTGTGTCTAGGGAGTGTAAGAAGCACTTGTTGGCTTAGTATGAACAATTGAGATGCTCATTTCCCTCAATCATCCCTGATATGGCTCGACGAGGCCTTTTAGCTTTCATATGACCATTTAGTATGAATATTTGCCAATTAAGAGCCTAAATTCACATTAATTAATGCTAAAACTCTGTCAATCAAAGGGGTCTACTTGAGCATGCATTCTAGCAACTTTTAAACATGATCTTGTTTTTTTCCTTGAGAATTGTGCCCAAACTTAAGTTTTTAGTTTTACAATCCAGTGGGCTATTTATTTAACCTTGCATGAGAGATTTGAAGTTTGCATTGCTAGGTGATTATTTTAATGGGAAGATACTCAACTAAGTAGCACTTAATCGAGGTAGAATGAATCATGCATCGAACCTACACCATTCAATCCTAGGTTGACCAGGTTAACTAACATGAAGACAACTTTGCACCCTAGATTCGGTATTTCTCAACCATTCAATCCATGTTTATTATCCTTGCCCTCACCTCCCTACTTGGAGATGACACCCTTTATTTGAACAGAGACCGACATTGATCCATGTTGGATCCACACATCCTTGAAGAGGTGTCTAGAAGTTACACTTGAAAAATTGATACATAGAGGATAAACACAATTGCATCCAAATACATTCCACATAGAGGTGTAGTTTCTTTCTGTATTTTCTCTTTATTTTCCTCACATGATAAAATAGATGTTGAGATTATTGCATAGTGAAACGTGACAGGTCATTGTAGGTAGGTCGTACAGTTGTTACCATGCATAGGAATTGTGCTCCACCTGCTATGCAATGGTGAATGATCCTCCCACTCGTGTATTTGTACTTGAAGGGAGGGGAAAAGTTAGAGATAGGAGAATCCTACATCTCATAAAAATCTCATCCACATGAGAGAGACAATGCAAGATCATGCAACATGAAAGAATAAATGCAATAAAGTGCATGAAAATATTACTTTGATAATCTTGCAGGTTAATTGACAATTCTAATTTTATCTATCCTTTATCCATGCATTTGGTTTGAATCTTATCTTGAATTCCTTATCATCATCCTCTTATTGAGTTTAACTATGAGAAACTAGAGTTGAAGTGCTGAAAATGTGGAAACTTGAACTCAAATAAGTTGATCTGAGTGTAGGAAGGGTTCCTCAATACTTCCTTCTCATTGCAATACTCTTGTCAGCACCTTACATGTCACAAAGTATTCTGTGCCACATTTCCATGATCTAAAGGAGTTGATAATCAACAAATAAAAGTATTCTCACAGGGCCTCACAACGTATCATGGACTTGCACTGAATCTCTCAGAACCTTGCTGGCACAATGCAACGTCCTTACATTCTGTGCAACATTATCAATACTATGCCACCTTCCAGATGTTTCGTGTCATTCGAATTGGCCTATCTCGGATCCGCATCATCTCATGAAGCTTTCCTTGCTCAACACTTTACTCAACTAGCACACCTTGAGGTAGGCATGATCACAAGGACATCTATAGGTTGATCTTCACACTAACTTGCGTTCCATGATTCCAGCATCATGGCGCCATCTCCTATGTGTTGCTCAACTTGATTGGCACACCCCAATTTGGTGCAAGGCACCAAGGAAAGATTCTGTGTAGTGCAGAATGCAGCGCATGCTCACGTAGCTTGTGTACCACCTCAGTTACATCAAGAGGCTTGCCTCACATGCTCCTATGCCACCATGCAACTTGTGCCTCATGGCGGCATCACTTGTCATCCGTGGCATTTCAGTCTTGTGTATTTTGGCTTGCAGTATCCTTGCACACCTCTGCGGTGTCTTGCAACATACCACACCTCAATTTGGCCCTTCTCAAGATGACCAACATTCTGTGGCATCTGTAGAGATCATTTGCAGCTTTGCTTGTTTTTGCAGTGCCAAGATGTATTCCGCTTCGCAGTTCTTGCAGATTTTGCAGTCCTGTGCTTGCATATCTCAACATTCGCAGCTTCTCGCAGCGTCGCACAATACATCACAACCTTGCAGCACTTCCACACGCTTGTGTCTTGCATTACCCCATAGTTTTCCATAGAGCCTCTGCGATCTGCATCCACTTGTCAGCTTCATATTGTCACACGGCATGTCAACTGGCACTCTCAATGCTTGTGCCATATCAGAGCACCTTTCAACATAACACACTGGAATTTCAACCGCCACACCTGCAAGAAGCCCAACCGTCACTTGGGCCTGGACGATGAACCACTTTTGTAACCGTCCTCTTTTGTAATCATTGACTATTGTAACCAATTTTGTGTAATGATATATTGTAAGGCATCCAATAGTGAAAATGGAGGCATTCGTCCCCTTTCCTAATCTGCTATGTCTACAAAATCCTGGGTGTCTGGATGCCTTGAGTATCTGACATCTGAATGATCATCTCCCAGGCTAGATAGATCAGTTGGGATGCGCCATACCCCTTCATGATCATGGGAGTTTTCTCTCCCTGTCTTCTTGTTCACCCACAGTCTAGGAAAATCAGCAAGGATGCATTCCTCTTTTGATCATAGGAGCTTGCTCTCGTAGTCTTATTGTGCATTGTATGCATATGTACTCTATTCTTTCATTTGAATAGAAGTGGCATTATTCGGCTAATATCATGGGTTGAATGTGTAATGGTTATTTTTGCATCCATTTCGTAGATTCCATTGTATGTTCTACAACCTACAATTCTGTTTGAACAGATCTGTTTAGTCTAAATAGTTTTAGCATTGTCCTCTGCACAACCTCCTTGGTTTGGTTTGGGTCACATGCACTAATGCTCGAGCATGCAAAGCACTGTGTCAAATGACGTGTTCGTGTGCCCTGTGCATCATTAGATACACAAAGGCTCTAAGCTATTTTAAAACATCTATATATTGATACGTTGCTAGAAAATTGGATTTTAAACTTGTTCTTGAAGATATCTAGAAACTATCATACACAATATAGGGTATACACGATGTTCTGAGTGGAGTTTAGGAAGGTCATAAAGTCACACCTCATTACCTAAGCTTAAGGGGATTATCACAGGGTTACATATATTGGATCAAGTAATTGACTGCAAGGGACCTCCGTGTCTTGATTTGATCACGACAAAATCGATGTTGGAGATTTTCATTGCCTCAAGGTCTGTATCCAAATCGCTGCACAACTAGGCGTGATTTCCAGGGAACTTATTTTGTCTAGGTCTCATAAGGTGTACCAATTCACAATGTTACATGAATCTTGTGCCAAATGTGACTACGCCTGGTAACTACGATTTTAGCAAACCAAGCATTAGCAGGGAACATGCTTGTTAAAGCAAAAAAAAAGACATATTAAAAGCTTTTGCTTGGCCTACAACTAACCATGGAATAGGAGACTATGCTAAAGCACAGGTAGTATTCAACCTGGAGTTTACATGCAGAACAATCTCTTGAAATATCAACAACACGAGAAACAGTTAACAAAGCATAAAGAAACTTAGATATACAAGGGAATTGCAATGAAAAATATACCCCATCACTTATAAGAATTGTCGAAACAAGTTGGCATTTCGTTGGTGCCATCAAAAGTGGATCTTGTGAGTACATGTAACAAAGAAAGACCAAACAAGGTTTTAAAAGAAAGCCCATGATTTCCTTGTTACTTCAGTTTTGAATATATTTTAAATAAGAACTTGGTTACTGAGTTGTTACAAGCTGTAAGTCAATTACTTGACAATTGCCAAAAACTTACAACTGTTTCAAACATCTTTAAAAATGTTACTAATGGATACATTATGATTCCCTCTTATAGTGAGTGACAATCACCATATAGGAGCTTAACACTCAAAGATTGTTAATAACTCCTCTTTTGGGTGCAGGGCATAAGAGAAACCATGTATCATGGTCATTAATAGCCCCAACTGATCACAATCAACAACAGATCCAGATAAGATTCCAAGCAATTAAATTGGTGGATCATATCTTTCTTTTTAAATATGCTCCGTGTTTGAGGTTCATTTTTTGACAAAGCAATCCATGCATCTCATATTACCTTATAAAAAACAAAAAATGTTACTTATAGCTATCACCATTGAGATATCTTTTGCCAACAAAGGTGAGGAAAGCTAGTGTTTTTTCTTTTGCACCTACTTGTAAAGAGTCAACATCTCTTCTAGAAACATTCAAGATCTTGACATAACATGGTTTCTAAGTTAAGCAATTGCAAAGGCAAGTGATTTCCTTGAAAATTTGGATTACGTATTTGTTTCTTGAGAAGAAAGAAATTATATTAATTTGCACAAATGGCCAAAGTAGGTCAACATGACTCAAAAGTAAAACCAATTACATTAGAGAATTAATGGGTTAAAAAGAATCATTCACTCTGAACGTAACTAAACGCCAAAGAACTAAAATAATGTGAATAACATAAACGTAACTAGAGGGGACATGAAGAAGTTAATGCCTGAATACATACGATCCATGTTTAAGAACAGATCACCATGCAAGTGTCGGACCCCTCAATGAAACAAGGAGACGATGGATGTCAAAGTTGGGTCTCAAGATTGAAAACCAATGTTGTCACGTGTTTGTAGCAAGACTCGGGCTAGAAGAACCAACACCACCATGAGTTGGCCAATTTAGGATCTAATGATGTTGATAAGGGAATGTCCAAGGCTATGGGGGCCAAGCTATATAATCTTAGGAGAAAGCAAGGGGTCAATGAATGAGGTAGAGAAAAATCTAATAATGTGCATGTGTCCTCATTACTTTGTTGGTGGGAAGCGAGGACTAGGAGGCCCAGGCTGTTGAGACGAAGCAAATCTATGACATCTAGAGTGCGTTTGAGAGGGATGAGGCAAGTTAGTAATAGCATCCAATGATGAATCTTGTCTCACCGACATCTCCCAATCTTGTGTTTGAATCAGTAGAATCCACAAGGCGCTTAACTCCATTGTCTATGATGGATTGAAAAGAGGTAGTTAATATGGCACCTCTATGAGTTTCCTAGAAAGTGAAGCCTCTTAAAGAAGAAGGGCTAGGCACTCGTAATTAGGACAGTGGAAGAAAGTGGATAGAGAAGCATCTGAGTTATTGTAAAGATAATGATACTTTTCTCGTATCTCAAAGTAGATAGGACACTTGGAGATAAAATGTTCCTCAGTATTGACTTCTTGAAGGGGATAGAAGTGACGTATTCTATCATCATGTGGGATATGGTGGTCTGTTTCAACTTGTGATTGGTGGAAGGACACCCTCAGCTAGCCGAGGGGGATTCTCAAGTCAGGGTGCCATTAATTTTGGAGAAAGTCACGATGAGCGTTGGTGCCATTGACAATCTGCAGTAATGTTCAACATATAATGCCATCTTGGGGCTGAGAGGCTTCAAAGAGGAGGTCTTGGTGACTTGAATGTACTTGTGGTATATATCCTCTCACTTTCTTCTAGGGGAGGAGGTGAGGAGGGGCATCCAAGGAGCATTTGAATGGATGAAGCCAATCAACAGAGTTTTTGTAGGTTGAAGGAGAATACTGGTTTCAGAATACGATAGTGCCATTTCCTATTAATACTTGAAGAGGCAACCCTCTTTGCAAAACAAAGTGGTGAATAAGGGTGTCTCTTATAGCTAGAGAGTAGTCTTTCAAACGCTTTGGCACCCAATGTACAAAATCAAACTTGAGGGCATCTCTCACAGCGTGAGGGAAAACACTTTAGACATTCTAATGAAATAGAAACGGTAGAAAATCAAACTTGTT
Source organism: Taxus chinensis (assembly GCA_019776745.2). NCBI lineage: Eukaryota > Viridiplantae > Streptophyta > Pinopsida > Cupressales > Taxaceae > Taxus > Taxus chinensis. The sequence continues at coordinate 3,724,845 of CM034149.1, forward strand.
TCTTTCCATTCTCTTGCTGCTAGGTTGTTGCCAGTGTTGATGCTAGAATTGCCAGAGTATGGATGATCTATGAGTCATGAAAATGCATTAAAAGATACAAAGAGCCGATAGAGTAATGAAGGTTTTGGAAAGGGAAAATGGTGGAAATCCTTAGGTTGCAAAGGATTTAGAGAGGGGAATGCGGGAAGAAGTGTCTCCAATTCAGTGACGACTCTTTTCAGATCCTAGAATGTGGTCAAATTGTCTGATTTTTAACTCACAAATGCCAAATTTTGTTCATTTTCTCTTTGTTGATACCTGTCTCCAGTTTAATGACAACTCTTTCAAATCCTACAATTCAGCGGCCAGCCGATTTGTCTGAATTCTTATTCATAAATGCCAATTTTGTTTATTCTCTCTCTTTGGATGCCTACGTTTTTATCAGTTACCATATACATCCCATGAGCTATTACATATTTCACATGGTTCCTTCTATTAGACATACAACATCACAACTCACTGATCCGAATTGGTTCATGAATTGTTAGCAAAGTAAGCTATCTAGCTCACTATTTTCAAGAAGGTTAAACATGTAACTTGAAAATCTTCGTAGTAGTCAATTTGTAAGGAGTTTTTAGACAAGACGAAAGATCAAATAGTACAAGGGCCTAAAGAGATAGAGTCGGTTATGAGGTGGTCTAGACACCTTAGATGAGAAGATAATTAGTGGGTTCTTCTTTTGAAAAACAAAGTTTTTGTGAGGAGCATTGGGTTGATCACTTGGTCACTGGCCATGCGGCCTTGACTATAGGTTTGTAGTTTTTGTCCCCTCATTGTCTGTGGTCTGCTATCACATGCTCCATGTCACGGCCATTGTTAGGACGATAATGGCTAGCACATTCTTGAGTTTGGGAATACTTTGCAATGATTTATCTACATTTACATCTACTATAGTTTGTAAGACTTGTCATTAATGGCGTTTTTTGACTCAGGTTTATTGGTCAGGATTGTACATGTTTGCTCATGAGATTGCATATGTTCTTCAATCACGGCCTTCTCGACTTCTGCTCCAGCCTCAACAAATCTTTCCTTTTTCGTTTTTGTGTCTTTCTTCACTCGTGCTTGAGTGATTGTCATTATTTCTTTGTCCTTGTCTATGCCAGTAATGTTGACACTTGCTTCTTTCAGATATTTGGCATCATTGTAATCCCTTGGCCCACACCAGATACAAAGAAGACTGATATTATGTTGATTTGTGGGGCAATTTCTTGCAAATGCCCCACTTCTGACATTGCTTGATTAACCATCCTTGGGAGTCTAAATCTAACTGCCACCTTCACCCCTATTATGTTGGTATCCGTTGTTATGCTTTCATTACGATACCCACACGGAGTCGTGCTTGGAGAGGCGGTCTCATTCTTTTGATGCTTAGTTAGGTTAGTCAATAGTGTCGATGGCTCCCCTTGTATGAAGAGTACTTGGACACTTTTGTTCCATGGATTGTATGGAAATCCTTCATTGAATGCTTAATAGCTTGGCAAATTTTACAAAACATCTTGTTTGGACAATTGGCCTTTGTGTGACCTTTAGTTTTATAGTTGGTACACCAAAGATCCTTGCTTTCTTTCTTGGTGCCTTCATTTAACTCCGTCATTTAGAGCATGTCATCTCTCCCAAGAGCTTGTATAGATCCTGGGTCACTATCATCACTGAATTTTGAATCGTCATTTCAAATCTTTCTTGAGCATGATGATGTCTTGTTTTCACTTTCAATGTCCATATCTCCACTATATGCATCTTCATACGACAGATGCGAAACCACTTTCACATTCTTCTGTAATGAGGGAATAAGTCCCTTAATGAACCATCACTTCTTTAAACTGCTGGCTCGTATCCTTGAGTTTTCTGTTGTAGGTTTGTACATTCTCTTGTTTCCTTGCTGGGTGTTGTAGATCTCTGTGACAGTTTCATTGCCATCTATGAGGAGCTTAAATTATTTTTCAAATGGATTCCAATATTTGTCCCACGAGGACTTGTCATTTGTTGGTGTGTTCGTGTACCTATTATAGCCACCCCTCTGAGTGTGGTTGGGAGAGATTGCAACTAGTGATGTTCGTCTATTTTCCCATTGATAGTTCAAATGGTGATAAAGATCTGCAATTCTAGAACCGACCTTCAGATTCATCACAAGCAAACTTCTACAATTTTTTACCTCTCTAAGGTTGGACTTTGTGGGGTGCCCATATCTGTGGGCCTTGTGTGATTCTGACATGGTGCTTTTGATTGAATCCTCCTCCTTAGGAAGGCTTGTGTTGATCATCAAACATGTCATTATGCTCAAGACTTCCTTCAGCCTGAGCGATCTGTACACTACATTGCTCACCAACAAATTACACTTTTGTTTTACTCTCTCCAACTTGTCTTGTAGGCTACCCTGGTGTTCTTGGCTTGACCTCTTCAACGAACAGATCTTCAATTCTGCAAATATTCTTTTGTAAGCTTGTTGAACTCTGTCTTGGAATAAAGGCTTTTCTTTGAAAGAAGGGGCTCAGTTCAATCTTTACTAGATTCCTCCGTGACTCTTATCCAGTAACTACCAACCTTGTTTGGTTGACAAGGTTTGCACTACCTTCCTCTAGAAGGGGCAGTTGTCTTGCAACCTCCAACCACTGTTCATTTGTGAGTGGTATATGGTTCTTCCATACTGCTGAACAAGAGAGTAATTAACAACATAACAAAGCTAGATGCCCCAAAAAGGCTTTTATTAATACCAACGATGTACAATTTCATCTTAGAGTTGCTTTTCCAACGAACATTTTACCTTGCAATGTCTCAAGGGCAAGACACTTGTATGAGTTTGGAGAAAAACTTTGGTGAAAAATTGAGGTGAGATATCATGCATCAACTTATGAGTCAAATCAATTACTGAGTTGATTAAGATTTTTCTTGTGTCGATATACTAAGTCATGTTTATAATGTTGAGAAGATATTTAAGAGCTGTATTATTTATTTTTAAAAGAATGTTAACTTACGGCAGTCCTGTGAGTATATTGGCGAATGTTTGGGTCATTATATACAAAATGCTTTTGATGGCTGTACCCTCCCATGCTATGTTGTAACATAAGATGAATGAATTTTGTAGCCCTTCTTTTTAACATGGTAGATTTTACTCTCGTTTCGAAAAAAAAAGTCACTAAAGTAAATGTTATAATGTAAAGTTCTTAAGAAGTCAAAATCACAAGTTGGACATATGATTCAGTATGAAGTCAAATTCACGAATGGAATGTATGAATTGGTTTGAACTTTGAGTCGAAGGAGATCACATGGTAAATGGTAAGTCTCGCTTATATTAATATGTACCAAGTTGGCATGCTAAGGGCCTTATGGTTAGCTTGTAAGAGTCATATAATTTATGGTTCAAACCAGTGGAAAAATGTGTTTTTCTTTGATATTTCAGATTTGATGTTTATCTATGCACTGTCATCATTGGACTATGCCTTTTTGGCCTTATGGGTTATGAGGATCAATGAATGTGCTTTTTTTAATGGTCATCTATCTCGACATGTACAGGTCAGGCATAAGTATTACAAATTTGATGAAAATATTGTAGAGGCAGTTTCTTAATTGGTGTGAACTATTTGAACTTAACAAGTGCCATTATCAATGGAAAATTTCATCCAAAGCCACTTATTACCAGGAAATTAACTTAGAGGGTCTTATTGTTCATAACACATTCGACATTCCTCATGCAAATTTGTTCATTGTAGGAAGCTATCCTCCACACATTTACCATTATTAAAGTTGTCTTTCATATTGATGAAAAAGACACTTTATTGCAATTCAATCCATTATATATGTGCAACTGTACTCAGCATTATATATGTATATAGTTTTGTTAAAGTGTATAACTCTGCAATAGGTGCAATTTGTGTCAGTTTGCCATGGCAAATTTCACTGCAGCTTGCAACTATGTATTGCATACACGCCGGTTATCTGAATAATTCTTGATTTGTACAGATGATGCCATGGCAATCTTTTTGGCTTTTCAGTCTCCAGAGGTAGATGTTATTGGTCTCACTACAATTTATGGCAATGTCAACACAACTTTGGCTACAAAGAATGCCCTTCATCTGGTATGCAGATAAGACAGTTTCATCTTATTTGATTCACGGTGAAAACATGTCATATTGTGATGCTACCATAGAAACTAGTTATGCTCTTTTCTTATGATTTATCCAATTTTATTATATCCTGATATTTTTTAACTCCATATTTTTTTTTGGGAAAAATGAGATGTGAAATCAAAAGAATGCACATCCTACCATCCCTTTTTTTAGTTGTTAAGGTCGCATATAATATGTACCTAGTTTCTGAAGTCACGTTGATGGATTGTTATTCTGATGACTGTTTTTCAATTCTAGTTGGAAGTTGTGGGAAGGGAAGATATCCCGGTGGCAGAAGGTTCTCATACATCAATCAAGGTTTGAAGATGTCTTTAGATTTTTCTTAGCAAGCCTTGAATAATTCTTTATGACTGATATGCTTTAAAGAAATTCTGATTTGATGTAGCCTATGATTTCAACCAATACCCTGGCTATTTTCAGATCATTATGTGCGGGCTGTATAAAACTGGTTGTTGCTTGATGTGGAAGATATAAGTTTATTATCATCTTTAGCTTTTAAAATAAGAAGGTATCTGACTTTCTCTTGCATACTTGTCAAATAGAGAGTTGCAAAGCTACATGTTGCAGATTTTGTCCATGGTTCTGATGGGCTTGGAAATACCAATATTACTCCTCCAAAAGGTAATGCAATAGCACAATCAGCAGCAGAATTTCTTATTGATATAGCAAATCGGTACCCTGGAGAAGTAACAATAGTTGCATTAGGACCACTTACAAACGTAGCATTGGTAAGTTTCTAATGTCTGTTCTGGTTGCACAAAATTTCTTTATTCATGTGGTTTGGTATGGCTATCCATATGGTTGATTTTACTTTCTATTCTCTTCAATTTTATATCACCCTCTGTTGCAGGCAATAGAACTGGAGCCTTTATTTCCACAGAAAATAGGGCAGATTGTTATCCTTGGTGGTGCATTTTCAATGAATGGAAATGTTAACCCTGCCGCAGAAGCAAATGTATGTGCCCAATGCATAATGTAAAGTAACATTTGGTTTTATGTGCCATTCTCCACTCGTTATAGAAATTTCAAATAGATAATGGCAAAAGCATCCTCTGTTTTACGTAAGTTCATTTTATTTGTGTCTCTTCTTTACTGTGTTTCTTAAAGATTGACATTGCTGGAGGCTTATATTAAATAATGGAGCGATTGGGATTAAATTACATAATATTTTAAATGTCTTTACAATCTAAGGAAAGAGATTACCAATAATTGACCTACGAGTTGGACCAAGGATAACATACAAAAACTAATTTGATAGATCTATCAAGGACTGTGAATCTAATTTTGATTAAATTCTTTTGAGCCCAGTATAGAAGAAGATGAGTTTAATTCTTATTGATGTATCTGTAATGACTTGACACCAATTTGACAAGACTTCTGCTACAGAGAGAGAAACAGGCTTTTAATAGATCATGTTTTGGTTTTTAAAGGAAAGCTGACTACTTCAGCTAACACTTCAAGTACTTAAAATCACAATCTTAAATTTTATGACATAGGAAGGATGACTAAAGTTTGATGATCCAGCCATATCTTTTCAAAAGAGATGATTCATGTCTTGATAGCCAGCATAACTTTCAAAGTTTTATCCACTCTTGTGAGTGGGGAAGATTATGTGATTCATTTGTACGTAGATTCTATGTTTTTGAATACTGTACAGAAATGTGTATCCTATGATTTTGAAATTTGAAAATTTGATGGACGAAGCAGTATTTTGGATATTTGTTCATCTATCTAGAAACTGTATTTGATTGAGAATTCTGATTAATCAGATCTTTGGCGATCCAGAAGCTGCTGATATTGTATTTACGTGTGGAGCAGATACCATAGTTGTTGGAATTAACGTTACACATCAAGTCGTTATGACAGGTTATTTCTTTTTATATTATTCTATTATACTTGGATGATTGCCAATTGTTTCTGTCCTACCAAAGTATTAAATTATCATTGTCTGTGCAAAATACATTTTCAGCGTACTTTTCTGCTACATTCTTCTACCTATTCCATGTAAATTTTCAGCATTTTCTATCCAGATATGGAAGCTTTAGTAGGCCTATGACTGTGTTTAAACTTCTAACCTAGCAGATAAAGACCTTGAAGTTCTTGCCGGATCCAATGGGAAATATGCCAAGTATATTTTAAAAATATTGAAGTTCTATCTTGAATATCATCGTGAGGCCTACAATATATGTGGTAAGTTTAGAATAAGGTTATGAGTGGCTGAGAATAGGAAAAAGTTTCTATGAAATCAAATAACCATATCTTAAAGACAGTTTTCAAATTTTGTAGATGGTTGACATTATGCCAATGAGAAGGAATCTTTCTTTGGAGTATATGTGATGTTAAAATTGTGTTCATTTTTCCGTTCCAACCCTTGTTTCTAATTTGTTTCACCTTCTCCATTTAATAAATTCAGGAGCATATCTTCATGATCCTACTGCAATGTTTGCGGCTATCGATCCCTCGCTTATGACATATGTGGAGGGTGTGGTTAGAGTTCAGACAGAGGGTATATTTAGGGGCCTCACTACATTGGACAACATGAAAAAGAGGTTGGTTGTTCTCTCTTAGATTTGTTTATGATGAAAACGTATTTGTGACGCCAATTCACCATTTGTGAGGACTAAGCATCTTTGGAACGTTATTTACTGCTTTGAATTCGGTATGTAATTCTGCTCGAATGAGTCTGGGGTTATTGATTTAATATATAAATATATATATATATATATATATATTTTCATTTCAGTCCTATAGCTATAGATATTTTTGAGATGATGATTTGTTGAGGATTTTGTCATTTGCACATTCAAACCCACCTTGAGCATTAGTATAACTTTGTTTATAAATATTTGGTTCAGATAACTGAGGGCTGGTGATTGTTTTGCAAATAATACTTGTTGCCATCTTAGGAGGGCTTTCCATTGTTTCCTTATTATATGCTTTGTTGATCTGCAGTCCTCTATGTGCAATATGTAATGTCCCCAAATGGACACCTTTTACCCCCAAATGGATTTTAGGAAAAACCCCAATCCAAAGAACAATTTCCAAGTAATTTATAAAATACAATGCAGATTTAAATTTTATACATGCATGGCGACTTGCACAGGAGATGAAAACCCACAAAATGAAAGGCAAAACCACTGAATATTTAGCTCAAACAACTCAACAAATATTGCAAAGGTGAAATCATAAAAGGAAATACCAGATTCGGTCTTCAAAATAGGCTGATTTTATTTTATATAAATCTGCAGACAGCTGTCCTCAGACACAGCTGAAAAGTACAAAACCCTTGAGCCAAAAATTATGCAAGTTGGCTGATTTGACCTCCCAAAATCAGAATTAGGATCAACAATTCAAATCAGATCAGAAACATCCCTAGAACACTTCAAATAAGATCTCCAAGTAGGTCGCTCAACCTGGAAATGGGCTGGAAACAAGGAGAAACACAACAACAATTCTCTCCTTCAAACCCTTGTACAAATCTGCAATTTAACAACCTTCTATACCGCCAGAAAATACTGAAAAACACCACTAACTCCATGATCTGCAATGGAAACCCCTATATGGAGAATCCTCTCAACTAGGAGAAGGGTTTTCATCCTTCTACTAGACCTCTTAGAGAGTTTTCGTCCTCAAGAGTGAATCTCTAAGGGTTTTCGTCCTTAGAAGATTATTGATGCAAGCTCAAAGCGTAACATACAAATCAGATTTTATAAAATAGACCAGGAATGATCTCTACAAGCAAGTCAACTTGCTTTTACAGAAGAAATGGGCCAAATGGCCACCCTCAACTCCCAATCAGATTTTCCTTCCTTGATTTAATGCTTTTCCTACTTTATTCCATCTCCTAAGGAGGTCACATTTTCCATAGGATAAATAAACATTATCAAATGCCTTTTTTTCCCTTTCTAATTTTATTTTATCATTAAGTCTATAATAACTTACTATAAGTGCCTTTATAATATTTTCTTCTTCTTTTCTTTTATATGCATTTTATAATAACTTATTATGACTTAAGATCCCCTTGTGTTCATCCCTTAGCCGTCGGGGAGACATAATGGGCAAGGGGTCTTCGACGTGGATTATTTTAGGAAGTGGGACGTTTCACAATACTATGTGTGGACATTTCACATACTTATAAAAAAAAGCCCCTTGATCTAAAATCCTTGAACCAACTCACAAACTTAACACTTACATTGCAAACACAAATGGATAATTGCATTACAAAAAAGGAGAGTATTATTTCAAGTGGCTACCTAAAACCTATTGCTTGTTCACACCCTCTCACTTATTACAAAATAACTAAAGGCACCCTATATATATAGGACTCTATGATGAGACAAACATTCAATGAGGTGCTTGCAAAGTGGATGAGCACATAACCAACTACATTAAGACATGATGACTCATTTTTCTAGATGGTAGGTGCAGATGGTTATTAAGATGTGTATATGCAAACTATAGTAAAGCTAACTTAGGAAATTTAATCGACCTAACTAAAAAAGGTGTAAATACACCAAAAACTTAGGAAACTAAACTAACCTAAGTAAACTCAATTAAGAAAGGTGCGAATATACCAACAGCTCCTTTAAGTGCAACTTGGGGAAAGTGTTCAAAGCAAGCTATACCTCTGTATTAGTCCTGACGACGAAGGCTAGATCAGGTATCCATTTACAATATGCTGAGAAATGCAATTTTTTTTGAATGTCCTCATGGACACCATTGCATCTTTGCCGAAATACATGGGTAATGAGTCATTCTAAATGCCCAGTCAAAAACAAAATGGTGCAAAATATGAGGATCACTGTGAAATTGTAGGGTCTCGAACATAACACACTGAGGAAGCAATACACAACATTCTTCTTGTAATGCTAAACTGGGGTATTATTTGGTACAACTCGAGGACAATGCTGAAGTGATCTGAAACAACATGCAGAATAGAAATCCAACAAAGATCGTGCTGGCTCCGCACTAGGAAAGGACTCCTTGCATGGGTGGGCTAATCCACCTCTTGGACCAAAATGTCACTTATCCAAAAAGGAGGAATCACTAACAAGTGTCCATTGATCAAAATCAATACACTCCCAAAATTGCACTGATGGATTAAGTACAAGGAACAAATATTCTACTCACCATCACTCAACAAGGCGATTGAGTGCGATGTGAAGGACAAAATCTCTGCTCACACTAACAGTCATTAAGGTGCTCAAGTGCATACAAGGTGGGAGTGCATATTTTTAATATAAGACCAGATGAACAATGTGCTCGATGAGGTACATGTGCGAATGAAGGATCATTATTTCATCATTTTTTGAAAATAATATCTTGGCTAAAAGAACCCAAAAAAGCATGGGTGCAGAAAAAATTAATACTTATCCCCTGATAATTCAGAATTTGGGTAGATGATACAATGTTTGTCTTGAGAAAAATGACAGGTGATGGGGCTGCCGGTATTGCTCCATAAGGAGTAGTTAGTCTGTCAATAAATGATTACAAATGAAGAGGACCTCCATGTGAAATGGTGCAAGATACAAGGATCACTCTTGAAACTTTAAGGTCTCAAACATATCACACTAAGGAAGCAATACAAAGTATGCCCCTCGTAATGCTCAACTGAGGTATTGTTTGATACAACTCGAGGATGATGCTGAAGTAATTTGAAACAACATGCAGAATAGAACAAAAAAGATGGTGCTAGCTCCGAACAATAAAAGGACTCATTGTATAGGTGGGATAATCCACCACTAGGATGAAATTTCACTTTGTCTAGAAAGGATAAATCACTGAAAATTGTCCATCGAACAAAATAAAAACAAACCCTGAAAAAATTCAATGATGGATTAAGTATGCGAAGAACAAATATTCTATTTACCATCACTCAATAAGGTGATAAGTGTGATGCAAAGGATAAATGCTCTGCTTACACCAACATTCAATAAGGTGCTCAAGTGTATGCAAGGTGGGAAGGTACATATCTTTAATATGGGACTTGACAAACATTGTGCCCGATGAGGTACCCATGTACAAATGAAGATTCATTATTTTATCATTTTTTGAAAATAATTTCTAGGCTGAAAGAACCCAAAAAAGCATGGAAGCACCAAGAAAATAGTACTCTGCATCCCCCGATAATGCGAAATTGTGTTAGATGGTACAACATTTGTCTAAAAAAAATGACATGCTAGGGCTGCCAGGATTGCTCCATAAGAAGTAGTCAACCCTTATAAATGATTACACACAAAGAGGCCCTCCATAAAATTATTGCACTAGTGGTACGAATCCACAACTCGAACACCAAAAAGTTGTCAAATCTAGGGCCCACCAGAAATTGCTTCACACAAGGAGACACTCTGTCAATGTGTAAAAAATATAGAAGAGGTGATACACATCGCGAAAAAAGAACATAGAACAAAGGATTGAGGAATAGAGACCTAAAAGTTTGAAACATAGTGTAAAAGGCATTACAACATGCAAATAAACCGGTCACTGAATAAATTGAAGACCTGACCACCACCATACTAGAAAGTTCACTAAACAAGAAGGATATTAAATGCGAGCACCCTAGACGTCACCTGAAGTAGATGGGCAACCCCAACCACCTCTACTTCACCTCCGAAGGTGAACTTCTTTTTCTTGGCCAATGCAAAGATCGCTGTTAATAACTAGGTTGGGCGCTTGAAGTGGTTGAGGAGTTTGTCTCTTCGACCTTGGCCGCCTAAACATAACTAATCTCCGAAGCAAATTCTGCACATGTTCCAAGTTGCATAAGCTAATCCATAGACATCATGGGACTAAAGAGGATGCCCTTGACGGAGGGCATTTTATTTTCGTTCACCCATTCTTCGGTAGTTATTCCTCCCACCAATTTCTTTTGCCTTCCTCATTTAGGTTTGGGGCTTGTAGAAACAAGAGTGGGGACATTGGGTTGCTCGGTAAGGGTCTCAAAATTGGGAGCAAAAAAGGAAATGTTGGCCACACGGGAGCTTGACTTGGAGTACGAGGCGAATTTGTGGAAAGCCTTGTCGGTTCTTTCATTATTTGCCATGCAAGATTTGAGGTAGATCAATTTTTCCTTGGTACTCAAGTTGTTAAAGTTTCCAAACAAAGAAGATATAGTCAACCTCTAGTCAGGGATAGCTTGGGGTAGGGATTTTTTTGAGAGTAGAGAGTGTTAGCCAAAATGAGTCCCCTGTCGATTTTTGTTAATCTTGTGTTGTTAATGACTCAAGACCCGAGCGCTTGTCTCATTTTGTAGAATCTGTTACACCTTATTCAATTCGTGAGTGCGAATCACTTTGCATTGCTACACCTCGCCCTTGTGTCCTGCCAAATCCCCTTCATGCTACGACATACTGTTGCAAGTCGCGAACCATTGGTGAGCCATCGTGTAGGGCTTGCAAGCATTGGCTAAGTCACGAGGCGCTCAACTCTGCCACATTGCACTCCAACTTTGTTCTATATCCTGCGTGCCATCAAAATGCCTTAGCTTATCCACCTAAGTTTGAAGCCGTGCAATGCTGCAACCATCACTCTGGTCATAAAATATTAACTCATCACCCCTGCATGATTTTCCCTTTCATCCATAACCCATCGCTTTGCAAGCCAAATGCTCAAGGATAATGAAGCCAAGTACAAATTTATTGAGAAGCAAGCCTATGCGGTTCTCAAGGCTCTGAAGATCTTTAAGCATCTCATGTCCAACAATAGAATCATGGTTTTTCTCATTCATACAAGCGTTGGAGACTACATCATGAGAGGGGAGATCAATGACAAGAGAGCGAGATGGATCACCAAGATATTGGAGTTCGACGTTGAAATAAGATCTACCAAGCTAATAATAGGGAGGGGTGTTTGCCAACACCTTTTTGAAGACTTGGATAGTTTGCAATCAGTTGTGTGCACCCACGATAATGAACCACTGAATGAAGGAAACAAGCCTAGTTGGACTCAAAATATGGTAACATTTCTCGTGATTGGAGAATATCCTGATGGCTTGGATGGAACCAAAAGGAGACACTTCAAGCTCTAGGCTATCCCATATGAACTGATTGGCGCTATACTATTCAAAAGAAACCTGAAGGGTGTCCTTCTAAGATGTATTAAGCCCAAGCACGTGGAGAAGGTACTGAGATAATTCCCATCAAGGATTCTTTTGTGGTCACTTTGCTTTGCGGAAAATGGCCACGAAGATAATGCGGGCTGCTTACTAGTGTCCTACCATGTTTGTAGATGCCTTTAAGTGGGCAAGGCAATGCCACGAATGCCTATTCACTAACAAGGAACACGAAGCCGCTCTTCCCTTGCGACTGATCGTGGTTGATCAACCTTTCTTCCAATAGGGATTGAGTTTCATTAGTATGATCAACCCGCCTTCTAGTGCTCCGCCTTCTAGTGCTAATCATAATTGGATTCTCACTACCACCAACTACTTCACCAGATGGACCAAAGTGGTTTCACTAAAGGAAGCCACAAAAGAATTCATTATCGACTTCCTTGAAGGAATCATCACCAAATTTGGCATCCCTCACACAGTCATCTCTAACAATGCTAAGTCATTCATGAGAGCCAAGATCATCGAGTTTGATTTAAGGTATGGCATATACCTTAAGACTTCAACTACTCTCTACAAGGTAATGGGCTTGTAGAGTCCACAAACAAGAACTTGATCAAAATCATGAAACACACAATTGAGAACAAGAACTTGATCAAAATCATGAAACACACAATTGAGAAAAATCAAAGGCAGTGGCACATCGAGGTGAAGTCAGCCTTGTGGGCCAACAAGATCACCCCAAAGCTTTCAATTGGTAGTTCTCCCTTGACGCTAGTATGGAAAAAAAGATAGGCTTCCACTCATTGGAACTTCTAGCTTTAGAAATAGCTCATCAATTGGAATAAGAGCATCATAATGCAAGGACAATTAGAATCGTGGAGTTATTGTACCTTGAAGAAGTTGAGGAGAAGTTTAAAGACAAACTCCGACAACACCAACAGGAAGTGAAAAGGTTCTTTAATAAGCGGACCAATGATCAAAGGTTTGAAGTTGGTGACCTGGTGCTTACGTGGGGTGCTGATCGTGCCAAACTTGGAAGGTATTCCAAGTCTGACACCGTTTGGACTGGGCCTACTCATATTACTTAGTGCAAAGAAAGGAACATCTTCGACCTCTCAAAACTCAATGGAAAACCTCTGCTGATCCTGGTCAATGGCATGCTCCTCAAACAATACCCTCGAGTGAATACACCGCACTTTGTACATAGTCGTGCATTCGTTTCTTGTCTTGTTTTGTTTTGTTTTGTGTCTTTTTTCTCTACTGTTTTGTGATCCCTTGTGTAATTTTTCCACCCCACGTAGTTTCAAAATTTTGAAGAGTCTTTGAATTCCCAAGCTAATCAGTGAAGATTCCTTGCCCAATGGATGTAACAGGATACTAGTTCTCTGCACTTATTAGGCAAGTGTCCCCATGAGTTGCCATATATGTTAACCAAAATGAGCCCTTGCTCATTTCTGTTAACCTTGTGCTCGTAAGGACTCAAGACCTCGGGCACTTGTCTCATTTTGCAGAATCAATTGCACCTTGTTCAATTTGTGCACCAGAAATCATTCTCCATTGTGCGCATCACTCTCGCGTCCTGCCAAAGCCCCTTTATACTGCGACATACTGTTGCAAGGCACAAAACATTGGTGAACCATCTTGTGGGGCCCGTAAGCAATGACTAAGCCGCGAGGCGCTCAACTCTGTTGCATTCGACTCCCACTATGTTCTAGAGCCCGCATGCCATTGAAATGCCTCAACTCATCCACTTGTGCTAAGTTTGAAGCCGTGCAATGTCGCAAACCATCGTTTTGGTTATAAAATGCTAACTCATCACCACTGCATGCTTTTTCCTTCCCTCCATAACTTTTCTCTCCCTTTCTTCCCTTGCCACCCTTAATTTCTTCTTGCCACACCATGTTATTAATGTGCAAAATGTTGCGAAGAACTGTCGAAGCCACATAACATTATTAAAAGCCATGAGAGACTTGTTACATAGCTTAATGATCAACCTAATGCAATGTAGGAGGGACAACAACATAAAGCTTTAGGATGCATGACATTTAAGGTTCATAGATACTTTAGGCGGCTATTTGTCCCCTTTAGACGCATTGTTTGCTGCAAAAATCCCATATTTTATGCAAAAGGGACGATCTACCATTCTTCCTTCATGCCTCCTCTAACTTATCTTTCAAAGTCTCTTTCCCTCCATTTCCTTCTATACAAAGCAGAGCTCGTTATGTTCTAAACGCTATTTGACCCTTAGTCTTTTGGTTGTTTCTTCTGTTCTCTAGAATTTGCTTGAATTTTCACTTTCTATGTGTGATGTCTTAGTCTCTTATTTTGGCGAATGTAATGTGTCGAAGGCCGCTTTTGCATTTTAATACAATCGTGTATATTCGAGTAATAGTTGAGTTGTTGTGGCTTATATTTGCCTTACCCTTTTCTCTTGTCTCCCTAATCTCTAGTAGATTGATCTTACCTTTTTTTGAGCTTTGATATGTGTGTGGATTATAATTGCATTCATTTAATATATTGTGTTATCTTCAAACACAAAGTGGAAGGAATATCGTTATTTCTCTCTTGGTGCATTGCCCTTTCGCTTTTTGTTATTTTTTCTTCTCCTGTTTCCCTTGTAGTAGTAGATTAGGTAGATAACGATAGTGGTAGGAGGAGTAGATGAGAAGTTGGCTTTATCCGCAGGATTTGTTCAAGGCGCAAATCCCACACTTGAGAAGAAATCCCATGTTGTGTTGTTAGTGAAACATCTTTCACAAATGGATGCTTTCATTGGGGGTTTGGAAGGGGATGGAGTGGGGAGGAAGGCAAATGGAGCGCACATCCTTAAGAGGGGTCAGAGAAGATGGGGGGAACAAAGTCTTGATAAGGAATTGAAATACATAAAATGCAAGGGGAATGGAGGCCAACCTATGTAGAAAATATTAATGAATAGATTTCACACAGTTCTTGATGCCAGCAATGTCCCCCTATTTGCTAGATCACAATGTTTGTCTAAATCCTCACTCATATCCCATTTACAAAGAAGCATTTTTGGAGCATTTTTGTAGAGGAGCTCTAAAGAGACAATTTTTGTTTACAACCATGGTGGGAGCAACATTTGCAGTTGAAATAACATTGGCGTAGCTATGAGCAGAAGTAGGACGATTGGTGAACTTAGAGACATTGAGCCATGGGATGTGTCAATCAAATGAATAATAAATCTTGCCACCTTGATTTGCAGCAATAAGCAATTGTGTCAAGAAGGCAAGGTGCCAGCCCAAGTAATCCTTGAATGGTTCACAAAATCCAACACCGCCTTTAAGAGGTCTTTTTCATAATTAGGGAGTCAGTTAAGTATAGGACCAATTCTTTTGGTCCCCCAAACTGATTTTTTTAATCCATTTATTTATTTATTAATTGTAGAGGAGGTGTACCACCACGAACATCTGCTGAAATAAAATCTTCCAAGTCAGGTTAGCTTGTTGGGAGAGGTCTTTCTATTTTTGAGAAGACCTCTAGGTCAGCTCCTGAGTTTTAGTTGGTTAGCTGGACAATCTGCTTCACAATAACAATGGGTGAAGGAAATGTTTGGAAGTGATTTTTTAGGTCAAACTCTTGTTGGAGGATAAGTTGAGCTTCTAATATAGAGTGCTGCCTTTAGCCATCGCTTTAATAACCACCATTGTTCGCCTTCCACTTGAAGGGAGAGTGCCCCATGTGCTAAGGCTAGTCTAAGCCTTTCCACAAGAGTTTTTTCTTCTGCTTCATTGTTGGTGCCAAAGGGATGTAAGTGGAGGAGGAAGCAATGAGCAAGCCTTGTGTTGAGCAAAGGATGTAGCCCATGCCAATCCTTTTCATCTTCCAAACACAAGATAAGAAGGTTTCAAAATCAGCATGATTCCAAAAGAAAATCCAAGGGGGTTTGTGAAACCATCGCTTTATACAAAGTGGCAATTGCACCACTGGTTTATGTAGAGCAACAATTATGCAACTGCCGTGGTGGTTTCGCAACTTCTCCGACAGTTTTGAAACCGCTTGTGTACTTAGACCAGTGGTTTCACTCGCGATGACTACGGAAGCCGATAACGGTAAGAAACTACGACACTTCCTTTTTCTTCAACTTTGAGATTCTTCAGTGTATGGAGGTACATCTTAGTGATGTTAAATAAAGGGCATGTGTACAAGGGAAGACATCGATGATCAAAGAACAATTTGTAATGTCCCCATTCCTTCACCGAGGGCCTAATGGCCATTTTTCAATCTTAGCCTTGGTCATACCCGAGGGGCTAATGAAGTTGCAAGCTATTGGGTATGGGTACATGATTACCACCTTGTTTTATGTTATATTTTGTCATCGACATTAAGTTGAGCAACTTGGTGAGTAATAATTGTTATATTTTGTCAGTTGGGGGTGACTATATGGCACTTTATTATTCTATTTCTTCGTTGGGGGTCACCTAAGTTACTTTTGGCGCATGGGGGGGAAAGGTAACTTAAAATCATATTATATTTATGTGGTTTTCCAAAGGGGGTCGATTGGAGTCTTTTTTGGGCCTCTTGTTGCATGGTGAAGTTATAAAAGGAGTGCTTGGGGAGAGTTATTCAGGTCATTCATACACTCACACATATTTTGATCATTGGAGCAACTGTTGTTTCCACTCTTCTTTGCTTATGGAGTAAAATCCCAGAGGAACCCTAGCTTCAGTGGTGAAAGATCCACACCTAGCTAGCAGAGTCACTCTTCGGTGGTGAAAGATCCTCCCTAGTTTGTTATTTTGGAGCTTTATTCAGGATAGATTTTGGATCAGATTTTTCAGAGATTTCAAGAGGGATTTTCAGAGGGTTTCTGTACTAGGGAGAGAGATCCCAAGATTTTTTGTAGCATTCAGAGCATAGATTGGATCAGCTTCTAGGGGCATTTTGGTGGTTTTCCAACCCCTCCTTTAGGGTGACGTCAGCCCTAGGGTTTTGCAGTAGTGGTCTTTTAGGGGATTTCCAGGCGTCCATGTTTCCAGATCTTGAGGTTGGGATCATTTCTATATCATTTAGTAGATGCTACTTCCAGAAAATTAGTTTTTTTATCTAGTTGTATTTGCACATAGTTATGAATTTTTTAAGTTTTCTAGCAGTTTAGGGCTTTCTGAAAATTACTGGCAGTTATATATTACTCAAAAAAATCCAAAAACATATTTTTCTGGTCTTTGTTTTCACCTGTAGCAACCTCTCTATAAAATTTCATGTGATTTGGGTAAGTATTTTGCAAGATATCTATTAAATTTCAGTTTACTGCCCTAGTTGAGTTCATTTCCAGAAATTTCAGAATATTCTTTTGCTGCAAATTTTTATTAAATTTTGTCAAATTTTAAGTAATATCCCACAAGGGATATTTCACAATTTGTATGTGAAATTGTTTGTAGGAGAAAGGATTGATTTGAAGAATAGAGAGGAGAAGTTGGGTGGGCAGGATAAGAGTAGTGTTGTACTTGTTCTGGATCTCTCTATAACCAATATTTGGCCATAAGAGAGAGGGAAGCATTTTCCATTTCCATTTCCAACTGGTTTTTCCTCACCTTGGGGTTTTCCAACCCGAAATTCTTGTGTCTATGTTCTTTCAAGTTTCATGCATTCACGGTTCTGCTTTGATGCTAAATCATATGAGTCATACTCATAGTGCAACCCAACAAATAAAATACACTAGTTTATGAAAAGGTCACTAAGGCACCCTAATCTGTCACTTCTAGTAAGAATTTCACAGTAGGATCTCATATGTAACTTCTGATGCTATTGTGTAGATTGTGACAGTAAAGCAATCTTCATGAGTTTACTAAGCATTTTGGTAATTTAGAGCTGTGTTCATACTTTGGTAAGAGTGGCATGCACTGAGTGAGACCATTTGAATCACAATTACAAAGGTTTATATGATGTCAAAGAATCAGTCACCTTGTAATCGAGAGATATCAAAGATGGCATAACAGAGTCCAATGAAAGCGAAGCAGGATCTGTTTGGAAACCATAGTTGCAAGTGTTGGAGTCCTATCTATCGAATGAAGTAAATTGAATTCCCAATATGACACAACATCCAATAGCAAGACACTCAAAACTAAGAGCCAAGATTCCATCCTATAGACTTCCATTCTTCCAACCACTTGCTGAGAACTCTTAGTAGCATAGGAGAGAACGAATATCTCAAATCTCATCTTTCTCAAAAATCCATGGACGAGGAACCACCAAAACAAAAGGATCTTGCTAAGGCAACAATCAGAACATACTCACATGCAGAGCCTTGGGGAATCATATCATTTGCTTGAAATCAGATTAGCTTTGAAGAGTCGAGTGGATGTATGCAAGGTGTTTGCATAGTATAGTTGTCAGAGCAATTGGCAGTATGCTGATGTATGCGCAAAAAGTCACTGGAGGCCGCAATTCGATTGGCTGATGCCACAGCTTAAGTATTACTGGAAAATTGTTCACATTCTACCTTTGGGGGAATTTCAGACACAGCCTCCTCATTTCCATAAGATGCTGAGGCCTGTTGTAGCTAGGTGGGCATGAACTCTTACCTTTAACGTCTTAGATAACTTTGTTATCTGCTATTGGGCATATTTCTGTTCAAGTCCAATTTCTATCGTTGTCATTCTGTTTCAGGCCTTCTAAGTTCTCTAAATCTATCTGTCATCACCATATCATCGTTATTGGTTCTTCAATCTAGCTACAAGCCATTTATAGTTATACTGCCATGAATTTGGAGAACAAACAGGCTTCGTGTCAAATACTTGGAAGGTCTCCGCACATGCCTAAGGAGAAGACTTATCTTCAAGGACATTACCGACAGGAATCCTTGATGAAGACTTCACCTCCTTGCCTATACTTCATCGTGGAATTTAGAACGCATGGAGAGGTGCATGCTCTTAAAGAAAACTCAGCCTCACTCGGTTAGTTCAAGAGAGTTCACCATCAGCCATGCAAGAATGTTGCATGTCCTGGAAAGGTAAGAGAAATACTCCCACTTTTGCAATTGTAAGAATCCAAAGCATCATTGTAACCGTTGTGGTATAATGGACATACTGATGCTTAAGTGTTGGAAGTTGCATCCAGAATTGCATCCTGAGAATCATCCCAACTTGGAACTTTTTAAACAAGCATGAGATGCTGTTGAGAAAATTATTCCAAATCATGATCCAGATAAAGAAAATTCCAAGGGAAATACACTTGTTGCATACTAGTTCTCAATCCAATTTGATTTTAGCTAGAGTTGTTAGCGAAACTTGCTTTGCATACATATGATCATCCTCACCCATATTGATGCAGAAGCATCCGCATTCACATGCAATCTTGCATCAACCAAAAAACGACAGATTAGGAAATTAAGCTAAGTCTAGCAGTGAGCGAGTTTCTAGTTGCAAGTAAGCTTTGTTCCTTTGATTTGCACAAATGCAAATCATGTTTGGCATAATAGTGTTTCTGTGTAGTTTTGTATAGCCTGCGAGCACGCAAGCATTGGTGTTGTGAGTCTGTACAATACATGTGTGTTGTTGGCCATTGCCTCAAAAGAAAGATCCGCGATTCTATTATGAATCCAATTAACGCTTTAATATCAGTTGGTGCAAACCTATATCCTATGGTACAACTGTAGAAATGTTAATTCCATGTATATGAAGATCTTGAAAAGGAAGACGGCCCTTCAAGAGGTAATGATATTCCCCTGTGCCTACACACTTCTTTGGATCACCGCAATTTATAAACCTTGGTTTGGGAAAAGACAGCATAGACAATTGGGAGATGGCGCAGATCCAAGGAATTTGAACGTGATTGGAATAGCACATAGCACATTTTAAGAGGCTTGCTTAAGAAAGAGAGGCTCAACTAGCAAAACTATGCATTCACATACGAAACCACTAAGTCATTGGGCTTCCTCAAAATACTCAAACAGGAGTGCAGGACTTCTTCCAAATAGCACAGAATCTTATAGGAAGTTGAACTGGAGGGCTAAGATTTTGACCTCCTCAAGTTTACAAATAAAAGGATCACAACCCGCCTAATTCAAATATTGCAATTGCTGTAGCCATCCATCTGTGTTTGTTTCAGTTGACCATCTTATGGCTCCCTTGGGCCTTACTCCTCATGTACTATTTGCAATGCATTCCCTAATCTTGTATGATATGTACTTGGGCTTTAAATATTAATCAATGGTTGATTGTCAGTCTTTTATAAACACAACACCATAGTTGAGCCCTTCTAGGCATTTAGAAATCCAAAGAAATATATGGGCAAGTGAGGTTGTAACTAAGTACTGCAAGTAGACATGTTGCTGAGGTCTAAAAATAACAGCATGACTCCATAACTTGTGCATGTTGTAAGGCTGCAGGCATTTAGTCTCTGTGTAGGTACTGCCATATTTGGCAGTAATGTTGAGATTGGAGTGAATGTGACTTAGGTCAACTATCGTTAAATTTACAGATAAAGTTGTTGCTAAAACTGTTGTTTTGCATGTAATTTTCCTAACATTTTGTTAAGGCTGCATTGTCTATAGCAATCCTTTCATCTGACAACCTACCTACGATCACTACATCACATATGCTTTGGGTTGGATGAAAAAGGGTGTAGAAATTCAGGTAACTAAGAAAAGCAGATTTAAATTTGGTACTAACCCACAATACATTGATGAGGTAGAAGTAGGTGTAATTGCCTTTGAAGCATTTGATGCGGTATTTGGAAGTCCTTACTTATATCTTAGGAATGCTAAATTTTCATGGAGAGAACTAACAAATACAAATGGGTCAAGGATGGAATCAACACAACATCAAGACACATCAAAGAAAGCCCAAGTTTTCCTTGGTAAGTACCAACCAAGCAAAGATACTGCCATTCAAGCTAATAAACAAGTTTATTTACTTCTTTTGAAAGATAAACAAGAGAATGGGTTAGAAATTTATGAGATTGATTGTGCTAACAACGGATTGAAAGATTTGGATGATTTTCTATAATCATTTCAATGAATGTATTACAAACTCCCATGGGCTTTCCTCCATAACAAAAAAAAAAGGAATTAGAGCATGACATTCAATTTATCCCTACAGTCTCCTTTCACCTAACATTGGTTTGTAAGGGTAATCGAACTTGATCTGGCTACCATTCCTGAGTAGACCATTGGTCCTCGTTTGCCTCCCCCCCTTCAATCCCTGAAGGCTTTGCTTCTATCTTGTGGGTCTCCCCTGTAAATGATCCATTGCCCCCGTCTTGGGGAATTGGCTTTGGGTTTCCTTTGTGCTTTGTCTTTTCTCATTTGATCTGTTTTTGGGAACTAATGAATTGTCCCTTCTCGCACTTTGTATATTGTTTGGGTTGCAGTCCCATTGAACTTTTGGGTCATTCATTCACATTAATATATTTATCGTCATCTTATCTTATGTTATCCCCAAGTACCTCACCATGTAGGTCACCAACATTAATTTGCAAAAGAAAATGGCTCTTGCAAGATAGACTATAGAGCCTTGAATATTACCTATATCCACTTTGCATAATTGATGAATTATTGACCAACTGTCAGCATTCTATTTTCAAATCTGGGTACATCAAATTCATATGGATTGATGTTGCAAGATAATCCTTGACAAAATCGGGTTTGTATCATAGTTACCTAAGTCTTGAACGGTTGGATTTGGTACGGGACTTTACGGCAAATTCTAATTCCCACCCTAGATTTGAGGGGTTCTCAGCAGTTATTGAAAGCCATATCTACAAAATTCTAGCCGGATTTTAATTTAGCTCACCTTGGAAATTTAGGGTTTAGGTCAGTTTAATGTATTTTACTTTCAAGAAAATTTAATGTTTTTAAAATGCATTTTTAAAGTAAAAACATCAAGAAACCCAACAGACCTTAAAAATATATTATTCTAATATTAAATATATTAACATTTTATCTACAACGTCACCAAAATCTAGGAGACATGTCCCCACGTAGCATTGGTTTGTATAAATGGTTGGTACTTCCTATTAAGTAATGCACCTCCTATGTTTTTGAGATTGATGAATGATGTATTCAGACCTCTCACAAATACATGTGTCATGGTGTATCTATATGATATTTTAGTTTTCAGTGCTACACGGGAAGAAAATCTAACCCAGTTGCGAAAATTCTTGCAAGTATTAAAAGAAAAACAATTTATATGCAACATGAAGAAATGTGAGTTTGTTAAACAATCACTAGTCTACTTGGGGCATGTGGTTGGAGGAGGAGAATTGAGAGTGGATCCCACAAAGTTTGAGGTTTCACTAACTAGCCCTCACTTAAGAGTGCCACGGAAACAAGGAATTTTGGTGGAGCAATATAGTACATGATGAAGTTTATTCTGGCATTACCGACCTTTACATACAATTGTAGCAAGTGGCAAGAGTTTTTATTGGGGTAAGGAACATGATAGTGCTTTTGATTCACTGAAATATATAGACAAACATGCCCCAGAGTTTGCTATTTCTAATTTGCAATGACTTTTCAAAGTGGAAATGGATGCAAGGGAATATACTAATGGGGTAGTTTTTGGGCAAAGAGATAAACCAGTTTATTATCATTCCAAAGTATTTACTTTGGCAGTAAGTGGATATCTTGTTTATAATAATAAAAAAAATACGCACTAAAACAAGTAATAAAGAAATGGAAACATTATTTGTTGGGTAAAAAAGTTATTGTGCATTGACCACAAATTTCTTCAATATTTGCAAGCACAAAGTAAATTGCAGCAAGCAAGACACTACAAATGGATGGGTTTTCTTCAACAGTTAAATTTGTGATCAAGTACAAGAAAGGAAGCACAAACATTGAGGCAGTTACATTATCTATGACACCTATAGCACAGCAATTTTAAGTTTTGGCAACAGTTTCACAACTTGAGCCTTTCACAAAAGAGGCTTATGAAGAAGCATATGCACAAGACGCAGATTTTGGAGAGACATTCCACCAATTATAAGTCCAAGTAAGTTGAGAATAACGGCTAAGATGAGTGTTGTTTCAAGAATGGGCTACTCTACAAGTGGCATGAACGACATTTGCCAAAACAAGAAAGACTTCTATCGATGAGGCAAGCACATACTTCCAACATATCGGGTCTTTTCGTTGTTTGTAAGGCCTCACTTGCAAAGATATGTGTATTAACCCAGCATGCAAGAAGATCTATCTAGATTCTGTAGGGGATGTGAACGTTGTTGTACAAGCAAGCCTAAGGTTAGGAAAGAACGATTGTATATGCCTTGACCAGTACCTACTAGACCATGGGAGAACATCTCTATGGATTTTGTAGGATGACTACATGTCTATGCATGGTCATGACTATCTATATGTTGTTTTCAGTAGATTCCAAAAAATGTGTATTTTGATTGCATATAATAAAAGGGCGTGAAGCAGCTGAACTGTTATTTTCTAATATTTGGGTGCATTTTGGATTTCCTAAGTCCATTGTTTCAAATCGAAATTTTTGGAAAAAAAATTGGACCAGAAGGATACCAAACATTAAAGAAGCATAGTGTTCCATCTTCAAACTGATGGACAAACAAAGTTGTAAATACAACTTTCGTACAGCTGATAAAAGGTTACAACAACAAGTATCCAGAGACTTGGGATGAGTCTTTGGCATATATCCAACACTCATACAATACATTAGTACACACATTCACCTTTTGGAGCATATTTGGGGTATTTGCCTACTAATGCTCTTGATGTTGTAGTAGGACAACAAGAAAGAAAAGTAAAAGATTCAAAAGTGATTAGAGCAGCAAAGTTCATTGAGAGGATTAGGCAAATCCATCTCGAGGTGAGAGAACGATTAGAGAAGTCTTAAGACAATTATAAGGCTAGGCATGACCAACACTAGAAGGGCCATATACTCAAAGTGGGAGACAAGGTATGACTGTACTTGAGCAAGGAAAGACTTCAAGGACAAACAAGAAAACTCAAACCTTTGAGATATGGCCCATTCACCATCTTGGAGTAGGTTGGAGAAAATGCTTTTAAGCTTGACTTTCCACATTTGCACTTATATGAGCCATCCATGTTGTACGAAGAAGACGAATGTTAGTCGCTACCTTCCATTGAAGACTTTGTTTTGTATTTACAAGGGGAGTTGGAGGAGGATGTAATGTTGTAGCAGAAAGATAAATTTGCAGGGGATCACAAGAGCATTGGCAGGTTGCAAAGAAGGGCAAGACACCAAAGACGGTGAGAGTTTTTCCCACATCTCCTCCCACACTAAGCTTTTGTGGGACCAAAAATGATCCAAAACTTAGGGGTTTTGGGATTAAAGGACAATAAAAATTGTGCCATATGTAAACAGTAAAACTATCTCTGAAAAGAGATATATATTGCTTACAAGACTGTGATTACAATAACTATCTCTTCAAGGAGATGTGTGTCTGTCCCTTTTGGGTTACATATACTTATATACCTAATTATGGAAATATGAAGAGACATCTAGAAGAATGTGGAGGGTCACCAATCTCGAGGGAGACAAAGTGGTTCATCTTCCATGAATTACATATGCGAAAATTTCGTGAAATTATTATTTTTAGACAACACTACAAAAACTGCATTTTTAGGCCTTTAGGAAAGAAATTTGGGGGTCTAACTTTTCCAAACAAATTTTTGCACCTCTTCACCATATTCTACTTGCTCTAAGTTTTCCTAAGCATTTTGAATGGAGTCAATTGGAGCTACGGTGCAAAAGTAATAACTCTTGGAACTTTCCCTACTAGAATTGTTTCCTAGATTTCTTTTTGGATCGTTCCTTCCTCCTTCAAAAGCAATGGTCCCTGTTATCACCAAAAAACAACACCCTCTGATTTGTCATGAAATGGATGAGCAATCAATGTTTTTGGGTAACATGGGACTGTTTCCAAGTTGTGAGACTTGCTCTGAGACAGACCTCCGGAGAAGGTTGGTTACTCTACCTATTCCTTATGTTTAAACTACTCCTAATGCACGAAAACAACCTATCTAATCCTAACTTACACATTCCAAGAGACCAAAGGTTAGAAGGAGAAAGGGTTAGAAAGATGCAAGAAAGGCAAATCCTAAGCTAAAGGGGTGGTGATATCACTAGAAAAAGGGGTTGATCACTCTCCACAAGGGGAAGAAAAGAGAAAACATGGGAAAGAAGGCAAAAAGGAGTGCCATAGACCAAAACCATGTTGATTCACCTTTCCCACACATTGACAACATAGAAAAATGGAACATGCAAGTAGGAAATACACGCAACATGCCATAAAGGTAAACAGAGAGGCAAGATACAATAAAAATGAGAAAAGGGCAAATAGGTGTGCCACAAATCCTGATTTTATTGCTTGAAGGTATGCATAGACCATTACATTCCTGGAAGAAGGTGAGAATACATTGCAGAGACCAAATTAGAGATAGGAAACTTATGGGAAGTCGGCCACCATTTTGGCATGGTACCGTTACAACAAAGAGGGATATTTTTTTACAATGCATGAGCTCCAAATTTATGGAGAAATCAGAAGGGGAAAAGAGGAGAGAGGCGCCAAAATGATGGATTCGATCACCAAGGACCAATCGCCATTGGTCCTTACAGGAGGGTATGGGTTCCTAACATGGCCTCTGATACACGCCATCGGATTTGCACATTGTAGAGTACGAAGCTCATACTTCATTAAATACCGGTGGTTGAACTACCAGATCTGAACATTGTAAACTTTGCCGAAAATATTTTCTCCATTTTCTCCCTCTGAACTTCACCAAAAACTGATTATGATTCTTCCAAGTTGAAGGGCTCGAAGAGAGCTTTCCAACGGTTCCAATTTTGCTTGATTTGGAGCTTTGTGGAAGAAGTTATGACAATTTGAAGTGTGCATGGTCGGGTGAAAAGTGTCTGGCGACTGCTAGGCTCCAAAAACAGGCCGGTGAAAGGTCCTAGCGACTGCTAACCTTCAAAAAGGGTCAGTGAAAGTGCCTAGTAGCCGTTAACCTCCAAAATGGGTCAGTGAAAGTGCCTAGCGACTGCTAGCCTTAAAATGGGTCAATGAAAGTGCCTAGGGGCCCCTAGCCTCAAAACAAGTTAGTGAAAGTTCCTAGCGGCCGCTAGCCTCAAAATTATCCTAGTGCCCACTAACCTTGAAACATCCTAGTGACCGCTAGTCTCCAAAAATTATGCTGAGGCATAGCCTAATGATCGCTAACCTTTGAACATCCTAGCGACCGCTAGTTTCTAAAAATTCGGCTAAGTCCATTTTTGATAAGTTATCCAAATTTGCAAGGGGTGCAAATGTGGGATAACAATTTGGTGACCTCCGGGGGATATTTGCTTGCTAGATGATGAAGACTAGTTTCCTTGAAGCATCCATTGGGCATGGAGTCAAGCCTAACCTTGAAGAAACTGATCTCTTCCTTTGAAAATTTATCTCCTAAATCCGTATGAACTTAGCACCAAACTGGAACTGCCTAGTGACTGCTAGCCTTAAATTGATTTGTGGAGCTCTGAATAACACGTAGAAATTGCTCCAACTATCTGATTCCACAATGCACTTCTTTTGTAAAAATCAAACCTATCTACTCTACCCTAACCAGAGCTAAATGGAGTTAAACAAAACCTGCAACAGGTTGTGAGAAATAACACCCCTTCCCCACAAAATGCGGCTATGTGATCTGTTTGGCAAAAAAATCACATGGTGGGAATGAAAGCATGCCTTGCACTCCCTGTTTCTTCAAAGTATCCGCTAAAAACAAAACATATTCCTCCTTAAGTTGCTTTGCGTTCGGTTGGAGGTGCTGAAGCTGACCTTTGGTACTCTGATGATCATCCTCATGCTCTGAAATTAGCATGACTAGTTGCAACTCCTTTGTTTTTGGCTCCAAACTTGCCAAATATCTTATTGGGCATGGGGCCTTTGTAACCAATGGGCTGATCCTTGTAATCTGCCCATTCTTTTGAAGCTCAACTCCATGAATGGGGTCATCCTGCAGACTTTCCTGAAGGTGTGGGATGTTTGCAAGCTGATATGAACTCTGCTTTACCTCTACAAACAACTCTGTCTCCTTCTAATTCGCTTTCTCCTCATCAAACAAGAGGTTTGATAAATCAAACCTCTCCTCCAATTGATCAATTGCAACATCTGAAGATGTTCTTGGTTAATCATTACAACCTTCCTCTGATAGCCTGTAGATGCAGTCAACTTCAAACTCATCCTCCTTGGATTGAGTTACTTCATCCTCCTTTGTGGATTGCTCAATTGAAACAACAAGAGGTTTGAAAGGTGAAGGAGGAATGGAGTTTTCTTGTGTATGCGTTTGGTTCACAGAAGGAATTAGAAGAACAAATGGAAGAGATGAGGATTTGGAAGAAAAGAGGGTGGAGAAGCGAAGGGGAGAAGATGAATAAGTGGAATCCTCGAGAGAAGCAAGCAGAAAGCTAGGAACAAGGAAAGTAGACTGAGATGGTGTAGGTTTGGGAGTAGAAATGGGAGCGTTGTAAGATGCTAGTGTAGGGTTGCCCCACTGACAGGGTTGCCTAACACTAGATTGGTGAGCCTCCATTACTTCAACCCACTCTGCTATTTGGGGCATCATCTCAGCCATGAAATCCAGTTTTTGCCGAGGGCTGAACCGGTTTGGCTTAGGGCTGAACCGGTTTGGCATAGGGCCAACCCATGGACAAGGGGCCCTAAAACCAATTTTACATGCCTTTATGTGGCATGTGGCCCTAATCTGCACCATGTTTGCCTTCATTGAATGAACCTGCCTCTTGAAATCAGCATCATCCACGAAATTTCCACCATCATCTGGATAACCCTGTTCTTCAAAAGCATCATGGTCATTAGATTAACCATATATATCAATGGGATTTGGGTCATATGCGTATTCTTCATGATAGGGCTCATAAAACTGATTTGGAGGATTTTGGGAATATGTGGATGGTGGGAGTTGATACTGCTCTTGGAAATGAGGATTCCAATGAGGGAATGAAGTCATGATTGCACAATGTTGTCCCGTGTTTTTACAAAGGCAAAATTCACTAGAAAACAAGACAACCATACCACAGTGTCAAAATTTTTCAAAGTCATACATTCTCAAGACACCCCCAGGTCAGTCCATTCCCAACACCAGTCCTACCTAGTCAGTCTAATGATCCCCAATTGAATGTCAATTCAACCCCCCTAGGTGATTTAGGATCTTCTGGAACATTCAAGCATTCAAGCAGCTTTGGGAAGATTAAGAGGTTTTGGAACTAATTCACCAGAAGCGGGTTTTTGGGCCTGAAGGAGCATGCACCGTGAAAGAGGACCTGAGCTTCAAAGCCCAACAAAGTATCAATGGAAATAATTTTCAATGTTCTACATGGTGGAAAAAACGGGACCTCTTGAAACTCTCTTTCCCCGTCACGAAAATTTTGAATTTTAAAATCTCCCAAACCGGTGATCAGGTGAAGCTAAAATTTCAAAGTACTATTGGGCAAAAACCCATATTAGAAACTTTCGTTCTGTCATAATTTGAGTGCGAGAGACCCACTTACTAAAAATAGTAAGCCTTCCTACACGAGTGACTACTATTTTGGGTAAGTCATCATCAGAAGAAGCTGCGAAGAAAACAATGTGCACTAAGGAGGAAAACGAGGTCGGATTGATCAGTCGGTCCAAAAAACAGTGGGATTCATCACTTATTAAAAATAGTAAGTCTCCCATATGGGTGACTACTATTTTTAGTAAGTCTCCCATATGGGTGACTACTATTTTTAGTAAGTCACGTTAGAAGAGCAATCCGGGAGAAGACGATGTACATAGGGGGAAGTAATATAGGTAAACTCATTGGCACAGTCGTCTCGGCTAAAAATCACCACTTACTAAAAAAAGTAAGTTGTCTCATAGGCACTTGCTATAAATAGTAAGTTGTTCTAGAAGGCAGATTTCACAAAGGGAGCATACCAAGAGATAAACATTCAAGTTGGCATCATCAGTTGGAGTTCAAAGAAGTAGATTCTAAAACTTAATAAAAATAGTAAGTTGCCCTCTCTTGATATAGTAAGTGTTGAAGAATCACGAAGTTCAAGTTTTCAGGAGTGAATCCGACACAATCTCTCTCATCTCAGTATGAGATAGGTGACAGTGATGTCACCTACATGGATCTTGACGATCTAAAGGCTTGCATGATGGCGGATGAGAGAGGGCAAATTGAAGATAGAGTGTACACAAGCGGACTGTTTGTAACTGTTGGGCACCCTGTGTCCGTATAAAGTATTGAGTTGGTCTTGGCCTGCTCAAATCACTATGAACCTAATACATGGACAATTCGGGCAGACAACGACACGACCATGGTGGTCATCAATCCTAGAGCTATCCCGCTTGCACTGCGAATTCCCACTTCGAACAATACAACAAAGCATTCAAGGGAATTGAGATCTTTCCAGTGGCACAGGACGGAGATTGGTCGGGTAGTGAGATCAGGTCATCGGGAGCAACTTCTTTTTCTTCAACATGATTCTTACTTCTTTCTCTCCCTTCTCTCACCCTTCCCCAACTTTCTCTCTCTTCTATGTTCTAATTTTGCATTGGGGTTGCACTTTTTCATGTCTCTAATGTAATTAAAAATAACTTAAGGTTTCTAATGTATAAAGTCACCTTTATGTTATAAAAAGGGACTTAATGTTTTCCTAGGAAGATGAAAAGTTCTAAGTTTTGACGAGACATGAAGAGTCATTGAGGAGCATATGAAAAGTCACCTCTCTTCCTATAAAATGTAATGGCTGCCCATTTTCAGGTGGTTGGTTGCAAATTTGTGAATTCATGAGAGAGCTTTTACCTACTTGTGGAAGAACAAAGAGTTAGACATTTTCTGCTATTTCTCCCCTCTATTTTCCTCCATTCTCCTATCATGTACAACTCTTGATTTTAAATGCTAATGAAGGAAGAAGTTTCTGTTTTTCAAGGCATATGAATGTGTGTTTCTTTTTATGCATGGTTTCCTCTAGCCGGTAGTTTTAAGATCTTGTTGTTTTCTTCTCTTAAATGCATGTGTTGAAATTTCTAACCAGTGTGTGCAGGAATATGATTTTCTACCCGCAACATTAGTTCCCCGCCCTCCAGACAAAGTCTTTTCTAGCAAGCGATTGCTAGCTTTTCCGCAGGGTTAGTGGAGTGCCCCTGTTGGATCCTCGGCCGCAAGGTCACTAGGAAAAACTCACCTTTTCACGCACATGCAAATGCGGACACTGTCTAAGTAGAAGGACTTCGACTCCTAGAGCATTGGCAAGAAACCCACAAATTTGTCCACACGACAAATTTTCTCGCCAACACACAACTTCATGAATAAGAGGAAAATGAAATGGAAATGGATGAAAGAATGAAGGGGAAGGTCTGCAACTTAGAGAATGTGTTTGTTTGGATCAGTGGAGTCGTTAGATGTGCTTAGAACTGCCTTCAAAGGTTGAATCTCATCAAGAACACATCATACTTGGTGAAATAAAGATGTAAAGCTCTTTAAACTTGTCCCACCTGGTGTCCTAGAATTGTAATCACCAAAAAACATCCTCCTCTGATTTGTCACAAAATGGATGAGCAATAAGTGTTTTTGGGTAACATGGGATTGTCTCCAAGTTGTGAGACTTGCGCCTGAGACATACCTCCGGAGAAGGCTGGTTCCTCTACCTATTCCTAATGCAGGAAAACAACCTATCTAATCCTAACTTACACATTCTAAGCGACCCGGGTTAGAAGGAGAAAGGGTTAGAAAGATGCATGAAAGGGAAACCCTAAGCTAAAGGGGTGGTGATAGCACCAGAAAAAGGGGCTGATCACTCACCACAAGGGGAAGGAAAGAGAGAAAACATGGGAGAGAGGGTAGGAAGGAGTGCCACAAACCAAAACCATGTTTATTCGCCTTTCCCACACATTGACAACACGAAAAAATGGAACCTGCAATTAGGAAATACACATAACATGCCAAAAAGGTAAATAAAGGCATGATACAATAAAAATGAGAAAAGGGCAGAGAAACGTGCCACAAAGCCTAATTTTATTGCTTGAAGGTATGCACAAACCATTACATTCCTGGAAGAAAGTGATAATACATTGCAGAGACCAAATTAGATGTCTGAAACTTATGGGAAGTTGGCCACCATTTTGGCATGGTGTCGTTACAACAAAGAGGAATATTTTTTTTACAGTGTATGTGTTCTAGATTTATAGAGAGATCAGAAGGGGAAAAGAGAAGGAGAGAGGTGCTAAAATGATGGATTTAATCACTAAGGACCAATCGCCATTGATGCTTGCAGGCGGGTATGGGTGCCTGACATGGCCTTCTGACACATGCTATCAGATTTACAGGTCATGGAGTACGACGCCCATACTTCATTAAATACCGGTGGTTGAACTACTAGATCTGAACACTAGTTTTTATGCCCGAACTCTTTTCTCCATTTTTCCCCTCTTAACTTCACCAAAAATTGATTATGACTCTTCCAAGTTGAAGGGCTCGAAGAGAGCTTTCCAATGGTACCAATTTTGCTTGATTTGGAGCTCTGTGGAAGAAGTTATGGCAATTTAAAGTTTGCATGGTCGGGTGAAAAGTGCCTAGCGGCCGCCAAGCTCCAAAAACAGGGCAATGAAAGTGCCTAGCAGCCGGTAACCTCCAAAATGGCTCAGTGAAAGTGCCTAGCGGCCGTTAACCTCCAAAATGGGTCAGTGAACGTACCTAGTGGCTGCTAGCCTCAAAATAGGTTAGTGAAAGTGCGTAGCGGCTGTTAGCTTTAAAAATTATCCTAGCGACCGCTAGCCTTGAAACATCTTAGTGATTGCTAGTCTCTAAAAATTATGTTGAGGCATAACATAGCGACCACTAGCCTCTGAACATCCTAGCGACTGCTAGTCTTTGAAAATTCGGCTAAGTGGTGTGCAAATTTGGGATAATAGTCCCCATCACGCCAAAGAGTCCAATCAAGTGTGTGAATTGTTTCTTGATCTGGTATTCGGCGAGCCATTCGCCTTGATGATTGAACTTTCCTTTCTTGATCACCCGATAGAAGTGAATAGGACGTCCTCTGGTGGTCTTGGCGCAAGTGTCCACAATTTGGTCTTCGTCAACTGGAGAAAAGCTTTCTGGGTTGAGTTCAGATATGTCCAACTGTTCTGCTACAACTGAGGTGTCCAACAAAGGTGGATGATATGGTTCGAGGAGGTCCACATTGAAGATAGGATGTAAACCAAGTTAGGGTGGAAGATTCAACTCAAAAGCATTTTCTCCCATTTTCTTGGTGACAGTGTAGGGACCATACCATAGAGGTCGAATTTTCTTGTGTGGACCTGCAAATCTTTCTTTCTGAAGCTGTAACCAGACCTTATCTCCTACCTGAAAATGATGTGGAACCCTATGTTGATCATGGCGTTGTTTATACGTTGTGTTCGTCTTCTGTAAAATTTTGTGGTCCTGTTGAGTATACTGAATCTGTTCACAAACCTCGTTGCCTTTTCTGCTTCAGTTCTTCCATGAGGTGTGTATTCCATTGTATGCAACGGAATGCACACATCAATGAGTGCCATAGACTGGAACCCATAACAAACTTGAAATGGATTGTTCTTGGTGGAGCTGTGCAGGGCCCTATTGTATCCATGTTGTATGTAAGGGAGGGCCTCATCCCACGTACGTGGGTGTTTGGAGTGATACATACGAAACATGTGGACAATTAGGCAGTTCACCACCTCTGTTTGTCCGTCAGTTTGCGGGTGGAATGTTGTGGACTTCATCAACTTAGTGTCCATTTCCCATAGGGTGGACCAAAAGATACTCAAGAACCTTTTTTAGAAAGGATAGACTTGGGTAGCCCAAAAGTGATCCATACATGACTAAAATAGAGTTTAGTAGTTTCTTTAGCAAAAATATTTTTCTTACAAGCAATCATTATAGCCATTTTAGAAAACCAATCAACTACAACAAAAGCACAATCATTTCCATGTTTTGTAGTTGGCAAACCTGAGAGGAAGTCCATTGAGATGGAGGCCCAAGGCTTGGTCAGTTCTGGCAATGGTGTATGCAATCCTTGTTTCTTATTAGCTGGTTTGGCAATTGCACACAGGGTGCAAGACTTGATGTACTTAACCACATCATTCCGTAGATTGGGCTGGTAAAAGTGCTTTTGGAGTAGTGCCAGTGTTTTGTCCACGCCAAAATTTCCAGCTGTCGTGCTAAAGTGTGCCTCCCATATCATCTTCTGTTCAACAGCTAGAACATAGATGTGTCCCATGTGGCAGAGGAGGTTATCCTGTAGATAGAAATCAGGGACACGCTCCCCCCCGGAGAGCCTGATATGTATTTGAAAAGTCAGGATCTGTCTCATACAAAGTGCACCAATTAGAAGTCTCATGTCCACAGAGGTCGAGGATAGTTGTGAAGGCTGCAATTGGAGGGCGGCTCAGGCAATCTGCTGCTGAATTGACACTTCCCTTTTTATGTTTTATTATCAGGTGGAACTGTTGCAGGCATGTGGCCCACTTTTGGTGTCTCATTCCTTAGCTTGTTTTGCGCCTGAAGGAACTCTAATGTCTTGTGGTCTATGTGGATGACTGTCTCCTTCCCTAGAATGTAGTGTTTCCATTGCTTACAGGCTTGGACAATGGCATAAAGCTCCTTATCATATGTTGGGTACTTCCTGACCATGTCATTGAATCTTTTACTATGATATGCAACTGGGTGGCCATGTTGCATGATAACAGCTCCCATGGCATACTCAAATGCATCCATCATCAATTCAAAAGGTTGATGCTGGTCAGGTAAGGAGAGGACAGGGGCCGGGCATAATATTCCTTTCAAATTTTCGAATGCTCTCCATTGCACCTCCCCCCATTGGAATGCAGCCTTGTTTCATTCTTTAGTTACTTAGTTCAATGGCCAAGAAATATGTGAAAATCCCAAGACAAACCGACGATAGAAACTGGCAAGACCCAAGAAGCTATAGAGTTTTGTAAGAGTCTTTAGAGTAGGCCATTTCTGAATAACTTGGATCTTCTCTGGGTCAACATGGACTCCTTCATCCACAACATATCCTAGGTACAAAACTTCCTCATCCCAAATGTGCATTTTTGTAGATTTACATACAACCTGTGCTTTCGAAGGGTTTGAAGTACTTCTCAAACATGTTGCAGATGTTGCTCCCATGTTTGACTATAGATGAGTATATCATCTAAGTAGACAACCACAAAGGAGTTGGTGTAGGGCCGCAGGATGTCATCCATCATCCTCATGAATGTCGCAAGAGCATTAGTTAAGCCGAAAGACATGACCAACCATTCGAATAAACCTTTCCGAGACTTAAATGCAGTCTTCCAGACATCTGTGGGCTTGATGGGAATCTGGTGATAGCGAGACTTGAGATCAATTTTGGTGAAGAATTTCGCACCACGGAGTTGGTTCAACAAATCTTCGATCCTCGGAAGGGGGTAGCGATTCTTCACAGTAATTTTGTTCAAGGTGCGATAGTCAATGCAAAGTCTCCATGTTCCATCTTTCTTTGGTGCCAAGACAATTGGGCTTTCACAGGGTGACGAGCTTGGCTAATGTGTCCCTTTTGAATCAACTCTTGGAGTTTCCTCTTGATCTGATCATTTTCAAGGTCTGACTTGCGATACACAGGGTTGTTAGGTAAAGGAGAGCCCGAGACCAAATCAATAACATGTTTTACCTCGCGCTGAAGTGGCACCCCTATGGGTGACTGGAATAGATCATCATACTAAACTATGATTTGGTCCATCTGCTTCTTTTGTTGCATTGAATGTGTGGTCAAGGTGGCCACAACAACTTTCTTGGTGATATTTGGCCTGATCATTAGGATGACAAACTGCTTTGTTTTCTCCATCAACTTCTTACATTGCTTGGCACTGATGAGGGAAACCGAGTTGGAGGGGATGACCTCTGGTATCTGATAGCCGCCGACTCCCAATGCTAATGGCGACCCTTTGATGTCGGGACTCATAGATGCCATGTCTCTCCCTCATGAATGGTTGGCCTAAGGGCACATCACAAACATCCAATGGAACAACATCACACAAGATTTCATCGTGGAATGATTTGATTGCATATGGGGGGAGACATTGTTGTGTGACATAGAGATCTCTTCCTGGGTTCAACCACCCTATACTATATCGTTGGGGATATGGCTTTACAGGCAGGTTCAAACTTTTCACAATATCAACATAAATTAAATTGTTTTGACTTCCACTATCAAGAATAAAATGCAGAGGCTTACCCTTTACCCAAAGCTTGGTGTGAAATAGCCTTTCCTTCTCATCCATCTTCTTGACTTGCGAGGTGGCAGTGATCACATCCGGTTTATCATCTATAATTTCATCTTCATCTTTGACCTTGGGATGTGTCACTGGTGGAACAGTGGGTGTTGAACATTTTGACCCAATTAGTAAGGACTTGATGGCTCAACATTCTTCCTTGGAATGACGATTAGTGTTGTGGAGGTCGCACAACTTCCCTGTCTTCTCCTTCAATGTTTTATTTCCTTGCGACTCCTGTTTCCAACCCTGACCTCGGGTTTGACCTTATCATTTTTCTCCCTCAGAGGTTGGTGCTTTATATTTCTCTTTCTATGCTTTTGTTCAATCTTGATTGTGAACTTGTATGCCTTGCTGAGGGTATGAAATTGAAAGAGGCCCATGTCCTCCTGTATGTACCATTGCAGGCCAGTGTGATATTTGAGGATCTTGTGGTGCTCTGTGTCTTGAATGCCCAATCTTGCAGACAGAGAATGAAAGTTATCTGTGACTACCCTATTTAAATTTTTTTTTGTACTTTTAAAATAATGGGTCGTTTTGTGTTTTTATTGCCAGAAAGTTCTTGTAATGTGTCAAGATATTCCCAAGGAGCCATATAAGCCATTTTCGACAAATACCCAGATGCCCAAAATTGTTTTATTCTGTCGCTGGGGTTTGCCTGCGGGAAATTTGTATTTAATTATTTTGAGCCCCGTTTGAGGCAATTTGTGCTCCGGTTTAACCCTGTTGTGATCGTACATATCATTATTCCCATATACCAGTAGGGTTTTAACCAGGAATGAATCCTGGGCTTTATTTGTGACTTCTGGCAACGTTTTGTGTTTTTTGTGTTTTCCCGTTTCGTTTTCTGTGAAATTTCTCTGGATCAATTCCTTTGCCGGTTTGGCCTGATTCTTGGCCTGGAGTATCTGGAGATCACCTATGCACGTTGTGCCAGAAGGAATTCGCCATCGGAGGTCTGGTTCTCTCGGAAAAGACGAAGTCGTGCACCAAAAAGCTTCTTCTGGGCTGGCCGCATTTTTGGAAAAAGAGGGTTTGAAGTGAATCATGGGATTTTTGGAAGCAGCAGGCAGGTGGGAATTTTGTACCTGCCTAGCAGGGTACTTTTTCCCATGAAAGCAACGCCACTTAAGTCACAATGGGAAAATTAGAGGCAGCAGGCAGGCGGGAATTTCTTACCTGCCTTGCAGGGTAAAAATTCCCATTGTGAAATAAAAGAAAAATCACTTAAGGCATTGATGGGATTTTATTACCTGCCTTGCAGGGTAAATAATCCCATTATGAAAGTCAAACAACTTAAGTGAATCATGGGATTTTCGGAGCTGCCTTGCAGGGTAAATAATCCCATTGTCAATTGACTTTTAAAAATAGAAATCCCTCATACCAAAAAGTGCGACTCCTTTAGGGAAAGAAAGGCAGCCTTAAATGCAATAAATTAATTAATTTCTTCTCCAATTTTGGCGCCCAGGCTTGTGGAAAAGTCAACAAAGGGAAAGTGGATAAAGGAAGTTGGAATTAGACATTCTAAAATTAAATAAATATTATTTATTTAATGCAGCCCCTTCATGTCAAAAAGTGCGCCCCATTTGGGAGAGAAATAATACTTTTTAAAGTATTAATTGATTTAATTAATTCCTATTTTCAGTGGCTAAGGTCAAAGCATACTGTGAGGCTTGAGTTAACTGGAAGCAGAAGTCTAAAATTAAATAAATTTAATTTATTTAATGGCAGCCATGAGCATGCACAAAATAGGCGCCCCATTTGAAGAGTAAAGCTTATTAAATAATTAATTAATTGCCAGGAATAGGAAAGGCATTAATTAATTATAGAATTATGAGGATTATATAAGCAGGGGCTGCCATAAGGATGAATTAATTAATTCAAAAGCAGAGAAGTGCAGCCCAGACAAAAAGTGCGCCCCATTTGAAGAGGATTTTTGCTCAGAAGGTGTAATTAATGCTGGAAGCTTCCAATTTTGGCGCATAGGTTGAAGGAGGTTGATTTGTGTCTGGATAATTGTCTGCATAAGTGATACAGGTGCTCAGGTGAAGTTGGTAAAATTCATGCTTGCTTTGCATGCAAATAAAACATCAAATTTTGGGGCAGCAGGCTTGAATTATGCAGATTTTTATGATTAAAATCCACTGTTCATGTTCCGGTTGCCATCTTTGTCTGAATTAATTGCAGGAATTCATTACAGGTGCTTTTATAAGAGAAAGGGAGCTTAAATCAATGTCCAATACATTGAACATATCCTCCGAATCTGAAGAATTATCCAGATCTGCACCGGTTGTGAAGAATTCCGGCCGAATAAAGAGAAAAAGAATTGTTCAGACAAAGATAGATACAGCCATGGCAAAGAGGGATGAAAAAGAGAGCACAACAGAGTCATGCATCACTTCTAAATTTGCAGACATTGGAGACACAGATTTAGGTCCGGAACCTCTTTCCGAATTGATTGAAAGATCCAGAGCAGGAAAGACTTCCCTCATGCGTGCAGTCAAAAGCAGTGGAATTATTCGAGCTGCAGCGTTTCCATACACAGCCCAGTTGCCAGAGTTCGTTATGGAGTGTGCTAGGTCTTACCATCCATCATCCAGATCAGTCCGAGATGCTACGGGGAAAACAATAATCCGGTTGGACGCACAGTTCATCAATTATTGTTTGAAGATTCTGGCACGAAAGGTGGTGACTTCTATTAGCATACAGGATGCCGGCAGCAGGTGGGAGAAGCATAGAGTTGACTGCGTGAACATAATGAACAACAGATACATGAAGAAGCCCAGATCTCCTTCCAAGTTCCCAAGAACTCTTCCGCGGTCCAATCTGGTACAAGAGGTGGATGATATTGCCAAATTGTTATGCAGGATAAATGGCGAAGTGAACGCTCACACCTTCCGCACATGGATGTATGCTTTCATCAGGACCATTGAAATCAACAAAGCAGATTCAATAATCAATTGGTCGGAAATCATTAGCGACAACATTGGTGAGCAACTCCGGAACGTGAGGCATACTTTCAGCTTCAAAATGACTTCCTATTTGGTATATGCAGCAGCTTCACAAGGCATCTTCTCCAAGCTGGATAGATGTGGTGTTCTTTCCAAGGACCCTATTTTCGAGTGCTACCCACAGCTTACTGTACCTGCATGCAAGAAAGATTTCAAAGTGGTCAACGATGGATTCTTCTACGAATTCATTTGCAGGCTGGACAGGGATCTAAAGGCCAACAGGGTGAGCAAGGAAGCGTGGGAAGCTGTGTCCAGAATTGGCAGTCTCTTCATTCAGTTTGCGGATTTCACATACCTCAGGGTCACCGGCTTTTCTGGAGAACCAGTTAAGTTGCCCAGATATCCGAATGATAGATTGGTCACCATGGAGCTGAGCAGACAACTTGTGGAGATGCACGACCTTCAGTCGAAATGGCACAAGTCTACGGGCTTCTTCCCGATCACTGTGGGCCATTATAGCTGCCAGAGCATTCATAAAGCCCGAGGAATGGAAGCGGAAATGTTCTCTGAGTACGAGCAAGAGTTCTTCCCAGCACGACTGAACTTCGATCCATTTGGAGTAGCCAGGAAGACGATCTCCCAGGAGTACGCACATGTGCCTTCATTAGAAGATTTCTGGATGAAGTGCAAAAGTGAGTACGAGGTTAGAAAGAAAGATTTCAGCAGGCTATCAGCACGGCAAGTGTTGGACTTTGGATTAGCACGGATACCTGCGGATCTTAAAGATGATGGGCCTGTGTTACTTGACACATACCATCAAATGGGAGGAGATAGAGCTGTACTTCAGGAGAATGTAGGGGGCTGCCATACGATTGAGGAAAGGTCTGCCGCTGTTCTGGTGAATACTTCAAACTGGTTGCTGACGAAGGGATATTGCCTTGATGAAGCATTGATGAATCAAATCACGGGCAACTTCGGCACAGGAGATTCCCTCAAGAGGAAGCACGGAGGAGAAAGCAGCAGAAGGCCTGAGAAGATGAAAGTGCACAGAAGGTCTCATTCGAAGGAGAAGATCACTTCTACGGCTATGATGTTAGTTCCGGCTTCTCCAGCACCAAGTACTTCACCGACTGTTGCACCTCAGCAGGACACTGCCATTCCTCCGTTGAATCCGGCAACATTCATCTTCTCTCCTCAGCCACTCCGTTCAGCACCTGT
The DNA here is from genome assembly GCA_019776745.2 of Taxus chinensis. NCBI lineage: Eukaryota > Viridiplantae > Streptophyta > Pinopsida > Cupressales > Taxaceae > Taxus > Taxus chinensis. Next base: position 3,764,474 of record CM034149.1, read on the forward strand.
TCCTGAAGAAACGTTGAAGCTGCAGATGGCAGAGTTTGAAAGAGCTTTGTCTTTGGATGATTCAGAGGATGGCAGCCACAACACTGTAGCGGTTTCAGATGGGGAGGAATCAGAGCGTGAGATAGTGGTACACTCAGCAACTTCTCATTCTCCGAGAAGTAATTTCTCAGAATGGTTGACTTCGCAGTTGGTTCCAGAGGCTAGAGAGGAAATCAACTTGGAGGAACACGACTTGCAGCTACTCCTGAGTCTAAGCGGAAAAGACAGAAAACCTAAAGTTGCTAAGGTAACTTCAAGGTTGATCATTGAGGAGTCAGGGCAGAAGTTTGCTGAGATGTCAGTTCCGGCAGAGGGGAAGAAAGAAGATGAGCTCACGACAGAAGACATAACAGTGACCAGAGTACCCATAGGTCAAGCCACCACAGAAGGATTGAAGCAGGATACACAGACATTGATAGATGCTCTATTCCTTAGGCTTGGCAAAGAAGAGGCGGAGAAAGTTGAACTTCAGAAGCAGGTATCTCAGTTGTGCGAGATCATTGCCAAGGTTGCTAAATCTTCCACTCAGCCCATTTCAGCACAGAAGCAGGTGAGTGATCATCTGATGCAGGAAATGGAAGATGCAAGCAACCAGGTTAAAGCTATCGACGAATGGAAAAGTCTGATTATTCGTCAAGCTTCTGTACAACTCAGAGAGGTGCCAGCCCGCCTAAAGGTTATGAAAGATGCAGCAGATCAGCTGAAGCAACTGATGACAAGCACGGTAGATATGAACACAGTTGCTGAGAGTAACCTGAGTACTTTGGCCGAAATCAATAAGCTGCCGAGAGAAGTGTTGATTGCGGAACAGATTGTACCTGACGGATCAGTTGAGAAGGGGAAGCAACTGGAGTTTGCAGTATCTTTCCGTTTGGAGATCTGCAGAATTATGCTGAAGAGGATGCAGGCACTTGAGAGTATGGCATCGTCTTTACCAGACAATATCATTGCTTTCACTCATGAGGAAGTGGTCGGAAATGTTACTTCATACACACGGATCATTCCTAGCAGAGTGCCTAATTCCCTGGAAGGGTCTCTTCTGATGGTGCAAGGGAGAATTGATGGAGCCGTTAAGCCTTTCACGATGAATTCTATCAGCAGACTGGTGGCACTGCAGTCGATATTGAGAAGTTCGGGCCTAGCTTGGAGGAGGTAGAAGCATGTATCAGGGTGTTGAACGAAGGATTGCTGCAGTTCAGGACAGAAAAGGAAGTTGTGGCTAAGACAGATGGGAAGATGTTGAATTACATGTTCGACAAGTATATTCAGTATCAGAACAAAAAGAAGATATAGATGTTACAGCTGGCGTGTCTTTCTCCTTCTACTTTTTCTTCTTCTATTTTCCACGTTCCCGGATGAAATTGTAAAACTTTAAAGTTATTGGTTTTGAAACCATTACTTTAAGTTATGTGGAACAATTCTATTAGTTAAGTGACAGTTGTGTCACTTAAAGAGGAATTAGAGGAGGATGATTGCCAGATGTTATCTTTACCTTTTGTTTATGTTTCAGTTCAGTCGAGTTTCCCATTTGTACTTTCCCTTCTACATTCTATAAGTAGGAGGAAGAACCTTTAATAGTTCGGGTTAATGATCAGAATTTGTAAGCAACATTCTTGTGTTCCAGACTTTGTGCTGAAACCCCTGATAGCCACTTGAAGCAAAGGAATATAAAGGAGCAGATTTCCGGAGAACTTTGTGTCACGGTGCATTTTGTTTCTAGCTTTCTATCTTAGATCTTCTAATAAACTGTGTTATTTTAGATCTAGATCTGGAGTTGCCTTTGCTTATAATTCTGTGTGTTGATATCTATTGGTTTCTTCTATGTGCATGCAATCAACTCTGTTATCTATTGATTGGGTTGCACATCTTCCCCATTTCTTCCCTGTGTTTTATTATTTCCTTCTTCTATAAATATTTCCTTTCTTAAACAGCTGCTTACTTGCTGCAGAGCTATACAACTATGGTTCATGAGCTGAATAGTTAAAGTAAAACCCCCATATAGATACTAGCATATTTTTATTGACAAATCTGACACGGGAGCCTCACCGGTAAATGAGGGAGATTTATCTCATGACTGCCTAGGTTTTCAGCTATGCACTATGCAAATTATTTAACTTTAATCCCCACAATACAAAATTAAAAAAAGGGATTAATTAAATAACTTTTGGGTGGCTTTCAATATTAAAATCACCCTTAGAAAGGGGACACCACACCTAGGGAGAATAAAGTATTTTTATTTAATGATTTCCCTTTCCTAGGGATTTTGAATTTTGTGCCTCCTTGTTTATAAAAGGAGCGCTTCAGATCATTGTGAGACTTAAATTGGATTGATCATTTGATTTCATTGGATGCCCTAGTTCTTGCATTGTGCTCTCCCTCATTTGGATCCATTATTGAAGAATATTGAAGACTCATTGTTCTCTCCATTGTGCTCTCTTGTGTTGAATGAATTTATGCATTGTCTCTCCATTCTAAGCATTGGTGACTTGTCTAGAGTATTGGTGCATTTTATTGAGAGTAAAATCTGCATGTTATTGAATAATGTGAAGGGTTTTATGGTGCTTTATGATCTGCTGGCTATTATTGCATTAATTAGAGCCATAACGACTTGCATAAGTGGTTGTTTGGGCATGTTTGGGTGTCTTTGAGGTAGATCTTCAATCTGATCTGATCTGCAATTTATTCTAACCCTAACAACTTGCATTTAGATTTTAGGGGCTATTTTGAAGGGGTTTCAATGATCTAAAAATTCAGATCTAAGGTGTAGTGGAAAGCCCTAGATTTCTAGTTCATTTTGCATTTTGTTTCATGCAAAAACTCCAAGTATTGAGTAAGATATTAATTTTTGAAGTTTCAACTCTTTTGGGTGCATTTTAACTGATTAACTGCTGTTATAAAAATCAGATCTGTTTTTTGGGGTCAATTTAATATTGAATGTGGTTGTAAAAATTGGGAGAAATAAGGAGAAGGTGATTTCATAATTTTTGGAGTGGATTTAATGCCCTAAATGTGCTGGGCGACCTACTTTTTAGGGAAAAATTAGGGTTTCGTGTTTGCTATGCAAAATTTGGTTTTAGAATATTATTCTTCATATTTTTGTGGCCCAAAATCCGAAGTTTGAGAATTTTTGCTTGGATGGTTAAGCGGGAAATAATTTTGGAAGATTGCAGCAGTTGGGGTTTGAATATTAATTATTTTTCAGTTGTTAAAAATCTTATTTGAATGTGTTTAAATTCCGATTGTTTTCTTCCAATTTATCCCACCACCTTGGCTAGTTCCAACCCCATTTGGGTTCGAAATAGCTGACATTGGGATATTTTAGGTTGAAGCAAAAGGGTTTTCCCATTCTTTGCTTAATCTTGATAAGCATTTCTCCATTTTTTCCAAATTGTCCTAGAAGGGGACATTATAGAGGATCATTTGTCTTGGTGTTGTCCACCATTTGAGGTCTCCTTCAACGAGTAATCAAGTATTCTAAAGGATCTTGTGTGGCCATTTGAGATATCCTGACCTAATTTTGGGAATCATACACTCTCAAGACAACTTCGCTCTGATACCACTGATCCAAAACTTAGGGGTTTTGGGATTAAAGGACAAAATAACAATTGTGCCAGATGTAAACAGTAAAATTATCTTTGAAAAGAGATGTATATTGCTCAGAAGACTGTGATTACAATAGCTATCTCCGCAAGGAGATGTATGTCTTTCCCTTTCGGGTGACATATACTTATATACCTAATTACGGAAATATGAAGAGACATCTAGAAGAATGTGGAAGGTCACCAATCTCGAGAGAGGCGAGGTGGTTCATCTTCCATGAATTATGTATGTGAAAATTTCGTGAAATTACTATTTTTAGACAACACTACAAAATTACATTTTGAGGACTTGAGCAGATTTCGTGGGTCAAACTTTGTTAAACAGAGTTTCACACCTCTTCACCATATTCTCCACGTTCTAAGCTTTCCGACGCTTTTTGAACGGAGTCAATCGGAGCTACGGTGCAAAATTTATGACTCCCGGAATTTTCTCTACTAGAATTGCTTCCCGGATTGCTGTTTGGATCAAAAAACCTTTATAATCCTCTTCATCATTGAAACACAAGATAAGACAGTTTCAAAATCAGCAGGATTAAAAAGGAGAGAATACGAGGCAGGTTGTAAAAGCGTCACTTTACGTAGACTGTCAATGTATACAAATCAACGTTTGCGAAACCACTGCAACAGTTGCAAAACCTCTAGTCTGCTAAAGTCGGTTGTTTTGCCCATGGTGACAATGTAGGCCAAGAAATGGTGATGCTTCCTTTTGCTCTTTCTTCTAGGATTCTTTAGTGCACATGACATCTCAACAATGTTAAATAGAGAGCACATGTATATATGAAGGCATCAAAGATTATAGAACAATTTGTATATGTAATAGGTTGTATGAGAAAGGATTGCTTTGAGGAATAGAGAGGAGACGCTGAGTGAGAAGGATAGCAGCAGTGTTGTACTTGTTTTGATCTCTTTGCAACCCATCTTTGGCCATAAGAAAGAGGGAAGCTAGGAAATTTCCATTTCCAACTGGTTTTCCCCACCTTTGGGTTTTCAAACTCAAATCTTATGTCTATGATTTTTCTTGTTTATGCTTGGCTGTACATGTTGTTTTATATGTAATACTATGTGTTTCCATTAACTAAAATACACATGTTCTGAGCTCACTAAGCCAATAATCTGTCATTTCAAACAAAGAATTGAAGTAGGCAACAATTTTGTGATGCTGTAGATTTGAAAGTAGGCAATCTTGAGAATTTATAGATCACCACCAATTCTTTGGTTTCTGCAGGATGCTCCATCAAAATTTTATTTGACCCATCCTCCTTTTGGGACAAGCCATCTGGCTAGCGAGCAATTAGTACAATTGAATCTGATCCCACTAATGTGGGATCTATTTTTCAGTTTTACTAACCCTAACCCTAAGAATTCTTAATTGTAGTGCTGCGAGAAAGGGATTTCACTTCCACATGATTCATATCTGCAAAGTCATATTGATGCATTCACACCTTCCAAAAATTAATATTGGCGGGGGCAATATGGATGCCATTTTTGCACCATGCATCACACTTAGATCTCAACTAAGTTTGGAGAGCACAAAGTGGAAGAGAAATGTACATGCACAAGCTAGAGAGGAAGTAATCAATTCCTAGTACTACTCTAGTATCCCTTTCAATGTTGCAAGGTCTCCCTATTGGCAAGTAATGATTGATGCATTTATTGTTGTGGGCCCTAGCTTTAAAGTCCGATCATACCATAGTTACTCGAGTCTTAGGGAGGGGGGATACAGGGGATGGAGTTTTTGCGATGGCAAAGTTTTTTCAGATTTTCAAGATTGTGGGGGATGGCTATTTAAATTAATATATAAAAAATAATACGACGTTTCCTTAAAAATATGACATATCCTTCAATTTTCTCAAAAAAATATTTTAACTTTATTGAGTGAAATTTAGGGTTTGTACTCTATTCAATGTTTTTCAGGGTGTATTTGTGATTAGGGTTTAATGTTTTTGGTTAAAATCTTTGTAAGTGATAGATAAAATCTAGACTGCCCAGAAACGCCTTGTACGCCCCCGTACTAGGCCTGATACATAAATGGTACGGGTATGGGTACATGTACGATTTGGGTATGCTGCATGTATGTACTTGTAGGCCCCGAGTACGTCTTGGGTACAAAAAGCCGTACCCGAGTCATACCTAGGGCTTGCGGGTATGTACCTGCAGTGTACCCGCTGCAAAGTTCCGCCGTTTTCAACTTAAAATCATTAAAAATTAAAAATTAAAAGCCCCTAACTTAAACGAAACATAACCTAACCCTAATCTCACCCTAAAAACACCCCCAAAAACCTATTTATACACACAACCCCCTTGTTAATTCACACACTCATATTTTCGCATTTCTCAATTCTGAGATTGAAGGAGAGAGAGAGAGAGAGCTTGAAGGAGAGAGAGAGGAGTGGAGCTGCAAGTGCCATCCATGAAGATGATTTTGAGGATCATCTAGATGAAATGTTCTAGGCTTTTATCCTTAGGAAATTGAAAGTGAAGCAAGTTGAGAATTTGAATGTATTAAGTTATTAACTATTATGTTTTGAACTTCATGAATCAATACAAACTCAGGTCTCAATTCTCAAAGTATCAGAAATCTGTTTTCATGTTCCATGAATGATTGTATGAGTATTAAATTTCAATAAGTATGCAAATGCTTTTTAAAATTTACACACACACACACACACACATATATTATATAAACGTACCCACGACATACCATACATGAGTTTTTTTTATAAATTTGTCGTTTCAGCATACCGTACCTGTATCCGTACCCGTACCTAAACAGTCTAGGATAAAATTATTAAAAAAATCGGGATGTCTCCTCCGAGTCCAAAGTCCCCAAAACATTTGGGATGTCAACAAATCTAAGGAACAGGTCCGTGCGTAACATTGCATCGTACGAGAGCCTTAGGGTTGATATGTTATAAGTGCAAGATGTGAGTGATGTACTTGTTGAGTTTCGTAAAGAGTCAGTAAAGACGGGCTGCACTATTATGTCCGATGGTTGCATAAGCAGAAGGAACCATGCCTTGATCAATTTCGTTATGGCATTAGAGAGTGCATGGTCTTCCTAAAATGATTGGATGCATGTGACAAAGTAAAATCAGTACACACTTATTATTTGTTTGATGAGGTTGCGACTGAGATTGGCCCACTATATGTAGTGCGATTAATTTTTTATAGATAATGTCACTAGTTGTGGTTTTTTTTTTTGATGAAGTACCCATGTTTAGGAGTCCATGTGTTACACATTGCATTGATTTAACCTTGGAAGATATTGGCAAACTTCCACGGGTTAATTGTGTAGTAGAGAAGAGGAGCAATCATGAAATACACATTCAATCACACTAGGCTTGTCAACATGATGGGATTTTATAAATGAAAAAGAAATTTCACAAAATACATTTACAGTCACACTAGATTTGTGATCCACTTTCTTGCAATGCAAAATCTATGTACACAAAAGATGAACGTGAAACAAATGTGTGTTTCATTTGAGTAGCTAGACTCCAACTTCACCAATCACATGGACTACCTAACCATTTTAAGGCTTGTTTCTATGTCTTTTTAGATGACTGCACAGAGATTGTGCAAATTTCAGAGATATTGGTCAAATTGTTGAGAGTGGTTGATGGGGAAAAAGCCCTCACGAGTTATCTTTGATGAGGCCATGGAGGCTATACAATTAAAATTAGAGGACGAGGATAAATAAATGCTGATATGGGAGATCATTGATCCCAAGTGCGACCGACATATGCATTGTTACCTTCACAACACAGAGGTGACAAAGGGCCCATTCAAATGCATTGCAACCATTTTCCCTAATAGTGGCGAGTAGATTAAGCAAGTTGCCAATGCTCCAATAGGCAAAGGGATTTAATTTCTAATGTGTGGTTTTGATTTGAGAAAGACTTTGAAAGCAGGTAGTAAATTTGATTTTCTTTCAAGTTTCAATGAGTTCAATTGTTTAAATGTCATTAAAATTTAAATTCCATTATGGATTTATAATATGTTTTGGGTTTGCAAATTAATTAAATGTTAGGGTAATTGTGGGATTACTTTGTTAAGGAAGAAAAATCACTTTGGTGGATGGAAATGCAAATTTTTAGCCAGCCTTGCAGTTCTTCTGCTTGTGAGTTTTCTTGAAGGTTGTTTGAACACACTCCAAGACTCCAAACTGCTTGAGCCAAAAGTAGTTAAACGATTTTGTGTTTTGTGCACCACAAATTTTGGCTTTGACTTAAACAAATCAAGGCTAGGAGTTACTAACTAAAGTTATATTAAATATTAAGGACATGGAATTAATTTGATATTCTTGTATATGTATTAGTAACCATTATTACAAACTTATGCCTCGATAATGTCAAAGTGTTCAAGATGATCTACTGATTGATTTTGACGAGATTGACCTTGAAGTGGAATGGATCGCTGCCAATGTGGAGGAGCCACCATTTTTCAAAGGAGGATTTGGCCATCTTGGATGAGACATTAAATGACAATGACCAAATGTAGGAGAACTGGGATATGGGAGCTTCAACTTTGCATTTTATAGCTTCGCAGCTTCATAGTATTCTGTTTTGTTTTGTATAGTAAGTTGCAACTTGTAATTGATTAAGATTCTGAGATTCATTGAGAGTCTAGGCTTGAGATAATGTTAACAAAATTTTGTGATTGGAAACATTGAAGAAATTCTTTTTATGTATTTTGTGATTGGAAACATTGAAGAAATTAAGTAATATTCAAACTTTATATTCATTTCTAGACGGTATATTTGGCACGAAATAACAAAAACAGTTTTTTCCCCTATTCTTATGAATATTTTAGCATCTTTTAGTTTGCGGACTTTTTCTTATTTTGCTCCCTAGTATTTATATTCCTTTTGCTGATTTTTTTTCCTGTTTTGCTCCCAAGTAATTGAATTCCATTTGCTGATTTTGTTTTCCTAGTTTTATGCCTGAGTAATCGAATTCCATTTGCTGATTTTTTTTCTTGTTTTGCTCCCGAGTAATTGAATTCCATTTACATTTTTAGTTTGTTGTGCCATTACTTTGTAAATGAAATGCTATTGTGGATGGGACATTGCACACATGTTCCATACTACATTCAATGTTCAAAGGATTGGTTGGAGTATTACACAGATTTTCCATACTATATATATAGGTATGGTAATAGAGAATGATGGTGAGTGAGGCACACTCAGATATCAGGTATGTGTTAGTGAGTGGTGTTGGGTTGTGGAGGAAGGCAATAGGCATAGGCCACAGGGTGTTGGGTTGGAGAGGTAGGCAGTAGGCACAAGTGTCAACATGTGATTAGGATACATGTTTTTGGTAAATAGCATAGTTACCAAGTTTGGAAATCCGGATCCGTTTGGGAGGGCAAAAAAATCCAGAACTCTTGAAAAGGTGCGGAAAATATGCAAAAGCTGACAAATATAGAGAAAATATTAATAAAGTAGTGGAAAATATATGCAACGAAACGTTACACCAAAACGTTAGTGAAATCCGCACATTAGGATCATAACATCCCATCATGCTTCCGTAGCCCGGACCCCGGGCTAGATTTGCTCCCATATAGCGCGACCACGCCCTGCCCTATATGAGCCTCGAGCGAACACTGCAATGCCGGCGTAGCCACCCGTGCCGGGACTTGAACCTAGGTGGTTACTTTGATACCAAATGTAATGAACCGTTACACCAAAACCTCGAGGCGTTAGTGAAATCCGCACATGAGGATCATAACAATATATTTAATATAAAATTATATAAAAAGGTGTTGGGTGTATTTCTTATTGTAAAAAAACTATATTTTTGGAAAAAAACAAGGCCGACCCGGACTAAATTTATTTGGGCTGCTTGAAAAATTAGAATATGGCCGGATTTTGTGCAAATCCGGTCAGATTTGGTAACTGTGGTAAATAGCTCATGTACTTCAAATGGGTTTATCTGTATCAGACCTTGGAGAAGTAGAATATAGTGACTTCATTGGATAACTTCAGTGGTGGTGTTTGTTCCAACATCTTTTTGGGGTTTGTTATGTTTAAATCAAGGCAGCATACATTATATTATTAATCCAAAAAATATTTTATAAGATGTTCACCTTTGTTTTTGGTTCATAAATATTATAAATTTCATGTAAACCTAAATCACTCACTGGATAAAGTGATTAGTTATATTGTTGATTGGGTGATTAGGCAGTTAATTAATTAGGTGGTTTGGAAGGTTATTCCCTTTGTAGAGAGTATATGAGCCACCATTAGGATGGAGGGATTCTTGGAATTTTTTTGCCCTTACCATGTTGTTTACATGTTCGTATTAATAAATAAGTGGCATTTTATTTCCCAATTACTTTAAAAAGTAAAATATGGAGTGAAAATTGAATTGAGAAGTTGAAAAATCCACGATAGGAACAGTTTCACTTTGAAATGCCATTTTCTAAACTGATCAATATGCCACTAAGTGAGTGGAACCATTACTCTTGAAATCCAAAGGATCACATTGGGCATAGGGGCAACAAGGACCAGAGAAACTAACTGAAGGTGTACCAAATCAACACACCAAGAGGTGCAACTATATACAGAGCTTTAACCTAATCAATTAAGTAAAGCATTAAGTTTTACGCAGGGGTTGGACATGGTGGTGCATGGTCAGACACATTTAGGATGGCTTACTCCTGTCCCATAGTAGTCAGGAGTTGACAAATAGGAATGTCTAGTTCCTATGTTGCCAGGAAATGGAAATTTGTATGGGTCTGAAACATGGAATGATGATTTTTAAAAAACACTTGGGTGCGAAATGGAATGGAAACATATGTTCATTATATTATAAAAAATATAAATATATATAAAAAATGCATAATACTCATTTTTAATATATAAATGATAAAGCACTTAAAATATTTATTATTCATGAGAATTCAAAACATTCAACATGCTTAAAATTTCACATGCACATGATTATGATCTAGATTCTAGAATAAATCATCAACATTTTCCTCTAAAGCAGCAGCTCCATGAATGCCACTCCTAGCTTCACCGTCCACCTCGTGTGGAACTCCCTTGATTGTCATCGATACCAAAACAATTGCAGAAACATTTATTATAAAGCACTTAAAATATATAAATGATAAAGCATTTAAAATATTTATTATTCATGAGAATTCAAAACATTCAACATGCTTAAAATTTCACATGCACATGATTATGATCTAGATTCTAGAATAAATCATCAACATTTTCCTCTAAAGCAGCAGCTCCATGAATGCCACCCCTAGCTTCACCGTCCACCTCGTGTGGAACTCCCTTGATTGTCATCGATACCAAAACAATTGCAGAAACATTTATTATAAAGCACTTAAAATATATAAATGATAAAGCATTTAAAATATTTATTATTCATGAGAATTCAAAACATTCAACATGCTTAAAATTTCACATGCACATGATTATGATCTAGATTCTAGAATAAATCATCAACATTTTCCTCTAAAGCAGCAGCTCCATGAATGCCACTCCTAGCTTCACCGTCCACCTCGTGTGGAACTCCCTTGATTGTCATCGATACCAAAACAATTGCAGAAACATCCAAGTCAGTACTCTCTGAACGAATAGCCCAAAGTTTGTTTGACTTTTTTGACTGCAAATTAGCGTTTGACTGTGTTTTATTTTGGCCTTTTTTGGCTATTTCCAGCAAGCTTTGCTGCCAGAATCAGGACGGAAACATCATGGGGTCATATGGGAAATGGCAGAGCCGTTTCTAGTACAAACCCGGGACGGGGCACTATTTCAGAGCTGTACCAAGGGTATTTTTGTACCTGTTTCCGTTTCGGAAGTTTTTTGTACACAGAAACGTGGTGGTCAGGGGCGTTTTCCTGCAGCAGTCTAGTTATTTTGGGGAGAATAGTGTAGGCAGCTTAGAGGGGTATAGTCAACACTTAATAACCATGTTGTGATTAAGCTGCTAACAACATTTGATTATAGTAATTATTTTTTTGAAAAGGCATCATCAAAGGTCACACCTTTGATGATAATCTGAGACACACACACACGCACACACACACACACACACACACACACACACACACACACACACACACACACACACACATATATCTTCACTCCTTTGATAATGGAAAGGCATCATTTGCTTGCTATCCGTTGCTGTTATTTTCTTACATAGCTGATTGTTCATTGCTGTTATATTCTGTTAGTCGATTCTTCTGCTACACTGCTATACCATATTTTCCTAAGCTGGAAAGAACACACTAGGCTGTATGTATGTTATCATTAATTGGCCTCAACTTGAGTTGGGCACTGTCGGAGTGCTGATTGACTTACACGTCATCATGTGAAATATCTTCAGAATTTTGATCATGTACTTACCTGGCAAAGGAAAATCTCAAGCCTTGTGCTGCCACTCATGAAAACCCAAACAAAAGTACTTATTACCAAGGTCCATGTCAGTCACGACTTAGCTCTTCCCCATACCAAGCAACCAGCTGTGAAGAGCTACTTGAATATCAAGTCGTCTACATAGAGCAGTAAAACAAGCAGTTTAAATTCATTTTTAATGAATAAAAAACTCAAATGAGCTATTCTTTTTGCAAAACCCAATTGAGCTAAATATTCATCAATTCTGGCTTACCAATCCCGAGGTTCCCGATTCAGCACATATGGGACTTTTTCAATCTTTACCCAAAATCAGTAATCATTGTGCTTTATATCACAGATTGGTTGTTATGAGCAGTAATGTGGTTAATATGATTGATTAGGTAATTCAAGATTTGTGATTAGATGATGGTATTTTTCTATCACAAGCCAAGTATCTTTTGACTTAGTGAAGAAATTCCATATGAAGGATTATAAATCTGTACCTACAATTTTGAGTCAAGTTACCTCTCTGAAGGTTGTTGATCCCAGCATGTATGGGAAACTGGCAGTCAACTTCATATGGTCGGCTGGAAACAGTTTGGATATCACCTTTGCTGTCACCCTTGTTTCAAGATACATGCACAATCCTCAAGAAATTCATTGGAAGGTGGCAAAGAAAATCCATAGATATTTCAAGGGCACTTATCAACATGGGATTAAAAACTCTTACAGAGGAATGGCTTCTTTGATTGAACACAAAAACTCGGACTGGGCTAGAGGTAAGTATGATTGTTGGTCTACTCTAGGCTATACACATCCCATTTGGTTTGGGGCTTGTTGCATGGTCCAGCAAGAATCGATCCATGATTGCTTCCTTTGACTAAGGAAACATAAAAAGGTATTGTCACAACAACATAGGATGTGGTTTGGATTTGGACCTTGTTTGATGAGCTTGGACTTCAGCTGTAGTGGGATACTCTCCATTGTTACAATCAAAGTGCCATTCAGATTGCTTACAATCTTGTTTACCATGCTCGGACCAAGCACGTCGAGGTCCATCAGCATTACATGCAGCATCTTATCTAGGATCAAGTCAGTTAGCTCTATTACAACAGCGAGGACCAAATTGCAGCCATCTCCACCAAACAATTGATACTGGCCAACTTGTGAAATTCACACCTCTACTTGGATTAGATGTTGTCATCGTTAAGGGTGGGTCAACTGTAATGCCACCTTCATTGTGTCACCAAGTCAATACTAAGGGGACATGTTAGTTGTATTGTTGTTATTTTGTCTTGGAACCATGTGGACACTTTTCATTCCCAACAGGTGCTCTCACTTGTGGTTCCTTTAGGGTTTGTTGTCATTACTATTATTAAGAATTAACCTTTGTTTATCATGACAGACTTACTCATCATTATCATCATGTTGTACAATACTGATTATTCATTATTGTGCTATTGAGCTTATTGGATGGTTTGGTACCTATGGTAACCTACATATAAATCATCTCTTGTTTCTTTCTTTTGTTGCGTGGAGATTTAGTATTTCCCATACTACAATGATATTTTGTGCAATCTTTCACTAACAATCAATATAAACGCATTTTGGGCACTTTTAGGAGACTTGCTTTTTTGTAACCATATTTTGGAATTGATTATTTTGTATGACGTGCCAGTATGAAGACGATAAATGTTTATTTAATTACTTATGCAGCATGCATTGCATGTCTCTGACATTGACAACACCTGTGTGTTTGGTGGAGTGCAGGTGGGGCGAGGTTACAGAGTGGTCAAATAAACCTTCGGTAAAAGTGGCAGTGACAGTTGATGCTGACAAAGTTGTACACTTGCTCAAAGAACGATTGAAAAGCTGCTAGATTAAATTGATCTTTGTCAATTACAAAGATTTTTCCAGAAAGTTAAAGGAATATTGTAAAACAGATCTGTGAACATAACACAATCTTGTAGAATTGTGACTGAGCTGCTGATGGTTTTATAGCTGCAAAACTTTTCCGATGTTTTGTTGAAATTAAACACCGATGCCTGTGCGTGTCTCCTAGAAACTTGCCATGCAATCTTTGTATATTATCCACTGCTTTGAAGGATAAAAACGGGGTGGCCGACAGCCATGATTAAAACAGTACACTTTTGTGGGCAACATATACGCAATGCTTTAGCTACTAAGCAACATAGACTGTAAGAAGTAAGCTCAATGTACTTCTGAAATTCATTAAGTTTTTCCTTTTTTTGTATCAGTTTCAGATTCTCCTGATTTGAAAGGGGTATTCTAAAAGTAAAACAAATTATTTCCCTTCTATACAGTATCAGAAGTCAAAAGAATAATCAAAGAGGTGAGGCACACAATTCTAAATTTTATGAATAACTTCGTATGAAGTCTAAATAGTTTATCAGCTTCTGAAGAAACCTGTTTCTAGTTTGTGTCTGTCCATGTTCTCCGTAGGATTTCTATTTCCAACAGAGCTTTTTATTTATCAGAAACCTGTGAGGAGAGAACAATGTACACACAAAACCTGAAGGAATGAACAAGGTACATGAAAGCAATGGTCATTCTAAATCAAAAGACAAACACAGAACTAGGATAGACAGTTTTTGCATTTACATCAGTTAGCAAAGCAATTGTAGATGCACTTTCCATGGCCAGATAAACCATTGTTGCGTATTTATGAGCATTTTTGGTACAATACCAAATTAACAATTAAATAAGACATTACACAATGCTAGATCTTCAGCCAAGTAACAGTCGTTAAAATAAAAAAAGGTCAATGACACATGGCATATGTCTGGTCAGCTAACTTACACCAAGAATGGTTGGAAGGTGTAAGAGCCATAAAACCTTCCAAACGACCTGAAAATTGAATGGGGTATTCTTAGCATGTATTTCAAGGTGAACAATCAGTTTTAGATAGAAATTTCATCACATGACCTCAAAAATTGCATGGGAACAGTCAACTGAGTTTTGGCCATAACATGGCTTCAAGAAGTCAAATGAGAGAGAGATGGGAGAAAAACTTAGAAAAAGGAGAATATTTTTGTGTCTTCCATTCCAATCAGAAACGAAATGCGTGAATACATAAAGTGTGAGAGATGACCAATTGAATGGTAAACTACCTTTAATTACAAGGTTTATTGGAACACATCATTGAATTAATAAAATATGAATCTAGATGGTAACAATAAAAAGGGTGGCTGAAAAGAGTCACGACCTGAAATCCATGTTGGTAAAATACACGACTCACCACAAACAAAAATGCCACGTGGGAAAACAAAAATGCCACGTTACAAAGTGACAGAAGGTAGGGAGTCAAGCACAAGCAGCAGCAACATGGGAGGGAGGTGGCAGATTGTCCTGAGTAGGTGGACCTCCCAATCTAGACAGATCATCGGTCATAGGATCTGGCATGGGCCATCCTGGGAGTCTTGCAAAGCCAAGGATAACATAATTCCCCAACCACATGGTGGAGAACCAACAACAGTGACGTCACCTTGCATTGGAGAGGGCCAAAGAGATGGAGCAATAGCAGATAGACCAACAAAATGTTTCCCTCGAGGTGGCAGCGCGCTGCAAGGACCTTAAAGCGTAAGGTGTCAGGTTAGAGTAGTGGCTGCAAATTGAGGATGAAATCTGACTACACAAACAACTTTGCCTTTGCCTAGCAATGGGTGGAGGAGAGCCCATCTATGGCAGATCTGGGAGAACCTTGCTCATGGTGCAAGGGGTAATGTTGCACGCCTAAGTTCTAGCCTCTAAGCTTAGTTTTGCGTGTGCAAGTCCTCTCCACAGATGTGTGCAACATTTTCTTACAATGTCTTGCATCGACCTATCATGCTAAGCATGCTCTTGGTGAGCTTACCTGAGGTGCGAGGAAAGGCCCTATTCCCATCGGTTTTGGCATGAATGATGAAGTGCTATCAAGTATCCACACACTCAAGTAGTAGTGAGAGTAGTGAAAATAGTAATATCAACCCACACAAATACAAAATAACAACATTAGCCCAATTGTTCACTCAATATGCAAACACAAAGTAGTCATAGAACCTGCATTCAATTGATATATTGTTTATAGCTCTCCATTACAATGAATACCATCGAGTAGTATCCATGCATTCATTTAATCAACATTGCTTTGTACTTAATAACTTATCGCCTAATAACTCAACATCTCTCTCTATCATTTTTTCTACAGATAACCCTTCAAGGGATATATGTATTGACGGGGTCTTACCCTTCATTACTTCAACCAACACTTATACTGGCCCTTGAGCCATGTTTACAAATCCTTAACACTAAGTTAATAGGATGGCGTGCATGAGAAATGGCGCCAAACCTTGTCCTTGTGTACAACTTAAGGGTTCTAACTCTTTGAGAATTTTGCTTCATTAAAGTAATGCCTCTGCCTTGCTATAGCACGTTATTTTCCGCCTCATTACTGAACTGCCACTACCTCGCTGTAGAATGTCATTGATCTTCACTTTGACACGTACGTGGCCCAAAATGATGGTTGTCTTATCCTTAACTTTCTTTTAATTGGAGTTCTTCAACCAGTCTTGTGTGCAGATCTTTCGTGAATGTACAGTTGATTCATTTGTGTGCTTGAGTAAGGTAGATCTTGATGAAACCCCTGTGTGCTAGTTTATAGTCCTTATTAAGTCTCCTGCACACTCTGGTTTGGGTTTCACTGAACTTATGCAATCGTGCAACAAAAAAACTTGGTAGTAGCAAAAAGGTGTGCGCTTGTGAAAAGAAGTGCCTCATGCACAATGGGAGGAAATATTTAGCCAAAATTCCTATTTCGCTTTGATGAAATTGGGGCCCAACACTACCCCACACTAGCTCGGTTTCTGCCCTTGGGAAACCCTTTTTCAATTTCAACAAAAAGATCTGCTACCTCCTGACGAAATTGGTCTTCGTGTTCCTTCCAATTGCCAAGCGCCATATGCAAAAGTGAGCCTCAACCTCAGTGTTTGTTTTATCAAGCGTGTCCTCATCCTTGAATGTTTGCTTTTTCAATTTAGCGAGGCGCTGCTTGATTTTATCCTTTGGTGCTTATTTCATCTTCCAGGTCCTTAATGTCTTGCAGTAATTTATCTCGTTTGACCTTCTCAATGGTATATACTTGCAGGCCCAAGGTGTTATGCTTTTGCTACTATGGGAAGATGTGTGCCTATATGATCTTATTTTGCTTGGTGAAGCCCTTGCATACCTCGTCAACATTTATGGCCTTTTGACCTAGCTTGGCTACTAAGTCTCTGCATTCCTTGAGTTTTTCCACACATTGGGCTTTTTACTTGTCCCTTTTGCTTTTTCTTGTTGCATGCATGTTATCCTCCTTATCTTTTAGAAGCAGGTTGACCAAAGTTTCAAGTTTGTTAATGCCATCTCTTGAATCAACCGACCCACAATCTGAAAGATCCGGTGCATTAAATATTATTCTTTTGCATAATTGCAAAGTTTTGAGGTAATTCCATGTAATTCTAGAAGAATAACTCTGACTTCTTGCGCTTATGGAATCGAGAATGAAGAGTTTTCAAAGGCACATCTTTGTGGGATGCTTCAATCTCCTCCTCTGATTCCTCCCGCTTCCCTTTTCCCATGCCTCTCTTTGCTCCTCATGTTCTTGTGGATCTTCTCTGTCTCCCTCTTCTTCATCCACATTTACCACCAGATGGGGATCCTTGGGAGGTGAGCTAGGTATGACGCTAAAATCCTTGGTGCCTTGATCATCACTCTATAAGTTTTCTTCAACCATAGGCCCTTTTGAAGGGGAGGGTGCCCTTAGTGGTGTTTTGACTCGTGTCTCTCCCTCACCCTTTCCTTCCTCCTACATGGTGTGCCCAACTTCTTCATCGGTCATTGCTTCCTACTTTTGAATCAGTTGACTAGGCGTGTGTGGATGTGTTGATCCTCATGCTTGCTCTTCCTCAAAAGGTCTGCTTGATGTCGGCTCTTTCTTGCTCTATAGCTGGTTGTACTTTTGTGTGCACGAAGGAATCATCGTGCACACTTGTATTGAAAGTTCTTCTCCACCATTTTATTAGTGGAACATTATCTGTATCCTCCTCTTCTTCTCCACCGATGCGTTCTAGTAGCCTTGGGGGCACACTTAGTTTCTATGTCATTTTCGTCTTTTTCTTAATCGACCTCCTTTTCTTTTGTAGGTGCATCTCCTCATCCTTCTTTGCTTCTTGTTGCGCTCTTTCTTCCTTCCTCTTGGGCTTCAAAATGTACTATAGCCAACACACTGATTATTCACAACAATTGTTTGTTGTGGATCTATGTCACATAGATTAGTCTCTTGTGTTTCCACATACATGCTCTTTCCTGGATATACATATTTGGTTTGTAGGAGATAGGTGTTGACATCTACTCGCTTCACATCAAGGTCTATCATCTGTGCATTCCTGATCTGATTTACAGTTCAAAAAAAAAACTCGTCGGTGAACCCAAAAGGGAGTTTTTCCCAGAAGTCCATGCTATCGTCTTTTATAGTTATGCAAACGAGCGAGTAGTTTTGCTTCACTGCGAATTGCGAGTGTCCCTTACTAAGTTCAGCAGAATCCTGGGTACGTGCCACTCATCTTCAATGGTAGCTTTTAGGTTTTTCAACCAGTTATCTGACTTGGCCTTGTATGCTTTGGTGATTGGGGAAGGGCCGAGGTACACTTTCCACTGCGCTGCCGAAATTTTTCCTTCAATGGTATACTTCAATGCTATCTCCCCCTTTTCTTCAGGTACATCAATTTCATTAAAGATCAACAAAATAAGAATTACGCCCCATGTGAATTTCCCCCCTATGGCGTGTGCCAATTCTACATCCACCTCAATGCTCTCCATAATATCTTGAGAAATATTGTAGCACGTACCCTTTTCCATTTTGTTCGTTGTGTAGGAATTGCTTCTTTACCTCCATCCATCTTCAGAAATTGCAAGCTTGGTACTGACGAGGCACGCCACAACCGTTATCACTGGATCAACGATGATTATAATAGGAAACATGCATCCTCCTCTCTTGTATTTCAACAAGTCCCTTGTCCTTTCAACTTCATTTTCGTTGCATAGGTCTAGGCCAAGGTATTCTCTGTAGTAAACTAACCTAGTAGCCTTACTGATGCCAGAGGTTGTGAGCCTTATTATTTGTCCCGCACAATAGAAGTAACCTTCATGCACATGGGAAACTAGAAATTGGACAAGCTTCATGGGTTTTCTAAAATGGGGAAACTCAAGTAGTTGCAACACTCCCACATCTTTTAACTCGCACTTGACGCTATCATCAAAGATGATCCCGCCATCAATGGTATTTTTGTTAGTCTGTTTCATGTAATCTTTGGCGAGTGTTGCCTCTAGTATTGGTGCGCAGTGAATTAAGTCTGTGATTTGCACATCGTCACCATGGACTTCCACTCTTCTTTGAATATCGGGAAGTCCAAATACTGCGTTTCTAAGAACATACCTTAATGTTAGGCATCATTGTGCGCCCTCACTTCTTGCTGGATCCCATGATAGAAATGGTGGGTTGCACCTCTTCGTATTCTGCGTCTAAATCCTTGACCTCTTGAGTTACGGGTGTTTTGGTTTCTTCCTCTTCTAGTATTGAGTCGTTTGATTCACTTGACGAGCTTGAATTGCTATAAGAATCCGACCCTTAAGCGGAACTTGAGTCATGCACTCCTACCCATTTGACTTTCTCCAGTTGTTTGGTTTTGTATCCCTGTTGATTACTTTGCGTTGGTTAGGGAGTCTGAAACCCCACATTTTGTTGGAAGAGCTCAACTCCCACTTTAATGGTGGTCAACAGCGATAAATGATGGCTATGTAACCCGCAACTTGCACCTTTGTTCGCTGATTTCCCACTTAATTACCTTTCTCTCCATGTTTATATGCTCATAATGTTTAAACAATGGCGAAATACGTCTAGTTTGCATTATATGAACTCTTTGTTGCAGATATCGCTTGCATGGTAACTAGAGCTCTAAAAGTTTGAAAATGCAAATGTTTTTACAAATGAGTCCCTTTGTTCCTTATATACCTTTGACAATGGTATGTCGTGTCATAATTAATATTTTGTATGCATGAATGCTCACTTCGCCACCCTTTATATTCATTGCTAAGTGGTTGCCGACATTTTCCCACTTTCACTTCCCGCTCGTTTTACAATTTTGAACTTGTTCTTAAATGGGTGATAACACCATTGATTTGCATGTGTGTGCCGCAAACTATGTGGATTATGTGTTGCTACGTTTGTAGTCACGTCCCTGGTTCGCGCCTTGTTCCTTGCATGTCTTTCACACTTCTTCCTTGTGCGCACTTCCTAGCCCTATAACCTTTTTGCACACTCGTATCTTTCCATAGCCTTCTTTTGCATGCTCTAACCATTCCTTCTTGTACTAATCATCCTATTTTTGTTCCTTATCACTTTTATAACCAAGTTCTTTCGACCTTGCAACTTATACACGTTTCTTCCTTTTCTTGCACCTAATGCACACTATGTTACTGATGTGTCGAATGTTGCCATACTCAATCCGACCCCACACTTAATTTGACGTGTGTTCATTTGTGTGAATATTTTTTTGAATTACCTTTATGACCTTAGGATCATATAAAACATTAATTGAACCAAGTTACAAGAGAATCCACAACTATTGAAACTTTGTGAACCCAAACCATTTTTATTACAAACATTATCAATGTGTGCAACAATCACACTTATTTAAACAAATAGGAAATGTTTAAATTCAAACTACCTAGAAAGGACAAACATTTCTAACTTAATGGCATACACCTTATTCAAATCACAAAAAACAAACTTCATGGATAGTAGGCTTTTAGCCTACTTCCGTTAAAGTGACCTGATAAACAATCTCCTTTGATATTTTTCAATTTACATGCCTCTGTAAGCAAGATCCCATGTACTTCATATGGGCCTAACTTGTGCAACACTTCATCTCTTCCCATTTTTTACAAATCCCCACTGATGAGCTGATACAACAAGACTTTCACTACTAGATGCTTCTTTTGTTGCACATTCCATTTTCTGGAGCAAGACCAAATTGTAGAAATAGTATGATGTCACTCAGTTAATCCGATGCACTTTTTATTTGTAGCAGTTGGGAAACATGGATGCCATTTTTAATATTATGTTCCTCCTCGCCCATTGTGATGTACGAAAGGTTATTGGGCCCTGTTAGTGCAAAATCAAAGCACCCACAAATGGCCCACGTGTGGAGTGGTTAAAATGGGACATTCAGTGTGATTTGCATAACATTGGATCATCTCTCAAGCTATGGGACTTGCAAACCTAAGATGATCATCTAGAGAAAGCTGGTTCTTGTTCCTAAACTACCTGCCAGAAGCTACTCTAGTGTAGACAAAAACTAAACTATCATAATCTAACCATTGCAAGGAACCAGAGAGAAAGAGAGAGTGAAAGAAAGCCTACACTAAAGTGGTGATACACCAGAGAAGGAAAGAGGTGAGATGCTCTGTTGAGGGAGGATGACACATGGGAGAAAGGATGATGGGAAGGTTAGACATAAGTGACATGAACCTAGATCCCAATCCATGATCAAAAATCCATGAAACACAATGCCCTGTACCTGCAAGTGTGAAATATATACACAAAAAACATATTTGAA
Organism: Taxus chinensis; assembly: GCA_019776745.2. Taxonomy (NCBI): domain Eukaryota; kingdom Viridiplantae; phylum Streptophyta; class Pinopsida; order Cupressales; family Taxaceae; genus Taxus; species Taxus chinensis. The sequence continues at coordinate 3,786,121 of CM034149.1, forward strand.
AGGGAGAAGCACAGAGAGACAACAAAACAATGCAAAGGGTTGAGGAAACACCACAAAACACGTTTTATTGCTCTGTAAAGGTGCACAGACCATTACATTTATGCTTAGAGGCACAAAAATGCTTGGCAGGCGTAGGAGAAGGTTTTTAACTCAAAATGGAGTCGGGAAACAAATTTGACATAGTTTCCCTACGCCTAGAATGTCTCTCCCTCAAAATAAGAAGTGTTACAATATATAGAAATAATAAGAGAGAGAGGAGAGAAAATTCAAATCCTATTTCAACCACAACGGGATATGCATTGAATCCTACCTTGACGACTCAACCGCTATCAATCAATGCCCCTTTCAAATCCGCCCCATATCTGTCGATTCTGGCTCCTTCTGTCTGTCCAGCATATTGCAGAAGAACGACAGATCGAATCAAATCAGATTTGGTAGCTGAGGAAATTAGATTCTGTATTAATGGCCTGGAAGACGTTTTCCCATTTTTTACCCACCAACGCCTGCAAAAATGATATTTTATGTTTCCAAGGCATTGAGGGCATCGAGAAGTTTCCAAAAAGTCCTCTCTTGCCCAAATCTAAGTCTCAAGTCAAAATATATGGCCATTTGAATATTTAGGTCGCGGGTGCGCAATATTTAAATGAGTCTGTCTGTACCGGGCCACGTGGCAGCTCTGCGCTCATATGAGACTTGGCTCCTTCCTTCACTCTTAGAACAACGCCCATGTGACACGAGGCGGCGTCTGTAGGTTTCCCTATCTCCTTTATATTCTTCCTGAGTCTTTTCCACGGGCGGAGGCACTATATCCGACCTAAGACACGTGGAGGCTTTGCGCATGTTTAGAAACTGCCCCTAGACTTTACCTTTGGAATTGCGCTGAGTCGACACTTGGTACCTTCCGCTAAGTAGAAGAATTTTCAACAACCGGTGCAACTTTTGGGGCTCTGGACGCGTGGAAGCTTGGCACTTGTTTGGGTCTGCCCCTTTGATTTTAATTTTTGGAGGTTCGCCGTTCGAACACCTGGAGGCACTCGTTGGATCTCTATACTTAGCCAATTTGGAGCTTGTTCTGAATCATTTCAGGGCTCAACGACTTCGAGCCTTTGCCGTTTCTTCTCCTTTGGATCTCTGGTTCTTTGGGCACTGCTTGACCTAATTCCCCAACCCTGCTCTCCTTGAGTCGAGCTTGCCTGTAACCCATTTTTTCAGTCTGGAAAGTGAGCTTGCGGGTTTGAATAATTTCCTCCATAGTTTCTTTATGTGTAGGACATGTCTTGACCAAATTTGCCGGGGGGCGAATTTGGGATAACAATTTGACGACTCACGAGGACATCTGCCTACTAGATGAAGAGACCAGTAGCCTTGAAGCGTCCATTGGGCATGGAGTCACAATTAATGGCCTGGTACCGACCCTTCCTTTAAAATGGACTCCCCGACTACCTACACTTTCTATGTTCTGCCTGTCCCTGAGCCTTCCCGCGCATCTGCATTCTCAATTTTCATAAGAAAATCTTGAAATGGAGTTTTTGAGAATAGAAAATTGTATTGACCTAGGGCTTTCATTTGTCCCTGAATGGACTGACTTAAAAAGGTCCTTTGGTTGCTCTGCATTTGTTTCATTTTTGGAACTAGCAACTGCGACAGACATCTATGGATCTTTCTGCCATGAATACTGAAGAGTCTAGCCTTGGTTTGTCTCGAGAATGGACTGTTACAATGTTTACCTAGGGCACATTGAACTTCGCAATGACATAACCTTGGAGCAACAAAACACAACAACGCTACGTACACAGAATCAAATCATACATGCCTCAAATGAGACATGAAGAGTGTGCACAAGCACTTCTTCTACTGAAAGCAAATCTACTCCTCCTAAACTAATCAGGGAGAAAGAAAAGCTTAAACAAAGCCTGCCACAAGAAGGAAGAAATAGTTTCCTTTTCTCAAAAGGGGCAGCCATGCAAATGATTTGACACTGAATATGACTCCCTGGATGAATAAAAAATTGACTTTAAGCCTGCCCTCCACCCAAATCATCAAGGTATCTACATTAACCAAAAATACTTCCTCAAGCTGACTGGCATTGGACTCTTGGGGGTGTTGATGATGACCCTTGGTGCTTTGATACTTATCCTCATGCCCCGAGGTAGGCATGATTGGTTTTGGCTTCTCCCTTGGATCTAATGAAGCCAAATATTTGATTGGGCAAGGTATGGTCCTTTGAATCTGCCCATGGTTCTGAACTATAACTCCAAAAATGGAGTCTTTTTATGGACCTTCTTGGATGGATGGTGAGAGAGAGATGATGACATCTCTTTGCCTTTTCTCTTCCTTCTCCTGTGAAGAACATGGAAGACCATGATCTTCCAACCATGTTTCCAGAGGGATGTTGTTAGACACAGACTGATGTCCTTGAGTGCCCTCTTTTATGGTAGCAGGCTCATGTGCTTGGAAGATGGATGGAGGAAGAGTAAATGATGTAATCTCCATGGGCTTCTCTCCATCAAAGAAATCCTCCAAGTCAAATAGATAATCTGTCTCCTTGTTGTCATGCTGCATGTGGTCTACCTCCTCCATGGTGCCCTCCTGATCTGCAACTTGATCACCATGGCTCCCTTCATCCTCAAACATGAATTTTGAAAGGTCAAACTCTTCTTCAACATCAGAGCTCAAAGGGGATGAAGTGGGAGGAAGGACTGAAGGTTCTTCTGTAGCCTGCTCTACACTTGAGGCCTTTAAAACTATAGGGTCCTCCTCCTCTACTAAAAATTCAACCTCAGCCACCACTGGCTCTTCAACCTTGACCTCCTCTATTGGCTTGACCATCAAGGGGATCTTTGTAAACCCAAATTTAGCATCCCAACTCATCAAATTGTCTATTATTTCTTTTGTGTTGGGCTCCTCTTCTTGCTGTCCTTGACTGGATTCTTGAGTATCTTCCCAACATGGACTTGGGAAAGCAAGAGGAGTGATACGTTGGGATTCAACCAGCTTTGCAATTGTTTGTGGTGGTAAGGGAGGTGGAACTTCTTGTTTGTTTGGAGGGCATGACTGCTTGGGAAAGAAAAGGGAGAAGAACTGAAATGGGGTGGAAGACTAGGGAATGGAGAAATGGAATCAACACTTGGGGCAACAACTAGGAAGCTTGGAAATTGGAGCTTGGGTTGAGATGGTGCTGCTTGAGAAAGAGTAAAAGAAAAGCTATGAGATGGTGGACTTACCCATTAACAAGGTTGTCTTGACTCCAACTCATAAGTCTCGATCTCCTCAGTCCATTGTGTAAGTTGGGGTAGCATTTCAACCATGAAGTCTAGCTTCTCCTGAGGGCTGTAATGTCTTGGAAAAGGGCCTCCCCATGGACAAGGTGCCCTGCAACCAATCTTGAATGCCTTCATTTGTGCTATGGCCTTAGACTGCACCATGCTAGCCTCCATTTTTTGAATCTTCTCCAGTAGACCAAGATCCTCTGTGTAGCTGTTACCATTGTATGCGCCCCCTTGTTCTTGATAAGCTCTATGGCCAAACTGATTTTGACCCTGCTCATATGGGTAAGCATAATGGTTCTGGATTTGATCATACTGCTAGTTTGGAGGAGTTGGAAAATGCATTGGAGGTGGATTGCACTGCTGTTGTTGAAAGTGTGAGTTCCATGAAGGGAATGAAGTCATGATTGCACAACCTCATGGAATGAAAGAAAATGAAAGAGATGGAAGAAGAAAATGGATGAAAATGAGTGTAAATGGATGGAAAAGGTCTGCAACTCAGAGGATGGGTTTTTGAGCAGATGGAGTCGCCAAATGTGCTTACATGTGCCTCAAAGGGCTGAACCTTAACAGGAACACACCAACCTGCTAAGATGAAGGGGTAAGGTGTTTCAGACCCCATCCCATCGGGAGTGCCAAAACTATTAGTACAAAATCACATCACCCCCAAATCGCCCGTGTGTGGAGTGGTTAAAATGGGGCATTTGGTGTGATCTGCATAACATTGGATCATCTCTAAAGCTATGGGACTTGCAAGCCTGAGATGATCCTCTAGAGAAAGTTGGTTCTTGTTCCTAAACTACATGCCATAAGCTACTCTAATACATACAAAAACTAAACTATCCTAATCTAACCATTCCAAGGAACCAGAGAGAAAGAGAGAGTGAAAGAAAGCCTACACTAAAGCGGTGATACACCAGAGAAGGAAAGAGGTGAGATGCCTGTTGAGGGAGGATGAAACGGGGGAGAAAGGACGATGGGAAGGTCAGACAGAAGTGACACGAACCCATATCCTAATCCATGATCAAAACTCCATGAAACACAACGCCCTGCACCTACAAATGTGAAATATATACACATAAAATATATTTGAAAGGGAGAAGCACAAAGAGACAACAAAACAATGCAAATGGTAGAGGAAACACCACAAAAATACGTTTTATTGCTTTGTAAAGGTGCATAGACCATTACATTTCTGCTTAGAGGCACAAAAATGCTTTCTAGGCGCAGGAGAAGGTTTTCAACTCAAAACGGAATCGGGAAACAAATTTGATAGAGTTTCCCTATGCCCAGAATGTCTCTCCCTCAAAATGAGAAGTACTACAATATATAGAAAGAATAAGAGAGAGAGGAGGGAAAATTCGAATCCTATTTCAACCACCATGGGATATGCACTGAATCCTACCTTGACGACTCAACCGCTATTAATCAATGCCCCTTTCAAATCCGCCCCATATCTGTCGATTCTGGCTCCCTCTATCTGTCCGGCGTATTGAAGAAGAACGAAGGATTGAATTGAATCATATTGGGTAGCTGAGGAAATTGGATTATGTATTAATGGCTTGGAATACACTTTCCCATTTTTTACCCACCAACGCCCATAAAAATGATATTTTATGTTTTCAAGGCATTGAGGGCATCGAGACATTTCCAAAAATTCCTGTCCTGCCCAAATCTGAGTCTCTAGTCAAAAGATATGGACATTAGAATTTTTAGGTCACAAGCGCACAATATTTACTGGGCCACGTGGCAGCTCTATGCTCGTTTGAGACTTGACTCCTTCCTTCGCTATTAGAACAATGCCCATGTGACACGTGTCGGTGTCCGCAGGTTTCCCTATCTCCTTTGTATTCTTCCTGAGTCTTTTCCGTGGGCGGAGGTACTATATCCGACCTGAGACACGTGGAGGCTTTGTGTATGTTTAGAAACTGCCCCCAAACTTTACCTTTGGAATTGCGCTAAGACGACACTTGGCACCTTCCGCTGAGTCGAAGACTTTTCAATGGCCGGTGCAACTTTTGGGGCTCTGGACACGTGGAAGCTTGGCGCTTGTTTGGGTCTACCCCTTTGATTTTAATCTTTGGAGGTGCACCGTTCGAACACGTGGAGGCACCCATTGGATCTCTATACTTAGCCAATTTGGAGCTCTTTCTGAATCATTTCAGGGCTCGACGACTTCGAGCCTTTGCCGTTTCTTCTCCTCTGGACCTCTGGTTCTTTGGGCACTACTTGACCTCCTTCCCTAACCCTACTCTCCTTGAGTCGAGCTTGCTTGCAACCCTGTTTGTCATTCTGGAAAGTGAGCTCGCGGGTCTAAATCATTTCCTCCATAGTTTCTTTATGTGCAGGACATGTCTTGACCAAATTTTTTGGGGGGCAAATTCGGGATAACAGGCCCTACATTGTTCTTTCATGGTTTCATCACCACAAATAATTGGAAATCTTGGAATAATATGATCCACTTGGATATGCATCCATGTAGAATCACCTTGTTTACTAGATACTTGAGTGCCATGTGATCTGTGTAGAATACAAAGGGGGATGCTAAACAATATTTTCTAAACTTCTGAAGTGCATATACCATGGAGATCCATTCATGCTCTATGGTGGTATAATTTTGTTCCGCAAGGGTGAGCTTTCTACTAGCAAAAAATCAAATGATTGTTGTTTTCTTAACCTGGCTACAAGAGTATTGCACCAACCTTTATTCTAGATGCATCAACATACGCATAGAAATGGGTTGTCCAGATTAGAAATTGTAGAATGGGCACTTTGGATATTTTTACTTACAACTCTTCAAAGGATTTTTGTTGTTCTTATTTCTACTCAAACTCCCCTTGTTTCTTTAGTAGTTTTTCCAACAACATGAGTATCTTGCCATAACCTTTAATGAATTTATGATAGTAACCACAATGTCCAAGGAATGCATGCACATTCTATTGTGTTTGTGGCACCTCAAGTTGGACAATAACAACTATATTTGTTCGGTCAATGTACGATGGAAAAGTGACAAGCGAGCATGAAAATCCACAAGTACCCTTTCCTCGTACCCGACTTCCTGAGGTCGTGTCGAGACAGTCAATGAATTTTGAATGTGAATGGATATGTATAAGATAATCGGGTAATCTTAAATCCTCAACACACAATAATGGGATATACGAATCTAAGGCGAAGAAGGCCCTCCTAACCTAGATTGGTGTAATGGCTCGTTCGGATATAATGGCTGTTAAGAGGCTCCAATAAATGTCAAGCTCTGCCGAGGTCCTGTTTCTTGGTTGTTGGATACGTGGGAAGTGACCTGTGGGAACTCCGTATATATCTCCAGACAATGTCATAAAATGGTGATAGGTCATTTTAGTGGATTTTGAGGTTAGCTATGGGTGGTTTTCTAGTCTAGCCTAGAAAATATTGGATTGATTAGCTTCTATGTTTAATACGGAGAACTATACTATAATATCTGGCGGGAGTGGTGAGGATCTAAACACTAGCGTTCGCAAGCCAGTGTCAATACTTGACTGGTTAGTTGGCCCGTTGGGTTGTGGGATTTGGGGATCACAACTGTGAGTGCATGGTTTTTGTGGACCTATTATGGTCATGTGAAGAATCAACCCCTTCTTCCGACTATCCAATAATCGTATGCCTTTTCAGCTTCTACGTTTAGAACTAGAAGTTGTATGATTTTCTCGGAGGACCTAACAGGTGTTCTGACAACTTGGATACATAAGCTAGTGTCTATATCAACGAGGAGGTCTCTTGCGTCAGGCTACGGAACCAAAGGATCACAACCAAATGTTTGTTCTCGTTCAAACCCTTGCATGGTCATTCAAGTGTTTTATCAAGGAAATCTATAATTCAGATGGTTTGACCAGAATGTGTAAGCTTTGTTGTCTTCGATAGTTAATCCTCTTAGTTGCTCACTAATTGCTTGTAAGTTTTCTGTGGCTCGAAAGACTTGTATCCTAAGGTCCTGATCTATTTCAGCTAAAGTCGTGGGTAAATTTGGTTGAGGTACTATAGGTTCAAATATATATTCTCGAGGTTCTCTAGGTCCTGTGATTGTCATACAAAGATGATTCAACCTCTAACTAACATTAAATAAATTGATTACAAAAGTGGTATTTACACTATGCAAGCATCCTGTTATTTTTGTATTTTTCAATGACGTATTTCAATGAAATTGAAGAGCAACTACTCTAGTATATTTATAAAATGGACAACTAATCTAAAAACAAAATGAAAACAAATAAAGTAGCCTGGTATGGCTATTTGCCTGTGTAATTATGATTTTATCCTAAATATCTAAGCAACTAAACATATTAATTTGAAAGGCTCTTGATCCTACCTTAGAAGTGAGGAATGAATCACAGTTTCTTAGAAACTATCAATCCCCATAGCTTCCCTGGCGATATCGAGAACAAGCTTTTGACTAAAATGAAATAATTCACTACTCTATTTGATATGTTGTAACTAGAACTTTGATAGCTCAAACCTGGCATTTATAGAATAGTGGTAAATCCAGTTGCGTGTGATTTCGTCCCCTCAGTGTGATCTCCTCGTTCCTTCATGTCCTCGTGAATCCAGAAAGTGTGTCTATGATAGTATCAACAGAAGATAGAAATCGAACAATGGTAGCTTTGGATATAGACCGAATATAATGCGAGTAGGAGAGGGATAGCGCAAGTGAACAGAGCTTGACTATGCAATTCCTAGCGAGATTTACTGCGGGAACACAACACAATTGTACCGAGAGTTTCAGAAATTATCCTCGTGACAAAACAAAACCTGCAACTTTAATGGATTCTAGTCTAGAAATGAAGCTATTCTATGTTTTAAACTGACTGTATGCAGTAGCAATGAAACAAGACTTAAAACAAGAAGATGATATGACCTCCAAAGTGTCAATAATGGAAGCAAAACCTGAAACTAACAAAATTCTAAGCAAGAAATTGAAAAACTGAACAAGAGAATTGAGAGGATGAGGGGCCATTTGTTTGAAAACAAACCAGCGATTTATAGAATTCCCATTCACCAAAGGGTAACTTGGAATGGAACTCTTTTACCATTAAACAATGGAGAAACACTTTTACAGGGAACCAAAAACATAAATACAAGCTAAGGCGGTTGAGAAAAGCTGGTAAATGTTGAAAATTCACGCAAGTCGTGATCAAAGAAACATGCTGTAGAATGCGTGAAGGACCGCTGCCCTGAGCAGGGCGGCGGTTACAGGACCGCCTCCCTGGCAGGGCAGCGATCACGAGACTGCCACCTTGGCAGGGTGGCGGTTTTGTTACTGAAGGTCAAAAAGCCAAGAAAAGGGGGGCAAGGGATAAAACAAAGCACAAGGAACTTGGATAAAGCATTTGGGATGCTAACATATACTTCGTGAGCTTCTCTGGATCCCAAACACCTTGCGAGGTGACCCGTATCATCATTGGGGCATGTGTAACATCGTTCCGGGGGTGCAGTACCCTACAATTTTGGTTACGTAAATGTCAACCAACATTTCATCCTTGCATATAACATGCCTAAAAAGTGTCCCAAAAGGAGTTGTGAAGAAACACTTCTTAAGATTCAATGAGATGTGGATTTGGCACCATCACTCAAACATTAGGCACAAAAATTCATAATGATCTGTGACCAAGCCATACACCATCATGGCATCCAAGTATACTTACAAAAACTTTATGATGAAATCTTCAAACAAAACCACTATGATGCACAAAAACACCACAAGTGCATTTTCGAGCTTAAAAGGAATCATAGGAAAAGGATCCCTATTCTATTGAAAATGTTATCTTTTGGTGATCCTCTTTAATTGTTTGTACTTGATGGTATCTTGAGAACCCAAATGTAAAATTTTATATCTCCCTTCCGGCCACTTCTTCCAAAATCTCTTCTGTAAAAGGTGTGGGAAATGGATAGAGAAATTTTTTGCATTCAGTTACGTGTAATATACACATTCTGATGCGTCCATCATTTTTTATAATGATCACCACGGTACATATCCATTCAGAATTCTCCTTTGGAATGATCACTTATGTTGCCAATATGTTGTTGATTTCTTCTTTGACCTTAGCACACTTGTTGAGATTCATTCGATACGGTCTCTTATGCATTGGTGTAGCTTCGTCGACCAAATTTATGTGCATCTTCCCAAAATATGGATGCACAAACTTCATCTCTGAGTAGCTATGTGGGAAGAGGTATTTATAGTTGGGAAATAATTATGTTATCTTGGCTAGCTCAACGCTAGACAATAATCTCCTATTGTTGTGATCGTTGGGGCTTCCCTTGTGCCAATATTGACCTTTATTGATTTTAGAAGTTCATTATAGGCTTCATTGTTTGAATGATTCTTATCCATAACCTTGTGCGATCTGATATATGTATTTATATTGAGGTGGTTGACACTCATCTCTTTATCTATTTGGTGAACGATTTTGTCATTTTCTTTACTTTTCCAATTTTGTGCCAACCATATGGCCTCATCC